>JAQPPZ010002765.1:0-1482500 GCA_028583015.1 Wollemia nobilis
CATTTTTCTTTTATATTATGGGATGCATGGTGATTGTGGCATTACCCTTTTGCTTTCTTTTCATTCCTTATTATTTTATTTTACATGCATGAGAAGACACTATTGTTATTCATTTTTTACATATGTTAACTGATTATTCACTCTCCTTGTTATGTCCATGAATATAATCAATTTTATGTAATTTGTTTTATTCTCTCATACATTTACCTTCTAAGAATTAACTTATACATATTTAAATTTTACAATTATTTTCTATAAGTTGATTAGATTAGTTTAGAATAGCAAATATAATAGGGATTTGATCTAAATACAAAGGTTGATGGGACATGATCTCCCTTCTTCCAAATTTTTTGATGAATTTGTGAGGCACATAATAAGTTAGACAATTTTCCACTCAAAAATACTATTTCAAATATCTTTTATACTACAACAATTATTGAAAAGGTATTTAAATTTGAATTCTACAATAAAAAATAAAAAAAATCATTATGTAAAATTCTAATATAAAAACATGTTCTTTCCATTTTTCAAAGTCAATATATATTACTTTTTTTTTTTCAGCGAAAAACCCCTTGCGGAGCCGCCTTGGTTTGAGAGACCGCAAACAGGGGGTTCTACACCATCAAAGTCCGACCCTGCCCGCACCAACATTATCAATTGAATTTTTGGATACCCAATTCAGCTTTTTGGTAGGGTGGATATTTGAACATGGGACCTCCCTTGGAGGATTGCCCTCTCCTCTCCAACTCACCTACAACACCTAAGTAAGTCAATATATATTATATTTATATTTTAAATAAAAATAAAATTTATAATCAAGAGTTTGAATACATACTTCCATCAAAATGATATAAAATAAAAGTTTATGCTTTATTATTTCTTTAATTCAAATAATTATTAAAATAAGTTCAAATTTTACTTCTAATTCAAAAATTATTTATTACTTTTGATTTAATCTTTAGTTCTTTACTTTTTACTATAAGAATATAAGTAAAAGAATTATTTATTTTAAAGCACGCGACAAATATGTGTGTCTAAAAATATGTAGTGTTTGGTTTCCTAAAGTTAATATTTAGGATCAATCAAATTATCATCTTTTAGTAATTTAATATAAAACAACTTAATGCTCACTAGAATGCAACCATAGTTCAAATCATTAAAAGGTAAATGCCCTATTTTATATTGATTCCCTGCAAAAGCTAAATAAAATAAGGGATCCTCAGTGTTTGGGAAAGTGCAGCCATGATTAAAGTCATTAAAAGGCTAATGACCCAATTTACATAAACAGATGTTCTACATACTCAGGAAAGTGCAGCCATGATTAAAGTCATAAAAAGGCTAATGACCCAATTTACATAAATAGTTGTCCTACATATGTTGGTTATAATTTAAAGTTGGAACTAATTTTTTCATTGATAATAAACTTTTTCAAAATATTATTTTGAAAATAATAATATTAAAACAGAAAATCAGTTTCATCACCCTTCAAAAATGTATTTTATGATATTATTTGAAAGCTGAAACATAAAAATTAAACCATCCAATTTGGGTGTAACCATAACAGATTTGTTTAGCCAATGGATTAAAGCAGAGAAAAAGTGCAGTCAAGACACATGTTCCTAAACCGTTAAGTTTATTTGCATTTTCAACATTAAACTAGAATATAATATAAAATCCGAGAAGATCGGTTGAATAATTTGCGAGAAAAATATTATTTTTATAAGTAAAAATCTTTTATAATCTTTAATCTCTAAACTAAAAGAAACCAAACTGAGTTCCTTCAGGGCATATGGATACAGGTAATAGATAGCTAAAGGTAGTGAATAGATAGCTAAGTAATGGACATCAGGAAATATCTATCTGGTTTGAAAATTGAGATACTTAATGCTGAAGACAAAGACCAACGCAAACAAGATTGGAAATGCAATTAAGGCGGCTGCAACGCGTCCCAAAAACTCATGACGATAACCAAAATAGCTCCTTAAAAATTCATGGAGTTGTTGCTTGCGGCCATCTGCCAAGAGCATTTCATCTGAAATTTCCCCATACTGAGACGCCACCATTCCATATAGACTCCATGCCATTGGTGATGCCCAGTAATACCATCTCCACCACACTGGAATTCTCTGCAACCAAAAATAAAACACATGCATTATAACCAACGGAAATTCTCTGCAACCAAAAATATAACATATGAATCATAACCAATCTATTCATTTGTTCGTATCAATCCATATAGACCACTATGAAACTGGCTTGACAATGAAGACTTGGATATTATATATAAAAGTTTCAAGGTTTCAAATAGAAAGAAAATAACATAAATAGGAGTATCAAACACAAAGAAAATAACATAGGGGTAAGGCAACACAAGGACCAACAAACACAGATAGTCTTCTCCTACACATATGGAACAAAAGGACCACAAAACGCAGATTTTCTCCACACACAATTGGACATAGGAGAATTAACTAAACCCAAAACAATATCCGGTGATGTAATATGTATTATGCTTTTAGGCCTTGAAAAGGAATTAGTTAAAAGTAAGTAGCTCTGAGTTCTGCTCACCAGGCGTGGAATCATGAAGCCCGCGAAAAGCATCCAGATGGCAATGAAACCGGTGGAGAGAATGGAAGCGACGCTGGCATTGGGAGTGAGGGCCACCGTAGACATTCCATAGTAGGTGCAGCAGAGCATAGAAGAGAGGAGGCAGAAAAAAAACCAAAAGAATTTGGCTGTACTCCATCTGAAATCCATCATTGCATAAACGATCGTCCCATACACTACCGCTTGAACAAATATGTATGGCACTTCTATCATAATCTGCACAGCAATGTACATAATCAAATCACAATCGGTTAGGTTAGATTAGATTAACAGGAAATGTTGTGAAGCGTTGTGAACACCTACTTGAGCAAACGCATAAGCCAAAGCGGAATACATCCCCGCTGCCCTTTCTCTATAAAAGACTGTTCTTTCAATGTCGACTACGGGCAGAACAGAAATTGTATTGCTATAGCCCAGAAACAGAACCGCCGCAAACATGGATCCCACCGCATTAAAAAGATCTTGCTGCTTTTCCCTGCAACATAACATTCCATATCACACCACACTTCATGCTAAGAAAATCGTAAAACTGAAAACATTGTTATTTTACATTTGTTATCAGAGCAATAGAGCCGTCGTAAGAACAAATATCAATCCTAAGTGTGGTATCAGAATAAGGTTGGAAAGAAATTGCAGTTTGTTCATGTCCATCAATATACATTCTTCATTTTTTAATGCAAAACATCCATATATATATATATATAACATGAATCACAAAAATGATGAAAGTGTGAAAGAATCTATATATTTCCCAAGTGTTTGATTTGAGAGTTATTCGGTATCAGAACAATATATCCTGACGAGAGCAAATACTAATTGTATGTGTGGTATCAGAACTTGGTTGCAGAGAAACTGCTACGTGATCATTTTTATCGAAATTTTTATGTTCATTTCTAGCGAATAAATCGAAGTCTCACGTTTTGTGTCCCTTTCTCCAGAATATGGTGCCGAAAAGCATAGCACAGCCTAAGGTGAATAGGAGTCGAACAGCGTTGTACTGAGGATTTCGCCAATAAGACCAATGTTGCTTCCACAAACATGCCAATACTTGAACTGCGTAGGATTGAGAAAATTTTCTTTTGAAATATAAATCTGTGGAGCCTTCGGTAGGCTTGCTCAGTTCCTCGATCATAGTTTCATTTCGCCTGTATATCATAAAATCATAAAATTTTAATAAAACACGGGAAACAGAATATTATTATTATTATGATGATGGACGATGACAAAGGTGGATAGAAGGGACTTACAGGTATAGGGATGAATTTTTATAAACTTGTGCAAAATCAATTCCGAGACGTGTCTCTGCAGCGGTGGAGGTTACTTCCAACATCCAGGTCGCAGGGTTGTATCCAGGTGTGATTTTGGGGATGCCTGGAATCGCCTCCAGATACTCGATTAATCTTTCCGATCTGCAACCAAGAGGCCCTACGTAGACGAGTTGTCTTCCGCCCTTCATCAACACCAGCTGCATTTCATTTCATTAAATAAGTATATATTAGCACTGCAAACACGAGGCCCATGGATAAACAAGACGTCGCATATTAAAAGGATGATGCTAAAAATAGAAAGAAGAAAAATTATTCATTTCTTAAAAAGAAGAAAAGCTATTTATAAATTAAAGGGGTTAAAAATAAAAAATAGGGCAATCAAATATAGAAAAGTATTTTTATAATTAGCATGAAAGATGTTTATTTATTAGGTGTAAGGTATTTATTGTAATTTAATTCAATAGAATTTAATGTAGTTTTTTAAGAGTTGAATTCATAAGAATTTAGTTGATGTAACGAACCAATTGAAGAAATAAACTTTTGAATATTGCACCAACAATTTTTGAAGGAATTCATTGTTTTATTTTTTAATGTTAATATTTTTCAGTTATGTGATTATTTTACATAATGTCAAAGCATTCAATTCTTACAATTGGTAGGAGAGTGAAGTTTATCTGTGAGAAGAAGGTAGAGAAGATTGCGGTAAGGAGAACCCCAACAAAGGTAAAATAAATAGCAGTAGTAGTTTAATATTGTTACTAGTAGCAACAGTTTGAATATTAGTCAATCTCAGATTCCTCTATTCAAAGGGAAGAACTATGATTTTTTAAGCATTAAGATGAAGATATTGTTCATTTCTCAAGATTTGTGGGATTTGGTTGAGAATGGTTACACAGAACCTGCCAATGAAAAAGCTCTTGGTACTTGATCTTAAGCATGGTGAGATTAGTGAAAGGAGAATATAAAGAAGAACTCAAAAGTCCTTTACCTACTTTAATAAGCAGTATATGAGTCAATTTTTCAAAAATTACTACAACAACAAAATCAAAAGAGGCATGGGATTTACTACAAAATGTATATGACATAATAGAAAAGAATGATGCTAAGAGAATAAAGGAATGTAAAATAATGACAAATGTAAAGATGAAAAGGCCTTCAACAAACTAGGATTTCTCATTGGGTTGCAAGAGGAATGCTTTAGTAATGACTAAGGAGAAATTGGAAGTACAGTTGAATGGAAATGCCACAAACAATGACAACATTGACAATGAAGATAAGATAATAAATTTGTAGAAGTTCAACCAGGTTTTGGTTAGAGAAATTAAGAGCCTAAGAGAAGAGGCTAAAGAAATTACTATCCTAAGAGAAGAAAATAATACTCTTATAAAGAAATAGAAAGAGCTCCAAGAAGAGCTGACAATATTGAGTGAATTTGTAAAACAAGCAGAGCCAAAGTCAAAAATAAACAAGAGAAAAAGAGCAAGGAAGAGGTAATTGGCCCATGTCACCAACAGTAGTGATAATTAAAACAATGCGATAGTTCTCAATTCTATTTTAAATAAACTATAGATAAAGAGAAATAAAAAGAGAAAAGCAAGAATAAAGAGACAAGAGATGAAGATGAACATAATGAAGTAATTAATTATTGTAATGGTTGTGACAAAGACCATGTTGTTGAAGAACATAGTAGTTGTTGAAGAACATAGTAGTTGCATTTTTCTTTTATATTATGGGATGCATGGTGATTGTGGCATTACCCTTTTGCTTTCTTTTCATTCCTTATTATTTTATTTTACATGCATGAGAAGACACTATTGTTATTCATTTTTTACATATGTTAACTGATTATTCACTCTCCTTGTTATGTCCATGAATATAATCAATTTTATGTAATTTGTTTTATTCTCTCATACATTTACCTTCTAAGAATTAACTTATACATATTTAAATTTTACAATTATTTTCTATAAGTTGATTAGATTAGTTTAGAATAGCAAATATAATAGGGATTTGATCTAAATACAAAGGTTGATGGGACATGATCTCCCTTCTTCCAAATTTTTTGATGAATTTGTGAGGCACATAATAAGTTAGACAATTTTCCACTCAACAATACTATTTCAAATATCTTTTATACTACAACAATTATTGAAAAGGTATTTAAATTTGAATTCTACAATAAAAAATAAAAAAAAATCATTATGTAAAATTCTAATATAAAAACATGTTCTTTCCATTTTTCAAAGTCAATATATATTACTTTTTTTTTTTCAGCGAAAAACCCCTTGCGGAGCCGCCTTGGTCTGAGAGACCGCAAACAGGGGGTTCTACACCATCAAAGTCCGACCCTGCCCGCACCAACATTATCAATTGAATTTTTGGATACCCAATTCAGCTTTTTGGTAGGGTGGATATTTGAACATGGGACCTCCCTTGGAGGATTGCCCTCTCCTCTCCAACTCACCTACAACACCTAAGTAAGTCAATATATATTATATTTATATTTTAAATAAAAATAAAATTTATAATCAAGAGTTTGAATACATACTTCCATCAAAATGATATAAAATAAAAGTTTATGCTTTATTATTTCTTTAATTCAAATAATTATTAAAATAAGTTCAAATTTTACTTCTAATTCAAAAATTATTTATTACTTTTGATTTAATCTTTAGTTCTTTACTTTTTACTATAAGAATATAAGTAAAAGAATTATTTATTTTAAAGCACGCGACAAATATGTGTGTCTAAAAATATGTAGTGTTTGGTTTCCTAAAGTTAATATTTAGGATCAATCAAATTATCATCTTTTAGTAATTTAATATAAAACAACTTAATGCTCACTAGAATGCAACCATAGTTCAAATCATTAAAAGGTAAATGCCCTATTTTATATTGATTCCCTGCAAAAGCTAAATAAAATAAGGGATCCTCAGTGTTTGGGAAAGTGCAGCCAAAGTCATTAAAAGGCTAATGACCCAATTTACATAAACAGATGTTCTACATACTCAGGAAAGTGCAGCCATGATTAAAGTCATAAAAAGGCTAATGACCCAATTTACATAAATAGTTGTCCTACATATGTTGGTTATAATTTAAAGTTGGAACTAATTTTTTCATTGATAATAAACTTTTTCAAAATATTATTTTGAAAATAATAATATTAAAACAGAAAATCAGTTTCATCACCCTTCAAAAATGTATTTTATGATATTATTTGAAAGCTGAAACATAAAAATTAAACCATCCAATTTGGGTGTAACCATAACAGATTTGTTTAGCCAATGGATTAAAGCAGAGAAAAAGTGCAGTCAAGACACATGTTCCTAAACCGTTAAGTTTATTTGCATTTTCAACATTAAACTAGAATATAATATAAAATCCGAGAAGATCGGTTGAATAATTTGCGAGAAAAATATTATTTTTATAAGTAAAAATCTTTTATAATCTTTAATCTCTAAACTAAAAGAAACCAAACTGAGTTCCTTCAGGGCATATGGATACAGGTAATAGATAGCTAAAGGTAGTGAATAGATAGCTAAGTAATGGACATCAGGAAATATCTATCTGGTTTGAAAATTGAGATACTTAATGCTGAAGACAAAGACCAACGCAAACAAGATTGGAAATGCAATTAAGGCGGCTGCAACGCGTCCCAAAAACTCATGACGATAACCAAAATAGCTCCTTAAAAATTCATGGAGTTGTTGCTTGCGGCCATCTGCCAAGAGCATTTCATCTGAAATTTCCCCATACTGAGACGCCACCATTCCATATAGACTCCATGCCATTGGTGATGCCCAGTAATACCATCTCCACCACACTGGAATTCTCTGCAACCAAAAATAAAACACATGCATTATAACCAACGGAAATTCTCTGCAACCAAAAATATAACATATGAATCATAACCAATCTATTCATTTGTTCGTATCAATCCATATAGACCACTATGAAACTGGCTTGACAATGAAGACTTGGATATTATATATAAAAGTTTCAAGGTTTCAAATAGAAAGAAAATAACATACATAGGAGTATCAAACACAAAGAAAATAACATAGGGGTAAGGCAACACAAGGACCAACAAACACAGATAGTCTTCTCCTACACATATGGAACAAAAGGACCACAAAACGCAGATTTTCTCCACACACAATTGGACATAGGAGAATTAACTAAACCCAAAACAATATCCGGTGATGTAATATGTATTATGCTTTTAGGCCTTGAAAAGGAATTCGTTAAAAGTAAGCAGCTCTGAGTTCTGCTCACCAGGCGTGGAATCATGAAGCCCGCGAAAAGCATCCAGATGGCAATGAAACCGGTGGAGAGAATGGAAGCGACGCTGGCATTGGGAGTGAGGGCCACCGTAGCCATTCCATAGTAGGTGTAGCAGAGCAGAGAAGAGAGGAGGCAGAAAAAAAACCAAAAGAATTTGGCTGTACTCCATCTGAAATCCATCATTGCATAAACGATCGTCCCATACACTACCGCTTGAACAAATATGTATGGCACTTCTATCATAATCTGCACAGCAATGTACATAATCAAATCACAATCGGTTAGGTTAGATTAGTTTAACAGGAAATGTTGTGAAGCGTTGTGAACACCTACTTGAGCAAACGCATAAGCCAAAGCGGAATACATCCCCGCTGCCCTTTCTCTATAAAAGACTGTTCTTTCAATGTCGACTACGGGCAGAACAGAAATTGTATTGCTATAGCCCAGAAACAGAACCGCCGCAAACATGGATCCCACCGCATTAAAAAGATCTTGCTGCTTTTCCCTGCAACATAACATTCCATATCACACCACACTTCATGCTAAGAAAATCGTAAAACTGAAAACATTGTTATTTTACATTTGTTATCAGAGCAATAGAGCCGTCGTAAGAACAAATATCAATCCTAAGTGTGGTATCAGAATAAGGTTGGAAAGAAATTGCAGTTTGTTCATGTCCATCAATATACATTCTTCATTTTTTAATGCAAAACATCCATATATATATATATATATATATATATAACATGAATCACAAAAATGATGAAAGTGTGAAAGAATCTATATATTTCCCAAGTGTTTGATTTGAGAGTTATTCGGTATCAGAACAATATATCCTGACGAGAGCAAATACTAATTGTATGTGTGGTATCAGAACTTGGTTGCAGAGAAACTGCTACGTGATCATTTTTATCGAAATTTTTATGTTCATTTCTAGCGAATAAATCGAAGTCTCACGTTTTGTGTCCCTTTCTCCAGAATATGGTGCCGAAAAGCATAGCACAGCCTAAGGTGAATAGGAGTCGAACAGCGTTGTACTGAGGATTTCGCCAATAAGACCAATGTTGCTTCCACAAACATGCCAATACTTGAACTGCGTAGGATTGAGAAAATTTTCTTTTGAAATATAAATCTGTGGAGCCTTCGGTAGGCTTGCTCAGTTCCTCGATCATAGTTTCATTTCGCCTGTATATCATAAAATCATAAAATTTTAATAAAACACGGGAAACAGAATATTATTATTATTATGATGATGGACGATGACAAAGGTGGATAGAAGGGACTTACAGGTATAGGGATGAATTTTTATAAACTTGTGCAAAATCAATTCCGAGACGCGTCTCTGCAGCGGTGGAGGTTACTTCCAACATCCAGGTCGCAGGGTTGTATCCAGGTGTGATTTTGGGGATGCCTGGAATCGCCTCCAGATACTCGATTAATCTTTCCGATCTGCAACCAAGAGGCCCTACGTAGACGAGTTGTCCTCCGCGCTTCATCAACACCAGCTGCATTTCATTTCATTAAATAAGTATATATTAGCACTGCAAACACGAGGCCCATGGATAAACAAGACGTCGCATATTAAAAGGATGATGCTAAAAATAGAAAGAAGAAAAATTATTCATTTCTTAAAAAGAAGAAAAGCTATTTATAAATTAAAGGGGTTAAAAATAAAAAATAGGGCAATCAAATATAGAAAAGTATTTTTATAATTAGCATGAAAGATGTTTATTTATTAGGTGTAAGGTATTTATTGTAATTTAATTCAATAGAATTTAATGTAGTTTTTTAAGAGTTGAATTCAGAAGAATTTAGTTGATGTAACGAACCAATTGAAGAAATAAACTTTTGAATATTGCACCAACAATTTTTGAAGGAATTCATTGTTTTATTTTTTAATGTTAATATTTTTCAGTTATGTGATTATTTTACATAATGTCAAAGCATTCAATTCTTACAATTGGTAGGAGAGTGAAGTTTATGTGTGAGAAGAAGGTAGAGAAGGTTGCGGTAAGGAGAACCCCAACAAAGGTAAAATAAATAGCAGTAGTAGTTTAATATTGTTACTAGTAGCAACAGTTTGAATATTAGTCAATCTCAGATTCCTCTATTCAAAGGGAAGAACTATGATTTTTTAAGCATTAAGATGAAGATATTGTTCATTTCTCAAGATTTGTGGGATTTGGTTGAGAATGGTTACACAGAACCTGCCAATGAAAAAGCTCTTGGTACTTGATCTTAAGCATGGTGAGATTAGTGAAAGGAGAATATAAAGAAGAACTCAAAAGTCCTTTACCTACTTTAATAAGCAGTATATGAGTCAATTTTTTCAAAAATTACTACAACAACAAAATCAAAAGAGGCATGGGATTTACTACAAAATGTATATGACATAATAGAAAAGAATGATGCTAAGAGAATAAAGGAATGTAAAATAATGACAAAGGTAAAGATGAAAAGGCCTTCAACAAACTAGGATTTCTCATTGGGTTGCAAGAGGAATGCTTTAGTAATGACTAAGGAGAAATTGGAAGTACAGTTGAATGGAAATGCCACAAACAATGACAACATTGACAATGAAGATAAGATAATAAATTTGTAGAAGTTCAACTAGGTTTTGGTTAGAGAAATTAAGAGCCTAAGAGAAGAGGCTAAAGAAATTACTATCCTAAGAGAAGAAAATAATACTCTTATAAAGAAATAGAAAGAGCTCCAAGAAGAGCTGACAATATTGAGTGAATTTGTAAAACAAGCAGAGCCAAAGTCAAAAATAAACAAGAGAAAAAGAACAAGGAAGAGGTAATTGGCCCATGTCACCAACAGTAGTGATAATGAAAACAATGCGATAGTTCTCAATTCTATTTTAAATAAACTATAGATAAAGAGAAATAAAAAGAGAAAAGCAAGAATAAAGAGACAAGAGATGAAGATGAACATAATGAAGTAATTAATTATTGTAATGGTTGTGACAAAGACCATGTTGTTGAAGAACATAGTAGTTGTGAAGAGATTGGGTGCTTTGAAAGACACACCAAAGGTATTGGCTAGAAGTTGATGAAAAGAATGGGATATAATAATAAAAGACTAGAAAAAAATAAGCAAGACATAAAAATATCCATAAAGCCAAAAGTAAGGTCAAATAATGAAGGCCTTGGTTATGTTGGTCAAACAAAAAGCGGCAACACCAAGTTTGTGAAAGGAGTCTATGCTAAGGATGAAAAGTTTTGTTGTAGTCATTATGGACAATCAAGGCATGTGACAACCTGTTAGAAAAATTAACTCGGATTTCATGCCTCCGCCAAACTGTGCTCCGAACCTTAGGCAAAACCGGATTGTGCTCTAGACATGAGCGAAGTCGGACTGCGCTTTCATAGTCTGGGATCCTGGAAAAAGTGTGACATGACGTTGCACCTACCTTCTAACAAATTTGACACCTGACAGATCCGATCTCCGTAGGAGTTAATGCCAAGTCGACGATTAGTCAGAAACCCTAGTTGAGGGCCTGTCAGAGGATAACCCTTATCTGAACCTATTAGAGGATAACCCTTATCCTCCTCTCCCCATGGCTATAAAAGGTAGTTCGGGTCTTCAGACAAATTGAGCGTGTGTGAGAGAAGTTCGTAAAAGAGGAAGCAAAGAATAGAGCAGAGAAAGGAGGGCAAGCGATTCAGTGAGCAGTGTGGCTCAGCTAATTAATTTTCGAGAAGCAGACTTAAAATTTCCCCTTTTAGTTTATCCTGTAGCTTAGTTTGCAGATGTTGTTACTTCCTCGATTGAGGAATATTGTAACCCTAGTTTCATATAAATAAAATTTGCTATTGTTTGTGGCATCTTTAGGGTTTGCAGTAGTTTATGTGCTAATGTTTTTTGTTCTCTGTTCTGGCATTTCTCTCCTCTCATACGGGTTTTGCCAGTCTAGGCAAACCCAGCGGTAGTCGCGAAAGACAGAGAAGTCAAAGGCCAAAGTTGGCCAAGTTTGAAGCAGCTTTCCAAGTTCGCTACCGAAGTTCGACTATGCTCGACGCAGTTCGTGCATCGCCTCCTGTCGACGATTGGAAATTTAAAAGTTTTCTTCAAATTGGTATTAGAGCTAATTGAGCCATGACTCAAAGATAGAAGATGGATTTCAGAAAGAATTCCTTGCAGTTGTAGATCCCGTGATTTAATGGCAAGAATTACAATTACTGGAGCATCCAGATGAAGATCCTATTCGGATCTCAAGAGCTATGGGAGTTAGTCAAGAACGGCTACCTAGACCCGGTAGATGCAGCAACACTGGCCGCCCTCTCTTAAGCAGACAAGGATCTGTTGAAAGAGCACAAGAAGAAGGACCAAAAGGCCCTCTTCTACATCATGCAAGTGGTTGAGGAGACCATCTTCCCATGGATTGCATCAGCCACCAAGGCCAAGCAATCCTGGGAAACCTTGGCAAGTTCATATCAAGGCACCAATAAAGTGAAGTTGGTGAAACTGCAGATGCTCAGGAGAGAGTTTGAGAATCTATAGATGACTGAGTCTGAGTCCATGAGTGATTTCTTCACCCGGACGACGAACATTATCAACCAGATGCGGTTGAACGGAGAAAATGTGCAGAGCCAGAGAATTGTGGAGAAGATTCTCAGAAGTCTGCCTGCCAAGTTTGACTCGATTGTGATTGCAATCGAAGAGTCAAGGGATTTGACAACCCTCTCAACAAACGAACTCATGGGTTCTCTACAGACCCATGAACAGAGGCTGAGCCGCTCAACTTAGTCTACTTTGGAGCAAGCCTTCAAAGTGCAAGTCTCAGTCCAAGACAACGACAGACAAGACTCCCACAATGACACTTCTAGTTCTCAAGGAGGAAGAGGCAAAAGTAGGCATGGGAGAAGGAACAAGCAAGGAGGGAGATCAAACCCTCATGACGTTGAGCCAAGTTACAACTTTCATCAGCAAGGAGGAAGAGGCACTGGTAGAAATTAGCAAGGCGGCTCTCAGTAGAAGAAGGACATGTCAAAGGTCCAATGCTACTACTGCAGTAAGTTTGGCCATTATGCCACATAGTGTAGAAAGAAGATGGCGAATGAGAATCAGCAGCAAGCCCATTATACGGAGGAACCTAAAAATGCGACAGGAGGAGATGTGCTGCTAACTTGTAGTATTGAAGAGGAGAGCAAGAAAAACACATGGTATCTTGACAGTGGTTACAACAACCATATGACTAGGAACAGAGAGATGTTCTCACAACTGGATGAAACAGTCCAGTCTGAAGTCAATATGGGGAACAATTGCAAGGTTCTCGTGATGGAGAAAGGAAAGATCCTCATCTGCACCTGGCACGATGAAAGAAAAACAATTCAAGATGTTTTTTATGTGCCTGGGTTGAAGCACAATCTGCTAAGTGTTGGACAACTTATGTAGAAGGGGCACACTGTACTTTTCAAAGATGGTGTCTGTTCCATCAAAGACAAAGTCCATGGACAAATCGCAACTATGTCCATGACGAAAAACAAAATGTTTCCACTGCAAATTCAAAATGAATCTTTGATGTCTCTGAGTGTAGTTGAGAAAGATGCTACCTGGCTGTGACATCTCAGATTCGGTCACCTGAGTTTTAGTGGCCTGAATCTGCTACACAAGAAGTAGATGGTGAAGGTATTACCCCTTATTGAGCAACCGAACCAAGTTTGTGAAGGTTGCCTTGTCGGTAAGTAGTAGAGGGATGCATTCCTTGTAGGATAGTCTTGGAGAGCATCACGGCCATTGGAGCTGGTGCACTCAGACATCTGTGGTCCCATGCAAACCACCACACTTGCCGACAACAAGTTATTCCTGACCTTCATTGATGACTTCAGCCGAAAGACTTGGATTTATCCAATCAAGTTGAAGTCAGAGGCGTTTGCAAGGTTTGAGGAGTTCAAGGCTCTGGTTGAGAAACAAAGTGGTTATTATGTGAAGACTCTCAGAACTGATGGAGGTGGAGAATACATCTCCAACGAATTCCATAACTTCTACAAGTAGCATGGAATTCATAGGTAGTTTACTATCAGATACACACCGCAACAGAATGGTGTAGCTAAAAGGAAGAACAGAACAATCATGGAGATGGTACAGAGCATGCTGAAGGCAAAAAGTTTGCCACATGAGTTCTAGGCAGAAGCTGTAAGTTGTGCAGTTTATCTGCTGAACCGATGTCCCACCAAGAGTGTGAGGGAAAAAATTCCAAAGGAATCCTGGAGCAAGTTGAAGCCAAGTGTGGCTCATTTGCGAGTTTTCAAGTGCATAGCATATGTACATGTTCTAGATGAGAAAAGGCAGAAGCTGGATGACAAATTTGAAAGATGCATCTTCACAGGGTACAGCGAACCAGCAAAGGCATACAGGTTGTACAATCCTGTGACAAAGAAACTTGTCATCAATCGAGATGTGAAGTTCTTGGAGGATGAATCCTGGAATTGGAATTCAAAGACTAATCAGTCTGAACCAACAACTGTTGAACCTGTAAACTTAGAGGAAGATAGTGCGCAACCACCTGTACCTTCAAGCAGCAATAATGGTGCCAGCAGCAACATAGCCTCATCATCTTGGTCACCTCCACTTGCAAGCAAAATTCAAAACTTGAGGACTCCTACGAAGACTTGGAGCTTGCAAGACATTTATGAGGTAACCCATAATCAGTTAGATGAAGATTATTCTGATTTTGCTCTCTTTACTGAATGTGATCCAGTGGAGTTTGAAGAGGCAAGTCAAAATCACAAATGGGTGAATGTGATGGATGAGGAGATAGCAGCCATTGAGAAGAATGAGACATGGCAGCTAACAGATCTTCTAGCATAGAAGAAGACCATTGGGGTCAAGTGGGTGTATAAAATAAAGTTTAATGCCTAGCGAGAAGTTGACAGGCATACGGCTAGATTAGTGGCGAAAGGCTACAAGCAAAAGTTAGGAGTTGACTATCATGAGGTGTATGCACCTATAGCCCGACTTGACATAGTCATAATGATTCTGGCACTGGCAGCTCAGAAAGGATGGAGCATGTACCAGATGGATGTCAAGTCTTCCTTCCTCAATGAAGTGTTGGAAGAAGAGGTCTACATAGACCAGCTGCCCGATTATGAAATACAAGGGCAAGAAGGCAAAATCCTGAAGCTAAACAAGGCCCTGTATGGGTTGAAGCAAGCACCTCAGGCATGGTATAGTTGTATTGATGACTATTTTTAGGAGAATGGGTTTCAAAAATGCCCATATGAGCACTCCCTGTACATGAAGACAAATGTAGCAGGTGAGCTCATTATCGTCTACCTGTACGTGGATGATCTGATATATACTAGCAATAGCAGTAGCCTATTTACGTAGTTCAGAACAGCCATGAAGTCCGAGTTTGAAATGACTGACATGGGGCTGATGAATTTTTTTCTCGGCATTGAAGTTGACCAATCTGCAAATGGCATCTTCATTTCTCAGGGCAACTACGCAAAGGATGTCCTGAAGCGTTTCAATATGGAGGACAACAAACCTACCATCACACCTATAGCTACAGGTTTGAAGCTAAGCAAGTTGGATACAGGGAGGAATGTAGATCCAACCTTGTTCAAGAGGCTAGTTGGCAGTTTGATGTATTTGACTGCAACTCAGCCAGATCTGATGTTCAGAGTTAGTCTGATCAGTCGTTTCATGGAGACTCTGAAGGACACGCATTGGCAAGTAGGCAAGAGGATCTTATGCTATGTCAATGGTACATGAAACCATGGCCTATTTTATGCCAGACGAGACTAGTTGGAACTAGCGGGTTTCATAAACAGTGACTATGTTGGCAGTACCGATGATCGAAAGAGCACCTTCGGGTATGCTTTCCATCTTGAATTAGGGGTAGTCTCATGGGCATCAAAGAAACAACCCATCGTTGCGTTGTCCACAACCAAAGCAGAATATGTCGTCGCCACGACAGCCACATGCCAGGCAGTATGTCTGCGAAGAGTTCTGAGTGAACTGCACAATCCTCCGAAAGGCGTGACAAAAATTTTTTGTGATAACAATTCGGCCATCGCACTGTCAAAGGATCCCATGTTCCATGGTCGAACGAAGCACATAGACATCCGGTATCATTTCATTAGAGAGCTGGTGAAATTTAACGAAGTACAACTACATTTTTGCAGGTCCAAGGAGCAGCTAGCTGACATCTTCATGAAGCCTTTGAAGGAGGAAGACTTCAGCAGATTGTGAGAGCAGCTTGGAGTCAAAGCGCTCATGAAATTAGGCTTAAAGGAGGGTGTTAGAAAAATTAACCCAGATTTCATGCCTCCTCCAGACTGTGCTCCAAACCTTGGGCAAAACTGGATTGCGCTCCAAACATGAACGAAGTCTGACTGCACTCCCGTAGTTCGAGATCCTGATAAAAGTGTGACATGACGTCACACCTACCTTCTGACAGATTTGACACTTGACAGATCCGATCTCCATAGGAGTTAATGCCAAGTCAATAATTAGTCAAAAACCCTAGTTGAGGGCCTGTCAAAGGATAACCCTTATCCGAACCTATCAGAGGATAACCCTTATCCTCCTCTCCCCATGGCTATAAAAGGCAGTTCGGGTCTTCAGACAAAGTGTGCGTGTGTGAGAGAAGTTTGTAAAAGAGGAAGTGGAGAATAGAGCAGAGAAAGGAGGGTGAGCGATTCAGTGAGCAGTGTGGCTCAGCTGATTAATGTTCGAGCAACAAACTCAAAATTTCCCCTTTTAGTTTATCCTGTAGCTTAGTCTGTAGATGTTGTTACTTCCTCGATTGAGGAATACTGTAACCCTAGTTTCATATAAATAAACTTTGCTATTGTTTGTGGCATATTTAGGGTTTGTAGTAGTTTATGTGCTAATGTTTGTTGTTCTCTGTTTTGGCGTTTCCTCTCATACGGGTTTTGCCAAGCTAGGCAAACCCAGCGGCAGCCACGGAATACAGAGAAGTCGAAGGCCAAAGTTGGCCAAGTCTGAAGCGGCTTTCCAAGTTCGCTACCGAAGTCCGACTATGCCTGACATAGTCTGTGCATCGCCTCCTATCAGCGACTGGAAATTTAAAAGTTTCCTTCAACAACTAAGTGTTGGGATTTACATCTATGTGAAATTTGTGGTGGAAAGAATCACCCGAAGAAATATTGTTGGCACAAAAGGAAAATGACCAACAAAATACATGTTGATTGTGGTTGGATCGATGCGATGAAATAGATAAATTTAAAAATATGCTGAGTTATTTTTATAAGATAATGTTTTGTTTTCACAAGAAATGAAGTATAATACAAATGGCCCACAAAATACATGTTGATTGTGGTTGGATCAAAGTTATGGAATGGGATAAATTTAAAAATATGTTGAGTTATTTTTACAAGAGAATGATTTATTGTCAAATGAAAGAAAGTATAAGATAAAAAAGTGGTATTGTGAAGAGAGGATAAAATAGTACTAACTTTGTAATTGTCATAGCAAAGAATCCAACCTTGTGGCAAAAGGACAGATTGAATTGAAGTTTTTTAAAACAAGTGACCAACTGGATGATGTGTTTACAGAAACATTATCACAAGAAAAAATTCATAAGAATGAGAGAGATGTTGGAAGTTACTACATTAAGCATTAAGAGAGAGTGTTAATAATAATGTTGAATGTAAAAAAATAAAAATAAAAACTTGATGGTAAATATAGACTTTTCTTAGAGAAGAAGAAAATTTATTCATAAATAGAAAGACTTTTCTTAAAGAAGAAGAAAAGCTATTTATAAATAAAATGGGGTTAAAAATAAAAACTAAGGCAACCAAATATAGAAAAGTATGTTTATTATTAGCATGAAAGATGTCTATTTATTTAGGTGCAAGGCACCTATTGTAATTCAATTCAGTAAAATTCAATATATTTTTTTGGAGTTGAATTTAGGAAAATTCAATTGATGTAATCAAGTAGTTGAAGAAATAAAAGCCTGAATATTACAGCAACAATGCTTGAAGTAATTCATGGTTTATCTTCTTTATGTGTTTATATTTTTCAATTATGTGATTATTTTGCATAATATTTTACCTTCTCTATTTGATATCAAAGCATTCAATTCCTACATAAACATTCAACTGATGATGATATTGGGTTAAAACACATATTATTTACAAGATAAGTTTTTCGTAATAATTAAGATTATTTACATTATTCACTTATTTAAATTATAGTGTGTTTATATATATATATATTTATTTTAGATTGAAAATAAATTGAAAGGAATGATCCACTTACTCTGCTAGCCTAGCTAGATAATTTAGGAAGCATTTTGTGGAAGCATTGTTCAATGATTTTTTGTTTTTCCCTAATGACTTTGCTAAAAAAAAAATTAGAGAGTATTAGCCCCTTTTTCACAGGAAACTATAAAATTTATTCTAAAATTAGCACTTTCCACAAATCACCTCCTCTATAAAATTAGAAGCAATAGCAATAGAGGACATTATTGGACGATGTTCTCAAGTATTATGAATTAGAAGCAATAGCAATAGAGGATATTATTGGACGATGTTCTTAAGTATTGTGAATTCTTGGGACCGTGGTCACAGACTCTAACGCATCGTATTTTTTTTACATAAATGAATTGGTTATAGTAACAATTGTTGGCAGTTCAAATTATCAGTCAAGGCTTCCAACATACTCATCGTTTGGGTAATGGTAACCTGGCGTGAGATTCGTTAATGGTAACCTGGTGTGAGATGGGAACCGTCGGATGCAGACATATAGGGTTCGCACCAGTCTGGTTGAACACATGGC
Source organism: Wollemia nobilis (assembly GCA_028583015.1). NCBI lineage: Eukaryota > Viridiplantae > Streptophyta > Pinopsida > Araucariales > Araucariaceae > Wollemia > Wollemia nobilis. Next base: position 18,918 of record JAQPPZ010002765.1, read on the forward strand.
ATGAAGGAGACCTCGGACAAGCAGAAAAAAGCAAAGGAATCGTAAATCTCCTCTTGATAAACTCCCCAACTTACTAATCCACCTAGACTAGGATGAATCGTATTTTAACTAATATAATTCGATTGATGGTGAAAGGAATTGGTGTTAGTACATGGTCTAGAGTCATTATTTTAATTAATGATAGTTGGTATACCTCATAGAAAGTTTGATTTAGAAAGTTTGATTTTTGGAGATTGATGCGAAAAGAAAGGAATGTTAAAGAAAATTAAATATAAAGTTATTTTTAAGTTTTAGTGGAATATTTATGTAGTTGGTTTTTTTTTTAAGATTAAGTTCAAATCACGTGGTATAACTTTTAAAATATTGGAATAGATCACTTCTCCACTAAAATCAAATTGAATTGGTCTGTTAAGAAATTTAATGTTCAAATCAGAAGTGTAAATAAATAGAATATTAAAAATAATATTAAATTTAATTATAAATATTTTGAAATTTTAAATAAGAGTTTAAAGTTCTATATATTGGATAACTATATATTTACTTAGGATTGTGTTATATGATCTATGGATATTAGAATCAATCACTTCTCCACTAAAATTGAGTGTTAATTTAAAAAAAATAATAATTGATCCTTAAAGAATTTTAATGTTCAAATTAAAAAAATAAATAAATAGGATATTAAAAATTATTTTTTATATTAAATTTAATTATAAATATTTTGAAACTTTAATTAGAGGTTTAAAGTTCCATATATCTCAATAACAAAATATAATTGGATAATCATAGATTTACTTAGGATCTTGTTATATTACTTATAGTTACAACCAACTTTGATATGTAACAAATATATATATAAACAACATTATCTATAAAACTCAAGTTAAGGTAAACCCAGGTCTAAACCATAACTAAATATATACATAATTATCAATTATAATTTAAATAAAAATAATTAATTAATTAAAAAACATTTATTAAAATGAACTTAACAATTACTTTACCTTATTAAGCAATAAAATTAATCCCAAATAAAAATTACTTTACCAGCTTTATAGCTCATGAAAATACTTTAATGCTCATCAAACGTCTATCATTTTGCATTATTCAATATGTATAAAAAATATTACTCAAAACAAATAAAAAAACAATATGTATAAAAAATATTACTCAAAACAAATAAAAAAACAAAAAATTGTTAAGTGAGAGTCTGTACCTCGTCGAAGGCTTCAAAGATATCTATGCTGGGTTGATGGATGGTGCAAACAACAGTTCGTCCAGTGTCTACAGTGTTCCGAACTGTTCTCATCACAATCGCGGCAGCTCGTGCGTCGAGGCCAGAGGTGGGCTCATCCATAAATATTATTGAAGGATTGGCCACCAGCTCAACTCCTATGGTCAATCTCTTTCTTTGCTCTGTAGACAGACCGTTCACTCCAGGAAGACCCACCAGACCGTCCCTTAGGTTATCCAGCTCTATAAGTTCCATTACTTCCTTCACGAACGTCTACGGGAAGAAGCATGGTTGTTTCGAGTGAAGTGTTAAAATAAAATGATCAGTTCACACACAAGACAGGAAGCAAGACACAGCAGTCGGTAAATACATACCTTTCTTGTTTCAGGATTAACCTCTTCGGCAAGACGGAGCCAAGCGGAGTAAACCAGGGATTCGTATACTGTAAGATTGGGAGAATGAATATCATTTTGTTCGCAGTAACCGGAAATGCGTGCAAAAGTTTCTTGTTTCTTGGGATAACCAGAGATGGTGATTGAGCCTTCAATATGGCCGCCAGTCTTCCTCCCTGCAAGAACATCCATCAATGTAGTCTTTCCAGCCCCGCTCACTCCTACTAAAGCCGTTAGTACTCCCGGCCTGAATGATCCGCTCACATCGCGCAATAACTGAAGCCTGTCTTCTACAACTCCTCTTCTCTTCATTTCCTGCTTTGCATGAATGTTTGTATTAGATGATCTCATTGCAATTGCAATCTACGAACACATATATATCGAAGACTACAAACAACATACCGCAGGCATATCAACGTAATAGTTGACGTGGTGAAACGTCAACGACAACGGCTTGAAAGGTAAAATCATTCCCTTTTTTCCTGCTGTTGAGACGTTGCTACTTCCCTCCCGTGATGTTCCATCTGTAAAAAGTTTTCAACGAATTTCATTTCTCATTTTCCGACTTTAAATATCAACCAAATTCCAACAAAATGTTAAACTTCTTTCTGATTAAATCTAAAATATGAAACGCAAGAAAACAGTTTCAGCCTACCGGTTATCTGTATTTCACTGGGTGCAGATCTTCTAAACGAAAGCCTTTCCATTTCGTAACTTTTCTCCTTTTCCAGATCATCTTCGGCAACTATTGCCTGGGGTTTTCCAACAGCTGATGTGTACACCCAAAATTATACATCGAGGTCCATCAGCTTGGGAAAAAAGGTACTAGATCAAAGTGGGCTTTACTTAAAATCTTAAAATAGAAACAGACTTCTCATATAAAGGTGGTCTACCTCTGTTGGTTGTATTAATAGGTGATACCAATTTAAAGTTGTACTTACGATTCAGGTATTGCAATGCTAGTGTAAAGACACAATTACATAGAATGATGAAGCCTATGAGCCCTCCCACACCAAGCCAATACCAGTAGTCATGGGGGAAGATCCCACGAGATTTCAGCAATTCGACGCCAATATTTTCATTTGGCTGAAAGCAAAAACATAACCAGTAGAAGCATGTTTTGTCATAAAGCCATTTCTATTTTATCAAGAATCCAGGCTTTAGTTAGTCATATACAAACCTTTTTCCACGTCGTTGCCAAAAACTCATTTACTGCAATAGCATTCTGAGCGTACATGAGAGGGGATATCCAGTAGCCCCATATCCACCATCCTTTTATATCCTCTGTGTAGTAGTAAACACAGCTTGTACAATCACTCTACTTTGATTAAGTTTTTTTTTTTTTTTTTTTTAAATATAATTAGTGGCAATCAATTCTCAAACTGAAATATATACCTCTTGATACGATGAATCCGCCTAGGACAAAAATTACCATAAGAACGAAAACGCCAACGGTATTTCCCATTATCAGATTCCGTGTCAGAGAAGCTAGGAAACGAAACAGTCCCAAGCCCACCTGATGGACGAGGACCAAGAGTAAAAATTGCCGGAAGAACCTGCACAAATTAGAGGAAGCAAGCGTGATTTAGAGGGGGGCCATGGTTCGATATCCGGGAACATCAAGCAAATGTAATAAAATGATGAAAGAGCTCTGCACCCACTACGAAATTCAGAAGGGTTTGCCCTCCTATATGTATTAGAAAAACAAAAGATCTTGATTTAGATGTGCCCTGTAAATAGGCAAATAAATAGCTACCCAGACGAATATCGTTTTTACCTGTTTGGATTTGGGGCAAAACCAATGGTATAGTAAGTAATAGCGATCCATGTGATAGACTCTATTAAGGAAATAGGAATCTCCGTAACGAAGATTGGGGTCGAGTAGGCCCAGGCAGGATAGAACATTAAATCTCTCTGTTTGTAAAATACAGGAAGCTTTTCAATCGTGGCTACCATTGCTGAAATCCCGTTGAACATATTAAGAACCAGAGCCAGAAAGAGAGCTCCAATATAGACGGATGCATCCTCCACAGTTCTATGATGCATTTTTGTACGAAAGAAAACCGACAGGGCCAGAAGAGCTACCATAGTTATCTGAAAAAAGATGGTGCAATTATTATTCGTATATTAAAATTAAATGGGAAAATAAAGCAAATTTAAAGTCAAAATAAATCGATTTCTTATGTCCGAATTCTTTAAACCTGGAAGAATTTAAATATATGGACAAAGGAGTTCCTCTTCATGAGTAAAACTTGTCTGTCGAAACATGCTTTAAAGAGCTCTCTTTGGGGTAAACCGTATTTTTGGGTGGTGAGAGCAGCGGGATGGCATTCTCTCTTATCGAATGGCACTGATAATGTTTGTCTGAGTGTGGCTCCTACATGAAAATTTTGAAACGCTTCTGAAAACTCCTTCACTGATACATATCGGTATGGCTGACTCCTGTTCCACCAGTATTGCTCTTGGTCTTTACGCGAGGTTACCTGACGGATCAATAAAAAATGAGCAATTAAAGTTAGTTAAAATTAAAAAACAGTTACATTTTTTTGCGATGAGTCCGAAATGAGCTATGAGCTATTTACCTCTTGCAGGAAATCCGCAACACCTTTTCTTTCGGGGCATTTAAATCCCATGGATTCAAAGAACTCAACAACGTATTCTCGAGGTCCATGGTAAACCAGATAACCTTCGGATATGAGAATGACATCGTCGAAGAGATGGAACACTTCCGGCGCAGGCTGCAGAAGAGCAATGACCATGCTTGTCTCCATAACGTGAACGTACTGCCCCAGGCATTGCACAATCTGATATGTCGTCGAGCTGTCCAGACCCGTCGAAATTTCATCCATCAGAAAAACTTTCGCACCCCCGACAATCATCTCCCCTGTTGTCACTCTTTTTTTCTCACCTCCCGAAATCCCTCTGCGCATGTTATCTCCTACCAGCGTATCCGCGCATCTCTCTAAACCCAAAATCTGCTCCACCACCGCCACCAACAATAATAATTTTACTTCCTAGTCATATGTAATCGAAGATTCTGCATACAGAGTTTGTTGACACTTTACCTTTAGGACATAGTCCGTCATCAAGTTGGATCTCTGTCCCTCTAATGATGTTGCCTGCAAATTGAGTGAAAATAGTTAAAGATCTTATATACCGCTCCTATTAAAATGAAAGAAACGTGCAGACTGTTTGCAATTCCACTATTAACATGAGTCTCAGTATGGTGTAGTTGGCCCTTTTACTTTTTAATTGGTTTTTTCATTAATCCTTTGTTTTTTAATTGGTTTTTGTGATGTTGATCCCATTACAAACTATTTCATGTGATATTAATCTCATTATAAACTATTTATTTTTTATCACATATTTTGTTAAAATTTCTTTCCACTTTAATATCTTCTCTTCTACTAAAAAAAACACATATTAAATTTTAATCTCATTATAAACTATTTATTTTTTATCTGTTAAAATTTCTTTCCACTTTAATATCTTCACTTCTACTAAAAAACACATATTAAATTTTACAAGAAATTCTATTCCTTGTTATTAATAGCTCTAATATTCCTTACTACTGCTACTAACAGCTTTATTTTCCTAATAGATTGTGCTCACATAAAACTTGCTCCAATCGCTTAGAAATTTTGGATATCTACCTTCATAAACAGATCAATATCTGGATCTGGTTTCAGGCCGAGCTGCTTCTCTCGTCTAGAAAGTTCACTCAACACATCTGCAGCCTCATCCTCGGATTATTAATCCGTTTTCTGGATAATAAATCAAGTAGAATAGAACTAGAATAAAATGAAAACAGAAATATATACCATATCTTGAACCAACGCCTTGACAACGAGAGGAGAAGTCCAAGGTTTCTCTCACAGTCATTTCTCCCATATGCAAATCCTGCTGGCCAATATAAACAGAAGTCCTTTGCGGCACGAACTCGCTCATTGAATGTCCGTTATACGTAACTCTTCCTTGAACCTGCAACAGAAAAGAAAGAAATAAGAGAAATGTCTGAATTCCATTGTTATATTTTAATAAATAACATGTATATCTGATTCAGTTGAAAATGTGACTTACTTTGAGGCTCTTGTCTAGTTTTCCTGCAAGGGCCAACAACAGAGTAGTTTTGCCCGAGGCAGGGGGGCCAAGCAGAAGCGTCATCCTTCGTTGTACCAGACGCAAAAGCAAAAGCAAAACATGAGACGAATAATGAGACCTTCAATCAGATTAATCGCTTAAGCAAATTAAAGGTTTTGAAATATTTATTGTTTACCTTCCTGGTTTGATTACACCGCTCACATTCCGAAGAATCCTCAACGTCTTCTTTTTACTCCGAATCACACCAAGTCTAACCAACGCATCCTAACGATGAGAAGTGAAATTTAATATTAAAATATGTTTTGAAAAATAAGACGAATGGGAAAAAAGCAAGACGCTAATGGGGACAGAGATAGACAATATCTTAATTCTCACCTCTGCAATGTTAACGGTCCAATTCAATAGTGTGGGCAATGCCCGACGTCCCACGTAGACGTTGGCAGAAACATTCAATTCTTCGAAACGGATTTCGACCTCGGGCAAGACGATGCCAACTCTACATTCCCAACAAAACAAAATCACAATCGATAAATTTAAGCATATAATTCAAAGAAAATTTTCGAACCAAGAATTCAAAGAAAAATTCCGAACCTGTCTAGCCTCTGACGGACTTTCTGAAGAAAGCGTTCGTTGTCTTGGTCTGCTACTTTTATGATTCTGTCTATCAATTGTTTCCGAATTTCAGGCTGGAGATTCCTAACGTCAATTTGGCCGTGAGAGGATGAGGATTCTTGTGGTTGTGCCGCTGCTGTTCCGTCTATTTGTTCTTCTGTAACTTGTCTAAGTATGGAAGTTCTCAGGCGGTCGTAGGTGGGGAGCTTCTCTATAGCAGCCCACACCAAGGCTTCCTCCTCTTCGGATCTTCGTCTCGACGACTCACTTCCAAATAAAATGGAGCTGCTAGAGCTCAATGTTCTCCCAATCTTCTCCATTTGCTCTCCCAATCTTTCAATCGCAGTCGCCTCTCTATCGCAGTTAAATAGAAGGTAATGTGTTCGATTCCTAACCTCTGCCAGAACAGTTGGCACGAGGGGTCTAGGGATGTAGGGGTATGAAACAGACATGGAGCAAAAGCTGCTATGATAGAGGGGTCTAGGGATGTAGGGGTATGAAATAGACATGGAGCAAAAAGCTGCTATGTGTAGGGGTATGAAACAGACATGGAGCCAAAGCTGCCATGAGAGATGAGCGTGACATTTTTGTCAACATATTGGACTTCAAACGCAAAGGGACAATAATTGGAAAAAGTTCAAAGCCTTAATTACATGCATGTTCACATGAAAATGGTTTTTTTAGTTTGCTTGCCCAATCTCATACGTTTCTAATTCTTGAAAGTCATATTTTTAGATTCCACTTAGGTTTTCTATGTTGTAGGATGTATAAGTTTAATTTTTAATTAATCGTACAATCCTCTAAAAAAAAGTACATTAAGAAAAAAGTTTAATGAGGTCGAACTTTGTTTTCATAAACTAGCTTTATAAGAAATGAGTAGTAGGAGGATAGAGAAAAGAGAGTTGAATAATAATTTTAAAATTAAATTATGTATAAATAAGGTTAATTTATACTGTAAGAGATAGTGTATTCTATTTTAAATTGATATTTTATATTTATATATATAGTTGTTGAAAAAAATTTGTGTTTGGATTTTTTTTTTTTTTAAAATGAATTATAATTTTTTTTTTTAGAGCATGAGAGTTTATAAACATCGAGTTGTTATAATTAGATACCTACATTTTTTTTCATAAAAAAATTGAATTCTTGATTTTTCATTTTTTAATTTTTTTTTTAAATTTTTATTGCAAATACAAATAGTTTAAAATTTAGCATCTATTTTTTAATGTTTCCCTACAATAGCCTTCACAATACCAAAACTTCAACTTTATGTTATGCATAGCATCTTAGTAGAGTAATATTTTCAAACCTTCACACTAGCATAGTCCACTTTACGAGATCTAGACTATTAGTTTCCTTCCTAAAGCATAATAGCAATAATAAAAATTGTAATAAATAGTTTATATATGAAAACACATTAATATTATAAAATACAACAAAAATTAAACATTAAAGTAAATCTTAATAATTATTTGATTAAGGTAATCAACATTTCTTATCAACTTTAGTTAAAATTACTACTTCCTCTAACAATGAAAAAGAGAATTGAACTTCATGATCCTCTATTAAAATCTCTCTATTGGCTAACCTATCTACATAGTTGTTCCCTTCCCTTAACGTATTTATAAACTTGATGTCTTCAAACTTTCTAGCAAGGTCTTGTATTTCCACAATGATCGCTTGTATGTTCGATGGAGCCTTTGCTTTCATTAAAGTTGTATTTATTATTATTAGTTAATCACCTTTCATCCATACTCTATTCCATTTCATTTGCCGGTATATTTTTAACTCTTCCAAAGTTTCCCAAGCTTCAACTTCATTATTTGTCTTAAATCCACTATTGAAAGCATAATATGACAAAATATCACAACTATTATTTCTAATTATTCATCTTTCTATTGATCTTAGATTTCGTTTAGATGTTCCATCAAAATTCAATTTGACCAACTCTAATTTTTGTTAGCTTTTGAAACCTTAAACTAAAAGGAAATATGATCACAAGTATAGAAATAAGCATGCAATGTTATAACTATAATAATGGAATCTTAGCATGCATAAAAATATGATAGAAAACTTGATACAATGCTCTAAAAATACTCATATAAAAAATCTCATGAAAATTACAATGCTCCTCTCATGGAGTTTACAACTCCTCCATGATATCAAAATGGAGCTACATTGTGCCTACTACTACTCTCACTTATGCACTACACAACTCTCTCTTTAAACACTCACAATGAGGCCTTTATATAGAAAAATAGATTCCTTGCCTCTCACTCAACCCTAAGAATCATATACATGTTGACTACATGTATATTTACATCATTGCACATTCGCACACTTATACATTTATTGAATTACTCTAATAAACTATTTATATCCTAATATGATCCTAATCTAAATATGTACCCATTAAGGTACATTAGTAAAGAACCAAATAATGTAATATATTCCAACACTTTTGATGGTTTCCACTTGATATTCTTTGCCTTCCTTATGTTTCTCTTGTATCCAATATCATCATTTCATTTGATGACTTGACTCTATCCATCAAGTCTCTATAATTAAATATTATGGATTGAGTGAGTTGATAGGGTTAGTTTAGACTCCTTTATGGCTAAAAAAAATATTTTTTCATTACCTCTAAACTGCTTTTATTTTCTTTAAATATTCTTCTATTCCTTTTTTACCAAATAATCTAAAGTATTGTGCATTTCAATATATCCCAAATTGTTTGTAATGGCTCACTTTTAAAATTGATAGTCATACTTAAAACATTCTTCAATTTTATCATTCATCACCATGTATGTTCCTAACATATTAAGAATCCATTTCCATAATTCCTAGACTATTGAAATTTTTTATAAGAGATGATCTATACTCTTATTCTCCTTTTTACATAGAACACATTGTGAGGGACCATGAAAATCTTCTTATTAGCTTATATGAGGATACAAATTTTCTATGACCTACTAGCCATATATTTTTTTGAATTTTAGGATGCTTGAGCTATCCTAAATATCTTTCCATATTTTTATGGTATTACCATTTTGTTGATACTTTACATTATATCTACTTCTTGCTTTGAATTCCCCTAAGCTATTCAACTCAAAATTAGCTTATCCTTGGATCCCCTTGGAATAATAATTGTTGTTATCTTTCTACTCAACTGCCTCCTGGTAACAATATCCAATATAATTATGAAAAAAATCTTCTTTCCATTTCTATCTTTCTTCCTGACATTTGTATATAATGTTTGAAACCATATCACTATATTTATGTTGAAATTTTTCATCCATGGTTTTAAAATTGAATCTAGATTGAGTGGTTTTCTATCGCATCAAGTATTCATCCTAATAGATAATTTTCATCTAGTTCTAACCACCCATATTAGACTTTTAATCATTAAATAACTTGATAATTTTAAATCATCCCATAGTGCAAAACCATTTGATAGTGAGAATACAATAAATATTAAGCTTGGGTCATTGTACTCAATGTACTTAGAAGAATTCTTATGCATTTTCTTTGACACTTTGATATTCAAATTACTTTTCTCTTATAGTTATGTTTGCATATGTAAGAAATCTTAAATTGAGACTTTCACTAGTTTTATTATCATACACCTTGCTCCATTTCACTAGGGAATATTTTCTTTTATCATTTACTATTGACCAAAAAAATAATCCCATAATATAGATTAAACTTTTCTACAAATTTTGGCATAATATGCAAGGATACATAATGTGTTGAAATGACCTGTAAGACTAATTTAATTAGTTGCACTTTTCTTGCTAATGATAACTACTATCTTTATGTGTTGGTAGTTTATTTTCAAATTTACTTATAACTATATTCCACAATTCTATCCTCATTCTTCCTTTAAATAAGGGTATCTCTAGATATGTTGCTAGTAAATTTACCTCTTCCATTTAAAGTAACTTGGATGTCCCTACTTTGATTCTATCTAGAGTGTTTAGGGAGTAGATTTTAGATTTTTTCCTATTAAATTTCTATCTTGATGCTCTTTCATATTATTTTAATATGTTATTTGAAACTCTAACCTTGTTTATCCTTACCCTTCCAAAAATGATTGTATCATTTACAAACTATTGATGGATGATGTTGTTGATGTTATTACTAGACTTAAGTCCACAAATTAGCCCATATTTGTATGTCTTCTTCAAGTTCCTTTCCAATAACTCTGTCATAATAATAAATAGATATGGTGATAGAGGATCTCCTTGTCTAATACCCCTCTTGGATTTAAATGATTTTTTTACCAGTTTATTGACCATAATTGAATATGATATTGTAGAGACACATGCAATCATTAAGACCCTTTTCTTTGCAAATCTAAACTTTTCTAATACTAAAAAAAAAAATCCATTTAACTCTATTAAAGGTTTTATTCATATCAAGTTTTAAGATCATTGCTCTCACTTTTCTTGAAGTTGTTGAATGCATTACTTCATAAGCTACTATGATCTTGTCAAGAATTTGTATCCCTTTTACAAATCCACATCACTCTTTTGAAATAGTTATGTCTAGTGGTCTTAATACATTTACCATCACTTTGGATATTATCTTATATTCCATATCACATAAGCTTATATATATAATAAATTATATGAGATTGAAATGAGTCTTATTTGTATTAGATAACTTTCAATTGATATTAGATTAAATCATAATTAGTGTTCTTGTTCTTCCCCAATGAAATACAAGTGACAAGAAATAAAGAGGGGTGAAGGATTTTACTAACCACTCAAAAATGGAAGACTACTTTGTATTACAACTACCTTAGCTATTATGCATGTATCATTTTGTAAGATTCAAATTTTGATCTCCTCCTTGAAAGTTGATAAAGTTAACTATTTGAGCTAATTTCATTTGATATATTAGTAATTATATTTAAAATAATAATAATAATAATAATTTTAATTATGTTCACGAGATCAATATAGTCTATAATATTAAAGGATTTAATACAAAATGGGGTATGGTGTACAATCGTACTCCATTTGAATTAAAACCATGGACCTCTTATTCAAATTTTTAAATTTTAACATCTAAGAAATAATTTTGCTCAACAAATTCAAAAATATGAACATCCTCTTATCATCTTTTAGAGTGTTTTTCTTCTATTGTTGATTTTGATAAGAAGTGTTCCTATTTTTCTATTCTCAAATTTTCAATAAAAAGTTCTATTAATGAGTTTACTCGTAGATTATCCTCATATGAAATATTAATGTCCTTGTAGGCTTCACATTCAATAACAAAATGGTTTTTCTTCTCCACTACTACTATGTAAAATATATATATTTGTTCTAACCATACCTCTTGAGAAATTTTCCATATCCTAGCTTCACATCTGAGATGGTGTGAACTACATCTTTGTTGGGCAATAATTTTTTTCTTCAATTTGATCTTTGCATCTATATGTTTTTTGTTGTATTCATAGTTTGGTTGAACTCATTGATGTATAATTATTTTTTTCTTTCTAAATTTTCAATCCGTATGTTAAATCTGAAATTTTCCCTCACATACTATTTATTTATTTTTTTGGGAGTTTTAGACCTCATGAAAATTAATGATCCATTTGTCCATCCATTTGTTGGATTTTTCATCTAAATATTTTTTTTTCTATTTAGTGTTTTTATTACATATTTTGATAATCTATTATCTTCCATTCACTATGCTTTCTTTAGGTTTACTTTCTGTAGGTTCCCCAATAGCCTTATTATACCTTTTGCTTCTAGTGGAAAATTATTTATTTTGGTAAGTAAAATCTCCTATGGAATTTATGCTTTAGTTATGAAATTATATATAATATCAATTTTGTATTCTTTCTTATTTTCTTCATGTAAAATTTGATGTATTGCTAGCTTACACCTCACACCAATATAACATCATTAGAATAACTAATAAACCAAGAAGGACCCTAATGGTTTTCTAGTCCCTCAAATTTACTTTTTTTCTCCTTTTAGCAATGAGTAGAGTGCCCTCTATCGTGCTTGTAATTATTTCATCCTACATATTCCTCGATTAAATTTTCTTTAAAAATATAACCCAAGGTATTTGCATTCTATTGCTACCTCTTAAGGATTTACTTCAAATAAAATACATGATTGTTTTAATTAGTATATAAACATCTATATAATTTTTTAAATTATCTAAATAGATTATATTATATTATTTTTATAAAAGGTTTATTTTTTAGAATATGTTAGCTCAAAATAAATTTTATCATTAGATAATTAGAAAATTATTTAATTAAAAATTTTAATTAATTTTAAATTAGTTTTTAAATAAAAAAATATTATTTCATGAAAATAATTAACTATAAATATCTTATTATTGTAAATGTCATAATATCTATAAAAACCACAAATTATTATGTGCAATTAACTATTAAAAATTTATATTGTAAATCATTTCAACTCCTTTGTTTTAGCCCATCAAAAACTCAAATTTTAGAGTTAAGAAATATTACGAAAGAGAATAATTTAGAAATAACAAAGTATAACAAGTCATAACACAAAACTACATACAAAATAATTTGATGATTTGATTTCTTAGAAAACAAAGTACAATACAAGAATATAAAAATACATATGAAAAATAGAAGATGATTTTATTACTCAAAAAACAAATTATAATACAAACAACCTTTGAGAAGAGATGTAAGGTTATGGCATTGCATCCACTACTCATGTATTTCTACAGTCAGGGGTGCATCTTTCTATATACAATAATTGGTGTATTAGAAAGCCATTGTATTGAATATGAAAGGTTGCCCATATAAAAATGTGATGGTTCACCTTCCATGAGTCAGAAGGTCAACCATATGGAAGTGTGGTGATTCACCTTCCATGAGTTACAAAGTGCATATTAAATGAAAATTATATACCTGACTTTTCCTTTTGTGTATATATCTTTTACTGATGTGTTAACATAGTTAGAGATGCATTTTGGCAATAAAAATAAAAAAATATAAAATTACTAAATTTAGGAAGTGTTTTATTTGTACATTTTTATGACCTCTAGAGAATTATTTCACAAAAAGAGTTGTCTTCTAAAAATTTTATACTCCATCTAATATTTTCAATGCTTCTTGAATATATCAAAATAAAATCCCAAGCACATAGTTACACCCTTGATAGTTTAGTTAGGATTAAAAATAGATTTTGAAGTATTTTTAACATAAATCTAGGCCCAAAAAATTCACATGTCTAGATCATTCTCCCCCACTAAAAAATAATGGTCTCCTTTACATCAAATATTGACATTAAGTATGGATATTATTTCTTTATTTGATTTTTTGTGAGCCATTTCGCTTGGTGACAATTTTTTCCTCCCTTGACTACTCTATACATTTAAATTGACTACATTTAGGGGTCTCAGCTCATGTGTTAACAATATTATCCATATCTACTAGTGTTAAACTATCCAGATTAGGTTATACAAGTGCAATTATTTTGGTATTATGTAAAAACTTACGAAAACCAACCTAAGAGAGAAAGAGATTTTTTTTGGCACAAGTAAGGTTCTCAAGAATCCCAATATATTTTCTTTCAACATTCACAAGGCTTCACCACATTTGAGTGTAATGTCACTATAGACAACACTTAGTGGATAGGAGTGGCCAACATTCCATAGTTTTTGGGTTTCACCTTACTAAAACACATTATTTAGAAATATTTTAAACTTATCCTCCATATTTTCTATACCTTCATTAGTATAGGACAATGTGACCATAATTTAAGGATTATCCTTTAAGGCCTATAAAACTTAAAATAGAATACTTGTTCCCTAAACTTATCCTAAATCCTTCTAGGTAGGTTAATTAGAAGTAAGCCTTTTTGCTTAGTTACCACACATCCATGGGCTAAATAATGTCATTACCACTCATTTGATAATAAACATGGTCACCCAAACCTCCATGATCAAGTTACCACCATTGTTTTCTTATGAATGATTCATATAACTTCCTAGTTATAGAATACCTGATCCTCACTGACCAACATGTATCAATTCATAATAATATGGCTATTGCATCATTGCAACTCCTTCCAAATTAATTAGTATCTAGCTATTGCATTCTCGCAACTACTTCTATGACTCACTTCTACCTAGTTGTATCATCACAACTCCTCCTAGGATTGTGTTATTTTATTTGACGTAGGTCCTAAAAAAGGTTTTATATCTAACCCAAGAACCCCTTTCCTAAACCAAGATAGAATTTATAGAATAACTCTCTCTTAAAATCAAATTCTTTAAATTAAATTAACATGCTTAAGCTATAGCACCATAGAAAACTTAAGAAATAGATTGACACATTGCATCTCAAATTAAACATAAGCTTAAACATAGATCTACAAAAACCATAATTAAATTAGGCTAAGTTCTATAATAAATATATGTAAAAGAAACATATCTCTAGAATACAAAAATGAATAATCATATCAAAACCACTTAATGGTTATATAAAACATCCCATCAAAATAGATAATAAAATAATTTTTATTTACTAAAAACAATAGGAACATTTGGAAAGATAAATATCATATTCTAAAACATAATTTGCTTTTGTTTAATAGTTAAACTCACTCTATATTACAAAAAAATCCATACTTAAAAATAAATTTTGAAAGTTTCATCTAAACAATACAAAGCAAAGTTTCATTTACATAACAAATTTTGATTCCAAGGTACGTCAAAGCCAATCCACCTAAGTGGTTTTTGTACCATCTTATTTTCATAATCTTCTTCATGATTTTTTTTTTTCCATGAACTTGAGGAACAATTAGGGATAAGAACAACTCTTTATGCAATGCAACTTAACATGCTCTATGTATTTGCAAGTAAATATGCACAATAATTTTTAAACAAACAAGAGGGAATCCCATAATTCTCCCTATAATGTTTTCCCTACCTACTCAAGTCTTAGGAAACTATTATAATTATTCTCCTTCTAAACCAAAGCCTTTCCCAAATTTGAACAACAAGTAAAGAAGTTCTCAACTTTTCTCTACTAGCATTTATATAAAGAAGACATCAACATCAATGAGTAATCTATATTCTAATCTAAATTTCGTTAAAAATTTAATCCTTCTTTGAAAAATAAAAAGAACAACGTTTCTTTTAATTTTGATCAAATTTACATTAAAAAATTTCATTGTTCCTTATAAGTTATCTCCCATTCAAAACATTCCTTTACTTACCAAAGCCTAATTTTTCCATTCTCTTAAGTTAAAAGATAAAATCTACTTAAGGTATTTGTAGATCACAATAGTAGAATGAATCACCAATTAAAAACCAAGCATACGACAAGATAAAAACTTCCAAACATTTTTTCCCAAGCATGCTTTCAAAAGATAAAGCACCATTCCCTAAACCACAATGTTAAAAATAGTTGAGATAAACTCACAAATAGGAAGACCATCCTTGCTAAGAAACAAAAGGCTTAAACAAACAAGAGGGAATCCCATAATTCTCCCTATAATGTTTTCCCTACCTACTCAAGTCTTAGGAAACTATTATAATTATTCTCCTTCTAAACCAAAGCCTTTCCCAAATTTGAACAACAAGTAAAGAAGTTCTCAACTTTTCTCTACTAGCATTTATATAAAGAAGACATCAACATCAATGAGTAATCTATATTCTAATCTAAATTTCGTTAAAAATTTAATCCTTCTTTGAAAAATAAAAAGAACAACGTTTCTTTTAATTTTGATCAAATTTACATTAAAAAATTTCATTGTTCCTTATAAATTATCTCCCATTCAAAACATTCCTTTACTTACCAAAGCCTAATTTTTCCATTCTCTTAAGTTAAAAGATAAAATCTACTTAAGGTATTTGTAGATCACAATAGTAGAATGAATCACCAATTAAAAACCAAGCATACGACAAGATAAAAACTTCCAAACATTTTTTCCCAAGCATGCTTTCAAAAGATAAAGCACCATTCCCTAAACCACAATGTTAAAAATAGTTGAGATAAACTCACAAATAGGAAGACCATCCTTGCTAAGAAACAAAAGGCTTAACAAGGTACATTTTACCTTAGTAATAAATATCAATATCATAAGCCACAACCAAAGCATAAACATGGAAAAAGGATGGCACACAACCAACAATATACAAACTGGAAAAGGTTCTATTTGACCAATACCTAAGACATATGGCCCTATAAAGGTTTTAATAAACAAAAAAAACTAATAGAATATACCTAATATTACAATAATAACTCTAATAAACCTAAGAAAAGAAGCATCCTATGAGGTATAGTTCTCATGATGGCATCTATAGCCTAGGAAAGTGATGCAACCAACAAACAAGGCATATAGGAAGCTATGTCTAAAAAACTAGAACCAAAATAAAACTAAAAAACAAAAGGATCTCACTAAAGAAAACTTATAACATAGGACCAAAAATATCTTCAACAACCTAACCAAATGAGTAAACGTGGTCCATACATTCAAAATATAATTAAAAAGTAGGGAAAATACAAGCATAATTATAGAGTCCGCCAAATAGAAATAAAAATTATTGAACCAATGCTTCAACGCCCACCAAAACAAGATAAATTACCTCTCAATGCTAAATTTTATGGACCTTATTTGATATATTCTTGCATGCACCTTTCCTCTAGCTCTAAGAAGATATTTTTCCTCTCTAGCCAATCATCCAAACTCAACCAAAAAGTTCTTCAAATATCTCAAGGATGCTACTCAAAGAACCCTATGTTCACACCATGATTATTCCACTCAATCTGAGCACCTCCATATCATAATTTTCTTTAATAAACATTAACAATATTTAAAAATACTCATGAGGATTATCTTAGCTTAATTAAAGCATGGTTGAGCAAAGAATAATTATTTTATTTAATATTTTTAAACCATAATGTTTTATTCCTTAATAACTCAACATTGGGTAAAACAAGGCAATCATGTTACTTTCTTAATGTACCAACAAGGAAATTATTAGGAAAGAAATTATTTTAATAAATGATAAGAATTAATTTATTAACTCCATCGTAACCTTATTATCTATAGTAATAAGATATTTAGATTAACTGCTTAACAATTAGTATCAGTTGTTAATATTAATTATTAATATTGGTACTAAAATTATCAAATATTATTGTTACCAACATATTAATACGTTATTATTTTAAATCCATCAATAAACGCTTACAAGCATAAAATCCACTTAAATAAAAAATATTGCACACCATTATTTTATCCTTAAGTAGGTGGCTCTTTTACGATAGCCAATCACTTCACCAACCTATTAAGGAGACTCATTACACAAGTAACTTCCTAATCCAATGGTGTGAACATACAACAAGCACAAATGCAATGAATCTAAATGAAGGACATTTTGTTACCCCTGATCTATTTATAAAGTCATCCATAATTTCCCAAAATTTCTCTCAACTCAGGTGGTCATCCCATACTAATCCATCGATGAGATTACCTAGTCCTACAACCATAAATACATAATTAATACCATATTCTAAAAATAAAATCAAATAATAAAGTATAATTACTCATTTTTATTGACTGTATGAAATAAGACTATGCATTAAACATCCACACATCAATACATATTTTTTTGTTAAGAATAATTCTTGTTAATGAGGGTTGTTACATATTATATAAGTGTCCAACAAAGGTGGTGATAGGGTTTGATAAGTTAGACATTGAATATTGGATAAAAATAATATAAGATGGAAGTTTCAATTTAGAGGTTTTCTTTTCCACCTTCTTGGTTATGTTGTATGCTATATAGGAAAGAGGTATCATCTTCCTATGGGGTTTTACAAATCTCTATTTCTAAACATATAACCATAACTTATATCCAACCTTAAATTGATGTGAGACCCAATGTCATTCATGGTACTTCTTATATTTATTTTTGTAAGAGGTCATAGACCTATTATTGAATATGTTGAATAAATTCCACAAACCTTATTACCTTTTCTATGTTTTTCTATCCATGAGAAAAGTAATCCATGGGAAGCATAGAGTGAGCTATAATTTTGGGTATCAAGAGTTGGAACCTAAAGTTTCAAAGGTTGATTATATCCATGTTGAATGTAGGGAAGGATCTTACCCCATGTGTATGGATGCTTGAAATTGTACATTCAAAAAATATGTACAATCAATAGATTCACTTTTATTTGGCCATTAGTTTGAGGATGGAAGGCTATGAACATAACCAACTTGATGTACCTCATGCTTCATAGGGTGGACCAAAATATGTATAAAATTTTCTATTCCTATTAGATACAATGGACTTTGAGAAACCAAAATTGAGCCACATATGACTAAAATAGAGCTTAACAGTCTTCTCAACTAAAAATAATTTTATACAAGGAATCATGATAGTCATTTTTTAAAAAATATTAACTATTATAAAAACCCAATCATTATCATGCTTAGACGTGGGTAAATCTAAGAGGAAACCCATGGAGATAGATTCCCAAGACTTGGATGGCAATGATAATGGTATTTATAGCCTTTGCTTCTTGTTGGTTGGCTTGGAAAAAATACACAGGGTGCATGAATTGATGTACCTCTCAACATCATTTTTTATTTTAGGATAATAGAAGTACTTTTTAAGAACTACCAATATTTTTTTCCATCCCAAAGTGATCGGCTAATTTAATTAAGCATGCTTCCCAAATCATCTCTAAATGATCACTACATAGTACACAAATATGTTCCATATGATAGAGGTTATATTAAAATTAAAATTCATAAACATGCTTAACCACATGAAGATCTTAGTATATATTTATAAAATTAGAACTGCCCCATACAAGACTAGCCAATTTGGAGTATAATTCCTGTGGGAATCACAAATAATAGTGAATGCTATGATTAATGCAAAAACAAAATATGGTGAAGTAGTACTCTGAAAACATAAACTAGTTCCTAATTAATCCAATTGTAGATGCACAAGTGAAGAGCATACTCCTAGTGTTGTAGACTTTTTGGTTGACCAGGTCACATTACACATAGGTGAAGAGCACAACACCAACAATAAAAATGTATTAGAAAATATAAGGAATAAAAAATAGGGATTAAAAAATTAAAGCAAGAGTCGAGTTTGGAAAGGACTACAAAAATTGGATTGAATTTTTATTCCAAAAAAATAAAGTAATACATCTACAAAACTTTAAATGCATTTCGACCTACATGTCTCATTAGCGGAGTGAGCTTTGAAGAGTTACAATCTCTCTTTATAAAGACCTAAATCTAGGGGAGAGAAAAACAGTAATGCATATGGTATAAAAACACCCAAGCATTGTTACAAACCACATGTTCATAGAACAAGATGGTGAAAAAAATAGAAGTCCCACACTCAACCCCCAAGAAATACCCATGTAGAAAAGAGAAGAAACACGTTAAAAATACAAAAGTACAAGGTTGGAAATAGAGCCCCTCAAATAATTTTATTTTTACAAAGATAATATTGAAGAGTTTTTTCTTCCCCCAGTAGATGATGCCTTGATCAACGTGCTTGAGGTATATATCTTTTCTTCATTTTTTGAATATTACAAAAATAATATTTATGTTGATTCAAAAATATCTAAAAAACTATAGTTGTACAACTTCCAAATAAGAGGAACTATTTTTATTCCTATACCATGTCTATGTGCTACTCACTCTAGAACTCTAGCAAAAAATGAAGGCCTACCATCAAATTTAACTTTCTCAAACTAAAGCAGGAGAAAATTAATTTGATATCCTATAGCTCTAAGTATGTTAAAAAAAATTACTTAATAGATATAAATTCATCCCTAGAGATTTCTCTAACCATGAATCTATTGATTTCACTCATGATAAAAGCTTTTTGTTTATGAACTAGATGATGTGAGAAAGCAAGGATGTATTGATAGGCGCTCATCATATTTTGGAATAGTTTGGTGCAAATAATTATAGTCAAATCAAAATGAGGATCCTTAAAAAATATAGTATGTAGACTACTAAATTGACTTTGAGATAATTCTAGTCTTTCATGATATATGGATTTGAGATAAATTTTTATGAAGAACTTTACACCATGAAAATAGCAACAAGTCTTCTATCTCAAAGAGTGGATAACAATTCTTCATAGTGATTCTATTCAAATATCTATAGTCAATACTAAGTATTCATGTTCTATATTCCTTTGGATCCAAGACAATTGGATTTCCATATGGTGAAGTAATTTTTTTATGTGCCCATTTTGAATTAATTCTTGAATCTACCTCTTGATTTCATTATTTTAAATTATTAATCTATGATAAATATGTGAATTAAAAAAAATAGACCTAGGAACTATATCAATAGAATATTTTATCTCATAGTGAAGTGGAACCCTAGTTAGTGACTTGAACAAGTCATTATAAACTACTGTGATTTGGACCATTTCCTTTTGTTATGTAGAGTCCATGATATATGTAGTAACAATTTATTTATGCTAAGTGGTTTGATCATTTACAAAATAAACTTATTTTATTTGGCTATCAACCTTTTGTATTGTTTGACATTGATTAAGGAAACAAATTTAGGAGTAGATACTTATGGTATCTTGAATCGACCTTTGAAATTGATGATGGCACTTTAGAACTTATATGTATAAACACTATGCCTCCTCCACATAATCTATTATCCTAAAATCACATTGTACACATATCAAGGTATAACATTACATAAAAAATTATCTTTGAAGGGTTTGATGACATAAGATATGAGACATTGGTGAGTTACATGAATCTTCCCCTAATATAATCATCCACTATTATATTGTTGTGGGTGTAATGTGATAGAAAAATTCAAATCCTTTACTATATGAGTAAAAATTAAATTATTTTGTCTCCCATTATCAATAATTAAAAATAATGGCTTACTCTTGACCCAAATTTATGAGTGAAATAGGCATTCCACCTCTTATAAATATTATTGTGATTCCTTTGGTGTAGCAGTGGTCAAATTTTGTTCAATTGCTAGGATTTACTTCCCTCTCTCCTTAGCCTAAGGATTATAGAGGGTGTGGTAATGGATTTAGAGGATTGTAAGTTGACACTCTTCCCTTAAATATCAGTTGCTCTTGTGATAATCATTCCATTTTCCAATCATGGCCTTCAAGGGATTATTTTATAGAGAATAATTTTCTTCTTCCAATTCTAATTTTAGGGATGACCCCCTTTTTATTCTTTAAAGAGTCATTATTGTATTATTTTTGTTAGTACATAGTGTTTTTATTTTTAATATTTGCTCCTCTTGTATTTTTTTGTGCTTTTCATTAATTTGATAAGTTTGTATACCTATTCCAATATCTTGAATTCAAAGATATTCATGTCCTTTGAAATGTACCATTACGTTCCACTATGGTACTTGAGGATTTGATGCCTTTCAATGTCTTGAATGTTTTTGTTACCATCAAATGGAAAGCATTAATATAATATTTATTAGACTAGTTTTTAACTTGTTGTAATTGTTTTCATCACATGTATCGGTCTTCATAGTCTCCCAAAAGATAATATTATTTCTTGATATACTCCATGAAATAATCTTATGTGAATGCTACTTCATATTCATTCTATTTCATATTCCTATTATAATATGCTTCCCACAAACTTTAAACAAGTAATGAAGCTTTCAAGAATGTAAAAGTAATTTTCTCACTATTGGTGAATTTATTACAAATGATTATGAAGAAAATGAATTCAACCAGTTTTCTAGAGAATCAACATAATTATTTTCTTTCAACTATACCTTAAAATATGTGGGAGATCTAAATTGTGCTCGAGTAGTGAGAGGTTTTGCAGAGGATGTTATAGTATTTGCAATAGAGAGCCACTAAAATATTTGAGCAAATTGATTCATCATCTCATTACTATATTTAATGAGGGCTTTGTTCAATATCTTCTTAAAATAATTAAGTATATGAATTTTGTCCATTATAGTTATTGCCTAAATATCATTTGAACTTACAAGGGAGAAAATAAAATAGATCTCACATCTAATACCTAAACATTCAATATCTTGACCTTGTCATAGAATCAAAATATAGACCACTATGATACCTTTGATATGAAACTTAGAATTTCAATTTAATTAAGATCATAAAATAGTTCAATTAAAATAAAACAAACCATAACAAGTAGAACATCAAAGTACATCCAAAAAACTCAATAATTTTAATATTAAAAATATAGAATACAATTAAAACAATATCTAATAAGAGATGTTAGGATATAGAATTACATCCATTACTCATGCCTTTTGTACATCTCATTTTAAAAAATAATTAGTGTATTAGTAATACATTGTATTAAATATGGAAGGTCACCCATATGGAAATGTGGTGGTTCACCTTCCATGAGTTAGAAGGTTACCCATATGAAAAATTGGTGATTCACCTTCCATGAGTTGCAATCTACATATTAAATATAAAAACACATGCATATGACTTATCCTTTGTGTTTTGATTTCTACTTGTTGAAATTTGAGTAATCTAATCATATTTAGGCCAATCCCAAAAGTGTGAATAGGTGCTTACAATCACCATTTATGTATCCTATGGGTATTTTCTTATGTAATCCTATGGCCATTCTTCATTTATGTAAGCCTATAGGCACGTTCAAGTACACCTAAGATACCCTTTTTGTTAGCTTTTGAAGCTATAAACTTAAATGAAATGCAACCACAAGTAAGGAAATAAACATACAATGTTATAACTATGATAATGAAAATCTAACATGCATGGAAATATTCTAGAAAATATGATACAATGCTTAAGAAATGCTCATATAAGAAAGTTCACGAAAATATACAAGGCATGTACTGGAGGTAACTACCTCTTCATTTAAAAAAAATTCCCTACATTGTGTCTACTGCTAATCTACTCTACTTACTCCAAAATCCTCTCTTTCTTCTACTCTAAGAAGACATATTTATAATGCGATGCAACTCTTTACCTTCAATATTTGACACCTCACTATTCTATTCTGACTCATGTAATGTGGACTACATGCACATTTACATCATTGCGCATTCTAACACTTGTGCATTTTATTACATTGCTTGAATAAAATACTTAACTCCTAATATAATCCTACTCTAAATATGTACCCATGATGGTACATTAGTAAAGAAACAAATAATCTAATATCTTTCAACACTTTCATATTTTAGCCTTAATAGTATTAGTTAATCCACCTTTATGCATAACCTTCAATTTAAAGGGTAATTTATTATTATTTTATTATAAGGTTAACCTCAAGGTCTATTTTATGTCGGCTTGAGGTTAACCTCTCATTAGGGATTTGGTATCAAGATAAATATGTTTTAATGAGGATCCATTAATTTTATAAGTGTGAATAAAATGTGATATATTATGGTGCCTATGGGAACCCACCTTATATTTTTTATCCTCTCCCTTCATTTTTTTTTCATCATTTACTATTCCTATCTTTTAATTGTTTTTCCTTCTTTTTGCAATACAATTGTGGTGAACACATTTTTTGAAATATTTCTAAAAAAATTACAAAATTCAAATGCTACTATCTTAATATAGCTAAAAATAAATTTTAGCTATGAAAATATAAAAATAAAAAATTGCTATTTTTATTAAGCATTTATTTTTTTTATTTTTGAGGGATTCTAGAGTATATTTTTTACAAAAAAGTCACCTTCTAAATTTATCGGTCTCCCTCTAGTATCTCCAATATTTTTTAAATGTATTAAAATGGAGTCTTGAGCACAAAGTTATGCCCCTAACAATGTAGTGAGGATAAAAATATATATTTAGGCATAATCCAAACCCAAAACAATATCACATGCCTAGATAAAAGATGGATTTAAACAAGAATCTATATATATGAGAAATATAAAGCATCTTAAAGTTTCTATTGCAAAGGGTGTGAGATGGAAATTAAAATCATCTTTAAAAAATTATTTATTTTTTAATTTTTTTTTGAATGATCATTTGTATATTATGTTTGAGGAACTTCTATAGAATTTTAGCCATGGTAATATTTTTATTTGATTTTAAAATCATTGTTTGTACATTTTAATTTTATATTTTCTTTATTATTAAACTTAACTTTTAACTTCACCTAATAATGACATGTAATAATTAATATGAAAACCTTAATAATATTAGTATCGTTTTTATTATAGCTTGTGCAGCTACTAAATAAAATCACAATAAACAAGAAGAAATACATAGATGTTAGTTAAAAGTAAATTTTTTAATGAAATAAGCTATATTATATTAAAAATACAACTTAATCATACAAAAATTGGGTGGATATGCACACCCCAGTAGGGTCCCAAAAATCACACTAACCGCATATGATTAGGAGAAACTAAATAGCAAATATAAAGACTTTAGATGGATAACACAAAAAAGAGAGAATTAAAATCATCCTCTTAGCCAAAAATCAAAGAAAAACATGCATACGTAGAATAGAAATCATTTCCATACATCAAGAGGGATAACATTTTCCACATTGTCATCATGATGGCAAGGAGAGGTGGCAATAGGAGCATACCAACCATTATCATCACTGTTAGTACCATCCATATCAACAATGTTATTAACCTCTTGTGCATTTGTATCCTGGGTATGGGGGATTTGACGATCACCATGCCAGCCTAGAGCATTAAATACCACTACCACGACTGCATCTCCCTAACCCACAACCTATTGTGAAGATTTTTAACGAACATTTCATCCACTCGCCAGCCACAAATTACCAACACCATCAGAGTAACAATGTTTGGTCACTGGTGGAGGTTGAGACTAGTGTCTCCTCTCCTACGACAATATCCTATGTCCTCAAAAATATTGAGAATGAGAGACAACACAATGTTGTGATGTTAAATTTAGAGGGACCCGAATAATAGTGCACGACACATTAACCCAATGGTCCAAGAGAGTCCTAGGGTTCTGAATGTCAATATGAATTTTTCCACTTGAATCTGTATCTAAAGCCAAGAGTTAAAAAATATAGTATACTTATAAGCTAAATAAAATGAATCCTAATATTTGTCTCTGGAAAAAGCTATATTGTTTCTAGCCTTCCATAAGTGAAAAAGAATATTGACTCTAAAAATAGTCCAGACATGCACAAGAGGAAAATAAAAATCAAGAGCATCACTTAGTAGGGAATGGTGTCAAGAAAAATAAGTGGTCATATAAGGTCAAAATAAATATTCCAACCACTTCCAAACCATTTGAGCTTTACGACATGACCAAAAAACATGAGTGCAATATTTAGGTTCATTACAAATATAGCATTTGGGATTAACAATGCCCAAGTATTTCAGTCATTGCCCCATAGGCAAACCTTGAAAAAGTATACTCCAAGAAATAAAAGCCAGCTTTGGCTTAAGATAAGAGGTCTAGACCATGTTAAAATGCAATTTCCACTGTGAAGACTTGGAGATTAAGCCCCAACACTCATTCAACTTACTTACCATGGAATAGTGTGGAGAAATGTAGGAATATCCCAAATTGGTCTTGTACTAAATTAACGGGATGTTCTTTGACCAGGTCTAGTCTGACCACCAAGGTTTTTGGAAATGCCTGGTAATTTTTGACCAAAAAGAGAAGGTAATGCTATATAATGTAGTATCATATGTGGTTTTATCTTCTAGTTTTAAATTATGAAATTGTATGAAAATATTCCAGGGAATCCAATCTTTGGTATGAGAAGAGAAGAAATCATAAACGGTAGCGATTCTCTTCTTGAAAAATCGCTAAGCATGAATCCATTGAAATGATACCAAAGGGGAGCCTTGGTAAGTAATGACAGATGACCACCACATAATAAGAGAGGCTATGGAAACCCCTTTTTTTCACCCATTACCATACCAATAAATCCAAGGTTTAAGAGCCTCCCAATCTTACCAAATGCTCTACATCACAAATAAGCCTTGAATTTTAATAAACATAGGCATTGTAATAATAGATGGGAGAGACATCCCGCACCAAACCTTCTTACCCAAAGGAAGTCCTGTAGAAATACAATATTAAATTAGGACCTTCTAGGATTTTGGGTCATCAATAGCTCAAATAACCCACTTTGCACATAGAGTAAATCCCTAGCGTTGATAGTCAAACAAACCCATATAACTAGAGGACTTGGGAAGACAATAAATTTCCTAGGATACTCTATGAAATACCTTCTTCTGGGAAGAGCTAGCCCAAAGAAAATCTCGCAACAACTTCTCTAGCATTTTGTAATAGGTCCAGGATGGAGTCTACCAGGAAGAAAAATACATGAGTGGTAACCAAAATCTTGGAGCAAACTTGGAATTTTCCTGCAAGGGAGAGTCTCTTGGTAATCTAATAAGAAATATTCTTCTCAATTATTTGGATCTTATGATTCAAAAGTTAAGAAAAGATACTCTGAAAAGCAAAAGGAATGCCTAGAAACTTAAAAACTTTGCCAAATTGAATCCATTGCCAGGGATATTAAGAAAGCCAATCTGGGCAAGGATTAATAGACTGTCAAAAATAGGAAATATTATGCCACTGAATGCTAGAGCCTAGAAATGCACAAAATATATCAAGGCAATGCAAATCATTGGATACAGATTACTGATCTTCCCTAATGATTAGGAAATAATCATCAACAAAGTGCCTATTAATCAACTGAGCTGGAAAATTGGGAAGAGTAATTTCTCAAATATTTCCTTCAGATACATGGGCATCCAAGAGGTATCCAAAGGCTTCTATAGCCAGGATAAATAGAGAAGGAGTAAGCAGGTAACCTTACCTTACTGAACAAAACAGGCCTAGGACATTAGACTGAGTGTTATTTAGAATGAGCAGAGCTGAAGAATCATGGAAGAGCATACTGACGAACGTAACAAAGTTCAAACCAAAGCTAAGTGCTTGTAACATGGTAAGAATAAAATTCTAGTTAATTTTATCATAAGCTTTTTCAAAATAAATTTTGATGAATATAGTATCCTTCTGAGATTGTCTAACCCATTCCACACCTTCTCATACTATTGAGACATTATCAAGGATATAAAAGCCTTGAACAAATCTAGTTTGTGTAGGCCTGGTAATTAAAGGTAAAATGAGGAATAACTTTAAAGCCAAAGCTTTGGCAATGATATTATAGGTAACATTTAAAAGAGTGATCAACCTCCAATTGTTAATAATTTTAAGGTCCCCAACCTTGGGTATGAATCAAATATTGGCTTTATCTATTAGAGAAGCCAAGGAACCTATGATCATTACTTCTTGATAGACCTTAAGAAATTCTGAGATAATGAAATCCTAAAATTCTTTGAAGAATTTATAAGGGAATCCATCCAACCCAAGGGTGTTATCATTCTTCATTTGAGAGAAATCCTAAGTAAGGTTTTCAAGAGACAGAAGGGATTTAGAGATAGCTTTTTTCTTGGACAAGAGCTTTTCTAGCACCACTACACAACACTCATCCAAGACATGTTATTGGGTTAGGGTGAGTGGTTGAGAAGATTTTTTTTTTATAATTGCGGCCAAAGATATATATTATATCAAGAATCTTAGTGAGTCTACCCTCATCAATTTTAAGAGCTTGAAATTGCACAGTTGACAAAGAGGGGCATAACTATTTGAAGAATTCTTTAGACATATTGTACCCAATTTTGAGACAATGCATTTTGGCATAAATTTAGGCTCCTATGGCCTCATAAAGCTCTACTTTCCTTAGCTCATGATGAATTATAGCAACATGAGATTGAAAATATTGGTTGAACAGGGAATACTCAAATATCATAGAGGCCTTTGATAATTCTTTTTTAAGGGTAGAATTTGCAACTCTGTTGCGCTTTACAAATTTAACCCCAAGATATCAAAGCATAGAAGCCATACAATGAATGGTCTTATTCCACCAAATAATCCACCAACCAAGCCAGAGGGTCTTGGAACAATATTTCACCATCAGGTAATATGAGCCCTCATAGCATCATTTTGGAGAAAGGAAACATTTAGGTAAAATTGTGATTGAAAATTTCAAGAATGAGAGGCCTGGATGGCAATGTCAAAAATAGTCAAGGAGTGATTAGAGAGGGTAGTGTCTGGAATGGTATAAACAAAATGGCAAGATGGAGAAATCCTGTTAAAGAAAAAATGGTGGAAATATATAAGCATTTCTTGGTCCAAGAACTTCAAAACCCTCAAAAATCCTATTTGGAAATTAGACCAGGTGAACCAAACATTCTTAGGGAAGTTAGACTGATAGAAATAGTAATTAGGATCTGACAACCCTAGTTTGTTCTTCATGAAAATTGATGCTTCTCTTTCACTAACATTCCATCACATTGGCATGTGCGCAACCTTATCCTGGGGTTTCTTAATCATGTTAAAGTCACCACAAAGCACCCAAATAGTATGCAATAGAGAAAAAAGTAGCCACCATCACAAACTACACTAATCAAAAGCATCATTAGATGCATACAGATTAATTATTCCAAAAGGTTGACCTTGAAACTCAAAAAAAATCTAGATAACTTGATTTGAGGAGTCCACCCCCCAAGAAAGCACATTCCTCATCCACTTGGAAGAGAAAAAAGTAACAAATACTCCCTTACCATGAATATGATAGGTTGCATGAAAGAAACCATGCGGCCACAAAAAATTACAAGTACAATCTAGATTAAAATAAATGTTTTAACTTGTAGATAAACAAATTCAAGATTACCACACATGTGAGAGACCTTTGTCAGCTCATTGCAGACCTGGGATTTTTGTACTGGGTCCATCAGTCCTCTTACATTCCATGAGATAAAAAATATTAAGTCCATTTGAGGTGTATATTATCAACAACCTCGAAGTCCTTGAGCTTCCCAATAGCCCCAAATGTATTTGTGGTGAAGCATTCTAGATGGCCTTAAGTCTCGTTTAACTATCAATGCACATCATATTTATGGTGCATCTTATCAACATTATACTCCTCGGTGAACTATCGATCAACATCATCTATCTGGTGCCTCTTATCAACATTATACTCCTTTTCATGCAAAGGGTTGCATGAGTGGTGTGCCTTGTAAGTTTGAGAGCTTGCTAGACCCACGCCTTCTAGAGAGGAATAATTATAAGTAGTCGAGGGGGTATATGTAACCAAAACTACATCAATAAAGGAAGGCCTAGTCCATGTTGTGGAATTAGGTTGAGGTTACGAAATGACCATGGGTTCTCGATGACCTTGAGCCACAACTGTAGAACATGTTGTACCTAATTCTTAGGGTTCTTATTTCATTGATTATGGTATATAGTGACCCACTCTTCTTGACTCTTAGCCCCTTCAGGATGCACCACTAGGGTGGTGGTAGGAGGAGGAGGTGCCAAAATATGAGTATGAGCTCAACCGATCATAAGTAGCCAATCCTTGATTTTATGAGAATACAATTGACACCAATAGCAGGTATTGGGCAAGTTGATATACACAACACACTATCGATAGGTTTTTCCATCCAACGTGATATCAATATGTTTAACCAAATCCTTGAAAAGGTTAAATTTCATACAAACTCACTTAGTAGGATGAGGAAAAGAACTTATCAAATTCCAGGTAAAAAAATTCCCCAAATGAGTGGCTAGGGTTTTCAAAAAATATCAAAACAAAATGGGGAGACAAGGAAACTCAAGACAAACCTGGACTTACAATGAGGCTTCCTCGAAGACAGATAAGGTATGGTAATATTATTGCAGGACTAACAGGGAGCTAATGATAGACCAAGGTCCTCTATTAAGCACTTTCTTAGCATGCTCCACTATAGCAAAACAAAAAAGGAAGAAACCCTTGGTGAAGTTTTGTACATTAAGACATTGAATACCATAAGCTTGCCAAACTTGTTGGACCCAGTGACGAATCAATTATTTACTAGCAATACATCCAAGAAAATAGCCCACTAAATAGGTGTTCTCATACCACTCACATGCTTTTTTAAACTCAACATAAGGAATTATAATATGAGGAACATAGTCATTACCTCATGGTACACTTTCAATACCATCCTACGAGGATGCTTCTCGACCACCATTTTGCGCTCCAATAGTTCCAGCAGCAACTAAGATTATATATGAGAAGAATCTATTAAAAAGGACCAAATTCTACTTGGAGGTGGAATTTATAAATATATGTAGCACAAAAAGCCACGAACTCAAAATTAATGAGGCAGTTTAAAACAACAAGCACACATGCAGACCAAAAATGTAATTTATTTTCCTTTTGTACTTTCAAATTATGGAAATGTTGACCTCATTTTTTTTCAAAGATTTACTTTACTATATTTAAATAAGAAAAGTGCAATTACATTATTGTCAAGGACCATGAAAAACCTTAAACCATTGTAATTTTATAAAGGATTCTACATATACCAATGGTAAATTACAATGAACTTGAATGAACGAGTTGTCCTACAATATACACTTATTCACTGTAGTTACTTAATTTTATAAATTTATTCTTTGTCACCACACAAGATTACAAGATTCAACTGAAAAACGTATTGACTAATTTTAGGTGCAAAACCTAGGTATGCTATTTTTTATTTTCCATCGAGGTACAAAAACAAGGCATGCTATTGTTTATTTTCTATGGATTATTTTATTTTTTATATTCGATTATTTTCTTAGAATCTATATTACATATATAAATGATATATTCACTACGTATAAGCTTGGAAACTCTATTTTTCTCCAATAGCATTCAATTTATAGATTTTAGTTCTCTAATGAATCTTAGTTTGTGTTTGGAAAAATATTAGTATTTAATCAATGATCTTAAATGTGTAAATATAAACATATAAAAATATATGATGCATTGCTAGTTAAAATAATAATCATACCTTTAAGAAATTTTTATAGAGGATTCAATATTTACTTTGGATCTTGCACATATTAACTATTTGAGTGCATTTTTATAGCTATCTTGATTTCATTTGTACCATTGAGTGCAACTTTTATGTTGTCCAAAATAGATTACACTTTGTTACATTATGCACTAACTTAATCTATATTCACAAGATATGGACTTAGTATTAACTTGTATAGCCTAAGTATAAGTTTTGGTTATACACATGGTCTAAAACATAGAGTCAAAAACACAAAGAATGTATAATATTTTGAAAAGCTTTTAATTTTTTTCTATATCATGATTTTAACAAAATATCTCCGATAGAAAGATAAAGTTTGATATGCTTTAATTAACTTGTTAGAAATATAATGAGAGCAATGTAATTTTTTATTTTCATAATGGGAGTGGCCCCTAATAAAAACCATGCATAGCTTATTAAAAAAAATTAAATTCAAATTATCTATTTAAATAAATTCCCTTTATTAGTTAAATTAGATTCAAATTATCTAAATTTTATTTATTATTATTTTTATATGTTGATAAAGATTTATTGAATCACTAAAACCATAACAAGAAATAGATAATCCCAAAACAATAACCCTTACAAGGGCCAGAAGAAAGAGATCCCAAAAACCATAGAGCACATGACCAAAAGACACCCAACAAAGGAAAACCTCAACTAGACATATCCGTAGCAAGAAAATTAGTAAGATGAAAATAATAATCCAATGGGAGTTGATCCCATTCCCTAACATTATAGTATTCCTAAAACTCAAAAGACCATTTTGTCAAGCAATCAGCCACACCATTCCATTCCCTAGAAATATGAAAAAAGGAAATAAACCCTAGATTTTGATAAATTTGAATGATCTACCGAACCACTAACATTAGTTGCCAATGAATATTAGAAATATCATGACTCTTCAAAAAATTAATAATAATCTGAGAGTCCAAATCATAGATTATCTTTCACCATCTTAGAGCATAACCTTTTTCCAAAGAAAAATTAATAGCAAGGGCCTCCATATAATTATTAGTTTGCTTCCCCTTATAAAAGGAGAAAATAAAAAGAGTTGCACTACTACTATCTCTTCCAAAACCAACAATACCTACATATCCATGATTCTCTCTAGAAGAGCCATCATTATTAATATTAAACACCCCTTGAGGTGGAGGATGTCATCTACCATCTCTCTACACTTTTTAATTGAGGCCTCTAATCCCAATCAATAAATAAGTATGAGGACCATTCTCCACTAAACTCAGGTCCTGCATCATCAAAATCTCAAACTGCTCCAAAGGAATACTAATCTGACATATAGAAGAAATAGTTTCTTGAATCATACCAATAATCCTCTACCAAATATGATAAATAGTTAACTTTCTACCTTGAAAAATTATTTGATTTCTTTCAAGCCAAATCTACCATATAATACATGAGGGCCCAATACTCCATGTAACTTTAAGAAAGAAATCCTTAGTAGGAGGTCTTCCTAAACTCCTCCATAACTCAACAAGAGAAGAGGCATGAGAACAAGACTATTTCCACACCCTCCACCAAAGATGTCAAATTTTCCGTGCAAACAAACATTGTAAGAGAAAATACCCTAAATATTTATCATTATTATCACAAAGGAAACAAAATTAAGGGCCCTAAAAACCTCTCTTTTGGATATTATCCTAGGTAAGACATTTTTTCCTAGTAGCCAACCACAAATGGAAATTGCATTTGGACTAGGAAAACTTATTCCAAACATATTTCCACCAAGGAATATCCTCATCCCTAAAATATTACCCATCTAAAATGTAGTAGCCAGAAGCCATCGAGAAAACTCCTCTAGGATCCATACCCCAAGCTAAAACATTATTATCCTATAAAGAAGAGCACTCCCTAGTACCCAAAATATGAGTCAACTCTTCTCTATCTTGAACATAACCACCTGCCATCCAATCTTTAGTATGTTTACACTAAACTACCTCCACCTACCCAACTCTTTTAGCAACTTTATAATCCATCACCCTATACCAACTAGTAGCCAAGAAATAATTTATATAGCTCCTGAGATGAGGAAACATAGATAAAATTGTAGGGAAACCATCCCAAGAATTATGCTAGAAAAGAACCTTCAAACCTTTGAGATAAATCCAGAATAATCCTTGCTTAACAAGAGTATCCCCCTTATTAAGGATGTTCTAGATCAAAGAGCCTTTACTAGACAAATTGTATCTAGGTATCTCATAGCCCTCAACCCCATTAAGATACTTAAAGGAAATAATTTTAGCCCAAGCATGGTCTTGAGAAATGCACCATCTCCAATAATAATTGGCCACCAATGCCTGAACAAAAAGAGAAGTCAAATGAATACCCAAACCACCTTCCTATTTTTGTCTACAAATAGTCTCCCACTTAACCAGACTCTATTTTGAAGACTCTGAATTTCTAGACCATAAAAATCTTCTTGACAAAGATTCAAGATCGTGAATAAAACTAGCAGGAGTAATCTAAATCATGCATCGATAAATACATGAAGCTTGAACCACCAACTTAAGGAGCAATACTCTGTCAGCAAAAGAAAGCCACTTAACAGCTCAATGAGTTAATTTAGCCCAAAACTTATCCAAAATATTATTCCATATACCTTGAGGCAGAGGTTCCATGAAAAGAGGAATTCCCAAATAAGTTAAAGGAAGAACTGCAATCTAAAACTGAAGAATCTGATAAATTCTAGCATGCATAAGAGGATTAGTATTGAAAATGAAGATGGAGAATTTTCCCTCATTTATCTTCTACCCTTAAACATCCAAATAAATATCTAGATATCTAGATATCTAACATTAGTTGCTTTCCTAATAGAGTTAAGACCCATCAGAGCAGAATCATCCATAAATTAAATATGAGAATATATAGGTAAACTATTACCCCACCTCCAACCATGAATCAAACCCCAACTGACATGTGATTTGATAAGCCTAACCAAACCATTAGCCAAAATAATAAAAAATTAAGGAGACGAAGGATCCCCCTAACAGAGATCTCTTAAATCCCAAAATAAAGTAGAAGGCTCACCATTGATAAAGATAAAATAGGATGAATACGTAATACAACTCATCCCCAACAAACCTAGTTGGAGTCAAAACCAAAATCAAGGAGAATTTTACTTAAGAAAGACCATTTAACCCTATCATAAGCTTTAGCCATATCCAATTTTATAAACATAGCTTTTTATTTAGAAATTACCATAGAATGAATGACCTCAGCAACAATAGCCACACCATCAAGGATTTGTCTACCCACCACATAACCTCCTTATTCATCAAAAATAACCATACTAAGCCAAGGATTAAGTCTCTCAACAATCAAATTGAAGATAATTTTGTAAACCACATTACATAGTGCAATAGGTCTCAAAATATCTAAATAATTGGCTCCTTTTCACTTAGGAATAAACACCAAGAATCTAGAATTCATAGCTTTCAACATCTTTTTAGTTTTGAAAGACTCATGCACAATATATAGAAGATCCAATTTGATAATATTCTAGAATTCTTGGAAAATTTCCACTTAAAAACCATTAGGTCCCAAGGCTTTCCATTTCCTCATCTGGAAAACAATACCCTCCAACTCTTCGATTGAAACAGGTCTCATGAGAAGCTCATTCATATTAGTAGTGACAACTAAAGAAATACAATCCAAAATACTATTTCTTCATCAACCGCCAAGGAAGAATCCTTAGAATACAAAGAGAAAAAAAAAACCTTACAACTTCCCTTGAAATATCCTGAATACCAATCAACTAGACCCTAAGAGAAGAAATAAAAGAATAAATTGTATTACCATACCTTCTAGCTTTAACAAAATTGAAAAATAAAACAGTATTTTTGTCTCCTTCCTACAACCAATCAATCTGAACCTTCTATTTCTAATAAATTTCCTCCCTTAATTCCCACTCAACTAACTCTTCAAGAGCATCATATTTCTCTTTAAGAGTCCTTTTTGTGACGCCATAATCCTTAATCTGTCTTGTAATAGCATCTAAATTCTCTTGAGCAGCCAAATTAGCCCCAAAAAAGATTACCAAAACTCTGTTTATTCCACTTCTTAAGCTAATATTTCACCTACTGAAGAATTTTAACAAAAGATAACATAGAATTTCCATGAGTAGGCCTACCTTGTAACCACCAAACTCTCATTAAATCATCTAGAGAAGGCTCTTGAAGCCACATTAACTAAAATTTAAAGCATAGTTTCCTATAAAATCCCTGGTGAATGGCATTTAGCTTTATAGGCCAATGATAAGAATCTCTCTAATCCAAATTTTTTGAGTTGATTTACCAATTAATATTGATACAAAAAGGAGAAACCAAAAAATGATTCAATCTCTCAAAAATAGCCTCAGTACCACATCTCATATTGCTCCAAGTAAACGTACCACTACCAGGTTTAATATCCACAAGGTTTAAGAAAAGGAAATTATCATTAAGGGCCAAAGATGCCTGTATAAGAGAACCTACACCACCTATTTTATCCTCCAAACTGGTGATAGCATTAAAGTCTCCAATAATAATCCAAGGATAATAAGGAGCCATTAACCGTACCACCTGAATATGATTCCAAATACAAATTTTCCCAGCAATATTAGAGGGAGCATAAACATAATTTAATAAGACCACTTCACTAGACTCTTTACAAGAAGTAAGCATAGGGAGAGAACATTTATTAGAAACCCACCATATAATAGAGAGCTTATAAGGATTCAAAAAGCTAACAATATCCCCAACACTGCCTTGTGCACAAATACAATGACATTGACCACAAGGTAACAATTTGGAAGCAATACCAAACAAAAAATCAATTGATGATTTTTACTCCTATATAAAAACAATATCAGGCTTATACTACTTAATCAACTCATGAATATATTTTTATCGATGGATGCTATTCAATCCTCTCACATCCTAATATAAAACAATCATTTACGATGAGTAGAAAAGTGAGATTCAAAGGACCTAACAAACCTTGACTCAACCAAGGACTCCCCCTCAAGTTTAATTTTCTCCACATATTTCTTCCTACCCATCTTAGAAGACTTTTCAGGTACCCCTTTTTTTAAAATATTTTGATGCAATCCCAACATAGAACTCATCTTAAAATATTTTCCATGATTGAAACCCTCAAAATAAACCAACAACTGATCATCTACTACCACACCATCCTCCTAAACAACCATATTTTTCTTAGAAGGAATAGATATCTGGTTTCGCTCAATAGTCTATGCCACACAATTCACCAAAAATGGAATAATCGCATTACCCAGAGAGTAATCAATGTTCATTTGTGAAAGCACGAGGATACGGAAGCAAATAGGCATACCGGGTGCGATGCAAACAAAAGCATGTGAAACGCTAAGTCCTACTAATGAAGAAGGACTAAAGTGCATGAAAAAGGGAAAAAAATGAACTAAAATGAACTAAAATGATATAAAAAGCAAATTTAAAGTGCAGCCCTTTATTTTATTGATTTTTCTTTGATATCAGGTTGCAATACGTCTCCTTCCTTTTTAGCGAATATGAGTGCTATATATAGTTTTGTTACACCACGAATTGTACGCTCTCCTTCAGGATCTTTCACATGCCCACATTTGAAATGGGTAGGCCAAATGTCACTTCCGCTTGCGTGAATGCACCTGTAGTTCCTTGCTACCCCTCCGGTGTCGAGATCCTGCATTCAGAGAAACAACAAATGATTAATAGCACCTACGGATGGAGGGAAACATGTAATCCTCAAGGCCTCCGGTTAATGCATGCATGAAATAATTAAAATGGTAATAAAAATATGTCAAAATAAGATTAAATTTTGACAGAAGCATGCAAACACCATCATGAACACACTGCAAAAGGGACAATGAGAAATCTACTATAGATTTCTAATCGCTCCAGGGTGGGACGATTAGGACTGTCATAAAACATCAGAAAGAAACCTCCTAAATGTCCCATACAGAGGACTCCAAAACACCTTCAAATTTGGGACTAGGCAAAATGGGGCATTTTGAGATGACCCAGAAGGTCGGATTTTGCAGATTTGGCCCCAGTCATCTTGTATCTGAAAATGCTCCCTGTATGTTAGTGAAAGTGAAAAGCAATGAAAACACAATCAAAACTCATCAGAATGGCACTAAATTTGAATGGCAGCATAAATGAAAGATATAAAATAAAATGCCAAAAAAATAGTAAGGAAATATGCTACATATTTCTAATCACTCTGGGGTGGGGTGATTAGGACTACAACAATGCGGGGGGCACCCGGGGGCAGGACGCCCGCCGTTTGGGGTTTGGTTTTGGCACCAATCCACTTGGGATGGGTCCAAAACCTCCTAGGGGGTTGTTTCAAAAAATTGAGTGGGATATTATGGCCAAATATTTGGGTTTTAGGTATGAATTGCACTTCCAATATTCACCCAATAACCTCCCTTCCAAAAGAGAGATCAAGGATGTAAGAAGCACAAGTGAGGGGTGAGGATGTAATTCATCAGCACTCCATTGCTCCAAATGCTCCTACTCTATTTTTTTTTGGGTGAGAAGACTCACCATTTTATAGACTTGAGGGTATCTTATGAATGAGCATGCAGAGGTGCCACTTGGCCATCATGCCTTGTCAGGGAAGAGAATATTCCTCCTTGATCAAGGGTTCCATGACTACCTCTATGACTGTCTCTTTGAGCTCAAAAATGCTCACTCACACTCCCATGCATTGAAGGTGCAGTTGAGTGGCAGATATGAGTTACCATTTTTCAAGGTTTGATATTTTTCCTATCAAACCTGCTATTCACCCCACCCTAGAGCAAATACTGCTAATCGTCTTGATATGGGACGAATACCAGTTTGTAATCGTCCCAGGGTGGAACGATTATGGAGCAGAGTGCCTGAAAGGTGCCAAATTGACCTCTGACCTTCCAAAACTATTGTGGGAGTGGTTAGGACCACTTTTTAACCTCTGGGGGCTACCCTAGGGGCTATGTATGTCAATTTGATCAGTGCTTGTCATCACATAATCGGATTAGTGCTATTTTGGTGTCTACAAATACCTCTTTTTGGGATGCGCTATGCGTGGCACAATGCTGAGAAAAAATAGTTAACCAAAGCAATAATGATTAGGTTTTCTTAGTAACCTAACCAAATTTTGATGCCCCAAGTATGGAAAGGGGATGCATTCTTGAATATTTTCTTCTAACAAGCTAAGGAGCTTAACTCAAGTGTTAACCTTTTTCGGTGAGGTGTTACTTGATCTTGGACATTGTTCAGTCATGAATAGGCAAAGGGTGCAACCTTTTGTCTATGGGAACCTTGAGTTCATGATTATAGAATACCAAGTGTTTCATCAGCTTGTTATTATTGCTTGTTTACTGCCCAAAGCAGGAGCATGATTGTCTTCGTCAATGATTCTTTGAATGCATGCCATTTCCTTGATCGAGTGTGTATTTGTTGATTGGTGACTAAGTGTGACTACCCCCTCAAGAAACGAATCGATGAGGGAATGACCGAAATGAGAAAAGCAACAAGTCGCTTGACCCAAGATGAATTTTGGTAAAGGTGTCTTTAGTTGTTTTTCGTTGAATTCTTATGCAGTTTCCAAACAATCTGACTTGTTTTTGGTGGGTTTTAACCCTTTTTGTGACGCTTATTGGGTCTGAAATTGTCAAACATTTGTCCTCTCGTGGAGCGGTATGGCTATGGTAGCCTTATTATGGAGTAGGATATTGATAATTTGTGATCTCGACGTCATTTTTGCATGCCAGGAATGTCAAGCACAAAGGCAAATTTGTTTGGCAATTTTATTGTTATTTTTGGGTGGGCTTTGACCCTTTTTATGACGCCTTTTAGGGATGAAATTGTTGAAAATCCATCCTCCCGCGGGGTGGTCCAGCTATGGTAACCTTCTTAGGTAGTAGGATAGTGACAATTTGGGACCCCAACATCAATTTTAGATGCCAAGAATCACAGGCACAAATGCCCCTTTGTTTGGCAAGTTTATTGCTATTTTTGGTGCATTTTGGATGCAGTTTTGGTTGTTTTTTATTTTCTTGCTCTGTAATTGTCCTTGGGTGGGACGAATACCAGTTTTGTAATCATCCTAGGGTGGGAAGAGTGCTAACTAGAGTGCTCATCCCAAGGTGGAACGATTACAGGCCTAAAATCCTATATAAGGGCCAAAACTAGGTTTTGGGCTCATTTGCATTTGTTTTTATTGGCGATTTGGAGCTGTGAGGAGGAGGAGTTCGAGTCTATGTAGCGGAGCACTGTCGATATTTCACGGATACCATGATTTCACATACCAGATCATCGAGTGGTGGAGCTAAGGCAAGACCGGTAGGTGCTCCTCTTTATTTTGTTTGTTTTTATTTTACAGTTCAAAACCGTAATTTATTTATTTTGTATTTCATTTTTCTGTTTAAACTAAGATTAAAACCCTAGTTTAAGTGTTTTGTATTTGTATTTTGTGTGGCATTGTTTAAACTAATATCAAAACCCTAGTTTAGAAAATTGTTTTTATTTTGTTTTTTTTTTGTATTAAGTTTAAACTAAGGTTAAAAACCCTAGGTTAAAATTTTTGTTGTTATTTTTCTAGAGTTAAAAACCCTAGGTTTAATTTTTATTTTTTTTGTTTAAACTAGAGTTAAAAAACCCTATACTTAAATTTTGTTTTTTTTGTTTTAAACTAGAGTTAAAAACCCTAGGTTTAAAGTTTTGTTTTTTTTTTAAACTAGAGTTAAAAACCCTAGATTTAAATTTTGTTTTTTTTTTTGTTTAAACTAGAGTTTAAAAACCC
This sequence comes from Wollemia nobilis, assembly GCA_028583015.1. Lineage (NCBI taxonomy): Eukaryota > Viridiplantae > Streptophyta > Pinopsida > Araucariales > Araucariaceae > Wollemia > Wollemia nobilis. Next base: position 58,952 of record JAQPPZ010002765.1, read on the forward strand.
TAGGTTAAAAATTTTGTTTTATGTTGTTTAAACTAGAGTTAAAAACCCTAGGTTAAAAATTTTGTTTTTGTTGTTTAAACTAGAGTTAAAAACCCTAGGTTAAAAATTTTGTTTTTTGTTGTTTAAACTAGAGTTAAAAACCCTAGGTTAAAATTTTTGTTTTATGTTGCGTTGTTTATTGATTTTTTTGAATGTTTGTACTGTGCATTTTGTTAATGTTGTTGTACAATTTATTAAATGTTTTTATTGTACAGTTTGTATACATTGCTGTATATATATATATATATATATATATATATATATATATATATATATTTAGCTCTATACAGTTTTATTTGATGATCTGTACTTTTACTGTACAGTTTTTCTGTACTTTGTTTTGCTGGATTTTTTTTTGTTTTTAGTTTAAACTAAGGTTAGAAACCCTAGGTTGAAAATTTTTGTGATTTGTTTGTTTTTTTATTCAAAATAAGGTTAAAAACCCTAGTTTGCAATTTTGTAATTTGTTTGTCTATACAGTGTTTTTTTTTTGTCTGTATAGTTTATTTGAATTTTAGAATGTTTTTGCTGTACATTTTGTTAATGTTGCTTGTATAGTTTTTTTTTTTTTGTTGTCATGTTTTAATATTTTTGTGTTTTTTGTTTTGCAGGTGGTGAAGATTCGGTACCGTCAGTCGACGATATTTTATAAAGTGCGGGAGGTGCTGACTATTGCGGATTGGGAGTGGCTTGATGCCCTTGGGCTGAAGCAAGTGACTCGATTAGAGCTTGTGGTGGGGGATCAGACATATCTGACTGCCCTAATCAATTTTTGGGATCCCCACACCAACAACTTTCATCTCCCAACAGGGGAGAAGACGGTGACTTTGGAGGACATATATCAAATTCTATGGATTCTAATAGACAGGCTGCCCATTCGGACTACTCCTCATGATCAGTGGATGATGGTGCTGACATGATGCTTTGGGCATGCAACAAATATGGGGGTGGATGAGGCGGTGGAGAGAGCAGAGGGGGACTTCCTGATTTGTGGGATTTTGGTGTAGTGGTGGATGGAGAAGGGCATGTTGGAGGTGAGGCATGCACTGCTCATGAATCTCATCTCCAACATGCTACTTCCTGACTCCTTAGGTGTGAGGTTCCCTTGGAACCTTCTTGAGGTGGTGTTTAGCCTTGTGGAGTGTCCAACATCAATGCCACTGATTATGAGTTGGGGTCAGACATTACTAGCATAACTTTATGATGATTTGTACGAGGTCCGCTATCGAAGGCAAAATGGGATTGGGTGCAGCTACATGTTGCAATGCTGGGGGTGGCAGCACATAGTTGTGGAGTGGCTGCAGGGATTGCCTTGGACCACTTGGGAAGAGATGGTGGATAGGGAGATTGGTTATGCTAATCTATGGTAGAGGTCAAAGGAGTAGGGGCAGAGTCAGCGGTGGATAGGTGTTGTAGGGCACTATGTCGATGCCTTCTCACGTATTGCGCTAGGGGAGGTGTTCTGGTGTCCATACCAGGACTGTCCAACCTAGCTTGAGGCTAGGAAGTGGCTTCGACAGGTGCGTAGGGGGAGGTGGCTAATCGGGTAGCATGGGACCAAGCAGGAGTACTTCTCGTATGTTCATATGATTCGATAGTTTAGGGTGTGCCAGGGATTTTTTGGTGAGCCTTTAATCTATCGATGTTGGGGTGACGAGAGGACTCTGGCTTGGTCGATAATTGAGCCGCTAGGTGAGGATTCAGATGTAGTGATCGATGTCCCTGATGTGGACAATATTGTGGTGACTACAGAGTACGACTAGTGGTGGACGATGTGGCGATGGTAGGGTGAGGAGCCTATAGGATGTCTGGATGCAGCAACAACGGGTGGTGAGGATGCAGAGGCATCAGTGGAGGGTTGGGGCACTCTACGTGATGATGGAGATATGGTGGAGGTTGAATACTTACCTGGGGATGACCTAGGGGTTCTGGAGCAGCCAGATATACAAGACATTCCAGAGTAGTGGGTGCCAGAGCAACCCACCGTCTTGGAGATGCCTATGCCTCAGGAAGTCCCATGGGACATGGAGGCTAGGTATCATGCTAAGATAGCACGATTGGAGGATCTACTATGGTGATGAGATGAGGATCACGAGGAGGTTCTATAGGAGAGGGATCTCTTACGAACTTAGTTGGTGGAGCAGGAGAACACATTGGCTACATACCATCAGCAGGATGGGGACATAGATGCTTCATGGGAGAGGGATCTTCTGTAGACTCATTTGGCACAACATGATGACGCATTGGCTGCATACCATCGGTGGGAGGTGGATTGGGTCCGACATCGGTTGGAGTTGGAGGCAGAGATTATCCGCCTCGGTGGGTAGTTACCTAAGCTCACTAGAGGTGGATCTTCGCACCGAACGATAGACAGTGAGACTGAGCAATATGCTTCCTCTCATTGCAGGTGGGTGGGTGAGGGTAGTGCTAGTGGGTGTGATGCAAGGGCTAGCAATAGCTGCCCTGAGATGTCCCATAGGACCCACACCACTAGGGGTAGTTCCAGTCACACCGATCTTGCATGATCATGGTGGCCGACTCCCTAGGCTTGGGGTTTTTGAGTTTTTGATGTTTTTGTGAGGTTAGAGGACTGACTTATTGTAGCCTACAATAATTTTTGCGATATATATATACATGACTTTATTTTTTATTATGCACTTGTCATGATTTAACGTTTATTTTATGCACATTTAGTTATTTGATGTATGCATGGGTTATTATGAATGCGATGTTTCTAATTATATGATGTATGCATATGGAATGGATGAAATGATTTGTTGATAACTTGGCAGTGGCACCATAGACTGTACAAGATTTTTTGGCTTTCTGTACTATGTGATGACTTTGCGTGTGTAATATTTTTTGTTTGTTTTGTATTTTTTGATGCTGATGCAAGAATGAACATGTACAACATTTGTTTTAGAATGTAGTTAAGGTTTTTTTGAGATTTAGATGTTTTAACTAACTAGCAAAGACAGTACATTTATCTCACAAGACTTTTGAACAAGGTACGAATCAGACTTGAGTTTGACCAAGTTATTTCACATCCCTGTATGTGCAATTGAATTTTTTTATGTGGTATTTGTTAGGATACCACTAGTGCCAGGTAGGCTGTCCACCAAACCTATACTGAGGATCACCTAATTAGCTCCACTAACTCCTTTGTTGTATTTAGTAATATTAATCCACAAGACAATCTAAGGTACCATAAGCTAGCTCATCCACATGCAAACATTGGTTTGCTCACATGCAAATCTAATGTGATAGACATATCATCATGCATTTAGGATACCGCCATTGCCAGGTAGGTTGTCCACCAAACCCATAATGAGGATCACCTAGATGGTTTTTCGAATGCTGAGAATTCCAGGGACTTATTGGGATACTTGCTCTCTTACATAGTGATGAAAATCACTATTTGTTTTGCTTTTTTTTGTTTTTCTTATTGAGCAAGGGGTTTGAGTAGTGGTGATAACCACTGTTATTATTTTGATTTTTGATTTTGCATTTGGATTTCAAAGGTGAGCTCGTAGGTTGTTGGCTTGTGAATGGCATTGATCTCGTTTGGCTTTGGGGATGACTACCCATCCTGTTCAGGGATGTGTAGTATGAATCCTTACGACTTGGGGGACCAAATGTGGTTGGGGATATTATTATGTAATGGCATTGATCCTTTTGGCCTTGGGTATGACTACCCATCCTGTTTAGGGATGTGTAGTATGAATCCTTACGACCTTGGGGATCAAAGGTGTTTTGGGATTTTTTTTAGTGGTGAAAACCATTGTTTATTATGGGGAATTGGATGGGGAAGAGTGTGTCCTTTTGTCAATTCTCAGCATTCTCGAACCATTCGCATAGGGGGATGAATAGGCTAACCTTTCACCTATGATACCCTAAATTGCTTTGTAGGTTTCATCTTTTGTTCACACAACTTGGGAATTTTTATGTGTTTTAACTTGTGTGGGGATGCTATGTAACAAGGTGTGATCCAAGTAAAACGTTATCTTTGTAAAATCTGTCTGACTGTGTACAACTTTTGACTAGAAATATAAAGACATATGAATGATGAAAAACCCTAATGACCTTAGCAAAAAACTGATTATAATATGGCAAAAATATGAAGGGTGTTATTTTGGATGGGTGTTGTTTACAGAATGGACTAAATGTGGAAAATGATGGAACTATCGAGCAATTACATTCTATGGTGCTTGTGACATGTGTGACCAGCAAATATGCAATGTATGTATGCGATGCCTAATGCAGTTTATTATTTTTTTATGTTTTGATTTTTTAGAGTGCATGGAAGTGCGATGCAAATTTTATTTTTATTTTTTTATTATTGTTTGTTTTTGAATATTTGTTTTTGACCAAGCAATTTTAGGAATTCTTGGAGCTTTCTATTTGACCAAAGAGTTTATGGATACCTTTGGGGAGTTTGGGGGCTGACCAAGTGATTGTGGGAATCCTTGGTGCTTTTGGTTTGACCAAAGGGATTATGGGCACCTTTGGGGCATTTTGGGGTTGACCAAGTGATTGTGGGAATCCTTGGAGCATTTTTGGGTTGACCAAGTGATTGTGGGAATCCTTGGAGCTTTTGGGGTGACCAAAGGGTTTATAGATACCTTTGGGGCATTTTTGGGTTGACCAAGCGATTGTGGGAATCCTTGGGGCTTTTGGGGGTTGACCAAGTGATTGTGGGAATCCTTGGTGCTTTTGGTTTGACCAAAGGGATTATGGGCACCTTTGGGGTGTTTTGGGGTTGACCAAGTAATTATGGGAATCCTTGGAGTGTTTGGTTTGACCAAAGGAATTATGGGTACCTTTGGGGCATTTTGGGTTGACCAAGCGATTGTTGGAATCCTTGGAGTGTTTGGTTGACCAAGCGATTGCTGGAATCCTTGGAGCTTTTTGGGTTGACCAAGCGATTATTGGAATTCTTAGAGATTTTTGGGTGGGCTATGGCTCTCTAAATGTGGAATGGCCTCAAATTATTGATGTTCAAGGGCTCTAATTCCTTGAATCCTTCAAGAGAAGTGAGTCGGTATGTTCCAGGTCCTATTTTACTATCAATTACATAGGGACCTAACCAGTTTTCTGCAAACTTGTCCCTTATATGGGGCGACAAGTTAGAATTTTGCTGGTTGTCTTTTAAGACCAATTCACTAACCTAAAATTCCCTCAGGTAAACTTTCATGTTGTATGCTTTCTTAAGTCGCTCTTGATAGATACGTAAATGCTCGAGAGCATTAATGCATCGTTCGTTAAGCAACGTAAGCTGGTCTAACCGGGCCTGCCATGTAGTGTCATCATCAATGAACTCTTGCATTGATATGTGCAAGAAAGGTATTTCAAACTTGAGAGGCATGACTGCCTCGAAGCCATACACCAACAAAAATGGAGTTACCCCAGTGGGCATCTGAATGCTAGTGCGATAAGCCCAAAGAGCAAGTGGGATTTTAATGTGCCAATCCTTATGACTATCTATGACCGTCTTTTTAAGGATGACAACTAGTGTTTTTTTTTACGCCTCTACTTGCCCATTTGCATGCGGATAATAAGGTGTCAAAAAACTATGTTGAATGTTGTACTTTGTTGTTAAAGCATGCACATATTTGTTCTTAAATGACATCCCATTATCTGAGATGATATTGGATGGAATACCAAAATGACATATGATGTTATGTAAAATAAACTCCACAATACGAGGTCTAGTCATAGATGTAAGCGAAATTGCTTCCATGCACTTGATGAAGTACTATGTGGTCGTTATGATAAACATGTGATGACGTGATGACAAAGGGGGGATTTTTCCAATTAGATCTAAGCCCAACTACAAAAATGGCCAAGCCGATTGGATTGACTACAAGGCCTGAGAAGGTACGTGTGTCAAATTACCATGGTGTTGATATTTCATGCACTTCCTTACATACGCACAATAATATCACTCTAAATATGGCCAATAATAGCCCATGCAAAGAATGCACTTTATGATGGCCATATCACTGAAGTGGCCATTGCATGTACCATCGTGTGCTTGGGTGATCGCCCAAGAGGACTCCTACTAGTCCAAGCAATGGAGGAGGATTCCTTCGCAGCTCCGAAGATACAAAATGTCTCCTAGCAAGACATGTTTTTTTGCTTTTTGTTTGAATGATATTTTCATGGCATGCGTCAATCCAAGTGGGAGGTTACCTAGATTGAGGTAGTATCTTATGGTTTTGTACCAATCCTACTGATCAGAAAGCTCGATGGAATGAACTGTCAATCCCTCGTGAAGTTCATCCCTAGCAAAAATTGAGCGTGAAAAAAGTTGTAAAAATAGCATTATGTTGATATTTAAGAGGGGTTGGGGAGAACAAGGACCCCCAGTTGGTGTGATTTAGACTATCACATATTTGAGAGAACTTATCCTAAGACGGTTCAATCTGTATTAGGTGGATTCCTGGCGTTAGGTCAGAGCTTGCGTGCTCCATCATGGATTGTGATAATGTTTTGACTTGAATGGTTGTCATCTCACCAGAAGGGTCTTGTAGGATTAGTGACCCCAAGGAGGCCATAGTATCCACAAAATGATTCGATGATCGAGGGAGTGCCTCGATGTCGTACCATTCAAAATTTTCCAAGAATTTTTCCACAAGGGTTTTGTAGGCCTGTAGAACTGGGCATTTGCATTGGAATACCCCTTTTACTTTGTTGAAAATTAATAGTGAATCACCAAATATGTTCAAGCATTTGATGTTCATGGTGATTGATGTCTGAAGACCTATAAGCAAGGCTTCTGTTGTAGTCCAAACATAGCCGACATCCGACGCTTCCAAGAGTTTAACATTTATTATATATATTGATCCAATAGTTTATTTGGATCTATCATCTTTGTTTTAAAATCTTCATTGGCGTTAATCGCAACTGCCTATTGGCGAGGGTGTGCCCACCTTGAGTGGCTTGTTTATTCCATTCGTTCACTGTATTTTCTTTATTCAATATTTACTTCGTCTTTCGGTTCGGCAGTATAATTATCTTTGTAAGTTCATTAAGCAGAGGATAGAATTATCCTTGCAAGTGGTATCAGTTATCCATCTTTCGAAGCCTCGGGACTTCCATTGCTGCTCTTTCCTCGCACATATCCGGGCGCCAGACTACAGGGCAAGTGACGTCTTCGCGGAAGAGAAATTGGCGTTCACACTGGTTTTTTGCGTTCTATTTTACATTCTTAACAGCGCACGACTGCAGGCTTACATTCAAAATTTTAAAAGCAATCGGCCAAATCTAAGTCCGTGTCCCATTTCGATCTCACGCCGTGGCCTGTGAAACCATCGCCGCCTGCAAACACCTCCGAAACAGGCATACGCCAGGGCAAACGCGTCGTCCAATCAGAATTCAAGGAAGTGTTTTAATTAAACGATTAGCCTAAGGTCGTTTGCGGGAAATTAATTGCTGACGTCAGATATTATTGTTTTCGTGGGTGGGCTTAATTGTTTATCCCACATTCGACGTAGTAGTTCGGTTTACCGGTTTAAAAGGCACAAGTCACACCTTCTACGGTGTGACTTCGGTCACACGGTGGTGTTACTCCGTGCCTAGTACGGTCATCTCTCCAGTCGCCAGTTGTGTCTTTGTCGCGTATCGTGGTCTTCGGTTCCGCTCTGTTCGCGTGTTCGGGTTTTCTGTGTGTCGTGTCGTTTAGAGTTTTCGTTCCGTTCGCTTGGGGTGCTCGTTTGGTGTCGTGTCGTAGTCTTTCATTCCAAGTATCGAGTGTCCGCGTCGTGTCGTTGGGGTGCTCATTTGGTGTCGTGTCATAGCCTTTCGTTTCCAAGTGTCTGGCCACCGTGTTTCGTTGGGTGGATTTCGCATTCATTGGTCCGTGTTGTATCGTGTCAGGTTGTCGCTGTCACGTGTCTCATTGTCCGTGTCTAGTAGGGTCGCGTCGTGTCCGTCGCATCTGAAGTTGGTCCGTGTTGTATCGTGTCAGGTTGTCGCTGTCACGTGTCTCATTGTCCGTATCTAGTCGGGTCGCGTCGTGTCCGTCGCATCTGAAGTTGTTCTCACGGAGCCCACAACATCCTGTTCCGCGCCACAGTTGGAGTGGCAGTAAGGCGGACAACAAATTTTGTTTCTTTTTGCCATAGCTCAATTTTGCAAAAATTGACGTTCAAGGACACAACTAAGCAAGAAATTTTGAAGTTCAAGAACTACTAAGCAAACAATTTTGAGCAGTGCATGAGTAAAAGTTGGATCAAAGGGCCTGACGGTCGATTATCAAGCTCGAAAACGACCAATACCAACACAAGAAGACCTAACCGCAGCCCAGGTACTAAAAATTCTCTTTCTCCTTTTAAAATTGGTAGTTATAATCCACATCATCCACTAGTAGATCCTATGGCTACTAATCCTTCCCCAACTCACGAAAACATCACACAAGGAAACTCAAGTAACTCAGCCGTTTTCGATAGTGATTCTCTTCGACTCTTACTAGATGGTATGAATGAAATTGGTCTCCTCCTAAAAGACCTTGTGAAAGCACAAAACCAGCCTAATCCCAATACTAATCCCCAAAATCACTCCCATGCCCAAAGGAATGAAGAAAATGTCGATCCTAATGATGATTGGGAACAACAACAAGGTGATTCGGATAATTCCAGGGATCGCTATCAAAGACAATGGTATAACCAAAATCAAGAAAGGGACACGGGTTATCACCAACCGAGAGGTCCTAATAATAATAATTTTCCATGAATTGATATGCCCACTTTTGAAGGTCATGATCCTCGTGGTTGGATAGCCAAAATGGAAGGCATTCTTGACTTATATCAAATTAAGGAAATTGACAAAGTCCCTTTCGCTGCATCAAAACTAGGCACTGAGGCCTACCAATGGTTTGTATGGCTTAAACGAGAGAAAGGAGCTACTATTAATTGGAGAAAATTCACTACCTCTTTTTTAGAAAGATTTGATGAAGGAGCTACATCATCATACACGATAAGACTGTTATCTCTTAAACAAGAAGGGTCAGTTAGTGAATTCGTTTCGGAGTTTACCAGTTTACTACCATACACTTTAGACCTCAGTCCCGACACAGTGGTAGGAGCCTTTCGCAATGGTTTGAAAGAAAATATTCGAGTGGAGGTAGACATGCACGATCCAACCTTGCTAAACAATTGTATAAGAATAGCCAAGTTGGCCGAGAAGAGACATCAGTTGTCTGCACGGCGTGAAACTTATAGTCGTCCCTCATATCGCAACAATTCCTTTCGTAGAAATGATCAACCATCAAGATATTTTTGCTATAAATGTCGCACTCATCACCCCAGGGAACAAGCATGTGCCCAAAAACAAAACTTTCATATTGAAGGTGATCAATGTGAAGGAGAAGAGGATGAACCTTACCAATCAGAAGAACCTATGCCAGAAGACCTACCATGTACTATAGAAGAAAAAGAAGAGGATACAATGGCGATTTCCGTGCATGCTCTCATGGGTTTAACCGCCCACCATACCATCAAGGTACCAGGATTTCTCTCCCAGAAAAAGGTGAATGTGCTAATTGATTCTCGGTAGTACCCACAATTTTATCGACATCAAAACCGCAAAAGCTTTGAATTTATTCATTAACTCTTCCAACAAAGACAAATTCCAGGTTCTAGTGGCCAACGGGGTGAACGCACAATGTGTTGGTCGCACATCTCAAGTTTCCATAAAAATGGGAACTTATACTTGGTTGGGATCCCTTTTCGTCATGAATTTGGGGAACTCGGATGTCATTTTGGGAGTTGAATGGTTGGAAACATTAGACACGGTTAGCTTCAACTTCAAAAAATTATTTGTGGAATGGAAGGAAAATGGACGAGTCATTCGCTTACAAGGCATTACTACTCCTCCATCACAAATGGTGAGCTCTCATAGTATGGAGAAGATGTTAAAAAAGGGTGGATATGGGTTTATAGCTCAAATTAATTGTTTGGAAAAACAATCTTCAACAACTTCGGATATTATTGCACCCGAGTTACAAGATATCATAACACATTACGAAGAGGTTTTCCAAGAACCTCAAGGATTACCACCTAAACGATCTCATGACCATGCCATCCATTTGATTCCAGGGAGTGTCCCACCTAACAATCGTCCTTATCGCTATCCTCAACCACAAAAGACAGAAATCGAACAGATCGTTCAGGATTTGTTGGATCATGGAGTCATTCGTCACAGCACTAGTCCTTATTCCTCACCTGTAGTCCCGGCTAGACGAAAAGATAACTCTTGGCGTATGTGTCCTGACTTTCGTTCTCTCAATAAACTCACTATCAAGGACAAATTTCCTATCCCTGTCATAGATGACCTATTAGATGAGTTGCATGGTGCAAAATTTTTTACAAAATTAGACCTTCGCTCTGGCTTTCACCAAATCCGTGTTAGAGAAGAAGATATTCCCAAAACGGCCTTTCGTACTCATGAAGGTCATTACGAATTTTTGGTCATGCCTTTTGGTCTCACTAATGCACCATCCACATTCCAAAGCCTCATGAACCAAGTGTTTCGTCCACTCCTCCGTAAGTTTGTGTTAGTTTTTTTTGATGATATTCTCATATACAACAAAACATGGACGGACCATTTACATCATGTGGATAAAGCCCTTCACATTTTACACAAAGAAAAATTATTTGTTAAACGTTCCAAATGTTCATTTGGTGTTCAAGAAGTCGAGTATCTTGGTCATATAGTTTCCCATGAGGGCGTCAAAGTGGATCCCAATAAGATTAAGGCAATTCAAGAGTGGCCTTTACCTAAAACCATCAAGAAACTTCGTGGTTTTTTGGGTCTCACAGGCTACTATCGCAAGTTTGTACAAAATTATGGTAAGATTGCAGCACCTCTCACCGCACTCACAAAGAAGGATGCTTTTCGTTGGTCAACCGAGGCCTCTCAAGCCTTCGAAGCTCTTAAGAAGGCCATGTGCACAACTCCAGTATTAGCAACTCCCAATTTTCACAAACCATTTATTATCGAATGTGATGCATCAGGAACAGGAATTGGGGCCATACTCATGCAAGAAGGTCATCCATTGGCATTTGAAAGTAAACAGCTGTCAGGAAAAAATTTGGGAAGATCAACATACGAAAAAGAAATGTTGGCTATCCTGCACGTAGTAGAAAAATGGAGACACTACCTAATCAGTAGCCGCTTCATTATAAAAATAGATCATAGTAGCCTCAAACATTTTCTTGAGCAAAGGTTTTCATATCCGAAACAAAATAAGTGGTTAACCAAACTGTTGGGCTATGATTTTGTTATCGAATACAAGAAAGGGAAGGAAAATATAGCTGCCGATGCGCTGTCCAGGAAATATGAAGATGAAGTAGTCATTAACGCTATTTCAGGTCCTTGCTCCCAATGGGTGAATCAATTACAAGATGAATGGTTGTCCAATAGCGAAACTGCTTAGATAATTCAAGAATTATCTATAGGGTCCTCTAAATACCCTTTGTTCTCTTATGAAGATGAAATCCTCCGGAAGAAAAACCGCATTTATATTCCACACAATTCAGAACTCAAATCAAAGATCCTAGACGAATCACACGCCTCTCCATCAGTAGGACATTCAGGATTTTTGAAGACATATTTAAGAGTCAAACAATCATTTTGTTGGAAGGGATTAAAAGCAGAAGTCAAACAATGGGTAGCAGAATGTGAAGTTTGCCAACGCAATAAAGGAGAAACAGTCAAATCACCAGGATTGTTACAACCATTACCCATCCCTGAACGACAGTGGGAACATATATCCATGGATTTTATTGAGGGTCTTCCAAAGTCAGAAGGCAGGACAGTAATCTTCGTTGTCGTAGACCGGTTATCCAAATACGCTCACTTTCAGGCTTTACAACATCCATTTTCCGCAAGCAAGGTGGCAAAGGTATTTATGGATTCAATTTTCAAATTACATGGTATGCCAAAAAATATTGTAAGTGATAGAGATCCCATCTTCACTAGTAACTTTTGGCGGGAATTATTTCGACTTAGTGGTACCAAATTGAACATGTCTTCAGCCTACCATCCACAGACAGATGGTCAAATAGAAGTAGTTAACAAATGTTTGGGTACGTACTTAAGATGTTTTGCTCAAGATAAACAATACCAATGGAGCCATTGGTTAGCATTGGCAGAATGGTGGTACAACACTTCTTACCATTACTCAATTAAGATGTCTCCATTTGAAGCATTGTATGGCACCAAACCTCCAAAAGTCACAGATTACGTACAAGGATCATCCAAAGTAGCCAAAGTGGATGATTGGTTCCAACAAAGGCAGTCTACACTCACCATCCTCAAAGAGAATTTAGTCCAAGCACATAATCGTATGAAACAACAACAAGACTTGCACCGATCGGAGAGAACTTTTAATATAGGAGATTGGGTGTTCCTAAAGTTGCAACCTTACAAACAATCCTCGTTAAAGATAAAGTCCAGCCGGAAGTTGGCCCCACGATTCTATGGTCCCTACAAAATTGTGTGCTGCATTGGAGAAGTAGCCTATCAATTAGAGCTACCTACATCTTCACGAATACACCCGGTATTTCATGTTTCATGTCTCAAAAAAGTAATTTGTCAGAAAGTACAAATTCAATCAGAATTACCAGTGCTTGATGAGGAAGGACGCATACATCTCCAACCAGAAGATATACTACAACATAGAATCTGAAAACTGAGATCACGTCAGATTCACGAATTTCTCATTAAATGGCAAGATTTATCAGAGGAGGATGCCACATGGGAACCCGAAAGTATCTTCCAGACATTTCCAGCTTTGAGGACAAAGCTTTCCGAGGAGGGGAGTCATGTTGCAGGTCCAAACATAGCCGATGACCGACGCTTCCAAGAGTTTAACATTTATTATATATATTGATCCAATAGTTTATTTGGATCTATCATCTTTGTTTTAAAATCTTCATTGGCGTTAATCGCAACTGCCTATTGGCGAGGGTGTGCCCACCTTGAGTGGCTTGTTTATTCCATTCGTTCACTGTATTTTCTTTATTCAATATTTACTTCGTCTTTCGGTTCGGCAGTATAATTATCTTTGTAAGTTCATTAAGCAGAGGATAGAATTATCCTTGCAGCTTCGTATTTGGCATTGTTGTTGGTGCACGAGAAATATAGTTTAAATGATAGAGGCATTGGAGCCCCTTACGGTGTGAAGAATACAATTCCTGTGCCACCCCATTGCTCACATTTATAACCATCGAAGAATAAGGTTATGCTAGCCTATGACTCAGGATCATCAAAATCTGGTGATTCTGAGACATGGAAGACCCCATCATCGGGTAGCTCTATGGTCAGAGGTTGATCATCTTCAAGAGGAGCCTCTACTAGTTGATCAGCAATGACTTGACCTTTGATGGACTTTTGTCCAATGAATTCGATGTCAAACTCTGTCAACAACATGATCCATTTCATTGTGTAGCTACTATGATAAGTATGACTCATCATGTACCGCAATGGATTCTCCTTAGACACAACATACATCGTATTGCTCAGCATGTAGTGGCATAGCTTTTTGATAGCAAATACCACTGCTAAGCATAGCTTCTCAATGTATGCATAGTTAAGTTCATAACTGACTAGGGTGCGGCTAAGATAGTAAGTAGCCAGTTCTTTGTGTAGGTCATTTTTTTGGGCTAGCATGGCACCCAATGCCACCTCAGTAGCTGAGATGTATAAGTAGAACGACACTCCTGGTCTAGGTGGTGCCAATACTAGTGGTGAAGCCAAGTGTTGTTTAATGTCATCAAAGGTTGACTGGCACTCATCATCCCAGTGAAATGATACCCCCTTGTGTAATAATTTATTCATGGGTTGGCACTTTTCAGATAATTGCACTATGAAGTGCTTGATTGACGTGACCTTTCCCTGCAAGCTTTTGAGCTGCTTGATGGTGGTTGGGGGAAGCATCTCAAGGATTGCCTTGACTTTATGTGGATCTACCTCGATGCCTCATTTTGAGACTATGAAACCCAAGAGTTTTCTAGATGTGATGCCAAACATGCACTTCTTGGGGTTTAGTCTGACTTTGTGTTCTATGAGGCAATCAAGGATCTTGCTTAAGTCATCGAGATGATCTGGGCGTAAAAGATATTTGGCCAACAAATCATCCATATAATCTTCCAAATTTTTATGCATGTGATCATGGAAGATGTATGTCATAGCGCTTTGGTATGTGGTATCAGCATTTTTAAGGCCAAAGGGCATGACCTTATAAAAAAATGTACTCCAAGGCATTGTGAATGCCATTTTGAGTTGATCGTCAGGATTGATACGAATCTTATTGTATCCCGAGAAACCATCCATGAGGGAAAGCATTTCGTGGCTTGTTGTAGCATCTACCAATGCGTCGATGCTAGGCAAGGGGAAATCATCCTTAGGACTCCTTTCATTTAGATCTTGAAAATCGGTGCATATGCGAATCCTCCCATCAGGATTCTTGATGGGTACCATGTTGGACAGCCATGGTGGGTAATCCATGTAGATGACAAACTATGCATCCAACAGATTTTGTAGCTCATATTTGACCATTAATGCTATTGTTGGGTTCATATTACGTAGTTTTTGCTTGAATGGCTTGACTGTCATATCAAGCATTAGATTATGCATGACTAGCTATGGGTCTAGCCCCGGCATGTATTTGTAGGACCATGCAAAAACCTCCTTCTTCTCTTTGAGAAGGGCAATGTAATTGGCTTGCTCTTTGGGGGATAGAATTACCCCCATATTTATTATTTGCAGATTCATTAGATCAAAGCCGATGTCTACATCAGTTGTCTCTTCGACTGACATTTTGGACCTATCCTCCAACTGGTGTGGAGTTGGGATCAGGTGGATATTAGTTGTTGAATTTAGATCTACGTTTCGAATTTCGGGTTCCTCTTCATCATGGAAGATATCTTGAGTTGGTCTTGGGGTGAAATGAAGCATCTCATCACAAGGCCAGTACTCTGATGGAGATGGTGGCGAGTTAGCGTGATCCCAGTCTATGGCATCTAGGTTCAGATACAATGGTCATGATGGATCGACTGGATTGCGGATGGGGGCGATTAAGTCAATGGAGATCATGTTGATGAAGTGAATTTGGTCTCCATTACCACGCGGGTGGTGACTCGAACATCCTTGGTGATCTTTGTGCTTCGAATCTGGATTTGTGGGTATTGGCACAAATGGATCGACCCTATGTGCGGGTAAAAGGATAGGGTTTGTCCTTGGCACTGATGGCTTTATAGGGTCTTTGGGTAGAGGGTGCTCTTTGTATGCATGAAGTGGTGGATGCAACACTTGGTCCAACTGTGCCTATTTCAAATGCCACCTATGCCTTGGCCCCATGTTTAGTTATTCAAACATGTCATCAATGTCCATGGGGTATTGTTGTTGTCGCATATGATTGAGATATGCCATCTTAGCCTCATCTTCATAATTACTATTAGATATCCATAGGCCTTCATTGGCTTCGATAGCTATTTGCGGCATGTGACGCTCATTCTGCTCGAGCAAGTTAATTTGGTCCCATCGAGGTTGTTCTGCTCTCTGTGGGAGGACCTGATTCTCTTGAGGTGGCATTTACTCGATTGGAGCATTCAAGGGGAACATCACCATGAAGTCCTCCTGATAATCATCTATGGGTGTCACTTGTGAGTGATTGCTATCAAACTCAAAAGGGTCCCAAGGTGCTACCTCATACTCTGACTCGTCTTCTGAAGATCCTTCTTGGCCCTATCTATATCCCTTTTGGAGGCAAGTTCTTGAACTTTCCCCTTTCTCTATCAATGGGAAGGGCTTGTTGAGGCCCACAAGGTTGGTTGTTAAAAATGGGAGATAATCCCCCAATGTGTATGTTGTGTTAGGATTGGCATATGGATCTTGTGCCTACCCATCCTTGTTGCTTAGACCTAGGCCTTGCATATTCTCTACCAATATTTCAAGGGGCATAGGGTGGTTAAACCCTACTCTTGATTTGTCATACGAAATCTAATATTTTGGTTGACAAAGAACACGCACCCCTTGTTCATATCTGCCTAACCCATATCCATGCCAATTACATTGGCCAAGGTATTTTAAAGTGAATTCTAGGTTGGACAGATAGTTGAAGTTCTCGACAAAGGGCTCTTTGTCCTCTTCCTCTTGCAGGTAAGGTTCAATGTCATTGTTGAGGCCCCCATATACAAAATTTTCCTGGTTTGGTGGGTAGCCCAAAGGGACAATAGTGCCGATGGGGAGGCAAGGTCTCCCCATGTCCTGCATGGACTCAAGCGCAGGTGTTGCTACAATGTTCCACACTAGATATTCCCCCAGGCCCGTATTGGCCATCTCAACAGTGATCATTGGTGATTGAGGGGGAGGGAATGGGAGTTATTTTTGAGTCCACTCCATGTTGGGTGAACTAGGCACCTCGACTTCCATTCGACTAGGTACCTCTTTGATAGATATGGTTGAAACTAATGGCGGTGCCTCTTCTAGGGGTTTCTTTCCATTGTACTTCGATGTGGCCACCATAGGTGGTATCGTTGGTGAAGGACCAGACGATGAAGATGGACCCGACTAGGGATTTGAGGTACTTAACAACGGAGATGTATTTGGAATCAGACCCTGTTTGGATGGATTCAACTGAAAGTCCAAATGTGTAGATGGAAGAGTCGATTGTGGCATTAGCTACACCACATTGCAATACTTTAAGGGCTCTAAGTCTGTCGGGACCACATGCACTTGACCTTCGTATGTGGAATTTAGGCAATGATGGGCTATCGAAGGGACACACTTCATGTCCCTGATCCAATGTTGGACCAATAAAATATTGTAGGCCATCTCACCTTCCAGGATGTGACACAATGTAGGAATAGTCTTTTGTCCCACTTGGATGGGCAGGACAATTGTGCCAACCATCGAGCATATCACGTCATTGAATGCTTGGAGAGTATAGGTGGAGGCTACAATGTGAGATGTTGGCAACTTGAGGTGTTTCAATGTTGCTATTGTGATTATATTATTGGATGAGCCAGTGTCCACTAACACCATCTTAAATGGAATCTTGTTGACCCGTGCAATGATGTGTAGGGGTGGATCCACCATAGCACTAGTCACCGATTTTAGTTTGTCTTCTCTAAAGGTGATGACTGGTTCTATACATCATTTTACATATCCCATGAAGTTGTTGAAAGAGTTTGCTTCATGGAGCTGCAGCTCGATGGATTTTAATATCTCCATTAGAGCCTCTCGATGGGGCGGTGATTGTTGGATGAGCTTGTAGATGGAGAGCCTATCCGACGTGGTCCTTAAAATTTGGGTAATTTTAATCCAAATCATGGCCATTGGTCTAGGTGAGGGAGGTTGTGTAGAGTGTTGTTGAGGTTGTGACATTGATGGAACCTCTCCTGTAGCAACCGCGGGGGCAACTGTGCTTGGGTACCTCTTGTTCCGAGTCATTATGCTTATCATCCTTACATACCCCTACATGGGGCAGTTCTATGTCACCTCATTGACTTGAAGAGTCTTTGTCTACGTATCATGGGCATGCAAGGGGTCTTTGAAGACCTCCATCTATTGGTCTTTTGGTGCTATGAGATTATCCACCGCTAACATCTTGTTGTCTATTAGGTCTTGCACTAAGATTTTGAACTTCCAACACATGTAAAGGTCATGTCCTTTCTGTTTGTGAAATCTATAGTACAAGTATTCCCTATAGCCCTTGGGTTTTGGCACGTTGGGGTCTACGGGTCGACTTTCTACAAGTTTATCAGGTTTGCTACGGACAAGCGGTCAAACAAGGAGTCTTTAGACTCTGTGAAGGGTGTGAATTGTCGCCTAAGGTGACGCTCCTGATTTTTCTCTTGCCTATGATTTTCCTTTTCATAGGTGTCAAGAGGAACTGCCTGATAATTAGCCTTTAGGGGTTGTGTTGCTTGTGCAGGCTTAGGTATGTTTATAGCAACCTGATTGACCGCAGTGAGTTTCGATTGCGTTGACCCAATTTTAGCATTTTTGGGTTAATCTTTCTTGTGTGTCTTGGCAATCTCACCATATTGTATCTTGATCTCCTCAATGATTTTGGCTTGCACCAAGGCTTCTTTGATAGTGGCATATTGTTGTAGCTACAATAGCATAAAGATCGACCTCAAATAACTCTTCGAGAACATTTGGGTCAGGTCGACCATGGGACGGAGGTAAGGTAGATTTGAAAGCAACATCCTCCATCGATTTCCATAAGCCACCATGGTCTCCTCCTCATACTGTCTAAGGCTAGCTAGGTCACTTAACGATGCCTTCTTCTTGGTATTAAAAGTGAAATATTTTAGGAATGTGTCCACTAGCTGGTCTAGGTTATTGATGCTATGCTTTGACAACTGGGTAAACCAATCCGAGGTAGGGCCTGTGAATGTGATTATAAATGTTCATAGAAGCAAAGCATCATTGTCCTGAATTCAAAAGCATTGGCTCAAGAATCTTGTCACATGCTCTTGGGCATCCTCATCCCCTCTAAAGATTGCCAATTGATGCATTTTAAAGTGTTCAGGGTATGGGGGTGCAGGCACTAAAGGATGCATAGGGTGACTGCAAAGCTGGCGTAAAGTGGGATTTTGGGGCCCAGAAGTCTTGGTCTCCATAGACTCTAAGTGCTCTAGCAGTGCTTTGTATGCATTGAAATATTTGATCTCTTCCTCTTTGGTTTGTTCCCGTCATGAATTATGGGGAACTTGAGGCCTATGGAGGGGTAGCCGGATAGCACCCCCTACCTTGGTAGGGCATTTTGGCCCGCTCTTCTTCTTGCTCAAATTCCTCATAGGATTTTTAAGGAGTTCTTGGGCATGACCTATAAACATGGGTGGGTGCCCATGGAGGGTGCCCATAATTGGCTCTAGGGGTGGTCTCCCACTTAGATCTAGGAGGTCTGGGAGGCAACATTTGATAAGGTCATGGAGACTTGTCTCACACCAAGGGGTTGTGCCTCTCATACAACTTTGTCCTATGCATGCGATTGGTTGGGACCTTCTTAGGAACAATGTTCTGGAGAAACTCACCTGTCTGATGCTGAATGTGCTCTTTGCTAAGGCGATACAGGTGCTCTAACTATTGTTGATCTTTCTCAAGCTATGTGATTTGCGCTCAGTGGGCAGCATTTTTGGAAAATGCCAAGTCAATTTGTTCCATTTTCTTGAGTCTAGGAGGCCTAGATGCCTCCCCTACACATCTATCTCGATCATGGTGATCCGATATCTCTATAGGTCGCTTCCCTCTATCGATATTAGCGGCATTCACCCGAGGCTCTGGACTGAGTAGGTGACCCTGATAAATAGCAAGTGCAGTAGCGCATTGTTCCCATGCAATGTATTCCTCTTGAGGAATGTAGTGGTATTCCTCATGCTCCCTTTTGTATATGTGAAAGGGGCAGGCAGAGTTGGCTCACCCTGTTTGAAGAGCCTTGCGCTCTGGATTTGGACTATTGTTTCTGACAGTAATAAGGGGTAGAGGAGGGATGATGTAATCATGTGGCCCCTCCTTATGGACCCTATGTTTTTCTAGTGCTTCATCACGTGGTGGCCACTCATAACGAGTTTCTAAGGGAGCCTTTCCATCTATGTTGAGTGCCACATGTAAGGACTCCTCCTGAAAAGGTCTATGTTTAATGGGAGTGCCCCTTGAAGGGGTGCCTTTATAGTCCCATTCCGTAATGGTATGATGTGGACTATTTTGTGGGTCAGGCCACCAAGGTGGTATGACCAAGTCCTTGGGGCTATAGCAGAGGTGACTTGTGCCCCCTTGTACACTTTCTGCAGCTTTTGCCCGTGATTGGGCTTTGCTACATGTGTACACCATGGTGGTGTTTCTCTAAAATATGTGTATGTTTTTATCTTCTTTAAAAAAAAAAATATGCTACACTAAACAAAAGGGACCACACAATCAAAGCAATGATTATCTCGTTTATAGATTAAAGGTGTGCCCTAAATCTGGTTTAGTGTGTTTTGATTTTTGTTTCAAAATCCTTGTAAATAAAATGTTGTTGTATATGCAATATGAGGGCTCTCATATCTCCCAAAATGGTCACCCCTTCAATATACCACTACCAGGCCATTATACCAAACCTCTCAATATACCCATCCTTATGTGAGGGAAACTATTGGTATGCGAGAGTAGAATAGTACATGGAACATAGGCGATACGAAAGGGGAATCGCCCTGTTTTTGACACCTACCATAGAAGACTTATCCTCATGCGCTAGGAATCACCCCAACTACACTTGGTCAGATTTCATTAGGATTTACATCTAGCAATAGTAGCGATCAGGGTTATGTATGCAAAATTCAAGCCAAGGTGGTGATGAAATCCACCGTTGGTCTTGATCAAGTGTTGGGGTTTTACGACCAACTCCTTGATGTTTATATTTTCACGTGGTGTGTGTGGTTCTTTTCAATTGCGCAAAGATAGAAACATGCAGTAAAATTTTCCATGCAAGTAAAGAAATTGAAAAATCATAGAAACAGGGACAAAAAATTACAGAGGATGTTCAGAAGACCTACCTCTTCTCTACCTAAACCGGATGTCCCTGAGTTTCTACTCAAAAAATGCACAAAAAGCTAATCGTCCTGGGGTGGGATGAATAGCAGATCTATATTCATCATATGGTGGGATGAATACCTTATTCATCTCGAGGTGGCATGAATTCCAGTCTATATTCGTCACGGGGTGGCACAAGCAGCAGTCCGGCACTTTAAGGATTAACACCTACAAGCAAAAACATAAAGTTTTGATCATAATTTTAATTCCAAAATTAGGGGACAGGGTCCCATCATGATTGCCACTGAAATCATGAGGATATGGAAGCAAATATGCGTATTGGGTGTGATGTAAACAAAAGCATGCGAAACGCTAAGTCCTACTAAATGAAGAAGAATGACTAAAGTGCACGAAAAAGGGAAAACAAATGAACTGAAATGAAATATAAAGAAAATGTAAAGTGCAGCAATTTATTTTATTAATTTTGCTTTGATATTAAGTTACAATATGTCTCCTTCATTTTTAGGTACTAGGAGCATTAGATATAGTTTTGTTGCACCACGGATGGTACGCCCCCCTTCGGGATCTTCCGCGTGCCCACATTTGAAATGGGTAGGTCAAACGTCATCGTATCTTGTGTGAATGTGCTTGTATTTCCTTACTACCCCTCCTATGTTGAGATTATGTATTCATAGAAACATCAAATGATTAATAGCACCTACGGATGGAGGGAAACATGCAATCCCCAAGGCCTCCAGTTAATGCATGCATGAAATAATTAAAATGGTAATCAAAACATGTCAGAACAAGATGAAATTTGGATAGAAGCATGAAAACACCATCATGAACACACTGCAAAAGGAATAGTCAAGAAATCTATTGTATATTTCTAATCTCTCCAGGGTGGGACGATTAGGACTCTCATAAAATGTCAAAAAGTAACCTCCTAAATGTCCCATCTAGACGCCTCCAAAACACCTATAAAATTGATTTTAGGCAAAATGGGGAATTTGGAGATGACCCAGAAGGTCTAATTTTGTATATTTAGCCCCAGTAACCCTGTATCTGAAAATGCTTCGTGTATGGTAGTGAAAGTGAAAAGCAATGAAAACATAGTCAAAACTCATCAGAATGGCATGAAATTTGAATTGCAGCATATATGAAAGACATAAAATAAAATTCAAATGAAATAGTAAGGAAATATACTACATATTTCTAATCACACCGGGGTGGGGTGATTAGGATTGCAGTAGTGCAGGGGGTGCCTAGGGGCAGGACACCCACTGTTTGGGGATTGGTTTTAGCACCAATCCACTTGGGATGGGTCCAAAACCTCCTAGGGGGTTATGTCAACAAATTGGGTGGGATATTGTGGCCAAATGTTCAAGTTTTAGGTCCAAATTACGTTTCCAATGTTCACCCAATAACCTCCCTTCCAAAAGAGAGATCTAGGATATAAGAAGCACAAGTGAGGGGCGAGGATGTAATTTGAAAGCTCTCCATTGTTCCAAATTCTCCTGCTCTATTTTTTTGGGGGGGTGATAAGAATCACCATTTTATAGACCTGAGGGTCTCTTGTGAATGAGCATGCAGAGGCATCATTTGGCCATCATGCCTTGTCAGGGGAGAGAATATTTCTCCTTTATCAAGGTCTCCATGACTACCTCTATGACTGCCTCTTTGAGCTCAAAAATGATCACTCACACTCCCATGCATTGAAGGTGGAGTTGAGTGGCGGATCTGAGCTACCATTTGTCAAGGTTTGACCTTTTGTCCATCAAACTTGCTATTCACCCCACCTTGGAGTGAATACTGCTAATCATCCTGAGGTGGGATGAATACCAATTTTTAATCATCCTAAGGTGGAACCAATATGGAGCAGAGTGTCTGAAAGGTGCCAAATTGACCTCTGACCTTCCAAAATTGTTGTGGGAGTGGTTAGGACCATGATTTAACCTCTGGGGGCTGTCCTAGGGGCTATGTATGTCAATTCGATCAGTGATTTTTGTCACATAATCAGATTGGTGCTATTTTGGTGTCTACAATTTGAGAAATAGATAGATCCCTTTATAGATTAACCCCAAAAAGCTAGTCCAAGTCATCCATAGCATTAAATATATTATGTAACCTATCAACTTGCCTCTTATTAATGAATCTCATCAAACCCCTATCTTTATTGCAGTACTTAATAGGAATGAAACCCTCCTTATTAGTCCCACTATATTGCATTGGAGATTTTCCCTCAATAGACCCATTATACTGCTTAGGATATTTCCCTTTATCTATACCATTATCCTGCCTAGGAGACTAAGGCTTAGATTAAAAAATCCCAAGTTATTTTGGGTATTTTTTCTGAAGGTATCCATATGCATGACACAAATGGTATTGGAATATAAGGGTTTCATAGTCCAACTGTTAAATCCAATAAGAGGATCCAACACAAATTTCCATAGAATATGGAAAAGGCTTATTTAAATCTATCTCAATACAAACATAAGCATAAGAAATTACCTTTT
The DNA here is from genome assembly GCA_028583015.1 of Wollemia nobilis. NCBI lineage: Eukaryota > Viridiplantae > Streptophyta > Pinopsida > Araucariales > Araucariaceae > Wollemia > Wollemia nobilis. The sequence continues at coordinate 82,030 of JAQPPZ010002765.1, forward strand.
TATCCATCATTTTTTGAGAATGACTCACCAAATTCCCTAGAAATAATGTAATAATGTGAAGAATATCGTTCTTCCAAAACTCTAGAGAAAAAGGGAGCCAAACCCAAACTGGCACTCGCGACGAAATTTCCTCTGCAGGGTTAAAATCCACATGCCAAGGCTTAATGAACAAGCCAACCTGGTTATAAAAATAAATCCCTCGTTCAAAAACTTTATGTTGATCCTCCATGGAAGAGAAAACAACCATGAAAAAATTATTTACCCCTAGCATGATCTCCATATCTCCAATCATATTCCATACTTTTTGAGTCCAAGATTCTAAAAAAATGAGAGGGACTCTAATTCCTAAAAATTTACAAATTAAGGCATAATTAGCCAAGTATTCAATATCCTCTACAATTGAATCTGGTTGAATCATTAGGATAGGCCTATCCAAAGCCCATTCAAGACAACCATTCACTTTTGTAGCTCTGAAAATCCTAGTCAAAATATAATCAACTAGGCTTGATGATTTTTCTCCAAATGCATGCCTTGAAGAATATGGTCCAAAGCCCATGTGGGTCTCTTGGAAGGACAATATTTGCTTATCATTCAAATCCCTTGCCATAATATTTCAATCTATCTTATTCTCTATAATATTCGTCTCGTATTCTCTGTAATATCCAACAAAAAATCTTTCTTTCTAAGTGTATTGATAATCATTCAAACTAAAAGTCTTCCTTTATTATTTTAAATAGATTCAAACTATATATATTACTCTATATAGTTCTAATTCTAGCAACATGTTATTCTATTATAGGATCATCATATAAATTAAACAGATTGAAGGTAACCAAATGCAAGGACATTTTCTTGAAATCAAATATGCAATTGAGTGATGAAGTAAAATATAATCAATCAGATGCAACAAACAAAGAGGGAGTCTTTCCATCAATCTAGTCACCCTTCTTAACTAGAGAATTTATAATAGCTATTATAGGTTATCAACTGAGGCTCTAAGTGGATGGCTATTGACGATTATCCCATAAACCGATAATGCATACCTATATGAGGGTATTCATCCATGTTACCCCTGATTTGTCTTAATCATCACTTCCTCAACCTCAAGGACCTCATTTCTCGTGGATTATTCTAACTCTTCCACCCATGAGTGTACTTGATACTGCATATTAACAATATGCCAATAGTACCATGTTCTTCCAAAAATCAAACTAAACAATGCACAATTATTCAATTATGTAAAACTAAGCATCAAAAAGTCATTAATCAATACATAGTTTTTCATGCGATAAAGCCTACCAAGGAGGGTCATGACACTCTCATTGTAAAAGATTAGGGATTCTTTCAAAATCCTATGTTTTCCTAGCTAATAAAAAATAAATCAAAAGCATCATTCATTTTAAGTAAAGGCTTTTTAGTAATATCAAATCTATCTTAAAATTAGGACATGAAGATCATTTTTTATGCATTTATCACTCAATAAATACATAAAAAAGGATCAAATGTAAACACTCAATTTTGAGTACATTATTAAGTTTTTAAAATTTACCAACATCTACATCATCTAGCCAATTAAGCATCTCAACCAAATCAAGAATCCAAAGACCAAAACTAGGTGCATTTATTACCCTAAAAAAAAGTGTTGTAGCTAAGACGACATTAACATCACTACTAACTAGTTGACAATAGTTTTGCCAAAATATCAAGTTTCACCTTTTCCTACCATATTAGCCTGACAATGGTCATTTTGACATGTGTTAATATATTTAACACCAATGGCACTCATGATCCCATCACTATTGACTATTAGAATACAAGAAAAGAAAAGCAAACAACTAACAGGACAGGACCGAACTACCCACCAAATCCAGATTTAATTATTCCAATCGTATCTTCCACCTTGTAGTGTATTGAAAATAAAATCTAAAAACGTTCCCTTTTGTTTATCATATAATCTTCCATCCCTTCCTTATCAACCTTCCTCCATCCTATACGTAATAAACTTGATCTATCCAAACTCGCCGTCTCTCCAACTTGCCGCTCTTGGTAAACTTTCTCTCCAACTTGCCGCTCTTGGTAAACTTTCTAGAGGATAATCCAAGGGAGTCATGGTTTTCTATAAAGCCATTCTTTGGGGGAACTCAATCCATCATCCTTTTGCACATAGCAAAACACTATTAAAATAATATCGCAAAACACTATTAAAATAATATCACTTCTTAAATAACAAGACTTTTTCCAAATTTACCTCATTCTATATGCAGGTGGAAACTAACAAAATCTTAAAATCTACGTAGCCTCTCCAACTAAAACTTTTGGGTTATAATCTTTACTTTTATTTTAATTTACTTTTGGGTTATAATCTTTACTTTTATTTTAATTTATTTTTAGTTTATCACTATAATTATTTTAATTTATCTTGTTATTTAACTTTTTATTTTATTTAAAATAACATCTTTTATAGTCAAGCAGTCAACAATCTAGCTTTTGTTAAATTCCTATACCTCCTAGATAAAACATTGTTGCCTATCACGATATCAAATCTAGAAAAGATGGATAACAAAAAACATCACGTAACCTTTTGTTTTATTTAAAAGAACATCTATTTGTAGTCAAATAATCAACAATCTGGCTTTTGTCAAATTCCTATACCTGCTTGAAAAAACATTGTTGCCTATCACGATATCAAATCTTGAAAAGATGGACAACAAAAGCTCTTATGTCGTCAAATGCACTAATGCTCTGTTACGAATCTTTTTTCTTTTGTCAATTCAAAACTTTGTTGCCTATCACGGGATGAATCCCGAGATCAAATCTTTTGAAAAGATAGAAAAAGCATCACTTCTGGTCAAATGCACAGATAGTCAAAAAGTTTAGCTTCCAACTTTGTGTCAGTTTACAGGCCGATATCAACCAAGGAAGTTTCAATAAAATGTGACATTGGATAGTGAACAATTAGTGAGGGTGTCCCACCTGAACGAACACCTCACATGAGCATTAATGTTGCGTACATCAAACGAAATTTCGAAAATAGGGGGCGGCATCAAACGAAATTTCGAAAATAGGGGGCGGCTGTAGGGTATATCCTAGTCTACCCTCCAGTAATAAGGAGTAGACTATTTCTGTAACAAATGTTACCCGTTGAGGAGGTTTGAATAGATTATTTATTTTTTTTTAATTTTAAATTTTTATAAAGTTTCGGTTTTGAATTTTATTTTTTAGTTAATTAAATCTTACAAAATAACTGAACATGATAATCTTAAGTGTATTTAAAACTAATGTTTAGTTAATTCTGTAAGTATTCAATAAATGTGTATAGAAAATTTTGAAAGCCACATTTTCTGAACTTATATACTGAAAGTATCTTGTGGTCTCTCCTTTCCTAGTCACGATGTGGTGGATTGTGGAATTCATCTCAACATGTCCTTACCAACAACATAAAAATAAAAAATTGTTGGTGGATTGTGGAATTCATCTCAACATGTGCACTGTATGTTTTTGCCAACTATATTGTTCGGCCATATTTGAAATCTCGGAAAAAAAAAAATGTTTTTGCCAACTTTATTGTTCGGCCGTATCTGAAATCTTAGGTGGTAAAAATTAAAAATATTTAATTTTGTAGTGGTAAAAATGTAAAATATTTAATTTTGTAGTGGTATGTATTTGGATTTTCATTTTTGAAAATTAAGTTCAAATATCAATATAAAGGGACCGACTTTTTGGATTATCATTTTTGCAAAACTCTATGTTTTACCTTAAAATTTCACTCAAAAGAGATACTATGGCTGGATGGTACGGGTATCCTTGACTTTGTCTTTACACACCAGAGGTTAGGTTTTATAGACAGTATTTAGCAAAACAAATTAAAAATTAAAATCAAAAAATGTTTTATGCTTTTTGTTTATTTTTTTTAACGTTTTCATAACCTTACATCATTATTTTGATCTAACATATAAATATAATTATAATTTTTTGATGTAGGATCTGGTTTTAGTGGAGAACGACCTTCGTCCTTATGTATCAGTCAGGAGGAGAGGCCTTAATAAAAAAATACATCAGTCAGGAGGAGAGGCCTTAATAAAAAAATACAGAGAGATGGCAAATGGCATCCTCCACCTTGGGGGTGTTTAAGATTAATATTGATGGCTATTCCAGAAGGAATCCTGGGCATGCAGGTATTGGTGGTGTCGGGAAAGATAATAGTGGTGTAGTTATTTTCATTTTTTCCTGTTATAAGGGAAAGCAGACTAATAATTATATGGAGGCCCTTATATGGAGGTCCTTGCTATTTATTTTGCTTTGAAAAAAGGTTATACTTTAGGATGGCAGAAGAAGATAATGTGAGTCAGAAACTCAGATTATTATTAATTTACGAAAGACTCATAATCTGTCTAATGTTCATTGATAATATGTGAGTTAGAATATCAGATTATTATTAATTTACTAAAGACTCGTAATCTTTCTAATGTTCATTGGAAATTGGTGGTAGTAGCTTGGCAGATCTTTCAAATCTGTCGGTATCTGGAGTTTATTTCCCTTGTTCATATTCCCAAGGAATAGAATGGTGTGGATGATTGCTTGGCAAAATGGGCTTATGATTTTTAGGAAGACTGGAATGTTAAAGAATGGGATCAGCTTCCATTGAAATTGTTCTCAGGATTTTCCTAATTTTCTTGTTGTGGATATGCTTGGTTGAAGCTATTGTTTGTTGGATGTCTTCTAGTCGTGCTCGGTGGTATTGGGGGTTTCTTTCTTCTGGAATTATAATGGTAAGGGTTATTGTTGTGGGATTCTTAATTTCTTGTAAAACTTAGTGATTCAATAAATTTTTATCATTTAAAAAAAATGTAACCTTTAAAAACTTCAAATTTTACATATCTTTGATAGTATCTCTTGTCCTTTTTTGTGTTACAAGTGATTTAGTGTAATCCAAACAAATTGACATATAATATATAAATATAATTTTTCATTCAAGATGTAACCTTTAACAACTTCAAATTTTACATATCTTTGATAGTTTTGTCTGTTTTTATTATAGTACAAGTATTCATTTTCATCAACGTAACATCAATATTTTTATCTAACACCTAAAATATAGATGAAATTTCTTTTATTCAATTTCACAAGGGATGTAACCTTTAATAACTTTAGACTTTACAAATATTTGATAGTAATGGAATAGTAAAACTATGAAGATAAGAGGTGACCTCATTTCACTTCCCTCTTTTGTTATATTATATTTTTTATTTGTGTCACTGGTAATAATTAAGATTGATATTTTTCTTTACTAGGTAGTAGAAGGAGTTTTGGAAGAAACCCCAAACCATTACAAATCCAGAGAGTATTCAATGAGCTCAAAGGAAGTACATCAAATGGATTGAATCCAGATTCCTACAAGAGGGTCAAACATTAAATAAAAATAGATCTAGAAGTCCCACCTTGCACTCAAGAAAGACTAGGCAAAAACCAACAAAAAATTTAACTAAAAATGAAATCAAAACAATAGAGAACCTTACTAACCAGCAAACTAGGACCAACCATTCACAAACTGCAACCATTAAAATAGGTGAAACAACTAGAAAATGGAGGTATGACATTGACAAAAATAATTAAAATTGATAAGAGGGGTCTCCCACTCCGACTTTGTCGCTCTAATCCTTTTGAGAGGGAGGTTCCCTATCTTCCCCTATTTAGATTTAGCTATTATTTTTTATTTGTATGCTCTATTTCGTTGGTGGGAAGTATCTTTTGCTAGCTAGGGGGTATTTCTAGTTCATTCTAAATTTATTGAGTGCTCAGTAAGCCATTATAGATCTGGTTGAGGTACCTAAGGGAGATAGGGTCATATGTTGATACATGGGGTGATTTGGAGCTTTTTTTGTGGTGTAGAGTGTTCTAGTTGGTTGTCCCATGTTTGGCTTTGGACATGCATTTTGGTTTGGTGAGTGTCAAATCTGCTTGGGATAGCTATCAGTTGGGGTCTTGGTTAGTCGGCTCTTCATATATTTTGGTTTTGGTTTACCATTGTATATCTGGCTAGGGACTCTGAGGGGATAGGACCAAATGCTGATCCAAACCTGTTGGGAGTGATTTTGGGTTGTTGTTGTAGTAGTTGTTGGCTTCTTTTCTTGGCTAGCATCGAGTCAAGGTTTCAGGTGCTCAGGCGATTTATTGGTGTTTGTGGATGTTGAGCATCTTTCTCCAGATCTTGCTTGGGTGGAGCTATCGACATGTGGGCTTGCAGTTTGACATTCAGGGTGGTTCTCGAAATAGTTATAGTGACATTCTATGCTTTGAAGTGGTTTCACTATAGGGTCTTGGTTTCTGGTTTGTGTTGTCGGAGTTGGTTCCAATTTGTTGTTTTGTTTTAGTAGAATTATTTATTTGAATTTCTTTGAATTTATTTGTTTTGAGGGATTGTTAAATCTTTAAGTAAGGCAGTTGGGTTGCTTCTTTACTCCTATTGGAATGGTTGTATAAGTTGTTGTATAAGGTTGAAGGATGACTTTCAAAACTCTTGTTTCACTGTATTGAGTTGTGCTCTTGATGGAACTATTGTACAAGGTTGTGGGATGCCTTTCAAAACCCTCTTTAAATTACAAAAAAAAAAAAAATTAATATTAACTAGTAGTAAAAATTAAAAATATTTTATGGTTTATGCCTATTTTTACTATAGTACAAGAATTCATTTTCATCAACATGTCGTATTTATTTGTATTATTTGTATCTAACACTTAAATATTTTGTTAAATTATCTAATAAATAAAATTATAAAAATAAGATATCACCGATTTCTCTTATCTTTTTTAGTCACAAGTCATAAACTAACTATCCATAAAATTTTCATATTAATTATTAATATTTAATAGTAATTATTATTATTTTTAAAATAATAATAATTATAATTATAATTATTACTACTACTACTAAAATTATAAAAATAAGATATTATGGATTTCTCTTTTTTTTTTAATTCACAAGTCATAAACTAACTATCCATAAAAAATTCATCTTAATTAATAATAATAATAATAATAATAATAATTATTATTATTATTATTATTATTATTATTATTATTATTATTATTATTATTATTATTATTATTACAAGTACTACTACTAACTACCACTACCACTACTACTACCACGACTACTACAACTACTATGACTACTACTATGACTACAACTATGAAAACTACTACAACTACGACTATGACAACTACTACCACTACCACTACCACGACTACTACGATGACTACTACAACGATGATGACTACTACTACCATTACCACTACCACTACAACTATGACTACTACTACCGCCACTACTACCACTACCACTATTACTACTAGTATACATTTGTTCTTATCCTTGCCACACAAATAAATAAAAAGAGACTACCTACCATGATGTGTACCACCTTTAACATAACCATTAAGCAAATGCTAGATATTGTGTTTTTATATTGCTTGCTAAATCAAAACTAAAATAGTATTTCTAGTTATGGTATTCTTAACCGTAAAAACATTATTTGAGTCATTGAATATTTTTGACAAATTTTTCTGAAGTGATACAACATAAAAGCCCATAATTTTCATATATGTTTAGATTACTTAATCAATTGTATAGAACAATTTAACTTTCAAAAGGTGTTGATTATATTTTTTATTTTACTTTTAAATAAAATAGAAGATCAAATTTATTTTATAAGAATTATATATATATTTAATTATAATATTATTATACATAATATTTGTTTAAAATAATTTTTAAATTCAATTTAGTTTTAAAAATATACTTGGGTGTGACCTAAAGTATATTAGGATGAATCTTATAGTATGGATCAAACACATAATTTTAATGATACTTTAGTAAAAAAATTTCTTGAGAGATTAACTAGAATAGTGTTAACTTGGCCTTTAAGCTTTTATTAAGCAACATTCTATCTCTTACACACACCTTATAAGAGCTATACTACAAAAGTGTATTTGTAAAAAGAGCACTAACAATTGACTTGTATTTGGTGGAGAGCTTCATCCTTCTAATATGAGACATGGATAGACTAATTTAATTAGTCCATAGGTACAACAACAACGAGTCATATTGACCAAAGTTTTTGGTTCCTTTATAAAGTTCTAGTTGTCATTCCCCACAATCCTTTCTTTGTTATTTTGCCTCCTAATTTTTCTAAAATGCTAAAAATAAGGACATAGGTATAATTAAGAGACATGTTGCTACATGTCTACCAAAGTACTCATCCTTATGATCAACCGTGTTGTGATATTTTTTGAAAGAGGAGTTCATGGCCATTGATCAAATTTTAGTTTTTTTAATGTATTCTATAAACCCTAATGTGTTTACATGCTTATGTTTTAATGATGCATCATGATGATCAATGATTTTATAGCCCATACAACAATATAATCTTTTTATTTCCTTAGTTAATTTTTTGCTTTATTTCTAGAATATGTTTCTATAAAATCTCTTCATTTGGTATCAGAGCCAAGTTATTAGCCATAGGGGGACACATTTATTGCTAGGGTTTAAATCCATTTGAAGAAGACCTAGGGTTTCTAGGAGTGAAATAAAACCTATTCTGGAGTGGGAGTTACGCAGAAGGAGTTTGAAGGAAAAAAATGTCAAGAAATCATTCAAGGATAGAGATCGAGAAATTTGATGGCAAAATTTTTGAGCTATGGAAGTTAAATATGGAAGATATGCTCATGGACAGAGATCAGTGGGCTACTATTTCAGAAACAACACAACCTACGGGTACTTTCGATGAAGATTAGGAGAAGACGAATCGAAAAGCAAGGAGTCTGATTCAACTATGTCTTACAGATTCAGTGCTCATCAATTTTTTGGGAGAAGCTACAGCAAAGGATCTCTGGGAGAGGTTAGGGGCTTTGTATCAATCGAAGTCCCTAGTGAACAAATTATTCCTCAGAAAGAAATTGTACAATATTAGGATGCATGATGGGGATTCGGTTGCAGATCATCTGAATGCATTCAATACAGTGGTAAGTCAACTAACATCTATAGAAATTAAGTTGAGTGAGGAAGATAAATGCATTACTTTGTTATGCTCTTTACCAGATTTATGAGATAACTTAGTAGTAGCAATTGGTAGTACAACTTCATCCACATTGAAGTTTGAAGATATAGTGGCATCTCTATTATCTAAGGATATGAGGAGAAAAGCCATGGAGGGCACATCTAAGGAAGCCCTAATAGTGAGAGGGCATGCCAAGGAGAAGGACAAATCTAGATATGGTGATAGGTCTAAGTCTAAAGGTAGATCCAAGTCTCGAGGGAAGTTTGAGAGAAAATGCTAGAATTGTGGCAAGCCTAGTCATATGAAGAAGGATTGTAGATCAAAGAAAGCTGAGTCTGGAAAAAATTCTGATGAATCGACTTCCATAGAGATGAATAAATCCATTGATGAAGCAGAGGATGTATATCTAGCATCTTGCTCATCATGCTCCACACGATCAGATAAAAATGATTGGTTGATTGATACTGGTGCCTCTTTTCATATGACTCCTCATAGAGGGTGGTTCAGTGAATATGAAAGATATGATGGAGGGGAGGTACTATTGGGAGATGATTCACCACTCAGAATCATGGGTCGTGGAAGAGTAAAAATTTTACTACAAGATGGTAGGGTTAAGACCCTACCAGGTGTGATGCATATTCTGGGACTTGCTAGAAATTTGATTTGGTAAGCAAAATGGCCGATGCAACAGTGAATGTCATTTTTGGTAGGGATTCATGCAAAATGGTTCGTGGATCAATGGTTTTGGCAAGGGGAGTTCGGATTGGAACATTATATAAGCTATTGGGAAGCACTATGAAAAATGAGTGCATTAGCTCAATTGTTCTTAAGGTTGATTCTGATAAAAGCTCAACAGTCTGGCATCAAAGGATGGGACATATTGGAGAAAAGGGATTGCGTACCCTGTACACAAAAGGTATAGTTCATGGTATCCCTAATTACTCAATGTCTTCCAAGTTCTGTGAACATTGTATTTATGGTAAATATAATCGGGTTAGTTTTCCATCTGGTGCCACAAGATCTAGTGGGGTACTAGATTTGATCCACAGTGATATTTTTGGTCCTGTTCCTATGTCGTCTCTTGGAAAATCACGATATTATTCTTCCTTTGTTGATGATTTTTCAAGATATGCATGGACTTACTTTCTTAAGAGCAAAGATGAAGTGTTTGAAAATTTTAAGGAATTTAAAGCACTTGTTGAGAATCAAACTGATTAAAGGATTAAGGTGTTGAGGTCTGATAATGGAGGGGAATATTGTTCTAATATATTTGAGAAATTTTGTAAGCAATGTGGTATTGCAAGACAGAAGACTACTCCATATACACCTCAACAGAATGGAGTTGTAGAGAGATTAAACAGATCACTGATGGAGAAGGCTAGAAGTATGCTCAGTGGTGCAGGTTTGGCACAAGAATTCTAGGCAGAAGCAGTGAGTGCAACATACTACTTGCGAGATCAGTCACCTACATCAGCATTTTCGGATCAAACTCCATTTGAAGCTCTATTTGGTAAGAAACCTTCTATTTCACATCTCAGAGTTTTTGGCTATGATGCATACATGCATATTCCAAAGGAGAAAAGAAGTAAGCTAGATAATAAGGTTGTTAAATGTATCTTTATTGGTTATAAAGATGGTGTTAAAGGATATAAGCTTTGGAATCCAAAAACTAAAAGTATAGTGTATAGTAGAGATGTGGTGTTTAGGGAGATGATCAGTGATTCCAAGAAGGTAGTTACGGGAAGAGGAACCTAGAACGGTCTAATTTGATCTCATGGAAAACTATCGGACAAGTAGAGGATCCGGAAGAGGAGCATACGGATGAGGATATGGAAGAGGAGCATACGGGTGAGGATCCGGAAGAGGATGAAGAAGAGGTTCATACACCTGTGGTAAGGAGATCAACACGGGAAAGGAAGCAACCCGAAAGGTATAGTCCATCTGCTTTTCCTACTTATTTTGTACTATTTGTTACTGATGAAGATCCTAGAACAGTTAGAGAAGATGTTAATTTTGGAGAGGCAAACCGTTGGGAAGAGGCCATGGATGAGGAAATGATGTCCCTGAAAAAGAACAGAACATGGGATTTAGTGAAATTACCAAGTGATAGGAAAGCAATAGGTTGCAAGTGGATCTTTAAGAAGAAGCATAATGTTGAAGGTAAAGTGAAGAAATATAAAGCTCGCCTGGTTGCTAAAGGTTTTTCCCAGGTTGAAGGAATTTATTATGGTGAATTTTTTTCTCCCGTTGCAAAGCTAACATCAATTAGATTTATGTTAGCTATGGCTGCTACATTTGATATTGAAATAGAACAGATGGATGTGAAAACTACATTCCTTCATGGAGATTTGGAGGAAGAAATCTATGTGAGGCAGCCTGAAGGTTTCACTGTTGCAGGAAAGGAGGATCTGGTATGTAAGTTAAAGAAATCATTGTATGGACTGAAACAATCACCTAGAATGTGGTATCAAAAATTTTATACTTATGTTTTAGTAATTGGTTTTGTTCGTAGCAATGTTTATCACTGTGTGTATTCAAAGAAAATTGGTAATGTAATTGTCATTATAGTTCTTTATGTTGATGACATGTTACTAATTGGAAATAGCAAGAAACTGGTCAGGGAAGTAAAGTTTCAATTGGCATCGCAGTTTGACATGAAGGGTCTTGGCCCTGCAAATTTTATATTGGGTATGCAAATAAAAAGAGATTGCTCTAATAGAAATTTGTGGCTGGATCAGAAAAAGTATGTTGAAACAGTGTTGAAAAGGTTCAATATGCAGGATTGCAAACCGGTGAAGGTACCTATTTCTTTAGGTGAAAAATTGTTTGTTGAACAATGTCCAAAAATAGAATAAGAGGTAGAGGAAATGTCACATATTCCTTATGCAAATGTTGTAGGTAGTTTAATGTATGCCATGTTTTATATTAGAGCAGACATTGCCCATGCAGTGGGAGTCTTGAGTAGATATATGTCTAAACCTAGTAAAGAGCATTGGACTGCTATGAAAAGGGTTTTTAGATATTTGCGTGGCACCTCTGATTTTACAATCTACTATGAGGGTATAGGTAAAGAAAATAAAAAATTGATATATAAGGGTTTTTTTATGCAAATTGGGTTGGAGATCTGGACAGGAGAATATCTACTAGTGCTTATGTATTCAATTTTTTCAGAGGGGCCATTAGTTGGATGAGCAAGAGGCAGACTGTTGTTTCTATTTCAACTACTGAAGCTGAGTATATGGCAGCCACTAATGCAAGTAGGGAAGTTGTATGGCTGCAAAGACTATGTGCTGAAATTGGGTTCTTTCAAGGAGCTATGAAGATAAACTGTGACAGTTAGAGTGCCATATTTTTGGCAAAGAACCCTGCTTACCATTCAAGAATGAAGCACATTGATACAAAGTTCCATTTCTATAGGGACATGCTTGAACAGAAGAAAGTGTTGCTGGAAAAGGTAGACACCAAGGAAAATGTTGCAGATGCTTTGACCAAGGCTGTAAGCACTAAAAATTTTAGATTCTGTACAATTGAAATGGGTCTGGCAAAGTATTCAACAAGTGGGAGAATGTTGGATGTGTCTCATTCTTTGTCAAAAAATAATTATACGACATTGACTACAACGTAAAAGACGACGGGTAGGGGGGGTCCGGGGGGGCCGAAGGCCCCCAAGGACCCCCAACTATGATAAAGGTGCTTACGTAATAGGTGATGACTCGAGGTGCGTAGGGGGGCGCCCTCGGATATGGTGAAAGTGATTGAAGCCGACGAAGCCAGCGCCAAAATTTTCACCTACTTTTATCGCTACTTTTGGAGCGACCCTCGGGATTCCCACGGTTGGTGGGTGGTTGGTGGGTGTGGGTGGTTTAGCCCATGGTGTTGTATCCACGGTACCCTAATACCACTTTGTGGTTTAGGGTTGTAAAATTTTCCTTATATGATTATTGTAATGTCCCATTTTAGGGACAAGAGAGAGAATAATATATCAAGGAGGATAGACTCTTGTTTCTTTGGACTAGCCCAAATTGGGTGAACCAGGGTAAATCTTGTGTGTCATATGTGCATTGAATGGTGTTATTATTTCCTTAGTTACTTTTTTTCTTTATTTCTAGAATATGTTTCTGTAAAATCTCTTCAACATGCATATAGGAGATCTCATAAATAGGGAAAAGGTGTATTTGATGGGGTTGATAAAGATCCAACCAATAACTATTATGATACTTATAAATATACCTTAGGTTCTCAGAGCACTCTAAGAGAATTTGTGTTCTCCTTTGGAGAATAATGCAAGATTTTTCCATGATTTTCATATAATGTGGCAGTCATGGATAATTTTGTGAAAATGTAGAAATAGAGCATAGTATAGCCTTCCCAATAGTTCCAACCTATGTTTGATCTATGAGGATAAAATATGATGAAATATATGGATATTATATGATAACAAGTTGCTTAACAATTAGATTATCATATAAGAGAAAATAAGAACCATATGGAAAAAAATGAGGCAGGAGTTTATTAAATAACTATACAACATTATGAAAAACATGATAAAAAATATTTATCAAATAATGAGTAACAAAAGCCCTATAATTTAATCCATCATTCCTCCCTCAATATTAAATCCTAACACTTCTCCTCCACCTCCTCATTTGGTTTATTTTTGAGTTATAGTTCCTGCCTCATTAGACCCTACTCTTAGAAACTATCAAATTCATTCCTTGGACCTTGATGTGGAAGCTATTGAATTATTTTCTAGATATTGTGCCTATTTTATGTTGCTAGATAAACCAAAACTAAAATAGTATTTTCAGTTATGGTATTCTCGATCGTAGAAAGTTTATTTGAGTCATTGAATATTTTTAACAACTTTTTGTTAAGTGATACAATATAAAAGTCCAAAATTTTCATATATGTTTACTTAATAAATTGTTTAAAACAATTTAACTCTTAAAATGTGTTGATTATATTTTTTATTTTACTTTTATAAAGGGTACAACGCAATGGTTCAGGCTTTGGCTCTTTTTTGGGAGATCTAAGGTTCAAACCGTAGCATGGGTGAGTGTGTGAGGGGGTAGTTGTGTGTTAAATTTCCTATTGATAAGCATAGATCTCATATTTATGAGGGGTCATGATTAGGAGGATACTGCTCAGCCTTATGCATCGATCATAGGGGTTTCTCACACTAACCAAATAAAAAAAAAGTTATTTTATAATAATTTTAGATATATTCAATTATAATATAATTATACATAATGTTTGTTTAAAATTATTTAAAATTATTTTTAAATTAAATTTATTATTTAAAATATTTGGGTGTGACTAAATTATATTAGGATGAATCTTAAGATGAATCAAACACATAATTTTAATGATTTTTTAGTGAAAACTTTTCTTGCAAGCTTCACTAGAAGTGTCAACTTGACCTTTAAGCTTTCATTAAGCAACATTTTATCTCTTACACACACCTTATAAGAGCTATACTACAAAAGTGTATTTGTAAAAAGAGCACTAAAAATTGACTTGGAGTTGGTGGAGAGTTTCATCCTCCTAATATGAGACATGGATGAACTAATTTTATTATTCTTTAGGTACAACAACGATTCATATTGACCAAATTTTTTGGTTCCTTTCTAATGTTCTAGTTGTCATTCTCCACCATATTTTCCTTGTCATTTTGCCTACTAAATTTTCTAAAATGATAAAAATAAGGACATAGGTATAATTAAGGGACATGATGGTACATGTCTACCAAAGTACTCATCCTTATGATCAACCATGTTGTGATATTCTCTAAAAGAGAATATCAAGTCTATTGATCAAATTTTAGGATTTTTTATGTATTCTCCAAACCCTAATGTGTTTACATGCTTAAGTTTTAAATTATGTATCATGATGATTAATAGTGGTAATTTTATAGCCCATACAACGATATAATCTTGTTGTCAATCAAAAAAGAAAAATTTATCCTTATTCATTAAACACCTTTTTTTTTAATTTCTAATCAATACATTAATACATTGACTCATCAACACATTTATTATATTTCCTAATTTTCATCATACATTCATTTGACTTGACTAATGAATTGCTTCCTTGCAAGTACAACTAAATCCATTGACCATTGGTTCACAACCTTCTATGAAGGATAATGGAATACTTCACCAATATTTGCATCTAAAATAATGAACTATTTCTAAGGCTTCTCGAATCCTTTGCATAAATCCCACGTATGGTCTTTCCTTACTCCTATGATGATGTCACAAGTAAGACAAGTTTGTTTAAGTAATTATTACTAATACTTTTGATATTGTTGTTGATGTTTGATTTTGATGCCCTAGGATACCAAGTACTATTTTTTGCACTCTTAGAATTTTATTATTCTATGAAGTTTTTTGGTGTGGCAATAGATTTAGGTTCATTTGCTTTTATTGGAATAATGTTAGTTGAAATTTGCATTGACACTATATATCATTTTGTTCCTTTGTTGTTCTAATTCAAGTTTTTAGCATTTTTCATGATACTTGTAATAAATTTATGAGTTATGTATATTTTCCTAATAACATTTTAGTGAACCCAATGTAAATATAACCTTTTGAGGCATTCATGTTCCAACTTTCAACCAATAGGGCTTAGTAGGTTATGTGTCATAGGTGTTGTTTTAGCTACTATTTATTGTATCATAGACTATTTTTGTAGTTTTCCTCTTTCTCTTATAGTTTCTTCTAGATAATTAGTTGTTTTTTAGCTATGAGATTTTTGGTAGGGTTTTATTTCAATAGTTTTCTTAAGGTTAAGTGTTTTGTCTAAATTAGAGTTGTTATTGAGTACATTTATTCTCATCCTTATGGTTCCTTCCACTTGATCTCTAGGTTTTGGGATGCTTGCAATAGCTAGGAATAAAAAAATCTATGAAAGTTCAGAGGATTTGGATTATTCCCTTCCTCCATATAACAATTACTTTTACTATCATCATCTCCCTTTCAACCATGAAGAGGACATGCATATAGGATATATCATATATAGGGAAGAGGATTATTTTATGGGGATTATAGGGACACAACCAATAACTATGATGATCCATATCAATCTACCTTAGGATCGTAGAGCACTCCAAGAGAATTTGTGTTCTCCTTTGGAGAAGAATGCAAAATTTTGCCATGATTTTCATTTAATGTGGCAATCATGGCTAATGTTTCAAAAATGTAGAAATATAGCATAGGATAGCCTTTCCAATAGTTCCAACCTATGTTTGATCCATGTAGAAAATATGATGAAATATATGGATACTATATGATAAAAAGTTACTTAACAATTAGATAATCATAGAAGAGAAAATGAGAACCATATGGAAAAAATGAGGTAAGATTTTATTAAATAACTATAGAGCATTATGAAAAATAAGATAAAAATATTGCTCAACTAATGAGTAACAAAAGCCCTATAATTTAATCCATCATTCCTTCCTCAATTTTAAACCCTAACACTTCTCCTCCACCTCCTCCTTTGGTTGATATTTGAGCGATAGTTCCTGCCTTATTAGACCTTACTCTTAGAAACTATTAAATACAATCCTTGGACCTTGATATGGAAGCTATTGAATTATTTTGACATGTTCTCAAAATTTTCTATACTAGAACTAATAAAGGTCAAATTTTCATAGATAAATTTACTTCATATTATAGGAATTTATTGTACAATAAGAGCTTAACTAAAACTCATGACTAGGCCATTCATGGTAATGCACTTGACTGGTTTACTTCCTACCAAATAACTCTATTCATTTTTTGCATAATTTTGTTAAAAAACTTAATCAATAATTTAATTTTGATTTGATTTATATTGAATCAATGAATATTTTTTTAAAATACACAAGGATTTATAGACACCCAATTTCGTGCACACAACTAATCTTCAAGCTTACCAAACCCTTCATTAACATGCATTCCAGTCACCCAAATTCAATCAACCTTCATTGTGCCCAAATTTGGAGTATTTATTACTCCAAATAAAAAGTTCCAAGGCATAAGTGATAGCGCTAGTGATAATTTCATGACCTAGCAATACTTTTTTCAAATATTTCAATTTGTATCGTTCCCATACAAATTTAACCTCCAATAGTCATTAAGAAAACGCACCAAAACAAAAGTGCTACAATTAATGCATCACCAACACTTTTTAAACCAAGTTATTTTGATTATTATGTTCCATAATCAATAAAATTTCTTTTTATCCCTCTCAAACAATCCATAAATAATGTATCAAATCCCCAAATTTGATACATAGTCTCCAACATCATTCCCAAATCTAAGAAATTCTATTCTCAATATTTCTCGATTAATAGCTTCTTGATCTCTTCTCAAATTCTTACCATCCTCAATTTTGTAATCTTTAATACAATTCTTCCCCAAGGACCCATGGCTTCCTATAAAACCATCAACTGGGAGAGCCTAATCCATGGTCTTTTCAAAGTAATAAAATTATGCCAAAATATATCTAAAATCATAGGAACTTATTGTTTTGCATGGCAATATTATTTCAAAATCTTGTGAAGGTCATCCTTGAAAGAACTCAAGTTGTTATTTAGACAAGCATCCATACATTCAATATTTGTCTAAATACATTGGTAGCTAGATTATGGTTCGATAATCATATATTGGGTAAACAAGGATCATCTCATATGGCCTATAGACTCAATTATGTTAAAAATTACTTCACACTTTTAGAAAATCAATAAAGTATACAAGCTCAAAAGCACTCAATCATTAAGTCTCTAAGCATCAAGCATTTAAGTCCTCAATCTCAATATTGCAAGTTTCAATAGGTAAGTTATGGATATTTCAGCAATATTCAAAAAACAAGGAAAAAATAAACCTTGTGTATTGATATATGCTCTTTCCACTTATTTTCTTCTAGTACTTTTTTTGTCTTGTAGCCCTAATATTTTATCTTTATGTATTTTTGAACTAATATTACACCTTATTTTCAGTAAATCAACAAGTATCCAAGTATTAAGCATTCAAGCCATTAATATCAAACATTCAAGAGTCAATAGGTAAGCTCGCAAGATTTCAATATAATTATAAAAACAAGGGGAAAATAACCTTGTGTCTTGGGTTGTGCCCTTTCCCCTTATTCTTTTTTGGCACGTTTTTATCATGTTACTCTAATATTTTATCTTCTTGTATTTTTTGAAAAAATATTACATCTTGCATTACATTTAGCTAGCATCTTATTTTTCCTCTCAATTATCAAGTCTCCAAGCATCAAGCATTCAAGCCCTTAAATTCAAGCATTCATGTGCTAATATATAAGATAGCAAGATTTCAACAAGCTTACAAAAACAAGGAGAAAACAACCTTGTGTCTTGTATTGTGTTCTTTCCTCTTATTTGATTTTGGCGTTCTCTATGTCTTGTAGATCTAAGCTTTTATTTTATTAAATTTTTAAATTAATCTTGCATATTTATTTGAATTTAGCTAGCACCTTATATTATTAATTAATATTCATTTTAAGAAAGCAATCTCTATTTTTTTTTATTTTACAAGGTCTCTATACTCCCAAGATATATTATTTCATTATTGACATTATAATTTTAGCTTATATTGCATATAATATTCACTTTTTTCTCTCAAAAGAAAAAGTGCTACCAGACTATACATCCATGGAACCATAACTTTGGTTTACACAAGGAAAAAACATCGACAATTAGTAAAAGCACCGATGGTGCTATTATAACCTTGTGGTAATTTTACCACCAAGCATTCATTTCATGCACATGTCATTTTATCATTTTATTAATTTAATTTATCTAAATAGGGTATTGGTTATTATTCAATGGAGTTCAACATTTTTTTCCATCCAAGATAAACCCCTCTATTAATAATCACATATTTTTCATTTTTTGTAGGTTAAGTGAAAGCATCATTAATAGGCAAAAGCAATGCACTTTTATGGACTACAATTCTTCTACATTTGTAGTAGAAACATGTTTTTCTACCCTTAATATCTATCATATAAACATTTAGGACTAATATTTTGCTTGATGTTTAATTAAAATAGTTTATATTTTTTTATTTAATAAAACAAGCAAACAGGAAAGGAACTAGTCTAGTCTTAATCACACAAGGGACCAACTAAATGTTTAAGCTTTAGCACAAACCAAAATTGCATATAGATTTACAACTTTTTTGTTGCATCTTTCTTATATCATTACCTCTTAAAGATAAATTTTAATTTAATTTCTCATTAGAAAGTAACAACAATTTAACTTTAGACTTTAATTATTGTATTTGTATGTTGCATTAGGGATAGATTATGGTTAAGCTTAGATAAATAAGTATCTTACGATAAATATAGGTGTTCTTCAACTAATCCATCAAACACAAAGTGCACACAAATTTCCCCTAATATTGAGGTGAGATGAGTTAAGTGAATTATGGTAAATTCCTTGAGAGGCCTATCATGATCTTCTCCTTTTCTCACATTTTGGTGAACTCGATTTGAAAATCACCATGGATCCCAAGATCTTCTTTGTCCAAGCTTAACCTTAATCAAATTAAAATATGTTAAAATTTAATCAATATCATTTAATCTTGTTTAATTATATTATTTCATATAAATATATATAACTAGAGCATAATACATTACTTGTCCTATTAATGGTATTTATGGTTGTTTTAGAATCTACTGTATGAGCTACTAGGCTATATTGGGTATATAGAAAGCCTAGGCCGCTAGCTTCTCGTATAGGGTTTCCTGCATGCTTGTGCTTAGTAAGGAGTATATTGCAATGGTCTAATTGGAGTTATCAATAGGTATACTATTGCTCCTCATATATCATCTTGGCCACGTGCTCAAACAATGACTTCCATATATCATTGGCAATCCATGTATTGTCTCTCTCATGCATTAAAGTGTATATAGAAATGTGTTAAGTATATAGGGACATTTGGCATATAGGGATGCCCTTGAGGTATATAGGCTAGACTTGGTATATCGAGGTAATGGGATATAATTTTTCTAAGACATATTCTCTTTCTTCTTGAATCAACTCTATAAACGAAATTAATTAAACCTTTCCTTCCAACCCATGGTCAAAAGACACTACCTAATCTATAACACTTCTCAAAAATTGACTGTTAACCCTAAAATTTTGGTGGAATGTCATGATGACCAACCTGCCTTTGAGAAACCTAACTTTGAGGAAGAAGATGAGGTTTCTACACCTTCAAGTTTACTAACCCCCATATATGATGAACAAGGAAGAGTGGTTTTCTAATATTTAACTCAAATTTCATACTTTTTGTAGAAGCATAGAGAGGTCGAGGAATCCTTTTTATAGAAGGTTATAGCACCCTAGGCATATTTGTAGGGGAGGGTTCATTCATGCACCATCCCTAATAACCTGGTTCAAATCCATTATCTCTAAATAAATTGGATCCATTATTTGGATCTTTACATGTAAATTTTTTAAACCATCTAATTCTAATTTCATTGATTCAAATCCTTCAATAATCATCACTTTCATAGATGTTGGTATACAAACCCTCCTATATTATTTGGGATATCATTAATATTTTATACTCTTGCAAAACTATTACAGGTAAATGTGCATTATCTTGTGTCCCAACAAGTTGCATAAACTACATTCTTAAGCTATATGTACCATCAAGTGTTCAAATTTCTAGCCCTCATGCCATTAACCTTCATTATAATCTCACAAGTGTGATTACGGGTTTCACTCAAAATTCAAATCCCATAATCTATCATCCTTCATATTCTAATCCTTTCATGTTAAATATATTGGGACTAAATCACTTGATACCAATTTCAATATCACACACACAATTCTATTGACCTCCATTTTATATAAATTATCAAATTCCTTCTTATCTCTTAGCACAAACATTTTTGTACCATCAAATTATATCTCTTCTAAAATTCAAATCCTAACTTCTCAATTAGATATATTAAAATATAAAAAATAACATCATCCAAGGGTCTTATTCCTATCACAAGTATTTGTACAATGACTTGTACAATCAATATTTAGACCCTTTTGTAGCTAGTCATACTTTTCCTCCTAGCTTTGAAACTCCTATGTTTCAAATGTACAAAGAGAAGGAATATCCCACCAACCATCTTAGGTTATATAGAACCACTTGTAGTGATATTTATTATGATAAAATATTGGTATTAAAGATAATTCCTAAGTGTCTTAGTGGTCCTACCTTGAAATGGTACTACCAAATACCAAATCATTACCTTCATATCTTTAAATATCTTGTTGAGATGTTTTTCAAGCAATTATCTATCTACAATGAGAAAAAAATTGTAATTTGTTATTTCTATTAGCTCAAGAATATAAAGAATAATTTTACCAACTTCTTAGCAATATGGTGTGTCATCTTGAGGAGACTCCAATATATCCCTCCACCTAGAGATATTTTATATATTTTCATAGGTAACCTTAATCAACAATTGACCTTCTATTTGGAGGTGACTAATGTATCTTCTTTCAAATATGTTATTTACATCACCAAGAGAGTAGTGACCACCCTTTCCTAAAGAGAGAAATTAAAAATCAAATTCTATAATGAGGAAGAAAAGTCTTCCCTATTGTAAGTATGTTGAATATTTTTCATGTTATTCTAGCAAGGTTAACTCTAAAAGGTATTGGACACTCTTCATGTATCCTCATCGAGGTTTGGGTGCGGTAGCCCCTGATGGACATTTTAGGGGTTTTTAGCTATTTTCAAACCCATATGGGTTGTTTAGGATTATATATTTTTGAACCCATGGTTTTACGCCCATAGTATTGTAAAATTAGTTCTTATGTTGTTATTTAATTGCACTTGCATTAGGGTTTGGATAAAGATGAGAGATGAAAATTATTGTATAGGAGATGGTTAAGTTTATACAATAACGAGATCGTACTATGTTGGATTTTTCTTGTAATGGTTTCCAAAGTGAAATATTGTGTTATGTGTGTATGTGTTATCTTCTTTTTCCTTTGTTTTTGCATTTATTACTTTTCTAAATTTAGTTTATTAGGGCTTTTTGCTCTTCATTTGGTATCATAGCTAGGTTTTATTAGATTTGTTCAAGGAATAACGTTTCAACCCTAAAATAAATTAATTATTCAATGGGAGCCATATGTAGAAGAATTTGAGTTAAGAAAAATGATAGGAAGCACACAGGTCAAGATTGAAAAATTTAATGGATAGAATTTTGAGTTATGAAAACTCAAGATTTAGGATTTGTTGGTTTATAGAGATCAGTGGATTGTGGTCTAGGTAATAAAACCAAAATCAATGACAAATGAGAATTGGCTAAATATTTATAGGAAGGTAATAAGTTTCATTAAATTATTATTATATAATTTGGTATTGTTGAATGTGTTAATAAATACCATGAAAAAGTTATTATTGGATAAGTTAGGAATTTTGTATCAGATAAAGTCATTGGTAAATAATTTTTTTCTCCAAAAGAAGTTGTATTCACTTCAGATCAAATACGGTGACTCTGTGGCTAAACATTTGAATGTCTTTAAAACTATGTTAAATAAATTAAACTATGTTGAAGTAAAAATGGATGAAGAAGAAAAGTGTATTACTTTATTTTTTTCAATACATAATTCATGGGATAACCTAGTTATGGCTATAAAAAATGCTACTTCTACATTGAAAGTAGAGGATATAGTAGGAACATTGCTATATAAGTATATGAGACACAAATATTCTAAGGATTACCATAAGAAGGATGCCTTGGTTGTGATAGGCCATTCTCAAGAAAGAAGCAAAAAGAAATCAAGAGAAAGAAATTTGAGATCTAGGGGTAAATTTATTGCTCCAAAAAAGAGGAAATGCTAAAAGCGTGGTAAAACAAGGAATTACAAAATATATTGTAGATCTAAAAAGGATGATAATAGTCGATCATATGATGAAGTATATTATATATAAATGAAGATCACAAATGAAGACTCAAGGAACTTATTCTTAGTTGTAGTGTGCTCAAGTGAATGTCATGACTCATGATATATTGACGCAGGTGCTTCCTTTCATGTGAATCCTCATAGGTAGGGGTTTTATGAATATGAAAAGATAAATTGATATGAAGTCTTATTGGGAGAAAATTTGACATATAAAATAATAGGTTGAGAAAAAATCAAGTTGAGGTTAAAATATGGAATAATTAAAACCATTTCTAGTGTGTTGCATATTCTAGGTTTGGCAAGGAATATGATATATATGATTAAGATGAATGACATGGATGTGACTATGGTATTCAATAAGAATAGCTACAAGATGGTTCATGAAGTCCTGGGGTTTGAAATGGGAGTTCGTACAGGAACTTTGTTTAGACTTGAGACTAGCACTATAAGTATTTATTGCAATAACTCTTTAGTTGTAGAGGAGAACAATATCGTACAAATGGCTCTGAGTATTCCTATAGCAAAGAAAATATTGTGGTATCAACGCATGGGGTATATTGGTGATAAAGGCATTCAAACATTAAAAATGAAAGGTATGGTTGAAAGAATTTTTTATTTACCAATTTTGATTTTTTTGAGCACTATGTTTTTGGAAAGCAAACCCGAGTCAAGTTTCCTAGTAGTACTACAAAATCTAAAGGAATTTTACATCTAGTTTATAGTGATGTATTTAGACATACAAAAGTACCATCAATAGCCAAATCCATCTATTTTGTTACATTTATAGATGACTTTTCAAAGAAGACCTGGGTATATTTTTTATGAAACAAATCTAATGTTTTCAAAAAATTTAAAGAGTTTAAAGATCTTGTAGAAAATTAGATAGAGAAAAATATAAAGGTTTTGAGAAGTGATAATGGTGGTGAGTATTACTCTAATGAATTTGAGTATTTTTTCAAGGATTTTGGAATAGAAAGGTAGAAAAAAACTCTATATACTCCACAAAATAGTGGAGTTGCAAAATGGATGAACAAAACATTGATAGATAAGGCCAGAAGCATGCTAAAATATTAGAAATAAAATTCTAGGTAGAAGCCATATTATCTACTTGTTACCTCATCAATAGATCTCCTACCTTAGCTTTGGTGGATAAGACTCCATAGAAAGTGTGGACTGGAAAGAAACCCTCTCACAGACATATAATATTTTCTTGATTGTGATGCTCATATATATGTCCCAAAAGAGAAAAGTACTAAGCTAGATTATAAATTTTAAAACTACATATTTATGGTTTACAGTATTTGTGTTAAATGATATAAGTTGTTGAACCTAGAAACATAGAAGATTGTTTATAGTAGTAATGTGATCTTTAGAGAAACAAAAGGGGTTTCAAAATAGGAATTGAAACCAAGTAAAGAACCTAAAATAGTTCAAGTAAAACTAGAATAGGAGGAATAATCTATGGTATAACTTGATGCTATAGAATTATATGAACTACAGAGAGAGTCTGAAGAGGAAATTTTAGAGGAAGAAGGTGAGGATGAAGCTAAATATGTAGAACCTGGAACTCCAAGTTTGATAAGATCATATTAAGTGAGAAGACTTCCAGAAGTGTATAGCCCTTCAAATACTTTTTTTGCATTTAATATATCATTTACTAATGAAGAACCCAAGACTCTAAAGGAGGCACTTCAGTCAAGTGAGAATAAGTCTTGAAAAAGGGCTATGGAAGAAGAAATGAAATCCCTAGATAAAAATAAGATGTGGAACTTGGTGAAAGTACCTCTTGGAATAAAATTGGTTGGTTCTAAGTGGTATTAAAGAAGTATAATGTAGAAGGAAATTTGAATAAGTATAAGGCTCACTTGGTAGAAAATGGATTTTCTCGAGTTGAGGAAATTGACTTTTGTGAGATTTTTTCTCCTGTGGTTAAACTAACTTAAATTAGATTTATGTTGCCTATTTATGTTGCTTTTGATCTTGAAATAAAATAGATGGATGCCAAGACAACATTTTTACATGGTGAAAACAATGAAGTTATATATATATATATATATATATATATATATATATATATATATATATATGCCACAACCAGATGAGAAAATATGCTCATTAGATTCATAATAATTAGAAATTACAATGATTTTATAGCACTCCAATCAGTTTGAAATCTCTACTATTATGGAGATCTTACTTGCTCCTACTATGTTTAGAAATACTCTAAACAATTCCCTATATGCTCAGACAACAAAACTGATTTCCTATCAAATAGTAAAGTTGGTGCAACTATATTTAAATTAATTTCAAATATTTAGAACCTATATACTTTAGGGAAGATACTCTAAAGTATGCTCTAGAGGCCAACATTATCCCCCTTAAAGTTAAGAGGATTGACTAGACAATCTCTCAACTTTATATATGGAGCTTTCACAACTCCTTTGGTGAAGATATCCGTTATGTTGTCCAAAGTGCTACAATGTTGTAGCTCAATCACCTGTTTCTCCACCATGTCTCAAATGAAGTGATACTTCATATCAAATTTCTTTGACCTGATGTGGTGGATAGGATCATGTGAAAATTGGATGGCACTCATATTATCACAATACAATCTTGTAGGGCCACTTTGTTTCTCTTTGATTTCTTCAAGAACTTTTCTCAACCATTAAGATTGAGTACTAGCATTTGTGATGGCTATGTACTCAACTTCAGTATATTATGATGTTACAACATTTTTCTTTTTGGAACTCCAAGTAATTAGTCCTGATCCAAGACTAAAACAATTCCTTGAAGTAGATTTTCTATCATCTATATTGTTGCCCCAATCACTATCACTAAAGCCAACTAATTTTACAAAATTACATTTGTGGTAATGGATACCAAAATATAATGTACCCTTTACATATCTCAAAATTCTTTTAGTTGCTTATAGATGAAGTTTAGATGGATCAACCATATACCTTGAAATAATAGAAACTGCATATTGAATATCTGGCCTTGTGTTGGTGAAAAACATTAGACTCCCAACAATGCTCCTGTAAGTGGTCATGTCAAATTTTGGTGATCCATCATATTTGCTCAATTGGATCCCATGATCCATTTGAGTTGCAATATACTTGCATTGCTCCATAGAAAATTTCTTGATCATATATTGAGCATATTTGTGTTGACATATGAAGATCCCTTTACCTGTTTTATGTACTTCCATGTCTAGGAAATAATGTATCAAGCCTAGATATTTCATTTCAAATTCTTTCATCATGGAGTTTTTGAACTCCTAATTCATCTTAGCACTACTACCCATGAATATTAGATCATCCACATATAAGCATACAATGAGAATATCTTTACCTTGTTTCATGTAGTAGAAGGTAGGTTCATTTTTTCTCCTAGTGAATCCATACCTTTGAAAGTAGCCATAAATGTGTGAGTACCATGCTCTTGGTGCTTGCTTGAGGCCATACAATGCTTTATTTAGTTTGTAGACAAGGTGTTCCTTACCTTGTTCTTCAAATACTTGAGGTTGTTGCACAAAAACCTCTTCATTCAAGTACCCATTGAGAAAGGCACTCTTTACATCCATGTGCTGAATTTTCCACCCTTTGTGGGCAGCCAAATAAAGTACTGATTTGATTATCTCATGTCTAGAAACAGGAGCAAAGGTCTCCTCATAGTCAATCCCATACTTTTGAGTGAACCCTTTTGCTACTAGTCTTGCTTTGTGTATTTCAATACTTCCATTAGCATTAAATTTGGTCTTGTAGACCCATTTGCATCCAACACATGTCTTACCCTTAGGAAGCTCCACTAGCTCCCAAGTATCATTCTTTTTTATAGAGGTCATTTCCTCTTTTATGGCTTGTTGCCATACATCATTAACACATACTTTTTTATAACTATATGGCTCTAGCTCTACACTAGTCATTAAAGCTTAATTTATGACATCTACCTTAGGCTCTTGGGAGTCATCATCACCATACATATGCATATTTTCAAGTATTTTCAAAACTGCATTCATTTCACTAGCTTGACTTCTAGTGTATCTTTTCTGGAAATTCTTATCCAACATTTGAAAAGATGGATGGTGCTGAAGTGTTCTTTTACCTCTTGATGGAGAATCAATATCCATTGGTGAAGAAATTACTGATCTTTGTGGAGAAGGACTTGGAGAAGCATTTGTTGTACTTGAAGTAGTACTCATACTTGGGCTTGGAGGACTTCCTTTGCTATTTTTGGGTTGCACTTGCTGCACTTGAGAGGAACTTGCATCATGAGATCCATCATCAACAAAAAGTTTGAAGACCCCATTCTACTCCATCAAAAATTACATCCCTGGAGAGTACAATTTTATGTGTTTTGGTATTGTAGATCCTATATGCTTTGGAAGACTCACAATATCCAACAAAAATACATGCTTGACTTTTGGGGTCAAGTTTCTTTCTTTGCTCATCAGGAATGTGGGCATATGCAAGACAACAAAAAACCCTAAAGTGTTTAACATTTGGCTTTTTTCCATACCATCCTTCATAAGGAGTAATCCCATATAAAGTAGAAGTAGGACTCCAATTCAAAACGTAAACACTAGTTCTAACAGCATCAACCCAATACATGTTACTTAGATGCTTAGTTTGCAGCATTGATCTAGCCATTTCTACTAGAGTGTGGTTCTTTCTTTCAGCCACACTATTTTTTTGTAGGGTGTAGGTAGTTGTGAATTACCTTTTTATTCCACAATATTTACAATATTTAAGAAATACATTTGAAGAATACTCTCCTCCTCTATCAGTCCTGAGACTTTTTACAACAAACTCACTTTGATTCTCTACATTATTTTTGAAATCTATGAAACAATAAAAAACTTCATATTTAGTTTTCAAAAAATAAATCCAAAACATCCTAGAGAAATCATCAATGAAAGTGAGAAAGTAAGAGTTGTTACCAATGATTTTGGTTTGCATTGGACCACAAATGTCTGAATGCACCAATTGAATTAGATGGATTGCTCTCCATGCTTGGTCCTTTGGAAACTTTTATCTTGAGTTCTTTCCCAAAGCACATCCTTCACACACCTCCTTGTTTTCTTCAACTCTTGGAAGTCCACTTACCATAGCTTGATAAGTCAACAACTTCAAGATTGTAAAATTAAGATGACCAAATCTCAAGTTCCAAAGCACACTTGGATTAGCAATAGCTACACTAGCAAGTTGAGCACCTCCTTGTTCCCCAAACTTAAGATGAAACAACCTATTCTTTGTCATAGGTGCTTGTGTAATAAATCTATTACATTTTTTTTAATCAAAACTAACACATTTTTTTTCATCAAAAACAAGCCTATAGTTCTTATCCATCATTTGTCCAACACTAAGCAAATTATGTTAGAGTTTGGGGGTGTAATAGATGTAATTTACCTTCTTGGTGCCTTATTTTTTTGAAACACCCATGGCTCCAATACCTTCAACTTGTAGTGCCTTTTAATCTCCCAATTTGATCTTTGATTTATAGGAGGAATCCATTGTAGCAAAGAGCTCCTCTTTGCCACTCATGTTATTGGAACAACTAGTATCCAAAATCCAAGTTTCATTAAGATTTTGATTTGATTTTCCATAGGTGAGGAACAGAAGAACCTCCTTCCCCTTCTCCATAGTTTCCATATTGACCTCTCCCATATTGAGAAGTCTTGGACCAACAATCTCTACTAAAGTGACCAACCTTGCCACAATTGTAACAATATTTCTTTGATTTGTCACCTCGTCTTCCTTGATTTCCACATCTTGATCTACCTCTTCCTCTTCCTTTACATCTCCTTTGGCTTCCTTGTCCTTGTCCTTGTCCTTGTCCTTTTCCTCTTCCTTGTGCATTATCACCTTCTTTGGATGACAATGTTTCTCATAACCTCCATAGCTTGTAGATGTAGCACCCTATAATCTTTCTTCATGAGACATCAAATAACCAATTAGAGCATCATAAGTTAGAGTAGATAAATAATTAGTCTCTTAAATAATGATAGAAATATGGTTCCATTATGAAGAAGTGTTCTCAAAACTTTCTTCACCACTACTTCAGTTTTTATGTACTCTCCACGGGTTTGCATTTTGTTTACAATGGCTTTCACTCTCACACAATAATCTCCCACTCTTTCATCATCTTGCATTTTGATATTCTCAAAATCTCTCTTCAAGTTTTGAAGCCTCACTTGCTTCACTTGATTTCTTCCTTGATAGCTATCTCTCAAGGTTGTCCATGCTTCTAGGGTTGTTGAACAAGAAGCAATCCTTGGAAATATGCTTTTCTCCAAAGTTGCTTGGAGATGGTAGAGAGCAAATGAGTTTTTCTTTTGGGTATCCTTTTTATTGGTTCTATCATATGCACTCAAGGTGTTCCAATATGTAGTTTCATTGAATCCTTCTTCTACAATATCCCATAACCCCTTGCCTATGGGTAAGGTCCTCATCTTTATGGACCAATACTCATAATCTAACCCATTAAATTTAGGAATGGGAAGATTGTTATTGGTATCCATTGATGCTAATCAAAAAAACTTTGTAATAATGTATATAGCTTCTAATATTTTTTTTTTATAATAAATAACATAATAAGATATTCTTTTACTCAATTGACTCAACCTAGTTAATTCAATCTCTCAGAATTAACCTCTGATTGCAAAAATACATTCTTCTTTTTTATTTACCAAAGTCTCAAGCACCAAATTTATCATAAATCGGCCAATACTGATTGAAACAAAATAAAATTTTTCTTGTAGAATTTTGATATACGTATCGAAAAATATACTAAGTTTCAGAAGCAAATTCACACAAATGAGAAATATGTGATCAATTTACTTTTGCCCTTTCTAGATCTTAGAGTTTTTTTTAGACAACCTCAATGTTTTTCACATAAATTAATCCATACAGCTCCAAAATTTCTAAAAATTAAAATTTGTATTATATACAATAATATGAAAACCCTCTAAATTTTAGAATAAAATTCACAAAGGTGAAAAATATGTGATCATTTACTTTTTTTTTTTTTATCACAATTCTGGATCTAGGATTTTTGAAGAAAAAATCAATATTCACACAAAACGATCAATACATATCCAAATGACCTGAAATTTTGTATGAATTATTATTTGAGTTAAATCATATTTCTCCAAAAAATTTAGAAGCAAATACCTTGTCTTCCACCTTATACAACCATTTTATTTAAAAACTCAAAATGCTAATAAAATCAGAAAATTAGCTCCAAATCACCTGAAATTTTGATTGAATCCTCTTTATACAATTATCTAACAACCCTAAAAATTTCATAAGCAAAATACCTCAGGATTAATGAGATATTAATTATATACTCGAGCTCTTCCTTGCAACTCTGTTGAGTGCTGACCACTTGAGTTTCTCTGACAAAGTGCATGCTTCAGATCTCTTCACACCACTCTCCACAGGTTTTGATCTATCTGAGCAAACCTGATATGATACCAAAATGAGAAAATATTCTCATTAGATTCATAATCATAAGAAATTACAATGCTTTTATAGCACTCCAATCAGTTTGAAATCTCTACTATTTGGAGATCTTACTTGCTCCTACTATGTTTAGAAACACTCTAAACAATTTCGTATATGCTCTCACAACAAAACTGATTTTCTCTCAAATAGTAAAGTCGGTGCAACTATATTTAAATGAATTTTAAATATTTAGAACCTATATATTTTAGGGAAGATACTCTAAATTATGCTCTAGAGTCCAACACCAGAATGCTTTAGGGTAAAAGGTAAGGAGGACTTGGTATGCAAGTTGAAAAAGTCTCTTTACGACTTGAAGCAATCTCCAACAAAGTGGAACAAAAAAATTTATAGGTTTTTTTTTATGCTTAGGCTTGGAAAAGCAAAGCATATTTGTGTGTGTATTTTAAACAAGGTGAAAATTTTATTATCATTGTTTTGTATGTGGATAACATGTTTTTAATTGGTAACAATAAGGAGATGATAAAGTTACTAAAATATTAATTGTCTTTTGAATTTGACATGAAGTATTTGGGTGCTACAAAATTTATTTTAGGTATGAAAATAATAAGGGATTGTGCAAATAGAATGTTGTGGTTAAATATTTTGAATTTGACCTGATATTACACATGCAATGGGAGTAGTTAGTAGATATATATCCAATCAAAGAAAGGAATATTGGACTACTTTGAAGACAATCTTTAGATGCTTGTGTGAAACTTAAAATTATGCTAATTGTTACTGAGGAAAATATGGAGATAGTAATATTGTAAATCTATAAGGTTTTATGGATGTTTATTGGGCTAGATATCTTGACCAAAGAAGATCCACGAGTTCTTATGTGTTCAAACTATTTAAAGAGGTAGTGAAATGGATGATTAAAGAGCAATCAATGGTTTTTTTGTCCACAATAGAGGCAGAGTACATTACATCATCTCATGCCTATAAAGAAGCAATGTGACTATAGAGGTTGTGTTCAAAATTAGGTATTAAGAAGAAGATTGTGATAATTGACAGTGATAGAGTGTAATATTTTTGACCAAGAATTTTATTTTTCATGATTAGTCAAAACATATTGATATCAAGTACCATTTTGTGAGAGATATGGTTGAAGGTAATTAGGTGATGCTGAAGAAAGTTGATACAAAGAATAATACTTTTGATTCATTTACAAATTTTGTACCTACTTATAAATTTTCTTTGTGTAGAAGATCATTGAAATGAAGAGCAAAATACCCTTCATTCCTCTAACCTAAAGGGACATTACAATAACAATCATGTTATAGGAAATGGATATATGGACTCATGCAAGACCAACAATGTTAGTTCTACAACCAATCTATAAAATATTATCTTAGGAAAGCCATAATAATTGAAACCTAAGAGGAATTATTACCAATTGGATGAACCTATTTCATCCATATTAGAACTTCTTAAAGTTAAAATGGTAGAGCTTCCACCTACAAATCCTTTAGAACCTAGAAGAAAAAACAAGATCTTTGGTTTTTTTTCCAATGAGAAATGTGTCTTCCACTCAATTATTGGTCATTTTAGAAATAAGTGCATAAGCCTTAGATACTTAATACAATACCTAATTGACAAAGGTTAATCTCAATAGCTCTTATTCACAATCTTCTTTTAGTCAAGATCTTTGAAGTTTCTACAATATGTTGTCTTATCATGATCAAAACCAAAATATAGTGATTAACACTCACTATATGAACATCTCACCTCCAAACCAAGGGATGGTTGTAATTATCCATTCGTATAATTATATCTCTCACATTTGTGTTGTAATTAGGCAACAACAAAAAAATCATCATCTTCTAATCAACCTTGTATATGCCCTTTAATATTTCATGTAAAATGAACTTCTCCCCATGAAGTACCTTCATTAATCATCCAATTAAAATCTAAGGGTAAGGGAACATTCTATTTGATTCATTAAATTGAAAGTACCCTAGTTAAAATATCCCTTATTTATCTTCTTAGAATATCTCTAACTCATAAAGACATCTTACTCAAAATTTTAAGTGAAACGTTGTTTTTCAAGACCACAACCTAAATTGTTTCACTTCTATACTGATATCCATTGAGGTTAACCATGCAACTACATCATTCCATAAGAATGATATCTCTCAATCCTCTATGGTCAAATATCTCCCATTACACATTATAGGCCACATATATGGTATATTTATCAAGTGAATCCTAGTCATAATGGATCTAGTGTCAATCTATGTGGCCTAGCATTCATTAGTCATTTTGGGTTAACCAAATATAATTTTGAAAAATATAATATTGTTATCAATGCTTTCAATAATGGGGATCATAATGCTAGTATACTATAGTATTACCCATTAGATTTATTCCTTATATTCTCAATACTTTTCTATGTCATGCCTTATGAATTAGCCTACAATGTTCTTCTTGGAAGGATATGGAATTGT
Source organism: Wollemia nobilis (assembly GCA_028583015.1). Classification (NCBI taxonomy): domain Eukaryota; kingdom Viridiplantae; phylum Streptophyta; class Pinopsida; order Araucariales; family Araucariaceae; genus Wollemia; species Wollemia nobilis. Next base: position 114,967 of record JAQPPZ010002765.1, read on the forward strand.
GATATGCAATTCATTCCTTTAAATCTTCATCAATATCTTAAATATGAATACAAGATCAAGATCTATCATACTTCATCTGACGTCAAGCCCTTTACCTACTACTAGGTGATCAAGGTCGAGAACCTTAAAGCTCATATTTTCCCTTCTCTTAATTCATCTCTCAAATAATATTCTTCTTTTCATCATCCAATGATTGATGCATTATGATATATCACATTGCATAATTCACCTAACATTGAGTCTAAATATCAAATTTATAATTTAACTACCATCAACATAAAAAAATAGAATAATAATCAACTTGCCTTGTACCTAGTCAATCTTCCTCCATATCCTTAAATTTTATGCTTAAATTTTAACTATATGGGTAAAATAATGCAAATAAGAAGTTGCTTCTTTATTTATATTGGTAATTCTAACAATGAGAAAATCCATGGTAGTAACCCCTTTCCAATTGAGCAATAGTATGCTTTATGCTTCTAGTCAAAATCATATTCCATTCTAAAGTAGATGCTTTCTATTATGAGATATCGAGGTAAAGGACTAGGCCTGTATAATTAGGGTATCAAAGAACCCTTGTAGACCAAATCCTCGATAGGATGATATAAGACAGGTTGTATCCTTAGCCATAGTCAATATCTTCTCTATTCTTATAATAGTGAAGGTGAAGCTAGTATTCCTAATATGGACTCCCATGAGGGCACCATTTTTAAAAAAAAATTATATTAGAACAATGAGGATGATGATGGTTCATTCATACTAATATATCCTAGCCTTTTTCCATTTATAAAATCTATCGGTGTAAATCTCTTATTAACCCTAGACTATCTTGAGCTAAATATAACTATGAAATAAAGGAAATTTTGAATTATCCTCCTCAATATGTTCCCTTAAAATATATAGACCAAAATGGATTCTATTATAGTGTATTAATTTTCAAAATCATAAATGATATTGTCTCATAGCTAATTGATAAAAAAATTCCCATCCCTAGTTTCTACACATCTTGACATTTTGGAAGTGCTACCAGCTCCCCCTCAAATGGAAGACAAGTCATTTACTCTTATTGAGGAAACCATGGGCATTGATATTGGGACTCTTAAATATACCAAGATCCCTAAACTAGGAAAAGTCTTAATCCTAACTAAATGCATTAGTATTTTTATAGAGTTGAAGAATATATTTGTTTTATCTTATTCTAATATGTTATGTACTGATCCTTTCCTAGTTGTCCACCACTTAGTTGTCACTATTTGTGTAAAACTTTTAAAGTATAAATTATTACAAAAATGCATTCAAAAGTTGCTTTGCTAGTGAAAGAGAATATTTAAAAGCTCCTCAGTGTTGAATTCATCAAATCCATTGACTATTCTAGTTTCTTCTCTAGAATTATTCCTATTTCCAATAAAATAGGTATTGTGAGAGTCTACATAGACTTTTAGGACATCAAAAAATCAAGTCCTAAATACAACCTACTTATGCCACACTTTTATTGTAGGATGTGGAATGTTATATTTAATAAATATATTCTAAGGCTATAATTAGATCAAAATTGCTCTCAATTGTTAAGCCAAAACAACTTTCACCATCCTATGGAGAACATTTTACTATCAAGTCATACCTTTTGGATTAAAAAATATAATATTTATCTATTAGAGATCCACAACATATATCTTTCATGACACGATACATGACATCATGGAATACTATGTCAATGATATTCTTGTCCAATATCTAATCTAGGAATATAATGCTCAAGATCTAAGGTGTATCTTAGAGCACATATGAGGGTACAAGGTATGCCTAAAGCCTAAAATATACATCATTGGGTTACATTAGGAAATTTTTTGGGATTCATCATATTCCAATGTGGCATCAAATTGGATCCTAACAAGATATTAGCTATCATCAATATGTAATCCCCTAATACATTAACCCAACTTGGTATTCTCCAAGAAAAAATACAATCGATTGAAATATTCATCTCCCAGCTTGTGGATAAAAATATTTACAAATATTTTGATGAATGACATGGCCTTCGATTGGGACATTAACTACCAAGTGATCTTCAATGCTCTCAAATACCATCTCACATATCCTCTTGTCCTTCTCTCCTAAACTTTCTAGACCTTTTTATTATACATAGAAAAAACACACCATTCCTTAGGTGATATGTTGGTGTAACATAATGACCGACATAGAGAGCAATCCATTTTCTATATTATCAATACTTTGGTAAATTATAAATTTTTATTTATCCATTTATAAAATATTTTCCTAGTTATAGTGTTTACTTCCCATAACCTTAGACACTACATGCTTAGCCATAGAACCTTTATGATCATAAGGACCAATCCCTTGCGATATCTCATGTCTAAGCCTCACCTCTTAGGAAATATCAATAGGTGGGTAATTTCCTTTAGAAAATTCAAAGTTGAGCTCGTTAGCCAAAATTCTATGAAATATTTGGTCATCATTGATCAACTAGCATTTGCACCCTTAGAAGCTAGTCATCCCTTAATAGTAGACTTTCACATTGATTCATTCTTTAGTCTAGAAGAAAATCAACCTAATTCTTGGAAGCTATACTTCAATTATTCTCAATGTGTCAAATAAAAATAGGTAAGAATCATATTTATCACTTATCAATAAAAACTTATTCCTTTGCCATTTAAGCTTAAATTCTTTTTACCAATAATACCATTAAGAACAAATTCCTTATCTTAGGGCTTCATGCAATATTAGCTTTGCAATTTAGATCCCTCTCTAAGTTTGGATATTTTCTACTTGTATCCAAATAAGTAAATGATGTGTAATAAAATAAATATGAGAATATTAATTCATACAAAGACATCATTGATAAGCTAATGGTTGCTTTCAATAATATCACCATTGAAGTTATCCAAAGGTCTAAAAATTTCCATGTCAATGCCATAAGCTTGGTTGCAGTCTTGATCTCCTTAGAGTTGGATGATAAACAAGCCATGATCATCACCCAACAAACTAGAGATCCCTCAATATTAGAATCCATCTAGTTTCCCCTAAGAGTATTTTTCATAAAATAAGCTTACCCTAATTCTTGGCATAAGGATATATGGTTTCCTTAGGGATGATGCATTGTTTGATGGTTTAAACTATAATGAGTGCAATAACCATAAGCAACATGCATGTAGGTATACCATCATTAATAATATATTATACTATCATTTCATTTATGGCATTTTCCTTAGGTAGCCTTATCCAAATCCCAAGTAGTCATCAAAGAGACCCATGATGGATCATGTAGTGATCACTTTAGTAGTGTTTTATTTGCCAAGGAACTCAAATATGGTGTTGTAATCTTATAGGTGGATACACATGGTTTTGTATTTAAATATCATTGGGAAGATTCACCTGGTATCATATTATGGGTATAGTTTCATCATCATGGCTATAGAGTACTTAACTAAATGGATCAAAGCCATGACTTTAGCCTCAACCATTAGAGTATAGATACCCATGTTTATTATTAAATACATAATTTTACAATATGACATCCCTTCTATGTTAATATTAGAATGAAGTATCATTCAATAACTATGGTGTCTACAAAATTTATGCTAAATACAATATTCAACACAAATGGTCAATGCCTTATAATGCCCAAGAAAATGGCTAAGTTAAAGCTTATAACAAGAATTTTTTCAAGATCCTTAAAATTCTTATCATCAATATTAGTAAAAATTGGTGTCTTTAGTTGTATTTCATATTCTAGGCTTATTGTACTAGTGTAAAAAATTCTACTGATGTAATACCTTATGCTTTGGTTAATGGAACTGAAGTCATCTTCCCTTTCAAGCTATAGGGGACTTCCTTTCACATTTTTTTGTATGAATCATTTATTAGATATGAATATTATCTCGCTCATATTAGATAGTTAGAACTACATGACTAAAAATGATTCCATATCCTATAGAACGGCTATGCTTCTTAGCATCAGTAATGCTAGTAGTGGTGGTAGTGTCATTGGTGATGTTGTAGTTGTTGCTTATCTTTATAATTCATTATTTCTATTATTATACCTCTATATTTGTATCCTCTTAGGTAAAAATATCTACTAGTGTTGCATTTACTTGATTCCCACTCTAATATCTTCCTTATTAGGGTGTATAATCATAGGGTCATCAAGGTTGACCTTTGTGTATGAATCTAGATCTATTGGACCTTTGAATTGCCTCTCTTATTTAGATCATGTATACCACACTAGAATTATGGGTATCCCCCATTGAGTGTCATATTGGTAGACCCCCTATGGTCCCATAAATAATCTAACTTACCTCAAACAAGCTATATTATATGCATCCTTCTATAAGCTATAATGATGTCTATATGGATACCATGTAATATATGTTACTTGTAGATCATTGATGGCTATCCATACCACTATCAAAGCACTCCTTTGAGGCCTCCTCTATCTTGAATTAAATTGCTAGTCCCATATATATGCAATAAAATATCAAAACCTCATATTCATCCACCTACTCTGGCATCCCTAGTGGTATCATCATGGTTACATTCTCCCATGACCATACCTAGAATAGTTTATAACAATTGAATTTTCATCTACTTTTGTAGAACACATGATGGAGTATTTGATATAGGTGTGATAACACTGCTAGTCCCCATGCAAAAACATATATCAATCTCACATACTTATCACCATCTCTCCCAGTCCCTAGTGCATAATCCTATTGCCTATTTTGTCAAGAAATACTACACACTAAGGCACAAAGAAGGTTGATCTATATATGGCATTGATGTCAATGATTAATTACACCACCAAGAAGGTCACATATATTTTTAGCCTCTATAGCATCCCATTATAGTCCTAGGCCATGTGCATATTTATCCCTCTAATTATAATCCTAAGGATCCACCACACATCCTACAATGTGATGGTCATATATTCTATGGATAACTGAAAGGTATTTATCTATAAATAGCATATCTCTACAAGGGCTTTCAGTAGTGCCATATCAAACATGACCTTCGACATTAGGATTATGTGATACAACCCTACTATTATAAGTAGTGCTTATTCTATGATTTCTAGTAGTACTTAGATCATCCCAAGTGCATGGGGTCACCTCTCTACTCTCTAGTGACCCCTTATCACATTTGAATCCATGTCAATCCAAAAGTTGTATTAGTCTAACTGACATAAGTGTAGACCAAGCAAAAATACTAAAATCCTACCTAATATGGCTTAGAAATAAAATTTTTATCATGTCATGAAAGCTCAATCAAGTGATAGTACCACCAACATTCAAAAGCACCAATGTACGATGATAGGACTACCAGACACAAAAGGACCATCAATATGCAATAGCACTATGTTATACCACCACCAATATGCAAAAGCATTACCACCTTGTGTTGGTATATTTTTTGAAAATAAAAATGTATCATAAGGAATATTTTCATGACTTATTAATTCTCTTGCTCTACCACCTGTGGATGGTGCTCATACTAGATCTGCAAAGTGTGTCGGTCTATCCTAGCGAACCATGGAGGTCAATGTGAGTAATAGGAATAAAATATCTATTTTATATCCTTTGCATGGTAAAAATAACTTCATTTTTACCACCCTAGACAATTTATTTCCCTAGGTATTTTGGGCCAAGTTTTATTGTTTGTCCTTAGTTTCTTATCACTATGCTTATGTGGATCATAATTAAGTCAAGTTTTCTCATTCCAACTTGATTTTTCCTTTGAAACTCAAGGGGGCACATCAAGGCATAAAATCATTTTAATAATAGATGAAATTCAAATTTTAATATCACTTCTAAATAACCAATCAAAGCATTAGTCACTTCGTTGTTGATAATAAAACATCTTTTTATCTTAAAATTGGGAGATATGTTAGTATTTGATGTATTTATTATGTAATAAATACATAAAAAAGGAACAAATATAGTCACCCAATTCTATGAACAATTTTAATCTTCAATCTTACAATACCCTTTATCAATCAACCTTTCAATCAACCAAATTGATCAACCTTCCTTGTACCCAAATTTGGAGATTGCTCTAAGAGTGGAAGTGTTGGAGCATGAGTGATAGCATTGCTAGCACTTTTATGATCTAGTGACACTTTTACAAAACACTTTTTAGTTTTGATATTTCCCACCCAAATTTTACATCCAATATTCATGATGTGAAGGCCCCAACATGAAAGTGTTGCTATTTATTTCACTACCTAGCACTTTTGATCATCATGTGCCAAAATCAATAAAAGTAACTGTTTTCTCTCTCATAATTATTAATGGATAAGATCCCTAATAATTGATTTTTAGTCACCAAACTCAATCACAAATCCTTAAAAATTGATTTGTCATTCTCACATTTTCCCTATTAATGGATTCTTAATATTTTCAAATGGCAAAAGTTTTGATGCATTAGATTTAGCAGTTAGATGGTGAAAAGTATCAAGGTCAAGATATAATAAAAACCCTTTTAGGAAACCTTTTTCTAAACTCCCACTTCACTCCAAGTAAAACTCAATCAAAAGTGTGATAGGCCAAGGAAAATAGTTAGAAGGCACTTCTCACCTTCAATAAAAATAAAATAGTTCTAAAGGGAATGTGAAAGATCTCAAAATTTGTCAACCAATAGATCTTCCATATATATTCGATGCTCACCTTTCACTCATATCCATCCATATCAAGGGAACTAAGTCTTGCAAGCCATTTATTTTCAATCCAATGGCTCACATGGTCCTTTTGATAGAGGATAGCATGAACAAGAAGAGAATGGTTTGATAAATCTTGGAGCCAAACACAAGGTGACCAGTCATGAGCCTTAGAAGGAAACCAATATCACTCAGATGAATAAGGCCTACCATTAGCCATAGAGAATCCCACCTCATTAAAGGGCATGTGAAAGCCACATGTGCAAATTAGAAGCAGGTGAAAGAGAAATCAAGAACAACTATAATTGGCCATAAAGCTTGAATTTTTATGGCCAAACCTATCAAAACCAACTGCATGTTAGTCATGGAAGCCTCCTACCATATGAATGAGCCTATCCCACCAATATACACTAGTTAAGGCATCATGACCACTACATCAACAAGTCAATGCATTCCAAAATAAATACAGGTTAAGATTAGGGGTGCAACAACCCCAACATAGCAACATAGAAATAAGTCAATAATAGTAGATCATCCAAAGGCTCAAAAGCTTTCAACATTTATGGTATCAAATCTAGAGATCTTGAAGCTATTGTTTGATATTTTGAGAATGATTTTGACCACATGAGTAGAAGAGAATTTTTAGTTCATCTACATAGGACTTCAAAGGGAAGGAACCATCCTCCCCACTTATAACTAAGCCTGACTTATATTGTAAAAGGTATTGGATATTGTCTACTCATACCTAGTAGTAAAAATTTCTAGCTCTTCATTTTATCATTCTTTTCAATTGTAGTAAGGTGAACCTAAATATTTTATTGCTACCTAAGGAGCATCAAACCCTTTGGGCCTCATTATCTTGTAATAATTTTCAACATGTTAATGGAAGGCATGACTACTTTCGCTCTTTCCTCCTTTCATTAATTTTTTTTTATTCTTGATGGTGTGTTTTGCTTGGTTGTGTTCACTAGCCATTGGATGGCATTTTTCATGTTCAATTTCCACTTGTTGTAGTCAAACATTATGGTTTAATTATTTGGTGCATTGCCTTTATAACTTAGGTTTTATTTTCTACAAAATTATTTAATTTACTATTTTTTACTTTCATTGCAATTTGTTTCCCTAGATTCACCTTGTGGAGGCCCCCATGCATTAAGGATTGAATGTGATGAGGAGTTATCCTTGATTTAAAATCCTAAAGGTTTCCCCATATGCAATCTCTCATCTATAGCACTTACTATTATTTTGATCTAAGTGAGGTGTAGATGTATTCGTCCAACTGGGTCCCTTAACCCAAGTTGTAAGGTGTATTAGAGACGATAATAGTTTGTTTAGTATACCTAGTGGGCCAAGCCTCTATGTTTATCCTATGAATATTGAATAATTTTGACTATGATTATAGTGAAGGTTATTGTCTACCTTTTTAAAGATAAACACATAAATAATTCACCTAATGACTCTTATTTATGACTCAGATTGAAGAGATAGACTTTGAAAAAGTTATCTTGTGAATGCAAATCAAACAACACCAAAATATGAAGTATACAATTAAATAAGCAATGTAATACACATAAAATCGCAAAATGAAATAAAATTTTATTATGTTGCTCATAGATCTTCAATATTACAATAAAATGTGCCCCAATGTAGGGTTACAAAGCTTATTATATAATGATTACAATACAGTAGGGTTCTACGAAACACTGGTAAAAAAATAGTGGTGGTGTCTTCAAGTGTTAGACATTTTGAGTAGATAAGTTATCATTGATGTCAAGAGTGAATGGTCATTGATATCAATTTCAGTGAGCAGTGCAAAGGAAAGCAGTCCCGTAGTTAGTGCAAAAATAAGAGTTCGCTTTCAGTTGATCAAGACCTAGTTCCAAGAAATCAGATTTGGTCCAAAGTGCAAAGAAGAGGCCCAAGCAAATAATATTATAATTTTTTTTTTATAATATTAAAGAGGGAAATTTAAATTAATTATAAATTAATTAATATAATTTTATTATAAATTAATTTATTAATTAATTTAATTAGCTTCAAATTTATTTAAGTTAGTTATATTTTAATTTTAATTTAATTATAACCTAAAGAGGGTTATAAGGCTAAGTAATAAATTGAATTAGAAATTTGATTTGATGCACCGACGTCATATGGCATGGAACATTATGTATAAATGGTGGCAAAGTTCTTTGCCTTACATCTCCCAAGCTATCGATCGAATCTTCTAATGCTCCATTGTTTTGTGCGTAAAGTGAAAATATTTCATAAATTTTGAAAGGTTCTCTAACGGTGAAGGGATAAATAGAGGGGAGCACAAACACCTATCACCAAAGGTGCTGGTAGCGCAATTGGCATCGATGTAAGTGCTAGGGTGTGTGGTAATAAATACGTGCAGGTTTGAATCCTTTCATATTCATTTTGGAAAAGAAAAGATGGCATTCATTTTTCATGCAGCACCCAGCATAGGGATAAAGGGAGGCTTGCGACTTCCCTTCCCCATGGGAGTGACTAGCCCACATGGTGGGTTGGCACCTTGGTAAGGTGCTTGATGGAGAGCATATTTTACGTTCGAAACCCACCGAGGCCTTTTGGTAGTTTTAAAGGTATGCACTGATGAGATTTTTTTTGGTCGCTTCATTTCAGATGTGCTAAGGTTGAAATAAAATAAAAAAAAATTTATGTGCCTAAGGTTGAAAAATAAAAACATTTTGATGTTTTATGAGGTTTAATTTTTGCCTAAATTAATTTTGGTTATTAATTTTTTTGAGGGAGATAAAAGGGTAGGCAAATATTATATCTAAAGGGTTAACTTTTGGATATTGATTTATTAAAATTGGAGATTATAAGGAGCAATTTGAGTGATTATTTTTATGTGTTATGTGATGATTGCTAATTTCAAGGAGTAATAAGGTGTATTTGAGATTGATTATTTTTGTGATTGAGAAATTGAAAGAGTGTTAGTGAGATATTTTGTCATCTAACCATTAAAATTGGGAAAGAATAAAATTATGATTGAGACAAGTTTGTAAGGGCACTTCTACATCAAACAAAAGGTACGGGCACATCTTCCTAGTGAGTGATTTTTAGATGTTGTGAATGCTAATTTGGAGTGAAAAGGATTTGGTTTAGGTTTTCCTTGTTGTGTGTGTTTTGAATTAATGCTTTAAGGTTTTTTAAATAGAGGTTAAGGAGAGTAACCTTGTTTTATAAGCATTGTTGTTGAAGTGATTGGTTGAGTGAAGAACTTGAACTAGGGTTTGTGCAAAGATCATGAGTATCATTATTATGTGAAATTTTTTGATAAGCATTGTTGTTGAAGTGATTTGTTGAGTGAAGAACTTGAACTAGGGTTTGCAAATATCATGAGTATCATTGTTATGTGAGATTGGTTGATAAGCATTGTTAGAAATAAGTGAGTGAATGTTCATATGCTTGGACTAGGGTTTGTAAGTAAGGATTAATTAATTAAGTGATTGGTTGAGTAAATTTGGTTGAGCCTAGTCAAGTGGATGTCTTGAAGTGATAGTTCAAGTTCTATGAAATAAATTGTTCTATATTTTAAATTGATTTGAGAAAGAGGTTGAGTATTTGTGAGTGTGAAACATATTGAGTCTCTAACAATTCTCTATATATTTTTATGGTAAAAAGAGAGATTGAAAGTGATTGAGCATTGTGGTGAATGTGAAGTATATTGAGTCTCTAACAATTCTCTTTATGTTTCTATGAGATTGGACAAGTTCTAGTGAAGACTTCTTAATCATATTTGAGGTAAGTCTTAGAGAAGACTTGTGGACATATTTGTGTGAGATTTTGTGGAAGCTTACAATACAGTTTGAGGATAGATATTGAGAGTATGTTTGGACAAGTTCTAGTGAGAATATTTTAAGCATATTTGGAAAATTTCTATTAAGGACTTATTGAGCAGATTTGGACAAGTTCTAGAGAGGAATTGTGGATGGATTTGTGTGAGCTTTTGTGGAAGCTTACAATACATATTCAAGGATAAATATTGTGAGCAGATTGGAAAATTTCTAGTGAGGACTTGTTGAACAAATTTAAGGTAAGTTTTTTAGAAGACTTATGGATAGATTAGTGTGATATTTTGTGGAAGCTTACAATACATACTTGAGGATAGAGTTTGGTGCAGATTTGAGGGCATATTTGTACTAGATTGAAGTATTTTGTTTAGTGTAGATTTGAGAAAGAGATTTAGATGTGGTAGAGTATAGAGGATGACATTCTCCAATGGATAGACATCCATTATCTAGGGTAGTGAGGATAAGAGTCTTCAATGGATAGATATTCATTAGCTAATGTAGTGGGTGCAACAGCTCTTCTAGAATATCACCAGCTAGAGAAGAGGAGAAAGGATTTCTCCCGTGGATAGAGATCCATGAACTTGATTAGGGGATTGGTGTCTCCTTTTGATAGAAGTCCATAAATATTGTAATAGGAAAAGGTTTCCCAGAGAATTTATTTGAGAAAATTTTATAAGGAATATTTTCTCCATGGAGTAGCCCACATTGGGTTAACCATGTTAAATCATGTCTCTCATATGTGTGATGCTTTGTATGATGTTCATTGCTTTAATATTTTTTATGGTATCATATAGATTAAAAGGCAACAAGTTTTATCTTATATTGTTCACCCCCCCTATTAGTATAAGCACATGTTCTTAAATTGGTATCAAAGCGAGTCTCTTCATGTAAATACTAATATCTTGGAAGAGGATCCATAAAAAAAACACATATGACTTTATAAAATTAAGAAGATACCATATTTGATATAAAAGACGAATTCTTTACTGCTCTTAGTAATTGAAAATGATTAGATAAAATAACTCAAGGCTAAAGGAATAAATTCAAGAGGATGAAGAAGCAAAGATGGAACTTTTACAAAGTCTCATAGAACTTAAGATAAAGGTAGAAGGAAATAATATTGAGAAAGATATGACAAATCTAATAAGAGCAAGAGAAACAAAATATGAAAGATTGGAAGCAAAAAAAAATTATCTAAGGAATGAATTTGGAATGACCAAAGTACTACAAGATATAGAGGATGGGAAACAGAAATAAAAATCAAGTCTTCAAAAAGGAGAAACTTCAAATAAATATAGGCAAGTAAAGTATACTCCAAAAGGAAAATACATCAGGAAGGAAGAAAGCAAAGAAGAAGAACCTTGGATGAGAGTTACTCACAAAGGGAGGAGCACTCAACCACAATCTCAAAGGCATCCAAATAGGTTACATAATTTCTTTCATGGCTATTGTTTTTCTTGTAACAAATATGGTCATAGAGTTGTACACTACATTGGTTATGGGAAAAATGATGTAAATAGAAATTTTAATTCTTTTGCACCTCTTATGGATAATGACATTATATGTTACAAATGTAAAAACTTTGGACAAAAGGCTATATGGTGTAAAATGATACTTCCTGAGTCTAGTAATAGAAAAACAACTAGGAAAGAGAAAAGGGGGAATGAAAAGGATAGATCAATGTTAGTTAAAACATCCCTTCATGCTTAGGATAAAGAAGAACAATGGTATCTTTATAGTGGTTGCTCTAAACACATGATAGGATACAAAGACAAATTTATTGAACTAAAAGTAACCAATAGAGGATCAGTAAGTTTTTGTGATAATAGATCGACAAGTATTGGTGGAAGAGGAACCTTGAGTTTAGATAATGGGAAAATAAGGATAGAAAATGTATTGTATATCAAAGGGTTAAAACATAATTTGCTAAGTGTAAGTCAACTTTGTGATCAAGGTCATATGGTTACATTTCACCTAGATATATGTGAAATAAAACATCAAAAATTGGAAAAGTCATTACAAATGCAAGAAGGACTCCAAACAATCTATATATGCTCAACAAGATTAAAGGGGAAAAGTGCTTTCTATCATAAAAATATGAGATTTGGTTTGGGCATAGAATATTGGATCACTTGAACTTTGACAACATAGTCAATATAAGCAATAAGCAGGCTATCAAAGATTTACCCAAGCTAAAAAGGCCACATAACATAATTTATGCAGCTTGTCAACATGGAAAGCAAACTAGAAAAAGATTTAAAACAAAGGGATATATGTCATCCAAGCCATTAAATCTAATACATACCGATCTATGTGGTCCTACCTAAACACAAAGTATTCAAGGTGAGAGTTACTTCATATTGTTTTTTAGATGATTATTCCAGAATAGTTTGGGTAGATTTCCTAAAAGATAAGTCAAAAGCATTTGGAAAATTCAAAGCATTTAAAGAATAGGTTGAAATGAAACTAGCAAGAGGATTAAGTTTTTGAGATCTGATAGAGGAGGATAATTTACCTCAAATGAATTTGTATATTTTTGTGAACAACATGGAATCAAGATAGAATACTCAACTACAAGAACTCCTCAACAAAATGGAATAGTTGAGAGGAAAAATAGGACTATTGAGAATATGGATAGAGCTATGTTATATGAGTCCAAAATTTTAGATGGATTTTGGAGGCAAGCAGTCAACACAGTAGTATATATAATAACTAGGGCTCAAATGAGGTTAAATCATCATAAGACTCCATTTGAGCTTTGGAAAGGAAGACCAGTCACTGTAAAACACTTCAAGGTTTTTGGAAGCAAGTGCTACATAAGGCGAGAAGAGAAAAACATAGGCAAGTTTGATCCAAGATGTGATGAGGTTATTTTTCTTAGCTATTCTAATAAGAGCAAAGCTTATAGATGCTTCAACTAGATAACATGCACTATTGTAGAAAGTATAAATGTGACAATTGATGAGAAGATAGATTCAAGAGAACCAATTCAAAAAATTACGTATCAGGAAAATAGAAGTTGTCAAGAAGAGTTTCATGAGAAATCAGATGAAGAAGAAGAAGAAACACAAAGACTTCTTCCTAAAAATCCATCCAGGTATGTACAGAAGCATCATCCAAGAGATCTAATCATTGGGAATCCATATGAAAGATAGACAAGGAGAAGGATATTAATACCATCTCAACAAGTAAATTTTTCTTTGCTATCTAAGATTGAGCCAAAGGACTTCAAGTAGGCAAGTGAATATGAGTTTTGGATTAAGGCAATGGATTATGAATTAGATCAAATAGATAAAATCAAGACTTGAGAACTTGTTCCATGACTAAAGGACAAAAATGTGATCGACACAAAATGGGTATTCAAAAATAAGTTAAATGAATATGGACAGGTAGTTAGAAATAAAGCAAGGTTAGTATGCAAAGGTTATGCATAGGTATATGGAATTGAATTTGATGATATGTTTTCTCCTATTGCATGAATTGAGGCTATAGGAATATTTGTATCCTTCTCAATTTTTAAATACTTCAAGGTATATCAGATAGATGTTAAGTCAACATTTCTAAATTTTGTTCTAGAAGAAGTCTATATTGAATAGCAAGAGGGATTCATATTAACAAATAAACTAGATCATGTATATAGATTGAAAAAGGCACTATATGGTCTAAAATAGGCTCCTATAGCATGGTACTCAAGACTGGATAAGTATCTTCAGGAATAGGGATTTATAAAAGGAATGGTGGACAACTTATACATAAAAAATGAAGGGAATAATCCATTAATTATGGTTGTTTATGTTGATGACATTATTTTTGGGGGAAACAATGATAATATGTGTAAAGAATTTTCAAAGAACATGTAGAATTAATTTGATATGTCTATGCTTGGTGAGTTGCCCTTATTTTTTGGACTTCATATTTCACAATCAGAGAAATGAGTATTTATTTCACAAACCAAGTATATAAAAGAGATGCTAAATAAGTTCAAGTTAGAATATTGCAAACCAATAAGTACCCCCATGGTTACAAGATGTAAGTTAAGTAAGAATGATGAATCTCCAAAGGTAAATCAGAGATTATATAGATCTATGATTGGCAGCTTGGTGTATGTTATAGCTACAAGACCAAACATAGTGCAGTCAGTGGGATTAGTGGTAAGGTTTCAGGCAGAACCTAAGGAAACACATGTGGCAGTAGTAAAGAGAATTCTTAGGCATCTAAAAGGGACTATGGGTTTTGGGCTTTGGTATCCCAAAAGTGATAGATTCACACTCACAACATATATAGATGTAGATTGGGCTGGCAAAATTGATGATAAAAAAAGCACAAGTGGAGGAGCATTCTTTCTTGGAGACTGTTTAGTCTCTTGGATGAGTAAGAAGTAGGTATCAGTATCTTTATCTATAGTAGAAGCAGAGTCTATTATAGCATTAGCTAGTTATACACATATATTATTGATAAAGTGAACTCTAGAAGACTTCAAGATAAAACATGATCATCCTATTTCTATATTGTGTGATAATACAAGTGCTAGAAGTATTTCCAAGAATCCAATGATGCACTCCAAGACAAAGCATATTTCGATCAAGTATCATTTTTTGAGAGAACAGGTGATGGATAAATAGGTCAGGTTGGAATATTTTACTACAAAGAATCAAATAGCAAACAATTTCACTAAGCCACTTTCAAAGGAAACTTTTGATTATCTTCGAAGAAAATTGGGATTAAGACACCCACCCCAAAATTAACCACCTCAAGAGGAGGTGGGGGAGGTGCTAAGCTAAGAGACTCATTCTTAACCCTAAGCACCAAAGGTGAGCCTTTACCATTTATGTCAAAGGAGGAGATATTTGAGTAAAGGGGATAGATTTGGTTTAAGGAGAGAGCATTGAGTCAAGGGGAGCAGAACAAAAAAAAGGTCAAGTTTTGGTAAAATAAATTTGGGTTGCCATCAATGACAAAGGTAGATATTGTTGGACATTTTGAGTACATGAGTTGTCATTGATGTCAAGAGTGAATGGTCATTGATGTTAGTTTTAGTGAGCAGTGCAAAGGGAAGCAATCCTGCAGTCAGTGCAAAAAGAAGAGTCTCGCTTCAGTTGATCAAGACCTGGTTCCAAGAAATCAGATTTGGTCCAAAGTGCAAATAATAGGCCCAAGAAAATAATATTATAATATTTTAGTATAATATTAAAGAAGAAAATTTAAATTAATTATAAATTAATTAATATAATTTTATTATAAATTAATTTATTAATTAATTTAATTAACTTCAAAGTTATTTAAGTTAATTATATTTTAATTTTAATTTAATTATAAATTAATTTTTATTAATTTAAATAAACCCTAAAGAGGGTTATAAGGCTAAGTAATAAATTGAATTGGAAATTCAATTTGATGCACCGACGTCATATGGCATGAAATATTGTGTATAAATGGTGATAAAGTTCTTTGCGTTAAATCTCCCAAGCTATCAATCGAATCTTCTAATGCTCCATTGTTTTGTGCATAAAGTGAAAATATTTCTCATATTTTTGAAAGTTTGTATGGTGGCAAACAGATAAATCAAGGGGAGCACAAACACCTAGCACCAAATGTGATGGTAGCATAGTTAGCATCGACGAAAGTTCTAGGGTGTGTGGCAAGCAAGGCGTGCAGGTTCGAATCCTTTTGGATTCATTTTGGGAAAGAAAAGAGGGCATTCATTTTTCGTGCAATGCCCAACACAAGGATAAAGGGAGGCTTGCACCTTCCCTTCCCTATGGGAGCGCCTAGCCCACGTGGTGGGCTAGCACCTTGGTAAGGCGCTCGGTGGAGAGCAGGTTTCGCATTCAAAACCCACCAAGGCCTTTTGGTAGTTTCAAAGGTATGCACTGATGACATTTGTGTTGGTCGCTTAATTTTGGATGTTCTAAGGTTAAAATGAAATAAAAATATTTTTATGTGCCTAAGTTTGAAAAATAAGAATATTTTGATGGTTTATGAGGTTTAATTTTTACCTGAATTAATTTGGTTATTGAGTGTTTTGAGGGAGATAAAAGAGTAGACAAATATTATTTCTGAAGGGTTAATTTCTCAAAATTTATTTATTAAACTTGGATATTATAAGGAGCAATTTTGGTGATTTAATTTTATGTGTGATTTGATGATTGCTAATTTCAAGAAGAAGTAATAAGGTGTATTTGAGATTGATTTTTTTTGTGATTGTAAAATATTTTGAAAGTGTTAATGTGATATTTTACATCTAACCATTAAAATTGACAAAGAAGAAAATTGGTATTGAGATAGGTTTGTAAGGGAACTTCTACATAAAAAAAAAGGTATGGGTACATCTTCCTAATAAGTGATTGTTGGATGTTGTGAATGGTAAGTTGGACTAAAAAGAATTTGGTTAAGGTTTTCCTTGTTGAGTGTGTTTTGAATTGCTTCAAGATTTTTTGAAATAGAGGTTAAGGAGAGTAACCTTGTTTTATAAGCATTGTTGTTGAATTGATTGATTGAGTGAAGAACTTGAACTAGGGTTTGTGCAAAGATCATAAGTATCATTGTTATGTGATATTTTTTGATAAGTATTGTTGTTGAAGTGATTTGTTGAGTGAAGAACTTGAACTAGGGTTTGCAAATATCATGAGTATCATTGTTATGTGAGATTGGTTGATAAGCATTGTTGGAAATAAGTGAGTGAATGTTCATATGCTTGGACTAGGGTTTGTAAGAAAGGATTAATTCATTGAGTTATTGGTTGAGTAGAGTTGGTTAAGCCTATTCAAGTGGATGTCTTGAAGTTATAGTTCTATATTATAAATTGATCTGAGAAATAGGTTGGGTATTTGTGAGTGTGAAACATATTGAGTCTCTAAAAATTCTCGATATGTTTCTATGGTAAAAATAGTGATTGAAAGTGATTGAACATTGTGGTGAATATGAAGCATATTGAGTCTCTAACAATTCTATTTATGTTTCTATGAGATTGGACAAGTTCTAGTGAGGACTTGTTGAGTAGATTTGAGGCAAGTCTTAGAGAAGACTTGTGGATAGATTTGTGTGAGCTTTTGTGGAAGCTTACAATATAGTTTGAGGATAGAGATTGAGAGCAGATTTGGACAAGTTCTAGTGAGGACTTGTTGAGCATATTTGGACAAGTTCTAGTGAGGACTTATTGAGCAGATTTGGACAAGTTCTATAGAGGACTTGTGGATAGATTTGTGTGAGTTTTTGTGGAAGCATACAATATATATTTGAGGATAGATATTGTGAGCATATTGGATAAGTTCTAGTGAGGACTTGTTGAGCATATTTGAGGTAAGTCTTTGAGAAGACTTATGGACAAATTGGTGTGAGCTTTTGTGGAAGCTTACAATACATATTTGAGGATAGATTTGAGAACAAAGTTTGGTGCATATTTAAGGGTAAATTTATGCTAGACTAGAGATAGAGATTGAGTATATTTTTACTAGATTGAAGGACTATGTTTAGTGTATATTTAGAAAGATATTTTGAGGTGGCAGAGTATAAAGGATTGCAGTCTCTAATAGATAGAGCTCCATTAGCCAGGGTAGTTGGGACATGAGTCTTTAGTGGATAGAGATCCATTAGCTAGTCTAGTGGGGGTAATAGTTCTTCTAGAAGATCACCAACCATAGAAGAGAAGAAAGGAGTTCTCCTATGGATAGATATCCATGAACTTGATTAGGGGATTGGTGTCTCTTTTATACAGAAGTCCATAAACATTGTAATAGGGAAAGTATTCCCAAGATAATTTATTTGAGAAATATTTATAAGGAATATTTTCTCTGTGAAGTAGCCCACATTGGGTGAACCATGTTAAATCATGTCTTTCATGTGCGTGATGCTTTGTGTTATTTTTATTGCTTTAATATTGTTGATGGTATCATATGGATTAAAAAGTAAAAAGTTTTATCTTATATTGTTCACCCCCTCTCAGTATAAGCACATGTTCTTCATCAAGTTTGATTTGATCCCAAAAGAGGTGAGTGGACTTTTTGATATCCTATATAGGACCACTCCAGCTTTAGTAGCTACCAATGATATGATCCCTACACCTACAAATAATAGACAACATATAAATAGTCAATAATACATGTGAGAGCTCCACTGTGTGAGATCCTCTAAAAATATGAGCTCCACTCTTTTATTTATTTTTTTTAATGTTTTGAATGTGGAATTAAATTTATTTATTTGGCTGGGATGTGCGGTGCTCCATGAAAATATTTTAATAGTGACGACTTTAGTTGAATGTACTTTATAATCTCATCCAGATATTTTATTTTTAATTGAATCCCGATGCTTGATCATCACCAAATTTTCAAATTGGTTGCTTTTATTGAAATTTGATCCATTAGGAGACATTAATTTATCATTTAAGACCCTCCCATGGTGTTATTTTTCTATTTTTTATACCATTTGCAAACCATGGGTGCAGTCTACGATTGAAATTTTCAAATTTTAGGAACTACAAATCAGACCTATAGGCGAAAAACCCTAATCCTGAGATCGCGGGTGTTAGCTACAGTCTAACAGAAATAGGAAAATGTATAAAAGGTTTCATTTTCAAAATTACTCATTATTCCTTTGACAGTGACTACAATTTTAAGAGCTTTGAGAGTTGTAAGAGTTTAACTTGACGTGACGGAAACCCTATGTATGGGCCAAATTTTTTGCACCCTTACCTTCGGGCTAAAGGATCCATGCCCTGGAAGGGGGATGCGAGAAGGATGGGACAATACCTCGGACGGAGAGGCCCTTTGAAGGTCGCACCTCTCGGGGGTGGGGTATAAGGGTGAATTTTCGACGGATGGTGGGGTTCACCAGGAAACTTTGAGTGGCAGTTTCCATGCCTAGGTTGAGAATGGGTTTGATGTGTTCATTTTATATTCAATCATTCATATTCCTAGGTTGGCCAAAATGAATCTAAGCTATTCTATATGAAATTTTGGGTTTATATGAAGACAACAAACATGAATGAATCCTAAATACAGAGACTATATGAAATGGAGAGGAATACACCTGATTCCTGATGTCTGATGAAGATTCTGAAGCTTGTAGGAGTCCAGATCATCCCGGATATGACAGGATCATCTGTAATTGTACAGAATCATCCCAAATCATAGGCGATCATCTAAGATCAGACAAGATCATCGACGACCTGATGAATTTGTCAAAAACCTGCAATCATGGAAATAGACACCAAAAACCAAAAATGCAATTGCAAGAATGATGCAAAATGATAGAAATAATAGTATAGATGCTTAAATAATAAATCCAGATAACAAATCAAATGGGATGCATTGTTTTAATAACTTATTTTAAATTTTATCATGCAAATATGCTAAATGAGGTGAACTCCAGGATGCAGAACAAAAATAAATCGATCTAATGCATAATTAAATAAGAGAGAAAGGTAGAAAATGCAAACTCAGGGCTCTGGTTGCCCCCAATCTGGACTACAGTCAAAATCGTCTGCAATCGTATGAGATCATCGCCGATCTCGTCAGGATCATCCAAAATCGTGTTGGATCACTTGCGACGATCCGAGCTTCCTCCGACTGAAACACAATAAAATCCTGCAATAAAACCTGAAAATACAAATGCAAATGATGGGGGCGAGGATGTTCTAATACAACACAAAACTAGAGTTGCAAGGAAATGATCAGCCAGGGGGATAAACTGGGAAAATCCCAAGTTTATATAGGATTAGAGGGAGGTTAGGAGGTTGGGGATCATCCCAATCTGGGAGATCTCCAACGTAGGAATCTCCAACCGTGCAGACACGCTTCTGCCCGAGTTGGAGAGGTTGTTGAAACAGAAGCTAATTATGAAAATTTGGTTTTGGGATGAAATCGTCTGGACGTTCTGTCCCAGACAAATTCATCCGATCTGGGACGATATCGTCGGATCGGCGACGATATCGTCCAACGGTCAAAACAAATTCTAAAAATGGCATGAAAAAGGAGGTGAGCGGTTAACGGGCGGTTTCGGGGTTAAAATTCAAATTTTTTATCTTTTTACTGATGGTTTAACTGTGCCAATTTTAGGGTGCTACATTTTGCCCCCTCTTTAGCGAATTTTTCGAAGAAAATGCGTTAAAGACGAGTTCTTCACGCTTTACAAGAAAGCAAAAATTTATTCAATTTTTTAGATGACGATTCTAGGTCGAATCGTACAACTTCTTGCTATGGTGCCCCCTCCGAGTTTTTACCCAAATCGAACGTTTGAGGTAAAAGCACGAAAAAGCAAAAATTAAATTTAAAAATGTTGTTTTTAAATAAAATTAAGAAAAATAGGGTAAAACCCTACCACGCAAACAACTCGAGGATGATGCAGAGTTCCTATTTCCTGTTCTATCAAGTATACTTCTACTGTTCCAGAGGGCTAGAGGATACAACTCCATCGGCATTACGAAGCCGGTCAAGATGGGGTCATCGAGGACATCCTCACGATCGACGTCGAGGACCCACGACACAGGATGGACTATGATGGGACCACCTCCTCCACCTCAAGGCGGGAGAGGAGATGAGGTGGAGAGCTCGAGGGCTTCTCGAGACTAGTTGCATATTGACTATAGACTTGTATAGTTTTGAGAGGATTGAGTATGCCAGGGTATAGATTGTGGCATACCAATCCATTTTGATATGATGTACATATATTTCTTGATATATATATTCTTTTGTGATATGACTTGTGCATATGTTTTATGATGCTTTAATATTTTAATTGTTGATTGATTATTCATGTAATTATGTCATTGAAAATATTATAATTTTATGTCATGCCATAAAATTTAAATGAAATAATCTGATGTAAACAAATTGGTTGTTGTGGTGTGATTTGATGAAAAAATAAAGTGACTTCTAACAATAATTTCAAAGGACATTGTCGTTGTTACATGACCATTTCATGGAGTCGTCGCTCGCTAGGTCATTAAGCTAATCCCAATAGAGAAATATTGCTAAAAGTAAAAGGGTGCTTAAGAGACTTTCTTAAGACTTTTGTGTTGTGATGATGAAAAATGATGATGGTGATGATTTGTTTTCAGATGTCCATGAAAATATTATGCATGAAATATTAAAAATATGATTTTTGCTAGGCATAAAATTCCTAAGTGTGATAGAAATTTGAACAATTGCCTAGGAATTATACCATCGTCGCAAAACTGAATGTTGACATAATGAAATGAAATAGAAAAGGTTTTCATTCTTTTTAAAGCACAATTGTGTAACATAATGATTTAAGCCATATGCTTTTATGGATTAAATAAATGGGAAATAAAATTAAAACGATGATTTGCGCTAGGCATAGAATTTTTAGGTATAGACTTATACCATCATCGTGAAATCCAAAGAAGAAATTGATATAATAGTTTTATTGCATAGTTGATTTTTGAGTTTGAGATAAACAAAAAATATAAGATGAGGACTTGCACTAGGCATAAAATTCCAATTTAGGTTTAGGAACTATACCATCGTTGCGAAAGTCAAAAATATATAAATGTGACTTTATAGATGTTCTCAAGTAAGAAAATCAAATTATTCCAGAAGATGTGCATAAATATTTTAAATTATCTCAAAGACAAAATTTAGATTTATAAGGAACCCCATGTGCATATGTGAGTTCATTGCCGATCTTGATCTATCATAATGATACAAAATCTCTCAAACACAAATGTGTGTGCAATTGTATTGTTCATTTACCAATTTTGAGCAAGATAATTTGATACAAGTAATTTGAATTAACCAAATGAGTGTTCGTTGACCATGATTTATATGCATATAACCGTACCAAACTACTATGTAAGTCAGGTCATCAAGAGCTAGCTGATCCATAAGCAGACATAGGTCTATACAAAAGAAGGTCGCTAATGTAACAGACATATCACCACGCTAGGAGTTACCCAAGGCCAAGCGGGTTGGGCACAAACCACCTGTTATGGGGCTTACCTCACAGTTTTTGAATAATTGAGAATTCCAGGGATTCAAGCTCATTCACCCTTCTTTTCTTTTCAAAGGGTAGGGGAAGGGATTTTATTGCTTTTTGCTTTTTCTTTTCTTTTCTCTTTTTTTTTTTTTTTTGTATTTTTGCTTGATACTGAGATAATGCTGAAATATTGTTGAGATGGTACAAAATGCTACTGAAATAATGCTTCTTTTTCTCATGATTTTTTTTCTTGATTTTCTTTTTCTTTTTCTTCCTATACTAGGGATACTTGCTCGGATTGGCTGTAGAGCAAGGGATTTTTATTCGGGCAGGGGTGAGCTTGTCCTTTTGTCAATTCTCAAAGATTCTAGACCATGTGCATGATAGGATAGCAGGGGAAACTTTTCGCTCAAGAGACCACTTCTACTATGTAGCATCGTTTTGAATTTGCAATGAAATCATTTTAATGTGAAAAGGTATACTTGGTTCAAGTAAATAACAAGATCAGTTCTCTATGCTCAAAACTTTATTTAATTCAACTGTGGACTTTGATATAAGAGAGATTAATAATCATACCAAATAAGATCAAGATATTTATTCATGTGAGTGTGAAAGTGAGGGATTCCAAATAAATGCTAATTTATCCAAAACAACTGAAAATATAACTGCAATACTTCAAGAATTGACAGGTGCAAAAATAAAAGATGTTTTTGAAGATTTTGATGATTTTGATTTTTTTTTTATATATATTATTTTTTTTTTGATGATGGAATTGGTGGTATATACAAGATGATCTATATACACTATACAAGGTTATTTGAGTATAGCATGTCTAAGGTTGCTTCAAAATCAAAGGAGGTTTTGAAGGATAATTTGGTTGTGGTGAAGGTAAGAACAAAAGGTGATGAATAAAAGGTAGCGATAACAAAAGCTTTGTTATAATGTAGAATAATGTAGCAAAAGATTTGACTTTTATATGTGTAAAATTGATCATGTTACAAAATAAAATGTCTAAAGGATAAGAAGGTTCTTCATTCTTATCACTATCTTCCAAGTCTTGATAAGATGGAGGGAGCATATGTGAAAGATATGCATGGGTGTTATTTGGTAAACAAGGATGATCATATATGGATGAAGAAAAGTGATGGATAGAAGGTAATTGTGACAATGGAGAATGTATAGAACTTGATGTTTCAACCGTTAAATATTCTTCAAATGGTGTTGGGTCACCATGTATGGTAACAATTTTATTTGCAAGTTCAAACTTCAAACATTGGTGAAGAGTGGAAGGGACAACCCTCATCGTATGAATCCAAGGACTTCTGAGAAGTAGGTTGTAAGGTGAAGGGCAATATGCTACATAAAACAAAGTATCCAGGATCTTGGATCCAATATTAAGGGGAAGAATTATAGTACCTTGAGCTTCTTGAATTTCATTGTTAAAAGATTTTATAATAACATTTGATTCATTAAGATCTTCTTCCTTTAATTTGAGTTTTTGGAATAATTGATAAGTGCATAAATTAAGAGAGGAGCCATTATCTACCATGATAGTTTTAACAGATGTTTCTTTACTAGATCCTATAATGTAAAGATAGGAGTCTTCTTGTGGAGTAGAGGAAGGAATCTCCTCATCATAGAATGAAATATGGTTAACCTCAAGAGGGCTTACACCATTAATTATGTTCTTAGGGAAAATATCATGAGGAACAAATTGTTGGCTAGGTATCTTGAACAAAGTTTCCTTATGAGAACTTTGTAATACTTCTAAAAGGGATATCTTTGCTTGAGGATTAATCACTTGTTGTTGGCTATCAAAGTGGATTTCAGATTGAGATTTTGATTCTAAAGATGAGCTTTCTATGCTTACATTCCATTTTGGATCATTCTCTAGAGCCAAAGATAGTTTTGAAGGTTGGTCAAATGAGGAATCCATCTCTTGAATATCAGATTGAGTTGATTGAACTTGAGGTTGCTCATTTGTAGTTTTTGTTACAATATTAGTAATATCATCATGATGGGACACATTAACATGCAATATTTGATTGGTTTCCTGTTGTTGATAATTGAATAGGGGTTCTTGGGAGATCCCCATGTCTTGATTGATTATTGGTATTTGTTGTGTAGGAGTTTGATTGTTTACTGGAGATTTATAATCAGTTGTAGATTGTAATTCCTTTATATTAAAAAGACCCTCATCAATCAAATCTTGAATTGCACATCTTAAATCTTTACATTTTTGTGTCATATGTCCATCTACTCTATGATATTCACAATGTAGCTCAGGTTTAAACCAATCTGTTGTGGTATCAAGTTGTCTTATGGAAGGGAGTTCAATCCTATTTGTATCAAGTAAATGCTTGAGAATTATATCCATTGGTTGATTGAGCTTAGTAAATTTACGTGATGAAGGTTTTCGAGAGGTTTTTGATAATTGCCTTAGGAATTCAGTCATAAAAGGACCTAATGGTTTCTTACCTCTTTTTTCTTTATTATGGGTAGAATGATGATAGGAAGATTGTGAAGTATGATGTGAGTGCATGGTAGGATTGGAAGAATAAGTATTTTCTTGTTGAAATGGATGTGTTGTATTGAAAGAAGAATATTGAAAGGGTGGAGGAGGATTGTATGTGGATTGATAGACATAATATGGATATATGGGAGAATAGATAATATCATTATGAAGAGGATTGGAAAAGGGATTGTCCTGTTGGGGTAAGGATGAAAAATGAGAAAAGTGTGATGGAGGTGATGTTGAATAGGGATGAGGTTGGTCATAATCAACAAATGTATTTGGCTGAATTCTTCCAACATTACTGATGGGCTCATATTGATTTGAGTAAAAACTCATGGTTTCTTTAGTACTTCTAAAAGTAATATTTAGTATCTACTATTTAGAATTGAATCTAAAACATACAAACTTGAAATGATGATTTTGTTGTTTTTTTTTCTTGTATACATATATATATATATATATATATATATATTTCATTTTTTTATATTTTTGAATCAGAAAGATGCCTATGTTATTCACGTCGGGTTCACCAAAATGTATCGCCCAAATTTTTTGCACCCTTACCTTCGGGCTAAAGGATCCGTGCCCTGGAAGGGGGATGCGAGAAGGATGGGACAATACCTCGGACGGAGAGGCCCTTTGAAGGTCGCGCCTCTCGGGGGAGGGGTATAAGGGTGAATTTTTGACGGATGGTGGGGTTCACCAGGAAACTTTGAGTGGCAGTTTCCATGCCTAGGTTGAGAATGGGTTTGATGTGTTCATTTTATATTCAATCATTCATATTCCTAGGTTGGCCAAAATGAATCTAAGCTATTCTATATGAAATTTTGGGTTTATATGAAGACAACAAACATGAATGAATCCTAAATACAGAGACTATGTGAAATGGAGAGGAATACACCTGATTCCTGATGTCTGATGAAGATTCTAAAGCTTGTAGGAGTCCAGATCATCCCGGATATGACAGGATCATCTGTAATTGTATAGAATCATCCCAAATCATAGGTGATCGTCTGAGATCAGACAAGATCATCGGTGACCTGACGAATTCATCAGATGAATTCGTTAGAAACCTACAATCATGGAAACAGACACCAAAAACCAAAAATGCAATTGCAAGAATGATGCAAAATGATAGAAATAATAGTATAGATGCTTAAATAATAAATCCAGATAGCAAATCAAATGGGATGCATTGTTTTAATAACTTATTTTAAATTTTATCATGCAAATATGCTAAATGAGGTGAACTCCAGGATGTAGAACATAAATAAATCGATCTAATGCATAATTAAATAAGAGAGAAAGGTAGAAAATGCAAACTCAGGGCTCTGGTTGCCCCCAATCTGAACTGCAGTCAAAATCATCTGCAATCGTACGAGATCATCGCCGATCTCGTCAGGATCGTCCGAAATCGTGTTGGATCGCCTGCGACGATCCGAGCTTCCTTCGACTGAAACACAGTAAAATCCTGCAATAAAACCTAAAAATACAAATGCAAATGATGGGGGCGAGGATGTTCTAATACAACACAAAACTAGAGTTGCAAGGAAATGATCAGCCAGGGGGATAAACTGGGAAAATCCCAAGTTTATATAGGATTAGGGGGAGGTTAGGAGGTTGGGGATCATCCCAATCTGGGAGATCTCCAACGTAGGAATCTCCAACCACGTAGACACGCTTCTGCCCGAGTTGGAGAGGTTGTTGAAACAGAAGCTAATTATGAAAATTTGAGTTTTGGGACGAAATCGTCTGGACGTTCTGTCCCAGATGAATTCATCCGATTTGGGACGATATCGTCAGATCGATGATGATATCGTCCAACGGTCAAAACAAATTCTAAAAATGGCACAAAAAATGAGGTGAGAGGTTAACGGGCGGTTTCGAGGTTAAAATTCAAATTTTTTATCTTTTTACTGATGGTTTAACTACGCCAATTTTAGGGTGCTACACCCTACTATATTTCACACATCAGAATGGCAGACCATGAACAACCTTCTTCCAATCAAGGCCTCAGTGCGATTAAGGTAATTCAAAACCAAAACCTCACATTCATTACCAATAAAATGAACAAAATTAATTATTTGGTTAATTAATCACACTAAACTATTGGCAATGAACCACACCCTAGGTTAGGCTAGCTTAGATTAATTTTAATTAATTTTTTTTTATTTTTTGGCTAGGAAAAGACCCGAACAGGTCGTATCCCTAGATCACAGCTGCTATATGTGGTTCCCCTTTGATCTATTGGGGACCGCAGGTATCAACTGCGGTTAGGTTTGAATTACAACGGTAAAAAAATTGACCATTGGGTAGACCATGGGTTGACCTATGGTTCCCTTTTTTATGAAAATGTTTTCAATTTTTTTGTAATTTTCTTAGCAGTTAATGCCATTTTATTGCACCTATGAGATGTATTTTTAAATTTTTTTATCATGCTTAGCATAATTTTGCATTGTTAGCTATTTTTTACTTTATCTATCTCTTTTTAGGTTGTTTTTAGTTGTTTAATTAGCCTTTAGTTAGATTTTTCCTTATACTATATCTCTTTGTAGAGACCAACCTCTAGAGCTAGGGAGTCAGAACTCCTTAACACTCTCTGCCCACTACTGACTGATAAGGAGCGAGAGTGGTTTAGAGTAATAATATTTAGCTATGTTTTAGATCTACCCACCATTAGGGTAGATCAAGCTTACATGACTGCATTGGCCCAGAGCTAAAATGCCTAAACCAACACATTTCACCTACTGACAGGTGAAATGACTATCACACTTGAGGACGTCTACAAGATCTTTAGGATCCCTATTGATGGTGAGCCCATAATCTCCTCTACCTCTTGAAGCAGTGAAGTTATGTTCGATGAGATCTTTGAAAATCAAAGCCAAGAGGCCCAGCATAAGATCGATCATGGTGGCATTCACATCGAGGAGTGGTATGATGAGCAGGTCTTCTTCGTTCGTGAGGTAGTTTTCATGCACCTAGTCATGCAAGTTGTGCTTCCAAATTCCTCAGGTGTGAGGATTTCTTGGAACCTTCTAGCTTGTGTCAAGAGAGTTATTCAGAGCTCCACATGATGGCCATTGCTCCTAGCCTAGGGGAGTGCCTTATTGTGCTAGTTGTACCATGAGCTATACCATATTACCTACCAGAGTTGGGTTGGGATCAACTGCAGTCTATTACTATAGATCTAGGGTTGGTAGAACATCTAGATCAAGTGACCTATAGTGATACCACTAGCTATTATTTCTATTCTTACCGCATGCCAGTGCTATGTCACATTTTGGCTTATGAGGAGGAGGGATTTTGGAACAGGTCCCATGCTAAGGACATTGATCATTACATCAATCGATTTGCAGCATTGAGTCTAGATGACATTGAGTGGCGTCCATACATGGATTGCCCTATATGGATAGAGGTTGGTGAGAAGCTATGCCAGGCTTGACGAGATAGATGGTTACTTGGCCACAAGTCTAAGATCTATGATTAACAGTTCTACTCGCAGGTCCTATGATAGTTCAATTTGGTACAAGACATTCCAGAGCTACCTATTATATATAGGTGACTAGTTCTAGAGATTCATCTATAGTGGGTGCTACCTATAGCTCTAGGTGATGTTGCAGATGATTTCCAAGATTCTAAAGTTGCTATTTTTGGAACCACCCCAATGTATGATACCTGGTGGTCCCTACTTTGATGGCAGGGATCTAGACCTCTCGATCGGGTTGAGGAGGCAACGGAGGCTGATCCACAGGGGAGCAATGTGCACCCATGAACTGAGGGTAGATGGGGTGCATAGGATGTAGGAGGCTGAGGATGAGGGCCTATATGAGGGTGAGGTACCTCTAGACAGTGAGGTAGGTTAGCTGCTAGCCTAAGTAGCAGATTTGTAGAGCTAGATTAGTATGCTACAGTCTTAGCAGCTACAGTGGGACACATATATCACCATGTTAGAGGTAAAGTTGTCTGACAGGGAGAGGTGACTCTAGGAGATCTAGGATCAGGCCATAGTTGTGATAGAGAATGCTACAGTAGCAGAGGCACGAGTTCAAGAGCTGACTAGATCACTTGAGTTGGCAAAGGCATGACGAGCGACTACTATAGTAGAGAGGGACTTGGCTTAGTCCTAGGCTAAGAGAGGCAACCCATCATCTTATTGTGTTGTCATGGCACCACCTTCAGCACCAGCACTTGCATTGCTAGGGGGCACGATCCTATGGTTGAGATTAGGTAGCTTACTTCCCTCATATAGGAGGGGAATGATTTATGTGATGTGAGGGTAACTCGCATCTCTCAGATAGAGGGATGGATTAGATTGATAGGTGGGCAGGTTCCAAAGGATCCACATACTGTAGGGTCCCAGCAGACCAGATCTAGGATGACATGACAGTCATCTATGAGTTCGAGTCATATGACTCACAGGACTGAGAGGACACACAAGTCCTCTAGTACACATGGCGCTAGCTCACATGAAAGGCACAGGGATGATAGAGGTGATACAGGTGACTCTTCGACTAGGGGTGTAGGCCTCCATAGCATACATGGGTTACTATTTTGATGTACTATTTTTGTGTGTAAGGTCGAGGACCTACATGGATGTAGCCTACGAGTATTTTTTATATACTTTATGTACTCATTTTGGACACACACACACACACACACATATATATATATATATATATGAGACTTGATAATTTTGTCTCATTATGTGTACTTGTATATATTTTCAATTTTATGTATATGTTATGCACATGGATGTAATGCTTATGTTAATTTGATGTTGTATGATGTGATGTATGGATGACATGCACTAGATAGCTATTTTTTTTATGATGATGATGATATGTAGTGATCTAGATATTTTGATGTGTTATATGATGGATGCATATGAATGCTATGTTTACTTAATGCATAATTGATTTTTATTTATTGCATGCATTTAATTTTATGACATTGTCACGATATGCTAATGCAATGTATGTAATGCATTATTTACATGATGGTAATCTAATGTAAATGAACTTGTATGATTTAATCACTTAAAACGTAAAGAATGAATGCAATATGTGTTTATAAATCTAATGGATGACACCACAGAATATATAAAAATCATGAATGTAATTAGAAATCCTCATAATAAGAATTTGATCAATTAATCACCCATATATGAAATGCAATGATGTGCGATGTTATGATGCGAATGATGCAATATGTCATTCTATTTTATTTTTGCACTTTTGAATGATATGCACGATATAGTCAGTGGTCATCTAGATATTATTTCTAATATCCATTTGGTATCTATCCTATATCTTGATTGTGCTTACTGTTAATAATGTATCGATTATTGGATACTTTGAAATTTGATATTTTGAAATGACTTTTATTTTTATGGTTGTGATACTTGAACTTTGTTGCTATTAGAGAGATTTTTGAGGTTTTCCATGAGACTCAAACACCCTAATTTACCTATCAAAAGTTGCATACTAACCATACTAGACTTCTTAAATGTAAGGTTTTCGCTAGGATAGGCCCTAACTGTTCATTATCCCTGTGTGTGCACATGAATATATTAAGATAAGACACGAGCATTCCCTAATGTCATGTAGGATTCTTTAAGCCCATTTCTAAGATAGGGGTTCCAAAAATTTCTTATCCAATCCCAGGTTTAGATTTCAGTTGGACTAAGCCATTAGGCGATACAAGACACCTAAAGCTAACTCTTCCACATTCAAACATTGGTCTTGTCCATAAGAAAGATGCTAATGCATCAGACATATCATCATGTGTAAGGTACAACAGTGCTAGAAATTCTAGGGATTCAAGATTTGTCCCTCTTTTATTTCATTTTTTGGGATACTTGCTCATATGTAGTGAAGCAAGGGAGTCGATTCCATTTTGACTTTGACTTTCTTTGGATATTATTTTGGATGGCATTCCAAAATAACTTATGATATGCTCTAGTATAAACTCTGCTATACGAGCTCCAGTGGTCATTGTTAAGGCTATTGCTTCCACCCACTTTGTGAAATACTCAATAGCCATGATAATAAATATATGTCAACCCGATGATGGGGGAGAGATCTTGCCTATAAGATCTAGTCCCCACTGAGAAAATGGCCAAGCCGCTTGGATGGGTTGTAAGGCCTACGATGGCAAGTGTGTAATATTAGCATGATGTTGACATTTGACACATTTATTGACATACACATTGCAATCCTTATCCATAGTGGGCCAATAGCAACCCATTCAAAGGATGCGCTTGATGATGGCAATGCCGTTGAAATGGCCACCGTATGTACCATCATGAGATTGCAAAATTACCCAAGATGACTCTTGGGGATCTAGATAATGAAGGAGAACTCCATCGTAACCTCGGTGATACAATATGTATCCTATTAAGACATATTTAGCCACTTTTTTTTAAATGTGCATTTTGTGACACACGATAATCCCTTTGTAATTATACTAAGTTTTAGGAAGTCTTGAATTTGCAACATCCAATTTTGATAAGCCTCAGCCCCTTAACTTGATTTACTATAAGCAAGGAGTCGCCAAAGATATTTAATATTTTAATATCCATGGCGACAGCTGTGTGGAGGTCCAGTAGTAGGGCTTTGTACTCAGCGTTGTTATTGGTGCATGGAAAATCTAATTTACATGAAAAGGGCATAGGAGCTCCTTATGACATGAAAAAAACTATTCTTACACCACCCCCTTGCTCGCACTTTGAACCATCAAAGAACATAGTCATATCAACATTGTTCTTTGGTTCCTTAGGTTCGATAACTTTAGATATGATGAAGACTGCATCGTCCAAAATCTCTATGGTCAGAGGCCTACTGTTTGACAGTGGTGCCTCAACTAATTGATCAGCTATGACTTGTCTCTTAATGGACTTCTAGCTTATGAATTATAGATTGAATTATGTCAATAGCATGATTCACTTTGCAGTATGCGTATTATGATACATCTTACTCATCATGTACTACAAAGGATTTTGTTTGGATATAACATATGTCATATGACTTAACATATAGTGTCACAATTTCTTGGTAGCGAATACTACTACTAAACATAGTTTTTCCACATATGCATACCCGAGCTCATAGCTCACCAAGGTTCGACTAATATAATATATGGCATGTTCTTTGCCTTGCACATTCTTTTGGGTTAACATGGTTCCCAGTGCAAAGTCAGTTGTCAATGTATATAGTAGAAAAGGCACCTCTAGCCTTGGTGGAGCTAGCACTGGCAGTGTCACCAGGTATTTCTTTATTTCAATGAAGGTTGCTCGATAGTCCTCATCCCAGTTGAATGGGACCCCCTTATGTAGCAGTCTATTCATGGGTCGATATTTATCTTATTACTAAGCGATGAATCGCTTTATCAATGCTACTTTGTCCTGAAGGATTCTTAACTCTTTAATATTGGAGGGAGGACGCATCTCTAAGATAGCCTTGACCTTCGTTGGGTCAAATTCGATGCCTCATTTAGAAATGATGAATCCTAGGATTTTACCAAAAGTTATGCCAAATATGCACTTCTTAGGATTCAACCTAACATTGTTCTCTATCAGATGATCGAAGACCTTCTTTAAGACCTTTGCATTCTATTCTCACAGAAATGACTTGGCTAAGAATTCATCGATGTAATATTATAGAATTTTATGCATATAGTCATGAAAGATGTATGTCATGGCCCGTTGATATGTGGCACCAGTGTTTTTGAGGCCAAATGGCATAACTTTATAGCAAAACATTCCCCATGGCGTTATAAATATGGTTTTATGTTGGTCTTCAGGTTTAATCCAAATTTAATTGTAACCAAAAAACCATCCATTAAGAAGATCATTTCGTGACCTATAGTTGCATCCACAAGAGCATCGATATTAGGCAACATAAATTAATCTTTGGGTGTTGCCTTATTGAGGTCTCTAAAATTTGTACAAATACAAATTCTTCCATTAGGTTTTCCCATGGGTACCATATTGGACATCCATTCTAGATAGTCGATGGAAATTACAAAATCTACATCCAACAGCTTTTGTAGCTCATATTTCACCATCAAGGCTACTATTGGATGCATCTTTCTAAGTTTTTTCTTGACTGAATTCTTTGTTAGATCTAGTGAAAGGTTATGAGTAACCAATTTTGGGTCTAGACCTGGCATATCCTTATACATCCAAGCAAATATATGTGGTCTCTCTTTCAGCAGAGGGATGAGAGTGGCCCACTCATCTAGAGTGAGACTCTCTCCAAATTTAACCTTATTTGAACTATTGGGATCGTTACTGATATCCATCTCAAAGGTTTCCTCTACTAACATATGTGATCCCTCCTCAAGATAATGAGGTGTAGGAATAAAATGGATGTCATCCATTGGATTCATAGGTTCTATGTTGGAAGCATCCTCAGCATGATACACATCATAAGCACAACCTGGTGCAAAATGTAATGGTTGCAACATTTCTTCATTAGGGAATAAATCTTCAAGCTCAACGAGTGAGTCAGCGTGATCCCAGTCGATAGCATCTACATTGAGATGCAACGATTTATATGGATTTGTTGGATTGCAGAGTGGGGTGGTCAAATAAATGGAAACCATGTTGATTGAATGGTATTGGTCTCCAAAACCACACGGAAAAACTTTTACATAATCGATGTAGTCCTCATACCCACGATATGGCTCTAATGAAATAGGCACAAAGGGGTCTTCTCTATATGAAGTACAAAAAATTGGATCCTCTATATGTATTTATTATAAAATAGGATCATTTGGCTCAAGGATATCCATGTAATTCTAAAAGTGAAATGTAGAAGGACGACATACCAGATATGATGCAAACAAAATTGATATGGTATAGATGCTAAGTCCTACGAATGCGATGAACAAATGCATGAAGGAAATGACGCAGAAATGAGATGTAAGCAAAACAAAGTGGGGCCTCTTTTATTAATGTTGCTTTTAATCCGGTTACAATACGTCTCCCCCCTCTAGGGCTCAGAACGTTTGATACAGTTCGTTACATCAATGGATGGTACGCTTCCTAGTGTCTTTCGCATGCCCACATTCGAAATGGGCGGGCCAAAAGTTGTCGCCGCTTGTGTCCGTGTGTTTCTGGTGGTGAGATCCTGTGCACAAAAAAATAGCAAATAGTTAATAGCATATGCGGATATAGGAAAACATGCAATCCCCAAAGCCTCCGGCTAGTTAATATATAAAAGAATGAAATGATGGTCAAAACATGTCATAATGAATTCAAACTTTGATAGAGGCATGGAGACATCATCAGGGACACATTGCAAAAATAACAGTCAGGAAATCATGCACATATTTCTAATCGCTTCGGGGTGGGACGTTGGGGACTGTCACAAAACGTGCAAGAGCGACCTTGCAAATGTCCTGCCTAGAGGCCTCCAAAACTCCTGCAAACTTGGGGTTAGACTAAAAGGGGCATTTTGAGATGACCCAGAAGGTCAGATTTGGCAGATTCTACCTAGATTGTCCTGTATCCGAAGGCGCTCCCTGTAGGTTAGTAAACGCATAAAATGATAAAAACAAGGTCAAATCATGTCAGAAAGCAATGAAACTTGGACAACAGCATAAGTACATCAGATACAACATAATGCAAAAATAATAGTAAAGAAATCATGCACAGATTTCTAATCACTTCGGGGTGGGGCGATTAGGACTACAGCAGTGTGGGGGCGCCGGGGGCAGGACGCCCACCGTTTGGGGCTTAGTTTTGGCACCAATCCAAGTGGGATGGGTCCAAAACCTCCTAGGGGGTTGTGTCGATGAGTTTGGTGTGGGATTGTGGCCGATTGCTTGGGTTTTGGGTCTAGATTGCGTTCCTAGTGCTCACCCGATAACCTCTCTTCCAAAAGAGAAATTAGGGATGTAGGAAGCACAAAGAGGAATGGGGGTATAATTTGGCAGCACTTCGTTGCTCCAAATGCTCCAGCTCTATCCCTTTTTGGGGTGAGGAGGCTCACCTTTTTATAGACCTAGGGGTCTCCTTTGAATGTGCATGTGAGGGTGCCACTTGGCTCACCATGCCCTTTTTGGGGAGAGAAGATTCCTCCCTGATTTAGGGCCTCCTTGAATGAGGCTTCCATGATCAGGGCATGCTTGACTGAAGTCCCTCTCTCTGATTTGAAACCATTCCTCGCAATTGCATGCCTTGAAGGTGAAGTTGGGTGGTGGATCTGGGCTGCCATTTGTCAAGGCTTGACTTTTTTCTAGTCAAACCTGCTAATCGTCCCACCCTGGAGCGATTGCTGCTAATCATCCCGGGGTGGGACGAATAGGATTCTAATCATCCCAAGGTGGGACGAATAGGGAGCAAAGTGCTTAAAAGGTGCCAAATTGACCTCTGACCTTCCAAAACTGATTTGGGAGTGGTTAGGACCACTTTTTAACCTCTCGGAGGCTGCCCTAGGGGGTATGTATGCCAATTCGATCAGTGCTTGTAGTCACATAATCGGATTGGTGTTGTTTTGGTGTCTATAGATGCCCCTTTTTGGGATGCGTTGTGTGTGGCGTAGTGTTGAGAAAAAATAGATGACCAAAGCACTTAATGATTAGGGTTTCTCAATAACCTAACCAAATTTTGATGCCCCAAGTATGGAAAGGGCACGCATTCTTGAATCCTTGCTTCTGACGAGCTAAGGAGCTTAACTCAAGTGTAACCTTTTTCAGTGAGGTGTACTTGATCTTGGACATTGTTCAGTCATGAATAGGCAAAGGGTGCAACCTTTTTTTCGAGGAACCTTGTCTTCATGCTTCCAGAATGCCAAGTGTTTGTTTAGCTTGTGATTATTGCTTGTTTGCTGCCCCAAGCAGGAGCGTGATTGTCTTTGTCAATGATTCTTTGAATGCATGCCATTTCCTTGATTGGGTGTGTATTTGTTGATTTGGTGACTAAGTGTGACTACCCCCTCAAGCGACGAATCGATGAGGGAATGACCAAAATGAGAAAAGCGATGAGTCGCTTGACCCAAGATGACGTTTGTAAGGGTGCCTTCAGTTGTTTTTCATTGAACGCTTATTGCAGTTTTCCAACAATCGGACCTATTTTTGGTGGGTTTTGACCCTTTTTGTGATGCCGATTGGGGTAGAAATTATCAAAAATCCTCCTTCCCGTGGAGCGGTCCAGCTATGCTAGCCTTCTTAGGGAGTAGGATAGTGAGTATTTGTGACCCCGATGGCAGTTTTTCATGCCATGAATGTCAGGTGCAAAGGCACCTTTGTTCGGCAGATTTATTGCTGTTTTTGGTGCATTTTTTGGATGCAATTTTTGTTGCTTTATTTCTTGCTCTGTAATCATCCCAGGGTGGGACGAATACCAATTTTGTAATCGTCCCAGGGTGGGATGAGCACTAACTAGAGCGCTCATCCCAGGGTGGAACGATTACAGGCCTAACAACCTATATAAGGACCAAAACTAGGTTTTGGGCTCATTTGCAACAATTTTTTCTTGGCGATTTGGAGCAGTGAGGAGGAGTGCGAGTGTGCGTAGCGGAGCGCTACTAAAATTTCATGGACATCATGAGTGCGAGAACCGGATCTTCGAGTGGAGGAGCCGAGGTGAGACCGGTATGATGTTCCTTCTCCCTTCCTGTTATTCATTTTTGTTTTATATGAAGTTAAAAACTCACATATAAATGTTTGTTTGCGTTATTTTGTTTTTATTCGTATATCAAGTTGAAAACCTAATATATGATTTTTTTATTATTTTTTTGTTTTTTTGCATTAATATTAAGGTTGAAACCCTAATATTAATTTTTATATTTTTGTATTGTTTTTCGTTAATATTAAGGTTGAAACCCTAATATTAAGTTTTGTTTTTTTTTATTGTTTTGTTCATATTAAGGTTGAAACCCTAATATTTATTTTTATGTTTTTGTTTTTTTTTTGTTCACATTAAGTCTGAAACCTTAGTATGATTTTTTGTTTTGTTTTGTTTTTTGTTGATTGTACAGTTATTTTCATGTTTGTTATCATTGTTGTACAATTTTATTTTAATGTATCT
Organism: Wollemia nobilis; assembly: GCA_028583015.1. Taxonomy (NCBI): domain Eukaryota; kingdom Viridiplantae; phylum Streptophyta; class Pinopsida; order Araucariales; family Araucariaceae; genus Wollemia; species Wollemia nobilis. Next base: position 151,935 of record JAQPPZ010002765.1, read on the forward strand.
ATACTTTTGCTATACTTTTGTTGTACAATTGTAAATTGTAGCTTGTTGTTTTTCTATACTATTTTATTTTAATTTTTTTTGTTTATATTAAGTATGTACTTAATATCTTTTTGTTTTTTATTATTTTTTAGGTTGTGAAGAGTCGGTACCGCCAACCGACTATTTTCTCTGATGCCCGGGATGCCTTGACAGTTGGGGATTGGGAGTGGCTTGATGCCCTTGGGCTCAAGCAGGTGACGCATCTGGAGCCGATGGTGGGGGATCGGGCATATTTGACTACCCTGATCAATCTGTGGGATCCCCGCACCAACACTTTTCATCTCCCAACAAGGGAGATGACTGTGACTCTAGAGGATGTGTATCAGATTCTACGGATTTTGATAGATGGGCTGCCTATCCGGATGACCCATCGGGACCAGCGGATAACGGTATTGACATGGTGTTTTGGTCGGGCGATGGAGAGGGGGTGGAGAGGGTTATGGAGAGGGCAGAGGCTGACTGCCAGATAGGTGGTATTCTAGTGTGGTGGTGGCTAGAGAAGGGCGTATTAGGGGTGAGGCATGCTTTACTCATGGCCCTCATTTCCAATATGTTACTTCCTGACTCCTCAGGTGTGAGGTTCCCTTGGAACCTGCTTGAGTTAGTTTTCACATTGGTGGAGTGTCCTACATCAGCTCCACTTATTATGAGATGGGGTCAGACATTATTGGCATATTGTACGACAAGCTGTATGATGAGTTGTATGAGGTCCACTATCGAAAGTGGAAGGGGATCGGGTGCAGCTATCTCTTGCAGTGTAGGGGGTGGAAGCACATAGCTGTGGAGCAGCCGTAGGGTTTGCCTTGGACCACCCGAGGTGAGATGGTGGATCGGGAGATTGGATATGCCAATTTATGGTGGAGGTCGGAGGAGCATGGACAGAGTCGATGGTGGGCAGGTGACGTAGGTCACTATACTGATGCCTTCTCTCATCTAATGCTAGGGCAGGTGTTTTAGTGGTCGTATCAGGACTGTCCAGCCTGGCTTGAGGCTGGAGAGTGGCTCCGATGTGTGCGTAGGGGTAGATGGTTGATTGGGTGGCATGGGACAGAGTAGGAGTACTTCCCATATGTCTGGGTGACATGATAGTTTGGGGTGCACCAGGGATTTCCTGGTGATCCCTTGATCTATCGGCATCACGATGATGAGAGGACCCTAGTCTGGCCTATCATTGAGCCACTAGGTGAGGGGTCTGATGTAGTTATTGATGTACCCAACATGGATGATGTCGGGGTAACTGCAGAGTATGACCGGTGGTGGATTATGCGGTGATGGTGGGGTGAGGGGCCTCTAGGAGGCATGGATACGGTAGCAATAGGAGGTGGGGGTGTAGAGGCACCAGTGGAGGGTTGGGGGCTCCGCTTGATGATGTTGACATGGTGGAGGTCGATGACTTCATCGATGATGGAGATGATCTGGGGGTTCCGGAGCAGTCGGATGTACAAGATGTCCCGAAGTAGTGGGTGCCGGAGTAGCAGGCCATCCCGAAGGTGCCCATGCCTCAGGCTATCTCAGGGGATGTGGAGGTTGGGTTTCATGTTGAGATAGCATGATTGGAGGGTCTCTTACGAAGATGGGAGGAGGAGCATAGAGACATTTTACAGGAGAGGGATCTCCTATAGACTCAGTTGGCATAGTGGGATAGTGCATTGGTTGTGTATCATCGATGAGATATGGAGTGGGGGCGATACCGGGTAGAGTTAGAGACAGAGGTTGTCTGCCTTGGTGGATAGTTACCTAAGCTTGATGGAGGTGGTTCATCACGTCGTACGAGAGGTAGTGAGACTGAGCAGTCTGCATCCTCTCATCACAGGTGGTTGGATGAGGGTAGCATTGGTGGGCAGGGTGTGCGGGCTGGCAACAGCCACCCTGAGAGGTCCCATAGGACCCATACTACTGGGGGTAGTTCCAGTCGCACCGATCCTGCGTGATCATGGTGGTCGACTCCCTAGGCTTTGGGGATTTTGAATTTTTGGTTTTTTTGTGAGGTCAGAGGACCTTCTTATTGTAGCTTGAGGGCATTTTGACTTGATATATATACATGACTCATTTTTGGTTTGATGATATGCTTGTCATGGTTTATTGTTCTTTATGCACATTTATTTATGTTGATGTATGCATATGCTATTATGACTATGGATGATTTTAACTATATGATATAGATGTATGCATATGGAATGGATGGAATGATTTGTTGGTATACAGGCGATGGCACCATAGACTGTACAAGATTTACTAGCTTTCTGTACTATGTGATTGCTTTATGGAATAACTTTGCATTTGTAATTTTTGTTTTGTATTTTTTGATGGTGATGTAAGTAATGAAATGTACAACAATTGTTTTAGAATGTAGTTAAGGTTTTTCTGAGACTCGGATGCTTTAACTAACTAGTCAAGACTGTACATTATCTTACAAGACTTTCGAACAAGGTACGAATCAGACTTGAGTTTGACCAAGTTATTTCACATCCCTGTGTGTGCGATTGAGTTCATTTATGTGGTATTCATAAGGATACCGCCAGTGCCAGGTAGGCTGTCCACCAAACCTGTACTGAGGATCACCTAATTAGCTCCACTAACTCCTTTGTTGTATTTAGTAAGATTAATCTATGGGGCAATCTAGGATACCATAAGCTAGCTCATCCACATGCAAACATTGGTCTACACACATGCAAAGCTAATGTGATAGACATATCGTCATGCATTTAGGATACCGCCATTGCCAGGTAGGCTATCCACCAAACCCGTAATGAGGATCACCTAAATGGTTTTTCAAATGCTGAGAATTCTAGGGATTCAAGCTCAGGCGTCTTTCGGTTGTTCAATTTGTTGGGATACTTGCTCTCACATATAGTGATGAAAATCACTATTTATTTTTTCTCTTTCTTCTCTTGAGCAAGGGGTTTGAGTAGTGGTGATAACCACTATTATTTTTTATTGTTGCCTTTTAGATTTTGACTTTTGATTTCAAAGTTGAGCTTGTGGGATTTTGGCTTGTGAATGGCATTGATCCTTTAGGCCTTGGGGATGACTACCCATCCTTCTCAGGGGCATGTAGTATGAATCCTTATGACTTTGGGGATCAAAGGTGTTTGGGAATTTTGATGGTGAACTTTTGGGATTTTTCTTTGGAATGGCATTGATCTTTTAGGCCTTGGGGATGACTACCCATCCTTCTTAGGGACATGTAGTACAAATCCTTATGACTTTGGGGATCAAAGGTGTTTGGGATTTTTGATGGTGAACTTTTGGTTTTTCTTTGGAATGGCATTGATATTTTAGGCCTTGGGGATGACTACCCATCCTTCTCAGGGGCATGTAGTACAAATCCTTACGACTTTGGGGATCAAAGGTGTTTGGGATTTTTGATAGTGAACTTTTGGGATTTTGCTTCGTGAATGGCATTGATCCTTTTAGGCCTTGGGGATGACTACCCATCCTTCTTAGGGGCATGTAGTATGAATCCTTACGACTTTGGGGATCAAAGGTGTTTGGAATTTTTGATAGTGGTGAAAACCACTATTTATTATGGGGAATTGGATGGGGAAGAGCTTGTCCTTTTGTCAATTCTCAGCATTCTTGAACCATTCGCATAGGGGGATGAGCAGGATAACGTTTCACTTATGGTACCCTAGACTGCTTTGTAGGTTTCGTCTTTCGTTCACACAACTTGGGAATTTTTATGTGTTTTAAGCTTGTGTTGGGATGCTATGTAACAAGGCGTGATCCAAGTAAAACTCTACCTTGTAAAAATCGGTCTGACTTTGTACAACATTTGACTAGAAATCTAAAGACAGTTGAATGACAAAAACCCTAAAGACATTAGAAGACAACTGACTATGATATGGCAAAAATGCGAAGGGCGTTATTCTTGATGGATCATTTTACAAAATGGATAAATGTGGAAAATGATGGAATTGCCGAGTAATTACAGTCTATGGTGCGTTTGACATGTATGACCAGCAAATATGCAATGTATGTATGCGATGCCTAATGCAGCTTTTTGTGTTTTGATTTTTAAGATTATGCATGAAAGTGAGATGCAATTTTTTTGTTATTTTTGATTATCTATTGTTTTTGAATATTCGTTATGGATGGTTTAACCCGAATGGGTGTGGACCAAGTGATTCTTACGGATCCTTGGAGGTTTTGACCAAAGGGATTATAGATACCTTTGGGGCATTTTTGTTGACCAAGCGATTGTGGGAACCCTTGGAGCTTTTGGTTTGACCAAAGGGATTATGGATACCTTTGGGGCATTTTGGGTGACCAAGTGATTATGGGAACCCTTGGAGCTTTTGGTTTGACCAAAGGGATTATAGATACCTTTGGGGCATTTTTAGGGTGACCAAGCGATTGTGGGAACCCTTGGAGCTTTTGGTTTGACCAAAGGGATTATGGATACCTTTGGGGCATTTTAGGTTGACCAAGCGATTGTGGGAACCCTTGGAGCTTTTGGTTTGACCAAAGGGATTATGGATACCTTTGGGGCATTTTAGGTTGACCAAGCGATTGTGGGAACCCTTGGAGCTTTTGGTTTGACCAAAGGGATTATGGATACCTTTGGGGCATTTTAGGTTGACCAAGCGATTACGGGAATCCTTGGGGCTTTTGGTTTGACCAAAGGGATTATGGATACCTTTGGGGCATTTTTGGTTGACCAAGCAATTATGGGAACCCTTGGAGATTTTTGGTTTGACCAAAGGGATTATGGATACCTTTGGGGCATTTTAGGTTGACCAAGCGATTGCTGGAATCCTTGGAGCTTTTGGGGTGGGCTATGGCTCTCTAAATGTTGAATGGCCTCAAATGACTGATGTTCAAGGGTTCTAGTTCCTTGATTCCTTCAAGAGAGGCGAGCCGGTATGTTCCAAGTCCTATTTTACTATCGATTACATAAGGACCTAACCAATTTGCTATGAACTTGTCCCTTAAATGGGGTGGCAAGTTAGAATTTTGTTGGTTCTCTTTTAAGACCAGGTCACCAACCTGAAAGTCCCTTAGGTGAACTTTCATGTTGTATGCTTTCTTAAGTCGCTCTTGATAGATACGTAAATGCTCGAGAGCATTGATGCATCATTCATCGAGTAACGTAAGCTGGTCTAATCGGGCCTACCATGCAGTGTCATCATCGATGAACTCTTGCATTGATATGCGCAGGGAGGGTATTTCCAACTCGAGAGGCATGACCGCCTCGGAGCCATACACTAGCAAAAATGGAGTTGCCCCAGTGGGCGTCCGAATGCTAGTGCGATAAGCCCATAGGGCAAGTGGTATTTGGATGTGCCAATCCTTATGATTATCTATGACCATATTTTTAAGGATGGCAACTAGCATTTTGTTTGATGCCTCTGCTTGCCCATTTGCCTACGGATAATAGGGTGTCAAAAAATTATGCTGAATTTTGTACTTTGTTGTCAAAGCACGCACATCTTTGTTCTTAAATGATGTCCCATTATCCGAGATGATCTTGGATGGAATACCAAAATGACATATGATGTTATGTAAAATGAACTCCGCAATGTGGGGCCCAGTCGTAGAGGTAAGCGGAATTGCTTCCACCCACTTAGTGAAGTACTCTATGGCCATTATGATAAACGTGTGATGACCTGATGATGTAGGGGAGATATTTTCGATGAGATCTAAGCCCCACTACGAAAATGGCCAAGCTGATTGGATCGGATGCAAGGCTTGAGAAGGTACGTGTGTCAAGTTAGCATGGTGTTGACACTTCATGCACTTTCACACATATGCGCAACAATCTCGCTCTAAAGATGGCCAATAATAGCCCATGCAAAGAATGCGCTTTGCGATGGCCATACCACTGAAGTGGCCACCACATGTACCATCGTGCGCTTGGGTGATCACCCAAGTGGACTCTTGCTAGTCCAAGCAATGGAGGAGGATTCCTTCATAGCTTCGATGGTATAAAATGTCTCCTAGCAAGACATGTTTTGTCGCTTTCTATTTGAATGATATTTTTGTGGCATGCGACAATCCAAGTGGGAGGCTACCTAACTTGAGATAGTCTCTTATGGGTGTGTACCAATCCTACTGATCAGAAACCTCGATGGTATGAACGGTCGATCCCTCTTGAAGTTCATCCCTAGCAAAAGTTGAGTGGGAAAGAACTTGTAAAAATAGCATTGTGTTGCTATTAAGAGGGGTTGGAGAGAACAAAGACCCCCAGTTGGCATGATTCAGACTATCATGGATTCGAGAGAACCTATCTTGAGATGGTTCAATCTGGATCAGGTGGATTCTTGGTGTTATGTCAGAGCTTGCATGCTCCATCATGGATTGTGATAACATTTTGACTTGAATGGTTGTCATCTCACCAGAAGGGTCTTGCGGGATTAGTGACCCCAAGGAGGCCATAGTGTCCGCAAAATGATTCGATGATCGAGGGAGTGCCTCGATGTCGTACCATTCAAGATTTGCCAGGAATTTATCCACAAGGGCTTTGTAGGCTTATAGAACTGGGCATTTGCATTGGAATACCCCTTTCACTTGGTTGACAATTAACAGCGAATCACCAAAGATATTCAAGCATTTGATGTTCATGGTGATGGTTGTCTGAAGACCTATGAGCAAGGCTTCATATTCAACATTGTTATTGGTGCATGGGAAATCAAGTTTAAATGATAAAGGCATTGGAGCCCCTTGTGGTGTGAAAAACATGATTCCCATGCCACCCCCTTGCTCACATTTAGAACCATCAAAAAATAAGGTTATGTCGGCCTGTGACTCAAGCTCATCAGAATCTGGCGATTCTGAGACATGGAAGACCCCATCATCGGGTAGCTCTATGGTCAGAGGCTGATCATCTTCGAGAGGAGCCTCTGCTAGTTGATCGACGATGACTTGACCTTTGATGGACTTTTGTCCAATGAATTCGATGTCAAACTCCATCAACAACATGATCCATTTTGTCATGCGACTACTGTGATAAGTATGACTCATCATGTACCACAATGGATTCTCCTTAGACACAACATACATCATATTGCTCAGCATGTAATGGCATAGATTTTTGGTGGCAAATACCACCGCCAAGCATAGCTTCTCAACGTATGCATAGTTAAGTTCATAATTGACCAGGGTGCGGCTAAGATAATAATTAGCCTATTCTTTATGTAATTCATTTTTTTGGGCTAGCATGGCGCCCAGTGCCACCTCGATAGCTGAGATGTATAAATAGAATGACACTCCTGGTCTAGGTGGTGCCAATACTAGCGGTGAAGCCAAGTATTGTTTGATGTCATCGAAGGCTGATTGGCACTCGTCATCCCAATGAAATGCTACCCCCTTGTGTAATAATTTATTCATGGGTCGGCACTTGTCAGATAACTATGCTATGAAGCGCTTGATTGATGCGACCTTACCCTGCAAGCTTCTGAGCTGCCTGATGGTGGTTGGGGGAAGCATCTCAAGGATTGCCTTGACTTTATTTGGATCTACCTCGATGCCTCATTTTGAGACTATGAAACCCAAGAGTTTTCTAGATGTGACGCCAAATACGCACTTCTTGGGGTTTAGCCTAACCTTGTGTTCGATGAGGCGATCAAGGATCTTGCGTAAGTCATCGAGATGATTTTGGCACAAAAGAGATTTGGCCAACAAATCATCCATATAATCTTCCAAAGTTTTATGCATGTGATCATGGAAGATGTATGTCATAGCACGTTGGTAGGTGGCGCCAGTATTTTTAAGGCCAAAGGGCATGACCTTATAACAAAATGTCCCCCAAGGCATCGTGAACGCCATTTTTAGTTGATCATCGAGATTGATACGAATCTGGTTGTATCCCGAGAAACCATCCATGAGGGAAAGCATTTCGTGGCCTATTGTAGCATCTACCAATGCATCGATGCTAGGCAAGGGGAAATCATCCTTGGGACTCGCTTTGTTTAAATCTCGAAAATTGGTGCATATGCGAATCCTCCCGTCAGGATTTTTGATGGGTACCATGTTGGACAGCCATGGTGGGTAATCTACGTAGATGACAAACTATGCATCCAATAGCTTTTGTAGCTCATCTTTGACCATTAAGGCCACTATTGGGTGCATCTTACGTAGCTTTTTCTTGACTGGCTTGACTATCGGATCAAGTGTTAGATTATGCGTGACTAGCTACGGGTCTAGCCCCGACATGTCTTTGTAGGACCATGCAAAAACCTCCTTCTTCTCTTTGAGAAGGGCAATGTAATCGGCTTGCTCTTCGGGGGATAGACTTACCCCTAGCTTGATGATTTGTGGATTCATTGGATCAGAACCGATGTCTACGTCAATCATTTCTTCGATTGACATGTGGGATCCATCCTCCAACTGGTGTGGAGTTGGGATCAGGTGGATATCATTTGCTGAATTTAGATCTACGTTGGGAACGTCGGGTTCCTCTTCAACATGGAAGATATCCTGAGTCTGTCCTGGGGTGAAATGGAACATCTCACCGCAAGGCCAGTACTCTGATGGGGATGGTGGTGAGTCAGCATGATCCCAGTCTATGGCATCTAGGTCTAGATACAATGGTCATGTTGGATCGGTTGGATTGTGGATGGGGGTGGTTAAATCAATGGAGATCATGTTGATGGACTGAGTTTGGTCTCCATTACCGCGTGGGTGTTGATTCGGACATCCTTGGTGATCCTTGTACCCCGGATCTGGCTCTGTGGGTATTGGCACAAAAGGATCGGCCCTATGTGCAGATAGAAGGATAGGGTCTACCCTAGGCACTGATGGCCCTATAGGGTCTCTAGGTGGGGGGTGCTCCCTGTATGCCCAAAGTGGTGGATGAAGCACTTGGTTTAACTATACTTGGTTTAAATGCCACCTATGCCTTGGTCCCATATTTAGATGTTCAAACATACCATCGATGTCTATGGGGTATTCCTGTTGCCTCATATGGTTGAGATATGCCATCTCAGTCTCATCCTCATAGTCGCTATCGGAGATCCATAGGCCTTCATTGGCTTCGACAACTATGTGCCCCTCTGGCTGGTATAGCCTCTCACTAGGCATTTCTTGATCTTCTTCCTCTGGTGGATCACTTGGCCTTATGGCCGGCATGGGAGGCTCATTTTGTTTGAGCATGTTGATTTGGTCCCTTCTGGGTTGTTCCACTCTCTACGGGAGGGCTGGATTCTCTGGAGGTGGCAATTTCCCGATTGGAACATTAAAGGGGAACATTGCCATGAAGTTCTCCTGATAGTCGTCAATGGGTGTCACCTACGAGTGATTGCTATCGGACTCAAAAGGGTCCCAAGGTGCTACCTCATAATCTGACTCATCTTCAGAAGACCCCCCTTGATCTTGTTCATATCCCTCTTGGAGGTTACTTCTTGAAATTTCCCCTTCCTCGATCAAAGGGGAGGGGTTGTTGAGGTCAACAAGGTTTGTTGTTAACAATGGGAAATAATTCCCCAATGTGTATGTAGTGTTGGGATTGGCATATGGATCTTGTGCCAACCCATCCCTATTGCCTAGACCTAAGCCTTGCATGGTTTCTACCAAGATGTCGAGGGGCAAAGGGTGGTTGAACCCTACTCCTGATTTATCATATGGCATCTGGTATCTCGGTTGACAAAGAATGTGCATTCCTTGTTCATATCTGCCCAATCCATATCCATGCCAATTACATTGGTCTAGGTATTTCAAGGTGAAGTCTGGGTTGGACAGATAGTCAACATTCTCAGAAAATGGCTCTTCGTCCTCTTCCTCTTGTAGGTAGGGTTCAATGCCATTCTCGAGGCCCCCATATACAAAATTGGTCTGATTTGGTGGGTAGCCTAAAGGGACGATAGTGTCGATGGGGAGGCGAGGTCTCCCCATGTCTTGCATGGATTCGAGCATGGGTGTTGCCACAATGTTCCACACTAGGTACTCCCCTAGGCCCGTATTGGCCATCTCAATGGTAATCATCGATGGTTGAGGGGGAGGGAATGGGAGTTCTCCCTGAGTCCACTCCATGTTGGGTGAACCAGGTGTCTCGACTTCCATTCGACTGGGCACCTCTTCGATAGAGATGGTTGAGACTAATGGTGGTACCTCCTCTAGGGGCTTCTTCCCATTGTCCTTCGGTGTGGCCACCATAGGTGGCATTGTTGGTGAAGGAACAGATGATGAAGATGGGCCAGGTTGGTGAGTTGAGGGACTCAACAATGGGGATGTAGGCAGAATCAGACCCTGTGTGGATGGATTCAATTGAAAGTCCAAATGTGTCGATGGGAGGGTCGATTGTGGCATCAGCTGCATCGCATTGCAAAACTTAAAGGGCTCTAAGTCTATTGGGACTACATGTACTTGCCCTTCATATGTGTATTTGAGGCATTGATGGGCTATCGAAGGGACACACTTCATGTCCCTGATCCAAGGCCGGCCTAGCAAGATATTGTAGGCCATCTCACCCTCAAGGATGTGACACAATGTAGGAATGGTCTTTTGTCCTACTTGGATGGGCAGGACAATTGTGCCAACCATCGAGCATAACGCGTCGTTGAATGCTCGAAGAGTGTAAGTGGATGCCACAATGTGGGATGCTGGCAGCTTAAGGTGTTTTAATGTCGTTGTCATGATTATGTTGTTGGACGAGCCAGTATCCACCAACACCCTCTTGAATGGAATCTCGTTGACCCGCGCGATGACGTGCAGGGGTGGATCCACCATATCACCAATCACCAATTTTAGTTCATCTTCCCTGAAGGTTATGACCGGTTCTATGCATTGTATCACATGTCCCACAAAGTTGTTGAAAGAATTGGGTTCATGGGGTTGTAGCTCAATGGCTTTGAGTATCTCCATCAGAGCCTCCCGATGGGGCGATGATTGTTGGATGAGCTCATAAATGGAGAGCCTAGCCGACGTGGTCCTTAAACTTTGAGTAAGCTTAGTCCGAATCATGGCCACTGGTCTAGGTGAGGGAGGTTGTGTAGGGTGTTGTGGAGGTTGTGACGTTGATGGAACATCTCCTGTAGCTACAGTGGGTGTAGCCATGTTTGGGTATCTTTTGTTCCGTGTCACGATGCTTATCATCCCCACGTATCCTTGCATGGGGCAGTTTTGTGTTACCTCATTCACTTGTAAAGTTTTTGCCTATGCATCATGGGCAGGCAGGGGGTCTTTGAAGACTTCCATCTATTGGTTGCTCAGTGCTACGAGATTATCTACCATGAGCATTTTGTTGTCTATCAAGTCCTGCACTAAGTTTTTGAATTTCCAACAAGTGAAGATGTCGTGTCCTTTCTATCGATGAAATCTACAATATAAGTCTTCCCTATAGCCCTTGGGTTTTGGCACGTTGGGGTCTATGGGTCGAATTTTCAGCAAGTTTATCAGGTTTGCCATGAACAAGCGGTCAAACAAGGAGTCTCTAGACTCCGTGAATTGTGTGAATTGTCGCTTAGGGCAATGTTGCTGATTTTGCTCTTGTTTGTGATTTTCCTTTTCATAGTTATCAAGAGGAACTACCTGATAATTAGCCTTTGGGGGCTGTGTCATTTGTGTAGGCTTTGGTATAGTTATGGCAACCTGATTGACTGAGGGTTTTGGTTGCGTGGGCCCAGTTTTGGCATTTTTGGTCCACTCTTTCTTGTGCGGCTTGGCAATCTCACCATCTTGAATTTTGATCTCCTCAATTATCCTGGCTTGTGCCAAGGCTTCTTCTAGGGTGGCATATTTCTATAGCTACAATAGCATGGAGATCGACCTTATGCAACTCTTTGAAAACATTTGAGTCATGTCGGCCATGGGAGGGAGGTAAGGTAGCTTTGAAAGTAGTGTCCTCCATCGATTCCCATAAGCAGCTATGGTCTCATCATCATACTACTTAAGGCCAGCTAGGTCACTTAAGGATGCCTTCTTCTTGGTGTTGAAGGCAAAATGTTCAAGGAACGCATCCACTAGCTGGTCTAGATTATTGATGCTATGCTTCGACAACTGGGTAAACCAATCCGAGGTAGGGCCTACGAACGTGGTTATAAACATTCTTAGAAGCAATGCATCATTGTCCTGAATGCCAAAGCATTGACTTAGGAACCTTGTTACGTGTTCTTGGGCATCCTCATCCCCTCTAAAAATTGCCAATTGAGGCATTTTGAAGTGGTCGGGGTATGGGGGTGCCGAAATTGAAGGATGCACAGGGTGACTATGGAGTTGGCGTAAGGTGGGCTTTTGGGGCCCCGAAGTCTTAGTCTCCATAGACTCTAAGCACTCTAGCAGTGCTTTGTATGCATCAGAGGATTTGATTTCCTCTTCTTTGGTTTGTTCCCATTGTGAATTGTGAGGAACTTGAGGCCTATGGAGGGGTAGCCGGGTAGCACCCCCCTGCCTTGGTAGGGTGTTTCAGCCCGCTCTTCTTCTCGCTCAAATTCCTCATAGGCTTCTTGAGGAGTTTTTGGGCATGACCTATAAACATGGATGGGTGCCCGAGGAAGATGCCCATCATTGGTTCTAGGAGTGGCCTCCCGCTCAGGTCTAGGAGGTCTTGGAGGCAATGCTTGATAAGGTCATGGAGACCTGTCCCGTACTAAGGGGTTGTGCCTCTCATAAATTTTTGTCTTATGCATGTGAGGGGTTGGAATCCTCTCATGCATAGTGTTCTGGAGCAACTCATCTATCTGGTGTTGAATGCGCTCTTTGTTAAGATGATACAGTTGTTCTAACTACTGTTGATCTTGCCTAAGCTACGTGATTTGCGCTTGGTGGGTGGCATGTTTGGCAAATGCCAAGTCGATTTGTTCCATCGTCCTAGGTCTAGGAGGCCTAGATGCCTCCCCTACACATCTATCTCGGTCGTGGTGATCCGAGATCTCTATGGGTCACTTTCCTCTATCGAGGTTAGCAGCATTCACCCGAGGCTCTGGCCTCAATAGGTGATCTTGATAATTAGCAGGTGCAGAGGCGCATTGCTCTCGCATGGTGTATTGCTCTTGAGGAATATACTAGTTTTCCTCGTGTCCCCTTTCGTACATGTGAAAGGGGATGGGTAGAGTTGGCTCACCCTATCTGAAGAGCCTTATGCTCTAGATTTGGCCTATTAGTTCTAATAGTAATGAGGGGTGGAGGAGGAATGATATAATCATGTGGGCCCTCCTTATGAACCCTATGTTGCTCTAGCGCTTCATCGCACAGTGGCCACTCATAATGAGTGTCTAAGGGGGCCTTCCCATGTGTGTACTCCTCCTGAGAGGGTCTGTGTTGAATGGGAGTGCCCCTCAAAGGGGTGCCTCTATAGTCCTTTTCTGTAGTGGCATAGTGTGGACTATGTTGTGGGTCAGGCTGCCAAGGTGGTATAACCAAGTCCTTGGGGCTGTAACGGAGGTGACTTGTGCCTCCTTGTATACTTTCCATAGCTTCTACCCATGATTGGGCTTGGCTATGGGTATACACCATGGTGGTGGTTTTTCTAAAAAGATACGTATATTTTTATCTCCTTTACAATTTTTATGCTATACCAAACAAAAGGGGACCACACAAGCAAAGAAATGATTATCTTGTTTACAGATTAAATGTGTGTCCTAGATCTGGTTCAGTGTGTTTGATTTTTGTTATGTGAATCTTGTAAAGGAAACTTTGTTATACATGCATAATGAGGGCTCTTGTATCTCCAAAATGGTCACCCCTTCAATATACCATTGCCAGGCCGTTATACCGAACCTCTCAATATACCCGCCCTTACGTGAGGGAAACTATTGGTACGCGAGAGCAAAAAAGTAAGTGGAACATAGGCGGTATGGAAGGGGGATCACTCTATTTTTGACACCTACCATAGAAGACTTATCCTCATGCATGGGGAATCACCCCCGCTACACTTGGTCAACTTTCATCAAGATTTACGTCTAGCAACAATCACGATCAGGGTATATGTATGCAAAATCCAAGCCAAGGTGGTGATGAAATCCACCGTTGGTCTTGATCAAGTGTTGGGGTATTAAGACCAACTCCTTGATGTTAATTTTATTAGGTGGTGTGTGTGTGGTTCCTTTTAATCGTGTAAAGAAAGAAAACATACAACAAAAGATGATTTTCACTAATGCAATGCTTTAAAGTACGTTTTATCTTTCAGAAACAATTAGTAGCAAAAAGGAAATCACAAAACCTAACTAGAACTGAAACCTATGATGAGGACTTGCCATTGGTGCAAGTATCATGCAAGAAAACCAGAGAAAAATGCATTCTAATAAGTTCCTTCCATTTAATTTCTATTTTTTTTTTTTTTTTTAGTGTCTGAAAATAAAGCAAAGAAAGCAGAAATTTGCAGAAGCAGAAAGTAGAAAAACATAGAGGATGTTCAGAAGGCCTACCTCTTCTCTGTCTAAACCAGATGCCTCTGAGTTTCTACTCAAAAAATGCATAGAGCTCTAATCGTCCTGGGGTGGGATGAATAGCAGGTCTGTATTCATCATAGGGTGGGACGAATATGTATTCATCCCGGGGTGGCACGAGTAGCAGTCCAGTGCCCGAATGAGTAACACCTACAAAGAAGCCACAAAATTTGGATCAGAAACTTGATCTTAATAGTAGGGGATAGGGTCCCACCATGATCGCCACTGAAAGTGAATGCAGAAGGATGATGTACCAGATATGATGCAAACAAAATTGATATGGTATAGATGCTAAGTCCTACGAATGCGATGAACAAATGCATGAAGGAAATGATGTAGAAATGAGATGTAAGAAAAAAAAGTGGGGCCTATTTTATTAATGTTGCTTTTAATCTAGTTACAATATGTCCCCCCTCTAGGGCTCAGAACATTTGATACAGTTCGTTACATCAATGGATGGTACGCTTCCAGTGTCTTCCGCATGCCCACATTCGAAATGGGTGGGCCAAAAGTTGCCATCGCTTGTGTCCATGTGTTCGTCATTCCTTGATACCCCTCTAGTGTTTCTAGTGGTGAGATCCTATGCATAGAAAAATAGCAAATAGTTAATAGCATATGCGGATATAGGAAAACATGCAATCCCCAAAGCCTCCGGCTAGTTAATATATAAAAGAATGAAACGATGGTCAAAACATGTCATAATGAATTCAAAATTTGATAGAGGCATGGAGACATCATCAGGGACACATTGCAAAAATAATAGTCAAGAAATCATGCACATATTTCTAATCGCTCCGGGGTGGGACGATGGGGACTGTCACAAAATGTGCAAGAGCGACCTTGCAAATGTCCTACCCAGAGGCCTCCAAAACTCCTACAAACTTGGGGTTAGACTAAAAGGGGCATTTTGAGATGACCTAGAAGGTCATATTTGGTAGATTCTACCCATATTATCCTGTATCTGAAGGCGCTCCCTGTAGGTTAGTAAACGCATAAAATGATAAAAACAAGGTCAAATCATGTCAGAAAGCAATGAAACTTGGACAGCAGCATAAGTACATCAGATACAACATAATGCAAAAATAATAGTAAAGAAATCATGCATAAATTTCTAATCACTCTGGGGTGGGACGATTAGGACTGCAGTAGTGCGAGGGCGCCCGGGGGCAGGACGCCCACCATTTGGGGCTTAGTTTTGGCACCAATCCAAGTGGGATGGGTCCAAAACCTCCTAGGGGGTTGTGTCAATGAGTTTGGTGTGGGATTGTGGCTGATTTCTTGGGTTTTGGGTCTAGATTGCGTTCCTAGTGCTCACCCGATAACCTCCCTTCCAAAAGAGAAATTAGGGATGTAGGAAGCACAAAGAGGAATGGGGGTATAATTTGGCAGCACTTCATTGCTCCAAATGCTCCAGCTCTATCCTATTTTGGGGTGAGGAGGCTCACCCTTTTATAGACCTAGGGGTCTCCTTTGAATGCACATGCGAGGGCGCCACTTGGCTCACCATGCCATTTTTGGGGGAGAGAAGATTCCTCCCTGATTTAGGGCCTCCTTGAATGAGGCCTCCATGATCAGGGCATGCTTGACTGAAGTCCCTCTCTCTGATTTGAAACCATTCCTCACAATTGCATGCCTTGAAGGTGAAGTTGGGTGGCGGATCTGGGCTGCCATTTGTCAAGGCTTGAATTTTTGCCAATCAAACCTGCTAATCATCCCACCCTGGAGCGATTGCTGCTAATCATCCCGGGGTGGGACGAATAGGATTCTAATCATCCCAGGGTGGGACGAATAGGGAGAAAAGTGCTTAAAAGGTGCCAAATTGACCTCTGACCTTCCAAAACTAATTTGGGAGTGGTTAGGACCACTGTTTAACCTCTGGAGGCTGCCCTAGGGGGTATGTATGCCAATTCGATCAGTGCTTGTAGTCACATAATCGGATTGGTGTTGTTTTGGTGTCTACAAATTCATCAAAAGGGGATTAACCAATCAATGAATTTGATCCAATTTTAATAATCTTGGTCTTATACAAGGACCAACATGTAACTAACGATAGACCTCATCTATGTCGATGGGTTGATGATGGTAGTGCAAATAAGGATGACCAAGGTAGGCCCTCTATAACTCATCTTCTTCGTCACTATAAGACAACAAGAATCCATAATTCACTCCTACTCCTATGGGGTGCTTTGGCAAGTGTAGCCCCATGAATCTTACTTTCTGATTGCTATCATCACTATCTAGAAAGATCTACTAATTACATCGTAAATGTGACATTTACAAGAAATTTGTATCTGCTTCTCCCTCAAAATTGTCAATGTTAGAAATAGCCTCTTCGGTATCATGTATCGAATCTATAGGCAATAGGTGATGCACATACAAAGGCCTTAAATAACCCCCCTTAGCTTCCTCCTTAGATTGATCACCCTTTGAGGATTTGCTGTCGACATCATAACTTGATCCACTTATCTCAGATGTGGACTCCTCTCCATCATCGTTGTAGATATCTCCTAATTTGATATCACCTAAAACTATGGGGTTATAGCCCTACACACCTGTGTAATTGGTTGCATTATGAATTTGATAACCTAGGTTGTCTCTGGGGTACCACTCTATATCAGTATGCTCTAAGAGATATTCATAATATTCTTCAAGTGGCTCGGTAGTGATGACAAATACCATTTGGTGAGTCCTCCTAAAGCTGGAAATATTAAGATGATATAGGTTAAAATCTACATCATCCCCTAGACTAAGTTACAAGTGATCTAAGGATGCTACGAGCAAATCATCTTGTCATTGTATCTGTAACCCAGCCCAAACCTATCAATTGCTAGCTGATAACATGGCTTGAACAGAGTTCTATGCCCTTGTTCAAATAGATCAAGTCTTTAACCATGCCAGCAATACAACTTGAAAATATGCATGGAGTACTCCAAGTTGGATAGGCGTTCATGTTGGAAGCTGATCCAGCCCAACGTAAATGAAGTTAGTCTGATTAGGTGGCTCTCCTAATGGTACCACCAATCCAATTGGATAACGATGGGCATGCGATCAACCCATATTTTATGCAGTCTCTAAAATAGGTCTGAAGGTTACATTTTGCACAATATACTCACCTAACCCTGTGTTGGTGAGATGTACAGTCACCCGCAGTGCGGATGACCCTACTGACGATGCAGGCAAGGTAGCTTGAGGTACCTCCTCGGATGGGAACCTCCTCGATGATTGGTTCAGGCATATGTCTCTTCTCGTTTTTGACCAATTTCATCTTTAACTTCCTTTTATCTTGAGGTATCATTGATGTAGTCAGTTTCAAGGAAGTAGCAGTAGTGTGCTCAGATCAGTGTGACATAATCGATGGTTGAGCACATACTCTTTGTTTCTCTTATGGACGCTTAACTAAAAATGTTGGTTGGACATCCAAGTGCATTGATGGGAGTATGAAACTCCTTGGCAGATCAGACATATTCATGAATTTAAGTGATTCTCCATCTAACAGCACCATGTGAACCTGTCCCTCATGAATATACTTCATGCATTGATGCAATATCGAGGAAACACAATGCATCTCCCAAATCCAAGGCCTGCCTAGGAAGATATTATACTGCATGGTGCCTTCTACCACATGACACATCATAGGTATGGTCTTTAGGCCTACCTGAATAGGTAGGAAAATCATGTCAACCTTTGAATATAACACGTCATTAAACACTCTCAATGTGAATGTAGTTGGTACAATGTGTGATTTAGGCAGCTTCAAGGGACTTAATTCCTTGGTCATTATGATGTTGATCGATGAACCAATTTTGATCAATACCCTTTTGAATGGCATGTGGTTTATACATACAATAATATGCAATAACGGGTCAGTGTATCGGTGGGAACCATCTAGATTTTGTGATCATAAAATTGGATCGTTGATTCCTGGCACTATTGTAAATGTCCCATAAAATTGATGAACGCTTGAGCATCCTAGGATTGTACTTTGATAGACCTAAAAATTTCCATGAGAGTCTCCCTATGCCTAGGAGATTGTTGCATCAATTAATATATAGATAGCTTCATAGGAGCTGTCTACAGGTTTTAGACTAACCTACTCCATATGGTCACCATCGGTCTCGTTGGTGGGCCTGGAATGTTTTGCATCGAATTTTGATTCAGTGTGGCTTGTATTCTTATGGTAGCACATGGTTGATTTAGTTTCTCATATCTCCCATGCCTTTGAACAACATTAACCATACCTATGAACACTTGGGTAGGTGGCTCAATGCCCACTTGGTTGACATGACCAACGTTGTTGCGTGGTGCCTCATGGTTTGAAAGTGCATTTTTGTAAATCCCCATTTTCTAGTTTTTGGATTCTAGCGGGTTACTTGGTACTATAATCTCACATTTTTCTATCATGTTTTGCATAATATTCTTGAAATACCAAGATACTTCAATGTCATGACCCTTCACTCGATGAAAGATGCAAAATAGATCATCCTGGTACCCCTTTGACTTGGGTTGATTTGGATCGACCATATTAATTTTGGGTAATATGATTGCCTTGGCCTCACACAATTGGTGGAATATCGACATCAATGATTCTATCAAAGGTGTGAATTGGCGAGGTGGGTGTTGCTCTTTGTTCTTGCCCTTATATTTATTATTGTGCTTTTTGTATTGCGTAAGAGGAGGTTGGGCCTGATAATTTTGTTTTTTCTACCCTTTATCCTCTCTCGAGAGGTTCAACACCACTTAGTTGATGTGGTTCTACTTTCCCTTATGCTTTTTGGAGCTCTTCTTGTGCCCCTCTTTCCTATTATTAAGCTTCAAGTTGCCTTCCTACAACTTGATGTCCTCAATTACTTTGGCTTGCACTAAAGCTTCCTTGAATGTTGGATATTTTTGTAGTTGCAACAGTAGTGAGATGTGCTTGGCACAACTCTTGGTAAACATTTTGGTCAATTCTATAGCAGGAATAGGGAATGGAATATTTGCCATAAACCTCCATCTCTTTTTGTACTTTTCAATTGGCTTGTCATCGCACTGAGCTAGCACAGCCAAATTGAAAAGGTTAGCTTGTTTTCTGATGCCAAAAGAAAACTGTTCAAGGAAAGCGTCATCTAGTTGCTTGAAAATGGTAATGTTGTACCTCTTTTGCTGGTTGAACCACTCCCAAGTTGGGCCTCAGAGGGTTGTGACAAACGTGTACAAAAGTAAGGCATTATTGCTTACGATTTGGAAACAGGCATTCAAAAAGCCCGTGACATGCTCCTATGCATCTTCATCACCTTTAAATTTTTCTAGCCTAGGCATAACAAAATGCTCAAGATAGGTAGAAGCAGGTATCAAGGGGTCCAAAGGCTCATTGTGAATATTTATTAACATCAGATTTTTGAGAAGTCACACCTTTCCTCTCAATTACTTTTACTTTAGCTGCTAAGGCTTTATAAGCCTTTGAGGATAGAAAGTCCTCCTTCCTAAGATATCATGGGGACGGTCTTGGAGGCACATTCTTCCTCTACTAAGCTAGAGGGCGTTGGTCTTCCTCCTCCTCAACTTGGGAGTCTTTAGGATACTCTTGATCATTTCATTCTCCCTCTTCTTCCTCATATTATTGTTGCCTCTCATGTTTGAATGGTGGTGGTCATTCTCTTGGTAGGGCACTAATATGAGTATGAGTGTCCCTACGCTCCTGCTGCACATCGGCTTGTGAAAAATCCTTTATATGAATGCGCTCTCTACTCTCCACACGAGTATATAGACCATCCCTGGCTAACCTATCTTCCTACTCTACATGCTCCTTTTGGGCAAGGATGCGTTCCTCACACATGTACTGCTCGTATAGTATTTGTCTAATGATCCTCTATGATTGAAGATTCTCTTCTTCAATGAGCTGCCTTTCTAGGCGAGCATACTCCAATTGATCTTGGAGAAGTTACCATCACTTCTTAGATACCAGTAAATGTGATCTATCAAGGTCATTAGCCATGACAGCCCTTTGGTATGTATGCTTTGTGCGAGCGACCTTATGGGTTCTGTACCCATTTGACTAATTTGCAATGCTTTTGCCCTTGTCTATAAATATGACACTGGCATCTTGTTGAACTCTATAATCTATGCCACCATGCGTATATGGTGGATGTGTCACATGAGGGTGCTTAGAAGCCTCTCCATGTTCTCTATAAGTCTTAATAGAACTCCCACTACGCTCACTTAGAGCATGGGTGGGCAGAGCCAAAGGCTTATAGCCTAGCTACTCAAGGACGCTATCTAAGCCATATAGCTGTCTGGATCTCCATCGCTCATGTGGTGGTGTGCCATTGGATCCCACCTTAACCATATTAATAGTGATATTTTGATGTTCACCATGTGTGGGAGTCTGCATAGGCCTATGCTCAATGGTGGACTTGTTTGTGTGCCCCTGAATGGGCAGATATCGATCCCATTTATATTTTGAAGGTGGAGCCATGGATCCCCCTACAGACCTATGACGTAAAGGTACTAACTTAGACCTTTGTATAACATACTCTTCAGTCGATCCTATGGATGCACATGCAATGCGATCCTGGTAATGGCTTCTGAGTGGAACACCCTCATGTTGAGAGGCTCCCCACTCTATTCTATGCCTAGAAGAATGCAAAAAAACTCCTCTATTGGGGGTATGCTCAGTAAGTTCCCCTCTTGTTGAGTTGTCTCCTCTAATGCTCATCGAACAACATTCGAGAAGCACATGTGGATGAGGATTCAACATGTGTTGATGTGAATCTATTGGGGATTGGTCATGGGTTTCAGGCTTGTACCTTTTCTGACTACCCCGTGTCTCCACCATGGTGTACCTAGCATCTAGATTTATTATTTATTAAGAAAACAAGGTATACAATGGTGTTTATCTCGTATTATTTTTTTTAAAGTGGGCCCTAGATTGTTTGATATTATTTTCAAGTTTGTTGTATCAGTTTAGAACTCCTTATTGTGTTTTGAAAAGCATTTAATGATATTCTTAGTTAAATTGGCTTTCACCTGTATGCTCGTAGCTCGACAACCTGGATGTGACTTTCAGGCCGCGTAAATCCCTCGTGTGTGGTAATGAAGGTCCACACCCGAACAAGGAGCACATGTCCTCCTAGACCCTCATCCATTTTCCCCTAGTCAGTGTTATACCCTCTAAAGAGAATACATGTAAATTTTCTAGGGTATGAAAGGTTCTTGGATCCGATATTGATCTAGTATCCAAGGGTACGTAGAATTTGGGCCAACGGATGGAAATTACACCCATCATCATTGAACCCTACTAGTGGTTGGATGTGACTCCCAACTCACTAGCATTTAAGTGAAACATGGTGTGTGTGGTTCATTTTAATTTGCATAAAATGACAAATGCATCATATAGCAAAAATGATTGTTTCGTACATTTAATGTAAAAAAATATATTTATATTCAGATATGCATGCTATACTCTACATGATTTTTCGACAATGCAAAATAATATGCAAATGACCACTACTTGGGCCTCAAACATGCAAACCCACACACAATTTTAATATAGCATGCTAGATTCTAGGATAGACTATAATCAGATGTCTGTTGTTCCTAGCAGCGCCTATCAAAAACTAAGAAAGCGATAATCCTAAGGACTTAGTTCCTTTTAACCTTATTTTTTTGATTATCCTACTTAATTTCCATTTTTATAATTTTGGAAAAACATAGGTAGAGAGAAAAATGATAGAGGGTGAAAATGGGGCCTACCTCAAGTCCTCATCTGATTAATATTTGGCTCCCTACTGTCTATTGTTCCTATTGTAAACTGTAGGTCTGGTCTGTGGTCTGCACTGTGAACCGCGTGTTCAACCTGCGGTTCAATTATTGCCCATATCTAATAGCTACAGTCTATACCTACAATTCCAAAAATCTAAGAAATATCATTTAGATCACTGGTTTTGCAGAGTTTCATCGTGATCGCCTTCTGACCTATCCCAAAAAGCGTGCACCTATCTATTGCATTAATGGAAATCAACATAAAAGCATGACAAGATAACAAGATTGCATGAATAAAATAAAATACATGTTTCTTTATTGATATAGCCAATGAATCTTGGTTACAATACTTTCCCCTCTTAGGGTCACCCAAAATGTTGATACAATCAATACAATTTCCAAAGCCCCCAACGGGGTAGGTGCACTATTAATGCTTTTCCAAATAGTCGTAAACTACTCTAGAGTGGAGTTAACCATCTTCTTCACATTGAGAAATGAAATTGGTGATTGAAGCTCCTTTTAACCTATTTCCTGTGATCAAGAAACAACACAAGAAAGTTATACAAATAGGCAGCCTCTCGTGATGAGGCCCTTTGAAGGATTAATACATGAAAAAGCCATGAAAAGCATATAATCAAGAAAGCATGTAAAATGTATCTAAACTATGCCAAATTGATAAATATTCATGTAAATGCATAAAGGAATATTGTAGATAAGTATTGAATGGCCTAATTAGATGAAATAGAGCATGAAAGCATAGAAAGAAACCATTCTTGCATATTCTACACTAATGTAACAAAATTTCTTTAAACCCTAAATCTACTAGTCAAAAATATCTAAAATCCTAATTGAACCATGCAAATGTCTATTTAAACCTAATTAAAAAATCTAAAAAAAAAATCGTAAGGATATCTTACACCTATTGCAAATTGCAGCTCTCATGAGTGGTCTGCACTATAAACCATGACTAAAAGCCATGGTGAGAAACCAAGTAGTTTTCCCTCCAATTTCAAAGGTAGTGGGCTTGATCCTCCTTATCAAATTGATGATCAAGGGTCACCTCAGTGTCCTCTAATAGATTTGGTGGTTGAATTGTTTGGTAGGGCCTCTGTTTGCCCAAATTGGTGTTTCTTGGCATTCTAGCTCCTTAGGGCATCCATGGCACAATTTGACATGATGCTTGATGAATTAGAAAAGAAATTGGTAACAAATATCTCTCAATACTCTCAGGTGAGTGTACAATTTGACAGGGCTTCACTGCTCTAATCTCCCATACTTCATTGATACTTTTGCCCTATTTCTGAGGGGTACTTATAGGACTACCCAAGGTCTAGGGGTGGCTTCATGGAGAAGCCAAGAACAAGAAGGGGTGGTTAGGATAGTTGGATTGGAAACTTTCATCCTTTAATCACCTTCTTCTAGAACAAATGGTCATTCAAACCTATTTGGCTCGGATGAAGGCCAACTAAACTTTAGTTAAGACTACAGGTGATAGCTACGGTCTAGAATGTAAACCATAGGTCTCAGTCATGGTTCAATCTATAGACCGCAAGTCTCATATGTAGTTCAGATTGAATAGGCCAAGGAGCCCAAATTGAGTGGTTATAACCACTACTCTATTTTTGATTATGTACAAGATCTTTCATATGGTCTTGTAGCATGTCCATATGAGTAGTCACCATCGACATGACACGTTTTAGGTGTCTATAGATATGATCCCTACACCTACAAATAATAGACAACATACAAATAGTCAATAATACCTGTGAGGGCTCCACTATGTGAGATCCTCTAAAAATATGATTACTAACCCTAGATGTTGCAGAATAATATTGAAAGCAATAATACAAGAATGAAATAAATACACACAACTATTTACCTTATCTCACACTAACTTGTTATCTTCTAATATTCATTGTTGTTGCAAAAAATAGTGTGCAGATGGCCTAGAAACACCCGAGGGGTACTAGGGCTACATAATTAGGATTGTGAATGCCCACAAGAACTCGATGATGGTAGGGTGTGCCTATATGTGCTCGATGATGGTAGAAAGTACCTAGAGGCACTTTAAGGAACTCAAAGGGGTATTTGGGAATTAAACTAGAAGCTACATAATTATATCTAGTTTGGGCAAGATAGGTGATGATGAATGTGAAGATGACAGTAAGTGATAAAAGAGAGGATTTGTGAGAATACTTGGATGTATGATGACTTCAAAAACTTAGGGGTTGAGTCATAAAAATGACTCCTCTTTATAATCTCTCCTAGGGTATGTTAGGGTTTCAACGACACAATTTGTGTGGTCAAGATTAAAACATGACAGAGGGTGGAGATTAAATTTAGTTATTGGCATGGATTATGGTGGATGAGTGGTTAGTATTAAAACATGATGGGTGCTTGAATTAATTCATACAAATATATACTTATATTTATTAAATATATAAATATAATATGTAAAATATTATTATTTAAATATATTAAAAAAATATATAAATATATATAAATAATGGGTAAATGTGGTGGAAAACTATGGATGGACGACAAGTGGCTATATTTTGGTGTCTACGGATGTCTGTTTTTGTACCATGTTGTGTGAAACACAATGCAGTGCAAAATACAAGACACATGGTTTGGCCTGATGTAGAAACAGCTTTCTTGTTGGAATGCAATTATGAACTTGGAGATAAAAGAATTTTGATTGTGTATATTACCCCATCAATTGGCGTTTGAGTGATGATTGCAACTCATGAGCCAATTGAAATATTTGTGCAAATTATTATATGAAATATATGGTGTAATTATGGATGATATAAATGATGTAAATATGGTGTCATTTTTGCTCCAATGATGGAAGGGGTTTTTGTAAAGTGCAAGTGAATGATTATGTTTTTGCCCTAACAGAGAAAAAAGGTTTTTTTTGACAAGTATAGATGCCATGATCATGTACTATGTTTTCCATTTTGGGAAAATCAAATTCAAATGTTGTTACCCCAAGTTTGGGGTGATTCCATGTTGTTGAAGAATATACCTTCCAACATCATTGAAATGCAAGTATGCAAATGCAAAAAGAAAAGAAAGATAATCTTACCCTCAGAACCATTCATGATTGCAATATTTCCCACACAAAATCTCTAAACAGTTTCTCAATCACTTTACCCAACCTATATCCTCGGAGACTAGTGTAATTGTAAATGAAATGATGAAATTTATCCATGTTGGGAACCCCATGGAAAAGGGCATCAATGATAGTTGTTGATCAAATTGGTCTTGGCATAATTTCACTCATAAAAATAAGGTACCATAATTGATTTTATTTTTTGAATAATCAAATATGTGATGATGAATATTACCAAGTGTTCTTATGATGATTTACTCATCTTGTCGAATTGCATGGATGCAAATCATTGCAATCGCCAAGGAGATAGAATAGATCACTAGATATGGGGTTCACTTAAAATTGCATATAACTTGGAAAAATGTGCAAATGAAAATATTTATGGATGAAAATATTGTTGTAATAATGATGTGATGATGATAAATGTAATGGTGATTTGTTTGTATGGGTTTGTAAACTTTTGCATTGACTTAGAGCATGTTGAAGTAATTTTGGATAATTTTGTACCTTGTGGGTGCAAATAATAATTAGTCCTCAAAATCAATTTATAACTTCATACAATAAGTGCAATTATGGAATTGATGATTAAAATGATGAAAATGGTCATTTTGTGAAAATTTGGACCGTTTTAGAATATTTGGTAACTTGTAATGTGATTTTGTGACTTTTGGTCACAAGCAAAAATTAGGAATCCAAAATGATTTTTTCTTTCACAAAACATGAAATTATGATAAAATTTATGTATGAATACAATGGAGGTAAGATATATTTTTGGATTAGTTTGTTCTTTTAATCAATATTGACACCAATGGTGGGTACTTATTGCTTGCACAAATACCCACCAGAGTTTGGTGCTTTCCAAATGCAAGGAGGTGTTTTAGTACACCTGGTAGTGCCCGTGGGCATTTTAGTGCACCTAAAACAACTATAAAAGGCCTATATAGGGGAAATCAATCTCATTTGTGAATCCACAAATTTTGGAAGTTGCATCTAAGGGAGTGGAGTGGAGTGAAGTGGAGTGGAGTGAGTGGAGTGAAGATATGGAACCTATGGCGATGGATGGAGTGGATGCAACTGCAAGAGAAAATGTCACTTTGCCAAGGTAAGTGTTTTTTAACCACGTTTTATTTTTGTACAAAAAATTATTATTATTTTTTAAATAATGCAATGTATTTGACATTTTGTGGTTTTTTGTAGCTAAATAATTTAGAATCTTGGCATTGGTTCTTGCTTCTCATACCTAGGGTGAGAAAGACATTGTAGGAGGATGAGTGGAAGTGGTTGGAGGTTGTTGGGTTGGCTGGGATAGCCAAGATAAATGTGGTGAGGGTGTATGAGGGATATCTCTCTTCCTTGGCAGGGATATGGGATACAAATAGGGGGACATTTTAGCTCCCTACTAGAGAAGTGACTATGACACTTGAGGATGTATACTGCATCCTCAAGTTGCCAGTGGAGGGATTGCATGTCAAGGTTGGACACGACAAGAAAAATGAGTTGAGCTGCATGTTTGAATATGGGTGTGAGGATGTGGAGGTGATGGGAGGAGGGATAAAATACTTGTATGTGTATGCGGGTAAGAATTTGGATGCCCTACCCACATTGGTGATGTTTGTGTTGGCCAACATAGTGATCTCAAAAATTATTGGCTATATATTCCCATAGAATCTTATAAGGTTGGTATGCAATGTGATCACTACACATAAGGTGTATGCATGGACTCCTATATTATTGGTATAGTTTTATTGGGAGCTATATGAGGTGAAGAGGTAGAAGCACCAAGGACTAGGTTGCAGTTTGTTACTACAATGTTGGGGTTAGGGGCACTTTAGTGTGGCTCAATATATGGTTTTACTAATTAGGGTATGGAATAGGGAGTAGCCCTATGCTATGAGGTGGCATGTGGCAAAGGAGGTGCAACCAAGTCATACTATTCAAATGAGTCAGTGGTATAGGGATTTTTGGGTTGGATTGACAATGGCTCAGGTGGTATGGAGACCATTTATAGGTGCCATGTGGATAGGTGATGGGAATCATCTATGGTGGGTGCGGTAGGCTAGATGGGTGGTTGGGAGGCATACAAATAAGGTGGAGCTGATCCAATTATCATAGGTGCTATAGTATTTTGGACTAAGGTAGAGGGTTCCTGAGGCATACATGCTCTACAAGCATCATCGAGATGAGATGGGTCTCCCTTGTGTTGAGGTATGGAGGACTACTTATGAGGATTATGGGGATATGGATCTCTTTGATGTGGATAATTTAGGGACTACTTATGAGTATGATGCATGGTTCGTGACTCAGCTACCATGGGTTCTGAGTCTAGTAGTGTATAAGGGTAATGGGTATGGGGATAAGGTTGAGGATGTTTGTGAGGTTCCTAAACACCAGTGGCACCTTTGAGCTAGCAGTTGAAGGAGGTGAAACTAGAGGATAGCAAATTTTGGGGGATATGGAGGGATCATGAAGGATGGGGATACGATTTTGAATGGACTTCTTGGTTAGATCGAGGAGGATTGGGTGAGATTGGAGTAGTTGGTGGTAGAGTGGGATGCTACAATAGTAGCTTAGGATGTAGACATAGCTATGCTACATGATGGTGAGAGGGCTTGGGATACTGAGATAGTAGCTCGAGATGCAGAGGTAGCTCAATTACGAGTGGAGCTAGGGGCATGCTCGATTATAGGTGGAGGCAAGGATAGGATCATGAGGCTCCAAGTAGTGTTTCTAGAGAAGAGTTATTGAAAGAGATATTATGTACACCTTCAAGCTCAATATGGATATATTTGATAGTTGGAGGATTGAATGATGGAGCACAACATTGGGATTCCAAATATACCCTCCTCATCCATATTCGGGTTTGCTAGGCCTAGTGAGTCTAGGCATAGATCTAGGTCTCCTTTAGAGTCATAGGGATCCTCTGATAGGCATTATCTAGTTCTTAGATGTATTTTTTGTATATGAGCCTTGGTGCCCCATTGTATATAGCCTTTGGGCTTTCATTGTACATGGGATATATATATATATATATATATATATATATATATATATATATATATATATATATATATATATATATATATACATGGATTTTAATTTTGTGTTATGATTTTGTGTGAATGTTTTTATGTAGATGCATGTGTATATGGATGGATAATGCATAGTGGTAGTATATGAATGCAAATGTTATAATTATCATTCATAGTTTATATTTTGCTTGGTCATGTTTAGCATTTTTTTTTAATCATGGGCACCAAAATTGTGGTATGTGAGGTGGAAGACACAAAATTACATGGATGTTGACATGGAAGAAGATATGGATGTTGACATGGAAGAAGAAATGGATGTTGATATGGAAGAAGATATGGATATTGATATGGAAAACTGACAATTTTATAGAGACTTAGACATACTAGTAACATAAAAAAAACTCACTAAATACTGCCTAATTCCTCTAAGACCAATTATGTGTAGTGAATTCATTTACTGAATCAAAATTTTGGTAATGACTTGAGGTAATCAAGAACCAGTGTGTGTGTAAGTGAGTTCATTAACTCATATTGAGTAAATTAGGTTTAACATGTTATGGATGAGACTAAGAAGCTAACTTATCCTTATGTTCGATCATAGGTCTCTTTAAAATAGATGTGTCACCACGTATGAGCATACTCCATTACTATTCAAGCATCTATATCTCTAGTGGAGGCTAGCTCCATAGTCCAAGGATTTGATCTTTAGGATTTGGGGATGACTACCTAACCATATGACTAGAAATGTAGTACTATCCTTATAGCTTGAGGATCTATGGTGTGTGATGAAATATTTAGAGCTTTGGGGAATCATATTCTCAACCTAAGTGTGATGATAATTGTACCCTATCCTTACTACTTTGTCTCTTGTATTTGGAAGCAACTATGATAGTGGTGAAAACCACTATTTTTGTGGACTATGTTGCATGATGGGACAAGAAAGGACTACCATTTTAACTTCAATATTCAAACTAAATATTGTGTTATCTCTCTTTTACACAAGATGTTTTAATATGTGTGATTGTGTTTGGTTCAAGAGTGTTTTGGAGTCAATTCCTAGAACTCAAATTTTTCTTAGTGAAAATGTGTCTTGGTCCTAAAGAAAACTCGACATGTATTTATGGTTTGCTTAAAACACTAAGAGTGGTTAAGTGATCAAAAAAACCTAGTGATTATGGACATATGGTTTTGCAAATGATAATTTGGCTTTACGAAATGGTGTAATGAAATGAATTTAAAGGTAACCCTGATTAAGGCAACATGAATTTATTTGACCAATTTATATTTGAACTGAATAAATGATCCCTAATATGAAATGTGAAATGTGGTTGTGAATGTGTGAAATGCAGTTTGTGAAATGGAATGTGTGTAATATAATGTGTAAACTGCAATGTGATGTGTGAAATGCAAGGTGTAAAATGTAATGATGTGAAATAAAATGTGTGCATATGAAATGTATGCAATCTAAATATGTGAAATGCAATTTTATTTTTGTGTAATAGCCATGTATATATATATATATCACATTATGCATAGAATGCTCTCAAGTGTATAACATTAAATGGTTTGGATCAAGAACAAGCATGTCTTTGTAATACAACATAAAAATGTCCTTCTTCTTCTTAAGGAGAGCAATTAATTGCTCTTGTTCATCAATGGATAAAATTTTATCAAGTTTGATAATTTAGGGATTTTTTGCATCTGAACTAAGGTTCACATCAATAGTATCTTCAATAGAAATGTGAGAACCTTTCTCAAGTTGATGGGGATTTGGTATTATATGAATGCCATCTATGATGTCATAAAACTCTTTTGACTTATCCTCATCTATGTCGGACTAGAAAACCTCAGGATTTGAAGGTAAAGGTGAAGGTGAAGGTTAATGTGGAGGTGATGTAGGAATGTAGTTGGCTGAAACTCAAAAATTTCTCAGATAGGACAAGCTCAAAAAAGGATGGTGGTGAGAAAATATAGTCCATATCAATAAGACTCATTTCCATAGTAATTGGCTTTGCCAAATTGTATGGATTATAGAGTGGGATGAATAAATCAAAAGGATTCATGTTGACTTAAAGGGAAAATAGATGGGAGGAGAGATTGAATGGATGGGTGGATCCTTATTTGGTAAAACCAATGCTAGAACTATGTTAAACCTAAACAAAAACAAGCAAAAAAAATAAATGCAATGTGCATGCAAAATATTTTATTTTTTATTTTTATTTTTGAATTTTTTTTTAATTATGTACATATATTACAATAAAAATGACCAATGATATGGATTAATGAGTTGGATGTGGTGGTTCATCGGTTGTATTAGATCGCTCTTTTGGAAGAAACAAGCAAAAAATGGGTTGATATATGAGAAACATTATGAGGTAAAACTCATCATGTTCAGTATGTGGTGTTGGCAATTTTGGGTACTTTGGGTACATTGTCTTTGCTCAAGTGTATAAGTTTTCATTGATGTCAAGAAGGTCTTGAAGGAATTTGATTTAATAATTTGTTTTGATGAAGGTTTCAGCATGTCATTTTCAAAGGTCTTTTGCAAACCCCAAGTTTGCAGGTTTAAAGATTACAGGTGGATGCATTGGTTTAATGCATTTGGGTCCAGAAGGAAGTATTTATTTAAATAATTAAAAAACCTTGTTAAGGTTCCATTTAATTATTTTTAAATAAATATTAATCTATTATTTGCATGGGTTCTCCTAATCCATGGCGCAAATGTCTTAACAAGGTGGGCGCTATGTTTTAGCTTTGTGGGCGCTAGCCAAGACCTCCGTCGATGTCAAAGAGCCTATGGTAAAATTCATATTAATATCCCTCGATGAAAATCAAATGCATCCCATCCAAATTTTGAAAGAAAGTTGCTCGCTGTGTTTTCGACTGTGTCTTCACCATTTTCGTAATCCGTTGTTCGACTGTGTGTCTTTGTCGTCTTTGTAATCCATTGATTGTTTGTGTGTCTTCACTATTTTCGTAATCCGTTGATCATTTGAGTGTCTTCACCATATTCGTAATCTGTTGTTCCTTTGATTGTCTCGTCGTTTGTCGAATCCGCCATATAGCTTGTCATCTGCGAGTTGGCGTTAGAAGGAAGGGATGACTATGTTTTATTTTCCCTGGCACAGAAGGGACAAGCATAATAGAGTGAGGTTTAAACCTCATCGGGTGCCTTTGGCGCATCGGTAGTGGCTAGGCTATTGGCGCGCTACCCAAATGGGAGGTTCCACGTTCGAATCATGCGAAAGGGTTTTTCGTCATGAAGTGGTTGCAGCAGGTGGTGTTAGATTTCGGGCACAATTTCTCCATAGCGATTTTTATTGTTGGCTAAGGTATTTTTCAAAATTAATCTTTTGCTAGGTGTATGTTGCGGATGGAGGATGTTTTTTAGAAGAAAAAAAACTTAGGAGTCATAAGGGTTTTAAAGCTTGTTTTTATTTTGATATAAGATTATTTTGAAGGTGTTGTTGAAATATCTTATTGCATTCTTATGAGAGATAAACTTTATTTTTGATGAGACAATAAGGGAGAAATAAGGTGTATAAGGGATACATGTTTCTTGTAATGTTGAGAGTGTTTTTGGTTGATTATGGAAATGAAAGCATGATGTTTTAAGGTTAATTGCTTCTTGTATGAAGTTGTGAAACCTTAACTGGGCAGCTTTGAGATTGACATTTGCTTTCATTAAGTTGGTAATAATCAAGCTATTCTTTACTTGGTTAAAGTGTTGAGCTTACTCCTTTGTTGATGAATTGAAAAGTTGTTTTTATGCTATTGTGAGTTGAGTTGGTGGATGATTTTTGTTCAAATAATGTTGGAGAGAAAAGGAGTTCTACTTGTTTTCCTTTTTTGATGTTGATTGTGAAATGCTTCAAGGTTATGTTTTGAGCTGAATGGTGTTGATTGAACCTTGTTTGATGAACATTGTTGTTGAAGCCCTTATTGATGGTGAAAAGAACATGAGTATCATTTTTATGTGATTCTTTGCATAGTTGGCAATTGTTGGGGTTTCATGTTCTTGAAAGAAAGCATTCTATCCTATCCATTTCAGATTTTGAGTTGAGTTTTCAGATTTGAGATTGAGGTTGAGTTGAGTTTTCTAATTTGAGATTGAGTTTGAGCTGAGTTGATTTGAGTTGAGTTTTGAGATTGGGAGTTGAGTATAGAACATATTGAGTCTCTAAAAATTCTCTTTATGCTTCTATGAGTTTGAAAAATCACATTGGGTCTCTAACAATTCACCTTGTGATTTCCTACTAAGAAAGTTTTCTTGGTGAGCTTGCTAAGGTTTTGGATAGGTTTCGATGGGGACTTGTGAGCAGATTTGGACAAGTCCTAGTAGAGGACTTGTGAGATGATTTTTGAGAGTTCTATCAGAGAACTTTAGGACAGAGGTGCACTAGTTCTTTGATAAAAACTTGAGGATAGATTTGGCAAGTCTTTGAGAAGGCTTGTGTGTAGAGGATTGATTTTTTCAAGTGTTGGATAGATCTGACAGACAGAGGAAGACTTGTACTAGATCGACTGACTATGTTTGGTATAGGTTGCTGAGCTACTATGGACGTGATCATAGAAGGCAGAGGTCTATTTGGCTAAGCATTGATGATATGAGGTCTTCGATGGAAAGGAGTTCCACGTGCTAGCAATAGGTAGAGGCAGTTGATCTTCTGAGGGATCATTTCCAGAGTAGAGGGGAAGGTATCTCCTTTGAGTAGAGGCTCATAAATTCAGATAGAGGGGAAGTTATCTCCTTTGAGCAGAGGCTCATAAATTTTTATTAGGGGAAGGTATCTCCTTTGAGCCGAGGCTCATAAACATTGTAATTGGGAAGGATTCCCAATGAACTTTGAGATAACTTTTAGAGAAAAGTTTTGTGGACGTAGCCCAGCCATTCTGGGTGAACCACGTTAAAATTGGTGTCACTTTGTGGATGATATTGTGCATTGCTTTGATATTGTTTTGGGTATATTGCTTTACTGTTTTGAAGTATAAAGGAAAAAGTAAAAAGAGGTCTTATACTGTTCACCCCCCTCTCAGTATAAGCTTGTGTTCTTCAATTGGTATCAGAGCCGGTGCCTTCGAAAAGTTTAACAACTTGAAGGAAAAGCTAGTAAAGAACACAATGGATCTTTCAAGTGGCAATGCAACACCTATTCTTGATGGGTCAGATTTTGGTCTTTGGAGTGCAAGGATGAAGGTTCATCTAATGGCACTTGGTAATGAGGTTTGGGAAGTGATTGAAGATGAGTACACTATTCCTGAACATGGTCCTAATACTAAAGAAGAAAGGCTCCTACATCACAACAATTCAAAAGCAATGAATGCAATCCTGAAAGGCTTACGTAAAGCGGATCTCACCAAAGTGATTCACTGCAAGACAACTAGTGAAATGTGGAATCAATTGAAGGTGGTTCATACGAGTGATACAAATTTTAGAAAGGCCAAGTTGAGACACTTCAAAGGTATGTTTGAACAACTCAAGATGAATGATGATGAAAATATTAGTGACTACATGCTTCGTATGGATGAGGTTGTTAACTCCATGAAAGAATTAGGTCTTGAGCTTGCTGAAAATGATGTTTGTGATAAAATTTTAAGATCTCTTCCAAATAGATTTAGTGAAAATATTTCTGCTATTGAGGAAGCTAAAGATTTGG
The DNA here is from genome assembly GCA_028583015.1 of Wollemia nobilis. Lineage (NCBI taxonomy): Eukaryota > Viridiplantae > Streptophyta > Pinopsida > Araucariales > Araucariaceae > Wollemia > Wollemia nobilis. Next base: position 185,836 of record JAQPPZ010002765.1, read on the forward strand.
ATAAGTTGAAAAAGGATGAGCTCCATAGTATACTTCCAACATTTGAGTTGAGAACTCAAGTGAAGGTTGATGTCAAGAAAGAGGCAGCTTTCAAGGCTACCAAGGAATCCAAGGGTAAACAACTTCAAGATAGTGATGAGTCTTCTAGTGATGAAGAGGCATATTATAGCAAGAAAGGCAAGTTCTCTAGAAAGCACAAAAGTATGAAAAATATAAGATGTTTCAATTGTGGAAAGTTTGGTCATTATGCTACTAACTGTATTGTTCCCAAGAATGAAAATGATGAAGATAAACAAGATTCTAAGAGCAAGGATTCTAAAAAGCACAAGCATCATAGGAAAAACAAATATGAGCACAGCAATCAATGAAAGAGGTATTCTCACAAGCACAATTTCTACCTAGACAAAGCAAGTAAGTGTTCTAGTAGTGATAGTGAAAGTTCTTCAAGTGATGATGAAAATGAGATGTTGTTCATATCAGAAAAAGAGGAAGAACCGAAACATAGATTCATTATCATGAAATGTCTTAGATGTGGAAAATTTGGTCACCTTGAGGATGATTGCACAAATAATGATTTGGTTTCTAGTATGTATGAGGATGCTTCAAAAAACTATAAGGAAGATGCATGTATGGTCTTTGAAAATGGTAGCACCTCTAGTGATAAGAAATCTAAAAAATGCTTTGATGATTCAAAAATTAAACAAATAAAGGATCTTGAAAGTGAACTTATTAGTGCTCTTAGTGTTTTGGAAAAGGAACGAAAGAAGAATGCTAGACTCAAGGATAAGTTAGATGAATGTTGTATGGAGAGAGATGATCTTATAGAAAGTCTTGACTTCTCTATAGCTAAGACACAAGAACTCAAGGATGAGTTAGAGTCTAAGGTTCTTGAGTATAGTGAGTTAGAACAGAAAATGGCTTCTTTGAAAGAGGAAACTAAAGAGTACAAGGATAAGCTTTACAGGTTTCAAGTAGCTCCAAAAAGGTTAAGTCACTCATCAAAGGTCAAAGAAAGACAATAGATAAAATAGGCCAAGACCTCCGTCGACTTGTTAAAGACCTCCGCCAATGTCAAAGATCCTATGGTAAAATTTAGATTAATATCCCTCGATAAAAATCAAATGCATCCTATCCAAATTTTGAAAGAAAGTTTCTCACTATGTTTTTGACTGTGTGTCTTCACCATTTTTGTAATTCGTTGTTCGGCTGTGTCTTCACCGTCTTTGTAATCTACTGATAATTTGTGTGTCTTCACCATTTTTGTAATCCACTAATCGTTTGAGTGTCTTCGCCATCTTTGTAATCCGCTGCTCGTTTGATTGTCTCGTCGTTTGTCAAATCTGCCATATAGCTTGTCATCTGCGAGTTGGCATCAGAAGGAAGGGAGGACTGTGTTTTATTTTCCCTGGAACAGAAGGGACAAGCATAACAAAGTGAGGTTTAAACCTCACCGGGTGCCTTTGGTGCACCGATAGTGGCTAGGCTATTGGCGCGCTACCCGAACGGGAGGTTTTGCGTTTGAATCATGGGAAAGGGTTTTTTTTCGTGAAGTGGTCGTAGAAGGTGGTGTTAGATTTTGGGTGCAATTTCTCCATAGTGATTTTTGTTGTTGGCTAAGGTATTTTTTGAAATTAATCCTTTGCTAAGTGTATGTTGCGGATGTAGGATGTTTGTTAGAAGAAAAATAGCTTAGGAATCATTAGGGTTTTAAAGCTTGTTGTTATTTTGATAAAATATTATTTTGAAGGTGTTGTTGAAATATCTTATTGCATTTTTATGAGAGATAAACTTTATTTTTGATGAGACAATAAGGGATAAATAAGGTGTATAAGGGATACATGTTTCTTGTAATGTTGAGAGTGCTTTTGGTTGATTATGGAAATGAAAGCATGATGTTTTAAGGTTAATTGCTTATTGTGCGAAGTTGTGAAACCTTAAGTGGGCAGCTTTGAGATTGACATTTGCTTTCATTAAGTTGGTAATAATCAAGCTATTCTTTACTTGGTTAAAGTGTTGAGCTTACTCCTTTGTTGATGAATTGAAAAGTTGTTTTTATGCTATTGTGAGTTGAGTTGGTGGATGCTTTTTGTTCAAATAATGTTGGAGAGAAAAGGAGTTCTACTTGTTTTCCTTTTTTGATGTTGATTGTGAAATGCTTCAAGGTTATGTTTTGAGCTGAATGGTGTTGATTGAACCTTGTTTGATGAACATTGTTGTTGAAGCCCTTATTGATTGTGAAAATAACATGAGTATAATTGTTATGTGATTCTTTGCATAGTTGGAAATTGTAGGGGTTTCATGTTCTTGAAAGAAAGCATTCTATCCTATCCATTTCAGATTTTGAGTTGAGTTTTCAAATTTGAGATTGAGGTTGAGTTGAGTTTTCTAATTTGATATTGAGTTTGAGCTGAGTTGATTTGAGTTGAGGTTTGGGATTGGGAGTTGAGTATAGAACATATTGATTCTCTAACAATTCTCTTTATGCTTCTATGAGTTTGACAAATCACATTGGATCTCTAACAATTCACCTTGTGATTTCCTACTAAGAAAGTTTTTCTTGGTGAGCTTGCTGAGGTTTTGGATAGGTTTCGGTGGGGACTTGTGAGCAGATTTGGATAGGTCCTAGCAAAGGACTTGTGAGATGAGTTTTGAGAGTTCTATCAGAGAACTTGAGGATAGAGGTGCACTAGTTCTTTGAGAAGAACCTGAGGACAGATTTGGCAAGTCTTTGAGAAGGCTTGTGTGCAGAGGATTGATTTTTTCAAGTGTTGGATAGATCTGACAGACAAAGGAAGAATTGTACTAGATCGACTGACTGTGTTTGGTACAGGTTGCTAAGCTGCTATGGACGTGATCATAGAAGGTAGAGGTCTCTTAGGCTAAGCATTGAGGACAGGAAGTCTTCGGTGGAAAGGAGTTCCACGTGTTGGCAAGAGGTAGAGGCAATTGATCTTCTAAGGGATCATTTCCAGAGTAGAGGGGAAGGTATCTCCTTTGAGTAGAGGCTCATAAATTTAGATAGAGGGGAAGTTATCTCCTTTGAGAAGAGGCTCATAAATTTTGATTAGGGGAAGGTATCTCCTTTGAGCCGAGGCTCATAAACATTGTAATTGGGAAGGATTCCCAAAGAACTTTGAGATAACTTTTAGAGAAAAGTTTTGTGGACGTAGCCCAGCCATTCTGGGTGAACCAAGTTTAAATTGGTGTCACTTTGTGGATGATATTGTGCATTGCTTTGATATTGCTTTGGGTATATTGCTTTACTATTTTGAAGTATAAAGGAAAAAGTAAAAAGAGGTCTTATACTGTTCACCCCCCCCTCTCAGTATAAGCTTGTGTTCTTCATGTGGAATGATGGAGTCTAATTCCTCTTCATATTTATCAGAAGCTTTTGACATCAAGTCAAATTCTTTGCAAATCTCATCTTCAAAGTCATCTATGTGATGGATATCTTCTCCTAAATTTAATTTTAAGCTTTGAAAATATTGTTCAATATAATAGGTGGATGAAAGTGGACTATAATATAAACTTGAATTGTCATGTGTTTCTCGATATGAAACATCAATAATATCATGCATTCCCTACTCATGTCATCCTAGGCCATGTCCTTGCCAATGAACAATGTGAAAATATCGATATGGAAAACCTGATATATGTTGTATATTTATTGACATTGGTGATTTGAGTTCATCTAGGATAACTAGATTGGACAATGAATCAAGTTCCCCATGCACAAAATGAATGTTATTAGGCATTGAATCCATATTATATACTACTCCTATAGATAAGGGTGGGTCACATGGGTGACTGTAGTCCTTAGCAGTTTGAATGTTGAGTGGTGTGATTGTGATATCTTGGACCACATATTCACCAATACCAAGATTATTAAGGTGGATCTCAAATTGGAATGATGTATATGGATTGGATGTAGATGGAACTAACTCATGGTTGACTGATGGAATCTTACAATCCATCATTTTGACTTGTGAGACATTGGTTGATGTGGATGAAAATGGATTTAGCACGTGGATTTTTGAATTGGCAATGATGTAGAAAGAGTGGTGGAGGATGTTGATGATGTGGCTAATGTAGATTGAATTTGACCATATGTGCATGTTTTCAATGGTGATGAATATGGAGGTATGGAAGTGGATGCTTGATGTGAATTGGTGATTGGAAGCTCCTCAAAAATAGGGTCTTTAGATGATGATATGGATGGGGTGGTTGACGAATTAGTTGATGATGTGAGGAATAGATGAGTGGAAGGAAGCATGGGTTCATAGGGGTTTGAGATAAAATTACAATACTTAAATGGTTCAACATCCACTGGTATACAATGTACTTATCCCGCATGTACATATTTCAAAAATTGATATAATATAGAAAAGTCACAACAGATTTTCCTCATCCAAGGTCATCCAAAGAGTATATTATATGCCATTGACCCTTCCAATATATGGAACATAGTATGCAATATTTTGAACCCCACTTTAATGGACAAAACAAGAGTGCCAACTGTGGAGCAGAGAGCATCATAAAATGCTTTCAAGGTAAAAGAGGATTTGGTGATGTGGTCTTTTAAAAGCTTAATATGTTGAAGGAAAGATGTGGTAATGATGTTTATGGAGGAGTCAATATCAATTAGTAATATTTTGAAAGAATTCCTATCAATTTGAGCCATGATATGTAATGGAGGATCCACTGATTCTGATGATATCGGTTTGATCTCAAAATCATAGAAAGTGATGGAAGGCTCCTTACATGTTTGAATATTCCCAACAAAATTATTAAATGTATTAGCATCTTGAGATTTAATTTCAAATGGATTTTACAATATCCATTAATGCTTCATGATGTGGAGGATATTCTTGGATTAGCTGATATATAGATAGTTTGGTTGAAGCCATTTTTAAGCTTATGGTTAACCGAATTCCCAATGATATGATTGGCATATATGGATGATTGGAAGGATGAATGGGTTGAGATGGATGGGCTAGAATATGGATTGGCTGAGAGGTATTGATAAAAAATTGAATGGGAGATGATGATGTGGCAGGTTGAGACACACTTGCCTGTGGAGGTATGGGTGATTGAATAGACTACTATTGAATATTTTGTTGATTAGAGTGTTGTTGTTGACATTGGGTTACTACATGAATAGAACCCAAAAAATATTGGTATTTTTGAATATGATTAACCTAATTAGGAGGAATATTGGTATTTGAACCTCCTGTTGTTGGTTGTGTTTCCTCATGATGAGGAATTGGTGTTTGATAAATTCCAAGATCTTGATTTTTTTGAGCTAGATGACTGTCAATATTGATAGCTCCTAACTCAATAAGGTATTGTATTCTATATTTGAATTGATGGTAGTTATTGATATCATGCCCATTATATCTATGATAAGAACAAAATAAATTCTCCTTGTAGTTTTTACCATGTTTAGCAGGATCATCAGGTTTGACCTTAGGCAAGGGAAGTTGATTTGTGTCATATAACCTACATAAAATAGAGGTATAAGATTTAGCCAATGGGGTATATTGATGTGGTTATCGAACATATTGTCAATGTGGTAAATTTTCCAAAACTGGAACTATGTTTTGACATGATTGAGTAGTTGAGGGAAACGTATGATATTCAATTTGTCACAGTTTTTTTTGCATGGGTTGTTGTTAAACCATTACTGGATAACTCATAACCACTTGATTTACTTGATTGGATGAATTGGTTGGATTGGCCTGATTGTATTTTGACTAGCCTGAATAAATTCCTCTATATTGGTCCTTGTTTTACCATTCTTTGTTCTTAGGCTTAAGCACTCCCTGTATTTTTATCTCCTCAAATGTGCTAGCATGGGTAAGATCTTCATCAAATGATCTATGTTGTTGTACTTGCAATAACCAAAATATGGGTTTTAAGCAACTCTTAGTGAACACTCAGGTCAGCTCCTCCGTTGGTAGGGAAAATGGCAATTTGGTCATAATGGCCCTTTAATAGTTACCAAACTTAGAAATAGAATCATCATAATATTTTTTTAAATAATATATATCAGATAATGAGAATTTCTTTCTTATATTGAGGGAGAATATTTCAAGAAATTGGTCAACCAATTTCTCAAAAGGATAAATACTATGGTTGGTAAAATCATTATACCATTCTATAACATCTCCTCCTAATGTTTGAGGGAATTTTCTAAGCATTAGAGTATAATTTATTTGAATTCTAAAGAAAGAATGAACAAATGAACTCACATGCTCTTTAGGGTTCTCCGTCCCTTTAAATTTATCAAACTTTGGTATTGTGAAATATTTTGTATATGATGGTGATGGTACCAAAGGATAAATTGGTTGATTGATCAATTGATTATGGTACCCAAGATTATCATTTTGTTTTATCATTCCAAGATTATGTTGTATCAAATTGTCCATTTGTTGCTACATAGTCTACATTCAAGGGTCCTCCCTAGGAATGTAGAAACCCTGAATCACTTGATGATTTTTTGATGATGAGGTGGAAATATGGTGTAATTAGATGATGATGACTCAATAGATTGGATTAAGGTTCATTATAATGGGGTTTATGAAGGAATGATTGTGAATGAAGATATGGAGATAATGCATGAGGAATTTAGATAGGTTGACAAATGGGAATAGAATGGGTATGGGTTGGTAGTGGTGTTGGAATGGAAACCACAAAAAATTATGGTACCCAAGATGGACTTTGGCTAACAAATATGGGCTGAGTGTAAATAGGTTGAGGCTTAGGGTTGATCACCTGAACTTATTGTTGAGTGTTATGTTGCTTCTTAAGAAATTTGTTGAGATGTTCCCAAGTTTCATGTATTTCCATATTAATGGTTGATAGGGTGGATGTGAATGGAATTTATGAGGTAGGTGGGAGGTAGTTTGCAATTGGAATTGAAAATTGATGGGATACACTAGATGGCATGGACATAGAAACTTCTAAAGCAACATTAACCTGTTCTTCATACAAGGGGTTACCATAAACTAAGAGGTATGAATATGGGATGGATGTGCTTTGGGCACATGATGATTTTGGTATGGAAAAATGCTGGTAAGGTCCAGTGGATACCTCAAAAATGGAGTTATTGTACACCTAGGTAAGGTTTGAAGGTTGGAAAGAGACAAGTTCCTACTAGAAAAAAATAATCATGGCTAGGTGAGTTAAGGACTGACTCTATGACATAGTTAGCACATCTTTGAAGTGCTTCTACTTGGGCCATATCTATATAGGGTGTTGTGGTGACCTAAGGTAGGTGAGGATGACTCAATTTTTAGAATAGCCATGTGAAATTATGTGGGTTACATAGTGTGTAATGGACCCATAGACAACTATGAATGACTTACCTATATCACACTAGTGTTATTGATCATGGAATTGGTAATGGAAGGTGATGATGAACACTACATTGCTGAAGTGGTTTGATTTATGGATATTTGATTCATTATTTTAGCATTATTTCTTGTTAATATCATAAACTAATGAACCAAATAAAAATTTGCCTAGAAAATAAAATGCGGAATGAAAAAATCACAAAGTCAAACATACAATCCAATCTTATGTTTATGCAACAAAATGTGTCTTACCTTTGTTCTTTTTTTATCTTGTTTTAATATTTTTTTTGGTTTTGTGTGTTTTTATGAAATAATTTTAATTAAAATATGTAATAACTATGGCTTGGATGGACAATGAGGTTCTTACTAGTGATGAAATCCAACAAGTTTTCTCAGGGGTGTTCTAAAGTGTCTAAGGGCATAGATTGGTGGATGGATATGAAACCCACCATCACCATATCTCAAGCAATGGTTGGTGATGAAATCCAAAACATTACTATTTAAATTTATGCATGTTGTGTATGATTTCTTTTAGTATTTCTAGTTTTTAATGGTGTACACACAATGTTAGAAATAACTAATTTTACGAGTCTAAATCAAAAGCCAACACCAAAAATATTAATTTTCCCAAAATAAGTAGAGTACACCACTTAAGACCACTCTCTAAATAGAGTAGGGTTCATCTATTCTAATGATGTTACTACTTAGACTAGCAAAAGGAAAAATTATTAACCCTAAAAATAAATACTATTGTATGCAATTAACCATTCATATGCAAACAAAATGTAATATTTTTAAGTGCAACACACTAGAAAATAGTGAAATTTCAATTGGAAATGTGAAATGTGTGAATGAAATATGGATGCAAAAACTAATATAATGCCTAAAATGTAGATTAATCATATTTTTTTTTAATAGAATTCTAATAATATTCTTTTTAACATTAAATCTAAAAAAACATGAAAATACGTAAAATAGAGAGTTAGGATTTTTAGGTAAACTTACAAAAAAGCCTACGTATTATTCCTCCTCTCTATGAAACACCTCTGCAAACCTATGAAATGCACCTAGGCATTTATTTAATGTACCACAAGCACCGTAGGGCATATGTACACCTTCTATTCAACTCCTACAAATTTTTAGAAACCCTAATTTTGTAAAATTCATGCGATTTGTTTTTTTGAAAACCTGCAACATGAAAACATAAAACCACAAGTCAGTTAACAAGATAATTTAAAATATATAACCCTTTGTGGGTCCCATCGTGATCACCATTTGTGAATACAAATCAAACAACACCAAAATATGAACTATAAAATTAAATAAGCAATGTAATACACATAAAATTGCACAATGAAATAAAATTTTATTATGTTGCTCATGGATATTCAATGTTACAATAAAATGTGCCCCAAATTTTAGGTTAAAAAGCTTATTATACCTGATGAAATGATTACAATACACTAGGTTTCTATGAAACCCTAGTAAAAAAATAGTGGTGGTGTCTTCAAGTTCGATCTGATCTCAACAGAGGTGAGTGGGATTTTTGATATCCTATATAGGACCGTTCCAGCTTCAGTAGCTACCAATGATATGATACCTGCACCTACAAAAAATAGAAAATGTATAAATAGTAAATAATACCTATGAGGGCTCCACTGCATGAGACCCTCTAAAAATATTATCACCCTAGATGTTGCAAAATAATATTGAAAGCAATAATGCAAAAATAAAATAAATACACAACTATTTACCTTGTCTCACACTGACTTGTTGTCTTCTGATCCTTGTCACTATTGTAAAAAATATATGTATATGCCCTAGCAACACTCGATGGGTAGTAGGGATTTAGAACTAGGGTTGTGAATGATTATGGGCACTCGATGATGGTAGGATATGCCTAGAGGTGCTTGATGATGGCATAAAGAACCCAAAGGTGATTTGGGGAACTTAGATGGGTGTTCAAGGATTAAACTAGAAGCTACAAAAGCAAATCTAGTCTGGGTGAGATAGGCCATGATGGATACGAAGACAACAATGAGTGATGGAAGAGAAGAGTGGTAAGAATGCTTGGATGTTTGAGGACTTCAAAAAATTAGGGGTTGAGTCATCAAAATGACTCCTCTTTATAATCTCTCTCCTAGGGCATGTTAGGGTTTTAATGACACAATTTGTGTGGTCAAGATTAAAACATGACAGAGGGTGGAGATTAAATTTAGGTATGTGGCATGGATTAAGGTGTATGAGTGGTTAGGATTAAAACATGATGGATGGCTGGGATTAATTCATACATATATACATATATTTATTAAATATATAAAAATATAATATGTAAAATATTATTATTTAAATATATATAAATAATGGGTAAATATGGTGGGAAACTATGGATGGATGACAAGTGGCTAGATTTTGATGTCCACATATATGATAAAAAATATACCAAGAATACAATGTGAATACATACCTCATTTATTCTCAAAGGAAGGGACTAAAATTATATGAGTAGAAGGCATATGACCAGATGCCTTCACCTAATATAATCAGTAATATTTAGTTTTTCCTCTAAATTAAATACAAAGGAGGAACAAACTATGCAACATGGGGGTTATAATACACCATCCTCTAAGAAGATTTTTAGGATGCATTGATAGAGGTCCCGTCACTCCACCCATTACACCTGATATATGGAACCCGATTCCTATCTCAATGCTCAAGTCCTTATCTTACTTCTTGGGAGAAGATGTTGTCACTCAAACAAAGCACTTGCAACACCTAATAATCTTGTGCATCATGTATTTTATTAAAAAACAAGATATATTCTTGAGCCTATTTATGGCTTCCTTATAAGGGATATCTCATGAATGGTACCTTAGTCTTAAACCTCAATTAGTTAAAATTTGGGACTACGTAACAAAGCTTTTGATAAATATATTGGAGGGAAAGTAGATGGAACATCCCTCCTATACGAAATCATGACCATTAAGAGGGTACCTATAGGTATAATTGATGATTTAAATGTTTTATTGTATAATATTTGGAAAAATAACCTTAATTTTTTTTTACCACATTTAGGTATGACATTCAATTACTATATAAAAGATTTTAATTCTAAAATTGCTATGGTGGTCAAGTCTAAGGGTGGTAATTCACTATCAAATGCCTATGAGATAGTCATTTAAGCTTAGAAGGATCTAATCCAAATAGGAAGGCTATATCCTAGACCACCTCTACCATTGTTTCCTCTATTCAACCCTCTTATCATTCCTTTCTAACCATAGAGCCTACCACTAGCCCCACTCATCCTATTATATACCTAGAGTAAAATTAATCTTCATCTCCTCTAGTTGCTAAAATGTATGAATTATTCAAAACTATGAGAAAATTATCTAATGATGTCATATATATAAAGGGGTAGTGTATCGCTCCAAATTTTTCGCATCCTTACCTTCAGGCTATAGGATCCGTGCCCGAAATGGGGATGCGAGAAGGATGGGACAATACCTTGAACTGAGAGGCCCTTTGAAGGTCCTTCCTCTCGGGGGAGGGGTATAATGGTGAATTTTTTATGGATGGTGGGTTCACCAAGAAACTTTTGAGTAGTAGTTTCCACGCCTAGGTTGAGAATGGGTTTGATGTGTTCATTTTGTGTTTTAATCATTCAACTCCTAGTTTTGGCCAAGATGAATCTAAACTATTCTATATGCCAATGCTGATTCTATGAATACAAAAAATAGGAATAAATGCTAAACACAGAGAATATGCTAAAGAGAAAAGAACATACCTGATTTGGGATGTCTGATGAAGATTCTGAGTTTTGTAGCAGTCTAGATCATCTCAACTCGTATGTGATCATCTGAGATCAGACGAGATCGTCGTCTATCTGATGAATTTGTCAAAAACCTGCAATCACAGAAATAGATACAAAATACCAAAAATGCAACTGCAAAAGCAAGGGGAAATGATAGAAATAATAATGAATTTGCCTAAATGATAGATCCAAATAGTAATTAAAGAGTAAATGCAATAGATTTAATGATTTATTTCAATTTTATCATGTATTTATATTAAATGAGGTGAACTCCAAGATGCATAGATATAATAACTAAGATAATGCAGGAATACAGTAGGAAAATGTAGAAAACACTAAGAAAATGTGAACTCTAGGCTCTGATTACCCCCAATCTAGACTACAGTCGGGATCACCTCTAATCGTACGATATCATCTGTGCTCCTCGAAAGGATCATTCGAAATCACCTGGAATCACTTGCGATGATCTGAGCTAGATCCGACTGAAAAATAGTAAAGTTCCTACAAGAAAACATGAAATCCAGAATGCAAATGATGGTGTGAGGATGCTCTGAGGTTCAGGGGAGATTCAAGCGGAGATTCAGGGGGGTCTGGGGAGTCAGGAGGATAAACTAAGAAAATATCAATTTATATAGGATTAGGGAGAGGTTAGGAGGTTGGATATCATCCCAATTTGGGAGATCTCCAATGGGGGAGACTCTAACTACGTAGACATGCTTTCTGCCTGAGTTAGAGAAGTTGTTGAAATAGAAGCTAATTATGAAAATTTGGTTTTGGGACGAAATCGTTTGGACATTTTGTTCCAGACGAATTCGTCAGATCTGGGATGATTTCATCTTATCTACGACGATATTGTCCAATGGTCACAACAAATCCTAAAAATGATGCAAAAAATAAGGGGAGCAGGTAACAGGCGGTTTGAGGTTAAAATTTGAATTTTTATCTTTTTACTAAGGTTTAATTGTGCCCATTTTAGGGTGCTACATTTTTCCCCCTCTTTAGTGAATTTTTCGAAGAAAATGCATTAAAGATGAGTTCTTCCATTTTACGAGAAAGAAAAAATGAGGTAAAAACACAAAAAAGCAAAAATTAAAAAAAAAATGTTGTTTTTAAATACAATTAAGAAAAATAGGGTAAAACCCTAATTCAGTTTTACTATTCATTTTTACTGGTTTTAGAGCTCTACAGACAAAAAATGATGGAGACAGCACACCGATCGACAGAGGTTTGGCACGGGCTATGGGTAAGGATCTAATACCAATAAATTAGGTTTGAATTTAATTTTTTGTGCAATTTTTTGTTTTAAATTTTGACTATTTGGTGCATCGCGGCCATTTTTAGGCCGTCGACGACGTCGGGATGAAATCGTCCCTATTTTGTCGAAGTCGTCCCTAGATCGTCGAACTAGGGGTGATCTCATCCAAAAAAGGGGAGATTCCCAAGTGCAAAATCGAAGACGATTTCGTCCTACAAAGGACGATTTTACCCAATTTGGGACGATATCATCCAATGGTGGACGATATCATCATTTTTATGAAATTTTGCTTTGTTAAAATGTGTTGAATTTTATTTTAATGATCGGTTTATTAATGAAATTTTTTTGGTTTATTGTTTGTTTTTTAGAGGGTATTACTAAAGATTTGGTAATGGAAATACGACAGGTTACGAGATGACATAGCCACGCTCGACCAGGCAGAGCATGATCGAATAGCACAGGTTGGTTTACAACATGTGGCAAAGATGCCACAAGTACCGATGGACATGGGGCTACTGACAGCCCTAGCAGAGAGGTGGTATCCAGGGTCGTCCTACTTCCAGTTACCGATAGGGGAGATGGCTCCCACACTAGAGGATGTATGGAGGATCATGAGGATCCCCATACAAGGACAATTGATGATGCCTGTAGCCAATCAGGGCCAGGCGATGATGAGATTGATAGAAGACCCGAGCTTCACCCTGGAGAAGGGCGGAGTGAACATCGATTCTCTGAGGCAGATGCCTCGGGCATCTAGGATAACTCAAGTTTTGGTAGGGGTGGTAGGTGGCTTACTACTATGCCACCAGAGCGGGTGCAGATTACCATGGCTCCTATCATATGTGGTCTATGACATGAGAGACCACGGGTACAGGTTTTTTTGGGGTAGTTTTATACTATGCCACTTGTATAGGATCCTACATGGGGTCGTATACAAGGGAGGCCAATGTCTGGTTTTGACTCGCTACTATAGGTTTGGTGCTGGGAGCACATCACGGTGCAGAGGCCGGTAGGGCTCCCATGGATAGGGGTTGGCCCGGAGTGACCCTGGGTTTTATACTAGTGGCTACAAAGGGGGTCATAGCAGTGGATAGATCTATCGATGTCATGGAGGTTGCTAGATGACCTCATCTCAAACTATATCACCTGGAGGCCGTAGCGAGAGCACCCCAGGTGGGTAGAGGATGGGCAGGAGCTGGCTCGCATCAGGTGAGTCTGCTAGCTAAGGATGGAGCAGGGATAAGTAGAGCTCCACCGCTATGATCGAGTTCTATGCGAGTTCGGTCTACAGTAGGGAATCCCTTCTCTCAGGGATTACGAGTACTCTTGGAATGTTTGAGATAGTACCACACTGAGTGGGGCTCTAGACATGCAGTGATTTTGGAGTCAGGACATAGATGATGCCCCCATATAGCCAGTGGATGGTGACAATGCTAGGGTTATTGACGATACGATGCCTGGTACACATGCATCCACCCTCCTTAGATGATGAGGGCATAAGGTCCGATGCATGCTATTGTTCAACGGATGGAGAGGTAGCACCAGGATGCTATTGAGGTAGTGCGGGGTCACGGTGGGAGAGAGCAGTGACAGTATTTGTAGGAGAGATGCCAGAGGATGGGTCAGCCTCCATAGAGACCACAGTAGACAGGGAGGAGGGAAAGGGGAGTCCCTTATCAGTAGGGGAGAGACCACCATCACTCTATAAGGGCAAGGGTGTCAAGGTAGGGGAGAGCAGCGAGACAATGACTCTTTGGGCTGAGGTTGCCCACCTTCGGGCTCAGGTGTAGACACTACAGGATGAGGCTACATGGCTCAGAGCTCGGGGTGGAGGATCGAGAATGCAAGAGTTGGTGTGGTCTATGGACCAGAATTCATTATACCAGGGAGCATACTACCAGATGGTTCCAAAGAGCTAGAGGTTACAGCTACAGGTATGGGGTCATCGAGGACATCATCACGATCAATGTCGAGGACCCACGACATAGGGCAGACTCCAATGGGGCCTCCTCATCCACCTTAGGGCAAGAGAGGAGATGATTTTGAGAGCTCGAGGGCTTCTCGAGACTATCTGCCATAGACTAGATTGGATATATATTATTGAGTGGATTGAGTATGGTAGGGTATTGATTGTGGCATACCAGTCCAGTTTTGATATGATGTACATAATTTGTTGTATATATATATATATATGGTATTTTTGATGATATGACTTGTGTATATGTTGTATGATGCTTTAATTTTGGATTTGTTTGGTTGATTATTCATGTAATTATGTCGTTTGGAAATTTTATAATTTTATGTCATGTTGTAAAATTTAAATGAAATAATCTGATGTAAACAAATTGGTTTTTTTGGTGTGATTTGATAAAAAATAAAAGGGACTTCTAACAATAATTTCAAAGGACATTGTCACTATCATAGACCATTTCATGGAGTCACCGCTCGTTCGGTCATCAAGCTAATCCCAGTATAGAAATATTTCTAAAAGTAAAAGAATGCTTAAGAGACTATCTTAAGACTTTGTGTTGTGATGGTAAAAAATGATGATGGTGATGATTTGTTTTCAGATTTTCATGAAAATATTATGCATGAAGTATTAGAAATATGATTTTGCTAGGCATAAATTCCTAAGTGTGATAAAATTTTGAACAATTCCTTAGAAATTATACCATGGTTGCAAAATTGAATGTTGACATAATGACATGAAATAGAATAAGTGTTCGTTCATTTTAAAGCGTAATTGCGTAACATAATGATGTAAGCCATATTTTTTTATAAATTAAAATGCATGGGAAAATAAAATTAGAGCAATGGTTTGCGCTAGGCATAGAATTATAGGTATAGACTTATATCATCATCGCGAAATCCAAAGAAAAAATTGATATTTTAGTTTTATTGCATGATTGATTTTTGATTTCGAGATAAATAGAAAATAATAATATATAACTTGACTAGCATAAAATTTCATTTTAATTTTTGGAACTAAACCATCTCCGGAAAAAAAAAAATTATTTATCTAGATTTCTGTAATCATGTTGTTTAAAAGAATTTTGGATTTTTTGAAAACAATGTATGTAATTGTTTTTTAATACTAAACAGATGTTCTGAAATAAAAAGAAAATTTATTCCAAAAGAGTTGCAGAAATATTTTAAATTATCTCAAAGACAAATGTAGATTTTTAAGGAACCCTCATGTGCATATGTGAGTTCATTTTCGATCTTGATTTATCATAATGATAAAGAATCTCTCAAATACAAATGTGTGTGCAATTTTATTGTTTGTTCACCAATTTTGAGCAAGATAATTTGATACAAGTTATTTGAATTAACCAAATGAATGTTCGTTGACCATGATTTATATGCATGTAATCATACCAGACTACTATGTAATGTAGGTTATCAAGAGCTGGCTAATCCATAAGCCGACATAGGTCTATACAAAATAAGGTCGCTAATGTGACAGACATATCACCATGCTAGGGATTACCCAAGGCCAAGCGGGTTGGGCACAAACCACCTGTTATGGGTCTTACCTCACAGTTTTCAAATAATTGAGAATTCCAGGGATTCAAGATCATTCACCCTTATTTTATTTTCAAGGGGTAGGGAAAGGGATTTATTGCATTTTTCTTTTGCTTTTCTCTTTTGCTTCTCTTTTTTTTTGTATTTTTTTATTTTTTATTTTTTTGTATTTTTGCTTGGAACTTGAGATAATGCTGAAATA
This sequence comes from Wollemia nobilis, assembly GCA_028583015.1. NCBI lineage: Eukaryota > Viridiplantae > Streptophyta > Pinopsida > Araucariales > Araucariaceae > Wollemia > Wollemia nobilis. Next base: position 201,984 of record JAQPPZ010002765.1, read on the forward strand.
TTGCTGTGATGGTACAAAATGATAGTTTTCTTTTTCTCATTTTCTTTGAATTTTCTTTTTCTTCCTATGCTAGGGATACTTTCTCGGATTAGCTGTAGAGCAAGGGATTTTTATTCTGGGTAGGGGTGAGCTTGTCCTTTTGTTAATTCTCAAAGATTCTAGACCATGTGCATGATAGGATAGCAAGGGAAAATTTTCGCTCAAGAAACCACTTTTACTATGTAGCATCATATTGAATTTGCAATGAAATCATTTTAATGTGAAAAGATATATTTGGTTCAAGTAAATAACAAGATCAGTTCTCTATGCTCAAAAATTTATTTAATTCAACTGTGGACTTTGATATAAGAGAGATTAATAATCATACAAAATAAAATCAAGATATTTATTCATGTGAATGTGAAAGTGTGGGATTCCAAATAAATGCTAATTTATCCAAAATAATTGAAAATATAACGACAATACTTCAAGAATTGATAGGTATGAAAATGAAATATGTTTTTGAAGATTTTAACGATTTTGATGTTTTTTATATTTTGATTTTGATTGATGAATTGTAAGAAGAAATACTATTACTATTTTTTTGGTGAAAAATATTTTGATAAAAAATGGCTAAAATGAAACAAGATACAAAATACAATATATACAAATAACGAAAAAGGACCAAATGTTATGCATAATAACGCTTAAGATGCATAATGTTCATAGGGTCTTTAATATATTTACCATCTAAGGTAGCTAATCGATATGCTCCCGATCCAAATTTAGCAGTGATGACATATGGTCTAAGCCAGTTGGGCTCAAATTTACCTTTAAGGTCTTTAGTTGCATTAGTATTTTTCTGATTTTCTTTTAAGACAAGGTCATCGATCTCAAAGGATCACTGATGAACTTTCTTGAGGTATGCTCGTTTAAGCTTGTTTTGGTAGGCACGAAGATGCTCCAAAGCATTGATGCACTTCTCATATAGGAGTTCCAGCTGACTAAATTTTCTAGCATGATATTCATCTTCTACTTCAGTATCTTGAAGTAGCAGAGCCAAAGAAGGAACTTCTAATTCAAAGGGAAAAACTGCTTCAGTGCCATAGACCAAAACAAAAGGTGAAGTACCTATGGGAGTATGAACGCTAGTTCGATAAGCCCACAAAGCAGGATATAATTGAATATGCCAATGTCGACCAGATTTGTTGACCAATATTTTAAGGATTTTGATTAATGTTTTATTAGATGCTTTTGCTTGGCCATTACCCTGAGGATAATAGGGAGTGGACCAACGATGTTGAATTTTATACTTTTGACATAATTTCTTAACATCTTTATTTTTAAAACAAGTTCCATTATTTGAAATGAGATTTGCAGGGATTTCGAACCTACAAATAATTTGATTAAAAATAAACTTGGAAACTTGGGTTCCAGTGCATGAAGCTAATGGCATAGCTTCAACCCACTTCATGAAATACTCGATGGCGGTTATGATAAATTTGTGTCCATCAGATGACACAAGGTTGATTTTTCCAATGATGTCTAAGCCCCATTTTGAAAAGGGCCAAGGATATGAAATAGCCTACAACTCTTGTGCAGGCGCATGGAAAAGGTCAACGTGTTTCTGGAACTTGTTGCAATGATGCACATAAGCATGCGCATCATTCTCCATGGTAGGCCAAAAATATCCTATCCTAAGGAGCTTTTTAGCAATGGTGCTACCACTAAAATGCCCCCCACAAGATCCATTGTGGGCTTCACTCAAAGCTGATCTAGATTTTGCTAGATTCAAACATCTCAATAGGATGCCTTCAAAAGATCTCCTATACAAGGTATTACCAATAATCATGAAGTGACTTGCTCGTCTACGTAATAACCTGTGTTGGTTGCTATTACAACCTTTAGGGAAGGTTCCATTTTGCATAAAATTAAATATATTAGTGTACCAAGGTTCAGGAGTAGTTTTGTTGATTAGAAACACATCCAAATGTTCTAAGCATGATTTGCTTGAATATGGTTCGTGGAGTCGACAAATAATGATGGTAGCATATTCATCATCTAACTCCAAGGGCAAAAGAGATGTAGTTGCACCCATAGCATCAGCCGCATGGTTGTTAGTTCGAGGAATAGCTTCCAAGGTAACTTGATCAAACAAAGATAATAATTGTAGGACATATGCTTTGTATGGACGCAATTTATCATCTCGGGTTTGATAAACATCATTGATTTGATTTATGACAAGTTGAGAGTCACCGAAAACTAATAAATTTTTAATTTTTAGTGCCAAGGCAGTTCGTAATCCAAGGATAAGAGATTCATATTCAACAGTGTTATTAGTACAAACAAATGTTAGTTTGAAGGACAGAGGTATAAGATGTCTCTACGGAGATATTAAAATAATACCTACACCAGCCCCACTCATACATCAGGCTCCGTCAAAGTATAGGGACCATTGCTCTATATGGTCTGCCTCTAGTTTAAGGCATTCATCAAGAAACTCAGTGATGAGGGAATAGGTAGACTCTAAGGGTGTAGCGACTAATTGATCTACTATGATTTGACCTTTAACAGACTTTTGTCCTATAAACGCGAGTTCAAAATTGCTTAGCGCAAGAACCCACTTTGCTGTGCGACCAGATAAGTATGGTCGACTCATGAGATATCATAAAGGGTTGAATTTAGCAATAACATATGTTGTCTGGATGAGCATATAATGTCATAGTTTCTGTGTAGAAAATACGACTGCTAGACATAACTTCTTTAATACGGTATAGCGAGTTTCATAACTGATTAAGGTTCTGCTAATGTAATAATTAGCATGTTCTTTCTTCTCATCGTCAAGTTGAGCTAACATAGCTCCTAAGGCAAAATCAAAAGCATAAATGTATAAAATAAATGGACGATAAGATCTAGGTGGTGAAAGCATTGATGGTTTAAGGAGATATTGTTTGAAGAGTTTGAATGCTTCCTGACATTTGTCATCCCAATGAAAAGAGACATCTTTCTTAAGAAGCTTAATAAAAGGTCTGGTTTTGTCTACCAACTTATCAATAAAGCAACGAATAGCTTGAAGCTTACCTTGTAGACTTCATAATTTCAATATATTTGTGGGTGCGGGCATATCAGTGATAGCCATGATCTTGAGAGGGTCAATTTCAATGCCATGTAAAGAAACTATAACCCCTAATAATTTACCGGACTTAACTCTGAATATACATTTAGCTGGATTCAATCGGATAAGATACTCCCTTAACCAATCAAATACTTTTCTCAATTCATCTAAATGATCATCTTCTCTAATGGAACGAGCTATAATATCGTCTACATAATCATGTAGAATATCATGCATCATATCATGAAAGATATAATTCATGGCTCGTTGATATGTTGCATCTGCATTCTTTAAACCGAATGGCATCACTTTCCAACAAAATGTTCCCCAAGGGTAATAAAGGTTGTTTTAGACTGATCTTCAGGAGCTATCCTAATCTGATTATAACCAGAAAATCCATCCTTTAGGGATATCATTCCACTCCTAGCAATAAAGTCAATGATCTGATCCATGTTGGGAAGAGGAAAATCATCTTTAGGGCATGCAACATTAATATCTTTGAATTTTGTGCAAACCCTAACTTTAGTGGCTTCTTTCTTAGTTACTAGAACTACATTTGAGATCCAAGCAGCATAATCAATGGCTTGTATAAAAATAACCTTCAAGAGTTTTTCTAATTCTCCTTTGACTAGTAAGGCCACTTTAGGATGCATTTTTCTAAGTTTCTATTTAACAGGTTTAGCATCCGGATGGACTACTAGGTGATGCATAACTACAGAAGGGTCTTATCCTGACATATCTTCATATGTCCAAGCAAAGACATCTTCATATTCTGTAAGAAATGCAATGTATTTATTTTGTTTTTCTTGACTCAATTCTGATCCAATATTGATTATGTGAGGGTTATCTTTGGTTCCAATGTTAATCTTTATAACGTTTTCAGATTTTATGTAGATCTCTCTCAAAATTAGATGGGGTGGGTGAAATGCCCAATTCTTGTAATTCTTCCAAGTTTAGCTTGGATAATTCTTCTTGAGGAGTGGTGGCCTCAAGCTGGGCTATACTCGGTATAGAGCCATAAAAATAAAATTTGTTATATAACAATTCCTCAACAAAGACATCATGGAAAATATCTCCCTCCAACTCATCGTCGAATTTGGAAATCATCTCAGGGTAGGCTATGGATAGCATATTACAAGTAAAGGAATTATTCATTGATCGCAAAGAATCATGTTTATCCAAATAATCTTGGTAACATATGAGATGGTCATCATCCTCAAATGAGAAGGGCTGACCCTTGCTAGGAAATATGCCCACACCACATCGGGCAGGCCACGGTTCTACCTCAAAAGGTTCTTTCATACCATTATGGAAAGGTCCCAAACCTTTCCCTTTATATCCCAATTTAAGCATTATGGGCTTAGCTTTAATATACTCATTAGCAAAATAGCATCTAGCATATCCATCATAATGTGTCTTGATGTTTCTAGGTATTCTTCCCTAGTCATATCCCTTATAAATAAAAGTGCAACTCCCAACTTGGTAAATACTTCCCATAGGCTATGGGAGGCCCAAGGTACGAGGAGAGGGTGGGAGTTTATTTAAAATAAGGGAATCTTGCATGGTAGTGTTTTTTTTGTTTGATATAAGAATTTTAGATAAATCGGGCAAGAGCTCATCAATGCGAGCATAAGAGGTATAAGGAACATTTCTTGCATCGTCGGATGTGGAAAGTATTCCTGTAGTGGATGTAGATGTTGTAGAGATATCGATGGACGAGTCTATAGGTATGGAAGTTATAGTAGTAAAACAAGAAGCATTGGTTGTAGTTTTAGGATCTTTTCGATGTACTAATGTGGTTTGTTCAGAAGATGGTTGAACCATATGTAGAGGTGTGGTTGATGGGGAAAAAGTAGATAATGTTATGGGTGTGTGTTTCACACGTTTAGACGGTTGATGAGAATTAGGATGTGTGGATGACAGAGCAGGGCAAAATTGAACTCCAACAGGTTCTGCCAAAGCACACATATCAAAGGGTCTAGGATCACCATGAATGGTAACCAACTAATTTTTAAATTCAAATTTAACACACTGATGTAAAGTGGAGGGAACATCTGGCATCGCATTGATCCAAGGGCGACCCAAAAGTATATTGTATGCTGCAGGGCAATGTACAATAAACACGGTCGTGTCTAAGGTTCTCGGACAAACTTGCAAGGGGATAGTAATAACTCCACATGTTTCTTGTGTTTCGTCATTGAAGGCTTTTATGATCATATCAGTTCTTTTCATTTCGTCACTCCTAAACCCAAATATTTGGTAGAAGTCAAAAGTGCATATGTTTAAAGATGAACCATTATCAATCAAGACTCGTTTAACTCGCTACATCCCCAATTAGGTACAGTAATATATAAGGGGTTATCCTTATGTAAACTATGTTGTGGTATATCTCTATCTCAAAAGTCAATACAATCGACTTCTCGAGTTATGATAGTATTGGACATGGCTTCAGGTTGAATATTTTGTGGTACCATCATTTTGCTTAATGTGAGCATTAATTCATCCCTATGGGTAGGAGATGATCTTAACAGGTCCAAATGGGAAATTCTAGCTATAGTATTTGATAATTTTTCATTAATATTATGAGGCGTAGGTTGAACATTAGGTGCATAATTCCCTTTATTGGGATTTTTCAAAAAAATGGAGCTGATCCATCGTTCTGATTTTGATCCTGGTGAGAGTTTTGAGCCTGTTTTCTGGTAACAGCTCCGATGGTACCTACAATATTATTTTGCAGATGATGAATGGGCCTTGGTCTAGCGTTTATGGCTTGTTCATTAGAAAATTATTAGTGATAATATGGTCTAGTAGTGACTCTTCTAGGAAATGGTTCTTCTAGAACCATAAAACTTGTGATAGGTTGAATAGGATCTGATTCATCTTCAGACCTATTCGATTGATTTGAGGTGATTTCCATGTCACTTTCAATCTCATATTCGGTATCACTAAGATTAGGGGTCCAAATATTATATAGATTTCTGGTCGTAACCATGGATAAATTTGTATCAAATAATTCCACATCATGAGTAGGTGAATGTCCACTAATAGTTCCTACATATCAGGTAGGAGGGGGAACATTATGATGCTAAATTTGATTAGCCACCTCTTGTAGCACCCTAAAATTGGCGCAATAAAACCTTAAATAATTACAATTACTCTAGTAAATATTCAAATTCAAATTTTAACCCCAAAACCGCTCCTAAACCGCCGTTTAACCCGTTTCCTCATTTCCCATGCCATTTTTAGAGTTTGTTTTGACCGTTTGACGATATCGTCGCCGATCAGACGATATCGCCTCAGATCGGACGATTTCGTTTGGGCTAGGACGTCCAGACGATCTTGTCCCAAAACTAATTTTTCACAATTAGCCTCTGTTTCAACGGCGTCTCTAATCCGGGTAGAAGCGTGTCTATGTCGTTAGAGACCCTCCCCATTGGAGATCTCCCAAATTGGGATGATCTCCAACCTCCTAACCTCCCTCCTAAGCCTATTTAAACTTAGGACTCCCCCTTGGCATCCCCCTGGCTGAAATTTCTTGTAACACAAGTTCTACGTGCATTAGACCATCCTAAATCACTATTTGCCTCCATATTTGTCCAAGTTTATTTGCAGGAACCTTAGTATTTTTCAGCCGGAGCAAGCTCAGCTCGTCGTGGACGATCCTGTTCAATTCGAGACGATTTCGCACCAATTCGAGATGATTTCGATCATAGTCTGCATTGGGGGCAATCAGTGCCCAGAGTTTGCGTTTATTCATTCCTTTCTACTGCACGATTCTGTATTTAGTTAATCTTATGATTATTCTTTATTATTTTGCATCTTGGAGTTCACCCATATAGTCTTAATGCATAATAAAATCATAAATTGTCATTAGATTATTGTAATGCATTCGTATTTTGTTTATTATTATCATTTTAAGATTGTTACTGTCATTCTACACCATTGCTCTCTGTTGTCATAGCTGCATTTCTAGTATTTTGCATCTACTTTTATGTTTGTAGGTCTTTGATGAATTCGTCAGATCTCAGACGATCCTATCAGATAGGAGATGATCTTGTCAAATTCTAGACGATCCTGACTGCTTCAAGAATCAGAACCTCCATCAGACATCCGGATCAGGTATGGCTCTTTAATTTAGCTTTTTCTCTCTATTTTCTGTTCAAATCTGTTTTTTGTATTTCATTTAGTCTGCATTTTCATAATAGAACAACTTAGATTCATTTGGCCAAACCTAGGACTTGGATGTTTAAAGCTAAAATTGAACATATCAAACACATTCCCAACCTAGGCTCGAAACTTGCCATTCAAAAGTTTCCTGGTGAACCCACCATCCATCAAAAAATCACCATAATACACCTCCCCCGAGAGGCGGGACCTTCGCAAGGCCTCTCAGTCCGAGGTATTGTCCCATCCTTTTCACATCCCCCTTTCGAGCACGGATCCTATAGCCTGAAGGTAAGGGTGTGAAAAATTTGGAGCGATACATTTTGGTGAACCCGACGTGAATGCATTTAAAACCTTTTGAAAACAAAAAAAAAAAAATAGATGCATTTAAAATCATTAGAAAACTACTAAGTTGCATATCATGTTTAGATGGTAGCTCCTAAGAAAAGACTAGCAGTTACTATAAATGTTGAAAACCAATTAGTAGCCATAGAAGTTAATTCTTTGTTTAGCATGTGCAAACATATAGAGAACCAACTTTGTGGGACGAACTCAATAGGAGACTAGGTGTCATTTCATCTAGGTCAACAGAACTTAAACAAATCAAGAGGCTTGCCCTAGATAGAATCCTGGATCCTCATCAACTCATTTTTTATCATGAACTTCAGAGAGCTTGCCATAGGTGGTTAGCTTATAGGAGAGCTCTTGTGTCTTCGAAATTGTTCACCTTCGAGGAATACCTCGAGAACGCAACCACTATACACCAATTCCTAGGTCGTGTAGAAGACCAAGAGGTCATTCTTACGGATAGGGAAATATGGAGGAGAGTTCCTAGAGCTGTGTTATATCGAGAGTATTGCCACGAGCTTTACTTTTACAAAACAGAATCTGAAACAGATAATATCACTATAGCACTTTTTGTCAAATTCTTGAAAGAAAATTTTCAATTTGAAGAAGAACATTTCATGAATCCTGAAGAACTTGAGCCCATTAATGATATTTATAAATTGTTTATAGAAAACTAGATCATTGCTTTCATTATTATTATTTCTTGCATTTTGTGTGTTGTTTGTTATCTTTATAATATTGTTATTAAAATAAACAAAAAACAAGAAAAACTAAAAAAAACATAACAAAAACCAAAACATTTCATTTTAAATATTATAGTAGGTATATAATTAAAATATATACCTCTTAAGCTTGTTGCATATATATATATATATATATATATATATATATATATAAAAAAAATATATATATTTTCTGAAATCTAAGTTTAAGCACCATGACTAAACTTAGGAATGGTAAACAAACCGAAGAAGAAGAAGAAGAAGATTGGTTAGGCAAGAAAAATAAAAAATTAAATACCCTTCCCGAAGATCCAATTCCAGAAGAAGAAACTTCAGAACATCCAGAAGATGACCTCGGTTGAAGAAAATGAACAACAAGAAAATGTTAGAGAGGAAGGATCCTCATCCCCTAGAATGGCTTCAGATGGAACTATTGCTTTTGATAACTTAGATCATTTTTGGAAATTCTTCAATAAAAATATTGGTGCTCTTAATATGGCAGTTCGTATTGATAGGGGACAAATTAGTGACACTCAAGCAGCCATGGAACATATGTTTGACATACACACTAATCCCTTGTCTTTCATTGATCAAGAAAGTGATAAAGTCGGACCATCCAATATGGATATGGCCGCTATAATTCAGAATATGCAAAAACAACAGGTTACCCAACCTCCTAAGGAACCTGTTATTGAGCCTAAAATCATGCCCACACAGAAGAGACCTTCATTCACCGCTTTATTTCGCCAAACTATTAATCAATATGCTTCAAATCAACAAAAACCTAAAATGAAGCCAAACACCAATTTCCAACAATCTGGGATACAACATAATACAACTTCAAAACTTCTTCATAACACCCTTCCTACCAACAATTTACACAATAGTAATATAGCATCTAATATGCATGTCCCTCCATCATATGCTCACCAATCTCATATTAATGCCCTACCGAACCAATATGGTGGGCAAACCAAGTAATCTGGAAGCCATGGTGAAACAGCTAGCTTCCCGCATGGACCAGATGGATCCCTACCGTCCCTCGTACAATTATCGAGAGATGTGTAGTCAACCGCTAGACCCTATAGTTGTAGCACAACCGTACCCTAAACATTTTCCCATGCCCGTCCTGCCTATATATAAAGGAACTGAAGATCCCATAGAGCATCTTCGCATGTTTAGGATAGCATGTCATGATATATCACATGATGACTTGCTATTACTAAAAATGTTCCCAAAAAGTTTAGGAGGAATGGCATTAGAGTGGTACTATCAATTGCCCACTCATTCTTTGAGAAATTTTGAAGAAACCGCTGAATCTTTTGTGCATCAATTTAGTGCCTATATCGAGAGGCATGTAACCATTAAAGATTTATACAACTTAAAACAAGACAAAGATGAATGTTTTGCGGATTTCTTAGCTAGATGGAGGCAGTTGATAGGAAAACCGCACTTTGTGCTACCTTATAGGGAAATGTTGGACATTTTTATTAATAATTTGCAAGAACAAATATCTTATGAGTTATCAATCGCTACTTTAACTACCTTCGATCAGAGCTATAGATTTAGCTCGAAGAGTAGAAGATGCCCTCATTAGGAGAGGCCAACTTAGGAAGAAAGATGATGAGAAAACATCCAGAAATCAATATAAAAACAAACAAGTCATAGGTGACGGAGTCACTGATAGCATAAATGTTGCTAATATCAATGCAACGAAGACAACAAAAAAATTTATATTGAAACCTCCTGATAAACCTCCTCGAGAATTTACTAGATTGAATCAACCATTATCAACTATTTTACCTCAATTACTCGAAAGAGGCTTGATTCAATTACCAACTATCCGGGAACCTGATCCAACTATACCCGGATACAGAAGCCGACTTTACACCTGTGATTTCCATAGAGGGCCTGGACACTCTACCAATGCTTGTAAAAGGTTGAAACATAAAATACAAGATCTGATTGATAATAATGAAATGGAGGTGCAAGCCTTCCAACCTAAACAAAATGCTCCTAATAATGCTCAAAAGAACATTCCCCAAAATCAAAATCAAAATGCTAATCAATCATTAGACATATTTCAACATCCTTTACCAAGACATGGTAAAGAGGTGGCCAATCAAATTGAGCATCATAATGTCCCTCCTCCTACCCGATATGTAGGAACTATTAGCGGACATTTACCTAATCATGATTTACAAAAATTTGACACAACTTTATCCATGGTCACGACCAGGCCCCTACATAATATTCAAATACCGGATCTCAGTGATGTAGAATCAGATACTGAAAGTGACATGGAAATCACTTCAAACCAATCGAATAGTTCTAAAAATGAATCAGATCCTATTCAACCTATCACAGATGCTATGATTCCAGAAGAACCATTTCCTAGAAGAGTTACTACTCGACCCTCTTCTGATCAATTCCTTTCTAATGAACAAGCTATAAATGCTAGACCAAGACCTATTCAACGTCCTCAATACAACATTGTAGGTACCATCGGAGTCGTTACTAGACAACAAGGCTCAAAATTCTCAACAAGAACCAAACCGTAATGATGGATCAGCTCCATTTGTTTTGAAAAATCCCAATAAAGGGAATCATGCTCCTAATGTTCAACCTAAACCCCCTTACAATATTAATGAGCAATTATCCAATACTACAGCCAAAATTTCTCTTTTGGACCTATTAAGATCTTCTCCTACCCATAGAGATGAATTAATGCTTACATTAAGCCAAATGATGGTACCACAAAACATTCAACCTGAAGCCATGGCCAATACTATCATCACTAGAGAAGTCGATTGTATTGACTTTCGAGATAAAGATATACCACAACATAGTTTACATAAGGATAACCCCTTATACATTACTGCCCTAATTGGAGATGTAGCCGTTAAAAGAGTTTTGATTGATAATGGTTCATCTCTAAATATTTGCACTTTTGACTTCTACCAAAGATTTGGGTTTAGAAGTGATGAAATGAAGAAAACTGACATGATCATAAAAGCTTTCAATGACGAAACACAAGAAACATGTGGAGTTATTACCATCCCATTGCAAGTTGGTCCTAGAACCTTAGATACGACCGTGTTTATTGTACATTGCCCCGCATCGTACAATATACTCTTGGGTCATCCTTGGATCAATGCAATGCGGGCTGTCCCATCAACTTTACACCAATGTGTTAAATTCGAATTTAAAAATCAGTTGGTCACTATCCATGGTGATCCTAGACCCTTTGATATGTGTGCTTTGGCGGAACCTCGTTGGAGTTCAATTTTGCCCTGCTCTGTCATCCACACATCCTAATTCTTATTTTTCATCTAAAACCGTGAAACACACACCCATAACTTCATCTATTTCTCCTCCATTAATTTCACCCTCATATATAGATCAACAATCTTCTAAACAAACCACTCTAGAACCTCAAAAAGATCTTCAATCCACAACCAATCCTTCATGTTCCATCCCTATAATTTCAAAACCTATAGACCCATCTATTAACACCTCCACATTATCTACATCTATCATACCTTCCACATCTAAAGATATAGGGAATGATCCTTCTACATCTTATGCTCTTTCTCGATGAACTCTTACCTGATTTATCTAAAATTCTTATATCAGAAAAAACAAATGCTTCTATGCAAAATTCCATTATCTTAAATAATTTGCCGCCATCTCCTCATACTTTGGGCCTCCCACAACCTATGGGAAGTACTTACCAAGTCGGGAGTTGTGCCTTCATTTATAAAGGATATGACTGGGGAAGAATACCTCAGAATATCAAAACTCATCATGATGGATATGCTCGATGTTATTTTACTAATGAGTATATTAAAGCTAAACCTATAATGCTTAAAATGGGATATAAAGGGAAAGGCTTGGGACCTTTCCAAAATGGTATGAAAGAACCTTTCGAGGTAGAACCGTGGCCTGCCCGCTGTGGTGTGGGCCTATTTCCTAGTAAGGGTCAACCCTTTCCTTTTGAAGATGATGATCAACTCATATGTTATCAAGATTATTTGGATGGGCGTGATGATTTGCCTCTAAAAAATCAGCCATTTACATGTAATATGCTATCCATAGCTTATCCCGAAATGATTGTCTGAATCCGATGATGAGTTGGAAGGAGATATTTTCCATGATGTCTCCGTTGAAGAGATGTTACACAATGGGTTTTATTTTGATGGTTCTATACCAACTATAGCCCACCTTGAGGCCACTACTCCTCAAGATGAATTATCCAAGTTAACCTTAAAAGAATTACAAGAATTGGGCGTCTCACCCGCCCCACCTAATTTTGAAAGAGATCTACACATGGAAGTAGAAAACGTCATTAAAATTAACATTGGAACTAAGGATAATCCTCACATAATCAATATTGGATCGGAATTAAGTCAAGAAAAACAAGAGCAATACATTGCATTCCTTAAAGAGTATGAAGATGTCTTCGCTTGGACATATGAAGATATGCCAGGTTTAGACCCTTCTGTAGTCATGCATCACCTAGTAGTCCATCCGGATGCTAAACCTGTTAAACATAAACTTAGAAAAATGCATCCCAAAGTGGCTTTACTAGTCAAAGGGGAGTTAGAAAAACTCCTGAATGTTGTTTTTATACAAGCTATTGATTATGCTGAATGGATTTCGAATGTAGTTCCAGTCACCAAGAAAGAAGCTACCAAAGTTAGAGTTTGCACAGATTTTAGAGATATTAACGCTGCATGCCCTAAAGATGATTTTCCTCTTCCAAACATGGACCAAATCATTGATTTTACTACTGGGAGTGGGATGATGTCCCTAATGGATGGATTCTTTGGTTATAATCAGATCAGGATAGCTCCTGAAGATCAAGCTAAAATAGCCTTTATTACCCCTTGGGGTACCTTTTGTTGGAAAGTGATGCCATTCGGCTTAAAGAACGTAGGTGCAACCTATCAACGAGCTATGACTTATATTTTTCATGATATGATGCATGATATCCTACATGATTATGTAGATGATATTATAGCTCGCTCTATTAATGAAGATAATCATTTAGATGATTTGAGAAAAGTTTTTAATCGGTTAAGAGAATATCTTATTCGATTAAATCCAGCCAAATGCATATTTGGAGTTAAGTCCGGTAAACTATTAGGGGTTATAGTTTCTTTACGTGGCATCAAAATTGACCCTCTTAAGATTGTGGCTATCACTGATATGCCCGCACCTACCAATATATCTGAATTACGAAGTTTACAAGGTAAGCTTCAAGCTATCCGTCGCTTCATCGATAAGTTGGTGGACAAAACCGGTCCCTTTCTTAAGCTCCTTAAGAAGGATGTCCCTTTTAATTGGGATGACGAATGTAAGGAAGCTTTTGAACTTCTTAAACAATACCTCCTTAACCCACCTGTGCTTTCACCGCCTAGACCTGATCGTCCATTTATCCTGTATATTTTAGCTTCAGATTTTGCTTTAGGAGCTATGTTAGCTCAACTTGATGATGAGAAGAGAGAACGTGCTAATTATTATATTAGCCAAACTCTAATTAGTTATGAAACCCGCTACACAGTGTTAGAAAAACTATGTCTAGCAGTCATCTTTTCTACGCAAAAATTATGCCATTATATGCTTAGCCAGAAAACGTATGTCATTGCTAAATATGATCCCTTGCGGTATCTTATGAGTCGACCTTATTTATCGGGTCGCACAACCAAGTGGGTTCTTGCTCTAAGCGAGTTTGAACTCGCGTTTATAGGACAAAAGTCTGTTAAGGGTCAAATCATAGCAGATCAATTAGTTGTTGCACCCTTAGAGTCTACCCATCCCCTCATCATTGAGTTTCCTGATGAATGCCTTCAATCAGAGGCAGACCATGTTGAACAATGGTCCTTATACTTTGATGGAGCCCGATGCATGAGTGGGGCTGGTGCAGGTATTATTTTAATATCTCCACAAAAGCACATTATACCTTTGTCCTTTAAATTAACATTTGCTTGCACTAATAATATTGTTGAGTATGAAGCTCTAATCCTTGGATTACGAGCCGCCTTGGCTCTAAAAATTAAACATCTCGTTAGTTTTTGGTGATTCTCAACTTGTTATAAACCAAATTAATGAAGTTTATCAGACCAAAGATGATAAACTGTGCCCATATAAAGCCTATGTTTTACAATTAATATCTCTATTTGATCAAGTTACCTTGGAAGCTATTCCTCGAACTAGCAACCATGCGGCTGACGCTATGGCCGCAACTGCATCTCTTCTGCCCTTGGAGTTAGATGACGAATATGCCACCATCATTATTCGTCGACTCTAGGAACCCGCTTCAAATAAGTCATGCTTAGAACCTTTGGATGTGTTTCTAATCAATGAAACTACCCCTGAACCTTGGTATAAGAGATATATTTGATTTTCTTCAAAATGGGACTTTCCCTCGCCAATTCTAATAGAAACCAGCGTCGATTATTACGTAGACGAGCAAGTCGATTTGTAATAATTGGCAATACTTTGTATAAGAGATCTTTTGAAGGTATCCTATTGAGATGTTTGAATCTAGAAGAATCCAAATCCGCCTTGAGTGAAGCCCACGATGGATCTTGTGGAGGACACTTCAGTGGTAGTGTCATTGCTAAAAAGCTCCTTAGGATAGGATACTTTTGGCCTACCATGGAGAATGATGCACATGATTATGTGCGCCATTGCGACAAGTGCTAGAAACATGCTGACCTTGTCCATGCCCCTGCACAAGAACTGCAGGCTATTTCATCTCCTTGGCCCTTTTCAAAATGGGGCTTAGACATTATTGGCAAAATTAATCCTGTGTCATCTGATGGACACAAATTCATCATAACCGCCACCGAGTATTTCACGAAGTGGGTTGAAGCTATGCCTTTAGCTTCCTGCACTGGAACACAAGTCTCTAAATTTATTTTTAATCAAATCATTTGTAGGTTCGGAATTCCTGCAAATCTCATCTCATACAATGGAACTTGTTTCAAAAATAAAGATGTTAAGAAATTATGCCAAAAATATAAGATTCAACATCGCTGGTCCACTCCCTATTATCCTCGGGGTAATGGCCAAGCAGAAGCTTCAAACAAAACCTTAATCAAAATTCTCAAAATATTGGTCAATAAACTGGCCGCGATTGGCACATTCAATTATATCCAGCCTTGTGGGCCTATCGAACTAGTGTTCGAACCCCCACTGGAACTTCACCTTTTGTTTTGGTTTATGGCGCTGAAGCCATTTTTCCCTTTGAATTAGAAGTTCCTTCTTTGGCTCTACTACTTCAAGATACCGAAGTAGGAGATGAATATCGAGCTGGCAGACTCAGTCAGCTGGAACTCCTAGATGAAAAGCGCATCAATGCTTTGGAGCATCTTCGTGCTTACCAAAACAAGCTTAAAAGATCATATGCTAAGAAAGTTCGTCATCGATCCTTTGAGGTCGACGATCTTGTTTTAAAAGAAAATAAAAAAAATACTAATGCAACTAAAGACCTTAAAGGTAAATTTGAGCCCAACTGGCTTGGACCATATATTATCACTGCTAAATTTGAATCGGGAGCATACAAATTATCTACCTTAGATGGTAAAGAACTTAAAGAACCTATGAATATTATGCATCTTAAACGTTACTATGCATAAAAATTGGTCATTTCATCATTGTATATATTTGTTTAAAATATTTCAAAAAAAAATCACTATCTTGTATTTCTTTCAATTTATAAATTCAAAAATACCAAAAACATTCAAAATCATCAAAATCTTCAAAACCATCTTTTATTTTTTGTACTTCGCAAATTGTGACATATGTGCAGTTATATTTTCAAATTATTTTGGATAAATTAGCATTTATTTGGAATCCCGCACTTTCACATTCACATGAATAAATATCTTGATTTTATCTGGCATGATTACTAATCTCTCTTATATCAAAGTCCACAAAATTCAATTAAATAAAGTTTGAGCATAGAGAATTGATCTTGTTATTTACTTAAACCAAGCATATCCTTTCACAATAAAATGATTATATTTGTAATATCCATGCTATGCTACATAGTAGAAGTGGTTTCTTGAGCGAAAAGTTTCCCCTGCTATCCTATCATGCACATGGTCTAGAATCTTTGAGAATTGGCAAAAGGACAAGCTCACCCCTACCCGAAATAAAAATCCCTTGCTCTACAGCTAATCTGAGCAAGTATCCCTAGAATAGGAAGCAAAAAGAAAAATCAAGCAAAATCAAGCAAAATCATTTAGCACTATTTCAGCATTATCTCAAATATCAAAGCAAAAGATACAAAAAAAAAAAAGAGAGAAAGAAAAGAAAGCAAAATGAGCAAAAGCAAAAGCACTAAAATCCCTTTCCCTACCCCTTGAAAAGAAAAGAAGGGTTGATGAGCTTGAATCCCTGGAATTCTCAATTATTCGAAAACTGTGAGGTAAGCCCCATAACAGGTGGTTTGTGCCCAACCCGCTTGGCCTTGGGTAATCCCTAGCGTGGTGATATGTCTGTCACATTAGCGACCTTCTTTTGTATAGACCTATGTCTGCTTATGGATTAGCTAGCTCTTGATAATCCGACTTACATAGTAGTCTGGTATGGTTATATGCATCTCAATCATGGTTAATGAACACTTATTTGGTTAATTCAAATCACTTGTATCATAGTATCTTGCTCAAACCTGGTAAATGAATACTACAATCGCACACACATTTGTATTTGAGAGATTTTGTGTATCATTATGATAAATCAAGATTGGAAATGAACTCACATACGCACATGGGATTCCTTATAAATCTAACTTTTGTCTTTAAGATACTTTGAAATATTTTTGCAAATTGTTTGGAATAATTTCATTTTCTTCTCCCGAGAACAATTGTTTAGTACAAAGACAACCACATGCATTTACCAACAAATCAAAATCATTTTTCAAAAAATGCAATAAAGTTACATATAACTTTTGACTTTTGCGACGATGGTATAGTTCCAAAACCAAAAGTGGAATTTTATGCCTAGCACAAGTCCTCATCTTCATATTTTCTATTTATTTTCAAAAATTAAAAATCAACCATGCAATAAAACTATTCTTTCTTTTTGGATTTCGCGATGATGGTATAAGTCTATACCTAAATATTCTATGCCTAGCGCAAACCATTGTATTAATTTTATTCCCCATTCATTTAAAATCATAAAAACATATGACTCAAATCATTATGTTACACAATTATGCTTTCAAAAGAACGAACATTATTACTATTTCATGTCATTTTGTCAACATGCAAATTTGCAATGATGGTATAATTCCTAAGGAATTATTCAAACATTTTATCACACTTAGGAATTTATGCCTAGCAAAAATCATTTCAAAATATTTCATGCATACTATTTTTATGAAAAGTCTGAAAACAAATCACCATCATCATCATCATTTGCATCATCACAACAAAGTCTTAAGACAGTCTCTTAAGCACTCTTTTTACTTTTAACAATATTTCTATACTAGGATTAGCTTGACGACCGAGTGAGCGGCGACTCCATGAAATGGTCTATAACAGCGACAATGTCCTTTGAAATTATTGTTAAAAGTCCCTTTTATTTTTTATCAAATTATCATCACAACAACCAATTTGTTTACATCAGATTATTTCATTTAAATTTTAAAGCATGACATTCAAACCATAATATTTTCCAAACGACATAATTACATGAATCATCAAATCAAATCACACTTCAAACATTAAAGCATCATAAAAACACATAAGACAAGTCATATGATCAAAAATATCATATATATATATATATATATATCTCAACAATGTATATACATCATATCAAAACTAGATTGGTATGCCACAATCTACATCTTGGCATACTCAATCCTCTCAATCATATATCCCATCTGTGTAGTGCAGTAGCCTAGCCTCGAGAACCCCTCGAGCTCTCAGCCTCATCTCCTCCCCCACCCTGAGGTGGACGAGGTGGCCCCATCGCAGTATGTGTGGTACTACGAGTCCTAGTCGTCGATCGAGATGAAGTCCTCGATGACCCAATCCTGATCGGGTCCGCAATGCCGGCTGGCAGCTGTACCCTCTGGCCCTCTGGCACCATCTAGAAGTAGATACCCTGGTAGAACGTGGTCTGAGCAATCGACCGTGCCAGCTCCTGAGTGCTCGCTCCTCCGCTCCGTGCTCTGAGGCGTGCAACCTCATCTCTGAGCTGTGTAGCCTCCGCTCGGTGTCGTGCAGCCTCATCCTACAAAGTCTACACTTGTGCCTGGAGACGGACAGTCTCCACCCGAAGAGTAGCCATCTCACTACTCTCTCCTGTGTCCACACCCTTGCCCTTATCAAGCGATGGTGGCCTCTCTCTCTATGGAGAAGGGGGTCTCTCCTCCCTCCTCTCCCGCTGTCATGGCCTCTGCTACGCCTGTGGTCTCCTCTGCTCTCTCCCACCATGACCCTGTGCTACCTCAATGGCTGCCTGGCATCGCCTCCCCATCCGATGCACAACTGCATGAATCGGACCCTGAGCCCTCGTCATCCGAGGAGGGCGGATGCCTGTGTACCAGGCATCATAGCCGTCGGCTACCCCAACATCATCCCCATCCACTAGCTGAATGGGGGCATCATCTACGTCCTGACTCCAGAATCGTTGCATATCTGGAGCCCCGCTAACTGTAGTGTTATCCCAGATAGTCCGAGAAAACTCGTAGTCTCTGAGAGATGGGATCCCCTGTTATAGACCGAACTGCCTCAAAACTTGGTCATACCGATGGAGCTCCACCTCTCCCCTCTCCATCCTCAGCCAACAGACTCGCCTGATGCGAGCCAGCTCCTGTCCATCCTCGGCCCACCCTGGATGATCTCTCCAAGGCCTCCAGGTGATCTGGTCGGAGACAAGGTCATCAAGTAGTCTCTGAGACACTGGCAAATCTACCCGCCGCTGTGCCCCTCTTCGGAGCCACCAGTAGAAAACTCGAGGTCTCTCCCCATCAATCCCTATCAGTGGGAGCCCTACCAGCCTCCGCACCATGATGTGCTCCCAGCACCAAACCTGTAGTAGCGATGTCATAACCAGACATCGGCCGCCCTTGTATACGACCCCATGAAGGATCCTATACAACCGACAGAGTACAAAGCTCCCCCAAGCAAACTTGTATCCGTGGTCTCTCATGTCGTAGACCACATCTGTCAGTAGCCATGGTAGCCTGCATCCACTTTGATGGCATAGCAGCAGACCACCTACCACCCCAACCAAAACCTGTGTCAGCCTAGATGCCCTAGGCATCTAGCATAGAGACTCGATGTTCACTCCGCCCTTCTCCAGGGCGAAGCTCGGATCTCCGCATAGTCTCATCATCGCGTGGCCCTGATTGGCCGTGGGAGTGATTAACCATCCTTGTATGGGGATCCTCAAAATCCTCCATACATCCTCTAGTGTGGGAGTCATCTCCCCTATCGATAACCAAAAACATGAAGAACCCGGATACCACCTCTCTGCTAGGGCTGTCAATAGCCCCATGTCTGTAGACACTTGTGGCATATCTGCCATGTGCTGCAAGCCGACCTGAGCCAGCTGATCTCGCTCTGCCTAAGATAGAGTGGCCAAGTCATCCCTTAGTCCACCGTATTTCCATTCTCGGCTCTTTAGTAATCCTCTCTGCAACATAAACAACAAAACAATCAAAAATCATCAATAACAATCATTAATCAAACATTCATTAAAAATTCAAGTAAAGCAAGTGCAATTTCATATAAATGATGATATCACCCACAATTGGATGATATCATCCCAAATTTGAGCAAATTCGTCTTCGATTTCGCATGAGGGAATCATCCCTTATTGGACGAAATCGTCCCCCTATCGCCGATTTCGCCCTTGGACGAAATCGATGATATCGAGACGATTTCGACGAAATCGAGACGATTTCGTCTCGACGACGTCGACGGCCCAAAAATGGCCACGATGCTCAAAAATCAGTCAAATCTAATCTAAAAAGCATGAAATTCTAAATTAAAGCATTCTAAACTAAGTTTAGACCCTTACCCGTAGCCCGCGTTGGACCTTTGTCGATCTGTGCGTTGTCTCGACCATCTTGTCTCCAGAGCTCTAAAAACTAGGAAAATGAACAGTAATAATGAATTAGGGTTTTACCCTATTTTTCTTAATTTTATTCAAAAACAATTAAAAACATTTTAAAATTTTGCTTTTCCACGTTTTTACCTCAAACGTTCGATTTGGGTAAAAACACGGAGGGGGCACCATAGTAAGTCGTCGTACGATTCGACCTAGAATCGTCGCCTAAAAATGGGAATAATTTTTGCTTTCTCGTAGATCGAGAAGAACTCGTCTTTAACGCATTTTCTTCAGAAAATTCGCTAAAGAGGGGGCAAAATGTAGCACCCTAAAATTGGCGCAATAAAACCTTAAATAATTACAATTACTCTAGTAAATATTCAAATTCAAATTTTAACCCCAAAACCGCTCCTAAACCGTCGTTTAACCCGTTTCCTCATTTCCCGCGCCATTTTTAGAGTTTGTTTTGACCGTTTGACGATATCGTCGCCGATCAGACGATATCACCTCAGATCGAACGATTTCGTCTAGGCTAGGACGTCCAGACGATCTTGTCCCAAAACTGATTTTTCACAATTAGCCTCTGTTCCAACGGCGTCTCTAATCCAGGCAGAAGCATGTCTGCACCGTTAGAGACCCTCCCCATTGGAGATCTCCCAAATTGGGATGATCTCCAACCTCCTAACCTCCCTCCTAAGCCTATTTAAACTTAGGACTCCCCCTTGGCATCCCCCTGGCTGAAATTTCCTGTAACACAAGTTCTACGTGCATTAGACCATCCTAAATCACTATTTGCCTCCATATTTGTCCAAGTTTATTTGCAGGAACCTTAGTATTTTTCAGCCGGAGCAAGCTCAGCTCGTCGTGGACGATCCTGTTCAATTCGAGATGATTTCGCACCAATTCGAGATGATTTCGACTACAGTCTGCATTGGGGGCAATCAGTGCCTAGAGTTTGCGTTTATTCATTCCTTTCTGCTGCATTATTCTGTATTTAGTTAATCTTATGATTATTCTTTATTATTTTGCATCTTGGAGTTCACCCATATAGTCTTAATGCATAATAAAATCATAAATTGTCATTAGATTATTGTAATGCATTCGTATTTTGTTTATTATTATCATTTTAAGATTGTTACTGTCATTCTACACCATTGCTCTCTATTGTCATAGCTGCATTTCTGGTATTTTGCATCTACTTTTATGTTTGCAGGTCTCTGACGAATTCGTCTGACGAATTCGTCAGATCTCAGATGATCTTGTCAAATTCTAGACGATCCTGACTGCTTCAAGAATCAGAACCTCCATCAGACATCCGGATCAGGTATGGCTCTTTAATTTAGCTTTTTCTCTCTATTTTCTGTTCAAATCTGTTTTTTGTATTTCATTTAGTCTGCATTTTCATAATAGAACAACTTAGATTCATTTGGCCAAACCTAGGACTTGGATGTTTAAAGCTAAAATTGAACATATCAAACACATTCCCAACCTAGGCGTGGAAACTGCCATTCAAAAGTTTCCTGGTGAACCCACCATCCATCGAAAAATCACCATAATACACCTCCCCCGAGAGGCGGGACCTTCGCAAGGCCTCTCAATCCGAGGTATTGTCCCATCCTTTTCACATCCCCCTTCCGGGCACGGATCCTATAGCCTGAAGGTAAGGGTGTGAAAAATTTGGAGCGATACACCTCTTACCATGCTTTGGTAAAGGATGTTGAAATATGTCTAGTGACTGATTGGCATTCTGATTCTAATTTTGGGGGATGTTCTTTTGAGCATTATTAGGAGGATTTTGTTTAGGTTGAAATGCTTGCACCTCCATCTCATTATTATCAATCAAATCTTGTATTTTATGTTTTAACCTTTTACAAGAGTTGGTAGCATGTCCAGGTCCTCTATGGAAATCACAATGTAAATCAGCTCTATATCCGGGTATAGTTGGATCAGGTTCTCGGATATTTGGTAATTGAATCAAACCTCATGCTAATAGTTGTGGGAGAATGGTTGATAAGGGTTGGTTTAACCTAGTAAATTCAAGAGGTGGTTTATCATGAGGCTTTAGTATAAATTTCTCTATTGTTTTTGCAACATTAACAGTAGCAATATTTCTACTATCGGTGACTCCATCACCCACAACTTGTTTATTTTTATATTGATTTCTAGATGTTTTCTCATCATCTTTCTTTTTAAGCTGACCTCTCCTAATAAGAGCATCCTCCACTCTTCGGGCTAAGTCTATAGCCTGATCGAAGGTGGTAAAGATAGCGATTGATAACTCATAGGATATTTGTTCTTGTAAATTATTGATAAAGATATCCAACATTTCCCGATAAGGTAACACAAAGTGTAATTTCCTATCAACTGCCTCCATCGAGATAAGAAGTTAGCAAACCACTCATATTTGTCTTGTTTTAGGTTGTACAAATATTTAATGGTTACATGCCTTTCAATGTAGGCACTAAATTGATGCACAAAATACTTGACAGTTTCTTCAAAATTTCTCAAAGAATGAGTGGGTAATTGATAATACCACTCCAATGCCATCCCTCCTAAACTTTTTGGGAACATATTTAGTAATAACAAGTCATCATGTGATATATCATGGCATGCTATCCTAAACATACGAATATGCTCTATGGGATCTTCAGTTCCTTTGTATATAGGTAGGACAGGCATAGGAAAGTGTTTGGGATATGGTTGTGCTACAACTATAGGATCTATAGGCTGACTACACATCTCTCAATAATTGTACAAGGGATGGTAGGGATCTATCTGGTCCATGTGGGAGACTAATTGTTTCACCATGGCTTCCAGATTACCATTTTGCCCACCATATTGGTTTGATGGTACATGAGTATGGGATTTGTGAGCGTATGCTGCTGTGACATAAGGATTAGATGCTATATTGTTGTTATGCAAGTGGTTGGTAGGAAGAGTATTATGAAGAAGATTTGTTGTAGAATTATGTTGTATCCCAGATTGTTGGAAATTGGTATTTGGTTTTGTTTTAGGATTTTTTTGATTTGAGGTATATTGATCAATAGCTTGGTGAAATAGATCAATGAATGAAGGTTTCTTTTGTGTGGGAATAACCCTAGGCTTGATAACAGGCACTCTAGGTGGTTGGGTAACCTGTTGTTGTTGCGTTAACTGGATCATAGTGGCCATATCCAAATTGGATGGTCCAGCTTGATCAACGAAGGACAAGGGATTATTGCGTGTGTGATATATGTCTTCTAGGGTTGCTTGAGTGTCACTAATTTGATCTTTATCCATATGGAATGCTCTATTAAGAGTGCCAATATTAGTATTGAGGAACTTCCAAAAATGTTCCATGTTCTCAAAAGTAATAGCTCCTTCTGGAGATATTTTAGGGGATGAGGATCCTTCCTCTCTATCATTTTCTTTTTGTTCATTTCCTACAACAAATTCTTCTTCTTTTTGTTCAAAGGTTCCTTCTTCCTAAATTGGGTCTTCAGGAAGGACATTTGGGTTATTTCCTATTTTTCCTAACCAATCTTCTTCTACTTTAGTCTGTTTTCCATTCCTGAGTCTAGTCATTATGTCTAAATTTAGATTTTAGCAAAAATATGAAATATAATAATATATATATATATATATATATATATTTGCAACCAATTTGAGAGGTATATATTTTAATAATATACCTACTATAATACTTAAAAGAAAATGTTTTGATTTTTTTGTTATGATTTTGATTTGTTTTTATTTTATATTTTTTATTTTTTTATGCTTATAAAGACAACAAACAACACACTGAATGCAAGAAATAACAATAATAAAAGAATAGCTTAGTTTTCTATAAATAGTTTATAGATGTCATTGATAGGATCAAGTTCATCAAGAGTCATGAAATGCTCCTCTTCAAATTGGAAATGGTTTTTCAAGAACTTGATAAAGTGTGCTATAGTGATATTATCTATTTCAGACTCGATCTGGTAGAAATAAATTTCATGGCAATACTCTCGATATAACACAGACTCTAGGAACTCTCCTCCATATTTTCCTATCCATAAGAATGACTTCTTGATCCTCTATATGAGATAAAAATTTATGTACTACAACTGCATTCTCAAGGTATTCCTCAAACGTGTACAGATCAGAAGACACATGGGCTCTTTTATCTGCTAACCACCTATGGCAAGCTCTTGAAAGTTCATGATATAAGGTGACTTGATCAGGATCCATAATTCTATCTAGGACAAACCTCTTAATTTGCCTAAGTTCTATTGCCCTAGATCCAATGATACCCAATCTCCTATCAAGTTCATCCCACAAAGGTTGGACCCTATTTTTTTGAGGTACTCTAAGCACATAAGTAATCTCTATAGCTGCTAATTGATTCTCAACATTAATGGTGACAACTCATCTTTTATTATAATCTACCATATAAATATGATATGCAATATTTGATTCTAAATGCATTTATGTTTTTTTTTTTTTTGGATTTTTTTCAAAAGGATTTTAGTTTTTCATGTCGGGTTCACCAAAATGTATTGCTTTAAATTTTTCGCATCCTTACCTTCAGGCTATAGGATCCATGCCCAAAAGGGGGATGCGAGAAGGATGGGACAATACCTCGGACTGAAAGGCCCTTTGAAGGTCCCGCCTCTCAGGGGAGGGGTATAATGGTGAATTTTCAACGAATGGTGGGTTCACCAGGAAAATTTTGAGTGGCAGTTCCCATGCCTAGGTTTAGAATGGGTTTGATGTGTTCATTTTGTGCTTTAATCATTCAACTCCTAGGTTTGGACAAGATGAATCTAAACTATTCTATATGCCAATGCTGATTCTATGAATACAAAAAATAGGAATAAATACTAAACATAGAGAATATGCTAAAGAGAACAAAACATACCTGATTTTGGATGCCTGATGAATATTATGAGTTTTGTAGCAGTCCAGATCATCTCAACTCGTATGTGATCATCTGAGATCAGATGAGATCATCGTCTATCTAAAAAATTTGGTAGACGAATTCGTCAAAAACCTGCAATCACAGGAATAGATACAAAATACCAAAAATGCAACTACAAAAGCAAGGGGAAATGATAGAAATTATAATGAATTTGCCTAAATGATAGATCCAAATAGCAATTAAAGATGAAATGCAATAGATTTAATGATTTATTTTGATTTTATCATGTATTTATATTAAATGAGGTGAACTCCAAGATGCATAGATATAATAACTAAGATAATGTAGGAATATAGTAGGAAAATGTAGAAAACACTAAGAAAATGTGAACTCTAGGCTCTGATTACCCCCAATCTGGACTACAGTCAGGATCACCTCCAATCATACAAGATCGTCTGTGCTCCTCAACAGGATCGTCTAAAATCGCCTGGAATCACTTGCAACGATCTGAGATAGCTTCGATTGAAAAATAGTAAAGTTCCTGCAAGAAAACATGAAATCCAGAATGCAAATGATGGTGTGAGGATGCTCTGAGGTTCAGGGGAAATTTAGGGGGAGATTCAGGGGGGTCAAGGGAGTCAGGAGGATAAACTGAGAAAATCTCAGTTTATATAGGATTAGGGAGAGGTTAGGAGGTTGGAGATCATCCCAATTTGGGAGATCTCCAACGGGGGAGACTCCAACTACGTAGACACGCTTTCTGCCCAGGTTAGAGAAGCTGTTGAAATAGAAGCTAATTATGAAAATTCGATTTTGGGATGAAATCATTTGGACATTCTGTTCTAGACGAATTCATCAGATCTGGGATGATTTCATCTTATCTACGATGATATTGTCCAACGGTCACAACAAATCCTAAAAATGGCACAAAAAACAAGGGGATCAGGTAACAGGCGGTTAATGAGCGGTTTGAGGTTAAAATTTGAATTTTTATCTTTTTACTAAGGTTTAATTGTGCCAATTTTAGGATGCTATAGGTAGTGTAATATCCAAAGGTTTCCCTACAAAAGTCATCCAAAGCCTTTCTTCTTAAAGAGGAAGAAAATTATGCACCGCATATGATTCTTGGCTGGATCTGCTACGATTCGAGGTGATTGTGGTGGATGTTATATTATCTATAGTTAGTGTAAAAATGAAAGGGTTCATTAGGAATGGTTTTAGGACTCATTCCAAGTCTAGGATGGAAATGTTTAATGTGTCAAATTAAGAAATAACCTATGTCTGGCCTCTATAAACTAAACTAGTAATGCAAAATACACAAGATGTAAGAAAACAATATTCTTTGATTCAATGATCTCTAACCTTAGTTTACAAGAAATTAAATTCTATTTCTTTTGAGCAAGGGTACAAGTGAAATTCAAAAACACGACTAAACCCTAGATGCACACTATATGCTCTTATTATTTTGAATGCCTAAAAGGGATATGATAATAAAAAAATTCCTTTTATTTATATCCTATGTTTGAAAATAAATGAATAAAATAAATCAAAAAACAACCTAGCAATCTACTAGGGCACTTACTTGAACCAGTGCTTGATCCAAGCTTTATCTTGCATCCAAAAATATCCCACAACTTCAACCTACAAAAATAGCTTTAAAAAACCCTAGAAAATATGATCATCATTAGGGAATTTGGTTAGGCCTTTGTGTAGCAGAGCTTTGGAGTACAATAGTCAAGTCCCCTAGGTTATTTTAGTTGACCTTTGAAACACAAAAGTGAATGTTGACCCTTTTTAGAAATTAACAAATAGAATGCAATGAAATAGAATAGTGCAAAAAATAGAATGTAAACAACAATATTATGTCCTAAATGCAACATAAAAATATAGACCTACAGTTTGGGAGTGAATATTATCCTCAAAGTTGATATAGCCAAAATTATACCTTGTACAGGGTTTCCATGATATCATATCTGATGAAATCGTGTCTTGTACGGGTTGAGAATGATTTTTCAACAGATAAATAAAATAATAGATCGATGCAAAATGAATGAAAACAATGAATGTAATTAATAGTATGTGAATGATAAAATGCATGACACAACCTAGTGATAGTGAAAGAGGTAAAAAAAGTTTGAAGACCTCCACAATATGGTTGACTCCTCCTCAAGGCTCCAACACTTGTCCACAAAGGGTAGTGAATCAATAATACAACAAAATAACACTAGAATAAACTTTCCAAAGAGCTTTTAATTTTTCTCTTAACTTGCTAGGTAATATTCTAGTTATGATTGGGGTGAAAAGGAGATCCAAAACCCCCTATATATAAGGGATTTGAAAAACAAATGGGTGGGAAAATCCTAAGGAAGGATCGACCTTAAAGAGGTTGGCTTGAAAGCTAGATTTTTTAAGAGAAAACCCTAACTTGCCAAAATTGTGTCCCATACAGATCAATCATGATTTTACAAAAACTAGGAGAAATAGAGGAGATATGGGAGAAGAGGGGCCCAAACTTACATTTGGGAAATTTGGAGATTCCCTCTAATGTTCTAAGGAAAATGACTTGCTTAGGTGAATCAATTTTACATGTCTACATTTTGCCACCCCTTTGATGCATTTATGGCCCAATAAATGTATCAAATAAATATGTAGACACCTATGGGTGAAGAAACATAAATGAAAAAAGGATGGTCAGTTTAGAAGAAAGGGATGGTACAAAATGGTATCACTTTAAAAACTTTTATATTTGTGCATGCCAATTGGGGAATTAGGGACATTAATACCTCTTAGGCCAGGGTGCCCCCTTAAAAGTTTTGAAAGTAATGTAAAACTCCTAATGAAACTTGAAATGGTGGACTTAGAAGAAAATAGAGTGGCAAAAAATGAAAAGAAGAGGTGTAAAAAGGGAAGGAAGAGCAGAAAAATAAATACAAAAGATTTTTTTTTTTATCATGATAATCACAAACATAATTAATGCAATGCAAAATGATCCTAAATAAATGAAATGCATGAGTGAATTTGACTAAATGAAATGCAATATAACATGCAAGCTAAAATTAATGAAAAGTGAAATGCATGGATGAGTGGATGGAAAGAAGAAGAGAAGAAATAAAAGAGGAGAAGAAAGAAACAAACAATGAAATAAGAGAGAAATGTGGAAGAAGAAGAAAGTGAAATCTCCAAAAGGTCAAAAATAAAGAAAAGAAAAAATGTAGGAGCAAAACCCTTGTAAGAATGCATGTTCGCAAATGATCAAGATGGACACTTACCCTTGTGTGTGGCCATGAAGTTATCCTTCAAGGGTGTTATGATCACAAAGATGGACAAATATGAATAAATACTTTATATGGGTGTGGTGCTCGCTAATGGTCATGTATAAAGAGATATAACTACTAGGATGTATGCTCACAAATTTTCAAATGGAGGATACCCCTCACTTGTGAACATGAATCTATCCCATATGGGGTGTTGAAATGATATGATTGATTTGCCAAAATGAGTACTACCCTATAGGGGTATGGTGTGTACATAGATGTATGAGTTAAGCGAAAGAAGATCAAAGTAGTGTGTGTGTGTGTGTGTGTGTTAGAATAAGATAGAAGAAATTTAGAGAAGCAATAATAAAGTGTGTGTGTGCATCCCTAGTGAATTTTCAAGAGATAAGAGGTGGGCATAAGACATTTAGTGGCCATATGATTACCATAAATGATATCCATACAATATCTTACCTATATTACGATGACTACTTAATACTCAAAATACCAATAGGTGTAAAAATAGAAGAAGTAATTTATATCCTTTGTATTGATGAAGAGAAGAAATAAGATATGCAAAGGATAATGATATAAAAAAAAGAGAACAATATCCCTTGACTTGGAGAAAATTGAATGATAATTTTATACTTTCAATGTCAAGGAATATAAGAGAAGAAGAAGAGAATACATGAGAAAATTAAATCATGGAAATGCATGCATATGTGCCCTAGGTTGAGGATTTTATAGGCATCATAGCCCTAGTGTGAGTGCAATGTATGTGAGCTACAACCTAACTATGTGGCATCACTTAACAGTGTCACAAAAATCCCCAAAAATCTATATGGTCAAGCAATAATGCAAGCATGAACAAACAACAATGCAATTGTATAACAAGCAAAATGCAAGTGGAATAGAATTTTAGGCAAAACATGTAAAATATGATAGGTAGTCATGCAGTATGAACAAGTAAACCAAATGCAATACAAAATCTAATCTAAAATGCAATATGGGAATGCAAAGCAACAACGTATACATAGTATCTTGTTAGATGCATTATGTTCAGTGGTTCTTTAAGTTCTTTACCATATTAATAAGTTAAATGATAGGTCCCTAAATCAAACTTGGTTGTTAAGACAAAGGGTCCTAACCAATTGGGCTAAATACCTTTAAGATCTAAAAAATAATTAGTGTTCTTTTGGTTTCCTCGAGGACAAGGGCCTCGACCTTAAAATAATGATTGCAAAATCTCTTGGCATAAGATCTCGAGCCTATTATGATAGGCTAAAATATGCTCTAACACATAAATGCACTTTCCATACAACAACTCTAATTGGTGAAAATGATTAAAGTAATAATCATCATCGATCGAGGTATCTTGCAACAAGATGTGAAACAAGGGAACCTCTATATTGAATAAAAAATTACCTTAATCCCATAGACCAAGACATACAAATAAGCACTTGTAGGAGTTTGTAAACTGGTATGTTAGGACCATAGGGCTGGAAAAAGTTGGATATATCATTCATGACCGGTATTACTAACCAAATTTTTGATAACCTTGATCAAAGACTTGTTAGATGATTTGACTTGTATGTTACCTTCAAGGTAATATGTAGTTGACCATCTATGATGAATCTTGTACTTAGCACAAATATTATAGACATACTTGTTCTTAAAAGGAGTGCCATTGTTATAAAAATCACCAA
The DNA here is from genome assembly GCA_028583015.1 of Wollemia nobilis. Taxonomy (NCBI): domain Eukaryota; kingdom Viridiplantae; phylum Streptophyta; class Pinopsida; order Araucariales; family Araucariaceae; genus Wollemia; species Wollemia nobilis. Next base: position 232,232 of record JAQPPZ010002765.1, read on the forward strand.
AGGAATTTTAAACCTAAATAGGATCTGGTTAAAGATGAACTTAGAAACCTGAGCTCCAATCACCATGGTCAGGGTCATGGCTTCAACCCATTTAGTGAAGTACTTTGTCACTATTATGATAAACATGTGACCATCAGATGACAGAAGGTTAATCTTCTCGATAATATCCAATCTCCACATGTAAAATGACCAAGGGGAATAAATAACCTTAAGGTGTTGAGGAGCATGGACAAGATTGTTATGGCATTGACACTTATCACAACATAAAACATGGTCACATGCATATTTCTCCATGGAATTATAATAATACCCCATTCAAGGGAGCTTCTTTGCAATGGTATTATCATTGAAATGGCCTCCACATGAACCTTCATGAGCCTCACTAAGAGCTAGTCGAGTTTCATCAAAGTTAAGGCATTGTAAGAGGATGCCTTCAAAAGAACATCAATACAAATGATTGTCAATTATAATGAATTGGCATGTTTTTTTGTGTAAACACTTACTCTAGTTGCGATATAAACCATCGAAAATCAAATAATCCTTAAGGAAATTAAATATTTCGATAAACCATGGATCAGATGGAAAAGCTCTAATGGTTAGAACATCTAACAAAATAAGATAAAAATTGAGTGATGTGAGCTCTTGGAGTTGTCTAATTATAATCGATGTTTTATCATATTCCAACCCCAAAGGAAACAAAGATATAGTAGTATCCATGTCATCTATATGGTAGTTAGAGGATCTAGGGATAGAATCTATAGTCACATGATTAAACATGGACAAAAGCATAGTGACAATATCTTTGTAAGGTTTTATCTTATCATCTCAAGTCTGATAAACATTTTTAATCTAATTCACAAGTTAAAAGTCACCAAATACTGAAAAAACACTAACCGTCAATGCTAAGGCTACTTTAAGACCACAGACCAAATATTCATACTTTTTTGTGTTGTTCGTGCAAGAGAAGCAAAGCCTGAAGGATAAGGGGATGAATCATTTTTATGGGGTAACTAGAATGACTCTAGCACCAATGCCTTTCATGCATTAGGCTCCATCAAAAAACAAAGTCCAAGATTCTGGTTCTTCAGCCTCTATGCCAAAACACTCATCGAGAAACTGGATGACTAAAGGATGGGTATATTCTAGGGGAGTGAAAGCTAACTAATAAATAATCACCTAATATTTGATATCCTTATAACCTATGAAAGTGAGGTCAAAATCACTAAGGACTAAAACCCACTTAGCATCTTGATCTGAAAGGTGGGTTTTAGATATTAAGTAACATAAATGATCAAACTTCACAACCACTAATGTCTTATGTATGAGTATGTAGTATCTTAGCTTCTAGAAAGTAAACACCACAATAAGGGTCATATGGATGATATTCATATAGTATTATGGCTGAGTATGTTAGAGTATATTACATAATTTGGGTCATGTAAATGTGCCATCTTTAATACATAGTTAGAGTAGGAGATTACTTTAGGGGAAATTTAGCTAGTTACTTCAAGAAATGTTATAAATACACAAGTGTCAATGTGCAAGTTGTAATGTGCAAGGTGTCCCCTTGTACAACTAGGTAGAGTGTTGGCCAAGGAATATATCTTCCTATATAAAGGGTCTCATAGTGATTGATAATACACACCAGTTATATCAAGTACATCAAGTTCATTATAGTAGAGATTAGTAGATAGTGGTAGAGCTTATTTATGGAGCACAATGTAGTTATTTAGCTTATATCAATGGAGTGACCATCACCTCCATACTGCATTGTATTTTGCCACTTTCTATTTATACTATATTTTAGTCATATTGCAAAATTCTATTCTTTCATATTTTTTGCATCTAATTAAGACCTATGATAGATCTCTCCAACTACATAGTTCTCAAAATATAAGAGTGGTATCAAATCCATGGTGCATTTAGATAGTATTAGGAAGATTCGCAAGTGAGGACTAAAACAAATCTCAGTTACAAAAATTATGAGATTACATTTAGCTAGAATATTTCCATAGAGTTGCAGGAAAACTCGTGAAGACTAGGACTCAACATTCATTCCACTAGTTTAACAAATTAACTAGTGAATACTATTGATATCAAGAGATATAGAATTTTCTAACTACTATCTAAAGTTTATTTGTTGCAAAAAATTAACTCTCAAAATTTGGGACACCTCCTACAATAGATAGAGAAATATTTCACCTTCATTGCCTAAAAGTCTATGTGCTTTCCTCCTGCAGAGACTAGTTTTTTTTGTAGGAAAATAGACATTGCAGATCTGTCAAGGAGAGACTTAAGTCGAAGATTCATGGTAAAGTTTGGAGATTGGAGATCTTCATTGCTATATTTAAAAACTTCACATTGCAAAAGAAAATGCCATAGAATCCTTGCACCTAAAGAAAGTACCATAAAAGCCTTGTACTAGAAGAAAATTCCACATAAGCCTTGATACAAAAGAAAAGACCATAGAAGCCTTTATTTAGAAGAAAAGGCCACAAAAACCTTATTCTAAAAAAAAAACTCCAAATAAGAGTCTGTGAGAAATAGAATATAGGAGATTGATGATCTCCATTGAAGATGATGAATTATAGATTAGATAGATTTGTTTCACAATATTGTGAAGACTAAGACTCAACATAGAAATCATATCACTAGTTTCAAGAATAAATAGTAAAGTTAAAAAGGTTTGATAAAAGACCCAATTGGAAATAGCATATTGAATATCTATTCTAGAAGTTGAATAGGCACACAAAAAATCTTATTGAAGAACTTCCACATGAAGGAATATTGAAGAAGGATGAGCAAAGTCTAGTACTTAATTATATAAGTAGTAGAATCTAGAGATTTGATAAGGTGATCCCATAACCAAAGGTCCAACACTTCCACAATAGAATGTTGAAGAAAAGGTCTCATCAAGAAGACCAGAGGAGCTACAAGATAGAATACCTTGGAGAGATCTCAAGGAGAGAAACAAGAAGTCTTGGAGTACCTTATTGTAGATATCATAGAAGCATAATCAAAAGAGTTATGAGAAGAAATCATTGGAGAAATCCACTACCAAGGATAATATCCTAATAGTGAAGGACTTGGGACAATTTTCTCCATTCGACAACAAGCCCAGGAGGAGAGAAATTTGGTAAAGAGTGCCAAATATTGAATAAGAATCTAGTGAAGACCTAAGATATTCAAAATCTTGAGAAGAAGATCTTGTTAGAATTTAAAGTTCGAAAAGAATATTGAAGGAATATTTAGACAAAATAAGCCTACCAAATCAAATATATTTGGAGATTGCCTCTCATAGCAATAAGGCATATTTTAGAGATAAGATTTTTTTGAATCTACAACAGAAAATAAAAGATCATTTAAAGGATAATGCCATCCAAACCTAGGCTCAATATAGAAGGTGGTGAAGCAAGAAGTTGTTTTGGAAAGCCAACAAGAAGTTATGTAATTCATTCATCTCAAGGCAGCAACTTGGTGAATCTAAACACCAATATCTACATCATCAACAAAAGCCATTAAACATAAGCAACTTACGTGTAATTAGTTGAACTTTAAATTAGGGTTCATTATCAAGTATCATTCAGCACCATAATTGGATTAAAGTTTCAAAAATAAGGGCTCATATTTCAGTATTCAAGAAGGTGCAAAAGATAGTTTTTGAAGGAATATATTAGCACATTAATAGGATTTGGATATTTTTGAAAGAAATAAAATTATCATCTACCTATTATCTATCTAGAAAGCAAATAAGACTATATCCTACAATATTGATTGTAGTGAAAATTGTATATTATTCATTAAGGGTTCTATTCAAATTACTATTAAACATTGCAGAGACTATTAAGTGCATTTGGAATTATTTTGAGAATTTATTTATAGGAGTAATAAGGTGATATTAATGCTACCATTAAATTGCATTAAGTTGGAGGTATTATTAATCCATTTACACTATACTAGTTGATATTTAACTAGTTACTCTCAAAAAGGGTTAGTTTATGTTTTTTTATTTTTAAGATCAAGGGCACAAAACCAAAGACACTACTTGGTGCACAAAACCTGCAGAAATTCATGGTACAAAGAAGACATCAAAAATAGATCAAATTCCTCCAAGGAGTGGAAAATAAATCCACCATGAAAATCAGTAAAAAAAGCTACAAATCAAGACTTGGTGAATCTTAGATTTGAGGTGCACTAACGTTTCTTTATAGGTAAAAAATTAGTGCAAAAAATACTTCTTCAAAATCTTCTATCTATGTGCTTATTAGCTTCGATTTATTACTAGATTAACCAAGCAAAATGAGGTACTTTTCTAGCAAAACATACAACATCAAGTCAGCCCTTGTCTACAAGAAAGCCACCATTAAAAATAGTGGAAAAAGTATGCAAAATGAGGTGCAAAAATAAGGTATTCTATTACAAATTTTATTTACATTATCTTGCACCATAATATTCTATCCTACATAGGAAAAAGGACAAGGTCTAAGTATCATAAAGATACATTATTCACAAGAAAGGAACATCTCAAAGCAATCATAGAGAAGCATCATCCAAGAAATCTCAAAAGAGCCTTCAAGGAGCTCACATCATCCATGGTTTTGGATAGCCACAACAAGGAACATGCAAGCACACATAGTATAACACAAGGAAGGAGCCATCATTTACAAAGGGAGAAACATAGTAGCTTGAAAGCAGGAAGGAATAAAAGCATAAAGAAAGCAATACCAGAAGCTAGATGTCCACTCACAAGGAGCATCCAAATCCACCATTGGAGTATCATAAAACTCCACAAAAGTATTTCTTAGTTAGAACCAACTCACATACCAAGCACCATCAAAGCATTGATGATAAGTTGAAGCTTCCAAGAATACATTAAGGAGGCATCTAGATATGTTTAAGAGTAAGGTTCATGCAAAAGATAAAAGGTGCCACTTGTCACCATTGAAGAAACCCTAACATCTCCCATTTGAGCACTCAAAATAATTCTCAAGCTTGTACATGTGAAAGGAATAGTCCAAGAAAGTGTTACACAAGAGAGTGTAGAGCAGAAAAATAGTACACCTAGCAAAAGGAAATAAAATGCACCTATTTATTTAAGCATTCAAAAGTGACATTAGTGTAAAGCATGATGATAAATAAGTGAAATAAATAGGGGCTCTCTTTATATTAATCCATTTTCCAAATATATATTTACAAAATATCCCCTTGATAGCTCTTAATTGATACAATTCATTACAAAATTTTAAAGGATCTAATCCTTTCAGAAAATCAAAGTGCGCTTCAGTGTCTTCCTCACAATCACAAATTGAAGAGTAGATTTTTGGTACTACTGTGATGATCTATCCATATTCAAACTTGTAGATCCTTCCTTGCATGCTAAAATACCTAGATCTACCCATAAAGAATTCAAATTGGTTAATAGCATATATAGATTGAGATAAAATCAAAGAGATACATGCAATATTGAATATACAAAGGGAGTTAGGAGGTGCAAAACTATTCCAAAATGTACCAAAAATTAGTATAATCCATATTATCTACTTTAGAGATGATCTATGCTAAAACATGAAGGAAATTGTATGCAGAATCCATGCTCATCCTTGGGTGTTCCAATTGGGACTCTTAGAATGAAAAACCTAATTCAAGGTTTAAAACTACTCCAAATTGCACCAAATCCTAATATTATGCATATAATATACACTAGAAATGATCTATGCTAAAATTAAAGTGAAATTGTGTACATATTTTGAAGAACACAAGCTTATACTAAGAGGGGGTGAACAATATAAGACCAATTTTTACTTTTTTTTTACTTGAACAATAATATCCAATATATTAATGCAATATCAACAATAGTAATCAAAGAAATGCACAATCGCCACACACACAATAGAGACACCAATTTAATGTGGTTCACCCAATGTGGGCTAATCCACGGAGAAAATATTTCACTATAATTTTCTCAACAAATATCTTGGAATCCTTCCCTATTAAAATGTTTATGGACCTCTTTCCAAAGGAGACACCAATCCCCTAATCAAGTTTGTGTATCACTATCCATAGGAGACACCATTATCCTTAACTAGTTCATGAATGTCTATCCACAATAGAACTCCTCCTCTACTCTAGATGGTGACACTCTAGAAGACTACTACCTCCACTGCTCTAGCTTATGGATTTATCTCCACTAAAGACTCCTATCCTCACTTAGAAAACCTATCCTCACTACCCTAGCTAATGTATATCTATCTATTGGAGACCACTATCCTCTAATATATCACCTCCAAAGATTTCTCTCAACACTATCATAAATATACATTAAACGCAATCCTTTGATCTAACAAAAATTTGTTCAATCTATATCTTTAATTTACACTAAACATAGTCCTTCAGTCTAGCACAAATCTTCCCAATATCTATATCTAATCTACACTAAACATAGCCCTTTGGTCTAGCACAAATATGTTCAATATCTATCTCTGGTCTGGCACAAACCTATCCTCAAATATGCACCAAACTTTGTCCTCAAATCTATCCTTAAGACTTAGCACAAAGCCTAATCCAATGAAAAATAAACTCTAGTAGGTCTGCTCCAAGCCTTAAAATAATTCTTGAACAAATCAATTAAACAACTCAACTCTTCAAGTCTTCTCAAATACTTACCTCAAATATGTCCACAAGTCCTCTCTAGAAATTTTCCAATCTGCTCAAAAAGTCTTTAGCAAGACTTACCTCAAATCTGCTTAATAAGTCCTCACTAGAACTTGTCCAAACTGCTCTCAAGTCTTCTCTAAGACTTACCTCAAATCTGCTCAACAAGTCCTCACTAGAACTTTTCCAATCAGCTCAACAAGTCTTCACCATGACTTATCTCAAATCTGCATTGTAATATTTCACAAAATCTTACTCAACTCAGTCCTTAAGTGCACTCTAGGACTTACTCAAATCTGTCCACTAGCTTTCACAAAAGCTTTATACAACTCAACTCAATCTATCATAGAAAACCTCTTTAATCACACAAATAAGTTTCACACAGAATATTTTTTTAATCTCATAGAAACATATAGATAATGGTTAGAGACTCAATATGTTTCACACTCACAAACACTCAATAAATTTCAAAATCTCTTGTTTAACCTTAGAAACATATAGAAAATGGTTAGAGACTCAATATGTTTCACACTCACAAAAACTCAATCACTTCCAATATCTTTCTCAAATCAATTTAGAATATAGAAAAATTTGTTTCATAGAACTTGAACTATCACTCCAATACTTCCAATCAACTAGGTTCAATCAACTCCACTCAACCAATCACTCAATGAAGGATTATTTAACAATGCTTATCAAACAATCCTCACATAAAAATTATACTCATGATCTTTCACAAATCCTAGTTCAAGATAGTTCTCAAATTCTCATAACAATGATACTCACGATATTTTCACAAACCCTAGTTTAAGCATATAAATACTCAATTATTTCCAATAATGTTTATCAAACAATCTGATATAACAATGATACCCATGATCTTACACAAACCCTAGTTCAATATAGTTCACAATTTATCACTCGAGCATTCATCAATCATGCATATAAAGGTTTACTCAAAAATGTTTATCAAACAAGAACCTTTTCACTCCAACTTAGCATTCACAACATCCAACAATCACTCTCAAGGATAATGTGCCCTTACCTCTTTTTTGAAGAAGATTTGACTTCAAACACTTGTCTCAATCACAATAAACTTTTTGCCAATTTTAAAGGTTAGGTAGCAATGTTTCCTCAATCATTCACTCAATTTGATCCCTCAAAATATTTCACCATACATAACAATAAATCTCTTTTACACCTTATAATCTCCACACTTCAAAATGGAAGCCAATAATTTATCTAAAGAAAAGAACCACAATGATTTTACTTATAAACCCTTATCTCTCTAATACATCATAGCTTAACCCAATTAAAATATAATTCTCCTTTTAAACCTTATAACTCCTATTTCAATTTCACTTTATCAAAAATCACAATTAAAACAATTAATCATAAAAATCTTATAACTCCCCCTTAATAAAAATTTATCATGCCACCTTTTAAACCTTAGAAGCAATTTTTTTTTAAATTTTGGTACCTTGCCCTCGACGGGATTCGATCTCTTGCTTGCACCTCCATAGCACTCTAGTCATGGACCACGTACCATGTGAGCTAGGTTCTCACCTTGGCACCAAAGAGCACCTAGTGTGCTTCGAAATTTCACCTTGGCACCCAAAAAAACTTAACACATGCACCTTAGAAAAAGCATTGTTGTTGGGTTTGAATCATAGAACCTCCCATTTGCTAGCACCTTAAGCCACAGTCACTTGTTGTTGGTCCAACCGCCACAGTTGGAAATGAATATCCAAGTTACCTTACCTTTATACTCTCGTTGACTACCACGTTTGCAAAGACTTTTTCCTCTTCTCCTCCTCTTCCACATAGTTCGTAAAAAATGCATGCACTTCGATTAGTGTAATTTAAAGGATAATGTTTTCCTCTAAAGCATATGGTATAAATATAAAATTTTTGCTCTTCTCTCAACACGTCGGCGATTGGAAAGGATAGTCGATGTCGATGCTCAAATTTTATGCCTTGCCCTTTGTAACCCTAACCTTAGGGTTATTTTAATTTAAATTAATTTATAACAAAGTTGTTATAATTAATTTATAATTAATTTAATTAATTAGGTCTATATTGTAGACCTTTAATATTATAATATTAAAATTATAATATTATTCTCTTGGGCCTTCCTATTGCTCTTATAGAACTTTTTGAGCACCTTAAATATTATAATAAGCATATTATAATATTATTTTTCCTTAGGCCTAGAAACAATCCTTTTCTTGCACTGCTCACAAAAAATGATGTTGCTCATTAAAACTGACTCTTGACATCAATGACAACAAAACTTGCTCATATTTCCAATAATTTCCCCCTTTTTCATTGATGGCAACCCAATTATATTTTACCATTTCCTTAACCTTTTTCTTTTCTACTCTCCTTGAGGAATTGATCCCCCTGACTAAATGCTCTCCCCCTTAATCAAATATCTCCCCCTTTGACATCAATGGCAAAGGGTCACCTTTGGGGATTGAGGCTAAGAATGAGTCTCTTAGCTCATCCCCTCTCCCACCTCCTCTTGAGGTGGTTAGTTCTGGGGTGGAAGTATTTCTACTCCCAGCATACACTAATTTTCTATTTTTCCACTTTCTTCTTTGACTGATCCTTCTGATTCCTTTGATTGTTCATGTTCCTGCTTGTATCTGGAATTTTTTCTCTACACCATATATTTGTATGTCCATCATTATTGCACTTATAAAAATTAATTTTGTTATTCCTTGGAGGTGCAAATATCTTGGGATTTCTTCTGGTGAAGCCATATCCATTCCTATTATGAACCCTACAATTAATTACCTTGTGACCAAACTTATTATAAGAGTAGCAATACCCTTGAAAGAGATGTCCATTTATAAAATTCCCATATTCTTGTATTCCATGTGTCCTCCACTGTGAAACCTTATGCCCAAACCTGTGACATGAGAATAATCATCCATTGAAGAAACCTTACATCAACCCCATTGGTCTATTAGTCTCTTCTTTCCTGTACTGCTTCTTGTTCCATTTTTTCCTCATTTGTGCAGTGTTCCTCTTCTTGTTGAACTTTCTATTGTCCAACTCATCCTCATAAGTCTCACTTTCTATTACACTCTCTTATTTTGAATATTCTTCTTCTTCGAAGCTTGAGATTGACTCCTCTCATTGTTTTCTTTGTTACTATTCAAATCCAAGTCCAATTTTATTTGTTGATCATCTTTGTACCTTGATAATCTTTTCTATGGTTTTTGAGCTCTTCCAAAACCTGTGTAGCTTATCTCTAGACTCTCTTACTTCCTTACTTAGTGAAGCTACTTCATTCTCTAGTTTTTCATATTCTAAAACCTTAGCTTCTAACTTCTCTTTGAATATTCTTGTATTAGCTATTGATTTGATTAGATCCTCTATAATATTTTCTTTCTCTTCATCACATTCTTGAAATTTAAGATTGAGTTTTAAGTTTTGATTTATTACCTCCTTTAATGCATCAGGGGCATGAATAAGCTCACCCTCAAAGTCAACTTCTCCTATCTCTGATTCTTCCTCTATTGCCATGAGTAGATTCTCTTCTGGTCCTTCAAGTGTATATTCATATTCATCATCACTGAAATTGAAACCACTCATTGTGAAAATATCTTCAATATGACCATAGTTACCACATCTAATTATGATGACATAGGGTTGGTGTAGGGAAGACAGGTAGTAAAAGGATTGCATCATTAGGAATGAGTGAGCTGAGGTTTAGTGAGTGTGATGGGAGTGAGGGTTTGAATTTTTTAAGCAGGAATCTCAACCAAGGCATTAGAGGTAGAGCAGGTATGGAAGGGGCAAGTGGTAACCTTGAGCATGGATCAAGTGAGGTTCTAGAGGAAGGTGGTTAGGCTATGACATATTTTGAGGCAAGCATCACACGGGGGCCCGAAACTCATCAAAAAGACCCCAAAAAAAATATACGAAGGACAATGTGGGGCCCAAGAAGTGGCTATCTTTTGTTGAGACTCTTAGAGAAAAAAGAAATGAGGTTCTCTCTCTTTCACCCCTAGTTCTAGTAAATAATAAAATTTTGGCCCCGACAAGTTCCATGAGCCATTTTCTTTCAATGGAAGAATTCTCCCTGATAGGCAAGTTTTTGGGAGGTAGGTCAGATATGGATATTATCAAGGCTTGGGCGATGGGTAAATGGCAACAAATAGGTAGCTTGGATTTTGTAGCTCTAACTCGAGGGTTCTTCATTATCCATTTTAAAAATATGGAGGATGCTAACCATATTTTAATAGGAGGTCCTTGGTTTTTGGACAAAAAAGAGCCTTTTTCTTAGATGATGGGGTGAAGATTTCGACCCTGAAAAGCAAAATATTAACATTGCCCCTATTTCGGTTCATCTCCCGAGTCTACATGCCTAGCTCTTCAATGAATATTGGCTGCAGGGCATAGCCAAAACTATAGGGGACCTGATCTCCTATTGACCATGTGAACTTGGCCAGGACAAGGATGCTCATGCATGAATCTACGTAAATGCTAATTTGGATAATGAATTTCCAAGGTTTATGGAGCTAAAGTATGGAGAATACTTTTAAAAACAACCTGTATAATATGAGAATAGATCGACATTCTGTTCAGAATGCAAAAATCAAGGACATCTATGCAATCAGTGCCCTAACCTGGCAATGAATAGAGAAAATCAGAAGTAAGGAATTCTAGATAGAGGAAATTTGAGGAGTTTCCTTGGAAGAGGCAATTTCAATCAAGCAAACTATATCTACAAAAAAAAAAAGGGTGCAGGGTCCCAGCAAGACAAAGGAAAACAATAGGTTGTTGGAAAAAAAAATACTCGGGTAAGTTCCAATCCTCTAGTTTCAAATAAATTTTCAATTCTATCCAATATGGGAGTAGGAGGAATATTAGAATACATGGAAGCCTAGAACCTTCAGGCTAACTTTTTTGACTCTATAGAATCCCCATCCAAGTCATGATCCTCAAACCCTAATGCTAAAATTACTGTAAGCCCCATGGGCATCACAAAGCCAAACCCTAATGCTCGATCTCTAGAATCTCCATCCAATTCAGGATCCTTAAAACCCAATGCTAAAAATACTTCAAGGCCAGTGGGCATCCCAAAGCCAAACCCTAATGCTAAAGAACTTAGGAAGAAATTTGAGGCATTGGAAAATAAAAAATCTCATCTCCCTAACATCATCACTAGGAGCTACGTGAATCCTATTGAGGGGCCATCCCACAGACCAAGGTAATACAGGAAAAAATGAGAATATTTGGATGTACGGGTGGAGATAGGTGAAACTATTCAAACTAAGGAATATGGCAATCCGGTTCTGCAACAAATTGCCTCCTCCAAGTTTAGTCCTAAACAAACCAAGAGCACTGTGAAGTCTCCTATATATTTTGACAGTGAAAAAGAAAAGGGAGAATATCAAATGCTAAGAATCAAAAAATTAAAACTGATAATGACATTGCCAATGGAAAACAAAGAACCTTGTTTCAACATGTCATTCCGGGTTCTGAAGACAACAAATTAGGAAAACCCCCTCAAGGGAGGGGGAGAGGAAGAAATTCCAAACAATCTAAATGAAGTTCCTCTCATGGAACGTGAGAGGCCTCAATGGCCTGCCCAAACATAGGGAAGTTAGTGCAATAATAAATCAAGTGAATCCAACTATTATCATGTTGCAAGAAACAAAAACTGATGAGATTTAGTCAAAAAAAGTAGCAAAAAAAATCTGGAATCAAGGGGAGATGGTTTGCAAATCAGCTAGAGGAGCGTCTAGAGGCCTTATGACTTTGTGGGATCCTTGGGTAGTAGAAGGTGCCATTATTCAAAAATATGATAGGGTTCTTAGTGTTTTATTTAAGTAAATAAACAACAAGTCGTGGATCATTTCAAATATTTATGCCTTGACTTCAATTCAAGGGAGAACTCTACTATGGGAGTCTTAGGTAATCTGAGTGAAATCTTCCATAATGTCCCCTAGATTATGGCTGGTGATTTTAACACTCCTCTTTACCCTTCAAACAAAATGGGTGGAAATGGACCACCTATCAGGAGCATGGATGAGTTCAATGACTTTGTGAACTCCAACATGTTTATGGATGTAAAACTTAGAGGAGCAAATTATACCTGGAGAAATCGATGGATAGGGTGTCATCTCATTCAAGAAAGGCCTGACAGGTTTTTTCTACTAAAGGAGGCTACAAATTTGTTCAGTGATTCTACCTTGCAAGACCTTCCTAAAATTACCTTTGATAATAATACCATTTTTTTGGATATTCCTAACTCTCTATCCTTCAATAAACCTTTCATATTTCAATCTATGTGGATCAAACATTCTAGTTTCAGAGATAACTTAATTCAGTGGTGGTAGTAGCCAATCATGGGTAGTGCAGCTTTTAAAATTGCTGGCAAATTAAATTTTGTTAAGGAAAAGCTTTGAACTTGGAACAAAGAGGTCTTTGGGAACCTCTTTGAAAATAAAAACATGGTGACGTTGATGAAACTACTAGGCAGGAGGAATGAACAAAACTAGCAGAGTTTCATAACATTTTGGCCTATGAGGAAATCTATTGGAGGCAAAAATCAAGGGCTCTTTGGTTGAAATATGGAGATTAAAATTCCAAGTTTTTTCACATCACCACTCTTAGAAATAGAAGCCATAACAAGATAAAAATTTTAAAATAAGTAGATGGTTCTATTACTCAGGACTTAACATAAATCAGAAAGGAGGTAGTAAATTATTTCAATTCTATCATTGGTTAGGAATCACAGTGCAATGAGGAGGCCAAATATATTATCTTGCAATCCATTACTAGCATAATAAATGAGGATATAAACCTTAAGCTTCTAGCTCCGTTTTTTAATGAGGAAATTAAGGAAGCCTTGTTTAGCATGGAGTCACTAGGACTCGATGGCTTTCCCCATCATTTCTATCAAGATTTTTGGTACATCGTAAGTGAGGATGTAATTTTTGCTATCATAGAATTCCAAGCAAGCAATCATATCCCAAAAGGTCTCTACTCTACTTTTATTTCTCTATTTCCTAAGAAGTAAACCCCTAAATCTATGGCTGATTTTAGGCCAATCAGTCTGTGCAATGTTTCTTACAAGATCCTAACTAAAGCCATTGCAAATAGAATGAGAGATGTTCTTCCCCACATCATAGATCCATTCTAGGGAAGCTCTATCCAGGGCAGGTCAATCTTGGATGGAGTTATCATAGTTCATGAAGCTTTGCACTCTGCTCATAAGACTAACGTGTCTATTTTTGCCCTCAATATTGATATGAACAAAGCATTTGATAGGCTAAATTGGGACTTTCTGATTTTTGTCCTCATTATGTTTGTTTTTTACCACCAATGGGTTAATTTGATAAAAGAATGCATTTCTAAAGCATGGTTCTCGATTCTGGTTAATGGAACAACTATTGGTTACTTTCAAAGTCACAGAGGAATTCGACAGGGGGACCCTATCAGCCCCATGTTATTCATCATTGTGGCATAAGATTTAGGCAGAACCATAAAAAATACTTGTATTTTAAGGCTAATATTAGGAATAAAGGAAACATCTCTCACTATGGTTGTTTCTCACCAATAATTCATCGATGATACCCTTCTATTGACTAAGGTGTTGGTGGTTGAGGACAAAAGAATTAAATACATCCTATAACTCTACGAGGATGCTATTAGTTAGAAAGTTAATTTCAGTAAAAGCAAGTTATATTTATTGAACACCCCCATTCATAGGCAAGGAAGGATTGTAGAAATTTTAGGGTGTGATATAGCAAATCTCTCCACTTCATATCTTTGTCTCCCTCTTTTCATTAGTTCTCCAAGAGAGTAAATGTGGGACAGGGTTATTGAAAGAATTCAAAAAACACTTGTTGGATGGAAAGGTCATCTTCTATCTCAAGTAGGAAATATGACCCTCACTAAGGCCTCTCTTTAGAGTATTCCAGCCTATTTTCTCTTTGTTTTCAAAGCCCCTATGATGGTTTTCTATAAAATTGAGAAACTCCAAAAAGAATTTTTATGGACTGGATCAAAGGAGAAAAAAAGGATACACCTTGTAGGATGGACCAAAGTGTGCAGACCCAAGGAAAATGGGGGCTTAGGTCTGAGGAGAATTGCTCATATAAATTTAGCTTTACTAGCTAAGAAGGCATGGCACCTCATTTTTGGTGAAGAAAATGAATGGACAACTATCATCAAATGAAAGTATATTCAAAATATGGAATTTCTAAGTGACTTAGTTCCAATTAGAGGTTTTGCTTTTTGGAAAGCAATTCTCAATTGTAAGGAAATCATAAAAAAGGTTTAATATGGGTTTTAGACAATGGTGAGAGGATAAATTACCGTAATGATAGGTGGGCTAAGGACGAACCATTGATGCAATATCATAACTTAGCCCAAATCAAAGATATCATGAAAGAACTCATTGGTAGAAAAGTATCTGATTATATGGTTGAGGATAGAGGTGGAATGAAGTTGAAACAAATAAGGATTCATGGATTTCAAGTGGAATCAAATGATCTTTGTAATATTCTCAGGAAACAGTTTATCCCCATGAGATCCAAGGAAGATCAAGTGACCTGGGCTCCTACGAAAAACGGGTAGTTCACTGTTAAATCAGCTTACAAGCTTCTACTTGATGACGAGGATTTTGTCCTCCAAAAGGACTTAGTTTGGATAAAAAATTTAATTCCAAAAATTGTAGTCTTTTCATGGCTGGTTATCCAAGGAATAATTCTAACCATTGATAATATGATGTGTAAAGGTATTTGTATCACTAATCGTTGTTATATGTGCAAGGCTAATTGGGAGACCATTCATCACATTTTCCTTAAGTGCCCTTTTTCCTTGACTATCCTAAGTGGGGTTTTTTAGGCCTTCAATATTTCTTGGGTTAAACCAGCCATCTTATTTAATTCATTTGTCTAGTGGCCTTACCCCTTTTTAATCCAAAGACTTAGATACATGTGGAAAATTTGTCTCAATAACTACCTTTGGCACGTGTGGTTAGAAAGGAACCATAGAGTCTTTAATGAGTCTATCCATGATCATAAAACTATTATTTCTAGGATCCTACCCTTTGCAAACGAGAATGTGAACCTTATCCCTTTTGATAGTCATAAAACTCATCTATAGGAGACCACGATTTTTTAATATTGAAGCTTAACCTTGTTAGATGAGTCTATGCCTAGGGTAGTCAACCCTAGAGCTAATTTTAAGTGGTTCCCACCTCCTACGGGTTGGTTTAAGCTTAATTTTGATGGAGCATCTAAGGATAATCCTGGAAGAGTAGGTGCTGGCAGCATTGTATGAGATCATAATGGGAATATGATGCTTGCATTTTCTAAATATTTGGGAACAAGGACAAACAACGAAGCTAAAGCTAGAGCTATGTGGAGAGTCCTTCAAATGACTAAAGACTTAGAAGGCAATTTGATCATAGAAGGAGACTCTATGCATGTTATAAATATCCTCAATAATTGGAAAACACCTCCTTGGAGGATTAAAACAATTGTTGAAGAGGCTAGGATCCTTTTCGAGGGAAGACAGGATAGAAAAGCCCAACATGTCTTTCGGGAAGCTAACAAAGTTGCTGATAAGCTGGCCATTTTGGGTGTTGATGGTGATGCACTTTTCAAATGGGAACATAGTGTCATGAGTGAAGTAGAGGAGCTTATTCAACAAGAATTCCAAGAATGATAGTTGAATTTACCAATAGGGAAGGCACTATAAGTTCAAAGGCTATGAGTATTCTCATCTCTTTTTTGAAATGGACTCACAATAAAAATTATTCGAGCTATCAGTCTTGGTGGATGCTTCTTGGAAATACCACAAAGACTAATGGGGACAATCACATGTCAGATAACATGGCTCTTATTCATATTAGTAATTTGAGGTTGGTTGATAATCATAGGGCAGGAAAGAAATGGTAATATAAGACTTCAAACCAAAGCCATGTGGACCACCAGATAGCCACCACCATAAATATAGCCAGCAGGTTCACTTCTCCAAGGCTGATTTGCCAAGACAAGATGTGGTCCCAAAACATGTCATATATGAAAGAAATCAATTACCAAAGAATTATTAAGAGTAACTATCAATACAGAGCTTGTGGGAGATTTTTTTAGTACTCTGCTATGTGTTTCTACAACTTTTTGTTTCTAGATTGTTTTAAGGAAGGGATTTGTGTCTGTTTGTTTTTTTGTAATTATGATGCAGGATTTTTTTCTCAGGGTATACCCAAAATGTTTTATGGGAAATTTATTTTTGATAATAGGCTATGTGCCTTACCGAATGTAATGGCTTTGGCGGTATGTATATTTTACATATATAGGATCCTTAGTAAGGACATGTTCATCAACAACCTTGGGTTGATTTTTGTAAAAGGTTTTGGTTCAACCTGTAAAACCTAGTATTAATGCTATAGTATTTTATCTACCAAAAAAAAATTTACCACATCTAAAACACTTGAGAATTATTGGTGATCTTTTCCTAACTACTTCTTTTTCTTTTTTTAGAAATAGTATTTCATATTCATTACCTGAGGAGCTTTCATTGCTACCACTTGAATACTTACTTGCCTTGTCTGCATAGAAACTCTTCTTATACCTTTGGAAGAACTTCTTTCCTTGCTTTTATTTTTTGTCCTTGCTTTTCTTTTGATACCTATATTTTTTTTGTTTCCTTGTTCTTGTGATCCTATTTTTCTTCAACAATGCTAATTCTAGATTCTTGATAATTAGATGCATAGTGACCATAATTTCCACAATTGAAACATCTAACTAATTTTATACCTTTATAATTTATCATATCCTTGTTCCTTTTGCCATAATTTGATTCTTCATCATTGGATAATTCATTTCTTGAATCTGACTTCTTACCCTTTGTATTCTTATTTTTGGGGGTTAGGTTCCTCTTTTTTCTCATCTCAAAAGCTATAATAATGTCATGTAATTCATCCCTTGTCAAAATATCACTATATTTTGATTCCTATATAGCTAAAATATTTTCACTAAAATGTTTTGGGAGTGACCTTAAAATCTTATCACAAATATTATATTCTTGAACTTCAAGTCCAAGTCCTTGCATAGATTTAACAACCTCATCTACACGAAGTAGATAAGCACTAATTTTTTTCCCATCCTTCATTTTTAGGTCTTCAAATATTCCCTTGAGATTTCACAACTTTTTCTTTTTGACCTTTTTATCTACTTCATATATGCCTTACAATTTATCCCAAATTACCTTTGTTGATTTGCAGTGCATAACCTTTATAAAATCTATTTTATGCAAACCTATCAAAATTAAATTTATTGCTTTTGAATTATAATTATGTAGAAGCTTACCATATTTATGTGTATGTGGAGTATTTGGTGGTGTGTATCCATTTTCAACTACTTTCCATATTTCATTTCCAAGTGCCATCAGGTGAATCTTCATTCTCATACTCCAAAATACATAATCGCTCCCATCAAACACTGGTGTTGAATTATCTTAGGATCCACTCTTACAATTCATCTATTTTCTTATGAGCTTTTACTTCAAGATGTTAAAATATTTTGAAGGAATCTACTCTGATACCAATTGAAGAACACAAGCTTATACTGAGAGGGGGATGAATAATATAAGACCACTTTTTACTTTTCTTTACTTGAATAATAATACTCAATATATTAATGTAATATCAATAGCAGTAACTAAAGCAATGCATAATCAACACACACACAATAGAGACACCAATTTAATGTGGTTCACCCAATGTGGGCTACTCCATGGAGAAAATATTTCACTAAAATTTTCTCAACAAATATCTTGGGAATCCTTTATTATTACAATGTTTATGGACCTCTGTCCAAAGGAGATACCAATATCCTAATCAAGTTCATGGATATCTATCCATAGGAGACACCAATTTCCTTAGTTGGTTCATGGATCTCTATCCATAGGAGAACTCCTTCTCCTTTGCTTTGGTTGGTGATCCTCTAGAAGACTACTACCTCCACTACTCTAGGTTATGGATCTCTCTCCACTGAAGACTCATGTCCTCACTCAAAATACCTATCCTCACTACCCTGACTAATGAATATCTATCCATTAGAGACTACTATCCTCTGCTCTATCACCTTTGAAGCTTACTATCAACTCTGTTACAAATATACATTAAACACAGTCTTTCGGTCTAGCACAAATCTGCTCAATCTCTATCTCTGATCTACACTAAACACAATCCTTTGGTCTAGCATAAATTTACTCAATATCTATATCTTATTTACACTAAATATAGTCCTTTGGTATAGCACAAATCTTCTCAATATCTATCTCTAGTCTAGCATAAACATGTCCTCAAATTTACACCAAACTCTATCCTAAAATTTTTCCTCAAGCCTTAACACAAATCTTGATCCAATCACAAATCAACTCTTCTATGTCTACTCCAAGCCTTAAATCAAAGCTTGAACAAATAAATAAAACAAATTAGCTCTTAAAGTATTCTCAAATACATGCCTCAAATCTATCCACAAGTACTCTCTAGAACTTGTCCAATATTCTCAACAAGTCTTCACCAAGACTTACCTCAAATTTTCTCAAAAAATCCTCACTAGAACTTTTCCAAACTACTCTCAAGTCTTCTCTAAGACTTACCTCAAATCTGCTCAACAAGTCCTTAGTAGAACTTTTCCAATAAGCTCAACAAGTCTTCACCATGACTTATCTCAAATCTACATTGTAAGCTTCCAAAAAATCGTACTCAACTAATTCCTTAAGTCCACTCCAGGACTTACTCAAATCTATCCACTAGCTTTCACAAAAGCTTTATACAACTCAACTCAATCTATCACAAAAAACCTCTTTAATCACACAAACACATTTCACATAGAATCTTGTTTTAATCTCATTGAAACATATAGAGAATGGTTAGAGACTCAATATGTTTCACAATCAAAAACACTCAATCACTTTTAAACTCTCTTATTTAACCTTAGAAATATATAGAGAATGGTTAGAGACTCAATATGTTTCACACTAAAAAACACTCAATCACTTCCAATCTCTTTCTCAAATCAATTTAGAATATATAAAAATTTGTTTCACAAAACTTGAACTATCACTCCAATACTTCTAATCAACAAGGCTCAATCAAATCCACTCAACAAATCACTCAATGAAGACTTATTCAACAATGCTTATCAAACAAACCTTACATAACAATGATACTCATGATATTTCACAAACCCTAGTTTAATATAGTTCTTAACTTCTCATAACAATGATACTCATGATATTTTTACAAACCCTAGTTCAAGAATATGAATACTCACTCAATTATTTCCAACAATGCTTATCAAACAATCTCATATAACAATGATAATCATGATCTTGCACAAACCCTAGCTCAAGATAGTTCACAAATTCTCACTCAAGCATTCATCAATCATGCATATAAAGGTTTACTCAACAATGTTTATCAAACAAGAACCTTGTCACTTAAACTTAGCATTCACAACATCCAACAATCACTCTCAAGGATAATGTGCCCTTACCTCTTTTTTGAAGAATATTTGACTTAAATACTTGTCTCAATCACAATCAACTTTTTTCCAATTTCAAAGTTTAGGTAGTAATTTTTCCTCAATCATTCACTCAATTTGATCCCTCAAAATATTTCACCATACATAGCAATAAATATCTTTTACACCTTATAATCTCCACACTTCAAAATACAAGCCAATAATTTGTCTAAATAAAATAACCACAATGATTTTCTTTATAAACCCTTATTTCTATAATACATTATAGCTTAACATAATTAAAAAATAATTCTCCTTTTAAACCTTATAACTCCTATTTCAGTCACTTTATCAAAAAATTCAATTAAAATTATTAACCTTAAAAACCTTATGAGTCCCTCTTAATAAAAAATGATCATGCCACCTTTCAAACCTTAGAAGCAATTTTAATAGAAAAAATTAGTACCTGACCCTCGACAGGATTTGAACTCTCGCTTTTGCCTCCATAGTGCCCTAGTTGTGGCCCATGTGCCACATGATCTAGGAACTCACCTTGGCACAAAAGAGTGCCTCATGCACTTTGAACTTTCACCTTGGCACCTGAAAGCACGAGGATACGGAAGCAAAATGA
The DNA here is from genome assembly GCA_028583015.1 of Wollemia nobilis. NCBI lineage: Eukaryota > Viridiplantae > Streptophyta > Pinopsida > Araucariales > Araucariaceae > Wollemia > Wollemia nobilis. The sequence goes on from JAQPPZ010002765.1 coordinate 253,019, forward strand.
AAGGGAAATGCAACGCTAAGTCCTACGAACGAGAATGCATGAAAAGAGGGAAAACGAATGAAATGAAACGAGATTTGAAGCAAGTGTAAAAGTGCGGCCCTTTATTTTATTGATTTGCTCGAAATCAGGTTACAATACGTCTCCTCCCTTTTTAGGGGCTAGGAGCGTCGGACATAGTTTGGTTACACCATGAATGATACATTCCCCTTGGGGATCTTTCGCGTGCCCACATTGAAAATGGGCGGACCAAACGTCACCGCCGCTTGCATGAATGTGTCTATGGTTCCTTTCTGCCCCTCCAGTGTCGAGATCCTGCATTCAAAGAAACATTAAAATGTTAGTAGCACCTACGGATGGAGAGAAACATGCGATCCCCAAGGCCTACGGTCAATGCATGCATAAAATGATTAAAATGATAACTGAAACATATCAGAATGAGCTAAAAATTTGACAGAAGCAATAAAACATTACCAGGAACCCACTACAAAAGGAACAATCCAGAAATATTCCACATATTTCTAATCGCTCCGGGGTGGGACGATTAGGACTATCATAAGCTATCAGAAGGCCACCTCCTAAATGTCCAGTCCAGAGGCCTCCAAAACACCTACAAAGTTGGGGTTAGGCAAAATGGGGCATTTTGGGACGACCCAGAAGGTCAGATTTGGCTAATTCGGCCTCGATTGCCCTATATCCGATGATGCTCCCTGTATGTTAGCGAAAGCGAGAAATATTGAAAGTACAGTTAAAACTCATCCAAATCACATGAAATTTGAATGACAGCATATGTAAGTGACCTAAAATCAAATGCAAAAGAAATAGTAGGGAAATCTGCCATAGATTTCTAATCACTCCGGGGTGGGGCGATTAGGACTGCAGTAGTGCAGGGGGCACCCGGGGCAGGACGCCCATCGTTTGGGGCTTGGTTTCGGCACCAATCCACTTGGGATGGGTCCAAAACCTCTTATGGGGTTGTGTCGGAAAATTTGGTGGGGTATTGTGGCCAAATATTTGGGTTTGGGTCCGGATTGTGCTTCCAATAATCACCCAATAACCTCCCTTCCAAAAGAGAGATCAAGGATGTAAGAAGCACAAACGATGGGTGAGGATGTAATTTGGCAGCACTTCATTGCTCCAAATGCTCCTACTCTATTATTTTTTTGGGGTGAGAAGACTCACCAATTTATAGACCTAGGGTCTCTCTCTTTGAATGCGCATGCGAGGGCACCACTTGACTTGCTTGCCCTATTTTGGGAGAAAATATTATTCCCTGATTTAGAGTCTCTTTGCATGAGGCCTCCATGATCAAGGCATGCTTGATTGAAGTCCCTCTCCTTGATTTGAAGTCGTTCCTCGCAATTGCATGCCCTGAAGGTGCAGTTAAGTGGTGGACCTATCGAGGTTTGACTTTTTCTAGTCAAACCTGCTATTCATCCCACCCTGGGACGAATGCTGATAATCGTCCCAGGGTGGGATGAATACCAATTTGTAATCATCCCAGGGTGGGACGAGTAGGGAGAAAAGTGCTAAAAAGGTGCCAAATTGACCTCTGACCTTCCAAACTACTGTGGGAGTGGTTAGGACCATTGTTTAACCTCTGGGGGCTACCCTAGGGGCTATGTATGTCAATTTGATCAGTGCTTGTCATCACATAATCAGATTGGTGTTGTTTTGGTGTCTATAGATGCCCCTTTTTGGGATGCGCTATGCGTGGCACAGTGCTGAGCAAAAATAGATAACCAAAGCACTAATGATTAGGGTTTCTCAGTAACCTAACCAACTCTTGATGCCCCAAGTATGGAAAGGGCACGCATTCTTGAATCCTTGCTTTTGACGAGCTAAGGAGCTTAATTCAAGTGTTAACCTTTTTTAGTGAGGTGTTACTTGATCTTGGACATTGTTCAATCATGAATAGGCAAAGGGCGCAACCTTTTGTCTATGGGAACCTTGAGTTCATGATTCTAGAATGCCAAGTGTTTGATCATCTTGTGATTATTGCTTGTTTGCTACCCCAAGCAGGGGCGTGATTGTCTTTGTCAATGATCCTTTGAATGCATGCCATTTCTTTGATTGGGTGTGTTTTTGTTGATTGGTGACTAAGTGTGACTACCCCCTCAAGCGACGAATCGATGAGGGAATGACCGACATGAGAAAAGGGATGAGTCGCTTGACCCAAGATGACTTATGTAAGGGTGCCTTAAGTTGTTTTCCATTGAATGCTTATGCAGTTTTCGAACATTCTGACCTATTTTTGGTGGGTTTTAACCCTTTTTGTGACGCATTTTGGAGCTAAAATTGTCAAAAATTCATCCTCCCATGGAGCGGTCCGGCTATGGTAGCCTTCTTAGGGAGTAGGATAGTGACAATTTGTGACCCCAATGTCTATTTTGGATGCCAAGAATGTCAGGTGCAAAGGCGCCTTCGTTCGGCAATGTTATTGCTATTTTTGGGTGGGTTTGGACCCTTTTTGTGACGCCGTTTGGGGATGAAATTCTCGAAAATCCGTCCTCCCGTGGAGTGGTCCGGATATGGTAGCCTTCTTAGGGAGTAGGATAGTGAGGATTTGTGACCCCAACGTCGGTTTTGCATGCCAATAATCATAGGCGCAAAGGCCCCTTTGTTCGGCAAGTTTATTGCTATTTTTTGTGCATTTTGGTGCAGTTTTTGCTGTTTTTGAATTTCTTGCTCTGTAATCATCCTTGGGTGGGACGAATACTAGTTTAGTAATCTTCCCAGGGTGGGACGAGCGCTAACTAGAGCGCTCATCCCAGGGTGGAACGATTACAGGCCTAAAAGCCTATTTAAGGGCCAAAACTAGGTTTTGGGCTCATTTGCATTTGTTTTTCCTAGCGTTTGGGAGCTGTGAGGAGGAGGAGGTCGAGTTCGCGTAGCGGAGCGCTATCGAATTTCTCGGACACCATGAGTTCACGGACCGGATCATCAAGTGGTGGAGCCGAAGCGAGACCGGTGAGTGCTCCTTCTCTTTATTTTGTGCTTGTTTCAGTTTACAGTTTAAAACCGCAACTTTTTTTTTCTTTTGTATTTTGTTTTTCGATTTAAACTAAAATGAAAACCCTAGTTTAAAAAGTTTTTTGTTGTTTTGTTTTGTTTTTTTTATAAAGAAACCCTAGTTTAAACTAAGATCCAAAACATATCTTAAACAATATTTTTATTGTGAATTTATTTTTGTATTGTGTCGGTTTAGACTAAGGTTAGAACCCTAGTTTGCAATTTTGTAATTTGTTTGTTTTGTTTTTTTTTGTGTTTGAACTAGAGTTAAAAACCCTAGGTTAATTTTTTGATTTATTTTGTTTTTAAACTAGATTTAAAAACCCTAGGTATAAATATATGTATATATATATAAATATATATATATATATATATATATATATATATATAGTATATATATTTAAATGAATTTGAGAATGTTTTTGTTGTACATTTTTGTTTTTTCATGTTTTAATGTTTTTGTTTGTTTTCTTTTGCAGGTTGTAAAGATCCGGTACCGTGTTTCGACGGTGTTCTCTGAAGCACGAGAGGCACTGACTATGGCAGACTGGGAGTGGCTTGATGCCCTTGGGCTCAAGAAGGTGACTCGGTTAGAGCCTATGGTGGGGGATCGGGCCTATCTGATGACCCTGATCAACTTGTGGGATCCCCGGACTAATACCTTTCATCTCCCAATAGGGGAGATGATGGTGACTCTTGAGGATGTCTATCGGATTCTATGGATTCTGATAGATGGGCTTCCTATTCGGACTACTCCACATGATCAACGGACAATAGTGCTGACATGGTGCTTCGGGCATGGGGTGGAGATGGGGGTGGATAGTCCGATGGAGAGGGCAGAGGGGGATTGCCTGATTGGTGATATTTTGGTGCGGTGGTGGCTGGAGAAGGGCGTGTTGGGGGTGAGGCATGCATTACTGATGACCCTCATTTCCAACATGTTGCTGCCCAACTCATCAGGTGTGAGGTTCCCTTGGAACCTGTTGGAGGTTGTTTTCAGATTGGTCGAGTGTCCGATGGAGGCACCCTTGATTATGAGGTGGGGACAGACACTACTAGCACAACTTTATGATGAGCTGTACAAGGTCCATTGTCAAAGGTGGAAGGGGATTGGGTGCAGCTACCTATTGCAGTGTTGGGGGTGGCAACACATAGCTGTGGAGCGGCCATAGGGTTTGCCATGGACCACTCGGGTAGAGATGGTGGATAGGGAGATAGGGTACGTGGCTCTGTGGCGGCGGTCTGAGGAGCAGGGGTAGAGTCGGTGGTGGGTAGGTGTCGTAGGGCACTATGTCGATGCCTTCGCTCGGCTTGCTCCAGGGGAGGTGTTCTGGCACCCATACCGGGACTGTCCAGCCTAGCCTGAGGTTGGAGAGTGGCTTTGATGGGTGCATAGGGGGAGATGGTTGATCGGGCGACATGGGACCGAGTAGGAGTACTTCCCGTACGTTCGGGTGACGCGACAGTTTGGGGTGCGCCAGGGGTTTCTTGGTGAGCCCTTGATCTATCGATGTCGGGGCGATGAGAGGACTCTGGCCTGGCTGATCATCGAGCCACTTGGGGAGGAGTCGGATGTAGTGATCGATGTCCCTAATGTGGACAACATCGGGGTGACCACTGAGTATGACCAGTGGTGGATGCTATAGCGATGGCGAGGTGAGGGGCCTCTAGGGGGTTTGGAGGCGACAATAGTAGGTGGGGAGGATGCAGAGGCATCGAGAGAGGGTTGGGGGGCTCCACTTGAGGATGAGGATATGGTGGAGGTTGACAATTTTGGGGGGGATGATTTTGGGATTTCGGAGTAGCCAGATACGTAGGACATCCCAGAGCAGTGGGAGATGGAGCAGCCCGTAGTCCCGGAGATGCCTATGCCTCAGGAAGTCCCAGGGGGTATGGAGGCGAGGTATCATGCTGAGATAGTGTGATTGGAGGATCTACTTTGGAGATGGGATGAGGAGCTTGGGGATGCTCTATAGGAGAGGGATCTCCTACGGACTTAGTTGGTGGAGCGGGAGAATGCATTGGCTGCGTACCGCCGATGGGATGGGGACATAGATGCTTTGTGGGAGAGGGATCTCCTACGAACTCAGTTGGCGTAGCGCGATGACGTAGTGGCTGTGTACCATCGATGGGAGGTGGATTTTTTTCAGCATCGGATGGAGTTGGAGGCAGAGATTATCCACCTTGGTGGGCGGTTACCTGAGCTCCCTAGAGGTGGATCTTCGCGTCGAATGAGAGACAATGATACTGAGCAATCAACATCTTCTCATCATAGGTGGTTGGATGAGGGGGGCGCTAGTGGGCATGATGCGAGGGCTAGCAGTAGCCACCCTGAGAGGTCCCATAGGACCCACACCACGAGGGGTAGTTCCCGTCGCACCGATCCTGCATGATCATGGTGGTCGATGCCCTAGGCTTGGGGGTTTTTGAGTTTTTGATTTGATTTGGTGAGGTCCGAGGACCAATTTATTGTAGCCTATAGGCATTTTGATGATATATATATACATGACTTTTATTTTTGGTTATACACTTGTCATGGTTTATTTTTTTCTTTTTATGCACATTTATTTATGATGATGTATGCATGTGTTATTATGAATGCGATGTTTCTAATTATATGATGTATGCATATGGAATGGATGAAATGATTTGTTGATAACTTGTCGATGGCACCATAGACTGTATAGGATTTACTGGCTTGTTGTACTATGTGGTTGCTTTGTGGATGACTTTGCATGTGATAATTTTGTTTTGGTATTTTTCATATTTTTTGATGGTGATGTAAGTAATGAAATGTACCAGTTGTTTTAAAATGTAGTTAAGGTTTTTTGAGATTCAGATGTTTTAACTAACTAGCCAAGACTATACATTTATCTCATAAGACTTTTGAACAAGGTACGAATCAGACTTGAGTTTGACCAAGTTATTTCACATCCCTGTGTGTGCAATTGAGTTCGTTCATGTGGTATTTGTCAAGATACCGCCAGTGCCAGATAGGCTGTCAACCAAACCTATACTGAGGATCACCTAATTAGCTCCACTAACTCCTTTGTTGTATTTAGTAAGATTAATCCATGGGACAATCTAAGGTACCATAAGCTAGCTCATCCACATGCAAACATTGGTCTGCTCACATGCAAAGCTAATGTGATAGACATATCGTCATGCGTTTAGGATACCACCATTTCCAGGTAGGCTATCCACCAAACCCGTAATGAGGATCACCTAGATGGTTTTTCAAATGCTGAGAATTCCAGGGATTCAAGCTCAGGCATAATTCAGTTGCTCAACTTGTTGGGAAACTTGCTCTCATGCATAGTGATGAAAATCACTGTTTATTTTTCTATTTTTGTTTTTCTTTTTGAGCAAGGGGTTTGAATAGTGGTGATAACCACTGTTATTTGGTTTTGCAAAGTTGAGCTCGTAGGTTGTTGGCTTGTGAATGGCCTTGATCCTTTTGGTCTTGGGGATGACTACCCATCCTATTCAGGGATGTGTAGTATGAATCCTTATGACTTTGGGGACCAAAGGTGATTAGGGATGTTATTATGTAAGGGCATTGATATTTTAGGCCTTGGGGATGACTACCCATCCTTGTTAGGGGCGTGTAGTACGAATCCTTACGACTTTGGGGACCAAAGGTGATTGGGGATGTTTGTGATGATGGATTGTTGGGATTTTGCTTTTGAATGGCATTGATCCTTTTAGGCCTTGGGGATGACTACCCATCCTTGTCAGGGGCGTGTAGTACGAATCCTTACGACTTTGGGGACCAAAGGTGTTTGGGGATATGATTGATAGTGGTGAAAACCACTATTTATTATGGGGAATTGGATGGGGAAGAGCTTGTCCTTTTGTCAATTCTCAACATTCTCAAACCATTCACATAGGGGGATGAACAAGCTAACCTTTCACCTATGGTACCCTAGACTGCCTTGTAGGTTTCTCTTGCGTTCACACAACTTGGGATTTTTTTATGTGTTTTAACTTGTGTTGGGATGCTACATAACGAGGTGTGATCCAACTAAAACTCTCCCTTTGTAAAAATATGTCTGAATTTGTATAGTTCTTGGCTAGAAATTTAAAGACAGATGAATGACGAAAACCCTAAATACATTAGGAGACAACTGACTATGCTAAAAAAATGTAGATGGCGTTTATTTTTATGGACTATTTACAAAGTGGAAAAATGTGGAAAATGATGGAATTGCCTAGCAATTATAGTCTATGGTGTTTGTGACATGTATGACCAACAAATATGCAATGTATGGTTGTGATGCCTAATGCAATTTATTATATTTTTGTGTTTTGATTTTTTTAAGAGTATGCATGGAAGTGAGATGCAATTTTTTTTTCTATTTTTGATTATTTTATTGTTTTTGTTTGTTTTTTAATATTTGTTTTTGACCAAGTGATTGTGGGAACCCTTGGAGCTTTTGGTTTGACCAAAGGGTTTATGGATACCTTTGGGGCATTTTAGGTTGACCAAGCGATTGTGGGAATCCTTGGAGCTTTTGGTTTGACCAAAGGGATTATGGATACCTTTGGGGATTTTGGGTTGACCAAGCGATTGTGGGGATCCTTGGAGATTTTTGGTTTGACCAAAGGGATTATGGTTACCTTTGGGTCTTTTTAGTTTGACCAAGCAATTGTGAGAATCCTTGGAGCTTTTGGGTTGACCAAGCGATTGCTGGAATCCTTGGAGCTTTTGGGTTGACCAAGCGATTGCAGAACCGAGCAGTTGTGGGAATCCTTGGAGCTTTTGGTGTGACCAAAGGGTTTATAGATACCTTTGGGGCATTTTAGGTTGACCAAGCGATTGTGAGAATCCTTGGAGATTTTAGGTTTGACCAAGTGATTGTAGGAATCCTTGGAGATTTTTAGGTTGACCAAGCGATTGTGAGAATCCTTGGAGCTTTTAGTTTGACCAAAGGGATTATGGAGACCTTTGGGGCGTTTTAGGTTGACCAAGTGATTGGGAATCCTTGGAGCTTTTGGCCTGACCAAGCGATTGTGGGAATCCTTGGAGCTTTTGGGGTGGGCTATGGCTCTCTAAATGTGGAATGGCCTCAAATGACTGATGTTCAAGGGTTCTAGTTCCTTGATTCCTTCAAGAGAGGCGAGCCGGTATGTTCCAGGTCCTATTTTACTATCAATTACATAGGGACCTAACCAATTTACCATGAATTTGTCCCTTAGATGGGGTGGCAAGTTAGAATTTTGTTGGTTCTCTTTTAAGACCAAGTCACCAACCTGAAAGTCCCTCGGGTGAACTTTCATGTTGTATGCTTTCTTAAGTCGCTCTTGATAGATACGTAAATGCTCGAGAGCATTGACGCATCGTTCATCGAGCAACGTAAGTTGGTCTAATCGGGCCTACCATGCAGTGTCATCATCGATGAACTCTTGCATTGATATGCGTAGGGAAGGTATTTCCAACTCGAGAGGCATGACTGCCTCGGAGCCATACACCAACAAAAATGGAGTTGCCCTAGTGGGCATCCGAATGCTAGTGTGATAAGCCCACAGGGCAAGTGGGATTTGAATGTGCCAATCCTTGTGACTATCTATGACTATATTTTTGAGGATTGCAACTAGCATTTTGTTTGATGCCTCTACTTGCCCATTTGCCTACGGATAATAGGGTGTTGAAAAATTGTGCTGAATTTTGTACTTTGTTGTCAAAGCACGCACATATTTATTCTTGAATGACGTCCCATTATCCGAGATGATCTTGGATGGAATACCAAAATGACATATGATGTTATGTAAAATAAACTCCACAATGCGAGGTCCAATCATAGAGGTAAGCGAAATTGCTTCCACCCACTTGGTGAAGTACTCTATGGTCGTTATGATAAATGTGTGATGACCTGATGACACAGGGGAGATCTTTCCGATTAGATCTAAGCCCCACTATGAAAATGGCCAAGCCAATTGGATCGGTTGCAAGGCCTGAGAAGGTACGTGTGTCAAATTGGCATGGTGTTGACACTTCATGCACTTCCTTACATACGCACAATAATCTCACTCTAAATATGGCCAATAATAGCCCATGCGAAGAATGCGCTTTGCGATGGCCATACCGTTGAAGTGGCCACCGCATGTACCATCGTGCACTTGGGTGATCGCCCAAGCGGACTCCTGCTGGTCCAAGCAATGGAGGAGGATTCCTTCATAGCTTCGACGGTACAAAATGTCTCCTAGCAAGACATGTTTTTCCGCTTTCTATTTAAATGATCTTTTCATGACGTGCGTCAATCCAAGTGGGAGGTTACCTAGCTTGAGGTAATCCCTTATGGGTGTGTACCAATCCTTTCTAATTAGAAGCCTCGATGGTATGAATAGCCAATCCCTCTTGAAGTTCATCCCTAGAAAAAGCTGAGTGGGAAAGAACCTGTAAGAATAGCATTGTGTTGCTATTAAGGGGAATAGGGGAGAACAAGGACCCCTAGTTGGCTTGATTCAGACAATCATGGATTTGAGAGAACCTATCCTGAGATGGTTCAATCTGGATCAGGTGGATTCCTAGTGTTAGGTCAGAGCTTGCACGCTCCATCATGGATTGCGATAATGTTTTGACTTGAATGGTTGTCATCTCACCAGAAGGGTCTTGCGAGATTAGTGACCCCAAGGAGGCCATAGTATCTACAAAATGATTCGATGATCGAGGGAGTGCCTCGATGTCATACCATTCAAGCTTTGCCAAGAATTTATCCACAAGGGCTTTGTAGGCCTGCAGAACTGGGCATTTACATTGGAATACCCCTTTGACTTGGTTGAAAATTAATAGCGAATCACCAAAGATGTTCAAGCATTTGATGTTCATGGTGATTGTTGTCTGAAGACCTATGAGCAAGGCTTCATATTCGGCATTGTTGTTGGTGCACGAGAAATCTAATTTAAATGATAGAGGCATTGGAGCCCCTTGTAGTGTGAAGAATACAATTCTCGTGCCACCCCCTTGCTCACATTTAGAACCATCAAAGAATAAGGTTATGTCGGCTTGTGACTCATGCTCATCAGAATCTGGTGATTCTGAGACATGGAAGACCCCATCATCGGGTAGCTCTATGGTCAGAGGTTGATCGTCTTCGAGAGGAGCCTCTGCTAGTTGATCGGTGATGACTTGACCTTTGATGGACTTCTGTCCAATGAATTTGATGTCAAACTTCATCAACAACATGATCCATTTCATCGTGTGGCTACTATGATAAGTATGACTCATCATGTACCACAATGGATTCTCCTTAGACACAACATACGTCGTATTGCTCAACATGTAGTGGCATAGCTTTTTGGTAGCAAACACCACTGCCAAGCATAGCTTCTCGACGTATGCATAGTTAAGTTCATAACTGACCAGGGTGCGGCTAAGATAGTAAGTAGCCTATTCTTTGTGTAGTTCATTTTTTTGGGCTAGCATGGCGCCCAGTGCCACCTCAATAGCTGAGATGTATAAGTAGAATGGCACTCCTGGTCTAGGTGGTGCCAATACTGGCGGTGAAGCCAAGTATTGTTTGATGTCATAGAAGGCTGACTGGCACTCGTCATCCCAGTGAAATGCTACCCCCTTGTGCAATAATTTATTCATGGGTCGGCACTTGTTAGATAGCTATGCTATGAAGCGCTTGATTGACGTGACCTTTCCCTGCAGGCTTCTAAGCTGCTTGATGGTAGTTGGGGGAAGCATTTCAAGGATTGCCTTGACTTTGTTTGGATCCACCTCGATGCCTCATTTTGAGACTATGAAACCCAAGAGTTTTCTAGATGTGACGCCAAATACACACTTCTTGGGGTTTAGTCTGACTTTGTGTTCGATGAGGTGATCGAGGATCTTGCTTAGGTCATCAAGATGATCTGGGCGCAAAAGATATTTGGCCAACAAATCATCCATGTAATCTTCCAAAGTTTTATGCATGTGATCATGGAAGATGTATGTCATGGCACGTTGGTAGGTGGCGCCAACATTTTTAAGGCCAAAGGGCATGACCTTATAACAAAATGTCCCCCAAGGCATTGTGAACGCCATTTTTAGTTGGTCCTCGGGATTGATACGAATCTGATTGTATCCCGAGAAACCATCCATGAGGGAAAGCATTTCATGGCCCATTGTAGCATCTACCAATGCGTCGATGCTAGGCAAGGGGAAATCATCCTTAGGACTCGCTTTGTTTAGATCTCAAAAATCGGTGCATATGTGAATCCTCCCATCGAGCTTCTTGATGGGTACCATGTTGGACAACCATGGTGGGTAATCCATGCAGATGACAAACTGTGCATCCAACAACTTTTGTAGCTCATCTTTGACCATTAAGGCTACTGTTGGGTGCATCTTACATAGTTTTTTCTTGATTGGCTTGATTGTCGGATCAAGCGTTAGATTATGCGTGACTAGCTGTGGGTCTAGCCTTGGCATGTCTTTGTAGGACCATGCAAAAACCTCCTTCTTCTCTTTGAGAAGGGCAATGTAGTTGGCTTGCTCTTCGGGGGATAGACTTACCCCTAGCTTGATGATCTATGGATTCATTGGGTCAGAGCCGATGTCTACGTCAGTCGTCTCCTCGATCGACATGTGGGATCCATCCTCCAACTGGTGTGGAGTTGGGATCAAGTGGATATCATTTGCTGAATTTAGATCTACGTTTGGAACATCGGGTTCCTCTTCAACATGGAAGATATCCTGAGTCGATCCTGGGGTGAAATGAAGCATCTCACCGCAAGGCCAGTACTCTGATGGGGATGGTGGTGAGTTAACGCGATCCCAGTCTATGGCATCTAGGTCTAGATACAATGGCCATGTTGGATCGGTTGGATTGTGGATGGGGGCGGTTAAGTCAATGGAGATCATGTTGATGAAATGATTTTGGTCTCCATTACCGTGGGTGTGGTGACTCGGACATCCTTGGTGATCTTTGTGCTCCGGATCTGGCTCTGGGGGTACTGGCACAAATGGATCGGCCCTATGTGCGGATAAAAGGATAGGGTCTGCCCTTGGCACTGATGGCTCTATAGGGTCTCTGGGTGGAAGGTGCTCTCTGTATGCCCAAAGTGGCGGGTGCAGTAGTTGGTCCAACTATGCTGGGTTTAGGTGCCACCTATGCCTTGGCCCCATGTGTAGTTGTTCAAACATGTCATCAATGTCCATGGGGTATTGTTGTTGTCGCATATGATTGAGATATGCCATCTCAGTCTCATCTTCATAATCGCTATCAGAGATCCATAGGCCTTCATTGGCTTCGACAGCTATTTGTGACATGTGAGGCTCGTATTGCTTGAGCAAATTGATCTGGTCCCATCGGGGTTGTTCTGCTCTCTACGGGAGGACCTAATTTTCTTGAGGTGGCACTTGCTCGATTGGAGCATCCAAAGGGAACATTGCCAAGAGGCTCTCTTGATAGTCATCCATGGGGGTCACTTGTGAGTGATTGCTATCAGATTCAAAAGGGTCCCATGGTGCTACCTCATACTCTGACTCATCTTTGGAAGACCCTTCTTGGCCTTGCCTATATCCCTCTTGTAGGTGAGTCCTCGAACTTTCTCCTTTCTCGATCGAAGGGAAAGGGTTGCTAAGGTCAACAAGGTTGGTTGTTAGCAATGGGAGATAATCCCCCAATGTGTATGTTGTGTTAGGATTGGCATACGGATCTTGTGCCAACCCATCCTTGTTGCCTATCCCTAGGCCTTGCATGTTCTCTACCAAGATGTCAAGGGGTAGAGGGTGGTTGAACCCTACTCTTGACTTGTCGTATGGCATCTGATATCTTGGTTGGCAAAGAACGTGCACTCCTTGCTCATATCTGCCCAACCCATATCCATGCCAATTGCATTGGCCAAGATATCTCAAAGCGAAGTCTAGGTTGGACAAATAGTTGACATCTTCAGAAAAGGGCTCTTCATCTTCTTCTTCTTGCATGTAAGGTTCAATGCCATTATCGAGGCCCCCATATACAAAGTTTGTCTGATTTGGTGGGTAGCCTAGAGGAACAACAGTGTCGATGGGGAGGCGAGGTCTCCCCATGTCCTGCATGGACTCAAGTGTGGGTGTTGCTACAATGTTCCACACTAGATACTCCCCCAGGCCCATATTGGCCATCTCAATGGTGATCATTGGTGGTGGAGGGGGAGGGAATGGGAGTTCTTCCTGGGTCCACTCCATGTAGGGTGAACTAGGCATCTCGACTTCCATTCGGCTAGGCATCTCTTCGGTAGAGATGGTTGAGACTGATGGCGGTGCCTCTTCTAGGGGTTTCTTCCCCTTGTCCTTCGATGTGGCCATCGTAGGTGGCATTGTTGGTGAAGGACCAGATGATGAAGATGGACTCAGCTGGTGATTTGATGGACTTAACAATGGGGATGCATGCGGAATCGGACCCTGTTTAGATGGATTCAACTAAAAATCCAAATGTGTTGATGGAAGGGTCGATTGCGGCATCAATTGCACCGTATTGCAATACTTGAAGGGCTCTAAGTCTATCGGGACTACATGCACCTACCCTTCGAATGTGTACTTTAGGCACTGATGAGCTATTGAAGGGACACACTTCATGTCCCTGATCCAAGGCCGGCCCAACAAGATATTATAGGCCATCTCACCTTCCAAGATGTGGCACAATGTAGGAATAGTCTTTTGTCCCACTTGGATGGGTAGGACAATTGTGCCAACCGTCGAGCATATCGCATCATTGAATGCTCAAAGAGTATAGGTGGAGGCCACGATGTGAGATGCTGGAAAATTGAGGTGTTTCAATGCCGCTATTGTAATTATATTACTGGATGAGCTAGTGTCCACTAACACCCTTTTAAATAGAATCCCGTTGACCCATGCAATGACGTGTAGGGGTGGATCCACCATATCACTAGTCATCGATTTCACTTCATCTTCTCTAAAGGTGATGACTGGCTCTGTACATCATTTTACATGTCCCACAAAGTTGTTGAAAGAGTTTGCTTCATGGGGCTGCAGCTCGATGGATTTTAATATCTCCATTAGAGCCTCCCGATGGGGCGATGATTATTGAATGAGCTCATAGATGGAGAGCCTAGCCGACGTGGTCCTTAAACTTTGGGTAAGTCTAGTCTAAATCGTGGCCACTGGTCTAGGTGGGGGAGGTTGTGTAGGGTGTTGTTGAGGTTGTGACATTGATGGAACCTCTCCTATAGCCGCCACGGGGTAGCTGTGCTTGGGTACCTCTTGTTTCGAGTCACTATGCTTATCATCCCTACATACCCCTGCATGGGGCAATTCTGTGTCACCTCATTGACTTGAAGGGTTTTTGCCTATGTTTCATGGGTAGGCAGGGGGTCTTTGAAGACTCCCATCTATTGGTTGTTTGGCACTATGGGGTTGTCCACCGCCAGTGTCTTGTTGTCTATTAGGTCTTGCATGAAGCTCTTGAACTTCCAACATGCATAAAGGTCATGTCCTTTCTACCTATGAAACCTACAATACAAGTCTTCCCTATAGCCCTTAGTTTTTGGCATGTTGGGGTCTATGGGTCGACTTTCTAGCAAGTGTATCAAGTTTACCATGGAAAAACGGTCAAACAAGGAGTCTTTGGACTCTGTGAAGGGTGTGAATTGTCGCCTAGGGTGATGTTGCTGATTTTTCTCTTGTCGATGATTTTCCTTCTCATAGCTATCAAGAGGAACTGCCTGATAGTTAGCCTGTGAGGGCTGTGTTGCTTGTGCAGGCTTAGGCATGTTTATAGCAACCTGATTGACCGCAGTGGGTTTCGGTTGTGTGGTCCCTATTTTGGCATTTTTAGGCCACTCTTTCTTCTATGGCTTGGCAATCTCGCCATCCTATATCTTGATCTCCTCAATGATTCTAGCTTGTGCTAGGGCTTCCTCGAGAGTGGCATATTGCTGCAGCTACAATAGCATGGAGATCGACCTCAAACAACTCTTTGAGAACATTTGGGTTAGGTCGGCCATGGGAGGGAGGTAGGGAAGCTTTGAAAGCAACGTCCTCCACTGATTTCCATAGGCTACCATGGTCTCTTCCTCATACTTCCTGAGGCTAGCTAGGTCACTTAGTGATGCCTTCTTCTTGGTGTTGAAGGTGAAGCATTTGAGGAACGCGTCCACTAGCTAATCCAAGTTATTGATGCTATGTTTTGGCAATTGAGTGAACCAATCTGAGGTAGGGCCTACGAATGTGGTTATAAATGTTCTTAGCAGCAAAGCATCATTGTCCTGAATGCCAAAGAATTGGCTCAAAAGAATATAGTCACGTGCTCTTGGGCATCCTCCTCCCCTCTAAATATTTCCAACTGGGGTAGTTTAAAGTGTTCAAGGTATGGGGGTGCTAGCACTGACGGATGCACAGGGTGACTACGTAGATCTGGCATAAAGTGGGCTTTTGGGGCCCAAAAGTCTTGGTCTCCATAGACTCTAAGCGCTCTAGCAGTGCTTTATATGCATCAGAGGATTTGATCTCTTCCTCCTTGGTTTGCTCCCACTGCGGGTTGCGGAGAACTTGAGGCCTATGGAGGGGTGGCCGGATGGCACCCCCTCTACCTTGGTAGGGCATTTCAGACCACTCTTCTTCTTGCTCATACTCCTCATAGGCTTCTTGAGGAGTTCCTGGGTGAGACCTATAAACATGGGTGGGTGCCCACGGAGGGTGCCCATCATTGTTTCTGGGAGTGGCCTCCCACTCAGGTCTAGGAGGTCTTGGAGGAAATATTTGATAAGGTTGTGAAGACCTATCTCACACCAAGGGGTTGTGCCTCTCATACAACTCTATCTTATGCATGTGAGGGGTTGGGACCCTCTTAGGCATAGTTTTCTAGATCAATTCATCTGTTTGACGTCGAATGCGCTCTTTGCTAAGGCGATACAGGTGCTCTAACTGTTGTTGGTCTTTCCTGAGCTGCATGATTTGTGCTTGGTGGGTGGCATGTTTGGAAAATGCCAAGTCAATTTGTTCTGTCATCTTGTGTTTAGGAAGCCTAGATGCCTCTCCTACATGTCTATCTCGATCGTGGTGATCCGAGATCTCTATGGGTCACTTTCCTCTGTCGAGGTTAGCGAAATTCACCCGAGGCTCTGGCCTTAGTGGGTGATCTTGATACATAGCAGGTGTGGAGGCGCATTTCTCCCACGCTGTGTATTGCTCTTGAGGAATGTAGTGTTCTTCCTTGTGCTCCCTTTTGTATATGTGAAATGGGCGGGTAGAGTTGGCCTGCCCTGTTTGAAGAGCCTTATGCTCTGGATTTGGCCTATTATTTTTGACAATAATAAGGGGTAGAGGAGGGATGATGTAATCATGTGGCCCCTCCTTATGGGCCCTATGTTGTTCTAGTGCTTCATCGCATGGTGGCCACTCATAACAAGTGTCTAAGGGAGCCCTCCCATCTATGTTGAGTGCCACATGTATGGCCTCCTCCTGAAAGGGTCTATGCTGAGTGGGAGTGCCCCTCAAAGGGGTGCCTCTATAGTCCCATTCTGTAATGGCATGATGTGGACTATCTTGTGGGTCAGACCACCAAGGTGGTATGACCAAGTCCTCGGGGCTATATCGGAGGTGACTTGTGCCCCTTTGTACACTTTCTACAACTTTTGCCCATGATTGGGCTCAACTACGGGTGTACACCATGGTGGTGTTTATCTAAAGATGTGTACATTTTTATCTTCTTTACAATTTTTTATGCTACACTAAACACAAGGGGACCACACAATCAAAGCAATGATTATCATGTTTATGGATTAAAGTGTGCCCTAAATCTGGTTCAGTGTGTTTTGATTTTTGTTTTGTGTAGACACCAAAATCCAGCCACTTGTAAGTCATCTATACCTTCTTGTTAGCCACGTGTCAGTCATCCACCTTCCCGCCATTATTTGGCCCAAATCCACACCTTCCCGCCATTATTTGGCCCAATTTCACCTTTTCCCGCCATTATTTGGCCCAATTTCACCTTTCCCGCCATTTTTCATTCCCAAATTTATTTAAATTAATATTTATATATATATTTTAATATTTTAATATATTTTAATATATATATAAAGATACTTTAAGTGATTTAATCTGAGCCGTCCATCCTTCATTTAATCTCATCCGTCCATCCATCTTAATCCGTTTCACAACCTAGATTTATTCTCTACCCTTGGATCCACTTTAATCTTAGCCACACGTTCAAAGTGTCGTTAAAACCCTAAAGTGTGCCCTAAGAGTAGATTATAAATTGAGTCACCTTGATGGCTCAAACGCTATCTCTTTTACTATCTCTCTTTTGTTATCTATCGCTATCTATCTCTTCTTCAGCTAAACCTACCCATCCATCGCCGTCCCTTTTCGTCGCATCCATCGCCGCATCCGTCGCCAACTTCGCCGCCATCCCTTCTGCAGCATTCTGCAGAATCCCCCATTCTTGTCGCAAGTGCCCGCGGGCGTTTACCCGTAGCCACAGACGTAGACCGGCGTCTGCAACCCCGATCCAGAAGCACGCGGGCGTTCAGCGATCGCACCAGGGCGCCTTTCGCAGCCGATTTGACAGTTACATCACTTCCAGGTGCCGCCTGGTCTCGCCGCGTTAACAAAAAAAGAGGTATAGATTCTAAAGCAAGTAATATTTTTATGTATTAATCCGTCGTTAGATTCTGCATTCTATTTATTTCATTTCTAGGGTTTTAGACTATTTTTGAGGGCTCACACGGTGGAGCCCTCTTACTAGTTTCTAGCCTTTTTGTAGTTTTAATGTGTGCGGGATTTTAATGGCAGATTTGATTGGATGATAGCAACTGCTTAAGCTGGAGTGGTCCGAGCCAAAGGATACAACGAAGCCCACTCATTCTGTTGAGGTTAAGGATACATTCTTCGGAGATGCCACCATATTGTGCCGGCTAGGGTTTCGGAGAACCCTAGCACAAATTGTAATCTTGTATCACGGAAAGGGTTACAAGCCCTGTTGTACTCAAAAGGAGTTTCTAAACTCCATTGATTAATAAAAATCGTTTGTTTTGTACAACTGTGTTCTGCATTACTTTTTATCGTGATTTCTTTATCTTTTGTTTGGCGTTGTATCTTTAATCTACAAATGGCGATCACGGTGGGACCCCCTAGGGTTTCATGTTTTTAATACTTGCTTTACTGATCTATTCCTATTTTTTGTTTTATTTTGCGAGTTCCAGAAATCGTGAAATTCGCTGTTCCAACGAACTAGGGTTTCGAGGAGTTTGCAAAAATGCGACGAGACACGAAGCGGCGTCTGGAAGTCCGATCCGAAATGCAGAGGGGCATTTCAGCCTGCGCAGACTCCCTTGGGCGTTTGAAGGCAGTTTCACAGAGAAAGCGTAGGCTTCCGAGTAAGTGCATTTTTTTTCTTTGTTAAACTGTACTTTTTACGTTTTTGGTTTTTCTGCTGTATTCTGTTTCTTTTTCAGATCATTACTTTAAAATGAACAAAAACTAAGTAATCTGGAAAAGAACAGTTATTTTTAGTTACATTTTTTTTTACATTGCATTATTGGTTGCATAAAAAAAAAAAAAAATTTGCATACCTAGCTGCATATTAGAATAGCTACGAATTATCTGTTTTAGTTATCTAAGTAGGACTATTGATTGGATGTCAATAGTACTCCTGCCATTGGGTGATTCCAAGGCAGAGAAGTGGACGAACCTTCCGGTTGCTCCTTTGATATCCGATATCATTGGTAGGCAGGGGGTTTTAAACGGTGTACTCCACTTCTTCAGAGGAAATGGCATGTTTTCAGTAGCCTCTTGCTTAGATCATTAGAACTTTTGATTTATAGCTTTGTATGTATACATTAGACAACTAAAACACTTAAAATAAAATTCATTGCATTTCATATTGCATTTAAAACGGTAATATCTGGATTTCATCACCGGGTATTGCTTGAAGTTTAGTGACGGTGGAATTCATCTCCATCCATTAAACTTCGGCCTTAGACACCATAGGTCACCCCCGAGCAAACTTGCTTGGATTTCATCACCAGTAAGAATCTCGTTGTCCTTTCCTAGCCATAGTTTTTACCTTTTTTGTGAATAATTCAAGATTAGATCACATGCAAAACTCATAAACCGGACACTTAAAATTTACTACTGATTAAGATCAGAAAATAATTAATTAACCGCAGGTAAGACACATTGGTTGAAACCTAGGTTGTGACTGTTTTCGATAATTTCTTTAGTGTAAATTTATCATTCAAGTTTTGCATTCTTCTTTTCTGAATTTGTTTAGATTTATTGCTTCATGGTCTTAACAAGGAATCAATCTAAAATGTTAAATCTAAATAATCAAATGGGTAATTCACAGAACATCCCCACCACCAACATAGCCACTTATCCTAGTGAATTTCAAGGAGGTTCGCTGCGGGTCTTTCACGTCCTTCTATCGTCTATCACATGGCCATGCCCATGGAGGAAGACAATTCCTGTCATATTACCCACATTGATATGGCCCAAGTGCAAACTCACTTAAGAGATGGCACTGGCTATGTCCTTGAGCCAATCCAAGATTCCCCTATGCAAGATTCTATTTTTCAGCAGGATATTGCATCAACCATACCCGCTGGTTTCACTCAGGTCTACACTAACCCTTTTTTTGAGGCTAATGTTGTATCTGCTCAGTCGGCTTCATCTCCAACATCTTCCCAGATGCTCAATTGTCCTCCTTTGGAGACAAATGTAGTGTCTTCCCGACCACTTTCTCCTCCATTTACCGGGTGTACACCAATTCTCTCTATGAGGCTGGTGGAACCTCCTCTAGCCATGACCAATTTCAACCCTCTTCTTCCCAAACCATTTATGGTTTCACCCTACCCGGGGCACGGTCTACTTGTTTCTTCCCGTGTACCGCCTACTTCAGCCACCTTCATTGCCCCTGCTATGCAGTCTTCGGTGACTACCATGGCAGCCTGCCCTCCACCTTCATCCAATCATCCCACCTCCCTTGGGTTAGAGATTAATAAGGTTAGGGAGTACCTCGACAAGTTGCTTCAGCAACAACAGCAACAAAATGCTCAACCACCTGTCGTAGTAAATCCTACACCTCAACCAATTTCTACCCAACCAACTTTTCTTAGCTCAGGCCCCACCTGGGTACCCCAATCTTCGGTGGTGTCCATTCCTACCCCACCTTTCTCCCAACCCAGTCCAGTTCATCATTCAAACCAATCACCTTCTTTTCGGTATCATCCATACCAACAACCTGTCCATTCCACACCGCCTAATCCAGGCAATTTCATCCCATCTCATCATTTTTCCACTCCTCCATTGCATCATCATAATCATCAAACGAGTCAAAATTTTCATGAAGATTCTCGACTCCATGCTATGCAACAACAGATTGACAACCTTATGCTCAACATGCCCGGCTCATCTAGTCGAAACCTACGCTAAGGTCGTTGATCAATCAACCAATTCATCCTTCGGTACCTTCACCGCCATATCCGACTGATTTCACATTACCAAAGTTTGACAAATTTCGAGGAGCTGAGGATCCTCATGAACATGTGAGCTCATTCATGCATGCCCGCTTTAGAATCCAAAATAATGACGCTCTTATGCTCAGAAATTTTCCTCAGACATTAGGGGGAGATGTTGTACAATGGTACAATCATTTAGCTCACCATAGCATTTATGCTTACGAACAATTGATTAATCTATTTTTAGAACGATTCTCCCTAAATGTACAAAGGAAAGTTTCATTGTCCGACTTATACAAGCTCAAGCAACATGACGATGAGACTGTTTATGACTTTGGAAACCGTTGGAGGGCTATCATTAATAAACTGCCATTCTCCCTACCAATGGAGGAGTTAACCAAAATGTTCACCCGAGTTGTCTAAAACCTATCTCTTGGTTACTCCAATTAAAACAATACGGGACTTTTGAAGAGGCTTTGGCCCAATCAAGTATCATAGAAGACATTAAAGTCCAAGAGGGTGTTTTAAAACCCCGTAGAAAAGAATGGCAACAAAAGGGCCAACAACGAAATAATAATTATGGCCAAAACAAACAAACACAGGCTAGTACAGCCTCAAATGTTAACCAAGTTAATCAAGTGGTGGCGAGTCAGCCCGTAATGGCTCAACAACAACAAGTAATGCAAAGTCAACCGCAACCAATTGCTTATCATGCGGTACCCGCCCCTCCTCAACCAGCTCACAATACTTGGCCAACCATGGAAACTCGACCTTGGCAAAACAATCGTCCCAAGCGACAGTTCACACCTTTAGATGAACCATATGCGGTCATATTCAATAAGTTATATAGCACAAATCAGTTAACTTTACCTGAGTTTAAACCTTTAGAACCATCTAGAAGGGGGAAGTATTACAAAGAGTACTTATTTTGTCCTTATCATAGGCAAAATGGGCACGATATCAATAATTGTACAACTTTCAAACATGTGATCCAAGATCTTATTGAGATTGGAGCCATTAAATTGGATAGCCCCTTAGCCCAACAAAATCAAAATCTTGGTATATTTCAAACACCCCTTCCACATCGGGAGGAAGCTCCAACAACTTCAGGGGGAGTAACTCAGGTAACTCCTCCTAATCAAGTCAACCATGTACAACAATACCAAGGTTTTGTGGGTACTATTAACGTAGTAACCCGGGGTCAAAGGGCGAACCAACCAAATCAGGCTGAACCACGACCACACTGTACAAACCCCGAGTCCACCTCGGGTAACGGTGACCCAACGACGTGCTAGTACTTCTCAACAACCGCTAAATCATTCTACTCAACGCCAACGACCCATCATGTCATTGAGTAGCTGGTTAACTACCGGTTTAAAAATGGCTTCTGCCAAGTTATCGATCTATGACCTCATTCAACAATCTCCCCCGCATAGAGAGGCATTAATGGAAATATTAAAGTCAATCGAGCTTCAAACTCAAGATACTAATGCCTTCAACAACTTTGTGGGGAGTATTCAAACATGCATGGAGCCCTCCATCACTTTCTATGATTTTGAAATCAAACCTATGTCAACAGAAAGTATAGATCCTCCACTTCATATCATGGCCAAGATCGATCACAAGCCATTCAAGAGAGTCTTAATTGACACCGGTTCCTCAATCAATATCATTACAACATCGGCGTTGAGTCATCTAAAGCTGTCGCCATCCCTTATCACAAAGTCGACTTTTACTCTTAAAGCATTCAATGATGCTTTATCTTCCATGGTTGGCACGGTTATCTTGCCCATTGAGGTAGGGGCCCGAACTTTGCATACCTTGTTTCACATCTTGGAAGGGTCCATGGCATACAATGTATTGCTTGGACGGCCTTGGCTTAGGGAGATGAGATGTGTCCCTTCTATATTGCATCAATGTCTGAAGTATGTATATGAGGGACGGGTTCATTGTGTACCTGTCGACATTGAACCCTTCAAACATTGCAACTATGTCTCAAATCCTTATGAGATTGTGTTGCCATCCACTCATCTTTTCTTGACCCCATCTACTTCTTCTATACCATCTTCTTCTAAAGCTCCCATTCTCGAGGAGCTACCCATCATATCGCAACCATCTTCCTCTTCCGCTATTCCATCTCATTCACCACTTTCTTCATCTCCTAATCTTCCTTCTTCTTCATCAGTGACCACATGCACATGTGGCCATGACCAATCATCTCTTTCCACGTCATTACCCCATTCTTCTACACCTTCTTCAACATCACCTATTATTCCTCCATCTTCCCAACCATCACCGGCTGATGTTTCACAAGTTAGTGAAGCATCAACCCAACCAAATCCTTCCAATTCTTCTATCCCACATTCTTCTATTCCATCATCTAGTCCATCTCCCTCCCAAGTCAAGGTCCATCTCACTGATGCAGGTATTGGTGAGTATGCCATTCAAGATGTCCACATCACACCGTTCAATGTGCAAACAGTTAAAGATTTTGGTCGTCCACATGACCAACATTTATCCATTGGATCGGTTTATAACATGGGTTCTATGCCAAATTCCATTAATTTTGTATATGGGGGAATAGAGTCATCTTCTAGTCCTACCACCATACTAGAACCTAAGCATCCAGTCCCTGCCAATATCGAAAGGATGGAGGGTTTTCCCTCTCGCTATTTCCACAGACATAATTGGCAGCAATTTGGCCTAGGTCGATACGAGCAAGGGGTAACTGAACGCATCGATATGCCATATCAGAGACCCACTGAGCGTTTTGGTCTGGGCTACCAACCACTTCCA
Organism: Wollemia nobilis; assembly: GCA_028583015.1. Taxonomy (NCBI): domain Eukaryota; kingdom Viridiplantae; phylum Streptophyta; class Pinopsida; order Araucariales; family Araucariaceae; genus Wollemia; species Wollemia nobilis. The sequence continues at coordinate 276,215 of JAQPPZ010002765.1, forward strand.
TCCCTTTCTTCTTTTGAACGAGCTTTTCAAAGCATTAATCTTAATTCAGAAGAAGAAATCCTCCACCCCGACGAATCCGAAGATGAAGCCTATGAAGAATTTGACGTCATGTCAAATGGTGATGAATCTGAAGAAGAGTCGGCGCCCATTGTTCCCCTCATTAAACAAGACGAGTTTTATCTCCAATTGTTCCCTCTCCAAGAGGCCATCTTTCGCTTGCTTCTTCCACAAGAACGAGGTGAACCACCCCCTCCGCCACATCCATAAGCCATAATCCAAACCTGTATTATATGTATATACTAAAATAGTGGTTTTCACCACTACCAAAAAAAAAAAAAATCAAAATATATAAAAATACTTTATTGCTTTATGTATGTGTGTAATAGTGGTTTTCACCACTACAAAAAAAAAAAAACTCAAACTACAAAAAAAAAAAAAAAACTGAAAAACTATGTTGTTTTGCATCTCAGGTCTTCTGAGGTCTTCACCGGTTTTCCCTTCCATTCCGCCCATCCTTTCTTCCATAAGTCGACAATGAATTTTGAAGACTTATTCACACCGCTCCATAATCCATATGATCCGGATAAGCCAATCCCGATCAACCCAAGCCTGATTGACATGGATCGGATTTCATCCCCTCCATCTATTTCAGAGTTCATCCTTTTCGAGGAATTGTTAAGGGCTTCCGTCAACTACATTCCTCCTTCACCTCCACATTCACCTTCATCTTCTAAGCCAGAGGTCTTCCAGGCAGACATAGACGAGAGCAAGGCACAGGAGCTTGATGACATTTTAGATGACATAAATCTGATCCCTACTCCCCATCAGCTTGAGGAAGGTTCCCACATGTCTATTGAAGAAACTATCGATGTAGACCTTAGTCCAGACCAAGATGGCACCCAAATTGTGAAACTGGCTAAAAGTCTATCATCAGAGGAACAAGAGCAAATGATTGCTCTACTCAAGCGGAAGAAGGAGATATTTGCATGGTCTTACAAAGACATGCCAGGCCTAGACCCTAATTTGGTTGTCCATAACCTCACCTTACAAAAAGATGCTAAACCTGTCAAACAGAAACTTAGGAAAATGCATCCTACCGTGGCCCTCATAGTTAAATCGGAGATTCAGAAACTTTTGGATGTTAAATTTGTCGTCCCGATTGATTATCCTGAGTGGCTTTCTAACATGGTACCCGTTCGCAAGCCTAACGGGGGATACGTGTTTGCACCGATTTTCGAGATCTAAATAAAGCGTGTCCTAAGGATGACTTTCCTCTTCCAAACATTGATACTCTTGTCGACACCTGCGCTGGTCATGAAATGCTTTCGTTCATGGATGGATTTTCAGGATACAACCAGATTCGAATAAACCATGAAGATCAACACAAAACAACATTTACCACACCTTGGGGAACTTTTTGTTACCGGGTGATGCCCTTTGGCCTTAAGAACGCAGGTGCAACCTATCAACGAGCCATGACTTATATTTTCCATGATTATATGCATAAGATTATCGAAGATTATGTGGATGATTTATTGGCAAAATCTAAAACTCGACAAGAGCATTTTGATGTATTGGAAAAAGTTTTTGATAGGCTTCTAGAGCATAAAGTAAGGTTGAACCCTAAGAAATGTGTCTTTGGTGTTACCTCGGGCAAACTCCTAGGTTTTATTATCTCTAAACGAGGTATTGAGGTGGACCCAAACAAGGTCAAAGCCATTATGGAAATGTGTCCCCCAACTAATTTGAAGGAGTTGCGTAGTTTGCAAGGAAAGATTAATTCAATCCGTCGCTTTATTGCACAACTTTCTGATAAATGTAGGCCATTTTGCCACCTACTACAAAAGGGGGTACAATTTTCATGGACAGATGAGTGTCAGAAAGCCTTTGATGACATCAAGCAGTACTTAGCATCTCCGCCAGTCTTAGCTCCGCCTCGTCCAGGGGTCCCTTTCAATCTTTATATCTCAGCAACGGACTTTGCCTTAGGGACAATGCTTGCACAAAAGAATGAACAAAATCATGAGCAAGTTTGTCTATTATATTAGTCGAACATTGGTAAGCTATGAAACCCGATATGCTTATGTGGAAAAGTTGTGCTTAGCGGTGGTTTTTGCCACTAAGAAACTTCGTCATTATATGCTTAGCCATACAACATATGTCATAGCTAGAGAAAACCCTCTGCGTTATATGATGTCTCGCACTTATAATAACACTCGTACCGCTAAATGGATAATGTTGCTTACCGAATTCGATCTTGAATTCATTAGCCAAAAATCTGTTAAAGGTCAAGTTATAGCCGATCAACTTGCGGAAGCTCCACTACCTAGTGATCATCCTTTGATTATTGAGCTCCCGAGATGATTCGGTATTTGCTATCATCGAACAAGAAGAGGACATCATTTCGGAGGAAGATGTTGACATCACGCTATTCTTTGATGGCTCTAAGTGCGCGAAAGGTCAAGGTGTTGGAGTTGTGTTTCATACACCTCAAGGGATTCCCATCCCTTTATCATTCAAACTAGACTTCCAATGCACCAATAATACAACAGAGTATGAAGCCTTAATTTTAGGTCTTCAATCAGCCATAGCTATGAGCATTAAGCGTATTCGGATATTTGGGGATTCTCAACTCGTGGTTAAACAAATTACAGGAGAATACCAAGCCAAAGAACCTACCATTAAGCTTTATCATGATGTAGCAATGAAGTTGCTCTCTAAGTTTGATTGGTATGAGATCACTAGTTTGCCTCGTTCGACTAATAGATTTGCGGATGCCATGGCCTCTCTTGGATCATTGATTCCAAAGGACTCCCTTGGAGAGGTACAACCCCTAATCATTTCCACAATCTCTAAGTCTGCAATTGTCCGTGCTTGATTCTAAGGATGAAAAAGATGTTTGCTTTATCCATTCGGATCCATATGAGCCTTGGTCTAGTGAGATAGTAGCCTTCCTCAAGTTTGGAACACTCCCATCTGATTTGTCTCGAACTGCCCATCGCTGTTTTAAGCAAAAGGCAGCTCGTTTTGTTCTTTTGGGGGATGTGTTGTATAAACGTGGATATGATGGAGTACTCCTCCATTGTCTAGAAGCAGGTGAAACACATAGAGCTATTGCTGAAGCCCATGATGGTACTTGTGGTGGTCATTTTAGTGGAATGGCCATTGCGAAGCGTATTTTACGTATGGGGTATTATTGGCCCACTATGGAACAAGATTGTTGCAAATATGTTAAACAATGTAAAAAGTGTCAAGAACACGCTAATTTAACCCATATACCATCACAAGCTTTACAGCCCATCCAAAGCCTTTGGCCCTTCTCACAATGGGGTCTCGATTTAATTGGCAAGATTTCACCTGCCTCTTCAGGACAACATACTTTCATCATTACGACCACTGAATACTTCACAAAGTGGGTTGAAGCTATTCCTCTAACCAATACGACAGGTCCTAGAATTGTGGAGTTTATACTTCACCATATCATTTGTCGTTTTGGTATTCCCTCTAAAATCATTTCTGATAACGGCAAGTCTTTTAAGAATAAGGATGTTCGAGCTCTTTGCGAAAAGTATAATATCCAACATAGTTTCTCAACTCCTTACTACCCACAAGCCAATGGACAAGCTGAAGCTTCCAATAAGACCATAATTGCTATTCTTAAGAAACTTGTTAAAGAAAATCATAAAGATTGGCATACACAAATCCCCTTGGCATTATGGGCTTACAGAACAAGCATCAGAACTCCCATTGGGGCAACGCCATTTTCTTTGGTCTATGGAGCTGAAGCAATCATGCCTCTTGAGCTCGAGATCCCTTCCTTGCGAATTTCTTTGCAGGAATTTATCGATGATGATATTGCTAGACAAGCACGTCTTGATCAACTCACACTCATAGATGAAAAATGAATCAATGCTTTAGAGCATTTGCGAGTTTATCAAGACCGATTGAAACGTGCTTACAATGCCAAAGTTCATCTAAGAGAATTTCAAGTAGGGGATCTTGTCCTTAAAGAGAATCAACAAAACACCAATGCATTGCCGCATCTTCGAGATAAATTCGTGGCTAATTGGTTAGGTCCATATATGGTCCACCGAAAGAGTGGGTAATGGAACTTATAGACTTGCCAGTTTAGAGGGAGAGGAAGAACCCGAACCACTTAATGTTATACACTTGAGGGCATTCTACGCATAGTTTGAATTTTATATGTACATATATACATGGCTTGTACAACAAAAAAAAAAAAAAAAAAAAACAAATAAAATAAAAAGAATTTGCATTTCATTGTTAGTTGCATACATCTCATTCAAAAACATTGCATTTCATGTGCATACATCTCATTGAAAACCATAACATTTCATTTTCAGCCATAGTTGCATATCATGTTAGAGACCATTCTATCTTTTGGATATAAAATTTGGTCAAGCAAAAGTCATGTTGCCTTAATCAGGGGCACCTTCATAAAATCCATCAAACCGAATTGTCATTCGTACACCCATTTTCCATTTGCACATATTTACATTGCCAAAATGTTTTCAGTCACTCAGCCATTCCTAGTGTTTTAAGCAAACTTTGAAATGCATGTCAAAGTTCTCTAGGGCCATATCACAAATTACACTAAATAAAATCTTGAGTATTGGGAAATGATTTCAAAAGCGGTCTTGAACCTATCACATTTTCACATCTTAAAAACATCTTGTGTCAAAGAGAGATAACACCATCCTTGGGTTGTGCCTTGAAGTGAAAAGGGTAATCCTCGTTTGTCCTATCATGCAAACATAGTCCATAAAACAGTGGTTCTTACCACTATCACAAGCAATCACAAAATATAAATATAAACAGAGTAGTAAGGATAGGGTAAAATTCTCATCATACTTCGGTTGAGAATCCGATTCCCCAAAGCTCTAAGGAAATGAACATTTTTCACACACCACAGATCCCAAATAAGTTGTAAGGATCGTACTACTTGTCCGATCAGACGGATAGGTAGTCATCCCCAAGGCTTACAAAGGTCAAAAACAACATGGACTATGGAGTTAACCTTCACCGGGGCTATAGACGCTTGGCTGGCGAGTGGAGTATACTCATTGCGTGGCGACATGTCTCTCCTCAAAAAGAGACCTCCGAATGCTCATACGGACAAACTAGCTTCGGGGTCTTCTCCATAACAGGGTTACCTAATTTATGCAAGATGAGGTTAATGAACACACTTGCACACACACAGGTTTTTGATTGCCTAGAGTCACTACCATGCTTCTGATTTGGTTAATGAACTCGCATGCACACACATTTGGTCCTAGTTGAATTAGGCAGTATTAGTAAGTTTGTTTGATACCACTAGCATGTTTGAGTCTTTGTAAAACAGTCTTCCTCCATATCTTCTTCCATATCATCCTCCATATCTTCTTCCATATTCATGTCATTCCATACGTCATCCATTCACAAGCCACCAAGTTCGGTGCCCCTGATTAAACAATTATGATAACAGTTGGCTAAATCTAACTATCTAAAAATATGAGTGCTTCTTAGTGCATATTTCATTTACTTAGTCTTGCATTAATCATCCATTAATTTACATATTTTACTTATCTTATCTCATTATTATATACTTAGTCTCGCATTAATCATCTATAAGTTTGCATTCCATTCCATCACATATGCATCAAAAACATTAAAACATATAAAAACATGCATCACAAAAACATAGGCATTCACACAAAAGAGAGTAAAACACCAAATAAATAAAAGCCATGTATATATATATGTATAAAGGTCAAACTGTACAATGAATGCCAAAAGGCTACAATATACAATAGAGCACCAAGGCTCATAAAGAGTGCATCTAAGCACTAAGCTAACCATCAAAAGAGGACCCCGAGACCTAGTAGGAGCCCTAGACCTAGTGGTGTGCCTAGACTCACTACCTCCAACCGGGCTACCTCCGCTAGTCCCACTGCTCCAATATCTCCCTCTCTGGGACAACGACCTCCTCATCCCCGGAATGATAGGGGAGAATCGGTGTCGTGCCTCTAACACCCTAAGTTGCAAAACAACAAAACAAAAATTTGTTACAAATTTTTCCCAAAAAAAAAAAAAAAAAAAAAAACACATAATAAGTACTTGCTTAAATGAACAAATACCTCAGTTGGCTGCACTGGCGCGTCCGCTCCTATCTCCGCCATAGATCCCACACAAACCTTTCACTCCACTCCCTCAGACGCACTTCTCTCAAGCTCGAACGCACAAATGAGCGAAATTCTCGCTGAAACTATTTAAATAGCTGGTTTTGGTGCCCTGAAATGCAGTGGGGCATTTCATGGCGCATTTAGACGCAGTCCTGCATTTGCAGAGCGCCTAAACACCGATGGGCGTCTCTGCCAACCACAAATGCAGACCGGCGTTTGGTGTCAGTATTGAATAAAGGAACAAAACTTGCAAAATTGAAGCTTACCTCCTTCAAATTTCATCAAATTCAATTCATCCATTCTTCTTATCATAATAAAACATTTTGTGAAGGTTACAACGAGTTTTGGACACAAATTTTGTCATTTCGCTCAAAAAGCGCATCATTCATCATTGTTTTACAAATTGGGTTAAAAATATTCAAAACCTTCACAAAATTAACCACATTCATCAATTCTTCTGATCTATCGTCAATTTCATTCATTCTTCTTTCATCATGCATATTTTTGCCAAATCAAATTAAAGTAAACCTCGTATCTAGTGGTATATTCTATCACCTTGGCGATTGCAGCGATTTGAATCCATGCAATTCGATAAGAGGATTAAACCACCATAAGGACACCTACCATTTATCATCATCAATTATTTCATTGTTTGAAAATTGGAAATCAATTTTGGGTATTCTACTTTTCAAGTGACCTCATACCAAGATTAATTTGCTCAACAGTTGTCATTGATGGCCTAGTTCATGGGGCCTTAAACATGGACAATCTTTAATATCATCATTATTTTGAGTCTTGCTAGAGATTGAGGCTACCTAGGTTGATTGGTTCCGACCCGAGGAATTATCCATACAGTCACTAGGAGCATCTCTGAGTTCTGGACTCTTTTCATGCATCTTTCATCTCTGCATATCAATGGCGCCAACAAGGCAATTTCATTAACAGTATGGACTCACACACAGGAGTTGGGGCATCCGTTATCAATTTCTAATTTTCCTATAGTGGAATTCATCTTACATGATCATGGAACTTACAATTTGGCAAAAATCCCTTTATAACCGTTGGGGCAGAAAACGGTCCATCTTTCACATCACTCATATCGTCTTCAATCATATTATTTTCTGGTTTGTACACCAACCCCTTTCTATTGGGACATAAACGAGATGGTTCATACACCAACCCCTTTTTTCACCGTTGGGGCAAAAACGGTTCATTTTCTTCCAAATTTCTTCCAATTGGCTTGTGAGAACCATTCTCGCTCGCCAATTGAGGGGGTAAGCTGATAAAATTTTAAATATTCTTTTATTCTTTGGTCTTCAAAGTTGTGCTTTAGTCTTGAGAGAGAGTTGCGTCTGATCCAACTTTTCAGGTGTCTTAAGTTTTTGTGTTGCATTGTGTCTTCACACAAAGCAGCTCAAAAAGGGGCATCTGTAGACACCAAAATCCAGCCACTTGTAAGTCATCTATACCTTCCTGTTAGCCACGTGTCAGTCATCCACCTTCCCGCCATTATTTGGCCCAAATCCACACCTTCCCGCCATTATTTGGCCCAATTTCACCTTTTCCCGCCATTATTTGGCCCAATTTCACCTTTCCCGCCATTTTTCATTCCCAAATTTATTTAAATTAATATTTATATATATATATTTTAATATTTTAATATATTTTAATATATATATAAAGATACTTTAAGTGATTTAATCTGAGCCGTCCATCCTTCATTTAATCTCATCCGTCCATCCATCTTAATCCGTTTCACAACCTAGATTTATTCTCTACCCTTGGATCCACTTTAATCTTAGCCACACGTTCAAAGTGTCGTTAAAACCCTAAAGTGTGCCCTAAGAGTAGATTATAAATTGAGTCACCTTGATGGCTCAAACCCTATCTCTTTTACTATCTCTCTTTTGTTATCTATCGCTATCTATCTCTTCTTCGGCTAAACCTACCCATCCATCGCCGTCCCTTTTCGTCGCATCCATCGCCGCATCCGTCGCCAACTTCGCCGCCATCCCTTCTGCAGAATCCCCCATTCTTGTCGCAAGTGCCCGCGGGCGTTTACCCGCAGCCACAGACGCAGACCGACGTCTGCAACCCCGATCCAGAAGCACGCGGGCGTTCAGCGATCGCACCAAGGCGCCTTCCGTAGCCGATTTGACAGTTACATCACTTCCAGGTGCCGCCTGGTCTCGCCGCGTTAACAGAAAAAGAGGTATAGATTCTAAAGCAAGTAATATTTTTATGTATTAATCCGTCGTTAGATTTTGCATTCTATTTATTTCATTTCTAGGGTTTTAGACTATTTTTGAGGGCTCACACAGTGGAGCCCTCTTACTAGTTTCTAACCTTTTTGTAGTTTTAATGTGTGCAGGATTTTAATGGCAGATTTGATTGGATGATAGCAGCTTCTTAAGCTGGAGTGGTCCGAGCCAAAGGATACAACGAAGCCCACTCATTCCGTTGAGGTTAAGGATACATTCTTCAGAGACGCCACCATATTGTGCCAACTAGGGTTTCAGAGAACCCTAGCACAAATTGTAATCTTGTATCACGGAAAGGGTTACGAGCCCTGTTGTACTCAAAAGGAGTTTCTAAACTCCATTGATTAATAAAAATCGTTTGTTTTGTACAATTGTGTTCTGCATTACTTTTTATCGTGATTTCTTTATCTTTTGTTTGGCGTTGTATCTTTAATCTACATTTTGAAAACCTTGTAAAGAAATTTTTGTTGTATATACAATATGAAGGCTCTTATATCTCCCAAAATGGTCACCCCTTCAATATACCATTGCCAGGACATTATATCAAACCTCTCTATATACTTTCCCTTAAGTGAGGGAGACTATTGGTACATGAGAGCAGAACAATACATGGAACATAGGTGGTACGGAAGGGGAATCACTCTATTTTTGAAACCTACCATAGAAGACTTATCCTCATGTGCTAGGAATCACCCCAACTACACTTGGTCAGCTTTCTTCAGGATTTACATCTAGCAACAGTAGCGATCGGGGTTATGTATGCAAAAAATCAAGCCAAGGTGGTGATGAAATCCATCATTGGTCTTGATCAAGGGTTGGGGTTTTATGACAAACTCCTTGATGTTTAAATTACCACGTGGTGTGTGGGGTTCTTTTTACTTGCAAAAAGAAAGAAATCATGCAATAAAATTTTCTAAGTAAGAAAAGAAATATGAAATGATAGAGACAAAAAACAAAAAATGACAGAGGATGCTCAGAACCCCTACCTCTTCTTTGCCCAAATCGGATGCCTCTAAGTTTTTTCTCTGAAACTACATAGAGATCTAATCATCCCGAGGTGGGATGAATAATAGATTTGTATTCATCATAGGGTGAGACGAATTCCTATTCATCCCTAGGTGACACGAATTCTAGCTCTGTATTTGCCATAGGGTGGAACGAGTAGCAGTCCAGTGCTTGAAATATTGATACCTGCAAGCAAAAACACACAACTTTTGATCATAAATTTTATCTCAAAATCAAGGGACAGTGGTCCCACCGTGATCACCACTGAAAACATGAGGATACGAAAGCAAAACGAAATGGAAATGCAATGCTAAGTCCTACGAACGAGAATGCATGAAAAGAGGGAAAACAAACGAAGTGAAACAATATTTAAAGAAAATATAAGAGTGTAGCCCTTTATTTTATTGATTTGCTCCAGATCAGGTTAAAATACCTCTCCTCCCTTTTCAGGGGCTAGGAGCGTCAGACAGAATTTAATTACACCATGAATGATACATTCCCCTTGAGGATCTTTTGTGTGCCCACATTGAAAATGGGTGGACCAAACATCACCGCCGCTTGTGTGAATGTGTCTATGGTTATTTTCTGCCCCTCCGATGTCGAGATCCTATGTTCATAGAAATAGTAAAATATTAGTAGCACCTGCGGATGGATGGAAACATGCGATCCCTAAGGCCTGGTTAGTGCATGCATAAAACGATTAAAATGATAACTAAAACATATCATAATGAGTTGAAAATTTTACAAAAGCAATAAAACATTACTAGGAACCCACTGCAAAAGGAACAGTCCAAAAATCTTTCACATATTTCTAATCGCTCTGGGGTGGGACGATTAGGACTGTCATAAGTTGTTAGAAAACCACCTCCTAAATTTTTGGTCTAGAGGCCTCCAAAACACCTTCAAATTTGGGGTTAGGAAAAACGGGGCATTTTGAGATGACCCAAAAGATCGGATTTGTCTAATTCATCCTTGATCACCCTGTATCCAATGATGCCCCCTATAGGTTAGTGAAAGCGAAAAAAATTGAAAGTACAGTCAAAACACATCCAAATCACATGAAATTTAAATGACAGCATATGTAAGTGACCTAGAATAAAATGCAAAAAGAATAGTATGGAAATATTCCACAAATTTCTAATCACTCCGGGGTGGGGCGATTAGGACTGCAGTAGTGCGGGGGGCGCCCGAGGGCAGGACACCCACCGTTTGGGGCTTGGTTTTGGCACCAATCCACTTGGGATGGGTCCAAAACCTCTTATGGGGTTGTTTCAAAAAATTTGGTGGGGTATTGTGGCCAAATTTTCAGGTTTGGGTCTGTATTGCACTTTCAATAATCACCCAATAACCTCCCTTCCAAAAGAGAGATCGAGGATGTAAGAAGCACAAACGATGGGTGAGGATGTAATTTGGCAGAAATCCATTGCTCCAAATGCTCCTGCTCTATTCTTATTTTGGGGTGAGAAGACTCACCAATTTATAGACCTAGGGTCTCTCTCTTTGAATGCGCATGCGAGGGTGCCACTTGACTTGCTTGCCCTATTTTGGGAGAAAATATTATTCCCTGATTTAGAGTCTCTTTGCATGAGGCCTCCATGATCAAGGCATGCTTGAATAAATTCCATCTCCTTGATTTGAATTTTTTCCTTGCAATTGCATGCCCTGAAGGTGCAGTTAAGTGGCAGACCTATCGATGTTTGAATTTTTACCATTCAAACCTACTAATCGTCCCACCCTGGGACGAATGCTGATAATCGTCCTAAGGTGGGATGAATACCAGTTTGTAATCATCCCAGGGTGGGATGAGTAGGGAGCAAAGTGATAAAAGGGTTCCAAATTGACCTCTAACCTTCCAAACTACTGTGGGAGTGGTTAGGACCATTGTTTAACCTTTGGGGGCTACCCTAGGGGCTGTGTATGTCAATTCGATCAGTGCTTGTTGTCACATAATCGAATTGGTACTGTTTTGGTGTCTACAACACCAAAAAAAAAACTTATCACATGCACCTTCACAAAAGTTCTGTCATTGGGTTTTGATCATGGAACCTTCCTCCTAATAGCGTATTAAGCCACAACCATATGTGGTTGGCCCAACTGCCATAGTTGGAAATGAATCTCCAAGTCACCTTCCCTTTATGTGCTTATTAACTGCCATGTTTACAAATACTTTTTCCTCTTCTCCTCTTTTACGTAGTTCTCACAAATCGCATGCACTTCGATTAATTTATTCGAAGGATAATTTTTTCCTCCAAAGCATATGGTATAAATATAAAATTTTTGCTCTTTCCTCAACACGTTGATGGGTGGAAAGGATAGTTGATTTCGATGCTCAAATTTTATTGCTTGCCCTTTGTAACCCTAACCTTAGGGTTATTTTAATTTAAATTAATTTATAAATTAATTTATAACAAAGTTTTTTTTCTAAGCAAAAAACTCCTTACGGGGCCACCTTGGTCTGAGAGACCATGAAAAAGGGGTTATACACTATCAAAGTCACCCGGGAGTCACACCCGACCCTGCTCGTACCAACATTATCAATTGGATTTTGGATACCCAATTCAGCTTTTTGGTAGGGTGGAGATTTGAACCTAGGACCTCTCTTGGAGGATTTCCCTCTCCTCTCCAACTTACCTACAACACTTGGGTGATAACAAAGTTTTTATAATTAATTTATAATTAATTTAATTAATTAGGTCTATACTTTATACATTTAATATTATAATATAAAAATTAGAATACTATTTTCTTGGGCCTTCCTATTGCTCTTATAGACCTTTTTGACCACCTTAAATATTATAATAAGCATTTTATATTATTATTTTCCCTTAGACCTAGAAGCAATCATTTTCTTGCACTACTCACAGAAAATGACTCTTGAAATAAATGAAAACAAAACTTGCTCATATTTCCAAAAATATCCCCCTTTGTAATTTATGGCAACCCAATTACCTTTTACCATTTCCTTAACCCTTTTCTTTTCTTCTCCCCCTGACTGAATGCTCTCCCCCTAACTCAAATCTCTCGCCCTTTGAAATCAATGGCAAAGGGTCACATTTGGGGCTCAGACTAAGAAGGAGTCTCTTAGCTTAGCCCCTCCCCCATATCTTCTTAAGGTGGTTAGTTCTAGGGTGGGAGTATTTATACTCCCAGCATAGACTATTTTTCTATTTGTCCACTTTCTTCTTTGATTGATCCTTATGATTCATTTGATTTTCCATGTTCATGTTCATGTTCTTGCTTGTGTCTAGAATTTTTTCTCTACACCATCTTGTTGTATGCCCATCATTACTGTGCTTATAACACTTAATGTTTTTATTCTTTGGAGGTGAAAATGTCTTGGGATTTATCATGGTGAATCCATATCCATTCCTGTTATGAATCCTATAATTAACTACCTTATGATCAAACTGATTACAAGAGTAGCAATACCCTTGAAAGATATGTCCAATTCTAAAATTTGCATATTCTTGTCTTCCATGTGTCCTACACTATGAAGCCTTATGCCCAAACCTGTGACATGAGAAGAATCATCCATTGAAGAAACCTTGCCTTGAACCCATTGGTCTATTAGTCTCTTTTTCCCTGTACTACTTCTTGTTCCATTTGTTCGTAATTTGTGCATTATTCCTCTTCTTTTTGAACTTTATATTGTCCAAATCATCCTCAAAAGTCTCACTTTCTCTTAAACTCTCTTCTTCTGAAGCTTTTTCTTCTTCGAAGCTTGATATTGACTCATCTCCTTGTTTTCTTTGTTCATGTTCAAATCCAAGTCCTATTTTATTTTTTGACCATATTTATACCTTGATAATATTGTATATGGTTTTTGAGCTCTTCCCAAACATGTGTAGCTTATATCTAGACTCTCTTACTTCCTTAGTGAAGCTACTTCACACTCTAGTTTTTTCGTATTCTAAAAACTTAGCTTCTAACTTCTCTTTGAATATTCTTGTCTTAGCTATTGAGTTGGTTAGATCCTCTATAAGCTTTCCTTTCTCTTCATCACATTATCAAAATTTAAGCTTCAGTTTTAAGTTTTGCTTTCTTACCTCCTTTAATGCATCAAGAGCATGAATAAGCTCACCCTCAAGGTCAACTTCTCCTATCTCTGATTCTTCCTTTATTACCATGAGTATATTATCTTCGGGCCCTTCAAGTGTATCTTCATATTCATCATCACTGAAACTGAAACCACTCCTTGTACAACTATCTTCAAGATGACCAAAGTTACCACATCTAAAACACTTGAGAATTATTGGTGATCTTTTCCTAACCACTTTTTTTTTCTTCTGCTAGAAATAGTATTTCATATTTATTACCTAAGAAGCTTACATCGCTATCACTTGAATACTTACTTGCCTTGTCTGCATAGAAAATCTTCTTATGCCTTTAGAAGAACTTATTTCCTTGGTTTTATTGTTCATCCCTACTTTTATTTTGGTACTTGTGTTTTTTTGTTTCCCTATTCTTATGATCCTTTTTTTATTCAACATTGCTATTTCTAGCTTCTTGACAATTAGATGCATAGTGATCATACTTTCCATAATTGAAACATCTAAATGATTTAGTACCTTTATACTTTCTTGGATCCTTGTTTCTTTTGCCATAATTTGCTTCTTCATAATTGGATAACTCATTGCTTGAATATGACTTCTTACCCTTTGTATTGTTAGTAGCTTTGGAGGTTGCTTCTTCTTGGGTAATAGGTTCCTATTTTGTTCTCATCTCAAAATTTTTAAGAATGCCATTGAATTCATCCCTTGTCAAAATATCACTATTTTTTTATTCCTTTATAGCTGAAATATTTTCACTAAACCTTTTTGGGAGTGACCTTAAAATCTTATCACAAACAATAAATTATTGAACTTCAAGTCCAAGTCCTTGCATGGAGTTAACAACCTCATATACATGAAGTATATAAGCACTAATATTTTCCTCATCCTTAATTCTTAGGTCTTCAAATATTTCCTTGATATTTTGCAACTTTACTTTTTTGACCTTTTTATCTCCTTCATATATGCCTTCCAATTTATCCCAAATTTTCTTTGCTAGTTTGCAATGTATAAACTTTAAAAACTTTGTTTTATGCAAACCCATAAAATTTGCATTCATTTATTTTGAATTGTAATGATGTATAATCTTACCATATTTATCTATAGGTGGAGTAGTTGGTGGTGTCTATCCATTTTCAACTACTTTCCATATTTCATTTCCTAGTGCCATCAGGTGAATCTTCATTCTCATACTCCAAAATACATAATCGCTCCCATCAAACACTGGTGCTAAATTATTTTAGGATCCACTCTTAGAATAAATATATGTTATTGTGATCTTTTTCTTCAAGCTATTAAACTCTTTTGAAGGAACCCGCTCGGATACCAATTAAAGAACATAAGCTTATACTAAGAGGGGGGTGAACAATATAAGACCACTTTTACTTTTATTTACTTGAACAATAATATCCAATATATTAATGCAATATCAAAAGTAGTAATAAAATAAATGTACAATAACCACACACACAATAGAGACACCAATTTAATATGGTTCCCCCAATGTGGGCTACTCCATAGAGAAAATATTTCACTAAAAGTTTCTTAAAAAATCTCCCAAGAACCCTTCCCTATTATAATATTTATGGAACTCTATCTAAAGGAGATACCAAACCCATAATAAAGTTTGTGGATCTATATCATTTGGAAATACCAATATTCTTAGCTGGTTTGTAGATCTCTATCCATAGGAGAACTCCTTCTTCTCTACTCTGGTTGGTGATCCTCTAGAAGACTACTACCTTCATTGCTCTAGGTTGTGGATCTCTATCCACTAAAGACTCTTGTCCTCACTCAAAAGACCTATCCTCACTACCTTGACTAATGGATCTCTATTAATTAGAGATCACTATCCTCTACCTTGTTAAATCCAAAGCTTCCTCTAAGATATATCAATAATTTGCACTAAACACAGTCCTTCGGTCTAGCATAAATCTGCTCAATATCTATCTCTGATATACACTAAACACAATCCTTTGTTCTAGCACAAATATACTCAATCTCTATCTTTAATCTATACTAAAAACAGTCCTTAGGTCTAGCACAAATCTGCTCAATCTCTATCTCTTGTCTAGCAAAAACCTATCCTCAAATCTATACAAAAATCTATCCTCAAATCTATCCTCAAGCCTTAACACAAGTATTGATCCAATCACAAATCAACTCTACTAGGTTTTCTCCAAGCCTTAATACAAAGCTTGAAAAAATCAATCAAACAACTCAGATCTTCAAGTATTCTCAAAGACTTGCTTTAAATCTATCCACAAGTCCTCTCTAGAACTTGTTCAATCTGCTCAACAAGTCTTCACCAAGACATACCTCAAATCTGCTCAACAAGTCCTCACTAGAACTTATCCAAACTACTCTCAAGTCTTCTCTAAGACTTATCTCAAATATTCTAAACAAGTCCTCACTAGAGCTTGTCCAATTAGCTCAATAAGTATTCACCATGACTTATATTAAATGTGCATTGTAAGCTTCCACAAAATATTACTCAACTCAGTCCTTAAGTGCACTCTAGGACTTACTCAAATCTATCCACTAGCTTTCACATAAGCTTTATACAACTCACCTCAATCTACCATAGAAAATATCTTTAATCACATAAACAAGTTTCACACAGAATATTGTTTTAATCTCATAGAAATATATAGAGAATGGTTAGAGACTCAATATGTTTCACACTCACAAACACTCAATCACTTTCAAAATATCTTGTTTAACCTTAGAAACATATATAGAATGGTTAGAGACTCAATATGTTTCACACTCACAAACACTCAATCACTTCCAATCTCTTTCTCAAATCAATTCAAAATATAGAACAATTTGTTTCACACAACTTGAACTATCGCTCCAATACTTACAATCACCTAGGCTCAATCAACTCCACTCAACAAATAACTCAACGAAGTCTTATTCAACAATGTTTATCAAACAAACCTCATATAACAATAATCCTCATGATATTTCATAAACACTAGTTCAACATAGTTCTCAACTTCTCATAACAATGATACTCGTGATCTTTTCACAAATCCTAGTTCAAGAATATGAATAATCACTCACTTATCAAAAAATCTCACATAACAATGATACCCATGATCTTGCACAAACCCTAGTTCAAGATAGTTCACAAGTTCTCACTCAAGCATTTTTCAATCATGCATATAAAATTTTACTCAACAATGCTTATCAAACAAGAACCTTTTCACTCCAACTTAGAATTCACAACATCCAACAATCACTCTCAAGGATAAATGTACCCTTACCTCTTGTTTGAAGAATATTTGACTTCAAACACCTGTCTCAATCACAACCAATTTTTTGCCAATTTCAAAGGTTATGTAACAGTGTTTCCTCAATCATTCACTCAATTTGATCCCTCAAAATATTTCACCATACATAGCAATAAATATCTTTTACACCTTATAATCTCCACACTTCAAAATGCAAGCCAATAATTTGTCTAAAGAAAATAACCACAATGATTTTCTTTATAAACCCTTATCTCTCTAATACATCATAACTTAACCCAATTAAAATATAATTCTCCTTTTAAACCTTATAACTCCTATTTCAATTTCACTTTATCAAAAATCATAATTAAAAAAATTAACCTTAAAAACCTTATAAGTCCCCCTTAGTAAAAAATTATCTTGCCACCTTTTAAACCTTAGAAGCAATTTTAATACAAAAAATGAGTACCTTGCCCTCGGTGGGATTCAAAATTTCACTTGTGCCTCCATAGTGCCCTAGATGTGTCCCATGGCACCAAAGAGTACCTCGTGCACTTTGAACTTTCACCTTGGCACCAAAAAAAAACTTAACACATGCACCTTAGCAAAAGCGCTGCCAACGGGTTTTGATCGTGGAACCTCCCACCTGCTAGCACCTTAAGACACAACCATCTATCATTGGCCTCACCATTACGGTTGGTAATGAATCTCCAATTTGTCTTCCTTTTATGTGCTCGTTGACTACCATGTTTGCAAATACTTTGTCCTCTTCTCCTCTTCTTCCATGTAGTTTGCACAAATCGCATGCACTTCGATTAGTTTTATTCGAAGGATAATTTTTTTCTCAAAATAATATGGTATAAATATTAAATTTTTCTCTTCCCTCAACATGTCAGCGGTTGGAAAGGATAGTCAATATTGGCACTCAAATTTTATTGCTTTCCCTTTGTAACCCTAGCCTTAGGGTTATTTTAATTTAAATTAATTTATAACGAAGTTGTTATAATTAATTAGGTCTATACTTTAGACCTTTAATATTATTATATTAAAATTATAATATTATTTTCTTGGGCCTTCCTATTGCTCTTATAAACCTTTTTGACAAAATTAAATATTATAATAATATTATTATAATATTATGTTTCCTTTGGCCTAGAAGCAATCATTTTCTTGCACTGCTCAAGAAAATTGATGCTGCTCACTGAAACTGGCTCTTGGCATCAATGACAACAAAACTTCCTCATATTTCCAATAGATTCATAGCCATCCTAGGGTATTCCAATTATGACTGTTAATCATCCCAAGTGGGTATGGCCATCAAACCTGATGGTTTTTACCACCAATTCCTCTGGGATATGGTTCAAACTAGTCTTAGGGGTATTCTCATATAATTTGGTGATCTAATTCACAAAAATGGTTGGGTTTTGAAAAAAAATTATGTATTTTTGGGTGATTTGGAAACCTCCTTCACTTGATTAATATTCCAAGTAAAAACACGTTATGAAAGGGAGAGTTAATCTTGGTAGCACTTCATTGCAAAATATTACAAATA
This sequence comes from Wollemia nobilis, assembly GCA_028583015.1. NCBI lineage: Eukaryota > Viridiplantae > Streptophyta > Pinopsida > Araucariales > Araucariaceae > Wollemia > Wollemia nobilis. The sequence continues at coordinate 294,503 of JAQPPZ010002765.1, forward strand.
CCTCTCTCTAAAATTGGGTGTAATGACTTCAATTTATAGACTAAGAGGGCCATAAGATTAAATAGGCAAGTTAGGGCATGCAAGATAGGTGCCACCATTTTTCAAAACCCTTGCCATGCATTGGGTGGGAGAAGCATCCAAATTGGGCCTCTGCTTTGCAGGTTGTGATGGATTTGATAGGCCCTCAACCTATCATAAATCATTGGTGGGATAAATGGTAGAATTTTACTATCATTTATCCCACCCTTGATTTATTATTGGTCCTAGGCCATGATCATCCCACCCAGGGATGGTTGTTGGTGGCCATCCCTATGTGGGATGACCATGAACTGTAGTTATCCTAGGGTGGGACAACCATGGCTACATGACCCAAAACTTCCCAAAAATGAGGTAAACCTTCCCAAACGTAGTTAGGACCACTATTTAACCCTTGAGAGTTGCCCAAGGGGTGCATATGGTGTTGATAAGAGTGCATAATTATAGTCTAATCATATTGATATGATTTTAGTGTCTACATATACCCCTTTTTGGGATGCATTGTGTGAAGCAGAGTGTGGAGCAAAAATAGATGACTAAACTATCAAATGATTAAGGTTATTCAATAACCTAACCAACTTTAGATGACTCCATTGTGGAAGTAGCATACTATAGGTAGAAAATCCACTTCCCAAAATAATAAGAAATGACAAGAGGATTTTCCCAGTTTGATAATTTTGAAAAGTTTTTGTAAATTGTACAAGTAGGAGCAAAATATACAAGTAGAAGGTAAATCATACAAATTGAAGGTCAAATCATACAATGTGTAATGAAATAAAATAAAATACTAGGGAAATACAATTTGAGTTGTAATTGTGGATGAATTTGATAAATAAGGTGTTTAGACTTAGTAAAAGTCATAATTATGCATGGGAAATTGCAAATAATAAATTGCCTTAGGAACCACTTTGGAATAGTCTAGGAAACATTATATAAGACCCCCTTTTTATTTTTTATAGTTTGGTTAGTCTGGTGAATGCTTGTGAGTTTTAGCTATGTTCTGGAGTGAAGTATTGATGCATATCTATGATTGTTAAGAATCTTTTAGTGATTTTATGACATTGTTTAAAATTAATAAAGAAGAATCACAATTCGTAGTTTGTTCTTACATACTGTACAATCCTAGAATGGTAGAATAGTGTTTGGTAGTTTACTTTTGTTGCATGTACTTATTTTTTGTTGATATTGATAATTAATGCATTGCTATGGGAGAATTGGATTAAACCAGCATTAGCGTGAACCCAATGAATGTTTTTTGATAAATATGATATCAAGGAAGACATATTGAAGACTTTTGTATGATTTCTAGACATGGCCATTTGGAGATAACTCTCTCAAACCCTGATGATGTAAATTGCATGTTAGTAGAAATGGATTAATTGCAATGTTAAACCTTTAAAAAACTTATCTGAGAGATTGGTCTAGGAGAATATCCAATTTGGAGCTTTTTTGCACTTTTATTTCATACAAATTGTACACTAGAGCTCTTGCAAATTGTATAGAAGGAACTTACCCAATTTGGCAGTTTATGTGATTGAGGGAAACTTACCCAATTTGAAAGCATTGGAAAATTGATCAGTTTGGTTACAAAAATTTGTATGGAAGCTTGCAAAACTGAATCTGAAATATTGGATGAGTGTAAAATCATAAAAAATCCATCACTGTATAATTTGAGATCATACAGTGGTACGATTTGGGATCCATACAAGTTGTTTTGTTTTCACAAAATGATAGTTGTAAAGATTGTATGAAATAGCAAATTGATCATTCTAAGCCTTGGAAACCACCTCCCCACTAGGAATAATACATCCCTGTGCTACATTTGGCATCGTTGCCTCATAAAACTTGGTCTTTTTGTTAAAATGGGTCAAATTGACAAGTAAGAATAGTACAAAATTGGAGGTGAATGATAGACACTAGTGTGCAAAGGCATAGGATATGGTAAGTATTAGAGAACATTCTAGTAATAAGGAGCATGATAATTTCTTGAAGAGAGAATACAAGTAAATCAAATCATAGTACACATGAACCAGAAATAAAGCAATTTTAGGCATCTAAAGAAGGATATTTTGAAGCACTATTGATAGAAATAGAAGTGGAGGTACCAGAACCACCTAATGTAGAGGATCGAGTTGATAGAGAAGTAGTGCACAAGGAAGGAGAGTGGATGGTGACACCTGATAAAGTTATATAAGGTTTACAATGGAGTGCAGAGGATGGGAGTCAACCACTAGGGCAATAGGGTATGAGGTCTCAAGAAGAAGTACCAAGATGCACTTGAGTTTGGTCAATAATTGATGGGACAGAATAAGATATCTCGATAGAAAATTTTGACAGTGAGGGTAGTAAAACACCCCCAAGGAGAAATTAGATAGATATTCCATGGGATACCTCAAGTTACGGGGGTGATTCTCCAAATATGGCTAACAAGGTAGTCAAAAAAATATGTCCACATTTTACAGGTGAGGGTAAGGAAGACCCCACAGGACATATCAGAACTTGATTAACCATTTGGAGGTAAAATAGTGTAGACTAGCCAAATGATTGGGTAACTTTTTTTCCTACTACCTTGAGAGGATTAGTGATGGATCGGTATCTAAAGAGGGAAATTACAGTATATTTTTGGACTTGTAATCAAGTGAAGGAAAAATTCATTGAATAATTTCACCCTTGAAGGAGGATGGAGATATTGTTACTAAACTTTGTATGATGAAGCAAAAGCCTGATAAAGATGTAAAATCATACAATTACAGACTAAAGTAGTTAGTATATAATATGCAGATGCATTTGTTATATGTATTTTTGAAGCAATATTTTGTATATGGATTGCTACTAAAATATAAGAAAAATATGAAGGCAGTACCATCAAAAACATATGAGGAAGTTGTAAAGCATGCAAAGAATTTTGAAGTGAATTAGGACAGATGTACATAGAAATTTTATCTCATACCAAGTCCAATGATTTATATAATGGAGAATATGACACTATATAGAGTATAGTAGCATCATTTCATTAAGATTTTGACAAGATCATGAAAGAACAAAGAAGCAAGCTTGACAGGAATGACATTTGGTGCACATAATGCAAAATTGAAGATCATACAAATGTGAAGTATCCATAAAATGATTACTGTCATATTTATAATGTTATGGGACATGAGGTGATGATATGTTCATATAATGCAAGAGTACATCCACAAGTCCTAATAATCTAGGAGCAGTAAGAGAAACCAAAGACCCTAGGAAGTGAACAACAAGCAACAAGTGGTGGTTATAGAAATAGTCGATGAGGTAGAAGGCTGAACTAGGGCAATTAGAAAGGAGGATAGAGTCATTTGCAGTATAATTTGGAAGGGAGACTGATCATACAATGTTGCAATTTCCAAGAATGGGGGAATTTCATAAAAAAATATCCTTCACCTCAAAGACAAGAAACACAACAAGTGAACACTACACATATGTGTAGGTGGTGTGGTCCAGGTAACCACAAGGAAGAAAATTGTTCCAAGTAGGTGAGTTTAGGTAACCCACAGAATGTAAATTATTTAGATATAAAGGTTCCTAAAGTTAAAGAGGGAATTCAAGAAGTTTTATCCATGACAAGGAACCATGCTAAAAAGGAAAAGTATCCAGATCCAGCAAAGGAAAAGCAACACTAGCAAGCAACAAAGAAATACTACATGTTGAAGCATAAAAGCCTAAACAAGTGAACTTAGCAGAAGAAAAGGAATTGAAAAATTAATTAGAACAAAATATAATTGTGTAGAGTCTGGAAACATAGGTTTTGGAAACCACAATAGATATCAAAGTGGTTAACATGTTGGAATCTATCCCATCATTATAGAAAGTGATGGTGGAAGAGAGACAACTGTATAAGGTGATGGAAGTGTAGAGTCAACCAATTAAGGAAAATAAATAGAAACACAAATTCATTTATCCTACTATATTGATGATTTATCTGGGAAAGAAATTGGAATTAGTTCATATGGAGATCCTAGGAAACAAATTGACACATGTTATTGTGTATGGAGGATCCAACATCAATGTGCTATCTGAAAGGACCTGGCTAGAACTGGATGCCCTATATCTATGGGCACCAAAATTCTGATTATATGGTGCTAATAAGCGTGGAATTAAGACAAAGGGAGTCTTGAAATCATAACAAGTGGTGATAGTTGACCAAGAATTTATCTTGGATTTCATTGTGATTAGTATGCATAAGCTTGCATATGATGCTCTATTGGGAAGAGTATGACTACGTGTAGCCAAAGTTAATTACAATCGGGGAAAGAATCCAAACACTTTAAAGAAGGTACAACACAAATATATGATTAATATGAGTAATCAAAAGGTCAGTGAGGATGTAGCCATGATCGATGAATCAGAAAATTCCTCAAGATATGAAGGATATGAGCTAGATGGAGAAGGAATATTGTACCTGGATGAGTGTAGGGAAGATAAAGCTAGATCGTATAGTGGACTTATTCATTGAAAAATGGAGAAGTACAATTTTTTTCAGCCCAATTGCCTATGTATTGACTCAGAGAATATAAAGGAAAAACAAGATGAAACCAAAGTCAACAAAGAACCTAAGAAGGAGGTGGAAGAGAAATGGATATTTTTAAAAAAATTGTAGAATATACAGTAGGATATGCAAAAATTGATGCAAGACCAACTCACCCAAAGAATGTGGAGAAAGAAACAAGTGAAATGGAGAATATCAAATATGAAGGACCTCGGATAGTGGACATCAATCTAGGGATGAAGGATGAACCTAGGATGATTCACTATGGTGATGATTGGAACCCTATACTAAAAGTGGTAACTTTTAAGATATTCTTATAATATAAGGATATATTTGCATGGACATACAAGGACTTGAAGGACGTACCACTTGAATTATGTGTTAACAAGATTACACTAATGCTTGGACCACAACCAGTAAGGAGGAGACCATATAGAATAAACCTAAAATATGTTGAATTAATGAACACAGAGATAGAGAAAATTGTGGAGGTAGGAATCATCTTCAGGGTTACATCCAGTGAGTGGGTATCACCTATAGTGGTCACCTTGAAGAAGGAAGTGGAAAAAATTAGAATATGTGTGGACTTTAGGAGTCTAAATGTAGTAACTATTAAGGACCCCTTCCCTATTCCCTTTATATATTCCATCCTAGAGGAAGTCACAAGACATGAGATCTATTCATTTTTGGATGGATTTTTGGGTTACAATAAAATAAGTATATTCAAGGAGGATAAGTTGAAGACCACATTTATTTTGGAGAATGGCATCTATACATACAATCAAATACCATTCAGGCTTTGTAATACCTCAACTACATTTCAACACATCATATTATATATATTTGATCAATTGGCAATAGGGAAATTCAAAGAAATTTTGGATGACTACTCCATTTACAAGAAGATCAAGGAGCATATTCCTTCCCTTAGTGAATGTATGAGTATATGGAAAAATGCACATATCTCATTAAATCTTGGGATGTGTTACCTGATGGTATCGTATGGAAAATTTCTAGGACACAGTGTGTAGTGAGGGATTAAAAATAGATCCTGATAAGATTCGTGTGATATTGCATATGGAAGAACCATATGATGTGATTTCACTTAAAATCTTCCTTGGATCGATGGGGTATTATTGAAGTTTTATCAAGAATTTTGCACATGTATCCTACCCATTGGATTCTTTTATGAAGAAGAATGTTCCTTTTAGATGGATAGAGTAGCACCAAGGAGCCTTTGATGAGTTGAAGGCCAAGCTTGTTAGTAGCATGATTTTGGTGTTCCTAAATTGGGATAAGGAATTCCATGTCCATATTGATGCTTCAAATTTTGCAATTGGATGTGCTTTGGCACAAGAAGGACAATTTAGGTTGGATCAACCTATTTTCTTTGCTAGTCACCTATTGTCAAGGGTAGAGAGAAATTATAGTACAATAGAAAGAGAAGCTTTGGGAATGGTATATGCAATATAGAAGTTTAGGGATTACCTAATGGCGAATCTCTTTTATTTTTACATATATCACCAAGCCCTATTGTACTTGATAAAAAAAATTGATGTTACAAGGATGGTTTATCAGGTGGCTCACCACCCTAAAGGAATTCATATTTTGAGTAGTAGTGAGACCTAGTAAGAAGCATGTAATTATAGACCAACTATATCAAATACGATCAGGAGAGCCTACAAGAATAGGGATTCTGAATGAATTCCCTGATACACAGTTATTTTCCATCAATGTTGTTCCATAATGGTATAAGTCGATTGTCTAGTACATTTCCACAAGAGATTTACCATAAGAAATTATGAAAAATGAGAAAAAGAAAGTGATTATGAAGTCAGCAACCTTCCAACTGATAGCATGATTATTGTATAAGATAAGAAGCAATGGTATCTTACGAAGATGTGTGGTAGATGAAGAAGTCAAAGTAGCATTCAAAGAATCTCAAGGCTTAGTAGGAGGGCACATGGGATCATATGCGATCACTAGAAAATTATTACTAGTAGGATTATGGTGGCCCACACCGTATAATGATGCAAAATGTTATGTGAAAGAATGTGATACTTGTCAAAGGACAAGTAAGCCAGTAAAGGTGGACTTTATGCCATTGCATCCATTAAAACCCTAGGAATTATTTGAAATATGGATATTGGACTTTATTGAACCATAGAAAACATCTCAAAGAAGGAAGTGTAGATACATTTTGGTAGCAATAGAGTACTTGAAAAAGTGGTTCAAAGTGAGAGCATTACCAGACAACTCAGCTAAAAGTACAACAAGATTCATGTATGAACATGTAATTACAAGATTTGGTATTCTGCTACAGATAATGAGTGATCGAGGAGGATACTTCATCAATGAAATAATCAAGATACTAATAATAAAATTTAGTATTTTGCACTCATTTTCTAGTCTATACTATCCCAGAGAGAATGGGTAGATGGAAGAAACAAATAAAGTCCTAGTATCTACTCTGTATAAAAACTATGAAATAAGAGCAGACTAGGATGAAATGTTACCATATGTTTTTTGGGAATATAGAACAAATTTTAAACCATTAATAGAGCATACACTTTTTTAGTTGATGTATGGATAGGAGGCAGTGGTGCTAGTTTAATTCTTGATACCAAGTTTAAGAGTCATAGTAGATCATCACTTATGTGAAACGAAATTTTGGAAGAGCGACTGATAGCATTGATCAAGTTGGATGAAAGAAGAGTCATGGAATAATGGGCAATTGAATTAGCTCAGAAAAGAAGGAAGTCATGGCATGAAAAACACTTGAGGAAGTTAGAACTTAGTTTAGGTGACTTGGTTCTAAATTTTAATGAAAAGTGGGAAATCAAGCCTAGTAAGTTGAAAAATTTATGGCTTGGTCCCTATAAAGTGGTAGAATTAATGAATAATGGAGTAGTCAAGTTGTAAAAATTAAATAGAACTGAGGTAACCAACACTGTATATGTCTCAAATTTGAAGCCTTACAAAGTACAATGCTTATTAATTTCTTCAAAAGAGATCAAATGAAGAAGATGAGTAGAAGCTCAATGAAGGACTCAAGGTGAGTAAGGTGCATCACAAGAAGATCCTAACACATGACTCATACACTTATTCATATAAGGGGAGGAGACAAGGCCAACCATAGAACAACAAGAGTTGGAACCTCGACTTGAAAAAATATGAATATTGTAGGTGCATGTAATATTTGTGTATGGGATTCAATGAGTAACATAGGAAGATGAATAATAGATTCGTCCAAATGAAAGAGGATATCAGGAGATAGTATTATTACCCAAAAATAGGGGAAGGCAAGAAGAAGCACCCCAAGTAAATAGAAATATTATGTATCCTTGGGTGAAATGTAGATAACTACCCCAATAAGCTGAAGGATGAAGAATGATATGGTTAACAATACGATATAAGGATAGAGTGGAAACTTTTGAAATAGAAGTTCCAAAAGAGAATAGGAATGATACCATTGATAAATAATTATATATAATTACTCCATTAGCTTAGATAGGGCTATTTCAGTAGATAATGCAACTACAGACATAATAACTATAGGAGGAATGTCAGAAATTATGAGGTCATAATGCAAGGTTGAGAGAATAAACCATCTAGAAATTGGATAGCATAATATGAAGGTTGGATGAACAAAGAACAACTAGGCTACAGGAAATAGAAGGGGAAGTAGAGGATAATGAGGGGATAAATCCAAGGAGTGGTGTAAAAAATTATGGTGTAAGCACAATTACCACCAAGTTATCCACCAATAACAAATGAAGATGTATATATGCTTTGGTGAGACATTAAGGAAGCAACCACATCGCCTGAATCACAAGGTAATGCACAGGTGGATTTGAGTGACTCTAGTGATGAAGGAATACCTTGGCTAGTAAGGGAACCAACACAAAAAGCAATTATGATGACGATTGCCCAAGGAATCCCTAGAATCCTCAGGATGACCATGATCTCCTAGCATGTCCATTAACACATTGACAATTAGAGATATCATAGTAGTGTCAAACCAACCTTGATCTACAAGCATATATAATAGCCCATCGATAATTAAGAATATAAAGGAGAGAAGTAAGGATATTGAAGAGACTAATGAATTTTCCAACATATTGGGCAAAATAAAGAGAAGATAATTGGAATGACTCAAGTTCTGAGATATATGTTTATGATGCATATAGAGAGATCTTAGCAACCTTAGCTTCACAAATATGCTTCAAGGAAATAATATGGAGATATCGCTTAGTACATGTAGATCATAGAATCAGAGCACTACAACAATTATCACCAAGTGTAAGATAAAGTAGAAGTCCACTAGCCAACATTGAGTTGGTAGAGATAACTCCTGATAACTAAGCAATGGAAGGAAGGAATAAATAAGGACCCTTATGACTTCAGCTAGGAAGGGGAGGTATTCAACCATGGAATGAATGAGATCAAGGTGATGTTATAGCTAGATGAGGAAGAGGATGATGAAGGTTATGATCTCCTACTCCTAGATGGTTGGGAGATACACCCTTAGCATGTATGAACTGGACAAGGAATTTTTAGGGTATACCAAGGATGAGAGGGATCTTACCAAAACCCACAAGGTAGTATCCATTAGGAAAACCACCCCTAATCCAATGAGGACCTTAAAAAATGGTATGTGGTAGAGTATTACTACAATAAAGGAAGGAATCACCATTGGAATAGAGAAGCCTGATGTCAATAGGAACAGGATGGGGAAGACACTCGTGTGGTAAAGGCCTTGTTAGTAGAGGAAGAGTGTATTTATAGATGAAAGAAACTAGGGATTACAAATGATCCAATTACCAAGTTTAGATCCAGAATTGATTCGAGGAGATAGGTGAACAAGTCACTCGAATGATAGTAGAGTAGTAAGGACACCGCTACCAAGATATCAATTACCTACACGACAAGAGGAAGGGACACTAGGTGAAGATACTCTAGCTTGAAATTGTACAATCCCAAATTGTATGCATGGTAGTGGAAGGCCAGGGAATTCAGTAACATCACAAGTGTAGCTGAATCACCCTAGATAGCAAGTAGCACCAGGTGACACAACCACTTAGAATTTTATGACTAAACCTCCAAGAGAAGAATCATATGGGATCATGCAAGTGAATGTCACTGTGCGATTCTCACAACGGTAAGTGTAAATAGGTTAGGAAATAAGAAAAAAAGATAAAAGAAAAAAATAAAAATTCTTAGTTTTTAAAATCCCTTGGGACACAATTAAGAAGGAAGTGGGTTTAAAACCGAAAATGATGACCTCTTCAAGAGAGAGAAAATAGAAAAATTATCTAAGTGATAGATCGTACAAGTTAGTTTTAGAGTTGAAAAAGCATAAGTTGGAGATCATACAAGAAAAAAAATGGAAAACATACATGTATAATAATACAAGGAAACATGTTGTATGATTTAGACTGTACATTGTACAATTTCAGGTATAGTTGTATGATTTTCAACCGTCGCATTTAATGTTCACATGTGTGGAACAATGTGTTGTCAAAAAAGTGTAGGAAAAAGATAAAATCACATGGGAAATCAATGAGTTGTCAATCATTCAGGCAAGTAATATGAAAAGACATGCAAAGTGGCACAATTTCAAATTTGAAGCGGTTAGGATTTGATAAAAATTTAAATACAGGGCTAACCTTAGTAATTTTACAAGTTGTACAAGGAGGAATTCAAAACTTTAAGGATTATGAAGGTGAAAAGTGTGCAACTAAATGGAATCGACTGCATGGGCATTAAAATTCATTAGTGAACTATAATTTTGCATGACCCATTTCTAAATTTGCACTAGGGAGACTTTTTGCATTCAAGAAAATTGAACTAGAGTAGAAAAGTAAGGGTTTAAACTCCATTAAAAGTAGATTTCAAGTTCTACTAAAGAAAAACAAGGGTTTGTAGTAGAAGATGTCCAAGCATGAACAAGATTGTAAAAAAATATACACTAGGTTTTGAGAAAGTTGTGGATTAGAGTTAGAGTAGAGAAATTGTAGGAAAAGATGATTACAAGCCCTAATATGATAAAATAACCCAAAAAAATCTAGAGAAGGTAGAGGGAAGAAAGGAGAAGAATTTACATCCCTGCATTATAGCTAGAAAATCTCATTTTTGGGGGTAAATTGTGCCAAGTAATGAAAATTGAAGAACTGCTCTAGAATGGAACTGAAAAGATAGATCGAGATATTTTGGTAACTGGGTCAGTGAAAAATCATAGAGGAGAAGTGAAAAATACAATTTTCAGGTTAAAATGGGTTTCAAAGGATGTATTGTATGATTTGGAAGGCATATTGTATAATCTCAAGGAAATATTGTACAATTTCAAGCGAATTTGGGGCTATTTTAAGATTTTTTGAGCAAATCATATAAAATCATATGGAAGTGTATGAATTTAGAAAAGGGGACATGGACATTCTATGGAGTGGTATGAGCCCTGTACATCTTGGTACAATAGATGTATGATTTAAAAAATATTGAATAGTTTGAAGTATTTAAGGAGATTGTATGATCTGAAGGTGGTTATTGATCTGGAAACTATATAGGAGTAAGTTGAATGGTGTACTGTGAAATTTACAATAGACTGTATGATTTTTAGGGCACTTCTAATTGTAGAATAGGTGATGTCCAAGTAGCAAGATAACCATAGGAATGGTGGGAAAATGATTTCAGACAAAGATTTCAAATATCGGTTAAGAATAATTGTAGTCAACATAGTGGAACAATCACTAGGACCCCTACACGAGAGAGAGTTACATCTACGACAATACCAAGGGTGACATTTTCAATCCTGCAATTGGTGTGGTACTATTCCTTGGAGGAGAGGAGGATATATGCCATGGAGAGGGTAGAGATATTGTAGGGTTGATTAGATAAGGACATCATCGAGATTTAGAGAAGAGAAAATGGTACAGGAGAGGATCCCAAGGAGGGAGTTGAGAAGTAAAGTACATTATCTAGATCATGAGGAGGATCTACGCAATGAAACTGAGGAGAGTCAAGTTGAGATAACTGAAAGCACGAGATTCTGGAATATTGAAAAGAAAACTAATGCGATGTATTCAAAATTCAAAGTTAACGCTTAAGGTCCTATAAAGTGAAATGCATGAAATGAAAGAAAAGAGACGAATTTAAATAAGATAAAAGGAAGTATAGAAAGCACAACCCTTTTTATTTATACTCTTCCAATTTGGTTACAAAGACGTCTCCTCCCTTTTAGGGGGTAGGAGCATTAACATAGTTTCAATTACAATAATGGATTTAGTGTTCCTCCTTCCGCATGCCCACATGTGAAATGGGTGAGCCAAAAGTGTTGTCGCCACTGGTATTGATGAAAATTTAATCCTTGCTTCTCCTCCTGCATTCAAAGAAACAACAACTCGTCAATAGCACCTGTGTATGATAATAAAACTCGTAAATCTGAAAGAGTATTGTTAATGAATATAAAAGAGGAATATAACAATGATTAAAATGAATCCAAATAGACTGAAAATTGGACAGAAGCGTAATCATGTAACTAGCAAAATACTGCAAAAGAAACAGTCACCAAATTTGATACAGATCTGTATTCGTATCGGGGTAGGACGAGTAAACCTGCAATAGTTTGGTACTCATTTCGGGGTGAGGCGAGTAAACCTGCAATAGTTTGGTCCTCGTTCAGGGGTGAGACGAGTAAACCTGCAATAAGGCAGGGGGTGCCCGAAGGTATACCACCCGTAGGTTGAAACTTTGTTTCGACACCAATCCGCTTGGGATGAGTCCGAAACCTATTGTGATGTTTTATCGACAAATTGGTAGGATATTGTGGTCAAAATATCGGGTTTTAGGTCTTGATTCGTGCCTCTAAAAGTCACCCAATAACCTCCCTTTCAATTAAGATATTATGGATGTAAAAGCACAAATCGTAAGTAAACTGGAAGCACTTCGTCGCTCAAAATGCTCCTTCTATGTATATCCTTTTGGGTGAGGAAACTCACCATTTTATAGACCCAAGGGGTCTCTTTGAATTAGCATGCAAAAGTGCTACTTAGCATGAATGCTATTTCAGGGAAGAGAAGACTTCTTCCTGATCAAGGGATCCATAACTTCTTCTGTAACTGCTGCTGCATGCCCAAAAGAACTCACTCACACTCCCATGCAATGAAGGGAGAGTTAAGTAGCTAATTTGAGTTGTCATGAAAAATCCCACTCTCACTCCCATGCAATGAATGGAGAGTCAAGTGGTAGATATGAGTTGTCAAAAGAACTCCCTCACACTCCTATGCCATGAAGGGAGAGCTAAGTGATAGTTCTGAGTTGTCATGTGTCGAGGTTTGACTTTTTGCCGATCAAACCTGGTGTTTGTCCCACCCAAGAGTGAGCACTGGTAATCTTCCCTGGGTGGAATGAGTACCAATCTGCACTCGTCCCTGGGTGAAGCGAATAAGTAGCAAAGTGCCTAAAAGGTGCCAAATTGATCTCTTACTTCTAAAACTACTTTTGGAAGTGGTTAGGACCATTGTTTAACCTTTGGGGGCTGCCCTTGGGGCTGTTTGTGTCAATGCGATCAGCGTTTGTTGTCATGTAATTGGATTGGTCTTGTTTTGGTGTCTACAGATGCCCCTTTTTGGAAAGCGCTATGGGTTACGTAGTGCTGAGCAAAAATAGATAACCAAAGCACTAATGATTAGGATTTCTTGGTAACCTAACCAACTCTTGATGCCCCAAGCATGGAAAGGGCATGCATTATTGAATCCTTGCTTTTGACGAGCTAAGGAATTTGATTTCAAGTATTAACCTGTTTAGGTGAGGTGTGACTTGAGCTTGGTTATTGATCAGTCATGAATAGGCAAAGGGCACAACCTTTTCTCCATGGGGTAACCTTGTGTTCATGCTTCGATAATGCCAAGTGTTTGATCAGTTTGTGATTATTGCTTGTTTACTGCCCCAAGTAGGAGCATGATTGTATTTGTCAATGATTCTTTGAATGCATGCCATTGCCTTGATTGGGTATGTTGTTGTTGATTGGTGACTAAGTGTGACTACCCCCTCAAGTGACGAATCAATGAGGGAATGACCAACATGAGAAAAGCGATGAGTCGCTTGACCCAAGATGACTTAGATGAGGGTGCCTTCAAAGGTTATCTGGTGAATGCTCAAGCAGTTTTCTAATTTTTTTTTACCTATTTTTGGTGGGTGTGAACCCATTTTCGTGACGCCGTTGGGGGATGAAATTCTCAAAAATCTGTCGTCCCGTGGAGCGGTCCGGCCATGGTAGCCTTCATAGGGAGTAGGATAGTGTGGATTTGTGACCCCGACATTTGTTTTGCATGCTTGAAATGTCAAGTGTCGAAGCACTCTCATTGGACAGTTATATTGATATTTTTTTTTTGTACATTTTGTGCATTTTTTTTTGTGGTTTGTTTTTAAGTACATGTTTTGACATTGATGTATGCAGATGCGATTATGAATGTGATGTTGCTAATTTGTATGATGTATGCATATGGAATGAATGAAATGAGTTGTTGATGATGTGTCGATGCGCCATAGACTGTACAAGATTTGACTGACTTGCTATACTAATGGGATGACTTTGTGGAATGACTTTGCATGTGAAAACTTTATTTTTGTATTTTTGCGTATTTTTTGATGGTGATGTACGAAATAAAATGTGACAGTTGTTTTAAAATGTAGTTAATATTTTCTAAGATTTAGATATTTTAACTAACTAGCCAAGACTATACACTTATCTCGTAAGACTTTTTGAACAAGGTATAAATTCGACTTGAAGTTAACCAAGTTATTTCACATCCCTGTGTGTGCAATTTGGTTCGTTTATGTGGTATTTGTCAGGATACCGCCAGTTTTAGATAGGCTATAAACCAAACCTATACTGAGGATCACCTAATTAGCTCCACTAACTCCGTTGTTGTGTTTAGCAAGATTAATCCACGGGACAACCTAAGGTACCATAAGCTAGTTCATCCACATGCAAACATTGGTCTGCGCACATGCAAAGTTAATGTGATAGACATATCGTCATGTTGTTAGGATACCACCAGTTCCAGGTAGGCTATCAACCAAACCCTTAATGAGGATCACCTAGATGGTTTTTTGAATGCTGAGAATTCCAGGGATTCAAGTTCAGGGTATGTGTTGGCTCAATGGTTTTGGATATTTGCTCGTCTATATAGTGATGAAAATCATTGTTTATTTTGTTTTGTTTTTTTTTAGCAAGGATTTTGAATAGTGATGATAACCACTGTTAGTTGATTTTGTATTTTGAGATTTGAAGGTTGAGCTTGTGAATGGCCTTGATCCTGTTGGCCTTGGGGATGACTACCCATCCTATTCAAGGATGTGTAGTATGAATCCTTATGACTTTGGGAACCAAGGGGATAATGGAGATTATGAAGTAAGGGTATTGATCTTGTAGGCCTTAGGGATGACTACCCATCTTGGTTAGGGGCGTGTAGTATGAATCCTTACAACTTGGAGACCAAAGGTGAGTGGAGATGGTTGTGATGATGGTTTGTTGGAATTTTTTTTTTGAATGGCGTTGATCCTTTTAGGTCTTGGGGACGACTACCCATCCTTGGCAAGGACGTGTAGTACGAATCCTTACAACTTTGGAGACCAACTATGATTGGGATTTGGTAGTGGTCAAAACCACTATTTATTAGGGTGAATGGATAGGGAAGAGCTCGTCCGTTTGTCAATTCTCAGCATTCTAGAACCATTCGCACAGGGGGATGAATAGGCTAATATTTCACCTATGGTACCCGAGACTGCTTTGTAGGTTTCTCTTGCGTTCACACAAATTAAGAATTATTTTATGTGTTTTTATTTGTGTTGGGATGCTACGTAACAAGGTATGATCCAAGTAAAAATTTCCCATGTAAAATCTGTTTAACTTTGTACAGTTTTTGGCTAGAAATTTAAAGACAGCTGAATGATGAAAACCCTATATACATTTAGGAGACAACTGACTATGCTAAAATAAAATGGTGATATGCTGGATGTATGTGTTTATGAAAATGGATTTGACATGGAAAATGATGGAATTGTCAAGTAATGACAGCCTATGGTGCTTTTGACTTGTATGACCTAGCAAATATATAATGTATGGATGTGATGCCTAATGCACCCTTTTTTTTTTTTTTGATTTTTATGAGAATGCATGGAATTGAAATGCCATTGTGTTTGTGATTGTTGATTTTTATGAGTATGCATGGATCTGAAATGCAATTGTTTTTGTGATTTTTGATTTTTTATGAGTATGCATGGAATTGAAATGCAATATTTTTGTTATTTTGATTTTTATGAGTATGCATGGAATTGAAATGCAATAATTTTGTGATTTTTGATTGTTATGAGTATGCATGGAATTGAAATGCAATATTTTTGTGATTTTTGATTGTTATGAGTATGCATGGAATTGAAATGCAATATTTTTGTTATTTTTTATTGTTTTTATGGTTTTTGTGTGTTTTTTGAATATGTATTTTGACCAAGCAGTTATGGTAATGCTTGGGGATTTTGGTGTTGACCAAAGGGTTTACGGATTCCTTTGGAGCATTTTTGGGGTGACCAAAGGGTTTATAGATACCTTTGGGGCATTTTGGTTTGACCAAAGGGTTTATGGGGACCTTTGGGGCATTTTGGGGTTTGACCAAGTGATTGTGGAAATCCTTGGAGCTTTTGGTTTGACCAAGAGATTACGAAAATCCTTGGAGCTTTTGGTTTGACCAAGGGATTGTGATAATCCTTGGAGATTTTGGGGTGACCAAGAGATTATGATAATCCTTGGAGTTGTTGGGGTGACCAAGGGATTGCGATAATCCTTGGAGCTATTAGGGTGACCAAGGGATTGCAATAATCCTTGGAGCTATTGGGGTGACCAAGGGATTGTGATAATCCTTGAAGCTGTTGGGGTGACCAAGGGATTATGATAATCCTTGGAGCTTTTGGGGTGACCAAGGGATTGCAATAATCCTTGGAGATTTTTGGGTTGAACTATGGCTCTTTAGGGGATAGAGGTACCCCTAGCTTGATGATCTTTGTGCTCTAGATTTGGCTCTGTAGGGATGGGCACGAATGGATCGGCCCTATGCACGGAGAGGAGGACAGGATCTGCCCTCGGCACGGATGTTGCTATGATATCTCTTTATGGAAGTTGCTCACGATCTACCCAAAGGGGCAGATTCAACATTTGATTCCAGTGGGCCGGGTCTATGTGCCACTCATGCCCTAGTCTTATGCCTAGTTGTGCCATCAGTTCTTCATGGGTTACAGGGTGATTGTGCCATCATGCATGATTGAGATATTCCATCTCAATTTCATCTTTGTAATCATTATCGATAAGCCAAAGGCCCTCATTGGCCTTGACAGCTGTCTACGACATTCTAGGCTCATCCTGCATGAGCAAATTGACATGGTACCGATGGGGTTGTTTTGCACTTTGTGGGGGGACCTAATTTTCTTGCAATGGCACGGGCTTGATGGGAGTCTCCAAAGGGAATAATGTTAAGAGACTTTGGTGATGATCATCCATGGGGACCACCTGTGAATTATTGCTGTCTGACTCAAATAGGTCCCATGGTGCTATTGCATATGCTGACTCGTATTTGGTGAGAGAGTCAGGCTCATTAGAATCTGGTGAGTCTGAGATTGGAAGACCTCATCATCAGGTAGCTCTACAACCAGGGGTCGATCCTCTTTGAGATGAGTTTCATGTAAGTTGGGCTTTTGGGGACCCAAAATCTTGGTCTCTACCGACTCTAAGTGCTTTGGCAGCGCATTGCTTGTATCGGGGGATTTGGGCTCCTCCTCTTTGATTTGTTCCCATTACAGGTTGTGGGGAACTTGGGGCCTTGGGAGGGGTGGCCAAATAGCACCCCCCTACCTTGGTAGGGCATTTCATCCCACTATTATTCTCGCTCAAGTTCCTTAGAGGCTTCTTGAATAATTTCCAAGGGTGGCCCATGAACCTGGGTGGGTACCTGAAGAATGCGCCCATCATTGGTCTTAGGAGTGGCCTCCCGCTCAATTCTAGGAGGCATCAGGGGCAAAGTTTGATAAGGTCATGGAGACCTATCTTGCACCTAGTTGTGTCTCTCATAATGTTTTTTCTTATGCGTGCGAGGGTTTGGAGTCCTTGCCTACATAGTGTGTTGGAACAACTCATCCTTCTAGCATTGAATGCACTCTTTATTTAGAAGATATCGTTGCTCTAACTGTTGTCATTCTAACTCAAGTAGCGTGAGTTGCATCCGATGTGCGATATTCTTGGTAGATTCTAAGATAGTTGGTCCTATCGTCTCATGTCTAGAAGTCCTAGATGCCTCTCCTAGATATCTATCTCGGTCATGGTGATCCGAGATCTCTATAGGCTGCCTCCCTCTGTTGGGGGTAGTGGTATTCCCCCGAGGCTTTGGCCTTAGTAGGTGATCTTGATAGCTAGAAGTTGCGAAGGCGTATTGCTCCCGCGATGTATATTTCTCTTAAGGAAGGTAAGGGTTTTCCTCGTGCTCTCTTTCATAAGTGAAAAAGGAATGAGCAAAGTTGGCTCACCTCGCCTGAGGAGCCTTATGCTCTGGATTTGTCCTTGTAGTCCTAACAACTAGAAGGGGTGAAGGAGGGAGAGTGTAATCATGTGGTTCCTCCCGTCAAACCCTATGTTGACCTAGTGCTTCATCACGCAGTGACCACTCATAGTGAGCATCTAAGGGAGCTCTCTTATAGATGTACCCCTCATGGAAGGGTGTGTGCTGGGTGCTATGCTGAATAGGAGTGCCCATAGAAGAGGTGCCCCTATAGTCCCTTTCCTTTAAGGTGTGGAGGGGACTGCCTTGTGTGTCAGGTCGCCAAGGTGGTATGACCAAATCCTTGGGACTGTAACGGAGGTGACTCGTGCCTCCTTGGACATTCTCTGCAGCATCTGCCCATGAGTGGGCTTGACTACGAGTGAATACCATGGTAATGACTCTCTACAAGCTACATAGATTTTTATCTTTTGTTTATGATTTTTTTATTTTTGTTTGTTACACTAAGCAAAAAAGAACATACACACACAAAACAATGATTCTCTCTTTTAAAGATTAATGGTGTGTCCTAGACTGGTTTTAGTGTGTTTTTGATGATGATTTTGTTTTGTTTTTGAAAATTTTTGTGAAGACCGTTTAAATGCAAAATGTTGTCTCATATGACTCCTAAAATGATCGCCCCTTCAATATACCATTGTCGGACCGATATACCAACCTCTCTATATACCCGCCCTTATGTGAGGGAGACTATAGGTACGTGAGAGCATATGATACATGGAACATATGTGGTACGAAAGGGGGATTGTCCTATTTATGACACCTACCATAGAAGACTTATCCTCGCATGCTGGGAATCACCCCAACAACACTCGATCAACTTTCATCAGAATTTATGTCGAGCAACAATGACAATCGAGGTAAATGTATGCAAATATCCAAGCCAACGTAGTGATGAAATCCATTGTTGGTCTTGCTCAAGGGCTGGGGTTTTACGACCAGCTCCTTGGTTTAAGTAACCACGTGATGTGTGGGGTTCATTTTAATTTGCAAAAATTGAAATAGGAAAATAAAAAGGAAACTTTCCCTAAGCCATACAAAAACTGAAAACTAGAAAATAGAAAATAGAAATTTGATAGAGGCTTGTTAAAAACCCCTACCTCTTCTCTACCCAAAAGGATGTTTTTGATTTTCTACTCTAAAAAATGCATAGACCGCTATTCGTCCCTGGGTGAGACGAATATCAGAATAGTATTCGTTCCAGGGTAGGATGAATGCCTATTCATCCCTGGGTGAGACGAATCCCAATTTTGCAATCGTCATTGACAGAAATGAATAACAGTATGATGACTAAAAAATAGGTACCTGTAATAAAAACAAGCAATTTTAGATCAAAAATCTAACCTAAAAAAAATAGAGGACAGAGGTCCCACCGTGATCGCCATTGAAAGCACGAGATTTCGAAATATTGAAAAGAAAACTAATGTGATGTATTCAAAACTCAAAGTTAATGCTTAAGGTCCTATAAAGTGAAATGCATGAAATGAAAGAAAAGAGATGAATTTAAATGAGATAAAAGGAAGTACAGAAAGCACAACCCTTTTTATTTATACTCTTCCAATTTAGTTACAAAGACGTCTCCTCCCTTTTAGGGGGTATGAGCATTAACATAGTTTCAATTACAATCATGGATTTAGTGTTCTTATTTCCACGTGCCCACATGTGAAATGGGCAAGCCAAAAGTTTTGTCGTTGCTGGTATTGATGAATCTTTAATCTTTGCTGCTCCTCCTACGTTCAAAGAAACAACAACTCGTCAATAGCACCTGTGTATGATAATAAAACTTGTAAATCTGAAAGAGTATTGTTAATGAATATAAGAGGAATATAACGATGATTAAAATGAATCCAAATAGACTAAAAATTGGACAGAAGCGTAATCATGTAACTAGAAAAATACTGCAAAAGAAATAGTCACCAAATTCAATATAGATTTGTATTCGTCCTGTGGTAGGACGAGTAAACCTGTAATAGTTTGGTACTCGTTCCGGGGTAAGGCGAGTAAACCTGCAACAGTTTGGTACTCATTTTGTGCTGAGACGAGTAAACCTGCAATAAGGCAGGGGGTGCCCGAAGGCAAACCACCCATGGGTTGAAACTTTGTTTTGACACCAATCCACTTGGGATGAGTCTGAAACCTATTGTTATGTTTTATCGACAAATTGGTAGGATATTATGGTCAAAATATTAGGTTTTAGGTCTTGATTCGTGCCTCTAAAAGTCACCCAATAACCTCCCTTTCAATTAAGATATTATGGATGTAAAAGCACAAATCATAAGTAAGTAAACTGGCAGCACTTCGTTGCTCAAAATGCTCCTTCTCTGTATATCCTTTTGGGTGAGGAAAATCACCATTTTATAGACCCAAGGGGTCTCTTTGAATTAGCATGCAAAAGTGCTACTTAGCATGAATGCTTTTTCAGGGAAGAGAAGACTTCTTCCTAATCAAGGGCTCCATAACTGCTTCTGTAACTACTGCTGCATGCCTAAAAGAACTCACTTGCACTCCCATGCAATGAAGGGAGAGTTAAGTAGCTAATTTGAGTTGTCATGAAAAAGCCCACTCTCACTCCCATGCAATGAATGGAGAGTCAAGTGGTAGATATGAGTTGTCAAAAGAACTCCCTCGCACTCCTATGCCATGAAGGGAGAGCTAAGTGATAGTTCTGAGTTTTCATGTGCTGAGGCTTGACTTTTTTTTGATCAAACCTGGCATTCATCCCACCTAGGAGCGAGCACTGGTAATCATCCCTGGGTGGAACGAGTACCAATCTACACTCATCCCTGGGTGGAGCGAATAAGTAGTAGAGTGCCTAAAAGGTGCCAAATTGATCTCTTACTTCTAAAACTACTTTTGGAAGTGGTTAGGACCATTTTTTAACGTCTGGGGGCTACCCTTGGGGCTGTTTGTGTCAATGTGATTAGTGCTTGTTGTCACATAATCGGATTGGTGTTGTTTTGGTGTCTACAATAACAAGTATATAATTTTTATAGCATGGAGGAGAGACATGTAGGAAGTGGTATAGTAACAAAGAAAACAAGAACCACCCATGGAGGAAATAGTTTGAGAAGGTTGGTGCAGATGTAATAGCACATGTGCCACCACACCATAAGACCTTCTAAAATTATCTTTTAGAGATGGTTCAGGCATATGATCCTACAACCAGACTTACCTATGTCAATGTGGGCAAGCAATCGGTGAAAATAGAAATCACAATAGAGGCATTCAGGACAAAATTTAGATGGCCAAAATATGGCATGAATATAGTTAAGAATTTGGTTGATCCAATTGAGACACATCACATCATCACTTCGCTTACCAATGTGAAATCATCAATCGATGTGAAGATCTCGAGTTTAGGAAATCAAGAAATTAAATAGATCCAATTGAAAGGGAAAGATTGGCCTAGTACCATGAATATTGTTATGGCTCAACTATCATGGGACACACAAGCCATAGAGATGCCAATCTGGATGGCTCAGTATGTGGAGGGTATCACCAAAGGAATCAAGTATGATTGTCGTACCTATCTAGATAAAAATAGGTATGAAGTTCTAACAAAGAGGCTTAAGAATTTTGGGATGAATCTCCATGCTATTGGATTGTTAGTAAATTTTGTTACGAAGATGGGAATCCACTTTCTAGGTTTGATACAACCTAGGAACGTTGAGACAGGATAGCCAACCATTTTGAGATGGGCAAAGTTAGTACCAATTTAGAAGGAGACTCCATATAAATATTGAACAAATCAAATGCAACAAGACACTAGAGTACATGAGGATACTTATTTGGATTAGGATGTACACCCTCAATGAAAAAGGCCTAGGAAGCTAGAACCTAAATTGGATCAACAAGCACTTCAAAAATGATAGCAGGAGCAACCATAAATTCAATAAAGGAAGGAAATTATGGGGAGGCAATCCAACCTAGTACAAGTAATAATAAGAATACAATGAGAAAGAATGATAAATAATCCTATTCTAGAAAAACAAGTTGAGCCTGTATAGAAGAATCATCAAGACAAAGAACAATCATACTTGAAGAAGCTAGATTTACACGATTGAAATTATATAGGAGAAGAGGAGGTGGTGGAATCCCCACATATTTTTTAGCATGATGAATTTGAATTTTTGGACTCTTTAAAAATATTGGAGAATACAAAAGTGAGGCAAATAGCACAAGAAGTAGTAGCCACTACTCAGGAGGAAAAAGAGAAATCCAAGATGATAGTGGAATCCTTAGAGGAATATTCTAGAGAAAATATTTGTGATGGGAGGTGGTACGAATTAGAATGATCAGAGTGATGCACAAGAAGATACGAAGGCATCACAGGAACACAAAGATCATGTTTTTGAAAAAGTCACAATAATGGAAACCCAACATAATCAGGAAGAAGAGCAGGTGATAAAATAAAAACAAGTGGGTTTAAATGAACAAAAAGAAGCCTAGGAATTGATAAGACAATAGCAATCTCATCAAGATATTGTGAATGTAGAATAATATGTGGAGGTGGAGAGGATTGCGGAACAGACTCCACCATAGGAAAATATAAATACAAAAAGAGCACTAATATAGCTTGGAGGAAGATCTGGTCACCACTTGGAAGAAGAGGAAGAACAATCTCCTACAGAGAAAGAACTATGGAGGATGCAAACAAGTTACCTCTTAGGGGTACCATAGTTCACAGAAGTTGAAATTGAGGAGGATGCGAAGAGGGTAGAAGACTAGGTGGAACACATATCTTAGATAGGCAATTTTGGGGCTAGCACCAAATTATAGTTTTGTATTAGATGCATGGGATAGTTGAAGCTATGGGAAGTACAAGTGTTTATCAAGTTGGAAAAGATAACAGAATGGGTGAGCAGTGAGGAATGTATAAGAAAATTTGTGGATATTCATGTACAACACCCATGGAAGTTACCCAAGGAATAGGTAACAATGATGTTCGGAATATACGACTTGCTAGACGAAGTGAGAACCAATTATAGGCAGCATTCGATGTTGTACTTGGATAGAGCCAATCATCCAACTTATCCCATGAATATAGAAAAGTTGGAAAATAAGAGGTTCACTACAGGATTGGATATCACTATGAGGAAGTTGAACTTCATAACACATTGGATAGAGTGGTTGAGCATAGGATTGGATCAGATCTATTAGCTCAAGGAATCTTATAAAAATGAGATAGAGGCCACTCGAAAAGAGTTGCAATGGAGGAAGAATTGCATAAGAGCAAGGTTGCGGTAGAAGAGAAATTAAATAAATTGGAATAAGAACTACTATGTAATAGGGCTGATTTTGAAGCCAAAATTAATTTGCTTGAAGAGGAGAAGTGACAAGTCTCACAAACTATAGAAGACAAGATTAAGGAGTTGGAATCTCAACTCAAAGTAAAGGATTAACAACTAAAAAAGTAGTTGGCTGAGAAAGATGATAAATTGGCAATGCAAGCTAAGAAGATAGAAGATCTCACATAGGACAATAAAATAATATAATGATATGGTCTTGGGTAAGAAAGTACAATTGAGTGCTAAGGAAGAGACTATTAATGCTTTGGAAGTAGATATTAGTCACCATCTATAGACAATTATAGATAAGAATGAAGAGTTACAGGTTGCAATTTGAACAAAAGCATATTCATAGTAGAAGTTGAAGATGAGTGCCACTAAGCATGAAAAACAATTGAGAGAACTCCTAAATACTGCCGAAGAGAAAGCAAATCAACATGGGTTGAAAGTAGTATAAATAGGTAACTACACATCCAAGTTGAAGAATCAACACATAATTATTCACACATATGTGGAAGACGTAAAAGTTGTAGTCATGAATTACGAGGTGTAGTTGAAATAGAAATATGATGTAGTGAGGACACCGACCAAAGTAAAGGGGAGGGTAGAATTAGGCAATAAATCCACCTCCTAGAAGAAGTGACAAGAGGATTTACCTAGTTTGATAATTTTGACAAGTTTTTATAAATTGTATAGGTAGGAGAAAACCATACAAGAAGGAGTAAAACCATATATTCTTAAGGGAAAATCATACAATGTGCAATTAAATGAAATGAAATGCAAGGGAAATGCAATTTGAGTTGTAATTGTGCATGAATTTGATAAATAAGGTGTTTAGACTTAGTAAAAGTCATAATTATACATTCTATTATGCATGGGTAGTTGTGAATAATGAATTGCCTTAGGAACCACTTTGGAACAGCTTGGGAAATATTATATAAGGACCCCTTTTTATTTTTGATAGTCTGGTTAGTTTGGTGAATGCTTGTGAGTTTTGGCTATGTTCTAGAGTGAAGTATTAATGCATATCTATGATTGTTGAGTATATTTTAGTGATTGTATGACATTTTTTGCAAGTAATAAAGAAGAATCACAATTCATAGTTTGCTCTCACGTACTGTATGATCCTAGAATGGTAGAATAGTGTTTGGTAGTTTACTTTTGTTGCATGTACTTCTTTTGGTTGATATTGATACTTAATGCATTGCTATGGGGAAATTGGATTAAAATAGCACTAGTGTGAACCTGATGAATGATATATGGTGAATATGATATCAAGGAATATGTATTTAATACTATTGTACAATTTATAGACATGGCCATTTGGAGATCTCTCTCAAACCTTGATGATGTAACTTGCATGTTAGGAGAAATGGATTAATTGTCATGTTAAACCTTAACAAAACTTATTTAAGAGAGATTGGTCTTGAATAATATTCAATTTTGCACTTTTTGCACTTTTATTTCATACAAATCGTACAACAAAGCTCTTGCAAATTGTACAGAAGGAACATACCCGATTTGGGAGTTTATGCGATTGAGGGAAACTTACCTGATTTGGTAGCATTGGAAAATCGAATAGTTTGGTTACAAAACTGTATACAGTAGCTTGCAAAACTAAATTTGAAATATTGGTTGAGTGTGAAATTGTACAAACTCCATCACTGAATGATTTGGGATCGTACAATGGTACGATTTAGGATCCATACAAGTTTTGTTGTCACAAATTAATAGTTGTAAAGACTATATGATTGTATAATTTGGTCCATCGATTGGGAATAGTAAATTGATAATTATAATCCTTGAAAACAACCTCACCATTGGGGATACTACACCCCTATGCTACACATGCATTCTTGGAATCCTTGCTTTTGACATAATTGAAGGATTTGATTTTGGTATACCTTTCAACCGTATTGCAAGGGCAGATTTTGGGGCTTAGGGCATAGTTGGTCTTGGTTCCTTATTTAGTTTATAATCCTATTATGGGAAAAGTTTTCCAAGGCTTCAAGGACATCAAGAATTTATTTTTTTGAATTGATACTAAATTATATGTCCTAGCGTGGGCTTGAAATTTGTCTTTGGCATTGATTCTTTTGAATGTATGCAAGTTGCACTTTTGAGTGTTTGAGTGTTGATTTTGATTATGAATTCGTAATTATGACTACCCCCTCAAGTGATGAGTCAATGAGGTCATGAAAAATGATGAAAGCGATGAGTTGATTGACCAATATGACTTTATTAGGGTTCCTTTAGCTTTACTCATTGTAAAATTTATCCATTTTGTTAGGATTTTGATGGTTTTGTTGATATTTCATGGAATAAAGGAAATGAATACCTAATTCCCGTGGAGTAGTCTGACCATAATGTCCTTATTGGGTATTGAAGTAGAGACTTTTCAACTCATAAATGAATAAGTTTTGTTCAATCTTGACCCTTTGTGAATTTTATCAGTTTTGACATATTTTTGGTGGTTTTGAGGCCTTTTTATTTTCCTTTTCTTCTATTTTTTGGTATTTTTTATGATATTTCATGGAAGAAAGAAAATTAATTCCTCATTACCATGGAGCACTCTGATCGAAATTGCCTTCTTGGGGATTTAAGTGAAGATATTTTAGTTTGAGGATGAATAATTTGGTTCAAATGACCTTATGGTAATTTACTCATCTTATCGAATTGCATGGAGTGCAAGTCATTGCAACCGCCAAGTGTATAGGGTAAATAATTGGGTATGAGGTGCACTTGATATTTTGCTTTATTTGATTTTTTTCTTATTTTATAATTTTTGAATATTTAAGACCGTTAGATATGCTTAATTGTCATTTATGAAGCTCCTTGTGGTGAGCAAATATGTGCATGTCTGCTAATCAGTTTGCTAATGCATTTATGGATGCAATATCATGGATGCATGTATTTTAATATGATGTTGGTTGATATGTACATGTGTGTATGCATAATTAATGGATGCTTTGTTAATTTGTATGATGAATTATGAATACTATTTGACACACTAGATGCTAGCACTATAGACTGTATAAAATTCATCGATACATTTTAACATTATCATAAGACTATGTGATGGATTGTGAAAATGTAAACTGATAAAGTGATAAAATGGTATGGAATTGAATGCATAGTAAGATGTCATAGAATTTCCTTAAGGTTTTCATGAGACTCAAACACTCTAGTGACCTAGTCAGAAGTTGTATATTAACCATGCAAGACTTTTTGGTAAGGCATAAATTTTCTAGGAGGACCAAGATATTCAATATCCCTATGTGTGCGTGTGATTTCATTATTATGATAACACATAAAGTTACCCTAGTGCCAAACATGATTTATGCAACCCATCTGTACTGAATATCACACTGTGAGTATCATTATCTTGAGTTTTGAACGTAGTTGGATTGGACCATAGGTAATACAAGCTATCAAAAGTTGGCTCATTCGTAAGAAAATATTGGTCTGTACAAAATAAGGTCACTAATGTGATAAACATATCATCATGTGTAAGAATACCACCATTTCCAGACAGGCTTAATGCCACTCAACCTGTAATGAGGATCACCTTATGGTTGTCAAATTCTAAGAATTCTAGGGATTCAATTTTAGTACTTCCTTCTTTTCTTTTATTTTTTAATAGCTCTAGGGATTTGCTTCTTTTTTTTTGGTGAGCAAGGGATTTTAGTAGTGGTGAGAACCATTGTTTATTTTACTTTTTTCTTTTGTTAGTGGTGAAAACCACTTTTTTTCTTAGCGATTTTTGCTTTTGTATTTGTTGTTCTTTGGATACTTGTCTAGGTTTGGCATGGGGCAAGGGATTTTTATTGATTTGGGTAGGGAGGAACTTATCATTTTGTCAATTCTCAGAATTTTTGAACCATGTGCATAGGGGGAGCAAGGTAAACTTTTCACTTAAGGTAACAAGGACCACTTTGTAGGTTTCATATTTCTTTGTGCAAAACTTAGATATATTAATGTGAAAATGTGTTGGGATTATGATGTATACAAGGTACAATAAAAGCAAGACTCTACCTTCTAAAAATCAGGATATCTTTCTATAAAATCTAAAAATAAAACCCTAATGACAACTTATAAAAAATGGCTTAGGTGAAGGAAAACAGACACAAATATGAAAGGTGGGGAATATGGATGGAAATAATAATTGTAATGTAGATGGGTTTTAATAATGATAAAGTTTATTTTGAAGGATGACTAGTGTATAGACCTAGTGCTAGACATGTATTAGCAACACTATAATACAAAATGCAATAATAGGTATGCTTAATGCAAGTGATTGTATAATGAAGAGATATGAAATGTAATACAATATTTTATTTTTATATTTTTATTATTTTAATGATGTTTTTGGATCCCTCCTCCACAAGGATGGATTAAACTAAATTTTGATGATGCTGTAAAGGGAAATAATGGTCATTCAAGAGTGGGTGGTATTCTTAGAGACAATAAAGGTAAGGTTATCCTTACCTTTATTGAGTTTTTAGGAATCTAGTCAAACCAAACCACTGAAGTTTAGGCTCTTTGGCATGGTTTAGTGTTGACCAAATATTTTTCTGACAAGATTCTTATTGAGGGTGATTCCCTCACCATTATTAATTACCTAAAAAATTCCAAAATCTCTTCATGGAAAATAAGGAACTGCATTGAAGAAGCTAGAAATCTCAGCAAAAACTTCTAGGATATTATATTCTAGCACACTTTTAGGGAGAATAACAAAGCTATTAAAGCTCTAGAAAATTTTGGGACTCGAATGATGTGTTGATGAGTTGGACCACTAACATTCCTTAGTTCTTGGCCCAAGTCATTGATCAACAAAATTTGACTTTAGGCATCATTCATGCTGACATGGATCAAGTCGGCTATCCTCCTGATGATCCTCATGTCAGCGTGTCCTAATTTTCTCATCAATCACTCCCTTAACTTTTTGGGTTGTAGGCTTCACGTGACTTCCTGTCTTGTCAACTTGGGATGTCAATTTTACATTTTTCAAATAAATGCTTTTGGTGTCCTTCCTCATATCGAAAAGGGATGTCGGTTATCCATCTTCCAAGGCATTGCATTTATTGTCTTCTTTAATTCCAAATGTCACCAATCCATAGGTGTTACCTCCACCCACCCTTCCACCTTGTCCATCCATGTCATCATCGATTTGCATGTCTCTCCTCGTGGTTTAATGTACATATTTGCTTTTACCCATTTGTGGGATTTTTTTTATGATTATCATATGATCTTCTTTTGTAAATAAAATTGTAGTGTCTACCAAGAGGGATTTGAAGTGTGTAGTTTTTCTTTTTATCACCATAGGTGGTACTTGCACTGAGATTATCGTAGGCCTGTTGCTAATTTTTCTATCTCAGGTGTTTCATTTTATTTTGCCCAAATTTCAAATTTTCTTCATTGCTCTGCTATTCAGTTGTCTAGTCAAAACAATTCATATTTTTGCATGGCCACCATAGCTTTTGTTGATCCTTATAAGTTCTTTCTAGATGCCATTGCCAAGGGTATCCTTGCTGGTAAAGGGTTCCTTCCTTTTTTCCAAAAATTCAAAGGTGAAGACCCCAAATTTATGTTGGTATTTATGGAGATATAGGACAGTGGTAAGGTCAGCATTCACAACAAGACCTATGTCCTTAACATCAAAATGCTAGTTGAATTGACTGGACAAAAACCAAAAGGAAGATCAATTAAGAGAGAAAAGCATAATTGGGATGTGGAATTAAAGGAGCTCAAGGACAAGGACCTCTATAGAAGGGATCATATTTGCATGTGGCATGATGACCTACCTTTTCCATGGGGAAGTGTCCTCAAGCCTATCATAGAGTATGTGACTGTGGATGTCCTAACAAGCCTTTGTGCAATTTTTACTTCTCCTTTTACAACCATTTCTGTGATGTAAGTGCTATCAATATTCATCAATTTAATTTTAACTCTATTAATTACACCATAGAATATTGTAGGTAGCAATATGGGTCTTAAATTCCCATCCATTATGGCCTTTTCAATATCTTGTTCAAAAATTGGTTAATTCATTGTCCTGAGGATATTATGGTGACTCCCCCCCCATGCCCAAATAGAGTCCCCTAAAACAAAGTTCATCCCAAACCATGCCTCAATACGCTAGTACTCCTAGGCTGTCTACCAAAAAATATACAATTTTTGATAATGTTCAATAATTAAGAAAGAAGCCAATAAGTGCTTCACCTGAACCTAAAAGTGAGCATGAACAAAAACCCCTTCACTCCTCTACACGTTTGAAGAACAAAGCTATGAACAAAGAATCACTGGTCATTGAGTCTGAAGATGAAGACAAGGCAACCCTGATCATTGCATGCAGGAATTCATCATCCAGTCTGTAACAAATTACATTACCCAATTGATTGATTTACGTAATGCCCTACATTTATGTTTTTTCAAGAAATATTTTACTAAAAGTATGGATGAAGTCCCTACTGAGAAGTTGAATAAGGTGGTTGTTAAATCTAAGGATATCCCTACCAATCACAACACTGCTAATATGGACACCCTTAATGTTGGAATCCAATATGTTGATGTCAATACTGATCTTGAAGGTTAAGTGCACCCACTCTAGTTTGAGGGGATGCTATCCAAAGTTTGATGAATTTTATTCTTTGTATCAGTTTTGCATGATTGTTTTGTTCCTGGTATTGGCTAAGGATAACCTTAATGTTTGTTTCATTTTGGTTAGTTTATTTTGTTGTTCTCTATTCTTCTAGCCAAGGATGGCCTTTTGTATACAGGTTTTAGATCCCTATCAAAAGCCACCTGATATATAAATCTTAATATCTTTAAGCAATCAAATATATATATATATATATACATACACACATATATATGTATGTATGTATGTATGTATATGTATGTATATACATTTGAAAAATGGGTTTAGTGGATGCCATTGGGACTTTTTGGGTGAACAAAAGGTTTATGAGTACCTTTGGGGCTTTTTGGGTGACCAAAGGGTTTATAGATACCTTTGGAGCTTTTTGGGTGACCAAAGCATTTATGGGTACCTTTGGGGATTTTTGGGTGACCAAAGGATTTATAGATATATTTGGGGATTTTTGGGTGACCAAAGGGTTTATGAGTACCTTTGGGACTTTTTGGGTGACCAAAGGGTTTATGAGTACCTTTGGGTCTTTTTGGGTGACCAAAGGGTTTATAGATACCTTTGGAACTTTTTGGGTGATCAAAGGGTTTATAGATACCTTTGGGGCTTTTTGGGTGACCAAAGAATTTATGGATACCTTTAGGGATTTTTGGGTGACCAAAGGATTTATAGGTACCTTTGGGGCTTTTTGGGTGAAAAAAGGGTTTATGGGTACCTTTGGGGTTTTTTGGGTGATAAAAGGGTTTATGGGTACCTTTTGGGATTTTTTGGTAACCAAAGGGTTTATAGGTACCTTTAGGGCTTTTTGGGTGACCAAAGGATTTATAGGTACCTTTAGGATTTTTTGGGTGACCAAAGGGTTTATAGGTACCTTTGGGGATTTTTGGGTGACCAAAGAGTTTATAGATACCTTTGGGACTTTTTGGGTGACCAAAGGGTTTATGGGTACCTTTGGGGCTTTTTGGTAGGGCATGGTAAGATCTATGGAAATCATATGGATGGATGGATGATCTCCATTGGATGGGTGATTGGGTCTATTGATAAGAGGTTGTTGCAAGACTTGCGATGGTGGTTGCAGTGGAGGTCGAATTATCGGAGGTGGTTGATGTGGAAGGGGGTGAGCTTGCTCCTTGAGTGGCAAAATCTATCACCAAATGGGATGGTGCAATAGGAACACACATAGATAGAACTCTTCTTCATAATACAATGGGATGATTTGATCATATTCCTCATATGAACTAGGGGAGTTAATGGTGGTACATCATAATCTGATTCATAATCAGTTGGTCATTCATAAGGGGGACCTTGATCCTCTTCATCATTATAAAATGGAAGGGTATGTGAACCTTCACCTTCTTCATAGGATCAGGTGGAATCATGAGATATCCTTTGATCTATCATATTTACGAGAAAATAATCCCCCAAAGAGTGGACATGATTAGGATTAATGTAAGTATCATGTGCAAGATCATCCCTATAGTTTAAACCTAGGCACTCTAAAATTTATGTGAGGATGTCGAGAGGCACAAGCTTATTGTATTCTAAGCCATAGTCATGCTAATGGTAGCGATGGAGATATTTTATGGCATAGTTGATATTGGTCATATAATTGATGTCCACATAAAAGGGTTATTCATCCTCTTCTTGCCGAGGAGATGGTTTTGTGCCATATTCAATACCCCCATATGTGAAGTTTATTTGATTGGGAGGTATACCTAGAAGTACGATGGGACCTATAGGAAGATGAAGTTGTCCCATATTTTTAATTGTATCAATGGATGGAATTGTTGTAATATTCCTCACTAGGTATTCTCCTAAACCCGTAGTAGCCAAATGGACAATGATCTAGGATGGTGAGGATGTATGATATGGAAGTGAGGCTTGAGATGACTCAATGCTTACCTCATGAGGTGGTTCCTCATCTTCTAGACTAGGAATCTCTTTTGTGGAAATGGTAGAGATGATTGTAGGAATCTCGTTAATAGGTATCTTTGACATGTTCCTCTATGGAGGATTTGATGATAATGAAGGTATATATGAAGGTGCCAATGATGATGATGGTATAGAAGAAGATGGTAATGGATCAATGGAATGCTATGGTGAAGGAGTCAAATCTTGAATGGATATATTTGGTTGGAATTCCACATGAGTTAATGGTAAGGCTAACTCAGAGATATGTTGTACCAAGTTACAGTTTTTGAAGGGCTCAAGATCTATAGAGACAACATGTTCTTTACCTTAGTGAGTGTACTCTAAAAATTAGTGAGCTATGGATGGCACACACTTCATGTCTCTAATACAGGGTTTGCCCATCAAGATATTATAGGCCATTGCACCCTCTAAGACGTGACACAACATTGGTATGGTTATGTGTCCCACCTGAATAGGTTTGACTATAGTGCCAACCATTGAGAATACAATATCGTTGAATGCTATGAGGGTATATGTGGATGCAACAATGTGGGATGTTGGAAGACCTAGATGTTGGAGAGTATTTGTGGTGATTATATTGCTTGAAGAACCAGTGTCAATTAGAACTCTTTTGTAAGGTGTTCCATTTACATATGCAATGATGTGTAAGGGAGGATCAACCATCTCATTTGTACTTTTTTGAGTTTATGTTCATGAAATGTGATTACTGGATCCTTGCACAACTGAATGTCTCCCATGAAATTGATAAAGTATTTTTACTCCTAGGGTTGTAGTTTAATCGACCTAAGGATCTCCATAAGAGATTCTTTATGAGGGGGAGACTTTTGGATAAGATCATAGATAGAGAGTCGGGCTGATGTTGTTCTTAATATTTGAGAAAGCTTACTCTTTATGGTCACCATTGGATGAGATGGAGGGCTTTGCACTGGAGGTGGTGGAGGTTATGACACGGAGGGAATATCATTTGAAGCTACAGGTGGTGCAACTTTATTTTGATAATACCTATTCCTTGTCATGATGCTAACCATCTCGACAAACCTTTGTTGAGGGGATGTTGTATGGACCTTGTTTACTTATTTTTCTTGATTTACCTACACCTTGTGAGTGGGAAATAGGTATTTAAAGATACCCATTTATTAATTATATGTTGCAAGAGTGTTATCAACTTGAAGATCGTTCCTCTCAATAATGTTGTGTACTAGGTTTTTGAAACCATAGCACGTTTGCACGTCTTGCCCATTCTACCTATGGTACTTACAATATGTCTTCACGATGTCCCATGGACTTTGGTTTACCCATACTCAGATCTATAGGTAGGATCTCAGGTAGAGTAATTACTTTGGCTACACATAGATGATTGAATAGGAAATCCATAGACTTAGCGAAGGGCATAAATTGTTATAGAGGATGACATTGTTGGTTTTTCCCTTGATTCATCTGAGTGTTGTTATTATAATTTGTAGGAGGAGGTTGGGCCTACTAGTTTACCTTCTAAGGTGGTTTTGGTTGTATAGGACCTAGAATACTAATGGTAACTTGATTACTTCTACTATATTTGGTTGTGTTGGTTTGTTCTTATTTCACTCCTTTTTATGGAGTTTCATGATCTCCTCATCTTTAATTTTGATTTCTTTGATTTTTCTAGCCTACGCTAGAGCATCTTCAAGATTTTGGTATTGTTGGAGTTATAGCAATAATGAAATTGGATTTAAAAAACTCTTTAAGAACATGTAAGTCGACTCAAACATTGGTAGTAGGTATGGTATCTTAGCGAGGAGCATTCACCACCTGTTACCATAATTCATGATTGACTCATTGTCATACTGCTTCAACCCTATGAGTTCTATCAAAGTCACATTTCACTTAGTGTTAAAAGTGAAATGTTCTAAGAATACATCCACAAATTGTTCAAAGCTATAGACGTTGTGCCTTGGGATTTTATTGTACCACTCTACGACTAGGCCAGAGAGGATAATCAAAAATGTTATTAGAAGTAAGGCATCATTACCCTAGATACTAAAGCATTGGTTTATGAACCTAGTAACATGATCCTGTGCATATTCCTCTCCTTTGAATCTATCCATATTGGGTATTTTGAAATGTTTTGGGTATAGAGGGGAAGGTATTGATGGGTGAATTGGTTGACTATGAAGCTGGTCCAAAGTGGGCTTTTGAATATCAAACCCAAAGGTCTTATTTTCTATTATTTCTATGCACTCAAGCAATGCTTTATATGCATCAGATGATTTGATCTCCTCTTATTTGCTTTGTCCCCATGGGGAGGGTGAGTAATATCAAGAATATGGTATGGTGGTTGATTGTCATCAACCATGCCTCCATAATATTCTTCTAGGCGTTCCTCTTCTGGTTCAAGATCATCATAGGATCTGTAAGGTGTTTTCTAAATTGACCTATAAGGAGAAAGAAATGCTTGAGGAAGGTGATCTATATTTTGCCTAGGAGGCAAGTCTCGATTAGGCCTAGGAGGTCAAGGAGGTAACTTTTGGTTAGACCTAGGAAGCCTATTTTGATTAAAATTAGGTTGCCTCTGATGAACCCCCTATCTATGAGTACTTGGGGTAGGGACCCCATTGTGTAAGGCCTCTTAGAACAATTCATGGGTTTATTGTTCAATCATTTATTTTTATAACCAATTTTGGTGATCCAAGTATTGTATATCTAGCCGAAGCTAATTTAATTGAGCTTGGTGGTCAGTATATCTTTTAACAACTTAGTTTATCTAATTAAATGTACGAATTCTGTTAGACCTAGAAGTATATCCATGGGACCTATCTTGTTCAGGAGGATCTAAAAAATCAACTAAAATATTCCCTCAATTGAGAGAGGTCACCTTCACTTTGGACTCATAACTAAATAGATCTTCTTTATACTCAACTAGCATAGAAACACATCATGCTTGCATGGAATAATTAAATTGAGTATAATAAAGACTCTCCTCGTGTATTCCTTCATAAATTAGGAAGGGAAGGGCTGAATTATATTGCCCAGGGTGATGAGTATCATAATCATATTGGTATTTATATTACTGAGAACTATTAGGGCAATTTAAGGGTATAGTGTGATTATTTGGCCTTGTCCATGGTGAATAGTACTGATCTTGCATGTAGGTGTGCAAGGTAGACCAAGTAGGTATGCAAATGCATGGTATTGCTCTATTTGTTTGCACCTCAATGCATGGTTGCCATTATTGATAGAATGTGTGTGCATTTTCTATATCTAGAAAGAATATTCCCTGATTAGGACCAAGACCTGTAGGGGTACCCCACGCAGGGGTCCCTTGTAGGTTAGGTTCCTAATTTGACATTCTAGGACTTGGGAAATTAGGAGGCCACAAAGGA
Organism: Wollemia nobilis; assembly: GCA_028583015.1. Taxonomy (NCBI): domain Eukaryota; kingdom Viridiplantae; phylum Streptophyta; class Pinopsida; order Araucariales; family Araucariaceae; genus Wollemia; species Wollemia nobilis. The sequence goes on from JAQPPZ010002765.1 coordinate 329,893, forward strand.
GGTATAATCATATCCTTAGGGTTAAATTAGAGATGGCCTATGTCTCCTAGCCTACTCTCCATAGCATCAACCCTTGAATGGGCTTGGTTACGAGTGCATATGATAATTACTTTGTTTCAAACCCTACGTGATTATCTCTTTTACAAATTTTAATGATGTAAAATATAAGAATGGAAACATACAATAATGTAACCAAAAGAACTAAACACAAACAAAGATACAATACATAAAAGAGAGATTGCCACAAATGAATCTTTATATTGATATTTGATACAATTTTACAAAGATTTTGAATTGCCCCAAATGTGTTGGGGGCAATGTAACAATGCTTTATCTGCCTCTCTTCTGAAATACAATGATTTTGATAGGAAAGGGGTCTTCCAAATATTTAATGAGCTTGTGTGTTCTCCATTCCTCAGCTACAGCTTCAAGGGGTGAGTGGGCTTTGGTATCCAATGTAGGGACCACTCCAGCTTCAATAGCTCTTCAAATACCTATCTCCTGCACACATGGAAATCAAACAAGGGTTAATAGCACCTGTATAAATGATTGCAAAACAATGCAAATGAAAACCCTTGAAAGGAATGCTTGCAAGAAACATAGAAATACTAATTAAAAATGCCTTGCTAACAAATGAATAACTTACTGATATCTGCTACTCCAAATGTCCTAAAAATTTGTGGAGATGTTCTTGGGGATGTCAGGAACCTACCCTCAAAATTTTAGCTCAATCCGAGTCTGGACGAGCGAGATATGGCCAAAACAAGTTTGGCAGTTTTTGCAGAACCGTGGGTCCGCGGTTGTGATTGTGTAACCGCGGGTGTGCGGTTTAGGAACCGTGGGATTGCGGTTGTGATTGTGTAACCACGGGTGTGCGGTTTAGAAACTATGGGACTATGGTTGTGACTATGTAATTGTATAGATGTAACCGTGGATGCACGGTTGTGCAGAGATGGCAGAAACCCTTGAAAACTCAGATCCGAGACCTCGATGGCTCGAACTCCACGATCGTTGATGATTCCTTGCAGTGATTTTGACAGCATAACGACGTATTTTCCAGCCCCTTTGCTTGATGGAATGGTGTTGCTTTTATAGGCAATTTTGGGTTTTGGAGGGAAATGAGAGGTGGCAAGCCAGGGCTGCCAAGTGGCAATCCTGGGCTGCCAAATGGAGGGGCAGTTAGAGTGAGTCACCCAGGGTGTCTCACTTAACTGGGGTGATGTGGGTGCAAGTGGAGTGAGGTGTAAGGGTTGTCCCATGTGAAGGGACAAAGGGGACAAGGGTGTATGAGATGTGGCAAGGTGGGGTAGTGAGGTGGCTAGGACACATGTCTAATGGGTAGGCAGGGTATCCTAGGGGGATTTTCCAGATTTATTAAAATCTGGAAAATAGGATAATGTGCAGGATTTTTATGCCTAAGTTTAGACTTAGGCATATATTATTATGTAGAATTGTGGTGTGCAATGTGGGTGAAGTGTACATGAATTAATATACCTAAGTTTAGACCTAGGCATATATTTTATCATGCAAAATTATGTGGTGAATTGTAAATGCCTAGATTTTGGTGTCTACAGATGCCCCTTTTTGTACCGTGTTGCATGAAATACAATGCGGTGCAAAAACAAATGACACTTGTCTTTATTGGATGAATGGACTCAAATCTTCTCGATGCACAAGAATGAATGACTTTTTGAAAATTTTTTGATTTGTTTGCTTACCCCCTCAATTGGTGAATGGGTAAAGGATGAAACCCATGAGCCAATTGACCAAATGTGGATGAAGAAGGTGGTGGATGATTGCATGAGGTGAATTGTGTATGCAAATGTATGACATTTTGATCAATTTGATGCTCCAAGTTTGGTATTATTTGTGTTCTTACAAATTTGCCTTTGGTTTCATTGATGTGCAAAATATGTGGTAAAATCTTTGACCACATTTAGAGTTCTTGTTCCACTATGACTTTAGCAATTCCTTCCAAATGATGGGTTCAAGGAACCAGTCATTCGGGAATTTGATACTCAAGTGATTTCTGATTATTACCAAATTGTGTTTGGTTGTTTTCCATTTTTGACCCAATGGAAGGGGTTGAAGGATAACCTTGTGCAAATATGTTTTGGACACATCTAAGCTCCAATATTTAGGGACCTAACTGATTTAATGCCATAGTGATTTGATGTTGAATGTTTGAATGAGTTTCCTTATGGTGAACTACCCATCCGACCGGATTGCATGGATTGCTAGTCGCTGCAACCACCAGGTTTATAGGGTAATCCACTAATACAAGGTTCACTATATGATGTGATGATGATGATGAAGATTTTTTGTGGAAATGCATGATGTGATTGATATAAATATTGTAAATCAATATCAAGTTGGATGCCCCAAGTTTGAGGTGGACTTATGTTGTCGTAAATTTACCTTTTGGTTTGATTGACATGCAAGATGATGAAGTAAAGGAACCAATCACCCTAGGAGCTCATTGTCCTAGTGACTGTTAGCAATTCCTTAATGCAAATGATGAAGTATAAGTTTTCCATGTTTTGTAACCCCACGGAGTAGGCGTCAATGACAACCTTGGACAAATCTGCTTGAATGCAAGTCACTCAAAAATTGAAGGATCAACTTGATTTGATTTCAAACATGATGATATGAAATGATTTTGAATAAGTGTCCTTATGGTAATTTATTCATCCTACCAGATTGCATGGACAACCAATCGCTGCAACCGCCAGGTGTCTAGAGTAAATCACTAGGTAGAAGGTTCACTTGAGATGATGATGATATGAGATGATTATTTGGAGGGTTTTACAATGTTTTTGTAGCCATTTGCATTTGAAGAGGAGTTGTGTAAGATGATCACAAATAAAAGTCAATTTGTGTTGCCCCAATCATGGAAAATATGCTCATTTTTAATGAGCGTAATTTGCATGATTAAGTGTTTGGGTGTTGACTTTGATTATGAAACTGAATTTGTTGATTTTGTCTTTCCCTTCAAGCGATGATTCGATGGAGAAGATATGAAATGATGAAAGCAATGAAACAAATGATAATGGTTGGAATGAAATAAATGTTTTTGTTTTTGTTTCAACTATGATTTTGACCTTTGTTGATAATTGTGCACTTCTATCCCTTGGAGCAATCCAACCGTATGGCTTTCTTAGGGAATTGAGATGATAACAATTCAGTTTTTGCATGAGGTGAATCACTTTTCAAGGGCCTTATGGTAATTTATCCATCCTACCGGATTGCATGGATTGCTAGTCACTGCAACCGCTAAGTATATAGGATAAGTTACTATATACGAGGATCACTTGAGGCTAAGTGGAAGAAGGAAATGTACACCTCTATCCCTTGGAGCAGTCCAGCCTCATGGCTTTCTTAGGGAGTTGAGATGAGAACACTTCTATTCTTTCAAGAGCTTGTTGAATTTGTTTTTGACCAAAGGAATTGAGATATCTTTGGAGTTTTTTTTTTTTTAAGACAAAAGATGCATGGAAATGTTTTTGATGTTTTATGTTTTTGTATGACAAAAGATGCATGGAAATGTTTTTGGTGTTTTATGTTTTATATGACAAAATATTCATGGAAATGTTTTTGTGTGTTTTATGTTTTAATGATTTTTAAGAAAAAATGATGTAAAATATTTTTAAATATTGATTTTGACCAAAGGAATTGTGTTACCTTTGGAGCTTTTTTTGAATTGAATGTGACCAAAGGGTTTGATTCCATTGGAGCTTTTTGAATTTGATTATTTGAAATGTTAATGTTTAATGTGATTGTTGGGGTAGGTGTGAGACCTTGAATCCCCCCAAGTTGTTTGATTGATTATTTGATGTGATTGATGGGGAAGGTGTGAGACCTTGAACTCCCCCAAGTTGTTTTGTGATTGTTTATGTGTATGTGTAATGATTGATTGTTCAAATTATTATTTTTTTTGTACATGTTATGAAATAAATATGTTATGAATGAATGCAAATGAATGAAGGGTGTTGCTTTATTAATCATTGTTCAAAGATATTTTTGAACCATTTGAATGAATGGTGTTGCTTTATTGATTGTTGTTCAAAGAGATTTTGAACCATTTGAATGAATGGTGTTGCTTTATTGATCGTTGTTCAAAGAGATTTTGAACTATTTGAATGAATGATGTTTCTTTATTGATCGTTGTTCTATTTTTATTTGCTTTGTTTTTTTTTTGTATTGTTTTTGTAAATGGAAATTTGAGACCATTATTGCGATTTTGTAAAATGGATTAAATGAAATGAGATGTGCAATGAATATAGGTGAGGTTTTTATGAGACTCAAACATTCTAGCTGTTTTGATCAATGTTTGTATACTGACTTTTCAAGACTTTTTGACAAGGTATGAATCTTGCTATGACGACCAAGGTACATCATATCCCTGTGTGTGCAAGTGAGTTCATTCCTGTGAGATGCATAAGGATACCACCAGTGCCAAGCAGGCTCTCAACCAAACCTGTACTGAGGATCACCAAATGAATGCCACCATCCTAGGTTTTGTACTAAGTATGACTAGACCACTAGGCAATCTAGGTTACCAAAGCTAGCTCGTCCACATGCAAACATTGGTCTGCACACACGCCGAAGCCAATGTGATAGACATATCATCATGCGTAAGGATACCGCCAGTGCCAAGTAGGCTATCAACCAAACTTGTACTGAGGATCACCTTATGGTTTTCCAAATGCTGAGAGTTCCAGGGATTCAAGTTCGACTCCCTTATTTTCTTCAATTTTATTGGGATACTTGCTCTCATATATAGTGATAAAAATCACTGTTTATTTTTCTCTTTTTTTTTAGTGACAATAATCACTGTTTATTTTGAGTTTTTTTTTTCTTGAGCAAGGGATTTGAATTTTGAGTGATGGGGATCACTATTTCTTGTGCTTTTTGATGTGTGCACTTTGAGGGTTTTGATGTCTAACTTTGGAGTTTGTACTTTGACTTTTGCAATTTTTTGATGTTTGCAACTTTTTGAGAATTTGGGATTTTTGATAGTGGTGAAAACCACTATTTATTTTGGGGAATTGGGTAGGGAAGATGCTTGTCCTTTTGCAAACTCTCAACATTCTTGAACCATTCGCATAGGGGGATGAGCAAGATGACCTTTTCACGTAAGGTAACCTAGACCACTTCACGGATTTCATCTGTCTTTGTGCAAAACTTGGATTGTTAATGTTAAAATGTGTTTGGGATATGATGTACACAAGGCATAATCTAAGCAAGACTCTACCTCCTAAAAATCAAGATAGCTTTCTACGAAACCTGAAGAGAAGCTAGAAATGGTTGAGTGACCAAAACCCCTAATGACATTCTACAACAAATGATTAGGTGAAGCGGTGGACACAAATATGGAATGTAAAAAAATGTGGGTGGAAATGATAAGTATAACATTGAACTATGATTACTTTCACTACATTGATTTTGAACGGTAAGTGGTGTACCATCATGGTGCTAGACACGTATGAGCAACTCTAAAAATGTAAAGTGCTAATGATGAGTATGTCTAAATGCAAGCGATGATAGAATGCAATGGGATGCAATGTGATGAGATGCGATTTTTTTGGATTTTTGATATTTTGATAATGTTTTTGAATTTTTGATTGATTTATATGTATGAAAAATGCAATGCGATGCAATGTTTTTGTATTTTGATGTTTTGATGATTTTTGAAATGCAATGCGATGCAATGTTTTTGTATTTTTATATATGTATGTACATGTGACCAACGGGCTTATTTGGGGCCATTGGGGCATTTGGGGGGGACCAAAGGGCTTATGGATGCCTTTGGGGCTTTTTGGTTGACCTAGACAGTTTTTGACCACCTAGGAGCATTTTAGGTTGACCAAGCGGGATGTAGGCACCCTTGGAGCATTTTGAAATGAAATTTGACCAAAGGGGTTAGGTTCCTTTGGGGCCTTTTTGAATTGACCAAAGGGGTGTGGTTCTTTTGGAACATTTTGAAATGAATTTGACCAAAGGGGTTTGGTTCCTTTGGAGCCTTTTGATTTGATTTGACCAAAGGGATTTGGTTCCTTTGGAGCCTTTTGATTTGATTTGACCAAAGGGATTTGGTTCCTTTGGAGCCTTTTGATTTGATTTGACCAAAGGGATTTGGTTCCTTTGGAGCTTTTTGATTTGATTTGACCAAAGGGTTTTTGTTCCTTTGGAGCCTTTTGATTTGATTTGACCAAAGGGATTTGGTTCCTTTGGAGCATTTTGATTTGATTTTTTTTTTGCATTTTGAATTTTGATATGAATGTGGAAGGTGGTTCAAGTGAAATGAGGTGGCGAATGTGAAGGTATGTGTGTGAAAATATGGTGGAAATACAAATGAATAACACACAAATAAAATAAACTTGTCTTCTAAGTTTTTTTTCAAATTTTGTTTTCGATATTGGAATTTTTTTTTAAGTTTTTGATTTTTTTTGTAATTTTGAGGTTTTTGATTTTTTTTTTTTTTTTTTAGGTGTTGTACCTTAATCATCACCAATTTTTTTTGTGCTTGGTGAGCATGGGGAAGGTGTGATGCCTTGAGTATCCCCACAATAGTTTGTGTTTGGTGAGCGTGGGGAAGGTGTGATGCCTTGAGTATCCCCACAATGGTTCTGTTGACTACCAGGGTTTTGATCGGATGCGATGAGTGGACTTTCACTAGAAAAGACTCCCTTGTCGATAAGATCTTGGACCACATTTTTAAAGGCTTTGCAATCATTGATGTCATGGCCCACTTGTCGATGATAGAGACAATAACGGTCTTCCCTATACGATCTAGGTTTATGTATTTTGGTATCTGCAGGACGTATGTCAAGTAAAATGATTGTTTTTGCATCCTGCAACTTTTGAAAGATGATTGACATGGGCTCAAATAGAGGGGTCCAAGTACGGGGCTGATGATTTGGATGAGATTGGCCATGTGGACGAGGTTGATGAGGTTGTTGAGGTGGGTGAGGTTGATGAGGTTGTTGAGGTGGGTGATTTTGATGAAGTTGTTGATGACTCAATTGTAGCTCAATGCTTGTGAGGCGGTTCAAGATTTGTTGTAAAATGAGCATAGTGCATTGGTGAAATGGTTGTTGTTGATGAGGAGAAGGTGGAATGATGGTGTGTTGTGTTGATGAAGCACCATACATGTGATTGATTGGATGTGTGGGTATGGTTATAGTTGGGGGGCACAACACCCAAGATGGATCTTGGGTGAAGAAGGTGGGGGGTTGATGGGATGTTGATGGTGGGTAAGTGGAAAATTGCATTGCTACTGAAGGAGGGGGTTATAGACCATGGTGCTTATGGGTGCTATGGATGGAATGGACACAGGAATTTATGAAACAACACTAATGGGTGCTTCATAAAGGGGGTTTGTGCAAATGACTTGTTGATTTGGTATGATGATGGGAGGTTGATTAGATGATGATGGATGGGTATGGGCTATGGTGGTAGCAGTGTGCTCAAAAAGTGGATTTGCAAAGGCTTGGCTAGACTGTTGTGGGTGTGGGAAGGTGACTTCCTGATGGAATGATGGGATGGTATGGGGTGGAATGGTAAGCGGTGGTAGCAATGGAAAAACCCTTCTAGCTGCACTCAGGTACATCCTAACTGCATCCATGTCTACAAGTGTGACACGATCATCAGTTATGGCAGGTGGTTCACTCCTAGGAGTCTCGAGAATAGCAGTGTGAGTAGCCCTATGCATAATATCTATGTCTAAAATGGGGGCACCACTAGAGGGTCCTACATTTAGGCTTTGGTACATAGTAGAGGGCATGTTGACTTGCCCTAGCATCGAAGTGTTAGGGGCCTCACTAGACTAGGTTGCCATGGGGGAGGACCACTGACTCTGTATCAATGCTAATTTTCTTGCTTGACTACGAGTTACTACCATACGCTAATATGCAATCTATGTGAATGAAAAATAAAGTACAATGCAATACAACATGCCAAGCAAATAAACATACAAAGTGTTTGACCCTAGTTTGCACTAAGTTTTTGAATTTTTCATTTTCATTTTGGTGTGTTTTTGTGTGTTTTTAATAAATAAAACCAAATGGGATTAAGCCATGGGCCCCCCTGGGGGTTCTCTTCCCTCGATTCACCCTTACAAGATGATTAGGGGAAGGAGGTGAATTCATCTTTGAATTGGGGGTTGGTGATGAAATCCAACTTGACCAATGTTTTGATGATATGTGTGTGTGAAGGTTTTGTTTTCTATTGTGTGATGCAAATCTAACATGCAATTCTATTTTTATGCCTAATGCAAAAAAAAGGAAGACAGAGAATAGCAGACAAAATAAAATCAGGGGCAAAAATTGCAACTTCAGGTAAGATTCGACCAAATTCTGTTTAACAGGGCTAACCGCGGGTGGGCGGTTAGTTCTGGTAAACCATGGGTACACGGTTTGCCAACCGCATGTGTGCATTTGGGAGATCCCAACCATGGGTGCGTGGGTCCTTTCTGTCAATAGAACAAAGCCGAATACAAGCCCAAACCCCAAAAAAGAAATACCTGAGTTATTTCTAACCTGGTACATGCAAGATGATTATTCCCTACTGTGCATATGCAGATCCTCATTTATTTTGCTTTGTTATTATGTGTATGAATGCAATATTTAAGTAGATTTTTCTATCCTAAGACCTAAATGCAAGCATTGGCATACAGAACTGAAACCCTTAATCTACTTAAATGCTGCCTAAAACCAGAACTGAAGGAAAAATTAAAAATATGAAATAGGGTACAGACCTGTGTTCCTTTCGATGTTCCTTCCAACTTTCAACCATCGATTTCCGTTCCTTCACACAACCGTGATGTGTTTCCTCAAAGAGGTAAACCACGTGCATGCGTTCTATCAAGCAGAACTATGATTCAGTTTCACATAATACCAATCAAGTTTTCAAATATTACAATCAAATCTCGTGTGCTTCAAATTCCGACACCTATACACACAAACAGATATCGAGTAAAAAAATTAAAAAGAAGCAAGGCAAAACAAAATGGAACCCTTGGGAGGTCCCACCATGATCACCATTTTTGTAACCAAAAGAACTAAACACAAACAAAGATATAATACAGAAAAGAGAGATTGCCACAAATGAATCTTTATATTGATATTTGATACAATTTTACAAATATTTTGAATTGCCCCAAATGTGTTGGGGGTAATGTAACAATGCTTTATCTCGCCTCTCTTCATGAAATACAATGATTTTTATAGGAAAGGGGTCTTCCAAATCTTTAATGAGCTTGTGTGTTCTCCATTCCTCAGCTACAACTTCAAGGGGTGAGTGGGCTTTGGTATCCAATGTAGGGACCACTCCTAGCTTCAATAGCTCTTCAAATACCTATCTCCTACACACATGGAAATCAAACAAGGGTTAATAGCACTTGTATAAATGATTGCAAAACAATGCAAATAAAAACCCTTGAAAGGAATGCTTGCAGGAAACATAGAAATACTAATTAAAAATGCCTTGCTAACAAATTGATAACTTACTTATCTATACTACTCAAAATGTTCTAAAAATTTGTGGGGATGTTCTTGAGGATGTTAGGAACCTACCCTCAAAATTTTAGCTCAATCCGAGTTCGGATGAGGGAGATATGGCCAAAATAAGTTTGGTAGTTTTTGTAGAACCACGGGTCCGCGGTTGTGATTGTGTAACCACGGGTGTGCGGTTTAGAAACCGTGGGATTGTGGTTGTGATTGTGTAACCATGGGTATGTGGTTTAGAAACCGTGGGACTATGGTTGTGGACTATGTAACCGTGGATGTGCGGTTGTGCAGAGATGGCAGAAAACCTTGAAACTCAGATCCGGGACCTCGATGGCTCGAACTCCATGATCGTTGGTGATTCCCTGCAGTGATTTTGATAGCATAACGATGTATTTTCCAGCCCCCTTGCTTGATGGAATGGTGTTTCTTTTATAGGTAATTTTGGGTTTTGGAGGGAAATGAGAGGTGGCAAGCCAGGGCTGCCAAGTGGCAATCCTGGGCTGCCAAATGGAGGGGGCAGTTAGAGTGAGTCACCTAGGGTGTCTCACTTAACTGGGGTGATGTGGGTGCAAGTGGAGTGAGGTGTAAGGGTTGTCCCATGTGAAGGGACAAAGGGGACAAGGGTGTATGAGATGTGGCAAGGTGGGGTAGTGAGGTGGCTAGGACACATGTCTAATGGGTAGGCGAGGGTATCCTAGGGGGATTTTCCAGATTTATTAAAATCTGGAAAATAGGATAATGTGCAGGATTTTTATGCCTAAGTTTAGACTTAGGCATATATTATTATGTAGAATTGTGGTGTGCAATGTGGGTGAAGTGTACATGAATTAATATACCTAAGTTTAGACCTAGGCATATATTTTATCATGCAGAATTATGCGGTGAATTGTAAATGCCTAGATTTTGGTGTCTACAAATAATATAAGTGTTTATCTCTTTTAGATATTTTATGTGTGTTTCCTAAAACTATTTAGTGTATTTTTTTATTTGTTGTTTGCAAAGAGATATTTTTCACATGTTTGAATATTGTTGATGTAATTCTCAATTTTTTTAAATAATTTCACCTGTATACTTGTAAGTCGACAATCGGTAATGAAATTTGGTCATGTAAACCTACCAAAGTATGGATATGAATCCCATACCTGATCAGGGAGTACAATTCCTACCAGTCCTCACCCATATTGACTGTGGGTAATGATACACCCTTCGAAGAGGAATGCATGTTTTTTTACATGGCTAAGACAGTTCTTGGAGTTGGCTTTGGTGAAAAAAATAGGGTTCATGTCATCCGAGCCAATGTGTGGAGATGAATCCCACTATTGTTGGACTCTATTAGTGGTTGGGTATGAAGTTCCAACTCACTAATGTTAAAATATGACGTGGTGTGTGTGGTTCCTTTTATACTAAAAAAGTAAAACAAAAGAGCACTCAATGATACTTCACTAAATGCAAAATAACATTTCACTTTTCATAAGTATTGAATAAATAATGGAACCTACAAAATGCATACCCTATATGGTAACCTAACTATTAGGTAGGTTGCAAATAATCAAACCATGCAAATGCATGCTTAAGTTGTTATTTTCCTATTTTTCTTTTAATTTTTGTTGTTTTTAATAAAAAGCAAAATATACTTTTCAACAAATAAGGAAAAGAAATAAAAAAAATTATCTAACCCTACCTAAATATTAATAATGCAAATTAAATGTCTATATACTCATCTTGAAAGCATAAGATGTTATTTCTATTAATTTGAGTTGTAGGCTCCCTATTTTGGGGCTATCCTAGGGTGGAATAGTTGCAAATTTGGGGGTCATCCCTGGGTGGGATAGTTGTTGTGGCCATCCCTAGGTGTTCCAATTAGGAAATCAGGGGTCTTTTCAGGCCATAATGGCCAAAACATGCAACATTTCAGAGATAAAAATAGAGTTAAAACTTACCTAAATGAAATTGGATAGGGGTCCCACCATAATTGCCACTGTAGAGCAAAAATAATGGTGCACCTAGCAAAGGGAAATGAAATGCACCTATTTATTTAAGCATTCAAAAGTGACATTAATGTAATCATGATGAAAAATAAGTTAAATAAATGGGGGTTCTCTTTATATTAATATATTTACAAAATACATGGTAACAAAACATCCCCTTGAGGGCTCATAATAGATACAATTTATTACAAAAGTTCAAAGGATCTAATCCTTTTAGAAACTCAAGGTGCACCTCAGTGTCTTCCTCACACTCACCAAATGAAGATCAAGTTTTTGGTACCACTACGATAATCTATCCATATTCAAACTTGTATATCTTTACTTGCATGCTAAAATACCTAGATCTACACACAAAGAATTCAAATTAGTTAATAGCATATGCAGATTGAGATAAAATCAAAGAGATACATGTAATGTTAAATATAAAAAGGGATCTAGGTGGTTCAAAACTATTCCAAATTATACCAAAACTTATTATAATGCATATTATCTACTTTAGATATGATATATGTAGAAACAGAAAGGAAATTATATGCAAAATCCATGGACATCCTTGGGTGTTCCAATTGGGATTTTTAGAATGAAAAACCTAATTCAAGGTTAAAAAATACTCCAAAATGCATAAAATCTTAATATGATACATATAATCTACTATAAAAATGGTCTATGCTAAAATTGAAGTGAAATTTTATGCAGATTCATGGTCATCCCTAGGTGTTCCAATTGTGATTGTTAACCATCCTTGGTTGGTATGACCACCAAACCTGGTGTTTTTTACCACAATTTTCTTTGGGATATGGTTCAAACTACTCCTAGGGGTTTTTCATTAAATTTAGTGATATAATTCACATAAATGGGTGGGTTTTGGAATATATTTACATATTTTTGGGTGACTTGGAAACCTGCTTCACTTGATGATGATTCCAGGTGAAAACATGTAGTGAAAGGGAGAGTTAATATTGGTAGCACTTCGTTGCAAAATATTGCAAATACCTCCTTTAAAAATTGGATGGAATGACTCCAATTTATAGCTCAAGAGGGCCACATGGTCAAATGGGCAAGTTAGGGCATGCAAGGTAGGTACTACCATTTGTCAAAACCCTTGCCATAGATTAATAGGGAGAAGCCTCCAATTTGGGCCTCCACTTTGCAAGTTGTGATGGATTTGATAGGCCCTCAATATATCATAAATCATTGGGCAGGATAAATGGTAGAATTTGATTGTCATTTGTCTCGTCCTTGATTTTTTGAAGGTCCTAGGCCATGACCATCCCACCTAGGGATGGTTGTTGGTGGCCATCCTTGGGTGGGATGACCATGAACTATGGTTGTATTGGGGTGGTACAACCATGACTACATGGCCCAAAACTTCCCAAAAGTGGTTTAAACCTTCCCAAAAGTGGTTAGGACCACTATTTAACCCTTGAGGGTTGCCCAAGGGGGCCATATGGTGTTGATAAAAGTGCATCAATGCATTCTAATCAGATTGACATGATTTGAGTGTCTATAGAGAGCATTAATTATGTTAGAGAAGGGGTGAAACTTATAACCAAGGCATACAAGCACTACATAAATATTGTAGCATCTATCATCCATTATAAAACAAATTCCAAGTGTTTAAGATCATCTACCTTATTTAAGCATTGAAATAAAAGTACCATGACACTTGTCATTCTCTAAAAAATCATCTTCCTATTTAAGGCACCTAAAACCAAAGAGGGAACTGCACTCAGTAGCAAGGAGTTACAAATTGTAAGAAAAGAGAAGAGCATTTAAAGCTCTTGGTCAAGACATTCAAAGAAATTCAAAGAAGCCATATTTTAGGTGCCACCATTCAAGGATTGAATTCAAGGTAGAATCAAATCCTACCATTGGTCGTAGCATCCAAGAGAAGCATTAAATATTATTGTCATCCACATATTAATTCAATGCTAGTTATTTAAATTTTGAAAAATTATAATGGTAAAAATTTACCTTATTTTAATTTACTTTCATCAAAAGAAGTTATAAGGGTATAATATAAGGTTGAAACTATAGGAAAATCAATCACATTTGGATGTAAAATTAAAGGAGAATTCTACACCAGAAATATCTTTATTTGCAATTTAAAACATAGGAGAAATAAGGATTTCTACTTGGAAAAATTAAATTTCTATCATTGTAAATATTATTGTTTTCTAATATTCCAAATTAGGGAGTTATAAGGAATACTACACCAAAATTAGATTATTGGAATTTAGAAACATTAAAAGGCTATAAAATGAAGTTCATCAAAGAATATCAAGGGTTGGAATTAATTGGTATACTTGTCTCAAAACCACATTAAAGGGATAAAAGAAATACAACTATTAGAACTTCATAAAAATAACAAGTGCTTAGTTCAATAGGAGAAATAAGGAGTAAGAGAAGTTGATTTTTTCTATTTACAAAACTTTACAAAAATCAACCCAAAATTGAACTACTATTTCTAAAGACACTTTATCAATCATATAGCATATCCAAAATTACTAGGGAGACATATGAAATTCCACAAAACTTTATAATAATAGCAAATCCATTTGGGAGTCATAAGGTTTCTACAAAACCTAAATTCCATAAAGGTTTTATCAAATTAATTCACATCTCTTAATTAGGGAGATATAAGGACTCTAAAAAATCTAAGCCTTGGATAGGTTTATCAAATTGGATCATTTACTCAATTTACTTGAGAAATATATAGTATTCTAAAGTTATTAAGAAAACAAAGAGAATACTACACTTCATCTACTAGGGAGATAGAGGGGAGTATACTACAAAGGATTCATCAAAAATATCTTTGAAACAGGAAAAGGTAAAACTAAGAGAGATGTATACCTCAAGTAATATGGTAAAAAATGATTTGAATGACACTATTAGAAATAAAAGAGCAAGTATCATTTAAAGTGGAATGAAGAATTCACTTATGAAGTTTGAAGAAAAATTAGACCTTACTTTAAAAAGGATACATAGTGAAGCTTTAAAATATAACTTTGAAACGATGGAACATTATTTACATGCTCGACTCAATGAAGTAATTGATAATGAAAAGAATGACATTAAAATTCCTTTAGAATATGGAATCATATTTTATATGGCACTACTTATATTCAAATGTTATAAGTATGAAAATGTAGAATAGATAGGATTGATAGAATTACTTAAACTAAAAATAAAAATGGATGAATTATCCCTAGAAAAGATATTTCAATCCTCATGTAGTATCAGTACTTCAAATTCTACTAACACAAAATCTTATCATGATGCTCTAAGTGTATGTTCAGAAGCTTCTATATAGGACATGGAGAATGATAAGAGGAAAAAGGAAAAGAGAAAATACTCTTGCAAGAAACTAGTGATAGTACATCTACCTATGAAAGTATTGACTCCAATAAAGAAGAAGAAGAAGAATAAGAATAAATTCATGGAGGTATACAGTGCAATGTGAATTAAAGATAATGTAAATGAACATATCAAGATGAAGAATTTATGAAGACAAATATCCATATTAAAGACTAAAGTCTTCAAATACCAAAATAATTTAATACAAGAGGGTTTAATAGTATATTACATCATTTGGGTCATGTAAATGTACCACCTTTGGTACATAGTTAGAGTAGTAGATTACTTTAGGGGAAATTTAGCTAGTTTCTTCAAGCAATGTATTAAATTCACAAGTTTCCATGTGCAAGGTGTCCCCTTGTATAGCTAGGTAGAGTGTTGGCCAAGGAATCTATCTTCCTATATAAAGGGCCTTATAGTGAGTGATCATACACACCAAGTATATCAAGTACATCAAGTTAATTATAGTAGAAAGTATTAGATATTAGTAGAGCTCCTTTATGGAGCACAATATAGTTCTTTTACTTATATAAATGGAGTGACCATCACCTCCATACTGCATTGTATTTTCATCACTTTCTATTTATAATATATTTTAGTCATATTGCAAAATTCCATTCATTCATATTTTTTGCATGTTATTAGGACATGTGATAGATATCTCCCATTGCATATATTCTCAAAATATAACAACCAAAAGATATGAATTTATAACAAAAGGTATCCCATGGTGTGATGAAATTTGTCTTGTCCTGGTCCTTAAGGCAAACTATGATTTGATTGTATCCTGAGAAATCATCCATGAGTGAAAACACACCATATTTGGTGGTGAAATCTATAATATGATCTATGTTGAGGAGATGAAAATAATCCTTTGGGTATGCTAATTTAATGTCCTTAAAATTGGTACATATCTTGATTTTTATTGTCTTCTTAGCTACATGAATGATGTTAGATATCCAATCAAAATAATCAATAGATTTTATAAAACTAATATCAAGGAGTTGTTGGAGCTCCTCCTTGACCAAATTGGTGACCTTATGATGCATGTTCCTAAGTTTTTTCTAATAGTACTAGCACTAGGATTAACTACCAAATGATGCATAACAAAGGAGGGATCAAGCCCTGACATGTCGGCATATGACCATGCAAAAATATCATGAAATTAATTCAACAATTTGGTCAACTACTCCTACTCATCCATGGAAAAGGATTTACCTAGCTTAATGGTTATAGGAATATCTATAGAAACCCATATTAAAATCTATGGTATCTTCAATGAGAATGGAATACTCATCCTCAAGAGGAGGTAGGGCATGAATCACTTCTAGATATTAAATTTCCTTGAGATACATAGAACCAAAATCCTCTTGAGAGCTAGAAGAATCAACCCATGCAATATCCATAGGAGGCTCTTGAAGAAAAGGATTGAATTAATTTTGTGATAAAACATTGGTGGTTCCTCACTCACCTTTAGATTTTCAAATTGCTTAGTGATGTGCGATGAGGAAACTTATGGACATAAATTAAAATCAAATTGGTCTTACTCAACCATTGAAAAATATTGAAAAGGATGAGGGTAACCAGAATGGTGATAAGTTGATCTTTGAATTTGAACTTTAGACATTGATGAAGACTTGAAGGGGTATCTCTCAATGCATGAATCCAAGGAAATCCAAGAAGAATATTAAAATATGCAAGGCAAGACACCACATAGAACAAGGTATCTAAGATCTTAGGTCTGACCCTAAGGGGGAGAGATACAATACCACAAGCCTTTTGGGACTCATTATTGAAATTTTTGATGATGCTATCAGATTTAGTTAAATCTTCCTCTTTTAACACAATTTTTTTGAATAATTCATAAGTGCATAAATTGAGATAAGAACCATTGTCAATAATAATCTACTTTATGAAATTTTCCTTAACAAACATAGTACTATAGATGGAAGAATCCCCTCATGGGTTTGAGGAATGAATATCGTCATCCAAAAATAATATATGATGTATCTCAAGAGAATTCACAACATAAACTATAGCACTAGGAGAAATTTCATGAGGAATAGATTGTTGAATTAGAAGCTTCAACAAGGCTTACCCATTAATAGGAGAAGTTTTCAAAAGCTCTAATAGAGAGATCTTGTATTGGATACTAGCTAACTATTGTTGAATATCAAAGGAGATTTTAGGTTGTGGCTTCAACACTAAATGTCGATTTTCTACCCTTGTGCACCTTCTTTGTGTATTCTTCAAAATTAAGGGAGGTTTTGAATGTGGGTTCACTACATAAAAAAAGGATTTTAAGAGCAGATAAAATAATATTTGTTTTATGGCAATAAAAAACCACCCTAATATATCCTGAGAGGGTGGTTTAATACCGCCCTCTTAGGGTAACTACCCTCTTAGGGTAATCCTGAGAGGATGGATTTCAACCACCCTCTTAGCACTAAGTATGGTTTTAAACTACCCTCTTAGGGTGTCCTAAGAAGTCATTTTAAGACTACCCTCTTAGGGTGAGGTCTCACTTGAAAAAATAAATTATACGATGCGTAGGAAAAATGAAACAATGCATGGCAAAAAATTAAACAACACATGGGAAGATGGGTTGTTGATGGAGGTGTGTCACTTATAAAAAAATCATTATGCCCTATGCCCTTGTTATGGAATATGATGGGTGTTAATTGAGTAATGGGACTCCTATTTATGAACAACTTTTTAGAAGTACGATCCACTTCCAATGGTGGAGATGCTAGATTTTGTACCTAAGTTCTTTGAAATTCCATCATAGCCAAAACAAAAATAAAAAACTAGACTTTTTATAGCACAGATTGATCTCCTCTAGGTACTAAGAACTTTTCACTACATCTAGGTAAAACCCAACTCATTTTAATACAAGTTTTATTGATGAGAGTTTGTATTCAATTGGTATGAAAAGACTGATCTTGGGCTTATACATGTGAATTTACAGTATCTGGAATGTGGGTATTGTGTCCTATCATTTTAGTGCCTATAGTTATGAATTTTATAGTGTGATTGGCCCTTGGCCCCCTTTATGACAACATTGGATTGGTCCTACCCATTTCTTCTACTAATTTCTAGGTACACGTGGTTAGGAAATAAAAAAACAAGGGGATTCCAATATAAATGGTTACAACATTTAGGGTACTGGATCCTTGGTACCGGGTTGTCTGATTTCCTCATTACTTATGAATTCTTCATATTTTTAGGAGACCTAGATACTGTAAGATCCTCTACATCTATACACCACCTAGTTGTATAGTCATGATACCAAGCATTGGGCTTTCCAATATGGATAATGATATACCTCATAGAAATATTTAAGTTGATCTAGGTAGTATGTGTTTTTATATCTTACTAGTTTTTCTTATTACTCCACACAAACATGCACACACACACACATATGGATTTTTTGGATTGTTGGTAAGCACTTGAATGCGATTTACTGTGTGGTGAAACAAAGAAGGAAAGTGTGGAGAACAAGACTTCCCAACAATCATCAAGTAGTGGTGTTGTTCCCATGGACATGCCCAAATCACCAATGCCTTTAGTAGAAGGTCCTAAACATGGCTTAGGCTCTGGATCCAAGGAAGAGGCCATAACTAGTAAAGAAACTTTGGCTTTGGAGGCTAAAATGTTTGTCATGGAAGTTGATCACTAGGTTTAGGCCCAGAATTCAAAAAAAAAAATGTAAAATTCTACATCCAATCATGTAGCTATTGTACTAGATGGATCAGATGACAAGAACATTGATGTGGAAGGCAAATATAGAAAAGGGATGATTGATCATCAGGAAGCACAAGCAGTTTTGCCAGCTAGAGAATCCATTAAAGGAGAAGACACATCATCAAATAATGAGGAAATGATACCCAATCACACTGGTAAGTTTTTTTTGACCACCATCCTCTTTGATGTGCACTCCATTGAGTATTTGGCTAGCAATCAAGTCCATTTATTATTTCTCTTCTATAGGAGATTTTGATTTGAACATAGCAGTAGACCAGTTCTTAGGCTTTAGATTCCATTTCTTAGATTGAAACAGTCCATATGACTTGAATGAAACATAGTATAAAGTTGCTTGTTTTGTCAAGAATCCAATCGACAATCTATGTTAAAAATTCAATCAAGATCATATGGAAATTGGACTTTGTTAAGGATATCTAAGATCATGTAATGAAACTGCAATAATCAGGTTGCCCTGAGGAGTCATAATCAGTAGATTTCCCTAGTTCACATCAGTTGAATATGGGTATAGTTAATGCAACAATGATGTTGGCTGAAAGTTGAGGTGGTTACTTTATTGACCTTCAAATCTTGATTAACTAGGAAACATTGCTCTATAAGCCTCTATCCCTTTTTGGCCAGTGATTTCAATAAATTGATTTATCTTATTAGTGCTTATTGCCTCTTTAGGCATATGAAATCTATATTGAATATTCCTTATCCAATCAAATCAGAAACTTATTTTCTCTTTAGTAATTTATCAATCCTTGTTACCCTTCAAAATCAACAACTTTTTGCTTTTTAGTCATTTGTAAATCCTTTTTACCCTTTGTTTTTAGTTGTATATTCCAATATAGATCTGGAATGGCATTTGATAGTGGTAGATAAGTATTATGGAAAAATATTCTTCCAGTGATTGTACATTTTCAAGGGTTTTATCTTTCACCAAGACCTAATTTATTTTAACAATAGGGAAATGAGATGGTTAATGTTTATATGGAATAGACTAGGTATCTAGAGTGTATAAACTATCATTCAAGTTGCAAAGAGTACACAAGGAAGGAGAAGTGTACAATTTTTAGAAGAAAGAGAGATCTAGAAAAGAAAAAAGAAAGGTTTCCTTTATTTAATTTACCATCTATTTATGGTTTCCTTCCTAATAGAATATAGTGAAATAAAATGGAATTGGATGCATGTTGACTTTACACTGTACTTAAATTGTTTGAAAAATTCAAGTGAAAATTTTTTCATATTTTTTATTTGGATGCATAACATGGTCATAATGAGGATGGGAACACTGAACCCTCACAACTTGAAATTGTTGCAATACAATGGGAGGATAACTATTTGGAGGAAGTAATAATTATATCACATTCTAACACAAAACAACCTTACCCTAAACCAAGAGTCATGACCAACAAAAAAAAAAAAAAAAAATTATCTAGTTTATCCAAGCAATATGAATGCAAACATGGTATCTTTTCCTATGAATGCATGTGAAATGAATATATATATATATATATATATATATATATATATATATATATATATATATATATATATATATATATATATATAACAAATACGAGTAATTCATATGCTACAAGATCACTCTTAGAAATTGAGGATACTGCCAAGAAAGATCCAAAATTGGAACATGAAATGAATTACCAAGATACATATGAAAATAAGCAAGTTGGGCGTAGCAATGTTAAACAAAGTGAAACATAAGGGTCTCTAGGTACAAGTTTATCATCAATAGACATAAAAAATCACCTTCTTTGCAAACATCAGGTAATTAATTTTTTTTTGTACATGACACTTCCAAGTTTTTCAATATTTATTTTATAAGAATTTTCAACCCTTTAAAACCATAATTTCTTTGAAATGCAGGTTCAAGGGAGGCAAGGGATATCCAAAATTATCCAGTGATTCCAATGCAAATGCCTTCCCAACAACAACATGGTAATGTCATGCCATTTATTTTGATATAATTGCAAATATTTTTAGACTACATCTTAGATTTTGCCTTTTTATGGTAGATGATTATCATTCATTAGACTACTATAACCACCATCACATTGTTGAAAATTTTGAGTAGCTATATTTTTATTGATGTCAAAATTTAGTTCATATCAATGCATAGGAATTTTCAAAATGAGGGTTAAAATATTTATATTTTAAGCCCAAGAGATTTGTTTTAAATACCCAAAAAATATATATATCTAGGCCCAAAGGAAATAATATTATAATATTTATTATTATAATATTAAAGTTATCAAGATAAATCCTAAGGTGAAGAAAGGAAATTTCTAGGCCCAAAGGAAATACTATTGAAGAACACAAGCTTATACTGAGAGGGGTGGTGAATAGTATAAGACCACTTTTTATTGTTCTTTCCCAATCAATATTATGCAATCTATAGATAGCAATATCAATAGTAGTAATCAAAACAATGCACAAATCATCACATAATAGAGACACCAATTTAACATGGTTCACCCAATGTGGGCTACTCCACAGAGAAAAAATTTCACTAAAAATTTCTCAATCAATCTCTTGGGAATCCTTTATCTATTACAATTTTTATGGACCTCTTTCCAAAGGAGATACCAATCCCCTAATAAAGTTTGTGGATCTCTATCCATAGGAGAACTCCTTTCTCCTTAGCTCTGATTGGTGATATTCTAGAAGAATTGTTGCCCCCATTGCTCTGGCTAATGTATATCTATCCACTAAAGAAACCTGTCCTCACTACCCTAGCTAATGGATCTCAATCCACTAGAGACTGTCATCCTTTATACTCTATCACCTTAAAATATCTATATCAAATTTGCACTAAACACAATCCTTTGATCTAGGACAAATTTACTCTATCTCTATCTCTGGTCTGGCACAAACCTATCCTCAAATCTACACCAAATTTTATCCTCAAATATGTACTAAATATAGTCCTTTGGTCTAGTGATGAACCATAAAATTGCTCATTTTTTGTACTTTTCCCATTATGTATATTCTTGTAGATATAACTATTTTTATGAAATTAATATATATAATTGATAGTTTATTGTGTATGTTCTCTAATATTTGTCTTTAAGTGTAATGTGTGTAGATTTAGTGGAAATCATTGTATTTTTATATGTTTTCATCAAGGTCCAACTCAAACCTGGCACTTACAAATTAATGAAGGGTAAACATTTGTAGAGTATCGATAAAAGGTACAAAGTCAGGTGCCAAGTTCTTTTAAAGTGCCTGACTCCCATTCGAAACCTAACTGTTAGGCGTCTAATTCTCATTATACAATGGAAGGCACCTGCTTCCTATTGTATGGCAAAAGGCACCTACTTTCTATTGCTCGGTGGAAGGTGCTTGCTTCCCATTTTATGGTGAAAGGTGTCTACTTTCTATTGTATGGTGGAAGGTGATTGCTTCCCATTGTATGGTGAAAGATGCTTGCTTCTCATTATGCAAACAAAAGGTGCCTGCTTCCCAACTTCTTCAGCCTCAGTGATTGCTTCCCATTAGCATCAAACTCTAGCACGAATTTGTGGTTAGTAGAACAGATCGAATGCGTCAACAACTAGCTTGAAAGGATTTTTAGCACCATAATTAAACACGGGATAATTTCAAAGGTGATTCATCACCTATGTTGCAGCTGTTACATGAATTTATTTTATAAATTGGGAAAATTGAATATTAGTATATTCTGGAAATAGAATACACTAGGATATTCTGATATTTTTCTTGATTCAAGCAACCAATTGTAACCATGAATAATGCATTGATTCGTTATAAATTTTAACAGGGTCGGCCGCATACTATATAAATATGCAGGCCACCCCTGAAGAAAACCCTCAAACTTTTTATGTAATTTTCCAAGTTGTAGACTGTTAATAAAATATCTTGCATTGTTCTTGTAAAAACTATTCTCTAAGAATACGATGAATATTCTACCATGGGTAGAACCTGCTGGGAGCCTGGGCTCACTTGAAACAAATTTATTCCCTTTTCCCCTATATTTCTATAATTATTTTAATATATTAATTTATTTCTAGCACTTCCCTATTTTTTGTAATTTCTAGCAAGGTAGACATTTATAATTTTCATGTTTTTTTAGTTCTATTTCTTAGAATTAGCATAGGATTATGGGTTTAAATATAAACTTCAACAAACATTAAAACACACCCCCCAAACCATAATCCAAGGGACTCATCTCCAAAGGAAGAATTACAAGCATAGATTTTGCACAACTACTCACAAGACTATGAGCTACCCCGGGTTGACAATTAAATGGAAGCAATTAACTGAACCATAGAAAAATGAACCAATGTTTTACCCAACATTTTGGCATCATTACCAGGGAGTAGCCATTGTAATTTCTTTTCTTAAGAAATCTTAGTTATAGTAGTTTAGAGTGTTTTCTTCAAAAACTTTCATATAAAACTTTTTATGAGTCCACCTAAGAACAAGGGACCAGACTGTCATTTTGTCAAAAACAAAGAAGTTGTTTCTCAAAATCCTTCTGCTTCAGTAGGACCTCAACTTGAGATTGAAATCTCATTATCTCAATCCCACCTATGTATTGGTGGCAACACCCACTATTTGCATAGGATTCCTGTGAAACAATTCAATAGAATCTTGGAGCAGGATCAGAGATAAGTAGAGTTCAATATTAGAAGGATCTACTAAGTCCTAAACATTGGAAAGCATTGTTAGATGGAACTATCTCAAACGTTGACTTATCCCTCTTTTTGAATGATAGAAGAAACAAAATAGAAGAATTGATAGCTTCTTTGAATGAAGCAGGGGTAGAAACACTAGTAGTAGGCAGAATGGCAAAAAAACTAGAGGAAACATCTACTAGTTTAGTTTTTCAATAGGAGAGGCAGGAGGAGATCACAATATGAAACACATATATCCTGCCCACCTTCCAATTTTTAGAGTACTGCCAATAGAAGATCTAGACATATTTCAGTTTTAATTTGATATTTTATGTAGATCTATGGATTACACCACAGATCCTCAAAAACTAAAATTATTCCCCTCTACCTTAGATGATTCAACTTTACATTGGTTCATCAACCTAGGGGATAAACGATTAACTACCTAGGAAGAGTTGAAGAAACTTTTCCTAGATCAGTATCAAGATTTTGGTAGAGCAAGGGATGAAGGAGAGGAAGTCCTATATATGACACAGAAGGAATAGGAGTTCATGGAAGAATATTGGAATAGTTTGAGTTTCAATTTGCAAAGATCACCCCATTCAAAACTAGGAGATAGGTCCCTAAGAAGTATTTTTCTGAAAGGACTGAAAAATGAATCCTTGGAGGCTTTGAACATGATCTTTGGGGGATACATTTACCAACACAAATTGGATGATATTCGATAATTGTGTCAAAATTTCTCAAGAAGAAAGGGTAAATTAACCTCTAGAAATGTTAAACAATCAACCACTATCACTACAACAAAAATAGGCAACATGTTAGAAGACCTTAAGAGTGAGATGTTATCATATCTGGCTCTTCAAATGGATACTCTTCTACTTCAGACAAATAATTAGGATAATGAGGCATCATTAGCCTAATTTTGTCCTAAATGCAAAGGCAAACACCCCAAAAATGAGTGCCCAAAAAACAAAGTCCGTGGGTGCGCTATTTTTAAGAAGGATCATAAAATGAATTTGTGTTAACAATTAATGAAATCAAAAGAGGAACCTGAAGTGGTTGAGACATACTTCATGGGTAAGAGGAGGAAATGGTAACATTATCCTATGGATAACAATATGCAATCAAGAATGTCATCCTATGGGGACAGTAATTATCAGAATCAAGGTCAAAACTAGCCACCCACCATGCGTTGGTATGGTCAACAACCTTGGAATCTATTTACCCAAGGAGAAAATACTTACAACCCTTATCTTTGGAAACAATATCAGCAACCTAGGTAGTAGTGGAGAAATCATAATGCTTGGAATTAGTATCCATAGCATACTTCTCCAACTCCACTACAAACAAGTCTACCAACTTTACTTGCTCCAAGGACACCTTAGTTACTAGCACAACCAAAAACAAACACAACAACAAGAAGCTAGCCTATCATATGGAAAATGAGATGTACCCTATGTATAATATTAAGGTATAATGTGATCCTATTCATTTAAGGTTAGGAAAGCAATTAGGTGTAGAAGTCACTCCTCTTGTAGAAGAAGAGGAACTGGTAGAAATAAAGAAAGAGGAATCACCCCTTATAGAAGAGGTAGAAGAAGAATCAAATCCTATACATAACAAATATGAGGTTCCTCCTTTTACACAAAGGTTGTAGGAACTCAAAAATCCAATACAAACAGAGTTTGATATCCTATCTAGTTTAAAGAACTTAATAGTCACAATTCCTCTCTTCCATGCCATAAGAGACACCTATTTATGGGAAGGACATAAGAGAGTTGTGACTCAAGAAACTAGGGAGAAAACCAACTAAATCAATCAGTTTGGTAGGTCATTTAGCTGAACTTATGCTAAGAAATACCTATAGCTAGAAATATTTAGATCCAGGGAGCCCAATGCTAATTGTAAAAATAGAGGTCTGTATTTTACCCAACACAGTAGTAGATTTGGGGGCTGCCATCTATGTCATACCCTAGGAAACCATGCAAAAACTAAAATTAACCAACCTGAAGCCCACAAAAACTTTTTTGCATTTGGCAAACAATTCTATAGTACTTCCTGATGGAATACTATAAGATATCACTACTACAGTAGATACATGGGAGTATCCAACAAATTTTTTAGTATTGCAATTTGGACTAGGTGGATACCCATTAATATTAGGTAGACCTTTACTGGAAATAGTTGATGCCTACATAATCTATAGAGATGGGAAAATGACCATTTCATATGGTCAAAATATAAATAAACTAATCATACATCCACTTACACAGTCTACATATTTATTGGGAGAACCAGAAAATGAAAATCAAAATGTTGATGGTCTATCAATGCTCCAACCTATGATGACACTTGAAGAGTTGGAAGATGAAAATGATGAGGATAGGATAATCTCCCACTTTTTTCAAGGAGAACCTTCTTGTCCTCCTCTTTATTTGCCATTAGTAGGAGTAAAAGACCACCATATTCAGCAAATATAAGTTGCACCTGGTAGGATGCTAAATATAGATAACAAGTTGAAAATAGAACAAAAAACTAAACTGAAACAAAAATTGAAAAAACATCAAGATGTCTTTCCTTGGGAGTATTATGACATGATAGGAATAGATCTTGAGACCTGTACACTTAGTATTTTTTTAGATATGATTGGAGAGACTGTGGAAGTGTACTTGGATTATTTCACTGTATATGGCGAGACTTTTGAAATTACCACAGAAAACTTGGAAAGACACTCAAACATTATGAGGAAACTAACCTGTACTTAAGCAATGAGAAATGTTATATGTTAATGCAGGAAGGGATAGTTTTAGGACATCACCTTTCTGAAGAGGGGATCAAAGTAGTTAGAAATAAAATTGAATTCATCCAAACTCTGCCTACTCCCAAAACATAAAATGACATTCGTAGTTTCCTAGGATCAGCCGATTATTATAGGAGGTTTATATTAGACTTTAGAAAATTTCTAAGCCTCTTACCACATTGTTAACAAAAGATCCAAAGTTTGTTTGGACTGAATAATGTGAACAAGCATTCAACACCTTGAAGGAAAAACTAATTATTGCCCCAATCATGTACTAAGAGGTTCAAATTGGACCATACATTTTCACATATATGTTGATGCATCCAACAATGAAATAGGCTAAGTACTAGGATAGAAATATGGTGATTATTTTTAGACCATATACTATGTTAGCAAAAACCTGATAGGTGCTAAATTGAATTATACTATCACAAAGGAGTTTCTTACAGTAATACATGCTCTTAACAAATTTTGTCATTATATTACAGGTTATCAGGTATTTGTGCACACTGACCACTTCAAAATTAGATACTTGACAAAAAAACCTGGGATTAGTGGAAAAATTATCATATGGCTATTAATTTTTTAGGAATTTTATGTGACAATAGTAGACAAGATAGAAAAGGATAATGTAGTAGCCAATTTCTTGTCCAGATTGAAACCTCCAGACTATGCAGCTATAGAAGACCAATTTCCATATGAGCACTTATTTGCTCTAAATGATCAGATACCTTGGTATGTAGATATGGCTAATTATTTAGCCACTGGTAGAGTATCCCTTGCACTTTTACCTCGTGAAAAAAAACTTTAATTGAGAAAAGTGCATATTTCTCATGGATTTATGGGTGCATGTTTAAAACATGACTTGATCAAATCATGAGTATGTTAGAGTACTATTACCTTATTTGGTAATAGGTTGATTCTCCTAGGTTATATTTATTTTATTTTCTAGGTTAGATATTTTCTTGACCAACATATCTTATTATCGGTAAGTAATTGTTAGCGTAGCATATTTTATTGTTAGTTAGTTTGACCATATCTTTTGATATTGTTAAGGATATTATTCTTTGGATATTGTTAGCCTTAGATATTGTATTTATACCTCTAATTATCAAATGCAATACTATTATATTACCTTATTCCTAATATTGTATCAAAGTCGCTATAGTCGTAGCTCTTGTAACTTGTCAATTAGGTGGATTGACGTATCATTTCTAAACCAATTACTAAGGTGAAGCTAATAATTAGTGGATCTTTTTTCATTGATCACAAAAATTGCATGAGTTATGAGGTGCACACTATAAATATGCACACCTCTTACATGGCTCTACAAGTGTAGTGGAATCCACTGAACACAAACAGTCATCGATGGTTAGTTTGACTATGAACGATGACCTACTGAATCTATATACTGGGATGTATCTGGTTGAGACCAACTGGATCTAGATCATAGATCCACAACCCTACCATATACCAGACCACATGGTGACTACAAAATCCTAGACCATGTTGTGACTAGAAACTAGCTATTCGAATTGATTATGGATCTGTGATGTGAATAGCCAATTGGCTATAGATACAACCCTAACTGGACACCTGTAGATCAAAATCAAAAGGATTATGTGGGATATCGATTGATGTTGGTGTATTGGACTCAAAATAAGGTCTACATTCATGTATTAGACTCAGAAGGATGACGTGGTACCTCGACTAATGTTGGAAAGACCTAGCATATTTTTAACATAAGTACGTGACCTAACTGGACCAATGAATTTTGAATGCCATAGGATAGGACAAAACTATTCTATGACACATGGGTTGCTTGATTTTTGTACTCATGCATGGGATGGATGTTTTATAGGGCATAGTCTCCCTGAAGGAAGACATTCATTTAGGGTTTTTTTTTTTAAGCCCTTATAATCATGTGCATCCCACATGTGGGATAATTATCCCAAGGAGAATTCCTCTCTACATAGACCATCACCAGATGAATGTGATTTGTACTTGTAATTTACTGCATAGCCATCCCCTACAACTATCTAATGGTTCAAAAAAACGTGTTGTAAATATTGATGGATATACATCACCACCATAAAACATCGCCACTCGTAGGTAGCAGCGCCACACATAAAAATCTCCATAAAGTGGATTTACTCCTGTAGATATCTAAGGAGTTGTAGATCTGAGAAGTTGCTCGACCTGTTAGCATTTTTTTTACATTCCATCAACCCAAATGGTAATGCAAATATCTATAGCATAGATGCTTATTCATGAGGTAATCGAGAAGCAGGCAGTTCTTTCGATTGTGAAACCTTTTGTAGGTGATCGAAGTGTGAAGCTTCAATGAGCATGTTTTGTAGCCACAAAGATTGGTGATCTTTTGTTAGGCTTTTATTTAGGATATTTGTTTTGCAACATTATAGATATCCAAATTTGAAGAGGAGGAGATCCAATATCGATAGAACTATTGCACCACCAAAATTTATCTAATCATCCCTGGTTTCTGCTCACAAACAATAGGCCAAGACATTATCACCACCCATTGACAATTTTTACCTAATTCTAGTAGTTGTAAACAAGTTGCATTTTCATGCAATTTGTGCGGTGGGAAAAGGTCGTAGGTAGTGCCATCATGTGCAATGGATGCATGGGTAGCAGGTTAAAAATGCCATTGTCGCCATCTCTCCACATACTGAACAGTAGCCGGGTTGGTTTCAAACCTACTACTAAGAGGTGACCTATGATAGGTCACAGGTTTGACCTACGCCGAAGGAAAACATTTTTTTGTTGAGTGTTACAAAGTTCCAAGCAAAGGACAAAAGCATCAACATGATAAAACAATAGTTTGCTACTGTGGCTCCCAAGAGGTAATCGAGACTAGTAGTGCCACTAAAGGATAGTTCTTAACCTTTTAAAACCCGTCGAGGCAGGTAGACCAGCTGAATATTGGCCGAGAAATTAGGTGCTTACAACTGGGAGGTCTCGGGTTCCATTCCCACTAACCTTAGGTATACCTTTTTACCAATTTTTTTTTGGTCCAAACAAAACTTGCTCAAAATTTACTCAATTTTACTGTCAATTTTAAAAAACAATTGTTGACAATTTTGTTAAAAATTGTTAACAATTTTTTTTTTGCTAAAAGTTGTTGACGGTTTCTTTTTGCAATTTTTTTGCTCCTCCACAAGTTGCAATTTTTTGTTAACAATATTGCAAAAGTTGCATTTTTTTGTTGACAATATTGCAAAAGTTGCAATTTTTTGTTGACAACATTGTCAAAGTTGCATTTTTTTGCCAACTTTGTAAAAGTTGTAAATTTGCCTAAGAGGTGAGATTTGTAAGACAATGGGATATATTATAATTTTACAAACAAAATGGGGAAATACTTATAAGGGTGCATTTTTGCCAATGACCGACACCTTAGTCAAATTATTTTGCAAAATTTCATTGTAAAAGGTGCATTTTCAATAGCGATCGACACCTTAAAAATGGGTAGATCAAAGAAAATATAAGCTCCAAAATAAACTGATAAATATTTTTTTTTTGCTAAAGATGGATGGTCTGGATTTTTATGAGGAGGGCACATTTCTCACACTAAAAAATGGTTTAGTAGCCCTCCTTGATGATTTTGAGTCTTGTAAATACCTTCAAATAAATGGTGCTCTACTCACTATTGGCATTATAAAGGACATATACCTGTAATTGGTTGCACTTGACCATGCCCAATATAAATTATAATTGGAAATAAATGAGGAAATAGAGGTCAAACCCCTAATGGTCGATGATTGTAGTGACACAAGTGACCTTCAGCCCATGGTGGCAAATGCTTGTTGTGACACATGTGACCTTGAGCCCATAATGTCCAATGCTTTTTGTGATACATGTGACCTCCTACATTCAATTTTAGATATCAGTTATAGCACAGGTGATCTCATCTCAGTAGCAGATTTTGCTTGCGATACTAGTGACTTAAAAATTGAAACTCCTAAAAAAGAGCTCCATAATCTCATCAATAGTAAAAAATGCCATATTGTTAAACTCATTTATTAATATGATGAAATTAGGTGTTTTGAACAACACACCAAAGGATTTGGTTCCAAACTGGTGAAGAAAATAGGATTCAATGGTAAGATATTAGGTAAACAGGAACAAGGCATTAAAAATCCTATAATGTTAAATGTCAGGGCAAATAATGAAGGCCTTGGCTATATTGGACATGCAAGTACCAGTAATACCATGCTTTTCAAACCTAAATCTCCTAAAAATCCTAAAAAAATATTTTTGTAGTCATTGTGGAAGACAGGATATGTTGCAGCTAGATGTTGGAAATTACATCCTTGTGATTCATGTGGATGTATGAATCACTCTTCTTCCAATTGTTGGTACAAAGTGAAAATGGCCAACAAGGTTCATATAGATTATGGATGGACAGATCACACACAATGGACCATGATGAAAGCAATGTTGTATGGCTTCTACCAAAAAGGTAAAACCTATGGTAGACCCCAAGGCAAATCCAATGACAGATCGAGTGGCAATACCAAAGACAATGACCTAGAGATAGACTTAAAGATAAACCTAGAGATAAATTTCTAGAGGTAGATCTACAAGCAGATCTAGAGGCAATGATATAGAGGTATATTTACAAGTAGATCCTGATATAGACTCAGAGGTACACATCCAAAGGTACGCTTAGAGCCAAATCTAGAACCATGAGCCAGAGTTAGAGCCAGAGATAAAGCAAGAGCCAAAATTCTTTTATTTCTCTTCTTCTTAATTGTATTGGGACAATTATATTATTACCCAAATAATATAATAAGGGGGGATGTTAGAGTACTATTACCTTATTTTGTAATAGGTAGATTCTCCTAGGTTATATTTATTTGCTTTCCCAGGTTAGATATTTTCTTTACCGACATATCTTATTGTCGGTAAGTAATTTTTAGCGTAGCATATTTTATTGTTAGTTTGTTTGAGCATATCTTTTGATATTGTTAGGGATATTATTCTTTGGCTATTTTTAGCCTCAGATATTGTATTTATACCTCTAATTATCAAATGCAA
Organism: Wollemia nobilis; assembly: GCA_028583015.1. Lineage (NCBI taxonomy): Eukaryota > Viridiplantae > Streptophyta > Pinopsida > Araucariales > Araucariaceae > Wollemia > Wollemia nobilis. Next base: position 361,013 of record JAQPPZ010002765.1, read on the forward strand.
TACTATTCACTTCCCTTATTCCTAATATAGGAGATGTGTTGGTGGGGAAGAAATAATTGAAATACTAAAGGCTTGCCATGATGAACCTTGTGGTGGCCATTTGAAGGAAAAAATACTGCATATAAAGTGTTACAGGTTGGTTATTACTGCCATTCACTATTCAAGGATGGATCCAAACATGTGAGTCAGTGTGATCAATTTCAGAGTATGGGCAGACCTAATATCAGAGATGAAATGCCACTCCAACCAATTTTCACATTGAACCATTTGATAAATGGGGTATGGACTTCGTAGGACCTATTAATCTACAGTCAGGAGGTAAGAGGTATATTCTAGTTTGCACTAACTATGTGACAAAATGGGTTGAAGTATAGGATTTTCATGATTCAAAGGAGAAAATAATGGTAGACTTCTTGTATTCAACAATTTTTACAATATTTGGGGTCCTAAGAGAGATCACAACAGATCAAGAGCCTCATTTTACTTCAAGGATAATCCAAGAACTCATGCAACAATATAAAATCAAGCATAAAAAAACCAATCCCTACCATCCACAGGCAAATGCGCAAGTTGAGGTGACCAATAGAGAACTCAAGAATATCCTAAAAAAGATAGTACAACAACATTGTAAGGACTAGGCTACTAGATTTCCAGAAGTAGTGTGGGACTATAGGACCACTTGGAAGACTACTACTAGTTTCACACCATTTCAGTTAGTCTATGGGAAAATAACCATGATGCCCATAGAGTTTGAAGTTAAAAAACTTAGGACTACTGTAGAATTGAATATTAATCTAGATGATGCACAAAAATATAGAATTCAATAGCTTATTCAGTTAAACAAATACCGCCTTGAGGCTCTACAAAAAATAGAGATCATTCTGAAATAAATGGCCAAGTGGCATGATCGCCACACTAGGCTAAAGCAGCTTAAAATGGGAGAATGGGTATTTCTCTATGATTCTTGATTCTAGGAAATGAAGGGCAAGCTCATGCAACCTTGGATGGGGCCAAATGAAGTAATTAAAATCATCAGTAATGGGGTTGTAAGAGTTAGAACAATAGATGGCAACAACATTACATTGATAGTCAATGGTCATCGCCTACGTCCATACTATGTGTCTAAAGTATATATGTTTGAGTCTAGATTAGGCATGGGGAGACCCTAGTTGATTCTGAATTTACCTTGAGTCAGTGAGATATGGAAATAGTCCACATAGTCCCAAAGAAAATTATTATTTTAAATTATTATTTTTTTAGTTGTGTTTTTGTTTTGCAAGAAGAATGTCCTTTGTGCAATTGTTAGGCAGAATGGGAGACCTAGGCCTAATAAGCATAGGATCCATGAACCTACACCTTAAAAATATTTCTAGGAGAATTTACTTGTATTAGGAGTAGCTAGTCCCCATTCAGAAAGGGGAATACTAAAATTGAACCTGCACAAGAGTGTTTAGATTGGTCTTTTTGGATAATAAAACACTCAACTATCGATTCAAGGGTATATGCCATTTGTACCTATTTTAAAATCAAAAACACTGAAAAGGCCTAATAAATATTACAACACATATATAGTTTAGTGTTATCACCTCTACACAATTAGGCACATGCTCGAAGGAAATTTATTGTAGATAACCATAGTCACCATTGATTATGGTAATTAACTGCCTGCGTGCATGAACATAATTGTTTTAAAAAGTTATTTACCAGATACTATGCAACCAACTTCAGTAAGAAAAACATAGAATAGTGAGGCACAATGGTAATTCGAAAGGGAGACAGTAAAATTGTTGAGTGAATTATGAATCAGAGGCAAAGCATGGGGGGAAAGTTGAGAAACCATGACCTAAAGAAGAGTGAGTCGATCGATTGCTCGGGTATTTCTGTAGATGTCCAAACATAGTTGGATGCTGCAAAATGGATGGACTATTTTTGACTAGTCAGTGAGGGCCAAGATGTGGCAGTAGTGAATGAATTTATGGTGTCGATGAGCGAGGTAGTCATGCACATGTGAGGACTGTAGATCCCAATCATGGAGGACTACATCACCAGAATTACAACCATCCCTCTCATAGGGGAGCACACATACAAGTAATATAACCTCACCCTTAGTGCATAAAGATTTTTTGGAGCACCAACACAACACCTAACATGCGTTGGAGTGCCGAAGTAGCACATTCCTGAGCTCTAGAGGGTAGGTTATGAGCATATCACCCATTTCTTTACATGCTCTGGTAGGTACTCCCACCTAAATGCCAACCATTTTCATTTCCTCAATCATATTCTGCATGGGGATAAAATAAACATTCCCCACTACCTTGCATACACCTTGTAATATGAGGCCAGCTTATACCAGGCAGGTACCATTTCTACCCTCGCTCACCATGGCATGATTTTTGCCTTGGTGAGATATGCAGAGTCACATGGAAATGTGATAATTGAGGAAGCTGCAGGTACTAGTGTAGTTGCAGGGGCACAAGAAGAGTAGGAGGTACCCATTAAAAATGAACAATCAACCCAAGAGGTTACAGAACAAGAAACGATGATGCCTACATCCTAACCTACAGGAAATACAATGGAAGTAGGACAAACCTTGTTCCCTAATTTTCCCCAATTTAGGGAGGAAACGGGGTAGGCTTCATCACCTTCTACACCCTAATTTTATGAGGAGGCAGTGCAATATTCTATACCTATATCCACCATGACACGAGGTAAAATAATGAGGGTGTCGAAGGTGGTTTCAATCTCATCCGATGAGGAGACACCCATAAATGAGCTCAATAGGATGAGTATATGGCCCATATTTATAGGATATTTCATGTGTGCTAACTCCTCAACAGGAGGTGGCCATGGCAGATGTAACACTAGAGGGCCAGGTAGATGATCTAGAGCAACTGTAGGATCTAAAAGAGCAGGCTTCCACTTGGGAATCCAATTTCAAAGAGGAACAAACTTTATTTGAAGAGTTCAAAAAATAGGTTGCCCTCAAAATGCATGAATTGTATTAAATAATTTAGAAACTATGAAGTCAGTTACAGTTGTAGTGTGGACCAATGGTAGCTGAGTAGCTGGATAGGATTGACGTAGCAATACAAACTGAGGGGATAATAGAAGAGCCCCATGCTAGTAATAAACCAAAATAGGGAGACACTACTACAATGGAAGTGGAGCAGCCCTGCTCTATGTCCCCCTCTTTAGAGCAGATAATTCAGGAGGATGAGGTTGAAGTGGAAGAACCTCAAACTATATATCAACTTGAAAAGGGGGATAAGATGGAGAAAAGGAAATGGAGGTTGAAGAGCCTCAAATGATAGACAAAGAGGTAGAGGTAGAGCACTCTCCAATTAATGTAGGGGTACCTCAGCCTCAAGAAGAAGTAGCAATCCCTGGGGTGAATCAAGAAACTACAGAAGAAGGAGCAGCCCCTGATGTGCAACAAGGAGTTGTAAATGAAAAATAAATAGTCCCTAATGTGCAATAAGTAACTGCAGAGGACCGAGAGGTTCAACAACCTGCATCCCCTATACACCAAGAAATATCAGTTGCACCATCATACCCTAGGGTATAGAATATTTAGCTAAGATCAAAATAGGAAGTTGTAATGTCATCTCAGTGTAGACCCATAACCAGGGTAAGAGTTGCATAATTAAAAACCCTAGGCCTTGAATCTGATATAGAATTAGAGAGGGATTTTGATGAGGAATGGGAGGCAGCAAAAACTTAGTTTGCTACCCAAAAATAGAAATTTGAGGAGCTCAAGGAAGAAATTAAGGTAGATAAGAAGAGCTGGAAGAAGGCCTCCAAGAAAGCCCTCAAGGAAGTAGAAAAGAAGACTAGAAAACAATCTGGCAAACCTAAGAAGAATATTCCAATTGCTCAACCTAAGTAGTTCTGGCATTTGTATGGGTCTAAATATGGGAATCCCTCTAGGATGAAAGAATATTTTAAGTATATGGGTTTTCTAAGCCCTATACATAGGGAGGATTTGGCTTCAAGTAGCAGACTTTCCCCTATACCAAAAATAGAGGTAGAAACTGAACCTAAGATTGACTCAATAGGGGGATGTTTTACCACAACTAGGGTTTCTAGGGAATCCAACATCCCATTTGGGGATAAGAAATCAGTTTTTGGGGGTGAGAAGTTATCACTTCACCATGAGTTCTGGAAAATGGTTGAGCTTACATTCCAAAAATATGCCACTAGATTCACTAGTTTTTATATAAAAATTGATAAGGGCAAGGTGGCCTGGACCAGAGAACCACCCAAAAAGAGGGCAGTACCAAGTGAATCACTCTGGTGCATCAAAAACTAGAAGCAACAGGGATATGAGACAACAACACCAAAGGGGTGAAAGCCCCAAGCTAAAGAGAAATCCAAGGCCACCAAGAGAAATAGGAAACAAACCGACCGAGCCTATAGGGATGAGGTGAACATGACTGGTAATTACTAGTTCAAAGTGGCACAGTGACATGCCACCCCTTAAGCATGGGGGATAATGAGCCACATAATTGCTCATTTTTTATACTTTTTTCCCATTATGTGTGGCATATATTCTTATAGATATAACTGTTTTCATAAAAGTAATATATATAATTGATATCTTATTGTGCATGTTCTCTAATATTTGTCTTTAAGTGTAATGTGTGTATATTTAGTGGAAATCATTGTATTTTGGCATGTTTTCATCAAGGTCCAACCCGAAATTGACACTTGCAAATTAATGAAGGGCAAACATCTACAGAGTATCAATAAAAGGCACGAAGTCAGCCACCAAGTTCTTTTAAAGTGCTTGACTCTCATTCGACACCTAATTGTTAGGTGCCTAATTCCCATTATACAATGGAAGGAACCTGCTTCCCGTTGTATGGTGAAAGACATCTGCTTTTTATTGTTCAATGGAAAGTGCCCACTTCCCATTGTATAGTTAAATGTGTCTACTTTTCATTGTATGGTGGAAGGTTCCTGCTTCTCGTTGCATGGTGAAATGTGCCTGCTTCCCATTATGTTAACAAAAGGCACCTGCTTCCCAACTTCTTCAGCTTCAGTTCTTGCTTCCCACTAGCGTCAAAATCCAACACGGCTCTATGGTTGACAGAACAGATAAAACACATCGAAAATGAACTTGAAAGGATTTTTAGCACCATAATTGAACATGGGATAATTTCAAAGGTGATTCATCACCTATGTTGCAGCTTTTATGTGAATTTATTTTGTAAACTAGGCAAATCGAATATCAATGTATTATGGAAATAAAATATGCTAGGATATTATGATATTTTGCCTAATTCAAGCAACCAACTGTAACCATGTATTATGCGTTGATTTGTTCTAAATTGTAATAGGGTCAACTGCATACTATATAAATATGCAGGCCACCCCTGAAGAAAACCCCTAGACTTTTTATGTAATTTTCTAGTTGTAAACTATTAATAAAATATCCTACATTGTTCTTGTAAAAACTATTCTCTAAGCGTCCGATGAACATTCTACCATGGGAAAAACCTGCTGGGAGCATGGGCCCACTTGCAATAGATTTCTTCCCTTTTTCCCTATTTTTCTATAATTATTTTAATAGCTTAATTTATTTCTAGCACTTCCCTATTTTTTGTAATTTCCAGCAAGGTAGACATTTATAATTTTCATGTTTTTTTTAGTTTTATTTCTTAGACTTAGCATAGGATTATGGGTTTAAATATAAAATTCAAAAAACATGAAAAAACACCCTCCAAACCATAAACCAAGGGACTCATATTCAAAGGATGAATTTCAAGCATAGATTTTGCACGACTGCTCACAAGACTACAAGCTACCCCGGGTTGACAATTAAATGGAGGCAATTAATTGAACCATAGAAAAACTAACCAATATTTTGCCCAAAATCTAGCACAAATCTATCCTCAATATCTATCCTTTGATCTACACTAAACACGGTCCTTTGGTCTAGCACAAATTTATCCTCAATATCTGTCCTCAAGCCTTAACACAAAGCTTGACTCAATCTCAAATCAACTCTGCTAGATCTACCCCAAACCTTAACTCAAGGTTTGAAAAAATCAATCAATCAACTCTGCTCACAAGTCTTCTCAAAGACTTATCTTAAATTTTCCTTGTAATCTTCCACAAAAACTCACACTAATTTGTCCACAAGTCCTCTCAAGAACTTGTCCAAATCTACTCAACAGTTCCTCACTAGAACTTGTCCAAATCTTCTTAAAAACTAGAACTTATCCAAATATGCTCAATAAGTCCTCACTAGAACTTGTACAAATCTTCTCAACAAGTCCTCACTAGAACTTGTCCAAACTCATAGAAACATAAAGAGAATTGTTAGAGACTCAATATGCTTCACACTTATCACAATGCTCAATTACTTTCAATCAATATTTTAGAAACATATAGAGAATTGTTAGAGACTCAATATGCTTCACACTCACTAACTCTCAATCACTTTATCAACTCAATTTAGAATATAGAATAATTTTTTTCATAGAAATTGAACAATCACTTTAACACATTCACTTGACTAGGCTCAATCAACTCTACTCAATCAATCAATCAATAATATAATCCTTACAAATTCTAGTCCAAGCATATGAATACTCACTCAAATATTTCTAACAATGCCTATCAACCAATCTCACACAACAATGATACTCATGTTCTTTTAAAATCCTAGTTCAAGTTTTTCACTCAACCATTCACTTCAACAACAATGCTTATACAACAAGGTTTTATTAACTCTTTATTCCAAAAAACCTTGAAGTATTAATTCAACACACACTCAACAATGTTCACCAAACAATCCTTTTCACTCCGACTTTGCATACACAACATTCAACAATCACTCACTAGGAAGAATATGCCCATACCTTTTATTTGATGTAGAAGTGACATTAGCAAACCTGTCTTAATCATAATTTCCTTATTTCCAATTTTAATGGTTAGATGAAAAAATCTCACTCTTAACACTTTCTCAAATATTCCTTAGACACAAAAACAAACAAAGCTCAAATACACCTTATTGCTCCTACTTGTAATTAACATTCATCAGCTCATGCACAAAAATAATTATTTGGATACACCTTATAATATCCAACTAAAAATAATATCCAACACCACAAAACCTCAAAAAATATTTCTTAAACACATTTATTTCCTTATCAAACCCTAAAGAAAATAATACCAAAAATTTATTTTGCATCAACATTATAACTCCCCTAAAACCTCACATACCAAATAAAATATGCAAAAATTAATTTTTAATACCTCAACTAACTTCTCCAAAAATTTTAGTGCTCAAACTTAATGCATACCTTGTTATCCCCAAAAAGGGTTTTTGCGTGATTCAAACCGCTATCTCCCCAAGATCCAAGTGCCTTAGTGCTTTGGAGACCACCACATGGGCTAGAGGCACCCACGTGAAGAAAGGTGAACTTCCTTCCCTTTCAACCTTTCTCCACCATGTTTTTTAGCACAAAACAAAACGATCCTCCACGGGGATTCCAACTTACACCTATCGTTGCCCTCACTTCTTATTTCCATCGTGGTTGCCAACTGTGCTACCAGTGGTTGCTGACCAAGGCTCCCTCCTTGGTGGATAAAATGGATTTCTCTTCTAAGCACCTTTAAAATTTAAAACTCTTCACTGCACACCATGATTCACATGAATTCGCATAGCCTAGGATTTAATTCGAAAGCATTGGGGATTTTTGTAAGGTGGGTAATCCCCCTTTTATACACACATGATAAATTGCTTCCCACATCGGCACTAGAAATTCAAATTCAAAATTTGAATTAAATTTAATAACCCACCTTAGGGTTAGTTAAAAATTAATATAAATTAACTTATAACTAATATTAAAATTAATTAATAATTAATTTAAATAACTTAAGTAAATTAAATTATAAAAAACATTATATTAATTAATTTATAATTAATTTTAAACTTCCATTTATAATATTATAAAAATATTATAATATTATTCACTTGGGCTTTTTCTTTTGCACTTTGGACTACATCTGACTTCCTGAAACCGGGTCTTGATCAATTGAAGCTGGAGAACCTGAAACTGATGCTGCCCACTCACTCTTGACACCAATGAAAACTTATCTACTCGAAATTTCCAAAAACTATTATAATATTTATTATTATAATATTAAAGTGCTAAGAGGAAGCCTAAGATTAATTATAAAATAATTATAATATTTATATTATAATAATTTTATAACCCTAAGTAGGTTTGGCACCAAGAATAAAATTTAAATATCTAATTTTCATCGACATTCAATAAAGGAAGAAAAATAATATTTATACCATTAAGTTTTGAAGACAAAAGTTAAGTCTCTAAAATGCACATGTGAAGGGATAACAAAATTATTTGATGTAAATTTCGTGAGCAAATAAAATGAAGGCTTTTATTTTTTAAAAGCTAAATGAGAACATTGGACACATAAATATAGAAGGGTGCATGTCCCTATTACCAACCACACGATTGGCTTAGTGGCAAGGCTTGGTAATGTGAGGCATTGGTAGAAAGCAGGTCTTATGTTCGATTCTCGATAGCAGCAGAGGGAAGTGTTTTATCTCAAACATTTTAGCTCTAGAAAAAGGTACAAAGGGTAGTGAGTGCATGGTGTTTATGTGGACTCTCATCCTAAATGGTAGCCCAGCCAAGGCTAAGGCGCTAGGTAGGTGGTGAGTGCGAGTTCGATTTGCATGAAGTACATGTAAGTGTTTTGAGGTATGCAAATTTTTTGATTACATGGCTAAGGTATGATTCAAAAAATTTATCATGTTTGTGCAATTTGAAAAGACAAAGTGTGTGTTGGATTAAGAATTGGATATTATAAGGTGTAAGAAAGGAATTTTATTATTGTAATCTGGAATGTATGTTGGATTAAGAATTGGATATTATAAGGTGTAAGAAAGGAATTTTATTATTGTAATCTGGAATGTATGTTGGATTAAGAATTGGATATTATAAGGTGTAAGCAAGGAATTTTATTGTTATTTGGAATATATGTTGGATTAAGAATTTGAGAGTATAAGGTGTATACAAAGGACTTTACTATTGTAATTTGAAATCTATTTTGAGTTAAAATATTAAAGTATTTGGAAGTTTGAAATTTGAGTTGAAATATTTATAACCAAAAGAACTAAACACAAACAAAGATACACAAGAAAGAGAGAAGATTGCCAAAAATGATCCTTTGTATTGATATTGATACAATCAAATATTTTGAATTGCCCCAAATGTGTTGGGGGCAATGTTACAATGCTTTTTATGCCTCTCTTCTGAAATACAATTATTTTGATAGGAAAGGGGATCCTCCAAATCTGCAATGAGCTTGTTTATTCTCCATTCCTAAGCTACAATTTCAAGTGGTGAGTGGGCTTTGGTATCCAATGTAGGGACCACTCTAGCTTCAATAGCTCTTCAAATACCTATATCCTGCACACATGGAAATAAAAACAAGGTTCAGCAGCACTTGCATAAATGATTGAAAATCAATGCAAATGAAAACCCTTGAAAGGAATGCTTGCAAGAAACATAGAAATTACACTAGAAAAACCTTGTTAAAAACAAATACTTTTAATGATATCCGATGTTTCTATTCTCGATTCTTCTAAACCATGGGCATGTAGTGGCGGACTGGAAACCGCGGATGCATGGTATCTGAATCGCTAATGTGCAGTTTTGACTTTGAAACTATGGACGAGAAGTTTTGGGCAGGAATGCAGGTTGCTTTGGGAAACAAGCCTCTAGGATCTGGTAAGGGCTATGCTCACGATCTGCTCAGGGATTGTGGTAAATTTTTCTAGCCTGGTGGTATCTTAATTCAGCCTCCCTTTGTTTGGTGGGGTAAGGGTACCTTTATAGGCCCCTTAGGGTTTTGGAGGGAAGTGGAAGGTGGCAAGCCTGGATTGCCAAGTGGCAATTCTGGGCTGTCAGGTGGGAGGGACAGTTATAGTGAGTCACTTAGTGTGACTCACTTAACTGGGGTGATGTGGCTACTAGTGGAGTGGGATGTGGGATCTTGTCCTATGTGAAGGGACAAGGGAGACAAGGTGGATTAGATGTGGCATGGGTGTTGGATGGGGTGTCTAGGACACATGTCCAGTGGGTAGGTAGGGTATCCTAGGGTGGTTTTTCCAGATTTAATAAATTTGGAAATTGGGATAATGTGCAGGATTTTATATCCCTAAGTTGAGACTTAGGTATATGATTTATCATGTAGGATTTTGAGGTGGGATGGTAGATGTGGTTTTGTGGGTGTTGAATTTTAGTGTCTACAGTTGCCCCTTTTTGTACTGCGTTGTGTGCAACACGATGCAGTGCAAAAACCAATGACACCTGATTTTATTTGAATGGATAAGTGGACTCAGTTTTTTCTTGGTGCAAAGAATGAATGACTTAAAAATTTACTTTTGGCTTACCCCCTCAATTGGTGAATGAGTAAAGAATGAAACTCATAAGCCAATTGACTAAAGGTAGATGATGAAATGTCTTTTAGTTGGATGATGTGGATGAAATGCAATGTTGAGATGTTGATCAACTTGATGCCCCAAGTTTGGGAATGGTTGTGTTGTTGCAAATTTGCTTTTGCTTTGTTGTTGAGGTGTGAATGTGAAAATTAACCATGTGTTTGAGATTGCATTTTCAAACACTGTTAGTCACTCCTGTGCGTCGGAGCTAGTGCCCTTAATATTTTATGCTCTTGGTTTGTGATCTACGTTGATTTGTGTTTTGAGTTTATATTTTGTTTGTGATTTTTTTTTCTCGAAATCACATTTTTGTGTTTCCATGCGTGAACTACGGATTTGCGGTTTCATGCGCTCCTTAAAACGTAGATGCATGTTTTCTCTCACAAATCGTGGATGTACGATTTTCACTATGAAAAGTGGCTATATATAGCCTTGGGTCACTTTCATTCTTCATATTTGCCAACTAGATTTACTTTATTTTGTCTGAGCCACGAGTGACATGGATATTGGTGAGGGAAGTGGAGTTGGGGGAGCAAAGGTGGAGGCTTGGTTGGAGCGAAATTTAGTGGGCACTATGCTCAGGTAGGTGTTCGTTTCCCTTATTACATTTTGTGTGGCTTGTTTTTGTTTGTATGTGCTTTGTGATTTGTTTTTTTTGTTGGTTTTTTTTTATTATTTGTTTTTGGATATTGTGTAATTTTATGTAAGTTGCCATTTTGGTTGTTGTTTTGTTGCTTTTTTTATTTTTTGACTACCGTGCTAGGGGTAGGTTGTCTTTTTTTTTGTTTTTTGTTTTTGGATATTGTGTAATTTTATGTAAGTTGCCATTTTGGTTGTTGTTTTGTTGTTTTTTTTTTTGACTACCATGCTAGGGGTAGGTTGAATTTTTTTTTTTGGATATTGTGTAATTGTATGTAAATTATTTTTTTTTTGTTTTTATTTTTTTTTTTTTGGAATTTTGTAATTGTTATGTAAGTTGTCATTTTGTTTGTTTTTGTTGTTTTGTTTTTTTTTTTTTGACTACCATGCTAGGGGTAGGTTGAAGTTTTTTTTTTGAATGTGATTGATATTTTTGTTGTTGTTTGTGGTTGTAGGTGAAGTTGCTCGATGCTCGGCATCGATGGCCTCGCATTATTTCGAAAGTGTGAAAGGCTTTGACTGATGATGATTGGAGGTTCTTGGAGGCCATTGGTTTGGATGGTTGCAGATGCTTGGGTAATATTAGGGTGGATGAGGTGCTCTTGTCTGCTTTGGTTGAGAGATGGGATCTCGATCGTGGCTCTTTCTAGCTTCCTATAGGGGAGCTTACTATTACTTTGGAGGACGTTTACCATATTTTTTGGGTGCCTATCGAGGGTCCATCTGTTAGCGTGGGCCACGACAAGGAGGAGGTACTCCATCCTATCTATGGTGATTTATGGGATGTTGACTGCAACAAGGGTGGCATCGCTTACCTTGACTTGTTCAAGGGTGAGAGATTGGGTGTAGTTCCTACATTTATGATGTATATATTGAGCAACATGTTGTTGCCCAATAGCATGGGATCGAGGATTCCATGGAACCAGGTTTCCATCGTGCTTGGTCTGATGGTAGATCCACAGAGGTTAGCATAGGCACCCACTCTTTTGTGCCAGACTTATAGTGAGTTGTATGAGGTGAAGAGGTGGGGTCGCAAGGGTCTTAGCTGTAGTGTTTTGCTCCAGGTTTGGTCATGGGAGCATATCATTGTGGGTCATCCTGCTGGACTTCCTTGTGCTTGTGGTGCTACTGATCCTCATGCTTATCGATGGCTCCTTAGTGAGGAGTCTTCTCCTACACGCCCTTCAGTTGAGGCTACTACTTATAGGGACAGTTTGAGTGAGCTGACTAGGGATTTTATGTGTTGGCACCCATGGAGGGGCATGGATTGGTCATCAGATGTTGTGGAGCTTCATCGAGTTTGGTGAGGGCATTGGGTTGTGGGCAGTCACATTCATGAGATGGAGTTTATCTAGTTCTCTCGGGTGCAGAGGTAGTTTGGGTTGGTACAGGGTTTACCTGATGATCCCATCATCTATCGATGATGGGATGATGAGCTAGGTCTACCTCTTACCCCTGAATTTTGGAGCATTGATGATGCTTCAGATGACCTAGTCATTATAGTGCCTAATTTGGATGATGTGGGTACTACTATGGAGTATGACTCATGGTTTGCTTTACAGCCTGTTTGGACTCCCAACTAGGTTGTTGATGATGAGGGTAGTGGGGATGAGGTAGATACGGGTGATCAGGCTCTTGGGCGAGTGAAGCGCCATCAGGGTAGTGATGTTGGGGTGGAGGCTACCACAGAGGTACAATAGCCTGAGATGGACGTGGAGCCAGAGGTTATGGAGGAGGGTGATGATGGGCATAGGGATGGTGATGGGGATGGAGATGGGCGTGATCAATAGGCTGATGAGGGAGAGGAGGATGTTCCTCCTTGCCACATAGAGGAGCAGTGGGATCTACTCTAGGTAGAGCAGGCTAGTTTGGATTTGGAGGTGACTCACCTAAAGGGTGAGGTGACTTGGTACCAGGGTGAGGTCGCTCGGCTTCAGAGTGAGGTGGATAGTCTTCGTAGTAGACCAAGTGCAGATGATATTACCACTCGAGATGCAAATATTACTAGACTATAGGGTGAGTTGGTGAGGGCTCAACATGTGACTACTGGGGATGATTCAGCTTCCACTATTGCTTCTCTTAGGGCATAGATATCTCAGTGGGTGGCTCGATAGGGTGCGGATTTGAGGACTATTCATAGGTAGGGGGCGTATATTGAGATGTTGGAGGACATTTTGCATGAGTGCCAAATTCCCTTGCCTATTCCTCCTTCTTCATCAGTTGCTACTTCTAGTAGGAGGACCGAGACTAGTCACAGGGGTCATCGGCCATTTAGTTCTCATGGTGCTTCTTCAGCATAGGGTCCTCGCAGGGATCCTAGTGGCACTAGCTAGTGGTGCTTTCATCTTTTTATTTTTTTCTTTTGTCTATGAGCCTCAGTGCTCTGATGTATACAGCCTTCGAGTATTTTGTACTATGAGATTCACTTTATCTATATATATACATGGTTTTATATTTTTGGTTTATTTTAGTGTGAATGCCTTTTGTGTATGCAATGCATGTTTATGAGTATTTTTATGGATGCCTTATGGATGATTAATGCAAGTTAAATGATATGTATTTTGATGATTAATGCAAGCTAAATGTTATGTATATGAATTAATGCGAGCTAAATGATATGTATATGGATGATTAATGCAAGCTAAATGGTATATGAAATTTAAGCTAATGATTTTAAATGCATGATGTTCTTTTGATCATTTATAGTTCAAAACTTTGTTGGCCATTTTTGTTCATTGTTGTTTAATCAAGGGCATCAATCTTGGTGGTTTTATGCGGGATAATTCATGAAGAAGACATGGATGTTAATATGGAAATATGAGTTTCTTTATATGGAATACTGAATGATTTTCAGAGACTCAAACATACTAGTGATATCTATCAAACTCACCAAAGGTTGTCTTATTTTCTTTAGGACCAATGTGTGTGTAGTGAATTCATGTACCAAATCTTGAGCATGACAATGACCCTAGACAATCATGAACCAATGTGTGTGCAAGTGAAGTTCATTAACTCATTATGAGTAAATTAGGCATGACCTATTATGGGGAGGACCAAGAAGCTAGCTTATCCGTATGTGTGGTCAGAGGTCTCCCTTTTTAGAAGAGAGACATGTCACCCTGCATGAGCTTACTCCACTACCATTCAAGCATCTATAGCCCCGGTGGAGACTCACTCCATAGTCCAATGATTTGATCTTTTAGGCCTTGGGGATGACTACATAACTTTATAAGGGAAATGTAGTACGATCCTTACAACTTTAGGGATCTATGGGATTTGTGAATTGGGAATAGAGCTTTGGGGAATCGGATTCTCCACCGAAGTGTGAGGAGAATGTGACCCTATCCTTACTACTCTATGTATATATTTGGAGAGCAATTGTGGTAGTGGTGAAAACCACTATTTTTATGTTTGGACTATGTTGCATAATAGGACAAGCGAGGAGTACCCTTTTCACTTCAAGGTGCCAACCAAGTATGGTGTTATCCCTCTCTGACTCAAAATATTTTTAAGATGTGAAGAAGTGTGGTTGGTGCAAGATTGCTTTTGGAATCAATTGACAATACTCAAGATTTTCTTAATGTGATAAAGTGATTTGGTCCTAAAGAAAATTGGACATATTTTTGGAGGTTGCTTAAAACACTAGGAGTGGCTGAGTGAACGAAAACTTATGGGTGTATGAGTTGTGAAAATGGATTTGTTGGCTTAGGATATTGGGTAAAAGTGCATAGATGCCTTTTTGTAGATGCCCTTGATTAAGGTAACTTGACTTTTTGTTTGACCTTTTCATCACTACTAATAAATGATTTTTGAACATGGGGAATGAATGCAAAGGGGTGGTGCAAAATGTAATGAATGCAAATGAAATGTGTGTAAATGAAATTTGTGAAGATGAAGTGTATGTGAATGCTAAAGTGAATGTATGCAAATGTATATGGCATGCAAAAATATTTTTATTTTATTTGATTTTGTTTTTTTTGGGGAACCATGCATAGCATTTCCATGTAACCATTTTGTTCCATGTTTAGGCAGTAAAAACCAATGGAGGTTTTAGCATTGTATATACACTGTTTTATTTATTTATTATTTATTTATTTTTATTAATTTTTTTTAGCTTTTTTTTTTTTTATGCATAAAATGCCTTTAGGTGCATTATGTTCAATGGCTCTGGCTCCAACTTTCCTTCTAAGCTAGCAAGCCTATATGTTCCCTTACCTAAATTTTGTTTGACAATGTATGGGCCTAACCAATTAGCCGTAAATTTATCTCTCAAGTGTGGCAATGCATTGGTATTTTGTTGGTTTTCTTTGAGCACGAGGTCCCCTACTTGGAATTCATGAGGATGGAATTTTGCATTGTAAGCACGTTTTATGCGGTCTTGGTACACTCGTAGATGTTCTAAGGTGTTGATGCGTCTTTCATCTATGAGTGTTAATTGGTCAAGGCGTGCTTGTCTAGTTGTGTCATCGTCCATGAATTCTTGTAATGTGATTCGCAAGGAGGGAATCTCAAGTTCAAGAGGTATTATTGCTTCTGCACCATAGACTAGTGAAAAAGGTGTCACTCCCATTGGCATTCTTATGCTTGTCCTGTAAGCCCATAGTGCCAAGGGGAGTTGAGTGTGCCAATATCTATGATTTTCTTTGACGAGTTTCTTGAGGATGGCTATTACTGTCTTGTTGGTTGCTTCGGCTTACCCATTTGCCTGTGGGTAATAAGGTGTCGAGAAACTGTGTTGTATATTGTATTTGTTGCATAAGGCTCTAACATACTTATTCTTAAATGACTTACCAT
This sequence comes from Wollemia nobilis, assembly GCA_028583015.1. Classification (NCBI taxonomy): domain Eukaryota; kingdom Viridiplantae; phylum Streptophyta; class Pinopsida; order Araucariales; family Araucariaceae; genus Wollemia; species Wollemia nobilis. Next base: position 376,929 of record JAQPPZ010002765.1, read on the forward strand.
TATCAGAGATGATCTTGGAAGGTATTCCAAAATGATAGATAATATGCTGAAGTATAAACTCCGCTATTCGAGGTCCAGTCATAGTGGCCATTGGGATTGCTTCGACCCATTTAGTGAAGTATTCCATTGTAGTGATGATGAATTTATGTTGTCCTAATGAGGCAGGAGAAATTTTTCCAATCAAATCGAGGCCCCATTGTGAAAAGGGCCAAAGGCTTTGAATGGGTTGTAAAGCTTGCGATGGTACATGAGTTAAATTGGCATGATGTTGATATTTTTGACATTTCTTGACATATTGGCAACAATCATTTTCCATGGTGGGCCAATAATATCCCATGCATAGAATGCGCTTTGCAATGGCCATTCCACTAAAATGACCACCACAAGTACCATCATGGGCTTCTATAATAGCTCGTTGTGCCTCAACGGGATCTAGACATCGTAGTAGGATTCCATCATAGCCACGTTTATACAACACATCCCCCAAGAGAGTGAAATGAGCTGCCTTTTGTTTGAATGTTCTTTTTGTAGTTCGTGACATTTCTATTGGGAGGGTCCCAGACTTGAGAAAGTCTCTGATCTCATCAAGGTAATAATTGTATGGTTCGGCGTGGATCAAACAAACATTCTTCTCACCTTTAGATTCTGCTCGTTGGATTGTTGGCTTGGACACAATTGTTATGATTAATGGTTGGATTTCTCCATGCTCATTCTTAGGAATCAAGGATCCCAAAGAAGCCATTGCATCCGCAAATCTGTTGGTCGAACGAGGCAAGTTACTAATCTCATACCAGTCAAATTTTTCTAGCAACTTCATTGCTACTTCATGGTATTGCTTCAATACTGGTTCTTTGCATTGGTATTCTCCTTTTATTTGGTATACAACTAGTTGAGAATCTCCAAAAATGCTTAGTATTTTGATGCCCATAGCTATAGCTGCTTGAAGCCCCAATATTAAAGCTTTGTACTCTGCATTGTTTTTTGTGCATGTAAAGTCGAGTTTGAATGATAAAGGAATTGGGATTCCTTTGGGTGTATAAAACACAACTCCTACACCTTGTCCTCTCTCACACTTTGATCCATCAAAGAACATTGTCATGTCAGCTTCATCTTCAGGAGGGACTAACTCTTCTTGTTTAGTAACAAAAAATACCGAATCATCTGGAAGCTCAATGATAAGTGGTTTGTCATTAGGCAATGGAGCTTCGGCAAGTTGATCGGCAATCACCTGACCTTTAATGGATTTTTGACTAATAAATTTGAGGTCAAATTTTATTAAAAGCATTATCCATTTTGTGGTACGGGTGTTGTTGTATGTGCGAGTCATCATGTATCGTAGAGGATTTTCTCTAGCTATGACATAGGTAGTGTTGCTTAGCATGTAGTGTCTAAGTTTTTTAGTGGCAAAAACCATTGCTAAACATAACTTTTCGACATAAGCATATCTTGTTTCATAACTTACCAATGTTCGACTAATATAGTAAATTGCTTGCTCCTTATGATATTCATTTTTCTGTGCAAGCATCGTCCCTAGTGCAAAATCCATTGCAGATATGTAGAGGTGAAAAGGGACTCCTGAATGAGGTGGTGTAAGAACTGGTGGTGCAGCCAGATACTTCTTTATGTCATCAAATACCTCTTGATATTCAGCTGTCCAAGAGAATGTCACCCCCTTTTGTAGTAAGTGATTGAATGGCCTGCATTTATCTGAGAGTTGTGCAATGAATCGTCGGATAGATTGAATCTTTCCTTGTAAACTACGCAACTCTCTCAAGTTCATTGGAGGAGGCATTTCTATTATAGCCTTGACCTTTTCGGGGTCTACTTCAATGCCTCGCTTGGAGACAATGAACCCTAGAAGTTTTTTGGATGTGACACCAAATACACACTTCTTAGGGTTTAGCCTTACTTTGTGCTCAAGCAATCGATCAAACACTTTTTCCAAGACTTCAATGTGCTCAAGATGTGTTTTTGATTTAGCAATCAGATCATCTACATAGTCCTCAATAATCTTATGCATATAGTCATGAAATATGTACATCATGGCACGCTGATATGTAGCTCCTACATTCTTGAGACCAAAAGGCATCACTCTATAACAGAATGTGCCCCAAGGTATTGTAAATGTTGTCTTATGTTGGTCATCGGGATTGATTTGAATTTGATTGTACCCAAAAAAACCATCCATTAACGAAAGCATTTCGTGACCAGCGCAAGAGTCTACTAGTTGATCGATGTTAGGCAGAGGAAAATCATCCTTGGGGCATGCTTTGTTTAGATCTCAAAAATTAGTGCACACACGCACCCCCCATTTGGCTTATGAACGGGTACCATATTGGAGAGCCACTCTGGGTAATCAATTGGGACTATGAATTGTACATCCAGTAGTTTTTGTAGCTCTTCTTTTACAATCAATGCAACTATTGGATGAATTTTCCTAAGATTTTGCTTGAAAGGCTTAGCATCTGGCGCTAAAGTAAGGTTGTGGACCACCAAGTCGGGGTCAAGGCCAGGCATGTCTCTGTATGACCATGCAAAAATTTCTTTCTTTCTTGTCAAGACGTCGATCATACGCTCTTTCTCTTCTGCAGATAAATCTTTAGCAATTTTGATAATTTGAGGGTTGTCCATGTCTACGCTAAGGTTCACGTCTATAGATTCCTCAATCAGCATGTGAGAACCCTCCTCTAATTGATGTGGAGTTGGGATGAGATGTATATCATCCACCACATTCTCAAATATTTCATGGGTCTCTCCCTCCACTTTGGTTTGAAAAATTGATGCATCGGAGGGTGAAGGTTGGTGTGGAATATATTCATTTGAAGCACGTAGCAACTCTTCGGATAGGATGAACTCGGCTATGGAGGGTGGGGATGAAATCCTGTCCATGGCAATAAGGCTAGTGTCGATATGGATCGGCTTTGCCAAATCGTATGGATTGCGGAGTGGGTTGAGCAAGTCAACAAAAATCATATTGACTTGATGGAAATGATGTGGCTATGATTCAAGAGATGATGACTCATTCTCTCTAGGTTGCAACTGACCTAGTGTGGGTGAATGGTTGTGCTATAGGAGCGGCCAAGGTGGTGGTGGAGGATCTGGTTTGGGATGCTCACACTCTTTGTTGACTCGAAAGAGAGTGTGATCTATGGGGAACATATTTTGGTACCACTCATCTCTCTGGATGTGTTCAGCATAGACTACATGACTACATCTTCTTGGGGGCCATCTAATATTCGATTAAGCCATTCCAAATTGGCCTCCATTTGTTGGAATCTCCCAAAGTCTTCTTGGTGCGTATGTGTTATTCCAAGATAGGCCATTTCAGTTTCATCTTCATAAGTATTGTCGCTTATGAAGAATCCATTAGCATTTGTTTCAGGCCCCAAGGTGTATTGTGCATTTCTTGGCCCAAGGTAGGCTAGCTCGGTTTCATCCTCATATTCATCATTGCTTATGAAGAATCCATTAGCATTTGTCTCGGGCCCCAGGATGTGGCATGTGTATCTTGGCCCAAGGTAGGCCCTCTCAGTTGAGTCTTCTAACTCATAGCCACTTTGATGGATCATGAATGTATATAAATGAGGGGTAAAGTCAGGGTCCAAGTACTCATCGTCTACATCATCAAGATCCTCACATTCGTCACTCTCCTCTTCCTCTTCTTCATACTCAATGGTTAGTCGTTGGAAGGTTTGATTGAAGGAAGAGTCTGAGGTGGAAGGTCTATACCCTAGACCAGAGCGATCATGTGGTTGTCTATATTGTGGCTCAACAATGTTACGAGGACCTTGCTCATGTCATCCAAGTCCATATCCCTACCAATGGACCCTACAAAAATATCACACTAGGAAAAGTGGGTTGGATAGATAATCTATATCTTCATTAAATTCTTGTAATGGTTCCTCATTGGAGGGAGGTGGATCAGATGAAGAATCCATTCCCCCATATATGAAATTTATCCCATTTGGTTGGGAACCCATTCTGTACACTTCACCTATGGCTAATGGTGGGTCGCATGGGTGACCATAGTCTTTAACTGACTCAATGGGTGGTGTGACTGTGACACTTTCAATGATGTACTCACCAATGCTTGGATTAGTGAGATGTATTGCAACTCGGGAAGGTTGGGATAATGATGGCTCGGTGGATGAAGTGGGTGCATCTGAGCTAGTCTGCGACTCAGGGGGAGGTGGTGGATTTTCTTGGATAGGTGGTCCTATCTGCGAGACTATGGGTTGTGATGCTTGTGGTTGGATAGCTTTGTTGGTGGATGGAGAGGGTTGTGCTATGAATATGAATAGTTCTTGGGGTCTAGTAGGGTGGTTGATGGGTTTGATGATTGGTTGGTGGGATGATCAGGTGTGATGGGTAAATGAAATGTAGTGGTTGAGGGTTGACTAGAGTTGGCACTCTTAGATGCAAAAGTGGGATCAACTATAGGTAGTTCCTCTAGGATGGGTGCTTTTGATGATGTGTCATTAGTGGGAATGGTTCGGATGATGAGTGGCTAGATGGATAAATGGGTTGATGGAAGCAAAGGCTCATAAGGGTTGGAGATCAAGTTGCAATATTTATAAGGCTCCATGTCTACTGGGATGCAATGTACTTTACCCTCATGTACATATTTTAAGCATTGATGCAATGTTGAGGGTACACACTTCATTTCCCTAATCCAGGGGCATCCAAGAAGTATGTTGTACTGCATCACCCCTTCCAAGATGTGAAAGAGGACATGTATAGTTTTCACCCCCACGATGATGGGAAGAACAACGTTTCCCACAGTCGAGCATAAGGCATCATTAAAGGCTCTAAGGGTAAAGGTGGAGGTTGTGATGTGTGATGAAGGTACCTTTAGTTGTTTGATGGCAGGTGTGGTGATGAGGTTAATGGAAGAGCCGGTATCAATAAGGACTCTCTTGAATGGCTTCATGTCAATATGAGCTACTATGTGCAAGGGAGGATCCGGTAAATCTTATGAAACTTGCTTCTCCTCAAAGTCATAAAAGGCTATCGAGGGTTCCATGCACTTTTGTACACTCCCCACAAAGGAGTTAAAAGCATTGGGATCTTCAGATTGTACTTGGATGGATTTTAGGATTTCCATCAATGCTTCTCGATGTGGGGGTGATTGTTGTATTAGCTCATAGATTGATAGTTTTGTTGATGCCATTTTTAGACTTTGGGTCAACCGGCTACTTAAGGTGACAATTGGGCGTGATGGATTACTTGGATTTTGAAGTGGTGGTGGTGGGACAGATGGCCCTAGTTGTATGGGTACACTTGGTTGTGTTGTCAGAGCTTGTGTTGTGCGATTTGTCTATCTTTGTCCGTGGGTGACCACACTGATGGCCCCTACAAAACCTTGGTGTAGTTGAGACACGTAATTAACTTGGTTGGGAGGAACTATAGAAGTTGATGCTCTCATTGATTGTTGATTTACCTCATGATGTGGCAAAGGTGTCTGATATATACCAAGATTTTGATTGGATTGGGCCAGCGGATTATCAACTTTGATCTTTCCTGCCTCCAATAGGTCTTGCACAATACCCTTAAATCCATGGCAAGCTTCAATGTCATGACCTCTTTGCCTATGATAAATGCAAAATAGGTGCTCTTTATAGCCTTTTGTTTTTGGCTTGTTAGGATCTTCGAGTTTAATCTCTGATAATGTAAAGAGTTGTGCCGCATACAATTTTTGAAACACAGTTGAATAGGGCTCTTGTAATGGGGTGTAGTTGCATTTAGGCCTAAAATGTCATTGTTGCTGCTCTGCAGGTTGCGTTTGATTTTGTACCTGTTGTGGGGGTGGAACCGCTTGATAACTCGATTGTTGTGGTTGTTGTTGTTGTTGTTGGGGTTGTTGGATCTGTACTTGGGCTTGTTGATTTGAATGTGGTTGGCCCAAGACTATCTGGTTAACCTAAGTGGCCTTGGATTAGTCGTGGTTATTCCCCTTTTAATTTTTTTTTGCCACTTCTTTTCTTTAGGCTTAATCTCGCCCTCTTGGATCTTTATCTCTTCTATCAATTTAGCTTGGGTGAGTGCCTCATCGAATGTTCTATATTATTGTAGTTGCAGTAACAAAGAGATGGGCTTGGCACAACTCTTTGTGAACATTCATGTTATTTCTATAATTGGGAGGGAAAATGGTAAATTAATCATAATCGCCCTCCAATGGTTGCCAAAGTCATGAACCGATTCATCATCATATTATTTTAAGTAAATCAAATCGGTCAATGTGGTTTGCTTTCTAACATTTAGGGTGAAACACTCCAAGAATTGGTCTGCAAGTTGCTCAAAGGTGAAAACACTCTGATGCGGTAAATGGTTGTACCAATCTTGGGCTTCTCCCCCAAGTGTTTGAGGAAATGTATGTAGCATGAGTGCATCATTGCTGCTAATTCTAAAGCATGCATTTACAAATCTTGTCACATGCTCTCGGGGATCCTCTTCCTCTTTAAACTCAAGCTTCGATATCTAAAAATTAGTTGGATATGGTGGCACAGGCACTGAAGCATGGATAGGATGATTGAGTAGTTGCCTTAAGGTTGGTTTCTGATATTGCAAACCTGGGGTTTACATTGCTAAACTATCAATCTGACTCTGTAAGAACTGGTATCTAGGATCATCCATAGGGTTGAAACCCTGGTTTATCTGATGTTGTTGATAATGGGGTGCATTGTATGTGGGATGCATATGATGGGGAATGAAGGGCTGAAATGTATTGTGATATGGGGGTTGATGGAAGTTTTGATATAGATGAGGCGATGGAGGGATGGTAGTATGCTGACCCATCGAGTTAGCATACATGGGATATGGTGGATTGGTTACTATGGTAGTGGATGGGGGATACAATACCCAAGATGGATCTTGGACAAAGGTATGGGTCTGGTGAGAGGTAGGTGGTGGGTTATGTTCAATTCTCTGCAAATGTTGATTGGGGTCAGGGTTAACGCTATGGTTAGCATTATCCAAAATCATCTGTTGCAACTGCAAGAAAGCCTTGTTGCATAGCAATTGCATTTGATGTGGGCACAACCACATGGGAAGTGGTAGGATGAGTTGGTTGTGAGACAACCATGGTAGTGGATGCAAGTGGAGGGTAAGTAGCATAAGGTATTGCCACCGAATGTGGAACAGTATGATGCATGGCACCTATGGGTGTAGTAGATGGAATAGATGTAGGAATCTGTGAAACAACCTGAGTTGTTGTTTCATACAAGGGATTAGTGCAAGTGATGGTTTGTTGAGGCAATGTAAGGGGTGGTTGGTTAGATGATGAGGGTCGGTTGGCTAGGGCTATAGAAGTCAACTCAAAGAGTGGATTTGTGAAGACTTGTCCCGATTGCTACGGGTGTGTGAATGTGGATTCTTGGTGTAATGATGGTATGACATGGGATGGAATGGTGAGAGGTGGTAATGATGGGAAAACCATACCAGCAACATTCAGATACATCTTAATGGCATCCATGTCTACAAGTGTGACATGATCATCAGTTATGGTAAGGGGTTCACTCCTAGGAGTCTCAAGAATAACTGTGTGAATAGCCCTATGCATAATATCTATGTCCAAAATGGGGGCACTACTTGAGGGCCCTATATTTAGGCTTTGGGACATAGGAGAGGGCATGCTGACTTACCCTAGCACCAAAGTGTTAGGGGCCTCACTAGACTGAGTTGCCATGGGGGAAGACCACTGACTCTAGATCAATGTTAATTTCCTTGCCTGACTACGGGTCACTACCATACGCTAATATGTAGTCTATGTGAGTGAAAGGAAAGTACAATGCAATACAACATGCAAAGCAAATAAACACACAAAGTTTTTGGCCCTAGTTTGCGCTAAGTTTTTTTTTTTTTGAAAGTTTTTGAGTTTTTTTTTTAGTGTGTATTTTTTTTTTAAGTTTTTGAAGAGATTTTGTTCTTTTTGGATTAGAATAACAGAACTCTATGAATATGGTGATTAGGAACACTAGTGCCAAGCGTGATTTCTCAAAAGAGTCTAGGGTACACCGCTTAAATCCTAGTGGGGGGTTTGCCTAGCTCTTCCACTCTGATTCAACAATCATTCCAATAGTGGGAGACAACTTGAACACCAGTGACCTATACCAACTTAAAGAGTGCTTTTATCCTATCTAAGGATGATCTAGGGGGCAAGATGATGGAAGGAGGTGAATTCCAACATCATCGGTCTGAATTGGGGGTTGGTGATGAAATCCAACCTGACCAATGTTTTGATGATACGTGTGTGTGTGAAGGTTTTGTTTTCTATTGTGTGATGCAAATCTAACATGCAATTCTATTTTTATGCCTAATGCAAAAAATAGGAAAACAAAGAATAGCAAACAAAATCATATTAGGGATAAAAATTGCAACTTCAGGTAAGATTCGACCAAATTCTATTTAACAGGGCTAACCGCGGGTGGGCGGTTAGTTCTGGTAAACCGTGGATATGCGGTTTGCCAACCGCACATGCGCATTTGAGGGAAATCCCAACCACGGGTACGCGGGTCCTTTCTATCAATAGAACAAAGCCGAATACAGGCCCAGACCCCAAAAAAGAAATACCTGGGTTATTTCTAACCTGGTACATGCAAGATGATTATTCCCTACTATGCATATGTAGATTCTCATTTATTTCCCTTTGTTATTGTGTGTATGAATGCAAGATTTAAGTAAATTTTTCTATTCCTAAGACCTAAATGCAAACAAAGGCATACAGGACTGAGACCCTTAATCTACTTAAATGCAACCTAAAACCAGAACTAAAGGATAAAATTGAAAATATGGCATAGGGTACAGACCTGTGTTCCTTTCATTGCTCCTTCCAGCTCTCAACTACCGGTCAATATTTCCATAGTACAACAATTGTGGGTGCATGTTTCTCTAGAAATCCAACCATGGATATGTGTTTCCTTAGGAAAAAACTACAAATATTTATTCTCTCAGAAGGAAACCATGGATGCACAGTTTCATAGTGATAGGTTAAGCAAAATTCAAAATCGAATTCCCGTGCATCTTGAATTCTCGACACCTATGTACATGCAAATAGAGATCAGTAAAATTAAAAAGAAGCAAGGCAAAACAAAATGGAACCCTTGGGAGGTCCCACCATGATCGCCATTTTTGTAACCAAAATAATTGGACACAAACAAATTACATAATAAAGAGAGAAAATTTCCAAAAATGATCCTTCGTATTGATATTGATACAATCAAAGATTTTAAATTACCCAAAATGTGTTGGGGGTAATGTTACAATGCTTTGTTTGCCTCTATTCTAAAATATAATTATTTTAATAGGAAAGAGGGCCTTCCAAATCTTCAATGAGCTTATGTGTTCTCCATTCCTCAACTACAACTCCAAGGGTGAGTGGGCTTTGGTATCCAACAAGGGACCACTCTAGCTTCAATAACCTTCTCCAAACACCTGTAACCTACACACATTCAAACAAAAAAGGGGTCAGTAGCACCTATATAAATGATTCAAAATCAATGCAAATTAAAACCCTTGAAAGGAATGTCTGTAGGAATCATAGAAATTACACTAGAAAAACCTTGCTAAAAACAAATCCTTTTCCTCATCTCCACCATTTGTGTTCTCGGCTTTGCTAAACCATGGGTGTGTGGTGGTGGACTAGAAACCGTAGATGTGCAGTCTTAGAACCATGAATGTGAAGTTCTGACTGTGGAACCATGGACGGGTGATTTGGGCTGAAATATAGGTTGCTTTGGGAAATGAGCCTCCAGGATCTGGTAAGGGCTATGCTCGCGATCTGCTCGAGGGTCGTGGTAAATTTCTGTAGCCTGGCGGTATCTTAATTTAGCTCCCTTTGTTTGGTGGGGTAAGGGTACCTTTATAGGCCCCTTAGGGTTTTGGAGGGAAGTGGAAGGTGGCAAGCCTAGATTGCCAAGTGGTAATTCTGGGTTGTTAGGTGGGAGGGACAGTTACAGTGAGTCACTCAGTGTGACTCACTTAACTGGGGTGATGTGGCTACTAGTGGAGTGGGATGTGGGATCTTGTCCTATGTGAAGGGACAAGGGAGGCAAGGTGGATGGATGTTGGATGGGGTGTCTAGGACACATGTCCAGTGGGTAGGTAGGGTATCCTAGGGTGGTTTTTCTAAATTTAATAAATCTAGAAATTGGGATAATGTGTAGGATTTTATATCCCTAAGTTGAGACTTAGGTATATGATTTATTATGCTAGATTTTGAGGTGGGATGGCAAATGTGGTTTTGTGGGTGTTGAATTTTAGTGTCTACAATATTTTATGTTTATTTGGAGTTAAAAGGAGCTATAGGGGTATTATCATTATAATTATTTTTCTTGAGTGAGTGTATGATCTATTGATTGGGGATTTATTTTTAAGGAAGGAGTGATAAGGTGTATTTGTGACTTAAAATTTTATTGTATTTCTTTTATGGGGAAATATTTGTTGAGGTAAATATTCTTGTGGATATTTTGAGATAGACTGTTGTTATCTAACCTAAAATTAGCAAAAGGATTTGGTTGTGAGTAAAACAGGTTTTGAAAATATATCTCCATAAAAGCAAAGAGGTATGGGCACATAATATTTTGTTTGAAATGTTGGAGTTGTAAAATATAAGGTGGAGTGAAAATTATTGTTTGATCAATATTTTTGGAAATATTTGAGTGAATTCTTATATGCTTCATTCATGAATTTTAGAGAAATTTCAAGATAGATATTGAGGATTATTTGAGTTAGGGTTTGAAACCCATATTATGCAATTTGTTTGAATAAGTATGAAAACACTTGTTTAGGGTTAGTGAGCAAGTTGTGTTTCATTGGTTGAATGATTGAGTAAAATTCTTAAGCATTGGTTTTGAGTGATATTGAAAGTAAATGTGCAAGGATTAGAAATAATATTTGTGAAAGCGACAGACTTAATGATTGACTAGAACATATTCAGTTTTTGATAGAGTACATCATTCTCTATATGTTCCAGAGTTTAAATAAATTCTGAATAGAATATGTCTAAACTGCTTCAAGTTAAAGGAATTACTTTAAATTTTAAACAAAGCAATTGATAGCATTGTGTATAATATTTGAGATTGATTGAGCATATATTGTGAGTTGTTTTGAGCGTATGTTTGAGCATATTTGAGGTAAGTATTGATGAATACTTGAGAGCATATTGAGCAAGTTCTTGAGAGAACTTGAAGGTGGAATTGAGGTAATTATTGGTAAAGACTTGAGAGCATATTGAGCAAGTTATTGAGAGGACTTAAAGGAATATTTGATTTAAGTCTTGATGAAGACTTGAGAGCAGATTGAGCAAGTTCTTGAGAGGACTTGAGGGAATATTTAAGGTAAGTCTTGGTGAATACTTGAGAGCAAATTTGATTGATTGATTTGTTCAATATTTGTATTAAGGCTTGGGGAAAATCTAAGTAGAGTTGATTTTTTATTGGGTCAAGCTTTGTGTTAAGGCTTAATGATAGATTTGAGGATAATGTTTGGTGCATATTTGTGAGCAGATTTGTTCTAGACCCAAGACATAGTTGGAGCATATTTGCACTAGATCAAGGATAGTGTTTAGTGCTTATTTTAGATAGATATTTATTTGAGTTGGTAGTAATATTTGGAGGTGATAAAGTAGAGGACAAGAGTCTCTAGTGGATAGATATCCATTAGCTAGGGCAGTGAGGATAGAGGTCTTATGTGGAGAGAGATCCACAAGCTAGAGTAGTGGGGGCAGGAGTTTTCTAGAAGATCATCAACCAGAGTAGAGGGGAAAGAGTTCTCCTATGGATAGAGATCCATGAACCATAGCAAGGGGAAATATTTTTCCTATGGATTATGATCCGTGAACTAGTTGGGAAGATAGATTTCTTATATGGAGATATATCCAAAAACTAGTTGAGGAGAAAGAGTTCTCCTGGGTCAAGTTCTATGAACCATAGAAAAGAGGAAAGAGTTATTCTATGGAGAGAGATCCAAAAATTAGAGCATTAGGGTATTGGTGTATCCTTTGGAAAAAAATCCATAAACATTGTAATATAGAATTTATTACCAAAACAATTTGTTGAGAAAATTTATTAGAAATATTGTCTTCATGGAGTAGCCCACATTGGGTGAACCACGTTAAATTCGTACCTCTATTTTGTGTGATGATTTGTGCATTGCTTTGATTACTTCTGTTAATATTGCCATTGATAATATTGGATAATATTGTGTTAGAAAGAAAAGTAAAAGTTGATCTTATACTGTTTACCCCCATCTCAGTATAAGCTTGTGTTCTTCAATTAGTATTAGAGCGGGTTCCTTCGAAAGAGTTTAACAAATTTAAGGAAAAGTATATAGGAAAACATATGGCATATCAAAGTGGATCTTTAATAAATAAGGCACTATTTTTTTATGGGAACAATTATGCTTTTTGGAACATAATAATAAATACTTACTTGATGGCACAAGGATATGAGTATTGGCAAGCAGTTGAGGATGGATACACACCTCCAACTAGTCCTCCTATAGATAAAGATGGTAAGATCTTACATTTGTATAATGTAAAGGCAATGAATGCAATATTGAGTGGTTTACGTGAATCAAAGTTTGTAAAAGTTATGCATTGCACATCATCAAAAGATATTTGGAAAAAGTTGAAGAAAATATATGAGGGAGACAAAAATGTCAAGACAACAAAATTACAAAATCACAAGAAAACATTTGAATACTTGAAGATAAAGGATGAGGAAGAAATTACTACATACTTAATTTGTATGGATAAGGTCGTTAACTCCTTGCAAGGACTTGGGTTTAAAGTTGAAGAATAATATGCTTATGAAAAGGTTTTAAGGTCACTTCCTATGAGGTATAGTGAAAAGGTTTCAACCATAGAAGAAACAAGAGATATTGAAACTTTGACTAGGGATGAGTTGCATGGAACTATTATAGCTTATGAGATGAGAATAGGAAAGGGTCATATCCGTAAGAAATATATAGACTTCAAAGTAGCAAATAATACAAAAGATAAGAAGCCAAATTCAATTGGTGAGTCATCTAGTGATGAAGAAACAAACTATGGAAGAAGAAACAAGAAGGACTCAAGAAAGCACAAAGGTACTAAAATAGTTAAGTGTTTTAATTATGGTAAATATGGTCACTATGTAACTAACTGTCCAAAATCTGGAAGCAACTATGGTGAAGAGAAACAGGATCATAAGAATGGGGAAGTAGGAAAATCCAGGTATGAAAATAAAAACATGTATGGACATGAAAAGAAGTTTTTTAGAGGCATAAGAAGATCTTATATGCAAATAATATAGGCAAGAGTTCAAGTGATAGTGATGGAAGATCCTTAGATAGTGAAGAAAAATAAATTCTCTTCTTGGTTATAGAATATGAAGGAAGTGATCCTATTGAAGATAAATCAGAAAGAGATAAATATGCTCTTGAAGAAGTAGAAGAAGAATTCAAAAATAAATAGGAAGGAGTAGTAGATCTAGAATTTTAACTTATTTTTTCTCTTAAGGAATCAATAAAGGTTAGAAAGCAAAATTCAAAACTCAAGATTCAATTTTAGGAATGTGATAAAGAAAAAAAAAGCTTATGCAATATCTGACAAATTCAATAGCTAAGACAAGGAGATTTAAAGAAAAGATAGAGGTAAAAATTTTAGAATGTGAAATATTAGAGCATGAGGTAGTTTCACTAAGAAAGGAAATGAAATATTCTAAGGACAAGATACACAGGTTTTTGAAAATTTCAAATACTTTGGATAATATTATCAATGCATAAAGATCTTCATCAAACTAGATAAGATTTGGTTTTGACGAAGGATAAAGAGAACAAGGAAAGGAGTCAAGCTCAAGCTCCAAAGAAGAAACAGCTTCATAGTAGGAGAGTGAAGGAAAAAGTAAGACTTATGAGGATAAGTTGAAAAATAGAAGGTTCACCAAGGAAGGAAATAATGCATAAATTAGGAACATGGAACATCACGGGGAAGAAAGGACTAAGAGACAAATGGATCCAAGGAAATATTTCTTCAAAGGACATTGTTTCTTATGTAACAGATTTGGTCATAGGGCTATGCATTGTAGGACTCATAAAAATGAGTATGGTGTTACTAAGAGGAACTTCAAATATGGATGTTTCTTTCAAGGGTATTACTACTCTTGTAATCGATTTGGTCATAAAGTAATTCACTGTAGGGTTCATGATAGAAATATGTATGGATTCACTAGGAAGAACTTCAAGATATTTGCACCTTCTAGGAACCACAAAATTAAGTGTTATAAGTTCTATCATGTTGGGCATATGGCCAAGTGGTGCAGAACAAATTTTCCAAAGCTTCCAAAGACAAGAAAGAACAAGTATATTCAAAGGAACCTAAAGGGTATGTTGAGAAAGTAGGTTGACAAAGGAAAAGAGCATTGTATGCTAGGAGTAACTTTAATCCCACCCATATTTAGTTCTTGGGCCTCTTCGGTCGGTTTTAATTACATGTAAAAAAAACTTGTACAAGGTTCAGGGATCTTTCAAAACCCTTTCAACCAATCAAAAAAAAAACTTTAATCCCACCCCAAATTTAATCACCTCAAATAGAGGAGGTGGGGAGGCGGCTGAGCTAAGAGTCTTATATTTAGCCCCAAAGGGGTCCCTTTTCCATTGATGCCAAAGGGGTACCTTTGCCATTGATGCCAAAGGGGTCCCTTTGCCATTGATGCCAAAGGGGGAGAGATTTGAGTTAGGGGGAGTAGTTTCCCAAGGGGAGAAGAATTGGAAAAAGGAAAAATATGTGAGAAATGGTGGAGAACAGTAACACTTGCATTGATTGAAATGGTTTATATACACGTTGGTATAGTTATGGTGGTTACCCAACCACCCAAACCACCCAAATTGGAGAAGCGCTTCAAGCGCTTATTTTTATACACTTTGCTAATGATGAAATAACTTGCCTATGCTAACATCCCCCCTTATTACATTATTGGCAAATACATAGAGCATTGTGAAACAATTCAAATTTTACACATGCAAGTGCCTTGGTGAAAATATCTGCAACTTGCTCATTAGTTGCAATGTACTGAAGTTGTATGTGGTGCTTTGGAACTTCATCTCGAATGAAATGACATCAAGTATCAATGTGTTTGGTACATTCATGAAAAACTAGATTCTTGACAAGATTCAAAACACCTTGATTGTTGCAAAACAAATGAAGAGGAAGATTCTTTGGAAGGCCCATGTTTGTAAGAATGCAACTTAACCACATTATCTTGCAGACTACTTCACTGGTTGCATGATATTCTACCTCTATAGAAGATAAAGCAACTACATGCTACTTCTTATTGTGTCATGAGATAGGTCCAAATCCAAGATGAAATACAAATCTAGAAGTTGACTTATTATCATCAATGAATTTGGCATAATATGATTTTGTGTATCCCTATAAGAAGAACTTATCATTCTTCTTGTACTCCAGGCCATAGTATATACTATCATGGACATAATGAAGAACTCTCTTTGTTGCTTTCTAGTTACTCACCTTAGGTTCCTGCATGAACCTTGAAAGATAGCCCACAACAAAACTAATATCTGGCCTAGTATTTGTCAGATATATGAGACTCCTAATAAGCTCTCAATAGAGAGTACCATCTACCTGAGGTGATTAATAATATCATGATAAATAAAGTCCTTGCTCCATTGGAGAGTATTTAGACTTACAGTTAGTCATATGATATTTTTTTACTAATGTCTTGACATACTTCTTTTGTGTTACTCTGATATGATGTTTTTTTTGAGTCACTTCCAAACCAAGACAATAGTGAAGAAGTCCTAGATCTATCATTTCAAAATATTATTTCAAATCATATTTCACTGCATAAATCATTTTCTCTGAACTCCCTATTATGATAATATCATCTACATATAGCACAAAAATCACTATATTAGAACCATTTTTCTTAATATAGAAATTTTCATATGAAGGACTTATTTTGAATCCATGTTGCACTAAGTGACTATCTATCTTGATGTACCAAGCTCGAGGAGCTTGTTTGAGCCCATAAAAGGATTTGATTAACTTGTAAACTTTTTGTTCTTGCCCTTCAACCACAAATACTTCTGGTTGGGTCATGTACACTTATTCTTATAGGTCACCATTCAAGAAGGCACTTTTAACATCCATATGATGTAACTTCCACCTAAACTGACTTTCCATGGCACAAAGTACTTGAATGGTAGTCATATTTGTAGTAGGGGCAAAAGTATTTTCATAGTCTATGTCTTCTTTCTCAACATATCCCTTTGCAACAAGATGGGCTTTATGCTTTTCAATAGTACCATCTGCCTTATACTTCACTTTGAACACCCATTTGCAGCCAATGGGCTTCTTTTCTATAGGCAGATTAACTAGCTTCCATGTATTATTCTTCATGAAGGATGTATGTTCTTCTTCCATAGAAGCCTTCCATTGAGGCTCACTAAGTGTATATTGAACTGTTGCAGGTTAATTTGCATCTAATGCTATGATATAAACCAATTCATAATCATCCATATATGTTTCTATGTCTTCCTCTGCATCTCAGATAGTTCATCAAATTGTTGGCAAACTTCATCAACCTCTAAATATTATGCCTTTGTTCTTATATTTTGTGCCATACTTCGAGTGCAAGGTCGATCTTGAGTTAGATCTGGAAGTGAATTCAACTTAGAACCTCTCAATTTACTAGTATACCACTTTGGAACCTTCTTATTTTGGGGAGTACTTTCTTTCTTAGGTTCTTCTTCTTCAAGGTATACATCTATAGATGTGATATCGTATGTGGAAGCTTCATCAAATACCACGTCTCTACTAGTGTGTGTTTTATTTTTTATTGGATCTATCGATCGATATCATTTTGAATGCTCATCATAACTAATAAAAATGCATTGCAGGGTTTTCTCATCTAACTTCTTCCACTTTTATTTTGGTATGTGCATGAAAGCTTTACATCCAAAAACCCTTAGATGAGAAATGGAGGGTTTCCTACCACTCCATGCTTCTTGTGGGGTCTTGCCCTATAGATCCTTTGTGGGAGCTCTATTCAAGAGGTACACTGCTATGTTCACTGCTGTAGCACCCTAAAATTGGTGCAGTAAAACTTAGCAATAATTAAAATTACCTTAGTAATAATTCAAATTCAAATTTTCAACCTCAAATCGTATTTTAACCACTCTCCTCATTTTCCACACCATTTTTAGGATTTTTTGTGACTGTTGGACGATATCATCGCCGATCAGATGATATCACCTCAGATCGAACATTTTCGTCTGGACTAGGATGTCCAGACGATTTCGTCCCAAAACTAATTTTTCATAATTAGCTTATGTTTCAACAGTGTCTCTAACCTGGGAAAAAGTGTGTCTGTGTGGTTAGAGACCTCCCTCATTGGAGATCTCCCAAATTGGGATGATCTCCAACCTCCCAACCTCCTTCCTATGCCTATTTAATCTTAGGCCCTCCCATTGACATTCCCCTGGCTGAATTTTTTTGTATTTCGAGTTTTACATGCTTTAGAATGTCTTAGACTACTGTTTGCCTTTGTCCCTTTTCAAATTTTCTTGCAAGAACTTTGTCATTCTTCAGCCGAAGCAAGCTTAGATCGTCTCAGACGATCTTGTACAATCTCGAACGATCTTGCACCAATTCGAGATGATTTTGACTGCAGTCAACATTGGGGGCAATCAGTGCCCTGAGTTTGCATTATTTCTCCATTTATCTATTGTTTTGCTTTGCATTAGTTAGACTTATTACTATTTTGCATCTTGGAGTTCACCCATGTAGCTTAAATACATAATAAAATCATGATTAGCTATTAAAGCATGATAATTTACTTGCATTTCTATTTGGGATTATCTTATTAACATCATTATTATCATTCCACATAATTTTCCTTTATCAACATAGCTGCATTTTCTGTATTCTGTGTCTACTTCTCTAATTTTAGGCCTTTGATGAATTAGTCTGACGAATTCGTTAGATATCAGACAATCCTGTCTGGTCGCAGATGATTCTGTCATATCATAGGCGATCCTGACTGCTTCAAAATCAGAACCTCCATCAGACACCTAGATCGGATATGGCTTTTTAATCTAGCTTATTCTCTATGTTTTCTGCTTAATTCTGCTTTCTATATTCATTTAAATTTGCATTTCATATAGAAAATTTTAGATTCATTTGGCCAAACATAGGATTTGAATGATTAAATATAAAATTGAACACATCAAACACATTCCAAACCTAGGCATGGAAACTGCCATTCAAAAGTTTCCTGGTGAACCCACCATCCATCGAAAAATCACATTAATACACCTCCCCCAAGAGGCGGGACCTTCCAAAGGCCTCTCAGTCTGAGGTATTGTCCCATCCTTCCCGCATCCCCCTTTCAGGCGAGGATCCTTTAGCCTGAAGGTAAGGGTGCAAAAAATTTGGAATGATACGTTTTGGTGAACCCGACGTGAAACTAAAACATTTTGAAAACAAAAACATAGATGCATTTAAAATCATTAGAAAATTACTAAGTTGCATATCATGTTTAGATGGTAGCTCCTAAGAAAATACTAGCAGTTACTATAAATGTTGAAAACCAATTAGCAACCATAGAAATCAATTATGTGCTTAGTGTGCCTGAAACAGATAGAATCCAACTTTTGTGGGATGAACTTAATAGGAGACTAGGTATCATTTCATCTAGGTCAACAGAACTTAAACAAATCAAGAGGCTTGTCCTAGATAGAATCCTAGATCCTCATAAACTCATTTTTTATCATGAACTTCAGAGAGCTTGCCATAGGTGGTTAGCTTATAGGAGAGCTCTTGTGTCTTCAAAATTGTTCACCTTCGAGGAATACCTCGAGAACGTAGCCACTATACACCAATTCCTAGGTCGTGTAGAAGACCAAGAGGTCATTCTTATGGATAGGGAAATATGGAATAGAGTTCCTAGAGCTATGTTGTATCGACAGTATTGCCACGAGCTTTACTTTTAAAAAACAAAATCTAAAACAGATAATATAACTATAGCACTTTTTGTTAAATTCTTGAAAGAAAATTTTCAATTTGAAGAAGAACATTTCATGACTCCTGAAGAACTCGAGCCTATTAATGATATTTATAAATTGTTTATAGAAAACTAGATCATTGCTTTCATTATTATTATTTCTTGTGTTTTGTGTGCTGTTTGTTATCTTTATAATATTGGTATAAAAAAAACAAGAAAAACCAAAAACATAACAAAAACCCAAAACATAACAAAACCAAAACATTTTATTTTAAATACTATAGTAGGTATATAATTAAAATATATACCTCTTAAGCTTTTTGCATATATATATATATATATATATATGCTGAAATCTAAGTTTAAGCACAATGACTAGACTTAGGAATGGTAAACAAACTGAAGAAGAAGAAGAAGAAGATTGGTTAGGAAAGAAAAAAAAAAATTAAATGCCCTTTCTGAGGATCCAATTCTAGAAGAAGAAACTCTAGAACAACCAGAAGATGAGCTGGCTGAAGAAAATGAACAACAAGAAAATGTTAGAGAGGAAGGATCCTCATCCCCTAGAATGGATCCAAACGGAACTGTTACTTTTGATAACATAGATCATTTTTGGAAATTCTTCAACAATAATATTGGTGCTCTTAATATGGCAGTTCATATTGATAGGGGACAAATTAGTGACACTCAAGTAGCCATGGAACATATTTTTGACATACACACTAATCACTTGTCTTTCGTTGATCAATAAAGTGATAAAGCTGGACCATCCAATATGGATATGGCCACTATAATTCAGAACATGCAAAAACAATAGGTTACCCAACCTCCTAAGGAACCTATTATTGAGCCTAAAATTATTCCCACACAAAATAGACCTTCATTCACTACTTTTTTTTGCCAAACTATTGATCAATATGCCTCAAATCGACAAAAACCTAAAATGAAGCCAAACACCAATTTTCAACAATTTGGGATACAACATAATACAAATTCAAAACTTCTTCATAACACCCTTCCTACCAAAAATTTACACAATAGTAATATAACATCTAATATTCATCTCCCTCCATCATATGCTCACAAATCTCATATTAATGCCCTACCGAACCAATATGGTGGGCAAACCAATAATATGGAAGCCATGGTGAAACAGTTAGCTTCCCGCATGGACCAGATAGATCCCTACCGTCCCTCGTACAATTATCGAGAGATGTGTAGTCAACCTCTAGATCCCATAGTTGTAGCACAACCATACCCTAAACACTTTCCCATGCCCGTCCTGCCTATATATAAAGGAACTAAAGATCCCATAGAGCATCTTCGCATGTTTAGGATAGCATGTCATGATATATCACATGATGACTTGTTATTACTAAAAATGTTCCCAAAAAGTTTAGGAGGAATGGCATTAGAGTGGTACTATCAATTGCCCACTCATTCTTTGAGAAATTTTGAAGAGACCGATGAATCTTTTGTGCATCAATTTAGTGCCTATATCGAAAGGCATGTAACCATTAAAGATTTGTACAACTTAAAACAAGACAAAGATGAATGTTTTTCTGATTTCTTAGCTAGATGGAGGCAGTTGACAGGAAAACTACACTTTGTGCTACCTTATAGGGAAATGTTGGACATTTTTATTAATAATTTGTAAGAACAAATATCTTATGAGTTATCAACTGCTACTTTGACTACCTTCGATCAGGCTATAGACTTAGCTCGAAGAGTAGAAGATGCTCTCATTAGGAGAGGCCAGATTAGGAAGAAATATGATGAGAAAACATCCAAAAATCAATATAAAAACAAACAAGTTGTAGGTGATGGAGTCACTGACAGTAGAAATGTTGCTAATATCAATACAACGAAGACAACAAAAAAATTTATATTGAAACCTCCTGATAAACCTCCTCAAGAGTTTACTAGATTGAACCAACCATTATCAACTATTCTACCCCAATTACTCGAAAGAGGTTTGATTCAATTACCGGCTATCCGGGAACCTGATCCAACCATACCCGGATACATATCCCATTTACACTATGATTTCCACAGAGGACCTGGACACCCCACCAACTCTTGTAAAAGGTTAAAACATAAAATACAAGATCTGATTAATAATAATGAGATGGAGGTGCAAGCCTTCCAACCTAAACAAAATGCTCCTAATAATGCTCAAAAGAACATTCCCCAAAATCAAAATCAAAATGCTAATCAATAATTAGATATATTTCAACATCCTTTACCAAGACATGGTAAAGAGGTGGCCAATCAAATTGAGCATCATAATGTCCCTCCTCCTACTCGATATGTAGGAACTATTAGCGGACATTTACCTAATCATGATTTACAAAAATTTGACACAACTTTATCCATGGTCACGACCAGGCCCCTACATAATATTCAAACATCGGATCTCAGTTATGTAGAATCAGATACTGAAAGTGAAATAGACATTACCTCAAATCAATCGAATAGTTCTGAAAATGAATCAGATCCTATTCAACCTATCACAGATTCTATGGTTTTGGAAGAACCATTTCCTAGAAGAGTTACTACTTGACCCTCTTCTAATCAATTCCTTCCTAA
This sequence comes from Wollemia nobilis, assembly GCA_028583015.1. Classification (NCBI taxonomy): domain Eukaryota; kingdom Viridiplantae; phylum Streptophyta; class Pinopsida; order Araucariales; family Araucariaceae; genus Wollemia; species Wollemia nobilis. The sequence continues at coordinate 398,519 of JAQPPZ010002765.1, forward strand.
TGAACAAGCCATAAACGCTAGACCAAGACCTATTCATCATCCGCAAAATAATATTGTAGGAACCATCGAAGTTGTTACCAGACAACAAGCTCAAAATATTCAACAAAAACCAAATCAGAACAATGGATCAACTCCATTTGTTTTGAAAAATCCTAATAAAGGGAATCATGCTCCTAATGTTCAATCTAAACCTCCTTACAATATTAATGAGCAATTATCCAATACCACAGCCAGAATTTACCTTTTGGACTTATTAAGATATTCTCCTACCTATAGAGATGAATTAATGCTTACATTAAGCCAAATGATGGTACCACAAAACATTCAACCCAAAGCCATGACCAATACTATCATCACTAGAGAAGTTGATTGTATTGACTTCCGAGATAAATATATACCACAACATAGTTTACATAAGGATAATCCCTTATATATTACTGCCATAATAGGAGATGTAGCAGTCAAAAGGGTCTTGATTGATAATGGTTCATCTCTAAATATTTGCACTTTTGACTTCTACCAAAGATTTGGGTTTAGAAGTGATGAAATGAAGAAAACTGACATGATCATAAAAGCTTTCAATGACGAAACACAAGAAACGTGTGGAGTTATCACCATCCCATTGCAAGTTGGTCCGAGAACCTTAGATACGACTGTTTTTATTGTACATTGCCCTGCATCATAAAATATACTCTTGGGTTGTCCTTGGATCAATGCAATGTGGGCTATCCCATCAACTTTACACCAATGTGTTAAATTCAAATTTAAAAATCAGTTGGTCACTATCCATGATGATCCTAGACCCTTTGATATGTGTGCTTTGGCAGAACCTGTTGGAGTTCAATTTTGCCCTGCTCTGTCATCCACACATTCTAATTCTTATTTTTCATCTAAAACTGTGAAACACACACCCATAACTTCATCTATGTCTCCTTCATTAATTTCACCCTCATATATATCTCAACAATCTTCTAAACAAACCACACTAGAACCTCAAAAAGATATTAAATCCACAACCAATCCTTCATGTTTTGTCCCTATAATTTCAAAACCTATAGACCCATCTATTAACACATCTACATTATCTACATCTATCATACCTTCCACATCTAAAGATATAGGGAATGATCCTTCTACATCTTATGCTCTTTCTGATGAACTATTACCTGATTTATCTACAATTCTTATATTAGAAAAAACAAATGCTTCTATGCAAAATTCCATTATTTTAAGTAATTGCTGCCATCTCCTGGTACTTTGGGCCTCCCACAACCTATGGGAAGTACTTACCAAGTCGAGAGTTGTTCTTTCATTTATAAGGGATATGACTGGGGAAGAATACCCAGGAACATCAAAACTCATCATGAGGGATATGCTCGATGTTATTTTACTAATGAGTATATTAAAGCTAAACATATAATGCTTAAAATGAGATATAAAGGGAAAGGCTTGGGACCTTTCCAAGATGGTATGAAAGAACCTTTTGAGGTAGAACCATGGCCCGCACAATGTGGTATGGGCCTATTCCTAGTAAGGGTCAACCCTTCCCTTTTGAAGATGATGATCAACTCATATGTTATCAAGATTATTTAGATGGGTGTGATGATTTGCCTCTAAAAAATCAACCATTTACATGTAATATGTTATCCATAGCTTATCCTAAAATGATTGCTGAATCCGATGATGAGTTGGAAGGAGATATTTTCCATGATGTCTCCATCGAAGAGATGTTACACAATGGTTTTTATTTTGATGGTTCTATACCTACTATAGCCCAACTTGAGGCCATGAATCATCAAGATGAATTATCCAAGTTAACCTTAAAATAATTACAAGAATTGGGTGTTTCACCCGCCCCACCTAATTTTGAAAGAGATCTACACATGGAAGTAGAAAATTTCATTAAAGTTAACATTGGAACTGAGGATAATCCCCACATAATCAATATTGGATCAAAATTAAGTCAAGAAAAACAAGAGCAATACATTACATTCCTCAAAATATATGAAGATGTCTTCGCTTGGACATATGAAGATATGCCAGGTTTAGACCCTTCTGTAGTCATGCATCACCTAGCAGTCCATCCGGATGCTAAACCTGTTAAATAGAAACTTAGAAAAATGCATCCCAAAGTGGCCTTGCTAGTCAAAGGGGAGTTAGAAAAACTCCTGAATGTTGTTTTTATACAAGCTATTGATTATGCTAAATGGATCTCGAATGTAGTTCCAGTCACCAAGAAAGAAGCTATTAAAGTTAGGGTTTGCACAGACTTTAGAGATATTAACATTGCATGCCCTAAAGATGATTTTCCTCTTCCTAACATGGATCAAATCATTGATTTTACTGTTGGGAGTGGAATGATGTCCCTAATGGATGGATTTTCTGGTTATAATCAGATCAAGATAGCTCCTGAAGATCAGGCTAAAACGGCCTTTATTACCCCTTGGGGAACCTTTTGTTGGAAAGTGATGCCATTCGACTTAAAGAATGTCAGTGCAACCTATCAACGAGCTATGAATTATATTTTTCATGACATGATGCATGATATCCTACATGATTACATAGATGATATCATAGCTCATTCCATTAAATAAGATGATCATTTAAATGACTTAAGGACAATGTTTGATTGGTTAAGAGAATATCTTATCTGGCTAAATCCTACTAAATGCATATTCAGAGTTAAATCCAGTAAACCATTAGGGGTTATAGTTTCTTTATGTGGCATTGAAATTAACCCTCTCAAGATTGTGGCTATCACTGATATGCCCGCACCTACCAATATATCTGAGTTATGAAGTTTACAAGGTAAATTTCAATCTATCCATCGCTTCATCAATAAGCTAGAGAACAAAACCAGTCCCTTTCTTAAGCTCCTTAAGAAGGATGTCTATTTTAATTGGGACGATGAATGTAAGGAAGATTTTGAACTTCTCAAACAATACCTCCTTAACCCACCTGTGCTTTCACCGCCTAGACCTGATCGCCCATTTATCCTGTATATTTTAGCTTCAAATTTTTCTTTAGGAGCTATGTTAGCTCAACTTGATGATGAGAAAAGAGAACGTGCTAATTATTATATTAGCCAAAATTTAATCAGTTATGAAACCCGCTATACAACATTAGAAAAACTATTTCTAGCAGTCATATTTTCTATACAAAAATTACACCATTATATGCTCAGTCAGAAAACTTATGTCATTGCTAAATATGATCCCTTGCGACATCTCATGATTCGACCTTATTTATCAGGTTGCACAGCAAAGTGGGTTCTTGCTTTAAGCAAGTTTTACCTCATGTTTATAGGACAGAAGTCTGTTAAGGGTCAAATCATAGCAGATAAATTAGTTTTTGCACCCTTAGAGTCTACCCATCCCCTCATCATTGAGTTTCCTGATGAATGCCTTCAATTAGAGGCAGACCATGTTGAACAATGGTCCTTATACTTTGATGGAGCCTCATGCATGAGTGGGGCTGGTGTAGGTATTATTTTAATATCTCCACAAAAACACATTATACCTTTGTCCTTTAAATTAACATTTGCTTGCACCAATAATACTGCTGAATATGAATCTCTAATCCTTGGATTACGAGCTGCCTTGGTGCTAAAAATTAAACATATGCTAGTTTTTGGTGATTCTCAACTTGTTATAAACCAAATTAATGAAGTTTATCAGACTAGAGATGATAAATTGTGCCCATATAAAGCATATGTTTTACAATTAATATCTCTATTTGATCAAGTTACCTTGGAAGCTATTCCTCGAACTAGCAACCATGCAGCTGACGCTATGGCCACAGCTGCATATCTTTTGCCCTTGGAGTTAGATGACGAATATGCCACCATCATTATTCATTGACTCGAGGAACCCGCTTCAAATAAGTCATGCTTAGAACCTTTGGATGTGTTTCTAATCAATGAAACTACTCCTGAACATTGGTATACATATATATTTGATTTTCTTCACAATGGGACTTTCCCTGCCAATTCTAATAGAAACCAGTGTCGGTTATTACGTAGACGAGCAAGTCAATTTGTAATAATTGGCAATACTTTATATAGGAGATATTTTGAAGGTATCCTTTTGAGATGTCTGAATTTAGAAGAATCCAGATCAGCTTTGAGTGAAGCCCACGATGGATATTGTGGAGGACACTTCAGTGGTAGTGTCATTGCTAAAAAGCTCCTTAGGATGGGATACTTTTGGCCTACCATGGAGAATTATGCACATGATTATGTGCACCATTGTGAAAAGTGCCAGAAACATGCTGACCTTGTCCATGCCCCTACACAAGAACTGCAGGCTATTTCATCTCCTTGGACCTTTTCAAAATGGGGCTTAGACATTATTGGAAAAATTAATCTTGTGTCATCTGATGGACACAAATTCATCATAACCTCCACTGAGAATTTCATGAAATGGGTTGAAGCTATTCCTTTAACTTCCTACACTGGAACACAAGTCTCTAAATTTATTTTTAATCAAATCATTTGTAGGTTTGGCATTCCTGCAAATCTCATCTCAGACAATGGAACTTGTTTAAAAAATAAAGATGTTAAAAAATTATGCCAAAATATAAGATTCAACATCGCTAGTCCACTCCCTATTATCCTCAGGGTAATGGCTAAGTAGAAGCATCCAACAAAACCTTAATCAAAATTCTCAAAAAATTGGTCAATGAATCTGGCCGCGACTGGCACATTCAATCATATCCAGCTTTGTGGGCATATCATACTAGTGTTCGAACCCCCACTGGAACTTCACCTTTTTTTTTGGTTTATGGTGCTGAAGCCATTTTCTCCTTTGAATTAGAAGTTCCTTCTTTGGCTCTACTACTTCAAGATACCGAAGTAGGAGATGAATATCGAGCTGGCAGACTCAGTCAGCTGGAACTCCTAGATGAAAAGCGCATCAATGCTTTGGAGCATCTTCATGCCTACCAAAACAATCTTAAAAGATCATATGCTAAGAAAGTTCATCATCGATCCTTTGAGGTCGACGATCTTGTTTTAAAAGAAAATAAAAAAAATACTAATGCAAATAAAGACCTTAAAGGTAAATTTGAGCCCAACTGGCTTGGACCATATATTATCACTGCTAAATTTGAATCAGGAGCATACAAATTATCTACCTTAGATGGTAAAGAACTTAAAGAACCCATGAACATTTTGCATCTTAAACGTTACTACGCATAAAAAATTGGTCATTTCATCATTGTATATATTTGTTTAAAATATTTCAAAAAAACCACTATCTTATATTTCTCTCAATTCATAACTTAAAATTAAAAACATCAAAAACATCCAACATCATCAAAATCTTCAAAAACATTTTTTTTTTATCTTTGTACTTCTCAAATTGTGATATATTGTAGTTATATTTTCAAATTATTTTGGATAAATTAGCATTTATTTGGAATCCCGCACTTTCACATTCACATGAATAAATATCTTGATTTATTTGTCTCTCTTATATCAAAGTCCACAAAATTCAATTAAATAAAGTTTGAGCATAGATAATTGATCTTGTTATTTACTTAAACCAAGCATATCCTTTCACAATAAAATGATTATATTTGTAATGTCCATGCTATGCTACATAGTAGAAGTGGTTTCTTGAGAAAAAAGTTTCCCCTGCTATCCTATCATGCACATGGTCTAGAATCTTTGAGAATTGACAAAAGGACAAGCTCACCCCTACCCAGAATAAAAATCCCTTGCTCTACAGCTAATCCTAGCAAGTATCCCTAGCATAAGAAGAAAAGAGAAGTTCAAGAAAAAGAGAAAAAGAAAAAGGCTATTTTAGCATTATCTCAAATATCAAAGCAAAAGATACAAAAAAAGAAAAGAAAAAGAAAGCAAGAGCAAAGAAAGAAAGAAAACAAAATGAGCAAAAGCAAAAGCAATAAAATCCCTTTCCCTACCCCTTGAAAAGAAAAGAAGGGTTGATGAGCTTGAATCCCTAGAATTCTCAATTATTTGAAAACTGTGAGGTAAGCCCCATAACAGGTGGTTTATGCCCAACCCACTTGGCCTTGGGTAACTCCTAGCGTGGTGATATGTATGTCACATTAGCGACCTTATTTTGTACAAACCTATGTCTGCTTATGGATTAGCTAGCTCTTGATAACCTGATTTGCATAGTAGTCTGGTATGGTTATATACATCTAAATCATGGTTAATGAACACTTAGTTGGTTAATTTAAATCATTTGTATCAAAGTATCTTGCTCAAACCTGGTAAATGAACAATACAATCGCACACACATTTGTATTTGAGAGATTTTGTGTATCATTATGATAAATCAAGATCGGAAATGAACTCACATACGCACATGGGATTCCTTATAAATCTAACTTTTGTCTTTAAGATACTTTGAAATATTTTGCAAATTGTCTAGAATAGTTTCATTTTCTTCTATGAGAACAGTTGTTTAGTATAAAGACAACTACATGCATTACCAAAAAAATCAAAACCATTTTTAAAACCATGCAATAAAGTAACATTTATATATAACTTTTGACTTTCGTGACGATGGTATAATTCCAAAACCAAAATTGGAATTTTATGCCTAGCACAAGTCCTCATCTTCATATTTTCTGTTTCTTTTCAAATATTAAAAATCAACCATGCAATAAAACTATTTATTTTCTTCTTTTGGATTTCACGATGATGGTATAAGTCTATACCTAAATATTCTATGCCTAGCGCAAACCATCAAACTAATTTTATTTCCCATTTATTTCAAATCATAAAAACATATGGCTTAAATCATTGTGTTACACAAGTATGCTTTAAAACAAACGAACACTTATTCTATTTCATGTCATTATGTTCAAATTCAATATTGCAACCATGGTATAAATTATAAGGAATTGTTCAAAATTTTATCACACTTAGGAATTTATGCCTAGCAAATCATTTTAAAATATTTCATGCATAATATTTTTATGAAAATCTGAAAACAAATCATCAAACCATCATCATTATCATCATCATCCACATCATTTGCATCATCACAACAAAGTCTTAAGACAGTCTCTTAAGCACTCTTTTACTTTTAACAATATTTCTATACTGGGATTAGCTTGATGACCGAGTGAGCGACGACTCCATGAAATGGTCTATAATAGCGACAATGTCCTTTGAAATTATTGTTAAAATTCTCCTTTTATTTTTTATCAAATCACATCACAAACAACCAATTTGTTTACATCAGATTATTTCATTTAAATTTTAAAAGGCATGACATTCAAACCATAATATTTCCAACGACATAGTTACATGAATCATCAAATCAATCACACCAAAACATTAAAGCATCATACAAACACATAAGACAAGTCATATGATCAAAATTATCTCATCTATATATATATCAACAATATATACATCATCTCAAAATCAGATAGGTATGCCACAATCTGTACCTCGGCATACTCAATCCTTTATCAAAAATAATAAACACTATGTATCAATCTGTGTAGTGCAGTCTGTAGTAGCTAGCCTCAAGAACCCCTCGAGCTCTCAGCCTCATCTCCTTTCTTGACCTGAGGTGGAGGAGGTGGCCTCATCATAGTTCGTGTGGTGCCATGAGTCCTAGACACCGATCATGATGATGTCCTAGATGACCCCATCATGACAGGCTTTGCAATATGAGCTGGTAATGGCACCCTCTGCTCTGCTGGCACCGCTTGGTAATATAGAGCCTAATAGAATGTAACCTGGGCAATAGCCCACCCTAAATCTTAAGTGCTCACCCCTCCACCCCAAGCCCTAAGTCGTGCAACCTCATCTTGCAAGGACTACACCTGAGCCTGGAGATGAACAGTCTTCGCCCAAAGAGTAGCTATCTCACTACTCTCTCCTACCTCGACACCCTTGCCCTTGTCGAGTGATGGTGGCCTCTCTCTCCATGGAGAAGGGGGTCTCTCCTCCCTCCTCTCCCACTGTCGCAGCCTCTGCTAAGCCTGTGGCCTCCTTTGCTCTCTCCCGCCATGACCCTATTTTGCCTCAATAGTCACCTGGCACCGCCTCCCCATTCGATGCACAACTATGTGAATCGGACCCTGAGCCCTTGTCATCCGAGGAGGGCGGATGCCTGCATACTAGGCATCATAGCCGTCGGTAACCCTTGCATCGTCACCATCCACTGGCTAGATGGGGGCATCATCCACGTCCTAACTCCAAAATCATTGCATATCTAGAGCCCCACTAACTATAGTGTTATCCCGGATGGTCCAAGAAAACTCGTAGTCCCTGAGAGATGGGATCCCCTGCTGTAGATCGAACTGCCTCAAAACTCGATCATAGCAATGGAGCTCCACCTCTCCCCTCTCCATCTTCAGCCAGTAGACTCACCTGATGTGAGCCAGCTCCTGTCTATCCTTATCCCACCTTGGATGATCTCTCCAAGGCCTCTAGGTGATCTAGTCGGAGATAAGGTCATCAAGTAGTCTCCGGGACACTAGCAGATCTACCCACCACTGTGACCCTCTCTGGAGCCACTAGTAGAAAACTCGGGGCCTCTCCCCATCAATCCCTATCATTGGGATCCCTACCGGCCTTCGCACCATGATGTGCTCCCAGCACCAAACCTGCAGTAGCGATGTCATGACTAGACATCGGTCACCCTTGTATACAACCCCATGTAGGATCCTATACAATTGGCATAGTACAAAGCTCCTCCAAGCAAACCTATATCCATGGTATCTCATGTCATAGACCACATCTATTAGTAGCCATGGTAGTCTGCATCCACTCTGATGGCATAGCAGCAGACCACCTACCACCCCAGCCAAAACCTGTGTCAGTATAGATGCCCCAGGCATCTGGCGTAGCGACTCGATGTTCACTCTACCCTTCTCTAGGGTGAAGCTCGGATCTTCGCATAGTCGCATCATCGCGTGGCCCTGATTGGCCATGAGATTTATCAATCATCCTTGTATGGGGATCCTCAAAATCCTCCATACATCCTCCAAGGTGGGAGTCATCTCCCCTGTCAGTAACAAAAAATAAGAACCCGGATACCACCTCTCTACTAGGGCTGTCAATAGCCACATATCTGTAGACACTTGTGGCATATCTACCATGTGCTACAAGCTGACCTGAGCCAACTAATATCGCTCTGCCTTAGATAGAGCGGCCAAGTCATCCTTTAGTCCTTCGTATTTCCATTCTCATCTCTTTAGTAATCCTCTCTGCAACATAAACAACAAAACAATAAAAATCATCAATAAAAATCATTAATTATTAAAAATACAAGTAAAACAAGTTCAATTTCATATAAATGATGATATCGTCCACTATTGGATGATATCGTCCCAAATTTGAGCAATTTCATCTCCAATTTCTCAAGAGGGAATCGTCCCTTATTGGATGTCGATTTCGCCCTTAGAAGAAATCGACGATATCGAGACGATTTCGATGAAATCGAGACGATTTCATCCCGACGATGTCGACGGCCCAAAAATGGCCGCGATGCTCAAAAATCAGTCAAAATTACTCTAAAAAGCATGAAATTCTAAATTAAAGCATTCTAAATCAAGTTTAGACCCTTACCCATAGCCCGTGCCAAACCTCTGTCGATCTGTGCGCTGTCTCAACCATCTTGTCTACAGAGATCTAGAAACCAGTAAAAATGAACAGTAACAATGAATTAGGGTTTTACCCTATTTTTCTTAATTTTATTCAAAAACACTTAAATTTTTTTTTAAATTTTGCTTTTTTGTGTTTTTACCTCAAACGTTCGATTTGGGTAAAAACACGGAGGGGGCACCATAGTAAGTTGTCGTACGATTCGACCTAGAATCATCGCCTAAAAATGGGAATAATTTTTGCTTTCTCGTAGATTGAGAAGAACTCATATTTAACCCATTTTCTTCAAAAAATTTTCTAAAGAGGGGGCAAAATGTAGCACCCTAAAATTGGTGCAGTAAAACTTAGCAATAATTAAAATTACCTTAGTAATAATTCAAATTCAAATTTTCAACCTCGAACCACCTTTTAACTTCTCTCCTCATTTTTCATGTCATTTTTAGGATTTTTTGTGACCGTTGGACAATATCGTCGTCGATCAGATGATATCTCCTCAGATCGAACGATTTCGTCTAGACTAGGACGTCCAGATGATTTTGTCCCAAAATTGATTTTTCATAATTAGCTTCTGTTTCAACGATGTCTCTAACCTGGGCAAAAGCATTTTTGCGTGGTTAGAGACCTCCCCCATTGGAGATCTCCCAAATTGGGATGATCTCCAACCTCCCAACCTCCTTCCTATGCATATTTAATCTTAGGTCCTCCCCTTGACATTCCCCTGGCTGAATTTTTCTATATTTTGAGTTTTACATGCATTAGAATGTCTTAGACTATTGTTTGCCTTTGTCCCTTTTTGAATTTTCTTATAGGGACTTTGTCATTCTTCAGTCGGAGCAAGTTCAAATCATCTTAGACAATCTTGTACAATCTCACACCAATTCGAGACGATTTCGACTACAGTCAACATTGGGGGCAATCAGTGCCCTGAGTTTGCATTCTTTCTCCATTATCTATTGTTTTGCTTTGCATTAGTTAGACTTATTACTATTTTGCATCCTGGAGTTCACCCATGTAGCTTAAATACATAATAAAATCATGATTAGCTATTAAAGCATGATAATTTACTTGCATTTCTATTTGGGATTATCTTATTAACATCATTATTATCATTTCACATCATTTTCCTTTATCAACATAGCTGCATTTTTTGTATTTTGTGTCTACTTCTCTGATTGCAGGCCTATGACGAATTCATCAGATATCAGACGATCCTGTCTGATCGTAGATGATTCTGTCATATCAGAGGCAATCTTGACTACTTCAAAATCAGAACCTCCATCAGACACCCAAATCAGATATGGATTTTTAATCTAGCTTATTCTCTGTGTTTTTTGCTTAATTCTACTTTCTATATTCATTTAAATCTGCATTTCATATAGAATAGTTTAGATTCATTTGGCCAAACCTAGGATTTGAATGATTAAAGATAAAATTGAACACATCAAACACATTCCCAACCTAGGCGTGGAAATTGCCATTCAAAAGTTTCCTGGTGAACCCACCATCCATTGAAAAATCACCTTAATACACCTCCCCCGAGAGGCGAGACCTTCCAAAGGCCTCTTAGTTCGAGGTATTGTCCCATCCTTCCTGCATCCCCCTTTCGGGTGCGGATCCTTTAGCCTGAAGGTAAGGGTGTGGAAAATTTGGAACGATACAACTGCTTCTACCCAAAACTATTGCTCAAGATGTGCTCCTGAAATAATATAGTGATTCATTTCCATCATGGAATGATTCCTCCTCTCATAAACTATATTTTGCTAGGGATTATAGGCTATAGTTAGCTATCACTTAATCCCATGTTCTTTCATAAATGATGAAAAATCATTGGAGTTATTTTTATCCCCTTGATCTGAGTGGAATTTCTTTATGAAACACACTGACTCCTTCTCAACAAGATTCTTGAACTATTGAAAGTATAGAAATACCTTAGACTTCAATTGAAGAAAGAAAACCCACATATTTCATGAGTGATCATCAACAAACAAATAAAAACACCTCTTTCCACCATAGTTATTTGGTATAGGACCATACATATTGGTGTGTACAAACTCTAATGGTTTCTTAGCTCTTGAAGAGCTAGCTTCAAAAGGTACTCGATGTTGCTTCCTTGCTAAGAAATTTGAGCAAACTGGCAATGTGGATGAAATATGGGGAAGTCTTTTCACCATCTCATATTTTCTCAACTCGAGCAAATATCCTGAACTTAGATACCCATATCTCTTATGCCATAGAGAAGTAGCATCCTTGGTAGGTGCTTCCAAGGCAACATGAGGTGTTGAAATAACATCTAAAATGAACAAGCCATGCTTGTATGATCCAGTTGCTACATGTTTTTCTTTTTTGGTTATAAAACATCTCTTTTTCCTTTTGCAACATGAAACACAATATCCATATCTTGATCCAACATTTAAGGGACTGATAATAAATTATTTGTCAATCCAGGAACATAGAGTACCTTTTCAATCTAAAATTTACCATTTGTAAGAGTGATAGAAACATCACCTTCACCCTTCACTTGGTAGACTTGATTGCCAGCAATTGTTACTAGATTACCTTCTTTCTGCTCAAATGTCTCAAACCATGATTTATCACCAATCATGTGCTTACTAGCACTTGAATCAATATACCATACAACATCTATCTGTGGAGATGAAGTATGAGTCATGAACATCTTGTGTGCTCACTCAGGTTCTGAGTCCGAGTCAGATTCTATAGAATATGAGTAAGAATTTTATTCGACATAAGAAACATGTCCCTTGGGTTGCTTATTCTTTTTCTATGATTTGTATTTCCCTTTTCCCTTATTCTTATGATATTGGTCATTCTGTTGCTTATTCTTAAACAAACACCTATGGGTGTCATGGTTATTCATATAATAAATCTTGCAATATTGTTTGTCTTTCTGCTAATGTTGTTTCCCTTTTCCCTTTGATTAAGATCCTCATTTTTTAAACTGACCTTGTTTCTTACCCCATTTTTTGGTGTATATGGCATTATCTGGTGCTTCATCCTTCTAAAATTGATTTGCCTACTCATTTTGAAGAAAATTCACCAATTCCATAAAATATACTTGTCTACCAGATACATTAAGAGAGGTTATCAACACCTTATAGGAATCTGGAAATGCTCTTAAGATGACAGAGGTCAAGACAACATCATCCACTGGTTGTCCCATAGCATTCATTTTGGCTTTCAATTCCACCACTTTGCATAGGAATAGGTCAACTGTCTCACTAGTTTTCATATTGAGTGTATGTAGTTGAGTTTGAAGGTGTAGAATTGTGGATTGATTCTTACCTTCATAAATAGTAATAAAAGCATCTCAAGCTTCCTTACTAGTCTTGGCATCACATATATGAGGTTGGACCTCATCTATTTTAGAAAGTAGAATAAACATGAGATATCTTTTTTCCTTCTTATCAAAAGAATATTTATCTGCTCCTGCTATTCCATGTCATTTTGTAGTGCCAATCACTACATCCCACAAATATTCCACTTAAATAATAGCATGCATCTTATTCTTCCATGGTGTGAAGTTAGAACCTTTCAAAAAATATGAATTTGAGAGATATTTGTGAATAGTTGCCATTGTGAAGGCCCCTTATAACACCAAATGGTCCCCCTTTATTTATACCTACCAGGCCTTTATACCAAAACTCCTCTATATATACCCGCCCTTACATGAGGGAGACTATAAGTATATATAAGAGTATAATGATACATGGAACTTAGGCGATACTGAAAGGGAATAATTTTGTTTATGACACCTACCATAGAAGGTATTTCCTCATGCGTGGGGTGTAACTTCCCCTAAACACTTTGAAAATCACTTCATCAGGATTTACGTCTAACAACAATAATGATTAGGGTATAAATAGAGTGAATATCAAAATTGGTTTACCTTATTTCTCCTTGATTATTGATAGAGAACACTAGATTATATGTCATTGTTGTAGCTATATTAGATGTTAGATACAGTATTCCAGGCATGACAACATCACTTGTAAGTGTGGACCAGAGGTATGGTAGATATCGAACACTGCTGTGCAATAAATTGCACAAATAGTTGTAAAATTTGGGGTCTTTTCTTTTAATTTATTTTATGATTGATAATGCAAGAAATCAAGAAATTTAAATGCACAATACAACCACAAATACCCACAAATTTAACTACTCTAGGTGTCGGTGTCCACAAAAAATGCACCTATTACAATACCAGTTTTATCATGCAATGATTCACTTCCATCAATTTTGATCTCCCCCCTTTGTCTTATAATTTTGCAAAAAGAATACATTATATCCCCTCTTTTTTTTACAATGTAAACAAGGAAGAAAATAAAAAATTGGTACCTGGACCCTTCAAAAGCTTGCTCTTAGGCTCGAAATGCCCCGATGTTTCCAAATAATGATAAAACATTGACAAAAACTGAGTCAATTGTGGTTGCAATTCTTTCTTGGGGCATCAAAATTGCTCATTGGAGCATCAAAATAACTCTTAGGGCATCAAAATGCCACTCAAGGGGCATCCAATGGCACTCACATGGTGTCAAAGGATCATTGTAGGGCATCAAATGGGTCCACTAGGTGTCAAATGGGTCCACCGGGTATCAAAATGATCCATTGGGCATCAAATGGGTCCATTAGGCATCAAAATAGTCCACCGTGCATCAAAATGGTCCACCAATCTTCTTAAAAACCCCTCTTCAGTATTCAAAAAATAGATCTCATCCGCAGTAGTGAGCACCACTAACCAGTCGCGCTAGCAGAAGTGTTGGGAGTAAAAGGCCATTGCCTTGTCCTTATACTAAAGGCACTAGTTGATTTTTTTAAAAAAAATTAGTGGGGTTAGTCCACATGCATCAAGCAGATGCATATACAAGACTTTAAAAGGATAAAGGCTCATAGTGGAACATGATTGCCTTCGAACAGTCACCCCTTGCCAACCTCTTGTCATCTGCCACCTGGCATAATGCTGCATCCAACCCTACGATGCCACATCATAGCCTCGATCAGCATGTCTGTGTCCACATGTATGTATTGGTCCAAGTGTATGTTTCCTTGTGTTTTCCTTGGTTAACATGTTCATCTCCTCGTGTCTACCATAGTCAAGGTTTGAAGACCTCAGTATATGTGCCTAGGGAGTCGATTCAAGTCCATATCAGGTCAGTCAATGTGTTGTTGATTTGTCTAATTTATCTTCGATCAATCCATGTGTTGCTAGTCTATATGGTCCATCTCGGGTCGCATCCCTAGTTTGCTGGTCCATCTAGTCACATCCTAAACCCCACACTCTGATACCATATGAGAAATTACGGAGAACAATAACACTTGCATTGATTGAAATGGTTTATATACACGTTGGTATAGTTATGGTGGTTACCCAACCACCCAAACCACCCAAATTGGAGAAGCGCTTCAAGTGCTTATTTTTATACACTTTTCTAATGATGAAATAACTTGCCTATGCCAAAAAAAGGAATGGTTAAGGAAAAGGGTTGCCATCAATGATAAAGAGGGATATTGTTAAAAATTTTGAGTAGTTATGTTGTCATTGATGTCAAATATTAGTTCATATTCGTGCAAAGGACTTGATAAAAGAAGGGTTAAAATATTTTTATTTTAAGCCCAAGAGATTTGGTTTAAATACCCCGAAGAAAGGAAATATCTAGGTCCAAAGGAAATGATATTATAATATTTATTATTATAATATTAAATTTGTCAAGAGAAATCCTAAGGTGAAGAAAGAAAATATCTAGGCACAAAGGAAATATTATAATATTTATTATTATAATATTAAAGTGCTAAGAGGAAGCCTAAGATTAATTATAAAATAATTATAATATTTATATTATAATAATTTTATAACCCTAAGTGGGTTTGGCACCAAGAATAAAATTTAAATATCTAATTTTTGTTGACATCCAAGCAAGGAAGAAAAATGGTATTTATACCATAAAGTTTTGAAGATAAAATTTAAGTATCTGAAATGCACATGTGAAGTATTAACAAAATTATTTGATGCGAATTTTGTGAGCAAAGAAAGATGAAGAATTTTATTTTTTTAAATCTAAAGAAGAACAATGGATGCATAAATAGAGAAGGGTGCATGTCCCTATTACCAACAACATGGTTGGTTTAGTGGCAAGGATTGGAAGTGTGAGGTATTGGTGGACAACAGGTCTTGCGTTTGATTCCCAAAGGTAGTAGAGGGAAGTGTTTTGTCTCAAATATTTTGGTTCCAGTGGAAGGTACAAAGGTAATTGAGTGCATCTTGGTATTTATGTGGATGCACAGCCCAAGTGGTATCCTATCCAAGGCTAAGGTGCTAGGAAGGTGGTGAACACGATTTTGATTCATGTGGAGTGCTTATTAGTGTTTTGAGGCACACAAAATTTTGATTACATGTCTAAGGTATGATTCAAAACATTTTATCATTGTTGTACAATTTGAAAAGATAGAGTGTATGTTGGATTAAGAATTGGATATTATAAGGTGTAAACAAGGAATTTTACTATTGTAATGTGGAATGTATGTTGGATTAATAATTGGAGATTATAAGGTGTAAGCAAGGAATTTTATTGTTATTTTGAATGTATGTTGGATTAATAATTGGAGAGTATAAGGTGTATACAAAGGAATTTATTATTGTAATTTGAAATTTGTTTTAAGTTAGAATATTAAAGTATTTGGAAGGTTGAAATATTTTATTTTGAGTTGGAGTTAAAAGGAGCTATAGGGATATTTTCATTATAATTGTTTTTCTTGAGTGAGTGTATGATCTATTAATTGAGGATTTATTTTTAAGGAAGGAGTGATAATGTGTTTTTGTGACTTGTCATTTTATTGTAATTATTGTATGGTGAAATATTTGTTGAGATAAATATTCTTGTGGAGATTTTGAGATAGATTGTTGCTATCTAACCTAAAATTAGCAAAAGGATTTGGTTGTGAGTAAAACAAATTTTGAAGACATATATCCATCAAAGAAAAGAGGTATGAACACATCATATTTTGTTTGAAATGTTGGAATGAATGTTGTAAAATATAATGTGGAGTGAAAAGGAGTTTTTGATAAAGATTGTTGGAAATATTTGAGTGAATTATTATATGCTTCATTGGTGAATGTTTAGAGAACATTTGAGATAGAGATTGAGGATTATTTGAGTTAGGGTTTTAAACCTACATTGTGCACTTTATTTGAAGAAGTTTAAAAATACTTTTTTAGGGTTAGTGAGTAAGTTGTGTTTCATTGGCTGAATGATTGAATGAAATTATTGAGTATTGGTTTTGAGTGATATTGAAAGTGAATGCACAAACATTAGAAATTAGATTTGTGAAAGCTATAGACTTAATGATTGAGTAGGACATGTTCAATTTTTGATGGAGTACATCATTCTATATATGTTCCAAAGGTTAAACAAATTTTGAATAAAATATATCTAAAATGATTCAAGTTAAAGGAATTACTTTGAATTTTAGATAAACCAATTGATAGTATTGTGTGCAATATTTGATATTGATTGAGCATATGTTTGAGTAGATTTGAGGTAAGTCTTGGTGAAGGTTTGAGAGCATATTGAGCAAGTTATTGAGAGAAATTGAAGGTAAATTTGAGGTAAGTCTTGGTAAAGACTTGAGAGTAGATTGAGCAAGTTCTTAAGAGGACTTGAAGATAGATTTGAGGCAAGTCTTGGTGAATACTTGAGAGTAGATTGAGAAATTTTTTGAGAGAACTTGAGGGTATATTTGAGGTAAGTCTTGGTGAATACTTGAGAGCAGAATTGATTGATTGATTTGTTCAAGCTTTATGTTAAGGCTTGGGGTAAATCTAAGAAAAGTTTGTTTGTGATTGGATCAAGCTTTGTGTTAAGGCTTGAGGATATATTTGAGCTTTCCTAGTGTAGAAGAATTGGAAAAAGGAAAAAGGAATGATTAAGGAAAAGGGTTGCCATCAATGACAAAGGGGGAGATTATTGGAAATTTTAAGTAGTTATGGTTTCATTGATGTCAAAAATCAGTTCATCTCAATGCAAAGAAATTGACAAAAGAAGGGTTAAAATATTTATATTTTAAGCCCAAGATATTTGGTTTAAATACCCCGAAGAAAGGAAATATCTAGGCCCAAAGGAAATAATATTATAATAATTATTATTATAATTTTAAAGTTGTCAAGAGAAATCCTAAGGTGAAGAAAGGAAATATCTAGACCCAAAGAAAATAATATTATAATATTTATTATTATAATATTAAAGTGCTAAGAGGAAGCCTAAGATTAATTATAAAATAATTATAATATTTATATTATGATAATTGTATAACCCTAAGTTGGTTTAGTACCAAGAATAAAATTTAAATATCTAATTTCCACCGACGTCCAAGCAAGGAATAAAAATGGTATTTATACCATAAAGTTTTGAAGACAAAAATTAAGTCTCTAAAATGCACATGCGAAGGTTTAAAAAAATTATTTGATGCGAATTTCATGAGCAAAGAAAGATGAAGGATTTTATTTTTTAAAAGCTAAAGGAGAATAGTGGATGTATAAAGAGAGAAGGTTGCATGTCCCTACTACCAACAACATAGTTGGCTTAGTGGCAAGGCTTGGCAGCATGAGGCATTGGCAGACAACAGGTCTTGTGTTCAATTCTTAGCAGTAGGAGAGGGAAGTGTTTGTCTCAAATATTTTGGTGCTAGCAGAAGGCACAAAGGGCAATGAGAACAAAGTGGTGTTTATGTGGGCACATAGCCAAGTTGTAGCCTAGCCAAGGCTAAGGCACTATGCAGGTGGTGAACACGAGTTCGATTCACATGGACTGCATGTTAGTGTTTTGAGGTGCACAAAATTTTGATTACATGGCTAAGGTATGATTAATTTTTTTATCATTGTTGTGCAATTTGAAAAGACAAAGTGTATGTTGTATTAAGAATAAGATATTATAAGGTGTAAGCAAGGAATTTTATTATTTTAATTTGGAATGTATGTTGGATTAAGAATTGGAGATTATAAGGTGTAAGCAAGAAATTTTATTATTATTTGGAATGTATGTTGGATTAAGAATTGGAGAGTATAAGGTGTATACAAATGACTTTATTATTGTAATTTGAAATATGTTTTGAGTTAGAATATTAAAGTATTTGAAAGGTTGAAATTTGGGTTGAAATATTTTTTTTGAGTTGGAGTTAAAAGGAGCTATAGGGATATTGTCATTATAATTGTTTTTCTTGAGTGAGTGTATGATATATTAATTGAGGATTTATTTTTAAGGAAGGAGTAATAAGGTGTATTTGTGACTTGATATTTTATTGTATTTCTTGTATTGTTAAATAATTATTGAGGTATATATTCTTATGGAGATTTTGAGATAGACTGTTGCTATCTAACCTAAAACTAGTAAAAGGATTTGGTTATGAGTAAAACAAGTTTTGAAGACATATCTCAATAAAAGCAAATAGGTATGGGCACATCATCTTTTGTTTGAAATGTTGGAATGAATGTTTCTTGATATACTATACTTGCATGCTTATCACTTGAATATGTTAACATGCTGCAGTGTTGAAGGATAGTTGGAGTTATGAAGGTTCACTTGAATATGTTCACATATGCAAGTGCCAAGGCATACAGAAACTTGATGTTACAAATAGGAGAGAAAAGTGCAATTGAGAGTCGACTTGTGTGAGATGGCACTTAAGGAAACATAAGGACACTAGGTAAGTGAAACCCTCATGTTTGTTAGATGAGACTCAAAGAATATTTGAAGTCTACATGGCAACTAAAGTCTCTATCACTTCACATGGGAGCTTGGAAGAAGAGAGGGGACATGCATCCCATGGTGGGGAATAGGGTTCCCCCTTTGGTCAAGACTTCACAAGGATTTGGGGAGTGCTTCATGCCTGATTAAGAGTGGGAAAAGAACTTAAAGTTGTTCAAAAGAGAACTTAAGGAGGAAAAACTCAAGACACACTTAGTTAAGGACACAACACTGCAAAATTGCTACTTGATCTTATGTAGTTAAGGACACTGGGTAAGTGAAACCCTCAGGCCTGTAGATGAGACTTAAAGAACCTATGAAGCCTGCATGGCAACTAAAGTATCTGTAGTTGCACAAGGGAGGTTGGGAGAAGAGTGGGAACCTACATCCCATAGGTGGGGTATAGGGTTCCCCCTATAGTCAAGACTTCACAAGAATTTGGGGAGTACTTCATCAGAGTAGGAAAAGAACTTAAATCAATGCAAAAGAGAACTTCAAAAGGAGGAACTCAGGATTCACTTAGAGTTATCTCAAGAAATATTTGTATTGCATCAAGTGATTGACATGTCTTGTATAGATAGCAGGCCAGAAAAGATCCTTGTCAAATAAATTTCATGACTTAAATCTTTAATGCCCCACTTTTGTGCCATTCTCTTAATCAAGAAGAAGGGAGCTATAATTCGGTCAGAACCTTGTGATAATTAAAAACTTAAAATATTATTCTCAGTTTCTTAGGCTTCTACTTATTCTTATTGTAAGATATTGATTTTTTGATAACATCATACTAGGCTTCTACTTATTCTTGTTGTAAGATATTGATTTTTTATATTGTGTTTGATTTTTTGATAACATCATACATGTCCAATTTTCTTGGGTATAAGACCAATGGTTTGCATCAATCATTTCTCTGTATAGATCCAAATATTTTATTGTTAGATGTTTATAATATGCATTTATCAAAATTTAAGTGTTCTTGCCTTTAAAAATCTATTTGTGTGCTATTGCTTGTGCAAATGTGTTAGACATTTTGAGTAGATGAGTTGTCATTGATGTCAAGAGTGAGTGGTAATTGATGTCAAGAGTCAGTTTCAGTGAAGTAGTGCAAGTAGTTGAGTTTTAATTGGTGATATGGTCAAAGGTTAGCAAGGCAAGGTTTCCTCCTAATTTGATGATTAACAGGTTTGAAGAAGGTTTGACGATCGAAGTTTGAATATCAGGTTGCAATGGAGTGCAAGTAAAAATTAATATTATAATAATTTATTATTATAATATTCAAGGCCATAAGGGTCATTCAAGGAAGGAAATTAGTTATGCATTTGCCAAAGTATTTTAAAATAAATAAATTTATTATTTTAACCCTAAGTTTAAATAATTAAATTAATTTTATTTATTTTTATTTAACCCCAAGGTTAAATATCAATAAAATTAAAATATTTTATTAAGTGACAATTTGAAAATTTAAATGAGTCGACGTCATGCAAATTGAAGGAAATATATATTTAAGGCTAAGCACCTAAGGTGGAAGGGTATGAGTTTTTAAATATCAAATAACACTTGCACAAATTTGAGGTCTGAGGTGTAGACCAATTGGTTCATCCCAACCCCATAAGGTGGGGCGGAGTTCCAAGGTTCAAATCTTGAGCCTCGCTGGACTGAACGCCTGTCCCTTTCCTAGTGCTTTCAGAAGTGTAAAAGGTTTAAAATGATTGTGGCATTGCGGTTATAGGGGTGGACCGCACGAAGATCTGTGTGGCAGCTTCCAGGGTGGACAACATAGAATACTGTGGTGGCCATAAAATATGGACAACCTACCCAGATTCATGATGGCTACTGATTCCACCATGTTTAAAAAAAAAACACTTGCACGAATTTGTCTTCGCATGCGATAGATGGAAGTAAGTGGATTCACAATTTTTGGAGTAGAATAATAATTCAAATGGGGAAGACCCTTGTGCCCACTCGTCCACTACAGTAGCTGAGCTAGCAAGTAAGGCTTGCATAGCACTTTGGAAGTCATGATGTGTAGGTTTCAATTCATGCAAGGTATGGGTTTTTTTTACTGGTTTTTTTGTCCTCGTGCATCCATGGGAGGGGTGAAGAAGGAGCGAGCACTCCTTTGTCTACATGGGAGGCTTAGCCCACATGGTTGAGTCCCTAGTGCTAGGTTGTGCATGACTTGAGAGGTCATGGGCTCAAGCAAGGAGGTGGTTATTTTAGTGGAGGCTTCAATTAAGCAGTGAATGTTTTTGCAGAGGCTTCAATATTCTAAGGTATGCTTGATAATTGCCTTGGTTTGGAGTTATAAGGTAGAAAAAAAATATTACCTTTTGCATAGTGGGAGTTATAAGGTGAAAATAAATTATTATTTTTTTCCATATTGGGAGTTATAAGGTGATTATGTGTGATTTGATGATTGCTAATTTCAAGGAGTAATAAGGTGTATTTGAGTTTGATTATTTTTGTGATTGAGAAATATATTGAGAGAGTGTTAGCATGATATTTTGTCATCTAACCATTGAAATTGGTAAAGACAAAAATTATGTTTAAGACAAGTTTTGAGGTTATATTATTCATCAAACAAAAAGGTATTGGCACATATTCCTAGTGAGTGATTGTTGAATGTTGTGAATGCTAAGTTGGAGTGAAAAGGATTGTTTGATAAGCATTGTTGAGTTTGGTTTTTCTAGAATGAAAGTTGATTCTAGAAACCTTGTTTGATAAGCATTATTGGAAATATTGAGTAAAGCTTTCATATGCTTGAGCTAGAGTTTGTGCAAAGAACATGAGTATCATTATTATGCAAATCAAGCATTGAAGTGATTGAGTGAAGAACTTGAACTAGGGTTTACAAATATCATGAGTATCATTGTTATGTGAGGATTACTTGATAAGCATTGTTGTTGAAGTGATTGGTTGAGTGAAATACTTGAACTAGGCTTTGCAAAGATCATGAGTATCAATGTTATGTGAGTATTACTTGATAAAAATTGTTGTTGAAGTTATTGGTTGAGTAAAATACTTGAACTAGGGTTTACAAATATCATGAGTATCAATGTTATGTGAGGATTACTTGATAAACATTGTTGTTGAAGTGATTAGTTGAGTGAAAGTGTTTGAGCTTAGTTGAGTGGATGTGTTGAAGTGATAGTTCAAGTTCTATGAAACAAATTGTTCTATATTCTAAATTGATTTGAGAAAGAGGTTGAGTGTTTGTGAGTGTGAAACATATTGAGTCTCTAACAATTCTCTATATGTTTCTATGGTAAAAAGAGATATTGGAAGTTATTGAGCACTGTGAATGTGAAGCATATTGAATTTCTGAAAATTCTTTATATGTTTCTGTGGTAAAAAGAGAGATTGAAAGTGATTAAGCATTGTAGTGAATGTGAAGCATATTGAGTCTCTAAAAATTATCTATATGTTTTTGTGATATTGGACAAGTTCTAGTGAGGACGTGTTGAGAAGATTTGAGGCAAGTCTTAGAGAAGACTTGTGGATAGATTTGTGTGAGATTTTTGTGGAAACTTACAATACAATTTGAGGGTAGAGATTGAGAAAATATTGGACAAGTTCTAGTGAGGACTTGTTGAGAATATTTGGACAAGTTATAGAGAGGACTTGTGGACAGATTAGTGTGAGATTTTGTGGAAGCTTACAAAGCAAATTTGAGATAAGTCTTTGAAAAGACTTGAGAGCAGAGTTGATTGATTTATTTGTTCAAACCTTGAGTTAAGGTTTGGGGTAGATCTAGTATAATTGATTTGTGATTAATTCAAGCTTTGTGTTAAGGCTTGAGGACATAGATTGAGGATATATTTGTGCTAGATCGAAAGACTATGTTTAGTGCATATTTGAGGATAAATTTTGGTGCATATTTAAGGATAGGTTTGTGCTAGACCAGAGATAGAGATTGAGCAAATTTGTGCTATATCAAAGTACTATATTTAGTGCAGATTTAAGATAGAGCTTTGGAGGTAACAGAGTATAGTGGATGATAGTCTCCAGTGGATAGAGATCCATTAGCTAGGGCAATGAGGATATGAGTCTTCAGTGGATAGAGATCTAGTAGCCAGTGTAGTGGGGGTAACAATTATTCTAGAATATCACCAACCAAAGTAGAGGAGAAAGGATTTATCCTATGAATAGATATTCATGAACTTGATTAGGGAATTGGTGTCTCATTTGTACATAGGTCCATAAACATTGTAATAGGGAAATGATTCCCAAGAGATTGATTGAGAAAATTTTAGTGAAATATTTTCTTCATGGAGTAGCCCACATTGGGTGAACCACATTAAATTGGTTTCTCTATTGTTTGTGGTGATTTATGAATTTATTTTATTACTTTTGTTGATATTGCTATCTATACATTGCATAATATTGATTGGGAAAGAAAAGTAAAAACTGATCTTATACTATTCACCCCCCTCTTAGTATAAGCTTTTTTTATTCAAGATGTGCATGTTGGTCAATCAAATTGACTCCCCAAATGGAAGGGCATTCATTCCTATGCTTCAAAATTAGGGTATGGTTGGGTTGTTGAGTTCTAAATATCCACAAGAAATGGTTGAAAGAGACTTGCAACATGACACAAGACTCCATATTTTCTTAGGATCAACAAATCCTTCTCTTGCACAAGTGTTAGGATTTGTGTGCTTCTTAATGGATGGAAACAACACATGTATACAGGATGGGTCCTTAATATGATCACAATATCATTTTTAAGTAAACAAAACATTCTATGGGATTGCTTTTAAAATGTAGGGGACATCATCACTATTCCCATCATTTAGAGGAATCTTAAAAAAAGTTGCTAACAATGACTATCAAAATTTCAAATGTATAGCTTACTCCACATTAACTTTGTTGTCAGGAATCTACTTTTATTTGGATCCTCTCTCTCTTGTACAATTGACATGCCCAAAATAAAATGAAAATCTAATGGAGCTTCTTATAATGATTGATGCTTCTTGTAGAGCTTCAACCAAAAATATTACAGTTGTTATTCCATACTTTGGATATGCTAGAGTAGATCGAAAGGTATTCTTTAACTTGCTCTCAAGTTACACTATATACCCAGAAACAGATATAGACATGTATGCATTGATTTACACATGCACCTAAGTGTGTGCACACATTCACACATCTAAAAGACATGCACATTTAAAATTTTAGGGGAACCTTAAGGTTTGGATCCCTTAGGCTAGTATACACAATTGAAGATGTCCTAAAGTCTTTATTAATTGATCTATGTTATGCTATAGTTTAGTTTTGTACAAATACATGCTATTAGTCACATGTTAATATTCATAGGGTCAACTTACAAAAACTCATTTTTTATTTATATTTTAGTTAATATGGAGATTGTGTTAACTTGTTATGCATTGATTTACACATGCACCTAAGTGTGTGTACACATTCACAATATAAAATTCATGCACATTTAAAATTTTAGGGGAACCTTAAGGTTTGGATCCCTTAGGCTGGTATACACAATTGAAGATGTCTTAAAGTCTTTATTAATTGATATATGTTCTACTATAGTTT
This sequence comes from Wollemia nobilis, assembly GCA_028583015.1. NCBI lineage: Eukaryota > Viridiplantae > Streptophyta > Pinopsida > Araucariales > Araucariaceae > Wollemia > Wollemia nobilis. The sequence continues at coordinate 423,416 of JAQPPZ010002765.1, forward strand.
AGTTTTGTAAAAACACATGCTATAAGTCACATATTAAAATTCATAGGGTCAACTTACAAAACTTTTTTTATTTATATTTTAGTTAATGGGGAGATTGTGTTAGCCTAGGTCTAGCATTGACATCACTTACTTTCTTCTTTGTTTTTATCAAATGTCTGTAAAATTATGGCTATGGAAATTATCATGAGGAATTATTTTATGTCATTTTAAGGTTAGGAGGAGTTAAATGCCTTCACAGGCTTGTAGGTCTCACATTCTATTGTTGCTAGGATTACAGTGTTTTCCTTAATAAATTCAATTTGACATCATCACTTGAAGCTACAATGATAGAGATCAAAATTTGAAAGTAATGGGTTTTAAATTTTACATTATTACTACTTTTTATGTTGTATTTGGACCAAAGAGGATATCTTGCAATTCAAAAATTTCAAGTGACTGGTCTACAATTGCTCTAAATGTGGGTTATTTTATTCATATTTCAAGTCATGAAGAAAAGTTTAAAATGAAATTAATGAAAAACAATTGGTTTTAGAAAACATCATTCTTTCATATGCCAATGACCATGTTTAAGATTCTTCATGTGGGCTTTGTTGTTAGGCATGTAGTACTTGCATCATCTATTCCTAGATTCAACATCTTTGTTTCTTGGGTGGAGAGCTCAATCTATACATTGCTTACATTTATTTTCCAACATTGATTCACCTTAAATATTTTAAAATTTCTCTAAATTTTCCCAAATCCAATCCAAATAAGTTACAATGGAAACTTCAACTATGCACTACTTCTCTTAAATGGAAAAAAAAAATATTTTTCCTTCACATTTGTAAACCACCATTTATTAAAATATAGTCATATGAGTATGAGTCGTAAGGAAAATCAAAGAGGATAGTTTTTCATATGTTTTATATTTTTTAACCACCCTCTTCTAAGAGGATGGTTTATATTTTTAACCATCCTCTTATCCCTAAGAGAGTGGTTTATAACCACCCTCGTAGCCCTAAGAGAGTGGTTTATAACTGTCCTTGTAGCTCTAAGAGGGTGGTTTTAAACCACCCTCTTAAACCCTAAGTGTTGGAATATATTACATTATTTGGTATTTACTAATGTACCATCTTGGGTACATGTTTAGATTATGAGTTTATCTTATATTATGATTTAAATATTTGCTTAATGCAATGTAATAAATGCACAAGTACTATTAGAATATACAATGGTGTAAATATGCATGGATTCCACATGTACATGAGTCCTAATAATAGAATTATGAAGTGATAGGAATATAGAAGGCAAAGAGTCATGTAACACTATATAGGCCTTCTTAGAGTAGAGGAGCAAGAGGGTTTTTTGAGTGCATAGGGTAGAGTAGTAGTAGATAATATAGAGCATTTTTGCAATATGGAGTGTTAGAGACCTCCATTGCATAGCATTGTATATTTTCATGAGATTTCATTAATGGATATTGCATGAGTATTTTTGAAGTTTCTTATCATATTTACATGCTTATTAGTTATCCATTATCATAGTTATAACATTGCTTGCTTATTTCATTACTTGTGGTTGCATTTCCTTTAATTTTATAGCTTAAAAATATAGCAATGGTATCAAAGTACTAGGTATATCATTAGGAAATGGGTATATCCACAAGAGAGATTAAGAGGAGATAGCAAAATATCATTTTTATTTTTATTTTAAATTTCTATTTGGCTAGAGTATTTCCATAGAGTTGTAGAAAAAATCGTGAAGACTAGGACTCAACATTAATTCCACTAGATTAAAAAATCAACTAGAGAAGATTAATTATCTCTAATACTTTGTTGAAGAAAATTTGATTCAAAGAAATTTGGGAAGCTTCCCACAATATCTAGGAAGAATATCTTCTTTGAAATCAATTTGGTGCCTGAAGCAACAAGTTGGCGATTGAAGATTTGGAGACCTAACAAAAAGGTCCCATTATAGGATTTGCATATTAAATACTCCAAGTTAGATATTGAGAAAATATCTAGAGGCTAAAGAAGCCACATTGAAGACTACAAATCAAAGAGGAGGTCCTATAAAGAAGACCCCATTGAAGGAAGAAGAAACTCAAGAAAAATAGTCCTAGAAAATATTGGAGATATTCCTTGAATATTGAAGACTTCACCTTTAAGAAGTTGAAGAGACCCATAGAAGGTATCATTAAATAAATTTTACATTTTGAAGGTTGAATATAGAGAAGGACTAGAAAAGGTCCTATAGTAGATTTTAGAAGTAGCAGATTTATGAGATCCAATAAGGAGATCTCATTGTAAAAATTTCATAGTTGAAGATAGAAGAGATCAAGGAAGGTATCGTTGAAGTCTTAAGAAGACTAGAAGAGAAGCTATCAAATTTGAAGGCCCTAGGAGAAGGCCTCAAGCTTATTTGAAGGAGAAATAAGGAGAAGGCTAAGAAAGCCTCATTGAAGGAGACTTGAAGAAGTCCATTGGAGAAGATTTCAAGATAACTCAAAGAGAAGTTCCTGATAAAGAAGAATTTGGGATAATTATCAAAATTTGACAACACGTCCAAAAGAAAGAAATATTTGGCAAGAATTTTATCAAATTCTAGAAGGGATTTCTAAAGACCTCAATACATTCAAATTCTTGAGAAGAAAGCCAGAAAAAAGGCCAAGATCAAAGTCAGAATTTGACGAGGAGGTTGAATGAGAAAGGAGCTAGAAGAAACCACCAAACCTAAGCAGTTTGAATATTAGCTTTAAAAAATTTGAAGGCTGATTTGGAGAAAAGAGTTTTTTGATTTTATATATGAAAATTGAAGGATTCTTGAAGGAAAATACAAGCTGTGATTTGGAGGAGTTTCCTACCAAATTTAGGATATTCAAGGACAACATTTTGGAGGAGAAATTGATTGTTTTACAGTCTAAAAATTTCAAATTTAAGGATAGAAAGAAAGTAGCAATTTGGGAAGCATTAATAGCTACTAATTTTTAAATTTTAAGGGTGCATCCTATAGGATAATTGAAGACACCAAATCATAGCTTCGGTTAGCAGTTAGAGGAATTTTAAAGTTGCAAATTAATGAGTTAAAGATCTATTTTGGACAGCATGGAAGAGCTGCAACTACATCAAGCACAAGACAACAATTAGGTAATCCAAATCACCAAAAAATCCATCATTTAACCTAATTAAAAAATGTATGCAACTTTGGTACAAAAGGTTCATTAGTTGAACATCCTACTTAGTTTATTATTAAGTTTATTAAGCACCAAATTTTGAGGTTTAAAGTTGCATGAGAAGGTTTCAAATCTAACGTAATCAAGGAAGTGCAGAAGTATTTTTTTACAAGGTTAATACTTGCACATAAAAATAGGATTTAGATATATTTCAAGAGAAATAAAATATCAACTTCCTATTGTCTAGTGAAAGGAAAGAAGACATTCAAAAGCACATATTTGATATAATATAGTGCAAAATATAGTCATCCAAAAGGCATACTATTAGCTTGATTAAAAAGATTGGAATCATCATTGAAAGTTAACCAAGCTAGAATAAATAGCAAAAAGTTGCCAAGGAGAAGAAGGCAACATTGAAACCCCTTTAGTGAAATGAAGGGTTACAGTTTAAAGTATGGGGGGTAAGCACTTAAATTAGTGCATTTTAAGGTTTCAAAAGCACCTCATTAGAGCCATTAAATAGAGCTCTAAGGTTTAGTATCTCCAAGGTGAAAATGAGACATCTTGGACATCATCAAACCTACACATTTACAATCAAGCAAATCAAATATTGCTTGGAGAAGGAGTCATATAAAAATAGAAAAGCAAAATATTGCTTTAGACTTCTCAAGATATGTATACATCTAAGGAATATTGAGCTAAAGCAAGAGAAATCAATAGCAAAAACTAAAGGCATCAAGAAGGTGCATCTAGTATTTAAGAGCCTTTGTTTAAGGTAAGGTAAAGAGGTACAACAAAGACTACCCCAAGCAACACAATTGTATAGTCGCAACCTACACTAAACAGAGCATCGTTGGACATTGATACATAGTCTCTATTCAGCCCACATAATAGTATAAAATTGAACCAAGGAAAGCATCTCCATTTGGACTACATAACATCATTGAAGACTATTATAAGTTGCAAAGGTAACCCAACAAGTTTACATATTTAGCGAGAAGAAGAGACACATAGGTTTTTAGGACTAGTCATCAAGCATACATGATTCACGTAAGGAGAAGAGGGAGAGTTTACTCTACCAGCATCCACTCTACAAGCCACATCATATACTCAATTGGCACCTAAGAAAAGAATTGGAAAACAAGGGCTATTTGCATCCTCATAATGCTGGTGATCTAAAAATACACTTTTAAAAATAGTTAATTTTGCTTCCACTTAATTTTATCAATCCGGGAGTTCATAAAATTGTTGAGTACCTATGCAAAATATATACCTATAGTAAACTAAAATATGATTCCTATGAGTCACTTCGGTTTGGTAGGGGTGTTTTGTTCATGTAGTTTAAGTTCATCCCAAACCAATAAAATTAAAGTGCAAGAAAATAAATATTAATGGAAACTATAGGAAAATTAATTAAAAGTATCAAACATATTATTGAAATGAAATTATAGGAAAGAAAACACTTTTTTAGAAATTAAGAAAGCAAGAAATTATAGGAAATAAAAACAGTGTGTAGAAATAAATAAAGCAGGAAAACACATTTGTAAAAATAAAGAACAAGAAATAAACAACATAAATAATTATAGTAAAAATATGGGAGGAATACTACTTGGAGTGGGCCTAGGCTCATACAAACATCCACCTAGCTAATTCACATAGTCACTCTCTGAATGCATAAAATAACATAACACTCAAGATTTTTTATTTATGCAATACCAAATACAATTTTAATGTAGAACAGATTTGAGGTCCTTTGCTTTAGGGGTGGCCCGCATTTTATACAAAATGTGATTGCCCCTATTACAAATCTAGACTGTACTAATTTTATTCATTCTAATGTGATTCACTATGTAAATAATTAAATATCTAATAAAAGAAAGGTCATGCTAAAATTAAACCTTTTGGGATAACAATAGTGCTCCTTATGCTTTCACAACAATATGCATTTAATTTTATGCACAGTCTTTGGATCAAATCTTCAATGTGCACTTTATTCCACCATATATAAGCATTGTTCATTTTGTTGATGGAATACAAGCAAATTTCTAGCCTGTCACCAGGATAAATATGTCGTATATAGGTCTTTTTTGTTTCACTATGCATTACTATTATTTTTTATTATCGGAGGATAAGTGCTCACTCTATCATCGAAAGATAGGTGTCTTCCAGTCTATTACTAGGATTTAGGTGCCTTTCTGTCATTGAAATTTAGGAACCTTCTTATCACTAGAATTCAGGTGCCTTCCTATCGCTGGAATTCAAGCACTTTTCTATCACTAGAATTTAGGTGCCTTTTGGCTTGTGGTTGAGATACAAGCACCGTACCTTAGCAATTTGGGATGCCTTGCTTCTATGCCACTATCTTAGTTTGACCACCAATTTCTCCTGAATTGTGTTATGAGTTTTATCAAATTCCAGTTCCACATAGGACCTTTATTGAAAGGTGCAAAAAATAATAAAGTACTGCATCTACACACAATTTCCACTAAAAACACACATTAGGCATAATACATCATTTTTTATTAAATGTATACAATAATCTCACAAAAAATACATTTCTAAAATAATAATGTCACACAATTATCCCATTAAAGCATACAAAAAATGAGCATTTTTGGTGCTCATCATCCCCCCATGCCTAATTATTGCCACATCCTCATGGCACCCATTTTTGATAATTTCGTCTCAATAATAGTTTTCTAGTAATCTCTGTTCATGCACTTTATTTCTCTAGTTGTGGCCTTATCCCTTTATTTGCCATGCTTTCATTTACCATGCTATTTTAGTTGGTTGTGACCTACTCCTATTTTTGGTACCTTTTGGTGTTGACTACACCTTAGAGACTAGGTGGGTCCTTCCCCTAGTTTAGGCTTCTTATTATTCTGATCCTGCATACCTGTATTTTGTTTGCATAAAATCTTGTGAATGTGGTGGTATATATTTGGAATGTTGGTTCAAATTGCTTCTAGTAGTGATAATTTATAGGAAGTCATTCTATAGTGTAAAATGTTGGTATATCCCATGGTAGAAAACAATATGTGTTATACACCTGGGCCTTCGACCATTTTTCTATTTCTAGATCCAATGTTTCCTCCTCTACATCGTTTCCCTTGTTATCAAGGGATAGATGTTCAGGTACTTTGATTAGGGATGGCATCATTTGTTACTTATCAAACATGCCCATATTCTAAAGATACTCCATTCATGATGGATGCCATCCACTGAACCATATAGGTCCTAAAATTGCTTTGGTTGGGCTGAGTTGATAGAAATACCTACCTCTCTAGTCATTCATTTATGAGCCTTTCAATAATTCTTAGCCTTTTTTAGACTCTCCTTAAGGTCATGGAACTATTCCCTATGGTTGGTGAAGACTCACATGGATGTAGCCCATTATTCATATGAAATCTATGTCTTCTTATTTTGTTGGGATACCGTTCTAACCCTGGTCTTCGACCTCCTCTGTGGTGGCCTCTATACCTTTGCTTTGGTCCATAACTTATTGGTTTTTATTGGGGATTTTGCATCAGACATTAATGCCTTCCTTATTGAAGGTGGTATTTATTAGATCCCTGAATATTATGTATCCTATGCATCTGGGTCCACTATCATGTCAATCAAGGACCATAGTCTACTTGTTAGAATGACTAGCTATGATTTGGTCAATCTATGGCTAACCAATTGACTATATAGCCATTGTGGGATTAGTTGGCTCCTATGATTGGCCCATGTCATGTTCTTTCTCCTACCCTACAACTAACTAGATAGCAAGATCATGTACATGTGTTTTGTTAGCAGGCTGAGTAGTGTACATTTATACCATAGACTCCCTAAATGACTAGGTAGTCCCTTCTTAGTAAAATGGCAGCTAACCAGGTGATTGGGTAGTTGTAGAAGTTTTGGCTGACTCCTCAACCTCATTGTCCTCAATTTCAACTACAGGAGCCCCTACTATAAAATAGGGCTCTCTTATTCCTAAGAAGCAACCATCATAGGGGTATCTTATTGGTCCCATATTTTAGTCCTATAGGAATTTTATGCCCTCTTAGTATTGGAGTGAAATTCCCTTATTGATGTAATCTAATCTTTTGAGTCCATGGAAGAGACCATTGGGTCCATGGCCTAGTTAGTTTGTATGGTAGTATCAACCTTATCTTCTTTGGTTGCCAACAAATACTAGATCCTATTTTATAACTACTGCACTATGTATCTCAACTACCACAAAGTTTCATTCCCTTCCTGCTATCTTACTGTGGAAACCCTTCAATATTATTGAAATTTGGATTGCTCCTTTTATATTTCTCCTCCCATTGGGAGGCATGTTCTTTCATTTTTTGTAGCTAGTTTTGTAGGTCTTTCTATAGGTTGTATTGGTAGGGTGCTTCACGATTGGTCATACTCTATAACACCTAGGCAACCAGTTCATCTTTCTATCATGGGGGCTTCTTCTTCTTCTAACAAACTATTATTGACCAAAGTCTCTTTCATCATTCTACTCCCAGTCACTAGCGATGATGTAACCTGGAATGGACTTGCAACAGTCTGTTCTGCTCTCCAATTTGAATGTTGGGTAGGGTTATGCACAATGGTGAATATTCGCAAATTGGGAAAATATTAGGATTTTTAAAATTGGAAATTGGTGAATATGAGGACCCTCGATGTTGGCACATTCACCTAAAATTTTTAGGACCAATTTTTTTTTAGGGTCAATTTGCCATTATATATATCCAAACATAGGCATATTTGTGCTCATTGGAAAGTGCTTTTAAATCCTGATCTAATGGTGGTATTTTATGAATTTATAAGGTGATTTAATAGGTCAAAATTTGCCCCAAATATGACCTTACATTTTAGGGCTTCAAATATCCCAAATTTTGGTGTGAAGATGATTGATTTGATTTTCTTAGGATTTGCCATGATTCACCTTGATTTCGATTAGGATTCACCATTTTTTTATAAGTATATTTTGAGTCCAATCCCTTATGCATAACCCTAATGTTGGTAGATAGGTGATAATGTTACCTGATGGAATATGTTAGGCCTACTTTACATCCCCTATAAAGTGGCTATGTTGGGAGGTAGATGAGAACATTTCTTCATAAGGGTCTATTTGTTCTACTATTTCTTTAGTTTGTCTATGATGGGAGACATGCACCACTTCTTCTTCATCCTCTTCATATCCTTACCACTCATTGGCTGATTCTATTGTAGCACCATCTTCTTTAGTGGCTGGTGCAACCTTATGCACCTCAACATATTGAATTAGGGCTGAAATCATCCCATTATGTCCTAGTGTAATTATTATCCCTGCTTGGTATCGATCGACTTTATATTATAGGGAACACATTAGATAATAAGGGACATAAATGTAATACCTTGGCATTCAACCATCAATACTTTCCTACACAAGTGAAAAATCTTACCACTTGCTCAAATACACTCCTCCATAAGTTCAAAATATATTTTTTTAGCAACCCTAATCATGTTATATGCATTGTAGGTTACAAAAAAAATTGTTGAACATACCACGCCACACTGTACTCCTTATACATTCATTCCTCTATGTGTGGGAGCCTAATCACTCCTATGATATATGCTTCTACGACTGGTATGACCAGTCCACACATCCTTAATACACCATCATCCATAGAGGTTACAAATTCACATTTCACTATCAGATCTTGATCTTGGACAACCAAGTGGTAGTAGTCCATCCATATAGCGACCTCAAAATGCTCTCGAACAACACTAGTTATGCCCAAGAGATCCTAGGGCTCATTCTTATTGAGGACATAAATAGTTGAAGGTCCTTCCATGGTGTTTGTCGGATCTATTTATTTGGATTTTTTTGTGATACAAACATGCACTATTATTTGGTTTTAAACATATTAAACCATGTGATTGTATCCATGCATACAGGACACCTATCTTCCCATAATCAACAATAATTATGGGTAATATATGTAATCAATTTTTAAACCATGTGCTAGATTTATATGGGTACCGTTACAAACCCTTCCTTCCATCTGATTGGTACCATGTGGCAAATTGTAGATTTAGGGGTTGTATTATTAGACAATATTTTTGTGGGGTATGTGTCGACACATTATACAAAAATACTTTTTTAATGAAAATCATGCATACACAACAAAAAAATTAGTACATATCTAGGTGATTTTTAGTGAATCATGATATGTAAATACTAATGGTGAAATTTGATTGATCAATGTGTGACAAAAGTATCTCCAAGATGAATGAATGGTATGCATTTATTTTTTGTAGGGCAATCACATCAAATGAACATCATCACAAGGTTATGCATAAGGGGTCAGACCCAAAATATACTTTTAAAAAACTGGTAAATCTATTTTGAAATCCTAGAGAATCCAACCTCATGTCAGAGGAAATTGTGAATTTCCTTATTTTTCATAATAAATTGTAAAAATTTGGTGAATTTGACTATTTTGGTCGGATTGGGTGAAAAACACAATCTGAGCTCAGATCGGGTGCAAAACACGATCTGAGATCAAACTGGGTGTAACACATGATTTGGGCTCAGACTGAGCACAACACACGATCAAGGTTAGGATCGGGTGAAAAATTGATTCAACTAAAAAGTGCTTGAATTGATTAGAAAAAGTACTAACGTCAGGTCTATATTAATTCTAGTAAATAAATCGTGTGCAAAGAAAATATCGGGTGGAAGAAAAATCCAATAGATGGATTGAGTGGATAACAAGCTCTGGCCAACATATTGGGTGCAAGATAATTTTGAACTAACAAATGAGGTGTAGTATAGATCTGATTAACGAATCAGGTGAATTAAAGGTCTAGATGACTCATCGAGTGTATATAATGCTCCGACCATGTATCGAGTGTAGATAATGCTTCGATCTCGTATTGGGTGTAAAAAAAAATTTGGCTTCACCCTACCACATGGAACATCACCACATGCATGTCCACTAACATACTGCCACATGTCTACCCCACTCAATTTTATCTAAAAAAGGCATCAATAGTTGTTTTTTCAAGATTTTTTTTGCTGCATGAGATCAGAACGAAGTTGCAAATCCTTCCCTCCCCCAAGAGACCATTACCCCACATATTTCCAGAGAAATTGCCACCATGTCCACAAACTCACAAAAAATTTAATTCAAAAATCAAGTTGTGTTAGATTTTTAGAGTACTTAATGGTAACCACACTTGGGATAGATCATACATAGGTCCAGGATGCAGGTTTTGGGGGTTTGACTTCTATGCCCCAATTTAGAATAGATAAATTTATTCTATACAATATAATTGAAGGCTAAAAAAATTATCTTGGGGCTGTTACTCTATCTCTATAGAATATAAAAATATATTTTACAATCAAACCCTATGATATCCAAAGATTGATTGGTCTTCCACATAAGGGTATCGCTCCAATTTCATAAAATTTAATTCTCTCGAAGAAGGATAATGCTTTCCTAGAGAGAAACTATGATATATTTCTTGAATTTTTGTCAGTTATAATTCTCTTTAGTTTATTATCTTAAATTTCATAATTTAAAATTTGTTGTCACCTAATTTTTTTTACAGCATAGTACAAGAGAGGGTTAACTAATAACTCAGTTTCCAAAAATGATTTCAAGGTAGTTCTTGAATTTTTCCAAGCAATAATATTTTTGCTTGGAAGAATGGAGATTCCATTCTAGTCATTGTCTTATATTATTTTTTGTCTAAAGTACCACAAAATATTCAACTACTGTACATATATTTTAGATCAAATAAGATCAAAGCCCTATACTGTTCAAACAAAACAATCAAATAAACCTCACATGATCACCTTGGTAAATTATATTTTAGCATTTTACTATGAATTTTCATGATTTTTAGGATACTGATTCACCAACTATAGTGCACGCAAAATTATAGAGTATTGCTATGACCACCAAAGAGCTAAAGGTAATTATTCTATTTTTCACCATTAAATAATTTTTATTTTTTAGCATGTTTTTTATTTATTTGTTAACTTTATTTTTGCACCTAAATGCAAAATAAGGTAGCCATCGCACGGGAAAAAAAAGATGTTGGTGTACATGCCAGAGGATGGTGTCGATTCAAAAGGCAGAATGTATGAATTTCAACCATTGTAGAGACCTAATAAACGCCAGAAGCTAGCTTCTTCTTCCATTTCTTGTCAACATGTGCAAGCACATACCATGGAATGTGAATCCAGTTATGTTGCAGGGTAAGTTTACTATTTTAATTTTTCTTGATTCATTACCATTAGTCTTTAGTTGAAATTATATCTATTTTTTCATTTTTTTATGTTCAATTTTATGCCACGCCTCCACACACACTTGCACCTAGTTTTCTCCATAGGCTTAAGGGTATTAGGATATATCTTCATATCGGGTAAGTGATTTTTTATTGTTATGTACTAATTTTATCCACTTTAATTTTGTTTAATAATATCTTATTATAATGTATTTAGATCCCTCCCGACAATTTACTTAAATAAGGAAAAAAATGATGTCACTGCCACCACCACCACCACCAAGAAAACCTCAACAACAACAACAATTAATACGAGGTCAAGTTGCTAGAAAATAGCTTGTTGGACTAAGATCATGGGCGGGACCCACACCATCCATGACACATAGTTCTACATTTCAAACCTTGTCATTTTCAATTGGTTGTTCATTGAAATATGTTTCAACCTCCAAATTAGATGTGCCAAAATTAGATCATGATTATATTTTACAGGGGAACATCGAAGGGTTTAAAATATCATATATGTTTCAAGGACTACAAAAACAATAAATTCTTGTAGTTGAGGCTAAGATAATTTCATCATCGCCTTATGAAACTTTAGATCTTCATCCTTAAACTAAGGATGAGCAAGTTACTTTTCCTGAAAAGAATTTGGTTTCTGATATTTTTTATATACTGATCCAAGATATTTTGGTTAAAAATGTGAAGAAAATGAAGGATTGGTAATTTTGGGTAAAGATACTTATTAAGGAAATAAGTGCTTGGTATAAAAATTATTATAAAAGGGAAGAAATTTTCTCCCTGATAAAAAACCAACCTGAAAAGCTTACTGGGTTGTTACATCAAGCTCAATCAGGATCGGTGAACCCTTGTATGCCTTATGATGATAAATTTTTAAAGACTATGTTGAACAAGTTAGAGAAATTGAATGTTGAAGCCCAAGCATATTACAACCTATGGCTATTGATAAGAAGAAATTTTTAATTGATGATGTTGCAAGAGATGTTGCTGAGGTGAGACTTTAGATGCAATCAAATTTATCATTATATTTTGTAATATAACTATCGCCTAACTAAGGTTCTCTTTAATTTTTTTGCAGATTTTTTTTTAGAATTTACAAAAATAAATTGATTTCATGGTTGTTAATCTCGAGGCTACAAGAAATCAATATTAAATTCAAGTTGAAGTTACTTTAATTGTCCATAATCACTATTAAGCATAGTAGATATCTATGTCTCCACCATCTGATGACTAAAATAATCATTATTGTCCTTATCATTTGTATTCTCAGTACCCCTTATGCCTGTAAGGGAATTCCAATATGCCAATACTCTGTCATAGGGAAATGTGTTCAACTAATATGATCACACATAAATTCTCAAATAGTTTTCTAAATTTTTGTTTAGCCTGTTGTAGAGTTTATATTTAACAAAATATAGTGCACTGAAAACCCTCTCATCTTCCACAGATCCCAAAATCATTATCTGACATAATTCATATAAATAAAAGTATTCACTAATAGTATCTTGTAAGACACTACTTGGATACAATTTTTTCCTCAAACGTGCAATGGAAATAGTCTCATAGATGTTACTCAAAAGTTGTGTTTGCTCAACCATTGTTCCACAAAAATGTGATGACTATTATTTTAAGAGATTTTTGTTGAGTATACCTTTGATTTCAACACCATTGACTTCAACACTTTTACAGAAATGCTTAATAAGTATGAACATATATTTAATAAACAACTTGTTGTGGCTGCTCCACAACGTACCCCAAAATTGGGGACCCACATTTTTTGCATGTTTTCCAAGAAGACCGAAGTGGCCCATATGCTAAAGATCAAAGAAAAAGCAAAACACCAAAAGGAGAAAAAGTGTCGCGATATCGCGACATGTTGCATTGTCGCGGACAAAAGAGAAAAAGTGTCGCGATATCGCGACATGTTGCATTGTCGCGGCCAAAAGAGAAAAAGTGTCGCGATATCGCGACATGTTGCATTGTCACGGCCAAAAGAGAAAAAGTGTCGCGATATCGCGACATGTTGCATTGTCACGGCAAAAGAGAAAAAGTGTCGCGATATCGCGACATGTTGCATTTTCGTGGCCAAAAGAGAAAAAGTGTCGCGATATCGCGACATGTTGCATTTTCACGGCCAAAAGAGAAAAAAAAAGTGTCGCGATATCGCGACATGTTGCATTTTCATGGCCAAAAGAGAAGAAAGAAGAACAAGAAAGAAAAAGTGTCGCGATATCGCGACATGTTACATTTTCATGGCTAAAAGCAACAAAAGAGAGCAAGGAGAGAAACAAGAAGTGTCGCGATATCGCGACATGTTCGATTTTCGCCAAGGGAACAGACCTACATAGTGACGTGGACATAAGGACAAAATCCAATGAATAAGACAAAACGTTACATAAGGAATATTTAATGATTTGAAATCATTTAAGATGGTCGTTACACACGGAAGGAAACAGATGCAAGCCCATGTGGAGAAAATGAAATGAAGGGCCACAAAATAGAAATGAAAAGCCTTTTTGGAAACCAAAACACATGCATGCACAAGGGAAGGTGAAATGAACAACCATTGGAAAATGAAACGAAAAGCTTCTTGAAAATTTTAAATACGCCAGGCAAGGATGTTTTGAGGGGTTGGAAACTGCTGCGAGCAGAGTTGCAGATTTGAAGGCAAGAGGGCCATTCTGGACCTGTTTGAGTCATTTTTCTTCCATGGACTGGTTTGGGAAAACCAAAAATTTTGCTATTGTAAAATGACACATTTTTAATGCAGGAGTTTTCAAAAATTTGCATCTTGTGGGCAAGAAAGAAGGAGATTCTCTTTGCATGCTATGGATTTAATGTCTATTTCTTTTCTCTTTTTCAGATTTCGAGTTTGTAGATGGAGTTAATGCAAGTTTGCTTGGTTGCTTCATGTGAATGCTTGAACCTGAAATTTATTTTAAACCCTAGGAACCAACACTTAGTCTATGGGGATTGTGCTTGTTTTGCAAGTCCAATAGGTTAGGTTGCATGCATGGAAACCTCACATCTTCGGTTTTGTCGAAATAGGATAGCATCATACTGAATGCATTTTATTTTCAGTTTTTTGCATTTCATTTTCATTTTTCTGCATTTTATTTTTCCAAAAATTTTAACTTATTTTAAATTTTCAGGCATTAAAATAAACATTTAAAAATTTTCAAAATCCAAAAACAATTTCACCATTGCGTAGGCTATACTTCATACTTCCAATACGCACTTTGAAATTTCATTTTCGGAGTTGTTTAGTATTTTTAAAAATTCATCGAAGTTGCTATTTCTATTACAGATTTTGAAAAATCCGAAAATAGAAAATTTCCATTTTAGGGCCGAATTTCATTTTTTCAGTTTCATGTTTCATTCAATGAGCCTATGATGACATTCCCTTCATGAAAATTCTAATTTCAACGAAGGAGTCGTGTTTTATGGCACTTTGCAAATTACCATTTTGGGAGCAATCAAAGCACTAAATTATTCGTCTTGATGAAAATCTGATTTCATTTAAGAAGGATAATTAAAGTGACATTTTGAAGCTACATTTGAAGACCCTATTCATCATTGAGGATTTAATGCAAGATAAAATCTATTTTAAAACCCTCAAGATAAAAGGAATTAAGGCACTACATCGTGGTCATATGAGGGCCAACTCACATTTGCTTTATTTTGGTTCAATGAACAATCACTGAAGTTTCATGGTAAAATAAACCAACATTGCCCCTTGTTTACAGCTTACTTGCAATCACTAAGGTGTTCCAAGCATTTAAATTGAATATCTTTATTTGAGATTACTAATACACATATGCAAATGCTAATATAGCGGAGACCTTGGAGAAGTTGGTTGTTTAACTTCTTTGCAAGAGGGGATTTGGAACCCAAATCCTAAGGGAGAGTGTACTTTCACAATTGGGTGAAAATACCACTCAACAGATTGGCGCTAGAAGGAGGGCCTGAATTGGTTTATTTCAGTGTGATTTAAATGCTATAGGGATTTAAATTTTGAATATTTCATGCCCTATTGATTATTATCTTTAGCCCTCTTTTAACAATACAACCTTGTAGTGTTAAAAGGAGGACATGAATTGCTATGCATTGTTCTAACGCTTTTGATTGTTCATACAGGAATAATGGGTTTTGATTTGATTTTGAAAATTTTTGGTCTTGACTAACGAGGTTGTCTCCATGCAATTACTTTCATTTGATTTTAATGGATACATCTCTTGGTTGATGCTAACATGATTATTCATACGTTACATGTTTGATATTTGCGAGTCATTTCATGCTTATTTGTAAGGAATTATTTTGTCTAAAATGTATTTGTTGTCGGTATTATGCTCTTCACTTGCGTGTAATGCGATCTTGTGAATCAGAAAGCCTACAACACTAGGAGTATGCTCTTCACTTGCGCATATGCGATCCGGTGAATCAGAAACTAATTTACATTTTTAGAATATTGCTTTGTCATGGTTCCTTCTTTTATTCATGACTAACAAATTGGTTTTGAAGTTATTCTTTGAGTTTCACTAATGGCAACATCTGAGGAGCAAATTGTATCCCTAAGAGAAGAAATGATGTCCCTAAGAGAAACGATGGTATCTGCATTAGGAAAGTATTATGAATGTCATCCTACCTTTGGAACACCTTATCAAATTCATCAAATGTTATTGGAGTTTCTACGACTTTTTAATCAAGAGGTGGCATCAGGATACCTACAAAATCTACATATCTATAAGTTCACATTATGTCAATTTCAAATATTTTGTGAGCCTATTGCTTGTAGGTTCTTCCCATACATTGTGGGTGATAGATCATTCTCGTGGTATTGCCATCTACCCATGGAGGTTAAGACTTCTTGGAGCCAATTAGAAGCAGCCTATCTTTATCACTTTGGTAATCAAGTTGACTTGGATAGGTTGCAAAATCAATTCACCTCTATGTGTAAAGAGCCTAATGAGTCCATGAGTCAATTCAATGTGAGGTTTCATGAATTGTACTCTCAAATGTGGGAAATTTTGGGTACATCGGAAGAGGAAGCTATTGAAGTATACCTGGGAGCCATACCCCCCACACTTGCTACACTCATTAAGGAAAACTTGGATTACCTGTCTCTAGAGACAATCTATGAGATCTTTGAAAAGGTAGAACAAGTTTTGGAAGAAGAAAAGGCACAACATGTTCACATGAGAGATTGTTCTTTTGGAGTTAGTGATGCCAACCTACACCAACCATCAAATGTAGCACCCTCCACTCCAATGATACCTAAGGTAAATGATCAAGGGGATGAATTTGAAGGTCCAAATGTTACAACCACCTTAGATGTAGTCCAAGAGGAGGTGCAAATTGCTAAGCCAACATCCACCAGTGAGGATTATGCAGAAATGAACTCATTCATAGAGATACACGATTATTTAGATGAAGGGGTTCTAAATTCAACAATGTTTGAAATATGTGATAGGACGGAACCTACCATAGAATTGGATGAAGTGGTTGAAAGTGAAATTGGAAGAAAACCAATAAATGAATTTGAAGATATGATAGAATTTCACCACTTGTTCTTGGAAGACACTCTCGATGAGAAGCTTGGAACTAATGATCAAAAAATTCTTCACCCTCCAAATTGTGATAAAATCGAATCATGGGTTACTAATTTGGACGATGATAGCCTTACAAATTTGAATTCAAGAAATAACCCACTTTTGAAAATTATTGAACCATCTAAGGAAGGTGAAGGTGAATTTGATGAGAAACACATTGATGAATTGGAAGATGTTGAAGAAGTAGTTGAACGTCACCACTTGACTTTGGAAGATGATTATTATGATGCTTGGAAGAAGTGGGAAGACTACACTCACTCCAAAACTGCTAATGAAACTTGTGTGCCAATTGATATACAGGACAACATAATCGCCTACTCAAAGGAAGATATTACAACTCCTGTACAATTTGAGGATGTTTTGGAAGAGGGTTTCAAATCTCATCAAATTTTGGAAGATTATAATGATCCTATTACCAAGGACAAAGAAGAAAAATAATTGACAAATGAATCAAAAGATCATGTCACAAATACCATGGAGTTTCATCCCACAAATTTGGAAGATAATTTTTACAATGGTTGGGGAAGATATGAAGATGTGTTATTTCCTCACACCCCTATTAATGAAACCTCTATTCCAATTTATATGCAAGATGTTGAAACTTCTACTTCATACGAAGATCTCACATTCACAAGATTTGAGAAGGTTACAAAATTCGATCATGTTGAATATAAATTCATTGAAGATTCAGATACAAGTTTGCATGATTATTTTGAGGATTCAAATGAAGAGATACCATGGATAGTGAACAAAGAATTGGAATTAAATGACAAAGTGGTTGATCTATTAGAAGCAACGCAAGTGATTGATCATGAAGATGAGTTACTTGACATACACTTTGACCAAGAATATTTGAGGGTTGAAAAGGATGGGCATGTTTTCAATTGGGTGCCCAATTTTGGTATGTTTGATGAACAAGTAATCAATGAAGAATATGAAGACCATGAGGTGAAAGAGGGAATTGCAAATCCTCATCAAATTTTGGTAAATGAAAATGTGAAAAAGGTAAAATCTAAACCTTTGTGTCCAAACATCCAAGATTTAGGTGAAGATTTGTATAATTCAAATGATATTTATGATGAAATGCCATTGAAGGTGAATGAAGAACAAGGATTAATTTCTAACCACACCTTTGATAACATTACTTTAATGAATGAAAAGGAGCTTGATGCACTTAAATTGCTAAATCAAATTCATCAACAATTAATTCTTGAACCTAGGATAAAAACTTCTAATGATCCCCATTTAGTAAATATCCTAGATGCTTGTAAATTGTTGCACAATTTTGATTGGCCTAAGAACATGGAAAATGAATTAGCTTTGAAATTTTTAGAAATAGGCTCTTGCTTACAAAATTTCATTTTGAATAAAGAAAGCCTAGTTCTAAATCATGAATGGAATTATGAAATTTACACCTTAAAGAATAGACAAGAAAGAATTGAAAATCAACCATTGTCTAATCAATTTGGTAATTTGAATCTCACCTATGAGAATACTAATGGAACTAAATCTAATTGGTGGGGTGAGAGAGGAAAGTTGAAGTTGGTTGCATTGTTTGGTCTAATCTTGTTCTTGTTTGATTCCTTCCACATTTGGCATGTGTATCACATTATATGTCTTTTAAAGAATGCTCCAATCATGTTTGGGATCCGGGAAAATGATAATTCAAACTGTGCATCATCTTGTACCATATTGTACATTTGTATATAGACTTTGTTTTTTGGTTTTGGTTTATGTTTTCAAGTTTCATTTTTGGGATTGCATTTTGGTTTTGGGTTTTAAGTTTTGTGTGTTGGTCCTTTGGACACTTTTGGTTTGTCTTGAAAAAAAAAAAAAGCGAGATGTCAACTTATGTCCTTATGAATGTTGACTAAGACTAGGAGAATATGAAACATCGGAATTGTATTGCAGAAAGCTCCACGAATATCGCAAACACATTAAAGAATATCATTTGGAACTTGTGATGCATGAAGTTGTCGAGTTTTATAAATTATGGCAAAGTAGGTGGTATACTCCATCCGCATTTCAAAAGGAGCAATGCATTCATATCTCATGTTACATTCCACATTGCATATACATTTCATCTCAGTTGCATCTTCATTTCATATACAATCATTGAAAAGGTGTCGAATCCTCTTAGGGTTATTACATAACATATATTAAAAGGATCCTAAGGTTGGGAACTGATGCCCGAACTATCTTGAACCAAGCACGTTCTACACATATTAAAGAGGATCTTGAGCAAAATGGTCAAAACCATACTTGGAAGAAAAGGTGAGGCGAAAGGAGTATTTCGTGTCTGTCCTATTATGCAACATAATCCTTAAAACAATGGTTTTTACCACTCCCATAGTGCTTAAAGCCTAAAATCAGAGTAGTAAGGATAGGGTTAAATCCTCATCGAACTTAGGTTGAGGATCCAACTCCCCAAAGCTCTGATTTGACCTTCATGGAGTAGTAAGGATAGGGTCTAATTCTCATCTCGCTTAGGTTGAGAATTTGATTCCCCAAAGCTTCTATTTTGCCCACTCAAGAACTTAAAATTCCAAAGAAAATATTTTTCATTCTACTTTCATTTCATCATTGATATTGGATTGGAAGGATCGTACTACATGTCCCTTGCAAGGATGGGTAGTCATCCCCAAGGTTCAAGAAATCAAAAGTAAAGTCAAATCCTGGATTATGGGGTTGATCTCCATCGGGGCTATAGATGCCTGATTGGCGGTGGAGTATGCTCATGCGTGGCAACATGTCTTGTCTAAAAGCAAGACCATCGATCGCTCAAACGGATAGGCTAGCTCGACAGTTTCATCCATAACAGGTTAAATCATTTTGTTCAAGATGAGGTAATGAACTCCAGATCAGAGTAGTAAGGATAGGGTTAAATTCCCATCTCGCTTAGGTTGGGAATCCTATTCCCCAAAGCTCCGATTTCACTTACACTTGCACATGGGTTCAAGATGGTAGTGACACATAACCAACTTTGGGATCTAGTAAATTAATTCAAGTATACATATATTTGGTCCTAAGAGGGTTTGACAGTTTTAATATGTTTGTTCATGATACTAGAAAGTTTGAGCCTTTGCAAAGCAGGTTGTTATATCTCTAACATAGTTGTCATACATCAAATCCTGCACAAATCATTCATAGCCTTGCATACGAATCATAAGTGAAACTGACAATGGAAAGTTGAACGAGTTTCAAACGATAGGGAATGAAGCACATTGCACACACCGAGCTGATGCTTAATAATTCTAATGCTTCATGTATTTCTCATCTAGTTTCATTCTTGGGATATTTGCTGACGCTTGTATTTGAGTCTGTGTGTTTTCAGGTTGAGTTCTCACCGAAATGCTCAGGAGCATTTCCCAACAGAGTCGCCATTTGTTGTGGCTGCTCCACAACGTACCCCAAAATTGGGGACCCACCTTTTTTGCATGTTTTCCAAGAAGACCGAAGTGGCCCATATGCTAAAGATCAAAGAAAAAGCAAAACACCGCAAGGAGAAAAAGTGTCGCGATATCGCGACATGTTGCATTTTCGCAACCAAAGAGAAAAAGTGTCGCGATATCGCGACATGTTGCATTGTCATGACCAAAAGAGAAAAAGTGTCACGATATCGCGACATGTTGCATTGTCACGGCCAAAAGAGAAAAAGTGTCGCGATATCGCGACATGTTGCATTGTCGTGACCAAAAGAGAAAAAGTGTCGCGATATCGTGACATGTTGCATTGTCACGGCCAAAAGAGAAAAAGTGTCATGATATCGCGACATGTTGCATTGTCACGACCAAAAGAGAAAAAGTGTCACGATATCGCGACATGTTGCATTTTTGCGGCCAAAAGAGAAGAAAGAAAAAGTGTCGCGATATCGCGACATGTTGCATTTTCACGGCCAAACGAGAAAAGAAAGAACAAGAAAGAAAAAGTGTCGCGATATCGCGACATGTTACATTTTCATGGCTAAAAGCAACAAAGAAGCAGAGAAACAAGAAGTGTCACGATTTCGTGACATGTCCAATTTTTGCCAAGGGAACAGACCTGCATAGTGACGTGGACATAAGGACAAAATCCAATGAATAAGACAAAACGTTACATAAGGAATATTTAATGATTTGAAATCATTTAAGATGGTCGTTACACACGGAAGGAAACGAATGCAAGCCCATGTGGAGAAAATGAAACGAAGGGCCACAAAATAGAAATGAAAAGCCTTTTTGGAAACCAAAACACATGCATGCACAAGGGAAGGTGAAATGAACAGCCATTGGAAAATGAAACGAAAAGCTTCCTAAAAGTTTTAAATACGCCAGGCAAGGATGTTTTGAGGGGTTGGAAACTGCTATGAGCAGAGTTGCAGATTTGAAGGCAAGAGGGCCATTCTGGACCTGTTTGAGTCATTTTTCTTCCATGGACTGGTTTGGGAAAACCAAAAATTCTGCTATTGTAAAATGACACATTTTTAATGCAGGAGTTTTCAGAAATTTGCATCTTGTGGGCAAGAAAGAAGGAGATTCTCTTTGCATGCTATGGATTTAATGTCTATTTCTTTTCTCTTTTTCAGATTTCGAGTTTGTAGATGGAGTTAATGCAAGTTTGCTTGGTTGCTTCATGTGAATGCTTGAACCTGAAATTTATTTTAAACCCTAGGAACCAACACTTAGTCTATGGGGATTGTGCTTGTTTTGCAAGTCCAATAGGTTAGGTTGCATGCATGGAAACCTCACATCTTCGGTTTTGTCGAAATAGGATAGCATCATACTGAATGCATTTTATTTTCAGTTTTCTGCATTTCATTTTCATTTTTCTGCATTTTATTTTTCCAGAAATTTTAACTTATTTTAAATTTTCAGGCATTAAAATAAACATTTAAAAAATTTCAAAATCCAAAAACAATTTCACCATTGCGTAGGCTATACTTCATACTTCCAATACGCACTTTGAAATTTCATTTTCGGAGTTGTTTAGTATTTTTAAAAATTCATCGAAGTTGTTGTTTCTATTACAGATTTTGAAAAATCCGAAAATAGAAAATTTCCATTTTTGGGCCGAATTTCATTTTTTTCAGTTTCATGTTTCATTCAATGAGCCTATCATGACATTCCCTTCATGAAAATTCTAATTTCAACGAAGGAGTCGTGTTTTATGGCACTTTGCAAATTACCATTTTGGGAGCAATCAAAGCACTAAATTATTCGTCTTGATGAAAATCTGATTTCATTTAAGAAGGATAATTAAAGTGACATTTTGAAGCTACATTTGAAGACCCTATTCATCATTGAGGATTTAATGCAAGATAAAATCTATTTTAAAACCCTCAAGATAAAAGGAATTAAGGCACTACATCGTGGTCATATGAGGGCCAACTCACATTTGCTTTATTTTGGTTCAATGAACAATCACTGAAGTTTCATGGTAAAATAAACCAACATTGCCCCTTGTTTACTGTTACTTGCAATCACTAAGGTGTTCCAAGCATTTAAATTGAATATCTTTATTTGAGATTACTAATACACATATGCAAATGCTAATATAGCGGAGACCTTGGAGAAGTTGGTTGTTTAACTTCTTTGCAAGAGGGGATTTGGAACCCAAATCCTAAGGGAGAGTGTACTTTCACAATTGGGTGAAAATACCACTCAACACAACTCATTTACAGAATTGTATTTAGTAAAAGGACCCCAAAACATGGGGTTAACTACACCCATGGCCTAAAGAAACTCATCTCTTTGAAATCATTATCTTATCTCTCTTGTCAATGATTATGCTATTTTAAACAAATTTGTCTTAGTTTTGTGTAAAACAACTTCAAATATATTGTGTTACAGGAACTTGTTCAACATCGTCAACAACTATACTTGATTGTCCTTCAAAACATAAATGTATCATCTTTCCATGAACATTAATACAAAGATGATCACTGACATCAAACTTCAAAAATCTTTTGGATCATTCACATTTTTCAAAGTATTCTAACTATAAAACAAGGGATCTGTAAAATCTGCTTTGGACACATATAACCTATCAATAATCACACATATTTGCTTTCTCATCCTTATAAAATCAATGATATAGATGGATCTCTATTATGCAATCTTAATCAATCTATTCATTCCATGTAACATTGGAAGAATACCACATAATGTTAAAAGGGTTTCGAAGCTAGTCAAACGAAACAACAAATATTTTTCCTTATCAACTACCCTACAATTTGCATACATAAACACCGTTAATGATTGATATTCTTTATAAACTCTATGTGCAGGTTGATATAATGAAATCCACCTTGTATCCACACATTTTAACAATTTTTTCAATTTGTAACTCCTAATGCAAACTATTGAAACTATGCAAACCTTTTTGGACTACAAGAAAAATAAGAACGTATTTCACGAATAAGGTCTCCCACTCTCAAAATATTTTAAAAATAGATCATGATTTTATATGATAGATTCACTCTACGAGCCATGCAATGAATGGGTATAATATATAGGGTAACTGAGGTTTGGAGATGAACACAATGACTATTCATGTGCCCTTGCATTATAGCAACACCATCAGCTCCAACACATATTAAATTTATGTCTATCTCTATATCATTCATTCCTATAATATCCTTTAAACTACTCACAACAACATTATCGATGTTTTCTACATTTAAAATTTCCATTATATTATGTAATCCTAGCAAACTAGGCTGCATTACATGATTTTGAAATATGTACAAGTATGCGAATCCATGATGTGTTGTCCACAAATGTCACCTCATCAATAGAAATTGATATGAATCTGGTAAGTTTTACTTTCTCCCTTAGGTCCTTCTCAACTAATGATAGATATTTTACCATTTCCCAACCACGTTGATCTAACCAATGGGAGCTAGGAAGGTTTTGCACATTGACTATTTTGAATAGGTGCTTATAATGAATGAAATCGGAAATGGGTCTACCCTTTTTGATAATACTATACACAATAGCCAACTATAAAATTTTTGAAGCTAAAGTGATCTTATAATTTTTTTGAAATTGGTCTTTAATCATTCCACATTTCACAAAAAGATATTGTTGTTGCTTTAAGTGATTACCATATTCTATTGCATAACTGATATGCATACATTTTGATGCATCCTTCCACCTAAATTATCTATTAATTTTACCATCATTTCCTCAAAATTTTACATAAACTTTGCTAGCATTTTTTTAGTGTATCTATCTTATATTGTAGCCTATGATCCTTACCTAGTTTCCAACTACAAATTTTGCATCTACATTCTTTTTTATCAAATTGGTTATCCTCATACGAGATACGCTCTATCCAAGGAAATTTTTCTACCCATTCATATTTAAATGCACTTCTAATAACCTCGTTAGATATCTTTCTCTTTTTAGTATTTTTGCTTGAAGATTCAAAAGAATTTTATAATGTATTTGATTTATTGCTTTCATTTTCAACTGGCATATCATTTTGAGGAATATCTTCAAGTGTTTGTTGGATGTCATTGTTAAGATAATTTTGATTAGAAGGAATAGCTTCAATTGGAGGTATATTAGGGTCAACATGGTATTCAACATAGTAGCATACAATAATATTCTTTATCACTTTTGGATTTAACAAAAAAATTTATGAACATGAATATGATTCATATCATCATGAAATATGGAAAGAGGCACATACTATGAGTTAACTATTTTTTTAAAGTGAAAAACCCTTTGCGGGATTTCCTTGGTCTGAGAGACCATGAACAAGGGGTTCTACACTATCAAAGTCACCTGAGAGTCACACCTAGCCATTGCTCGCATAAACATTATCAATTGGATTTTTGGGTACCCAATTCAACTTTCTGGTAGGGTGGAGATTCGAACCCGGGACCTCCCTTGGAGGATTGCCCTCTCCTCTCCAACTCACCTACAACACATGGGTCTGTGAGTTAACTATTTGAGGAAGAAAGTATTATTTATAATAATATTTGAATATAAAACTAATTGTTTATAAGTAAAAAATCATTTGTACCTTTAATTTGCTCGAATTTCGATGGCTCATTGGATTTTGACATATTGCTAAAATAATTCACGATACTCTTTTCAGAAATAGATTTGGCCCCCTTATTTACATTTCTAGTAGATGACATTTTACTTGTAAAGAAAAAATTTAATTTATAAAAGTAATAAAATGTTGAAGATATCTTAATTCTGTGAGGGCTCAAGATAATATAGTAATTAGAATAAACAAATAGTGGGTAGGTAGAAAATACATACCTGTTTCCAGATATGCTTTATTGTATTTTTTTCCACTACCCTATTTTTTGGAAATAGCACTTGTAACTAATAAGAGAATAAAACTAATAAATATACAAATTCAAATCAATTTAAAAAAAAAAATTGTGTATACAAAATATATAATTATAGATACAAATATGGAAAAATATAAGATTCTAGTACAACATGGACAAGAAGCAGAGAATCACAATGTCTTTAGATAAACAAAGCATCACAATGTCCTTAGAGAACCAAAGCATTTACATACTCATAATATTGTAATAGAAAAGCAAATCTTAATAGAAACAGAGAATCAAAGAGTGTTAAAAAAAAGAGAGAAAATAGGAGAAAACATGGAGAAAAGGGTAAAATAGAAAATAACATGGGAAATAGAGCATTAAATTATTTTTAATAAATTATAAAAAAATAGCAAAAGAAAAAACTGTAATTAGATGATAGAAAAACATATCTTATTACTATAACTGCTTCAAATCATGTTCTCTAAAAAACCAAAAAAATATAGGATCACAAATTCAAAACTAGCGCAGAAAAAGGTCTAGAGGTAGGTCTGGTTGGAAAAGGCTTGATAGTTAGCCCGAGTGAAGAACAATATCAGATGCCTATCTGATTTCAAAAAAATGTCAGATGTTGATCTGGTTACAAATCTGTGTTAGGCCATCCATAGTTGGTCTGGGTATAGAACTATGTCAAGATGTCCAAATATCATTAAGGATATAGATTAGTATTTGGATGGCAGTTTGGGTATAGAATAGAGCCCAAATGTCAGTTCAGGTATATAATAGATCCTAAATGTTAATGTGGGTACTAAATAGAGCTCGAATGTCAAGCTATCCTAATGTTGGTATAGGTACAAAACTTTGTCAGGCTATCTAAATACCAGTTCACATATAGAATAGTTTTTGGATGGTTGTATGGGTATAGAATAAAGACCAAGTGTTAGTCTAGGTTCAGTTCTATGCAGGCTATATTGATGTTGGTCCTGGTACATAACTATGTTAGGCTAACGAATGTTAGTTCAAGTGCATAACAATATCTGGATGTTGGTTTGGGTAAAAAATTATGTATGCTTGTCATTCTAAGTGTAGTAAAGTGTCTGGGTGGAAAACGTCAATCAGATATCTTCAAGCAGATATGGCTTTGATTTCAATTCGAGTAGAATTTTGATCTGGATCCACTAGTTTCTAGACATGGCTGAACTTTGGTAGAATTTTGCAATAAATTGAATGTACTTTTTTCTACGACTACTTGATTTTCTAATAGTTTAAATGTTTTACTGTATCACTAGCATGTTAGTTATATATAGTGTTATAGTTGGAAAATTTAGCAGGATAAATTAAAAATTTTAGAAATTTAAGGTAAAAATAATCTACAATTTAGGTAGGAGTATTGGAAAATTTAAAAAAAAAAAACGTAATACTATTATCAATGAATGGCGAGCCGACACCTAAAAAAAATTCCTAAAATTTTTTGGTGAAAGGGCTGATGTCTAGGGTCCCACAAGTTTGCCAATTTGAATTTTTGAAAATACAAATATTTGTCCAATTGGAAAATATTTTCCACTTGGCATAACCCTGGATCATCGAGTACTACAATTCTATTAGGCTCAAGATCTCGTGCAAAAACCAAATAAAATAAAAATATGAGTGTTGTATTTTATTATAGGATGACATACGTCCCCTTTAGAAGTTGATTTATTTGCCTTGGGAGTATGCATGGGTCACAAACAGGAAGACATGAACTCTAGCGGTCAAAAACCAAGAAGCAAATGAGTTTCATCATCAAAAATAAAAATAGGCAATACTCTAGTCCAGGAATTTTTTTTACTTTGAACATGCATATATTTTGGTGCCATCGTGGCTCCAACTACTTCTCCGATGCTGAAGATAGGAGTCACCACTACATTAGAATACATGTGCCTTTATTTGTATGGAAGACACATACCTCATCTATGCTCTATAGGTATAGGTTTCCTTTGTGATTGGAATACAAGCGCCTTACTCTGACCCATTGGATATAGGCATCATTTGTTATTGTGAATACAAGTGCTTTTATTTTCACTTTTGGAATACATGAACCTTTATTTTGTCACCTGTAATTTTTTTTTAGGCACCTGTTGTATATGGGAGATAGGCACCTTGTGTGGAATATAAGTGTCTTTGAAATTTTACGAATATAGGCACCTTTTCTATGTTTGGGATATAGGTGCCTCTTCTATAATGAAAAGTTGGTGTTCGATGAATTTACCTGAAGATAAGTGTCTTTCTTCGATCCAAATATAGGCACTTCCCTTTGGTGACAAGGTTAATATCCACTGCTTTGACCCATATATAGGTATTTTCTTTTGTTCAAAAGTAAACACCTATACATGCATCTAGTTGTAAGCACTACACTCCTGGTAGGAGGTTGGCACTTTCTTCAATTGTTTATCCTCCTAAGTGAGAAAGTGCAAGGTACTAGGATCCTATCACTGATAGGCCTAGTTTGACCCAGTTGCCTACAGATTGAATTTAGGACCATGCATCCTACAAAAAATAAAAGCACAAACATATGTAAAACAAAAACAAAAATTATGGTGGTTTGTGCCTGATAGGCCTAGGTTACCCAGGATGCCTATAGATTGCATTTAGGGCACATGATCTTGCAAAATTGTATAAAAAAAGAGAAAAATATTATGCTAAAAATAATAATATAAAATATTTTTTCTTGCAAATGCATACATTTCCATCAAGTGATGGAAAAATAAATTTCATTGCAATGGGGTCTCCTCCATGCCTGTTTTGAATTTGATCGCGTGGATTGGAGGTGTATGATACGACTATAAGTGGTGGTTATTTACTATCAACATGATACTGCTACCATAAATGGTTTTGACATAGACAACATCATTTTTTATTATCTCAACCACTTCATACAGGCCCATCTACCTTTGCATGAGCTTTTTCCACTCTTGGAACTAGGAATCATAAAGTAATGCCTAATCTCCCTCTTTAAACTATTTTGGCTGTATGTGGTGGTGATACCACCTGGCCCTTTGTTTCTGCATGATTTTTGTGCATTGTATCACATCTTGCCAGTTTTCATCTAACTGGTTAATTTGGTGAATACATTCTTTTTGTGCAACAACAAAATTCAGGTTCAATTATACAATAGTCCATAGGGTTTTAATTTCAAATTCGATTGGCAACATGGCATTTTTTTTGTACACCAATTGGAATGTTGTAAATTCCATGGTGGTTTTCTAGGTAGTATGATATACCCAAACTACTTATGGTAGACAAGTTGTCTAGTCATTTTTGTATTGATGTACTATTTCTATGAGAATGATCTCTAGCTCCTGATTTGTGACTTCCACTTGCTCATTTTCTTGTGAATGATAGGGGGTAGTTTTGTTGTGTTGGATTTGATACTCCTTTATGAACTCCTGAATCAGCTTTACAATAAATTGATCCTTTGGTCAGTAGTAATTTCCCTACGAACACCAAACCTGGTGAAGATTGATTCATATAGGAAATCAAATATAAATTTTTCTTTTACGTTTTGTAGTGCTTGCACTTCAAACCATTTAGTCACATAATCAGTGCAAACTAAAATATACATTTTTCTACCTGATTGTGGATTTATTGGCCCAATAAAATCCATTCCCCACTTATAAAATAGTTCAATATGCACATGGGGCTAAAGTGGCATCTCATATTGAAGAGTTTGTCTACCCATTCATTGATATTGATCACATTGGCTAACATGTTTGGCTGCATATTTAAATAGAGAAGTCTAGAAATACCTAGGGTGCATAAATTTAAATGCAGTCCTCCTTGCAAAATATCCACTACATGGTTCATCATGGCAAGTATTTAGAATTTTTTAAGTATCATTTTTTGCGACACACCTACACATGATTTGATTGAACTTGATTTTAAACATGCATCCATCAATCCATGAGAATTTTGTACTCTTATCAATCAAATTTTGAGCTTCTCAAGGTGAGAGTATAGGAGATACTTTATTAGTGACTAAGTTTAGCCATATTTACATACCATGAAATCTATTAGAAAAAATATGCTCATCCAAAAATCAGTCTTCAGTGGTAGTATGGTCCTAAGATATTAACTTTAAAATAATATCTGCAAAAACATTATCTCTACTAGGTTTGTCAACAATGGTTACATCAAATTCCTACAACGATAAAATCCACCTGATAGTTCTACCACTCACTGCAGGTTTATCCATCACATATATGATGGTTGTATGATATGTGAGAATAAAATTTTTATAACCAGTAATGTAGTGGTGAAATTTATTGATAGTGTAAACTACTACAAGGAACTCTTTCTCCATGACAATATAGTTGAAATCAACACCTGTAATATGTTTACTGACATAATAGATGGAATAAAATTCATATCCATCCCTCTATCCTAGTGTTTCCCCAATAATATTATTGGATGCATTAGCATAAATATAAAAGGGGAGGTTCTAGTTGGGACCTCTCAGCATAGGAGTAATGGTCAATTTTTCCTTTAAAATTTGAAATGCTTACTCACACTCACTAGTCCAAATAAACTTAGCATTTTTAGTCAAAAATGTACGCAAAGGTTTGGTAGTTTTGCTAAAATCTTGGATAAACCACTTATAGTATCCAACAGAGCCTAGGAAACTATGGACATCTCTCTGATTTTGGGGAGTTAGCAAAATTCTAATCATTTCAATTTTCTATTTATCTACATTAATTCCTTCTACAGATATGTGATGTCCTAAAACTATCTCTTCTTGCATTAACATAAAAAAAAAAAAATTGTTACTAATGGACAAATTTATTTCCTAACAACGGTAGAGTACTTTAGTTAGATTAGCTATAGTTTCTTCAAATGTTTCATTGTAAATAATGAAATAATCCATATATACTTCTACAGTATCTCCAACCATATTTGAAAAGATACTAAGCACTGTATGCTGGAAAATGGTAGGTACGTTACATAACCCAACCTATAAGACTCGATAAGAAAATGTTCCCCATGGATAGGTAAACATGGTTTTGTCCTAGTCTCCATACCCTATTTGAATTTGATTATATCCACTAAACCCATCTAGGAACGAGAAATATTTGTGTTCTGTCAAGGTGTTGAAGACTTGGTTAATAGAGGGTAAGGAGAAATTATCTTTCCTTATGGATTTATTTAACATCCTATAATCAACACAAATTCACCACTTGCAATTTTTCTTGGGCACCACCACTAAAGGTGATACCCATTGACTATCTGATATAGGATAAATAAATCTAGTTGACAAAAGTTTTTGTAATTTATCTTTGATAATTTATTTCATTACTGGATTCATTCTCCTTTGAAATTGTCTTACTGATCTTACATAATCGTCCAAATATATTTTGTGCATGAATACTCTGGGTGCAATCCCCCTTATGTCTCTTTAATCCTACACAAAAGCAATTTGATATTTGACTTGTATTTCCTTCAATTTGTTCTCTTGAATAGTTTACAACTTATTATCAATATTCAACACTCTGCTAGGTGCTACCTTAATTTGTTTGACATGATTCTCCTTGTTGCCTACAAGTGGATATTCTAGAGGAGGCTATGAGGATACTCCTTGGAAAAAAGTGTGTTATGAATTTATCTTTATCGGTGTCATCCTCTATCTCATATATAACCATTATTGATTGAAGCATCGATAAGGCATTAGTATTTAAGACTTCACAATTTGGTTCTACCAACAAATTAGTGGATTGTGTAGGTGGATAAATGATTAAGTTCTTAATATTTTTTCCATATGAGATTATCATTTATCCTATCATATAACTTATATAAGCACAAGCTATGTCCAACTAAGGTTTGCCTAATATAAGTGAATAACCACCCAATCTAGATATAGATTACAAAACTAGAAAATATGTCAGATACTCCCATGCATCTATTATTACCACACCATCTTCTAGCATTCCCTCTGAGAGTACTATAGATCGGTCAACCAATTGAAGAATATTTTTGGTAGGTCTCATATTTATGAGTTGTAAATTTTGCATGGTTTCTTAGGGCATGATATTTATAGTAACTCATAAATATACTAATGTATTGGGTAATTGTAAGCCTACTATTTGAATTGTTAACATTGGGATTCCTAACATGATATTATCCAACTGATTGATCACATTAACTACTTTCAATGTTTTCTTTCTAGTTTCTTTAAATATAACTCTTTAATGTACTTTGTGTAGATCAGAACATCTCTAATGGCTTGATATAGTGGAATCATGACTATTAGGTTTTTTAAACCTTCCATAATGTCAAATTCTTACTGCATTGGCCTTTTGGGTTCCTGTAATCTCCTTGAGAAGGGTGTAACCCCTTCATTTTTATTTTTTTTAGTAGTTTCACTTTCTTTCACTTCCTCTATCAAAGGTGGTTGTTATTATACCTCTAATTATATATCTTCCTCCTCCACTATAGGAGGATTTGGATCTACTCCTAATTGCCTACCTGATCTAAGTTGTACATGATTGTAATCTACTCTAATATGATACATGGAAAACATCTCTGTGTCTACCTAATAGGTGGGTTGATTTGTATTATTGTTTATATTTGGAGTTGGTTGTGTAGGTAACTAATTTGACCTAGAAGTAGGAGGTGCTGATAAACTAGGTTGTAGTGGGCCTTGAGTTTTTTTTC
The DNA here is from genome assembly GCA_028583015.1 of Wollemia nobilis. Lineage (NCBI taxonomy): Eukaryota > Viridiplantae > Streptophyta > Pinopsida > Araucariales > Araucariaceae > Wollemia > Wollemia nobilis. Next base: position 455,409 of record JAQPPZ010002765.1, read on the forward strand.
TTAGAGGTGAAGTCTACAAACTATAATTATGCCACTGTGGTCCAAGTTGTTGGTATGGTATCCATGGATATGGGGTGTAAGGAGTAGATACTTGGGTGGTATTCATCCAAGGTGCTTTACCCCACCATACCATAGTGGGTGGTTGAGTTTGCCCTTGTTTCATAAAATTAGATCTCCCATAGGGTGGTCCTCCTCTTGGCATACTATTTCTTACAGGAAACTATTGCCAAATTCTCGTATTACCCATAAAATATGTTTTTGTTACTTCAGGTTCTTCTTTTACATTTGCTATTTGCGAGCATAACCTTGTTTTATGATCCTATTGACAAATGGTACACACTCTTAATTTATTTTCTAGACACTCATTCTTATGATGTCTTCTACATTTTGGGCAAAAGAATATCAATGCTTATTCAATTTCCTTACTTTTTTTATGAAGTAGGAGTGTATCTAATTTAAATGTGAGAGATGATAACATATCACTCTTCATGTCCTCTAGAATATTGCCTATTTTTGCCTTAGTAATAGAGATTGTGGTTTTTGTGACTTGGTTGGTGGACTTAACTTTTCTTCTTGAATAATTTCAATACAATTGTCGAATATCTAGCATTTGAAGTTGGTAAATATCACCTCTCGATAACAAATTTAAATATTATAAGGATTCATTTATGATTTACCTTAATATGCTTCTTAAGTACTTCTCACCCAGTTTTGCGTGGGGTGATAATTGAAGATTGAAGTTAAAAGTCCCAATAATCTTCTAATGACTCTTCCTCTATTTGTGACATATATAGGAATTTTTACCTAGTATCTTGTGACCTACCAAAGTCTTGGTATTTTTCTAGGAATATTTATTTCATATCCTCCTAGGTAGCAATGTGTTTGTTCGCCAAATTTATAAACCAACATAGTTTTGAATCATCTAGTGTAGAGGGAAATAATTTTAGTTTTTGGGCATCTTATTTGTAGTCCAATGATCTACATAGTATATCAATTTTTTTTTTAAAATCAAAAAACCCCTTGTGGGGCTGCCTTGGTCTGAGATACCATGAACAGGGGGTTCTACACTGTCAAAGTCACCCGGGAGTCACACCTAGCCCTGCCCACACCAACATTATCAATTGGATTTTGGGTACCCAATTCAGATTTTTAGTAGGGTGGAGATTCGAACCTAGGACCTCCCTTGGAGGATTGCCCTCTCCTCTCCAACTCACCTACAACACCTGGGTAAATTTAATTTATAGTGGAAAACACCCCTTTCGAGGTGACACTTTCAATAGGTTGGGCATAGGAGGAATGGAGCCTTGTCGACCTCTACCAGCACATAGGACATTTCTAACTATACCATATATCTGCAGGATGGAGACAAGGGGAATGGAACCTGGGTCAGCCTCTACTAGCACCCAGGGCATTTACCACTGCACCACAATAAGCAAATCATAGTATATCAAATTTAAAAATAAATAAATCAGGTTCATTAGTTCATAATCCCCTAAAAGTAGGAATATGAGCAGGAGATATGTTTTTCATATTGGTTTCTCCTATGTATTCTTCAATTGGAAAGTCAAAATTAGTCGAAGCCTCTTCTACCTCAGCCATACTTTCAAATAATGTAGGTTATACACTGGCTACTTTCAAAGCTTCTAAAAAAGTGTTACTCTCATTTCACTTATCTTCTAAAAATATTCCTAAATCCAAGTTTGAAATGGTTCCCTCTTCTACTTTCCACAGTTGGATGTTCAATAAATCTTTAGATATTTTATCTTTCTCTAATGAATTCCACCTTGAATTAGTTTATCTGAATATTGAATTAATATGCCAAGATGTTTTAGGTGGAGATGATGGTGCAACTTCAAGAAATATTTTAGATTCTTCAGAAGGTATTTCAAAAGGTAGTTCAGTTATTTTTGAAGTGATCTCTTTGCTAACAAAGCATCCATCCAATCCTCTTAATCATGGATAACACATATAATATCATGTAGAGAAACCATGGGTAAGCTAATCTAATTTGTAAGTCTCAGGTTTGACTGGCCTATAGATTTGGACTACTACAGTTGGCACTCCCAGACAACTATGCCAAAATAATGAGCAAAAAATATGTTTTTAAAAATAGTTAATTTTACTTCTATTTAATTTTATCAATCCAAGATTTCATAAACTTATTGAGTACCTAGGACAAATATATGCCTGTAGTAAACTAAAATACGAGTCCTATTTTTCACTTAAGTTTGGTGGGGTGTGGTGTTTGTGTAGTTTAAGTTCATCCCAAACTAGCAAAATTAAAGTGCAAGAAAGTAAATACTAATGGAAAATATAAGAAAAATAATTAAAAGCATCAAAGACATGACTAAAATAAAATTACAGGAAATCACACACTCTTTAATAAAGAAAGAAATTATAGAAAATAAACACATTGTAAATAAATAAATAAAGCAAGAAAACATAGTTGTAGAAATAAAGAACAAAAAATAAAAAACATAAATAATGACAATAAAAATAGGGAAGGAATACTTCCTGGAGTGGGCCTAGGGTCCTAAAAATGCCTGCCCAACTAATTCACACAGTCACTCTCTGAACATATAAAATAACAGAACACTCAAACTTTTTATTTATATACTACCAAATATAATTTTAATGCAGAATGAGTTCATGATCCTTCACTTCAAGGGTGGCTTGTATTTTATACATAATGTGGTCATCCCCTGTTACAAATTTAGACTATGCTAATTTTATTCATTTTAACATGATTCACTATGGTGGACACATGCATAAATTAATCAAATGTCTAATAAAAGAGATGTCATGCTAAAATTAAACCTTTTGGGATAACCATAGTGCTACCTATGCTTTCAAAATAATATTAGTCTAAGTTTATGCATGATTTTTGAATCAACAGTCAACACGCACTTTATTTTATCAGATATAAGCACTGTTTGTTCTATCACTGGAATACAGGTACCTTTCCAACCTATAATAAATATAAAGGCATCATATATAGGTCTTTTCCATTTTTCTAGCATTGCTATTATTTTTATCATTGGAGGATAAGTGATCACTTTGTCTTCAAAAGACATGTATCTTCCAACCTGTTGTTGGGAGTGAGGTACCTTTCTATCACTGGAAGTTAGGTGCCTTCCTATCACTAAAATTTAGGCATATTCCTATCACTAGAATTTAGACACTTGTCTATCACTAGAAGTTAGGTGCCTTTCAGCCTGTGGCTGGGATACAAGCACCGTATCTTAGTGATTTAGGATGCCTTGCTCCTATGTCACTATCTTCATTTGACCATAAATCATTTCTTAATTGTGTTATGAGTTTTATAAAATTTTAGTTCCACATGGGACCTCAAATAAAGGTGCAAAAAAGTAATAAATTACTACATATACACACAATTTATACTAAAAACACACATTAGGCTTAATACATTACTTTCTATTAAATGTATACAATAATATCATAAAAAAAAATATTTCTAATATAATAATTCCATATAATTATCCCATTAAAGCATAAAAAAAAGAGCATTTTTGTACTCATAAAATACCATCAAGAAGTTGGAAGGATTGCCACCAAACCAGTTGAAACCTCTGCCATATAAGGGGAAGAAAATATTCACAAGTGTTAAGGAGCTACAAGAAGTGCAATGAGCATTGAGTAGTTTCAAATTATAAGGCAACGAGAATATTAGGGCACATGAAGATAATATCAAGTGTTTGAAGAGCATTCACTTCATGGAGAAGATGTCATATTGCATTAGAGAATATGTCACATTCAATAGAGAAAAGACTATGTCAATATTCTTGCACTTATATAATATAGTGCTCTTAGAAAGTGTTAGGCAAAGAGAGGTTGAAAAAACACCTCATACGATATTTTATAAAGGCATCAAGACCTTGGTGCCACTTGGCACAAAATTTGAGAAGAGAAAGGTATTTTAAGAGATGTTATCAAGGAGTGGAAGAATTTTAGTGCCACTTGGAACCAACTGCATTGCATGTTTTTTACAACATAGAGAGAGAAGCATGTCCAAAGGGTGCTTATATAGTGCATCAATTGAAAATAGATTAAAATACGATGAAGAAGGGCAAATAATGTATGTGAAGATCATTGTATAGATCTAAGAGGATATCAAACAGAGCATATTAGAGAAGGATAGTCAAACACCAAGATACTACATTGATTGTAGGTAAATTGAAGTCTTATTCAAGCGCAACATACAAAGTTATTACATGCAAAGTTTTATACTTTGAGAATGTAATAATTATTCTCATAAACCTTTGCAAAGTACAAAGGAGAAATAAGGCATATATTAAAATTGAAATCAATAAAATTTTATAGGGTTATTTAATAGTAGGATTAATAAGGTGATAAAGGATACCCTAGAAAATATATTGAATACCTTAAGAAAGGAGTATAAAATAGAAGCATTGAAATAATTATATTCAATTTATATTGCATTATATATTCACAATTTATTAAATTAGGAGATATAAGGGTTTTACAAATTGAATTGAAATTATAATTGCAAATACATAGTTTTTCTAAATTTCTAATTAGGGAGGTATAAGGAGTTCTACACCAAATTTAAAATTATAGAAATTTAGAAACTACTTTATTCAAATATTGAAGGAATCCAAATTCTAGAATTGCTTGAAATATGGAAGATTATTATATTTGTCTCATATAAAAATTGAAGTGACATAGAGAATCCAACTTAAATATCTTTAATATATTGAGAGTCTTATCCATTGAAATTGCATCTTTAAGGTTTCTATAAGGAGAAATAAAACATTGATTTAAAGTGATAGGAGTTGAACATTATATTAAACTTATCATATAAACACTGGGGAGACAAAAGGGATTCAAATCAAAGCAAAAACTAGAAATCTAAGTCTACTATCAAAAACTATATTCAAAATAGTTGGGAAAGATAAGATATTCTACAAACTCTCAAATTGAAAAGATATACTCAAAACACTAGGGAGTCATAAGGTAGTCCACAAGTTTTCACCATGACATCAAATAAGTTCATCCTTACAGAATCACAACTACTCAAAGGACCCAATTACTCTTCATGGAAAAACAAAGTGAGGGTAATATTGATAGTTGAAATTTTTTGGGATATTATTAAAGGAACTAAAACCAAACCTACTACAGATGATAGTGAGATTCAAATATTTGAAGAAAATAAAGCAAAAGCACTAATGATCATAACTTTTGCAATCACAGATGAAATACAACCATATATTAGTTTAGCAGCAACATCTACAAATGCTTGGAAAACCTTAGCCAAGATTTTTGAAGGAAAGAATAAAGCCACTATTTTGAATCTTCAAACTCAATTGCATTCTCTAAAAGTTAATAGTGGTGAGAGTATAGAATTATTTCTAAGGAAATTAGTTGATATAAAAGGGAAATTATTAACCCTAAGAGAAAAATTTGAAGATAAGTTTCTAGTTTAAGTAATCCTAAGAGAACTTCCAAGAAACTACAAGCATATAGTCACATATTTACAAATTCTAAGTAAAGATACATCATTTCATGAGCTAGTCAATATCCTACAAGAATATAAGGTGGAAAATTCAATAAAAAATAAAATGACTAACAATGCCTTAGTCACAAAAGATAATTCACAAGGAAATGTTGTTTCATTCTCAAAGGGAAAATCAAGATGGAATAATAGATATTGTCAAGTATGTAGGAAGAAAGGGCATAGCACCAATTACTGCAGATTCAATCCTAGAAATCAAGCCAATGTTGGAAGCCAATAAAATAGGAAATTCCAACCTAGAAAATATCAGAATCAATATAATTTACATTAGCAACAATTTCAGCATCCATACACTTCTCAAAATCAATACAATCATCCTCAACTGCAATATAGAGAAGGGAAATAAAAAGGACACTTAGTTTAGGAGATCCAAAAAATTCAAGAACTCGAAGAACCTATAAATGAACATGAAGTTAAAGATCTCTCAACAAAAATAGTATTTTTAAAAATAGTAATCATTTACTTGATTAGGTTATAAACAGGAAACACGATGAAGAAAGCAAAATATAAGAGCTCAAATTCCAGAACCAGGATGAAGATCCATATTGAATACTAAAGTCTTCAATACCCAAATAATGTAATACAAGGAGATGTTGGAATATATTATATTATTTTGTACTATCTATTGTACCGTCATGGGTACATGTTTAGATTAGAAGTTTATCTTATATTAGGATTTAGGTATTTACTTAATGTAATGTAATAAATGCACAAGTACTATTTAAATATGCAATATTGTAAATGTGCATGGAGACCACATGTACATGAGTCCTAAGAATATGATTACGAAGTGTCATAGGAATCCAAAAGTCATGTAACACTATATATAGACCTTCTTAGAGTAGAAGAATGAGAAAATTTTTGGAGTGTATAGGGTAGAGTAGTAGTAGATACAATGTAGAGCATTTTTACAATACAGAATGTTAGAGATATCCATTGCATAACATTATATACTTTTGTGAGATTTCATGAATGGCTATTGTATGAGATTTTTTTGAAGTTTCTTTTCATATTTACATGCTTATTAGCTAGAAATTATCATAGTTATAGTATTTCTTGCTTATTTCATTACTTGTTATTGCATTTCCTTTAATTTTATAGCTTCAAAAGATAACACTAAGAGGGTGGTTTTTTGAGGCAATTTTTAGCCATCATCATATGATGCAGACTTTTTATGATGTATTCATATATGGTGAATGAATAACTACCCTTAAAGGTCTTTAAGGATGGTTAAAAACCACCCTTAAAGTTCTTTAAGGATGGTTAAAAACCACCCTTAAAGACCCTTTTTGGTGTAGTAATTGGATGAAAAACTCATATTCTACTAAGATGGTTGAGTTAGTTGAACCCATGCTTGGTGCCTTGTGGTCATTGCTATCATACTGACCATATTATCATAAGGAGAGGGTACATTTTGATATGACACCTGATTTACAGCTTGTTTCTCATGCTTAAGTAGGAGATCTTGGAAGATCCCCATGTCGTGATTTGTTGTGTGTGTTTTTTTTGTAGGAGGTTGAATTTTGTTAGAGAATTCATTATAACCTTCTATGATATTGTGAACTAATTAATTAAGTATTAAACCACATATTTCAACCTCTTACAATAGTTTGTCAAGTGTGCCTCTACTCTATGGTACCTACAATGTTGACCAACTTTATACCAATTAGTTGTGCTATCAGGTTGCCTTATAGGAGGTAACTCAATCATATTGGCTTACAAAATTTATTTTAGGACCACCGTCATAGGTATGTTGAGTCTTGTGAAATTCCTTTATGGGGGTTTTTGAGGTTGTCTAAGCACCATATTTTTTAGGGTTTTAAAAACATTGTTAACATGCCTACTATATGTTACCCCATCACAAACCACATGCTTTTTCTTATACTATGTTTTAGTGGGCCTATATTCTCTTACTTTAAGTTGATCTCTTCTGATAAGGGCCTGTTCTACCCTTCTTGCTTGGTCAAAAGATGTGATAGTTGTCATTTCCAATGCATAAGATATTTATTCTTGTAAATTCCTAATAAATATCTCAATCATATCTCGAGGAGGTAAGGTATATCTCAAGCATCCAACTAGACTCCTCCAACGAGACATAAATTCTAAAAAACTTTATATTTTCCTTATTTGAACATATAGACATCCTTCATAGTCACATTCTTTTTAACATAAGATCCAAACTATTGGACAAATAGTTCACCTATCTCTTCAAAATTCCTCAAAGAATAAGTAGACAAATGCCATACCACCAAGGCTCTTGGGGAATTTTTTAAAGTAGAAATATTTTATCATATGTGATATCATGGCATGTTGTCTAGAACATCTTTAAGTATTCAATTGGATCTTCTATTCCCTTATAGATAGGCAAAACTAGTGTTGGAAAATGCTTAGGATAGGGCCTAGTGGTAATGATAGGGTCTAAGGACTGATTGCACACTTATTTATAGTTATAGGTGAAACTAGGAGGTTGAATCATATCCACTCTAGAAACCAATTGTTTCACCATATTAGTTAAACTTTGCATTTCAGGATTGTTGCTATGTAATGCCCCTAGGTTCTCTAGGGGGTATAGGTAGGCTATTGAAAAGGAAATTGCCCATGTTGGAGGTATTGACACTATTACGATATGGATTATGATAGTGGTATCTTGTTATGGAGGACAAATAACATTTGGGGAAATAGAATCATAAATATTGAAATGAGCAAAATGAGGAGAAAATTAAACATAATCTTGATATGCACTACTAGTTGGAGGGACTTGTAGAACCCTTCCAAATTTGGTGGTCATAGTAGTGGTATATGTTGGTTTATGGCAAGGATTGACATGATGTGAAGATTCCAACAATGGATTGGTGTGAACATTCTAAGGAGAAATGATTGGATGATGAGAAGTTTCAACTTCCTCAAGTCGAGCTTCCTCATCCATAGCCTTATTCAAGGCATCTCTATGATATTTGTAGAAACTCCAAATGTGATCAAATGATTTAAAGATAAGGTTTTCATTGGGCCCCTTAGTAGGATCAAGATCATTACCAACTTCTTCATTTTCTTCCTCTTCTAGATTAGAATTATCTCTATCAATATTATCATATTCTTGAATAATCTCATCATATTCTGAAAGCCTTTGCTTACTCCTAAGGTTAGAGGCCATTAGGAGAAAGAGAAAAAATAGAGTAGAAAAGGAGGAAAACTAAAAAATAGCGAACACACAAAAGGTTCTTAAAATTTTTTTACTATTTTTTGAATCTAAGAAAATAAAATTAGTGGTCTTATTTAGAGTTTTTAAAATAACACCACTAAGATGTGTGTAAACATTAGGTTCACCAAATATGTAGAGGTGGAAAATTATGCACCATGTATGATTCTCGGTTGGATCCATTGGAATCCGAGGTGACTATGATGGCTATTATATTCTCTACACTCGATGGAAAAAGGAAATATTTCATCAAGAATGGTTTTAGAACTCTTTCCAAGTCTATGTTGGAAGTGTTTGACGTGTTCTATTAAGAAATCACCTATGTCTAGCCTCTATAAACTAAACTATGCAAATAAAATAGTAATGAAAAAAACACAATATGTAAAAAAAAATGTCTAATCCTAATATGATTATTTGATTCAATGATCTCTCACCTTAGGTTGCATGAAATAAAATTCTTTTTATTTTGAGCAAGGGCACAAGTGAAATACATAGACAATAATAAACCCTAGATGCACACTATATGCTCTTATTATTTTGAATGTCTAACACGGTTATGATAAAAATCATTTTCATTTTATTTATATCCTAGTTTTGAATAGGAATGAACAAAAGCAACAAAAAAAACCTAGAGATCTACTAGGGTACTTAATTGAACCAGTGTTTGACCCAAGCTTTATCTTGCATCCAAAAATATCACACATATTCAACCTACAAAAATATCTTTACAAAAACCCTAAAAAATATGATCAACCTTAGGGGGCATGCTTAGGTCACTATGTAGCAGATATTGGGAGCACAGATGCCAAGCTCTCTAGGTATTTTAGTTGAATATGAAACACAAAAGTGAATTTTGAACCTTTTTAGAAATGAACAAATAGAATGAAAATAAATATAATATTACAAAAAATAAAATGTAAACAACAGTATTATGCCCTAAATGCAACATACAACCACAAAACTAGGGTTTATGAGTGAATCTTAACCCTAGACTTGAAGCAACCAAAATCATGCCCTATATGGTGTGATCATGATCTCGAGTCTAACAAAATAGTGATTTGTACAGGTCAAGTGCAATTTTACAATAGATAAATAAAACAACTTATCAATATGAAATGAACAAAAAAAAAGAATGCAATTAATAGTCTATGAATGATAAAATGCACGACACAACTTGATGATAGTGAAAGAGGTAGACAAAAGGATGAGTACCTCCACAAGATGGTTGAATCCTTAGCAAGGCTCTAAGACTTATCCATCGAGGGTAATGAAACAACAATGCAACTGAATAACACCAGAAGAAAATTGCCAAAGAGCTTGTGATTTTTCTCTTAACTTACTAGGTAGAATGCTAGTTATGATTGGGATGAAAAGGAGATCCAAAACCCTCTATTTATAAGGTATTTAAAACAAAAATGGGTGGGAAAACCCTAAGATAAGACCAACCTTAAAGAGGTCAACTCAAAATTTGGGTTTTTTAAGAGAAACCCTAACTTACCAAAATAATGCCCTATAAGGGTTGACCATGATTTCGCCAAAACTATGAGAAAAAAGGAGAGAGGGGAGAAGAGGGGAATAAACTTGCATTTGGGCAAGTTGGAGGGTCTCTCTAATATTCTAGGGAAAATGACCCGCTTAGGTGGATCAATTTTCCATGTCTACACTTTTGATATGGAAATACAAATGTTTGATTACCTTTAGCTAGATATCATATGCCTCCATTTTAGGCCAACAAGAATTTTGGTTATTCTTAGGCTTCAACTCAATAGATAGTATCTGTGTCGGTCCCAATCCAACAAATGCTTACAAGCTCATATAGAGATTTGATTACCACCCAAAACAACTACATCTAAGACCCTAGTGGATAGTTCTATCCTAATCTCAAGTTATTGGAACAACCCCTTCTAACCATAATATTTTCTATCCTCCTCAATTAGAAGTCACAATATAGATTTTGGAACCAAAAACTTAGTCTTTGATCATGCTATCAACTTTTGACTTATCAACTTCAAAGAAAACCTTTTACCTAAGATGAAGAGAAAGTATACATTGTATTATATGAAGTAGAACCCTCAAGCAAAAGGTTGCATGCTTGATCATAGTATATATCATGGTACAAAAGGAGGGCCATTAAAATGTAGGTAACATCTAGCCTGATATAGGCTAGACCTCATAGGAGAGAAGTGAACAATCAAAGAACCCCTCCAGCACAAGTTGCACTAGTGAATCAGGTTTGAGCAGTCCTAACAGAGATAAGAGCTACCAAGAAACCTATTGTAAATTTCCAAGGCCACCATTAATGTTAGAAATGATTAGGCTTTTGATGATGTCTATCATTCCAAAGTCTCCTTTTGTCAAAACCTTCAATGTGTTGAAACAACTAAGAAAGTCAGCTATAGTCATGCATCTTTGGTATATCCTATTTATTCTATAATAGATAAAAAACTTAGAAGAGGCCTGAAAGAAGTAGAAAGAGCTGATTGGACTAGGGATATCCATCATGCTATAAATTTAAGATCCCAATAGGCCCAAGCCTATGCCATTCTACCTGGCCTGGATTTACGAAAATCAATTGATACATAACTTCATAGTTGACTCAAGGTCTAGCACTTTGGTTATACCAAAAAAGGTAGCAAAAGCACTTGTTCTCTCACTAGAGCATGCCAATAGTAGAGTGATAAAATTATATGGTACACCAGTACCAATATTTAGCCTCATACAAGACCTTTCTCTAGCAATCCAAGCATGCCTTTACTTGATTGTTCATCAAGATGTAGTGGTGATTGATATCCCAACCTCATTTGTAATATGCATCTCAATAGTCTTCATTACTAATATTGGAGAATACTTGTTTCTCAATTGGAACCACATGCTACTTCAAACTAGATATAATATCAAGTTCAAAATCTCATTGAAGCCCCTCCACACATACCACATAGAGAAAATTTCTTTCAAAAGAGTTGAAGAGGAGTAGGTCTACTTAACAAAAGAGGAGTTGTTGGACTTTAATTACCTTGTAGACAAGATGCATTTATTCATTCTTTACAACTATCTAGAGGAATGGGCATCCAAGACATGAAGGCCTTGTGGTTGTTTTTGTTTTTAGTTGTTATTTTGTTCTATTATTGAACAATAAGACTAAAATGTAAAATCTTTGAACATATTTTATAAAAAGGATGGGACCCTTTCAACTTTCTTCTTAACCATCAATAAAAATAAAAATTATATAACAACCCAATTTATCATACAATCATTTATTTGAAAATTTTGTCTTATAATCTATACAACCTTTATAAATTTATCATGTAATGGTTAAAATTATCATATAACCCTTTGTTCCAAGTATTTATATTATAGTCTATACATTTTTATAAGTTAAAATTGATGTAAGTGTTTGAAGGAAAAGTCACCCTTGTTGAAAACCATCACAATAGTACTTGCACAAACAAAAAGTAGATAATATGTATGGTGTTGTACATGGATATAGATATATACATGTAAGAGTCTTCCAAAAACCTACTAATTACAGAAATGCAAATAAATAATAATGATTACTTATTTTCTTGGGAAGTTTTGGGTTTGTTTTCATTTAAGAGGTTTAAGTTCAAATTTTATTACCCCCAAGGGCTAGGTGGATTAGTAAGTACAAGTGTGGTTGGATAGTTACCAAGGAGAGACCTAGATTCAAACCTTGGGGGGAAGCCAATTCTTTGAAAAGGTAGTAATATGATCTAAATACTTTGAATGCACGTCAAACTGATGATGAAAGTATGAACCTCAAGTGATCGATGGTCCCCATATCATGTCAGGTCAACAAGAATGAGACGAAAAGTTTTTTTGGGAGTAGTGTTTGTGGTTTGAACTCTACGTTGGCTAGTTACTAAAACTAGTGGTTGGAACCATCTCTCCTATGTAATAAAAAAAATAAAATTTTATTAAGGTGGAGTTTTTTCATAAAAATATTGTAAACTCAAGTTTAAATATTAGTATGAAAGGATCGAGACCCTTCATAAAAATTTATGTAAATTCAAAATTTTGACTTTGCTAGGTATATCGTAGTGGTAATTTTTTGGGTTTTCATGTAGGATACCCAAGTTCAAAATATGATAAGAAGGGATTGCAATTATTATAAAAACCCGTGTAAACTCTATATTTTTTTATCAACAAGGGATACCTAGTGTTGGAGAAATCGAGTCAAAATTATCATTGATGACAAGGAACAAAGTTGTAATTAATGTCAAGGAATAAGCTACCATTGATGTCAAAAGGTCAAAAGGAACAATCCAAAGGTTAATGGCAAAAGAGCTTCATAATATTTATTTTTAATATTATGTGAAGCATAAGTAGAAGGGTTTTTATTAAAACCATGGAAGAGAAAAAATAAAAGGTTTTTCATAAAAACCCAAGGAAGTTTTAATATTTATTTTATAAAATATTTAAATTCAAATTGAATTTAAATTTTATAAATAAATATTATTTATACAAAGTGGTAAAACCTAAGAAGGCTTTAATCCTTAATAAATCCAAAAGTATTTAAATATTAATTTATAATATTTAAATTCTAAAGAATTTAGATAATTTATAAATTAAATATTTTAAAAGCTAAAGTTAGGGTTGCAAAGAAAATGGAATCCACCAATGTTTGAAAGTGTGGTGGCATATCGGTATAACAACCATATGCCTAAGTGGCAAAAAAATTATCCCTTGTTCAATTTACCAAAGGTCTACGAGTTGTATGTTTCATGCGATTTCATGCAAGGAAGAAGATAAAGTTTTGCCTTAAGTGCGTCGATGAAGAAATAAAGTTAAAAGAGCCCTAAACCTCATAACCATCCAGTGTGGTGGTTTTGTGGCCAGTTGGAGTGAGCTAAGGTGCTTGTGAGCGATAGGACCCACGTTTGAATCTCTACAGGTAGCATTTTGAGTGGACTTGGTCAACGTTTTGAGTGGACTTGGTTAGGCACCAAAGGAAGCGGTGCAAATCCTTTTTGGGTGAGGTGCCAAGAGGGAGAAGATAGAGCACATGGTGCTCTTACCTCCCAAGGTGAGCGCCTAGCTCACGCGATGGTTGGAGCTATGACTAGGACGCTAGTAGAGGTGGCGTCGTGAGTTCAAGTCTCACCAAGGCAAAGGTAATAAATTTTTAAATATATTTTGTGATGCCTAAGGTTTTGACATAAAGTCCTAGGGAGTTAAAAGGGGTAGATAAAAAGTATTTTAATTGGTCATTATTTTGGTTAATTGGAGAAATAAGTGGATTAAAGTGTTGGTTAGATTTTGAGAGGACTTACCCAGGTGTTGTAGGTGAGTTGGAGAGGAGAGGGCAATCCTCCAAGGGAGGTCCCAGGTTCGAATCTCCACCCTACCAAAACATTGAACTGGGTACCCAAAATCCAATTGATAATGTTGGTGCAGGCAGGACTGGGTGTGACTCCCGGGTGACTTTGATGGTATAGAACCCCCTGTTCGTAACGTAGCCCTGTAAGGGGTTTTTCGCTAAATATATATATATATATATATATATATATATATATATATATATATATATATATATATATATATATATATATATATATATATATATATATTGAGAGGACTTCATGCCATTGAGTTTTTTGAGAAGGTGATTTTATTGACATTATTTCTGGTATTGGATATTATTTTAATTGGGACATTATAAGGTATATTTGGTCAATTAATTTTGTATATTTTAATGAATGCTTTCTTTAAGATGAAGTGATAACGTGTATGTATGTTTTGATATTTTCATTGTATATTGAGAGAGTTTATCATCTTATAACTTCCTTGATCTTGGCAAAGAAGTGTTTGTGGTTGTGGCATATTTTTGAGGTTCCTTCATCATCAAGAAAATGTATGGGCACATTCTTCCATAATTGAGTTGATTGATTATTTTCTGGAAAACAAGTTTGGAGTGAAAAGGACTTAACTAGGTTTCCTTATTGAGTGTGTTGAGTTAATGCTTCAAGGTTTTCTGGAATAAAGAGTTGTTAAAACCTTGTTTGATAAGCATTGTTGTTGAAGCCATTGGTTAAGTGAAGAACTTGAACTAGGGTTTGCAAAGAACATGAGTATTATTGATATGTGAGATTGTTTGATAAGTATTGTTGGAAATATTTTGAGTGAGTATTCATGTGATTGGACTAGGGTTTGTGAGCAAGGATTGTTTCATTGAGTTATTGGTTGAGTAGAGTTAGTTGAGCCTAGTCAAGTGAATGTGTGAAGTAATTGTTCAAGTTCTATAAAATAAATTATTCTATATTCTAAATTGAGTTGAGAAAGTGTTTTGAGTATTGAGAGTCTTGTGAAGCATATTGAGTCTCTAACAATTCTCTATATGTTTCTAAGAGAGTGATTGAAAGTGATTGAGTATTGGGGTGAATGTGAAGCATATTGAGTATCTAACAATTATCTATAATTTTTTGAAAGGTGATCGAAATTAATTAAGCATTGTGATGAGTGATAAACATATTGAGTCTCTAACAATTCTCTTTATGTTTCTATGAGATTGGATAAGTTCTAGTGTGGACTTGTTAAGCAAATTTAAGGCAAGTATTAGAGAAGAATTGTGCATAAATTTGTGTGAGATTTTGTAAAAGCTTACAATACATACTGATATCAGATTTGGATAAGTTCTAGTGAGTACTTATTGAGAATATTTGGATAAGTTCTAGTGAGGATTTATTGAGTATATTTGGACAAGTTCTATAGAGGACTTGTGGACAGATTAGTGTGAGATTTTGTGGAAGCTTACAAGGAAGATTTGAGACAAGTCTTTGTGAAGGATTGTGAGCAAAGTTGATTGATTGATTTGTTCAAACCTTGAGTTAAGGTTTGGGGTAGATCTAGCAGAGTTGATTTGTCATTGTATCATACTTTGAGTTAAGGCTTGAGGAAAGAGATTGAGGATAGACTTGTGCTAGAATGAAGGACTGTGTTTAGTGCAATATCAGAGGATATATATTGAATATAAATGTATGCTATACCAAAGGACTATATTTAGTACAAATTTAAGGATAGATTTTAGTACATATTTGAGGACAGGTTTGTGATAGACCAGAGATAGAGATTGAGTATATTTGTGCTAGACCAAAGGAATGGTTTTAGTACAAAATTGAGATAGAGCTTTGGATGTGATAGAGTATAGAAGATGACAATCTCCAATGGATAGAGATCCACTAGCCAGATTAGTGAGGACATGTGTCTTTAGTGGATAGATATCCATTAGCCAGAGTAGTGGGAGCAACAGTTCTTCTAGAATATCACTAGTTAGAGCTTAGGAGAAAAGATTTTTCCTATGGATAGAGATCCACTAACTTGATTAGGGAATTGGTGTTTTATTTGGACAGAGATCCATAAACATTGTAATAGGGAAAGGATTCCCAAGATATTGATTGAGAAAATTTTAGTGAAATATTATATCCGTGGAGTAGCCCACATTGGGTGAACCATGTTAAATTGGTGTCTCTATTGTGTGTGATGATTTATGCATTGCTTTTGTTATTGTTATTGATATTTCCATTGATTATATTGATTAATACTATTTGGGAAAGAAAATTAAAAAGTTATCTTACACTGTTCACCTCCCCTCTCAGTATAAGTTTGTGTTCTTCAATTGGTATTAAAGCTAATTCCTTAGGAAAAGGTTTAACAACTTGAAGGAAGATCCTACAAGAACACAAATGGAAAATAAAGGCAAAAGTAGAACCATGAGATACAAGAAGAAAAGAACACACATGGTCATGAAATAAAAGGAATATGAATTCAATGTTGTTGTTTTGAAAGGAATAATGGAAATAGATTCAAGAGATGAATCAAGAAGTAGAGATGAGACTAAGTTAATAAAGTTTTGTACCATATGTTGGAATTCAGGTCACCTTTCAGTTTATTGTTCACGAGATGATGAATAATATTTTGTTTATGGTCAACTCAACCATGATGGAAGATATTTACATGGGTTCAGCAGCAGTAAAGATGAAATGGATCTAAAATATAACATAGACACTAAAATCGTATAAATCGGATAAGACTATTAGTGTATTTCATGTGCCACTCTTATCGATATAATATGGACCCATTGGGCACCCCTCTAGGCTTGCATAAGGCTCCAGGGTAGTTTTGGGAAGCTTTCTATCAGTTTTGGGAGGTTTTGGGTCACATGGCTCATGATCATCCCACCCTGGGATGGTCAAATAGGATTGATTGTGACTGTCCCACCCAGGGATGGTCATCCTTAAATGTCCTAGGGTAGGATGGTCCCCAAACTGGACATGCAAAAAATTAATAGATGCATGAAATGGAAATCAAATCCTATCATTCCCATGTCCAATCAACCCAAATTGATTTGGGACCTATCATTGAATTTAGGGACCCCAAATTGGAGGCCCTAAATGGGTAACCTTCCCTCACCAATACATGCTAAGGTTTTGAAAAGTGGTAGCACTTGAATTACATGCCTAGACTTACCTCTTTGCCCTAGAATCCCTACTTGGGCTATAAATTGAGGTGTGCTCACCCAAATGCAGAGAGGAGAATTAGAGATCAGACCACGAAGTGCTTATCGATTATTCCCCCACATTTGCCATCCATTTCATTAATGTTTTCCTTGAAACCCTCTCCTTTGAAGGTGCTTTTAGCAGAATTACAAAACATGCCCAATAAAATTAAACCCAAATTTGACCCCCATATGTCGATAAATCAATTAGGATAGTTTCTCACAAAATACTTTTGGAATTGGTGGTAATTTCTAAGCATTTTTGTAACCGTCCCACCTAGGAATGGATAAAAATCCTAATCATCCCACCTAGGTATGGTTAAGAAAAAATGAGGAATTTTTAGTAATTTCCATTGTATATTACTTTAGAATGCACTTATTAACCTTATATCAAAATTTAGTGCAATTTGGAGTTGTTTTGATAGGTTAATTAGAAGTTTTGTGATTGTAGGTCTATCTGGCTCACCCAGTGATGGTCACAGTTTTTGCTAACAATTTATCTTTCATTCATGCTCATATCTTTACAAAACCTCATTATTAATGTTATTTCATATTTAGGAATCATTTTAGAAGCATTTTGAATTATTAGAAATAGATTTTGGTGTTTATATATGCATGCTTTATATGTTTTCCCTCCACAAACACATATGTTTTTGATCAATTTTATCCCCTTGTGTGTAGGTACAGGTGTGGTAGATGCAAGGAAGGAGCTTAGTAGTAGGCTATAATAGGCTCGATACTAGATATCAATTGCGGATCATGATAAATACATTGAAACACACCATTTAGTGCCTTTGGAAGGATTGGATCCTTATATTGTGTAATGTTGAATGTATCAATCTTAGCAACCCTAAAAGGGAGTACATTTGTAATACTTTGAGATGATTAATTTATGAATACAAATAAGGATCATACCCCTTTTATTATTTATATTTAGTATTTATTTCAATAGTTTACTTGTTATGCTTCATTCTTCCCCTTTTGCAAAGTTTTCTTAAGCCATAGATTACATCTCACTAAATAACCCCTCAAGGCATGCTGTTAATTTTGATTCTTCAATGGAAATCATGATGGGACCTTGTGTCCCTTACCCCATTTATTTTTATCACTTTTGACACCATTTTCATGTTTTGAAAATTGTAGGTTTTGACCATTATGAGCTGAAACGAGCCCTAATTTGATTTCTGGCTCTTCCAGGGATGGTCACACAGGTGACACAGCCTGGGATGAACCCCAAATTGGCAACCGTCCCACCCTGGTATGGTCACAAAACCAAAGGATTTTTGCAAAAAATTGTAGAAACAACAAGTTCCAGGTTCAAAATTTTAGCTTTTTACAATGTCAATTTGCAAGTTTACTGTTCAAAATGGCTTTAATTTGAGTTTTTCTTGTTCCTTTCATGCTTGTGAAATTTAGATCTCATAGTTCTAAATTTTGCATTAATCGAACTAAGAAAAACATGAAAATGAATAGTAGCATAGCTGCTTTTTGTCTGGTTTGAATGCTTGCCACTTGCCCAAAAGGGTTAAGTTCATATAGGTGGTTGGTTTTAGTGCTTTCCTTTTATGCTACTAACAAATATGAATCTGAAATGTACTTTCATGCATATAAGTGAATCATAATTATATGGTGTATTGTTTTATTTCAATTTTTTAAAAGGAACACTCACACATCACGATATTCTTAAACATTGGTGAGTTGGACTTCATTCCTAACCACTGATTCCCATGAACCTTGTTTTGTTTACCAATACCGACTCCAAGATATGTCATAACCATGCAAAATAGCACACATCCCTCTTCAGAGGGGTGTATCACTACACATAGGGTTTTGGATGAGGATCGGGTATGGAATTCATCACCATACTTTAGATTGGTTTACGTGACCGGAAGAATATGGAATTCATCACCATACCGGTTGTTAAGATATGAGTATATGGGTGAAAACCACTTAAAATTTTGAGTATTACATCAACAAAATCAAACACGTGAAAAGAGTTATTTTAAAAAGCAACACATCTTGAAACACAACAAACAATTTAGGATTTACATTTAAAAAAATTAAAGAAGATAATTATATCTAATCTTGAGTGTTCCTATTTTTTGTTCATTTCAAATTCCTAAAATTTTTAAGAGAGATAATCACATAGAAGTCTAGAGTACATAGCTATGGTATCTACCCATAGCCAAACCCAATCAAGGGTGTAAGTTACGAGTAGGGAAGAGGACATACAACATCTTCACCCTGATCCTAGGGACATGGTAATTGTTGGTCATCAAATCCGCCTAGGAAAGGATTTTGGATAAATGTATGCGCCCTAGACCTGGACCAACATTGAAATGCTGAAGGGAAGAGATGCCCCTCTTGCAAATATCCAGAGAAAGGCTGGATCCTATACTAAACTACTTCGGTATTTTGATGTTGGTCCAGGTCTAGGGCACATACATTTATCCAAAATCCTTTCCTAGGAGGATTTGATGACCAACAGTTTTTGGCACGCCCGATGGGATGAAGGTCCAATATTTTAAGCACAAATATCAAACCCATCTACACCAAGGCCAATAGTTCTAATCAGTTCCTGGTGTGACCCGATCAGTCTCACCTGACTAGTGGTAGTGAGAACCGATGCTTTCATTATCGAAAGACTCTTAGCATCTGACGACTCTGTTTACCCAAGAATATTTAAGTTGAAAAGACCAGTACCAAATTCTGCACCTTCATGCAAACAAGATGGAGAGTTAGGAATAGATGAGAGGAAACTGAGTTCTTTGAACTAGATATTGACGCCTTTGGGGAGCGATCAAGGTTGGTCACCCCCGAGTCACTATTACATGGAACATCCTCGCAAGAGGCTACTGTTAGCAAACAAGGCCTAAATTTTGATAGCATAGCATCCAGTTTTCCTCCCAATCCTCTCAACTCATTGAAGCATCCTAGTGCCTCCATTCCTATTAGTCGTCCTATTAGCAATCAAGGAGGAGCTTCGGGGATTCCTGTTTCTCAAAATCTAGGAGCAAGTATGGCACAACAACAAAAACAACAACAACAACAACAACAACAACAACAACAACAACAAATGCAACAGCCACCACCACCCAGGTGGTTCCCATCGTGGTATTCTTTTTTGCCACTAAATCTAGCAAGACAAGGGCAAGTGCCACCTACTACTGTCAAGAAGATCCCAATGTTCGATGGAACTAGAAATACTGCTCTGGAGCACATCCAAGATATAATCTCTCTGGCGGCGATCCATGACATCATAGAAGAGTAAGTGATGGTAAAGCTTCTAGTTCTTTCCCTTAGAGGAAAACTCCTCTACTAGTATAGATCTTTACCACCCGATACTATTATGGGATGGGACTAGTTAGCCGAGCAGTTGATGGGAAACTTCAATGAGTCCTCTAACCCTACCTCTCTCCTGCATCAGTTCACTTTAATCCAGAGGCATCTGCAAGAAGAGATCACAAAATTCAATATTAGGTTCTCTCGAACCTGGAAAAGAGTACTAGTTGGGCTTCAGCCAACCGACTAAGCTGCAACATACTACTTCCTTCGGGCTTTCAACCTTGATATCAGTATCATGGTAAGATATTCTAATGTCAATAATTTTCTCGAGTTGTATGAATTAGCCAAGAGTGCGGAAAGGGATTTGATAGTTGTGGGTAAGCTTCCACAGAGGATGTCGATGCCCATACTTCCCAAATTTCCTCAATACCAGTATGCGAGCGCAGCAACTTCATAGATATATGCAACCCCTACACTCCCGATATCATCTTGGAACCCGAATCCCATTGTGTCTTAGATCACTGCTCCACAAATCCATTTTCCCACATTTTTGGCTCCACAACCCACGGTTACTTTGCCATTCCCTATACTGCCAACACCATTTCAACCCCCTGCCCTACCTCCAATACCAACGATGGCTACATTACCTCCGGTTCCAAAAGCTGATGATATGCAAGCCAAAATCCTACAAGAAATGCAGTCTCTGAACTCCATAGTTTAGACATTGTCCAACAATATGACCATTGTAAAGAAGAAATAAGCACAACAAGAATTCCTACCAAGAAGATCTTATCCTATGCCTGCGCTTACTAAATACCAAGCACTCTAATAGGGGAAGGCTTCAATGAGAAATGCTACAATTGATGAAACTCCAAGCACTTCTGATTATGTATATTGGTGCTCTACGTGCAATGATCCGCATGAAGAGAATACCTGCATGTTGCACCAACACTATATACAAATGTTGGCGAGCAGTAGTCATGGTGGTCAAGTCAACATCATTAGGCAAATGAGTCAGAACTTGGCGATTGGTGAAGAAGAGCCAGTTGCAGTGCTTACCAGAGGAGGAAGGAAGGTGATAGAAGTATATGCTACTCAGATGGCTCCCTTAAAAGTGCATGCTCAACCCAAAAATAGACAATCATCTTCTTCGACCCTGAACGAAGCTCCTCTGCTTGCACTAATCAAAGAAAAAGCTCAAAAGGCCTTTGCCGAACCACCTTAGGCAAAAACTAAGGAGCAGGCTAGGGAAAAGCTCAAATTTCCTTCACTAACTAAGCGACAAAGAGTTGAAGCTACGGAGCAGTATCGCACCAGATATGAGCTGAGAAAGGAACCCAAAGTGCTCAGTTCCCTGGCATACAACATTGTAGAGGAGTTAAAGAGGATTCCATCCAAGATCAGCTTGTATGATGCACTACAACTACCTAGGCAAGTGGACCTGCTATAAGAATCATTAAAGACGATTAAAGCAAAAAATGCAACATCGCTTGCTCTTGTGCAGACCCTATCTACATCTATTACGAGGAATAACAGACCACCTCCATTCTACCTATCACTATAGATGGAATCGTATATTGTATATAACTGTATGATCGACTCTGGGCCGCTACAACAATCATGTTGAAAGCAGTCTATAAAGAGATAGGGATGGAATATACGTAGAGTAGCCACGGTGTACTCCAGTTGGATGGTACCCCAATAAAAACTATAGGAGTGATCAAAGACATTCCTATTCGACTACATAAGATGCCTCAGATCATGGTCATACAAGAGGTAGTAGTCGTCGACCTGGAGCCATACTTCAGTTTGTGCTTGTCAAGGGAATTCACGACAAAATTGGGTGATTATCTATCGATGGATTACTCTCATCTAGAAATTCCATTCAAAGGAAAGAAGGTGAAAATATACAATGAGAAGCCTTCTTCCTTCCTTGTGTAGAAGATGTTCAAGGAAGAAAACGACAAAGCAATGAATACGATAGTGGAGCAAGTAGAGCAAGTAAACCTGATCGAGCAATCTCTTGCACAACTAAGTCATGAAGATGAGTTCTCATTGGAAAATTTTAATTCCATGATAGAGACCGAGATAGGATGCTATGCGATCACCAAGCCTGAGAAACACACCCAACTAGAGAATAGAACAAGTGCCCAAGAAGGACTATGAAAGTTGTTCTTCGACAACGCCCGATGTAAAAATGGTGCTGGGGCAGGGATTTTTCTAGTTTCACCGTTTGGAGAGCAAAAGGAGAATTTCTATCGGTTGACATGGAGCTACACCAACAATGCAGCAAAATATGAAGCATTGTGCCTAGGACTCAAGAAAGCCGACAAGCTAGGTATAAAGCACCTCCAAATATTTGGAGATTCCGAACTGGTATGCAACCAGGTCACAAAAAGGAGCATTTCAAAGAAGCATTATTTAAAGTCATATCACAACAGGGTATGGGACCTATTTGATCAGTTTGAGTCTCTCAATCTGCAGTCTATCCCACGAGAAAAGAATCAACATGCTGATGTTCTGGCATCCATCGCAGCCAAGTACTCTCCAGTAGAAGACATGGTGCACAAGCCCAAAGAAGTGAGGTTAATCTATAGACCCTCCATCCCAGATAGAGACCTACACTGGCAAGTCTTTGACAATGATGAGTAGATTGTAAACTTCATGATTCAAGAAGCCACTACTATTGAAGATAGAAGCTCTAAAAAAGAAGAGGATGAAGTGCTAGTTCAATTAAAGAATAATCACGTTCCCAAGGGACTAATCACCCTTGAAAGCCTCTTTGATTAGAATGATCGAGCAATCTCCCACATGATCAAAGTCAATGAAAAGCAGTATCAAGATTTAGAGCTTGAACCCAAAAAAGTAATAAATATTGGAATGGACTGTACTTCAAAAGAGATAGAATAGATCCAGACTTTGTGCAGAAAGTTTCTCGACATAATTTCTTGATCTTACCAAGACCTCAGAGGATATGATCAACGGCTCATCCAACACACAATTGAATTATGGGAGGGGGTCAAACCCTTCTGACAAAAGCAAAGTCCAATTAATCCAAATATAGAGGTCCTAATGAAGGCCGAACTCCTGAAAATGCTTGAGGCAAAGATAATTTATCCTATCAAACATTCTTCTTGGGTAGCGAATCTAGTCCCTATCAAAAAAAAGAACGGAGATATATGACTGTGCGTGGACTTTCGCAACCTGAATCAGGCTTCTCTCAAGGACCACTATCCTCTTTTGCAAATCAATTAGATTTTGCACTTGGTGGCTAGAGCTCAACACTTCTCCTTGCTCGATGGTTTCTTTGAGTACAATCATATCTAGGTCAGGGATGAAGACCAACATAAAACAATGTTCACCACCATGTTGGGAACATTTGCTTATCAACGAATGCCATTTGGCCTTTGAATTCTAGTGCAACTTTCCAGAGGGCAATGGACCTAGATTTTGGTGAGCTTCTGAATAAATTTATCGTCATCTATCTAGATGACATGACCATTTTCTCCCAAATAAGGGAGGATCATCCACTACACCTGCAACAAATTTTTGAAAAATGTCAAGATTTTGGCATCTCAATCAATCCGAAGAAGTCCATATTCGTAGTTAGTGAAGGAAGTTTGTTGGGGCATGCAATATCAGAAAAGAGTCTTGTTGTAGATCTCGATAGAGCCAAGGCTCTAACGAAGCTCTCACTCCCAGCAGACAAGAAAGGACTTCAATATTTCTTTAGCCAGATCAACTTCGTGAGGAATTTTGTCCTTGATTTTTCCCAAGTTATCAAGCCAATGTCTGATCTTTTGAAGAAGGATGCCGAATTCATCTGGATGGAAGAAATAAGGGAAGCATTCGAAGAGATTAAGGCCCGAATTTCTCAGGTTCCAGTCCTGGTCAACCCTGATTATAGTCAAAATTTTATCCTGTATGCCATAGGGTAACCTGAAAGCTATGCTGCGATCCTGACACAAAAGGGGGAAGATGGTGAAGAGCGTCCCATCGGGTTTCTAAGCCAGGTGATCAATCCCCATGAAGAGAAATACAATTTCATAGAGCGTCAGGTGCATGCAGTAATGAAGTCTCTCAGAAAGTTCAAGCAGTTTATCTCCCAGAGTCGGGTTACGATCTTTGTCATTCACCTCGACATGCACAATTTCATCATCCAAGGAGAATTGGGAAGCAAGAGAGTCGGTTGGGTGAACAAGATATAGGAATTTTACATTGAGATCAATCCCACTAAATTGGTTCGTGGTCACGCATTGTGTCAAGAATTGGTGAAGAGCACAGCGACCGAAGCAACAGAACCTCGATGGGACGACTCACCAACTGAAGGATGCTTCATGAACCAAGAGGCGGATGAAAAGGACTGGGTTAATGAGATAATCAAGTACTTCACCACCGACAGGTGTCCTTTGCATCTAAATGCTTCGCAGCAAAGGCATTTT
Organism: Wollemia nobilis; assembly: GCA_028583015.1. Classification (NCBI taxonomy): domain Eukaryota; kingdom Viridiplantae; phylum Streptophyta; class Pinopsida; order Araucariales; family Araucariaceae; genus Wollemia; species Wollemia nobilis. The sequence continues at coordinate 480,398 of JAQPPZ010002765.1, forward strand.
AGGATTTGATCCTCTCGATACACTCTGCGCCTTGAAGGCCTATTTTTTAGAAACATTGATGGTGTCCTTATCAAGTGCATCAAATATAATGATAAAAGGAGAGTTCTAGGATAATTTCATTCAGGACTATTTGGAGGTCACTTCACAGGGAGAACAATGGTGCTGAAGATCATCAAGGCAGGTTATTATTGGACCACACTCTTTGTCGATGCCTCCGTAGTTTGTTGTAGGTGCGAGCAGTGTCATAAGTTTGTCGACCAAAGCAAAAATGCTTCGATGCCTCTTCAACCAATACAAGTAGAGATGCCCTTTTAGCAATGGGGGCTATATTTCATAGGGGTCGTATCACCGAACTCCTCCATTGGACATAAGTTCATACTGACTATGATCGACTACTTCACCAGGTGGGCCAAAGTGATCCCTACGAAGCACACAGATCAAGAGACTGTCATAGCCTTCCTAGAAGGCTTAATCACTAGGTTTGGCCTCCCCGAAGCAATCATCACGGATAATGGTCCTGGATTCACATGCACCAAAATCAATGAATTCCTCTACAGATATGGAATATATCATAAAGTATCCTCCAATTATTATCCACAAGGTAATGGCTTGGTAGAATCCACCAATAAAACCTTGTTGAGGGTGTTAAGGAAGCTTATAGAGCAAAACAAAAGGACTTGGCATCTTCTTCTAGATCGAGCCTTGTGGGCCGATCAAATTTTTGTCAAAAATTCAATAAAAACTTCGCCTTACGCCTTGGTCTATGGCAAGGAGGCTATCTTACCCACTCATGTAGAGATCCCTGCACTGCAGCTGCTAGAAAAAGAATATGGAGTCAATCCGATGGAAAGTAGATTAGCTCAGCTATTATAGCTAGAGGAAGATTACGAAGAAGCCTACCATAACTTCGCTAAGCATACTCAGGTCACCCAAGAGTGGTTTAAGAAAAAATCATCCGATCACATATTCAAGGAGGGAGATCTGGTATGGAAGTGGGACTCCTAGAAGGCCAAGCCTAGGAATCACGACAAGCTGGACGCCTTCTGGGATGGGCCGTTCAAAATTGTAAAGGTGAAATCGGCTAAATATTTCATCCTCAAAGATGCAGTTGGCAAGGTTTTGCCAATCTCTGTAAATGGTATTTATCTGAAGACTTTTCATCGCTAAGGTAAAGCACAATTTTGCTATGTAAAAAAAAAAAAAAATGTGTGTATATGTACTTTTGTATATAATTTGCATTTGTATACACATCCTATTCCAAGATCACAAAAGCAAAGTACTACAATTAAAAATCCCCTTCAGGGACTTTTATGTGAAGTAGCAGTTGCAAGAAGGTTCGCTGCGAAGCATGTTACTCTCAGAAGGGCCGAACCAAAATTCACAAAAAGGCACGAAAGAAGCTTCGCACCCGAAGCATTTTCAGCAGCCACTTCGAGCAAAATTTTTGCGAAGTAGATTTTAAAAGAGCTCTTGTGAAGCAGTTTCTGATGTAAAGCTATAGCGTGGCAAAAGAAAAGTACTTCAGGCCCGAAGCATCGAAAGGCAGTCTCAACCAAAGGTTCACCGTGAAGCATTTTTCAACATTGAGTTCAACTTCACCGAACCAACAACACGCGAGGTGGAGAATTTGAAATGTGCCTCGAAGAACATGCCGAAAGCAGCCTTGAAAGGAGTTTGAAGCGGATGAATTTAAGGCAAAAGGTGGTGGAGCACTTCCCGAGGTAATTTAGTTAGAAAAAGGGAAAATAAAAGCTCGCGCCAAGGTACGAGGTGGCAGCAGGTTGCGTCTCCAATACAAAGTGTAATCATCGAAGCGTGTGGCCCTGTGTACCACATCGCTGCAGAATCAATTTAAGAATATGGCAGCATCTATTTTTCGAGGTGTAAATTTAATTTTAGTAGGTGCCATAAATTTAGGTGGTTGCATTTTTAGGTTATAAAATGCAAAGTCCTAGCAAGAGGGAAGTTATTTGTCCATCAGTTCAAGCTAGACTAAGAACCTTCAGATACTCTGCAATCCTCCTGCCCTTTGCATCTGGTCATTCGCATTGAAGCTCTTTGTATCAAGGACCCTACCACCATCATTTTCAACATGGGAAAGAAAAAATCCAAGGAGAAAGGGAAAGAGCCCAAAGTCACAGGCCCCGAAAAAACCAAGAAGGGCAAATAAGAAAAAAAGTGTGCTCTGAAGAAGCTAAGTCTTCCCCCTCACCTCAAAAAGCAGCCAATAGAAGAAGGGGATGACTCAGAGGAGGAGTAGCTTGTAGAACCACCAGTTGATGGGTGGGAGAAGATTAGAGACACATAGCTCTCTAAGGGTGTATTCGATCTTCGACGCACCATAGAGTTTATGACAAGCAGACTCACCCAAAAAAATAAGAGAGCTACTGCATATTACTCTCAGATTTACTAGTTTTTAACCCTTCCTGCTCACCATTGCCCTGGGTTAATCCATTCTATCGCACAAAATTACTAGCCTGCATCCAGGCAAGTGTTAGACACTTCGGGTCACAAATTGTTTTCCATCCTAAAGGAAGATGTACAAGCAACCTTCGCACCACAGCAAGGTCCGCCCAAGGGCTATTCGGTTCACAATGTCATCTTAAGCGAAAAAATGGAGAGATTCACCTCTAACAGCTACATATTGAAATTTTTGCACGAGAATCTCAAGAGTGGGCTACCTTCAAACAAGCTATCCCAGATGCCCTTACCCTTGGCGGCTTTCAAAAACATCGATATTTTCTCCATCATTGCATGGGTGGCAGGCTTGTCAACAGATGCTTTGGTGTAGCCCTAGTAGGTGTCTTTGGTCGAATGCATTTCTAGAGGGGAATTTTATGCCCCTGACGCTTCAAGGCCAAACACCAACCTAGTTTTCTTTGACTAGGCAGAATGGGTGGCCCGAACCTTGCATAAAATGCTCACTAGTATGAAAAATTTGGCAACAGGCCAGTACTTGGCTCCCTATTCTTTTCTTGTCTGGTTGTACTTCTACCAGGTTCATAAGCGATTCCACCATATCACCATTTCTCCAAGTGACAAGGATGGAAATCCTCTATCAGTGTATCAATGGACTCCCCTCTTATTGAAGACAGAGTCCTATTATTATTTTAATCAGCAATTTTTGGGACCCGCCATGCATCTGTTGAAAGGTTCTTCTCCTCGAGTACCCCTCAGTTTAAGAGATAGAGTGGTGTAGGAAAAAAAAGGAGACATTTTCCAAATGACACAGGGACTGGTGATTCACCTATTTATTTTCATAGGGAAGCCCTTCCTATTACCAGTATACCCATCCAAATATTAGTTCACATTGGAAGTCGCTCGACAGAGTGACTCTACAAATTTAGTATACAGTCATAGCCGAAAGTGGGCACATACCTGTAACTTCCCCTTCAAGATGGGCATAATCAAAGTCTTTTCCCTAAAATAAAACGTTTTCCTAGAGGAAAAGCTTGCTGATTTTGGCCTACTCCAGATTCCTCAACAATGACTCTATGATCCTTTGGGAGTAATGAGGGATCACTTGAAATTTAAGAATTTCCACATATGCCCCCACCCCGAAATCATGGAACAAAGGAATAATCCCAATGGGAAAGACCTAGAGTGGCATGTGGAGAAGATGAGGACATTACCTCCCTGGCATGAGTTCTACCCCATGGAGGTCGAGTTTGACCCTGATCAGTACCCCCTCCCAACTCCAAGTTCCACATTTTGGAAAAATGTGAAAGACGATTTAAAGGAGGAATTGAAGGATTAGAGCGAGGAAAAGCTTCGGGAGTGGTGGATAATGAGAGTCCATCACCAAAAAATAAACTCTTATGGACTCTTGGCATCGGATAAAGACTTCGCAATTTTTTACGAAACCAATGTTGAAACTTGGAAGTCTATATCCTTTGCAGATTTTGTTCCCCCAGCTACCCTAGGATCAGGCAAAATCTCAGGAGGAGCTAAATATGCCTTGAAATAAGAAGAAGAGGTGGGGGCCGAAGCTACACCAGCAGCGCTACCACAGGGACCATCGAAGATCCATGACACAAGTCTCGAAGAGGCAGAGCAACCATTGGAGAGAAAGAAAAGAAAGAGGCAAGAGCAAATTCAAGTGCCTCCGAGCCACCTAAAGCGACCTTGCACGAAGCCTGCAAGTACTCCTACCGAATCACCTACATCAGGTCCCTCTGAAGCAAGGGTCAAATACGTGGGGCCACCAAGTGCTGAGACGGTCCCTAATATAGATTTCATTGATGTGGAGGAGCTCCTCCAACAAGGAGACCCCAAAGTAGAAATTGTTGAGGTCGAAAGTGTTGAAGCCCAAATGGAACATGAGACAACCACCCAGGATGTCACCATGGCCACTTTTTTAGGAGGACACACAGGTACACACTCTCTTCCTTTCACCTTGGTCTTCGAGACATCCACTGTGGTCCCGATTGAAGGTCCTCATCAATCTCTCCATCCCCTCCAAGGTCAATCACCCACTCATGTACTGCCCATTGCTAGTCCAACCCTACATAGCTCCACTCCACCTGAGTCGTCTGACTAGGACAAGCCCATTGAAACCACTTCGCCCACCCACACCACCGTTCCTTCAATTCTAATTCAATGTGAAGGCAGTGTCCCAATGCCTAGCCTTGTAGCCCACTCTTCCATCGCTCAAAGCATAGTTCCACTTTCCAAAGACCCTACTACACCCATCTCCGAACCGTCTGGGGAATCATTTCCTGTAAATTCTTTATATTTGTTCACACCTTTGGCTAGAGATCTAGCATTTTATAAAACATATTTATCTTCAATAAATGAATGCACCCTATCCGAGAAGCTAATCTTAGCTCAAAAAAACACAAAGAAAATGCTAAAGGAGGCAAGGAAGAAAGGAGGGCGATCTCTGGCCCAGGTTGAAAAATGTGCTGTCTTCGACTTGAAGGGCAGAAAGTTACATAAGGTTAAGAAGGTCCCTAAGGTCCAAAAGCCTCTAGATGAAATGAATCTAGCTGACTATGATTACCAGGAGAAGACCAAGGACCTAGAGCATTTAGATATAGATGATGAATCCACATCCATGCATGTCAGGATCGAGACTTTCCAAGCGCATGCAAATATTGCCAATCAGAACAGGATTGAAGCAGAGAGTGCCAACATCAAGTTGGAGGAAGAGTTGGCTAGAATATGCTTCGAGCTGGAGGATTCATAGGGACAATGTAAACTAATGAATAAAGAAACACACGCCCTAAAATAGTAGGTACTACAATTGCAGTCTTCGACTGAGCACCAAGCATAGAAACAGGTTGAAAATGAGCTAAAAGCCAAAGAGCTCAAGCACAAGATCTTGTAGGATCAACAATAATTGTTTGAAAAAGCAAACCTGGAGATGTTCGACAGAGGCAGAATCAAGGAAATTCGCTCACACTTGCTCAAAGGTTTCAGATCGTGGGCCTCCAGTGCCTTATCAACTCTAATCTATGTCATCGAATCCCAGCATGCCATTGCTAAGAAAGGGCCAATAGTAGATGAAGTGATCTAGAAAATCAAAAGGTGACTCAAGCTTGATTTTGAAGTCCAAAGTATTAGATATCAGGACCTACAGGTTGCTACTATGAGTCAAATAGCTAGGGATTGGTCTACTGCCCAAGCCACTATTCGTGCCTTCTTCTCCAAGGTGAAGAAAGCACAGAAGGTGAAGGACCTCCTAGATACATTTGAGCAGGAGCAGCGCACATCAATGGGTTACTTCGAGGACCTTGCTTCCTTAGGTTTCCCGAGTTTCATCGACGATGATGGGAACCTTCTCACCTGTGAAGAAATTAAGCCGACGTGGCTCTATTTCAAAAGTGATGCCTCAAAAATAGATGAATGGGAGGAGCCAGTCACAGAAGGACAAGTCATCGACTTCATCTTGAGACACTGCAAAATTGTGGCTTTCCTGAATGACCTAAGTGTAAGAATAAAACATGTCGATATAGGACAGATTGATCGGTTCCATGTTTTGGTCAAGGCACTTGAGGACCAAGAACCATTTTAGAAAGGGGTCTAGGCTCACGTTCATCGAACCATGAAGAAAATCCGTGATCGTCTTGTCCCATCACCGCAGTAGGAGGCCGCGCCAGCAGAAGGAGCAGAAGAGGAAGAAGAAGGAGTAGAGGAGGAAGAAGAAGCAAAAGAAGAAGGAGAACCAGCTGTGGAAACACTCCTAGAGGGAGAAGGAGGAGAAGGATCTGGAGGGGACTCTGGCCCAATGGATCAAAGCTAGGGGTTCTCCCATCGAGATGAGATCGTTGCCCCGTGAGTCACCAAGAATGTTGACAATTTTTTCACATTTCTCAAGGGGTAGAAAAGGAAATCAAAATTTGTACAGTGTTTTGTAAAGTTTATTCTTTGTTGTTTTGAAAAGCTGCAGCAATTTTGGCTTTCAACACCACCCCTTTTGTATAGAAAAAAAAAAAGAGCTTTGCTGCCAAGCAGGCTAAAGAAAAGAGCTTCACAAAAATAAAACAAGAAGAGCTTCGCACCCGAGGATTTTACAACACTACTTTGGTTGAAATTTTTGCGAGGCAGTGTTTTTGAAGTAAAATACAAGGATAGCGATAGAAAGAACTTCGGGCCCGAAGCGCTTCAAACTACTACTTCGGGAGAAATTTGAGCGAAGTGGCATTCAAAAGAATAACTTTTTTGAAGAAGGAAGGTCCAAACCGCAGTCCAAATTAGCTAAGGCAAGAAAACTAATTTGTGCTTGAAGCATTTCCAGCAGCCACTTCGGACGAGTTTTTTGTGAAGCGGTGTCACCGAAGTAAAATACAGAGGAAGAATGAAACTACTTCGCACCCGAAGCATTTCTAGCAGCCACTTTGAATGAGTTTTTTGCAAAGTGGTGTTTCCAAAGTAAAATACAAAGGAGGAAGAATGAAACTGCTTCGCACTTGAAGCGTTTCAAAAGGCTACTTCAGCCAAAAGTTTTACAAAGCGGAATTTGAAAGAACGCAGTACTGAAAACACTTCGCCAAAAAGCCGTCGAAGCATCTACTTCAGGTCCTGCGATAGCGAACCATTTCTACTTCGTTGAAAATCATTGCGAAGCATCTGCTTCGGAAAAATTTCATGTGAAGTACTTTCACCCGAGGTAGAAGACACATTTGGTGAAAAAGATATGCTTCGGCCTCCATCACCCCCGAAGCTGTCTTGCGAAGCTTCACCATGCGAAGTGCAAATCAAGGAGAATCTACTTCGGCACAGGACCGTTGCGAAGCAAAGTTGAAAAGGTAGCAAAGCACCTCAAGGACACATGCTCCAAGCCAGATATTTTCCCGAGGTGATCAAGTGCCTCATAAATGCATTTTTTTGTGCCCGGTAAGCTCGCTGCTCATTTTTGGCAATTGACAACGAAGTATCATGCTATGATGAAGAACCCAGCGAGCATGGCGGCCACTCAAGCACCACACCTGGAGACCAAGGACATCTGGATGGCTCATCAATGCATCTTTCCATGGTTGACCCGATCACAGTTGCCAATTTTGGTAATGGATTTGAGAGGTCGATCACGATAGCCTCAGGAAGCAGAGTTCTCAGGGCTCGAGGGTGTACTTCTCCTTGCCATGTAATTATGATTCAGAGGGTCGGGTCCTCTATAAAAACCTAGGCATTGTAATGAAAATGGGGGGGAACTATCTGCTAGAAAGTTGTTTTAACTTGATGTCCTGTAATTAATACTAAAGATCTTTGTGCTTCATTTCTCTCTTTTATGTTGCCTTCTGTTTTTGATTCTTTTGTCTTTCTTCATTTGCATACTGAGACTATGAATCCTGAATTCGGTGTGCGATTGGGGACAGTACCCTGAAAATCGCCTGAAGGATACATAGGGGAGGAAAAATGTTGTATTAGTTTTCTTTTATGCTGCCTGGTGGGTTGTGGTTTCTGTTACATTCCCTTGTTTCAATCGTCTTTACTTTGAACCCTGAATTTTGATGAAAAGGAGAAGGAGAATCCCTGTGAGCTCACCCAGAGGATACATAGGAAGGTTGATGTTGTATTTCTTTCATTTATTCTTAGTGTTCCTTGCTGCTATTCAAGTTGTCGGTTAGTGATCGTGCTTCCTATTCTTTCCCACTCTAAATCACCAATTTCTCTTCCATTACCCCCTTTTTTAATTTATTTCTCTAACCTTAACTTTGTTTATCTCTTTCCTACACCCTTATCTCGAAACACCGAAGTATTTTAGCATAGGAGCCAACATTTCTCTGGATATTGGCACAAGGGGCATCTCTTCCCTTCGGCCTTTCAATTTTGGTCTAGGTCTAGGGCGCATACATTTATCCAAAATCCTTTCCTAGGCAAATTTTATGACCAACAGTAATACCTCCCTAGAGATAACCTACTCGTCCTAGACCTATAAGAGATAACCTACTCGTCCTAGACCTATAAGGGTTGAAAGGAGACCTATCCAAAAAGGGATACCCATTAGAGGATCCCGCATATGTTAAAGTCCCAACCTAGGAGGTCACATCCCTAATTGTCAAGTGGTAGATGAATGGATGATTGATCTTGGAGAATATAGAAGGAGACCTAGCCAAAAAGGGACCCCATGTGAGGTAACCCCACAAGTGAAAGTCCCAACCTAGGAAACCACCTTCATAACCGCCAAGCAGCTCATGAATGGATGATTGATCTTAGAACAGAAGTAATAAGACCTAGCCCATGAGGGATATCTACACGGGGTACCCCTACAAGCAATGGTCCAAACTTAGGAAATCATTTTCCTAATATAAAAATTTCTAATGTCTTCTTTTCAAAAGAGCAATCGTGCAATGGAGTACCTCATGATAGAGTAATACCATGTGTTTGTGTGTCTGCTCATTTTATCCCACACCCTCATGTTTAGGAATAATAATACATACCTAGAGTAGGGTTGAATGATCATATAATGCTTTCAAATCATCCTACCCCTAGACACCAACATCGGGCAGAGTATGATACTCATCAAATTTTCCAAGTTGCTTTTGCTTTATATTTCCTCAAGTATGAGGGAAGAAATGAGAATGATCAAGATTCTTCTCCATCACCTTATTCAATGCAAGCACAGTGTGCTTTTGCACCTATAGAGTACCCTAAACACCAGTTTAGAAGGGAACCATAGGTCAACATAGTTGCTCTCAATCAAGAGGAACTTGTAGTGGATCTTACGAATCCTCCTAAATAGTAAAGATGTTAGGGTAATAATAATAGGGTACCTAGACCAAGTACAACTGATTAGATCAATTAATTAGTAGAAAGGTATTATAACCGCCAATCCAAGTTTAATCAACTTAGAGCTAATAAACAATACCTAGATCTCTTAGAGCAACGCCATTGGTTAGAGAGGAAAAGACTTTATAGATAAATTCAAGAAACTTTACGTAATGGAGTTCCCACTCCATGAATACATAGATGGGAGGCTCACCCGAGGCAACCTCATGTCCAACAAGATAGGTCTCTTAGACCATACCCAATGTTACCTCCTAGACCTCCTAGGCCTGAACAAAATGTATATGATAGGCCAAATGTAGATCACCTCCAAGAGGCTTTTGTCCCTCCTCATAGGCCACTCCCTAAAACACCTTATGGTACCTATGATGACTTGTAAAATAATGATGATTATATATAAGCACATTATGGAGAGATGGAAGATGACAATCTACCACCTCGACAACTGCATAGGATTCCTCGTCCACCTCTAAAGGTTCAAAGTAATGAAGGGGAAATCAAATACTCGCACGCATATCAAGTACTACTTAAGCGTATGGAATAAATGGAGAGTAGGATAGCAATGATTGGGTCTCAAAAACCCACATTGTGCTAGTTACATAAGCAACCACTACACCCTTCCATTCCTTCCCCAACATACCTTGAATATTTCAAATTGCCTAAATTGGATAGGTTCAAGGGGGAAGAAGATGCTCAAGAGCACCTCACTAGATTTTTAAATCAATGCTATAGCATAAAGGACAATGATGCATTGATCCTAAGAAATTTTCTAAGTACCCTCTCTGGTCCTGCCATTGAGTGGTTCAACCAAATTCCAAAACATAGCATCTACACATTTGAAAAACTTGTTGACGCATTTTTGGAATGTTTTGCCTTCAATACAAAAATGAAGGCAACAATAACAAACATCACAAGGTTGAAGAAATACAACGATGATTCGATTACTAACTATGAAATAGGTGTTGAACGCTATTGTCTAAGCTACCCTATCTGTTGCCAGTATCCGAGTTAACTCAAATTTTTTCAAAGAGTTGCTTGAAACCCATATCTTTAATATTGCAACTTCAATAATACCCTACCTTGGAAGAAGCTCTAGGACAAGATATAAATATAGAGGAAATAAAATTCCAAGAGGGATAAATAGCTAAACCTCGTAAGAAGGAATGAATAAAGAATCCTAAAATTACCCCGGTACCTTCAAAGCCAGCGGTGGTCAATAAAGTGGCCATAAATGTCCTTGGGCCTATGCAAGAGATGCCTCCTCAAAAGGTGAACTATAAATCCCAACCTCCTCCTATGAGCTATAACAATAATGGTCAAGTGAATCAGGGACAAAACCAACAATGTCACCCTAAGCGATAATTTACTCCCTTTGTTGAATCTATGGATTCTCTATTCGATCGATTGTGGGTTGCAAAAATGATTAATCTTACAGATATCAAATCCATCAATCTAGATATAGGAAAACCCAAGCCTATGGGATTCTTAGAGGATCAATACTACAAATATCATCAACAAGGTGGCCATGATTTACCAATGTTGTATGGTTTTAAACACCTAGTACAAGATATGATTGAGAGGCATGAGCTCCAAGTGGATTCTATACCTGCCCTTGGAAATGAATAGTTAGGTATATGAAAATATCCATTACCAACTCACGAGGTACAGGTAGCGCCTGCTAAACCTATGATAACTACACTCATGAAGACAACACCTCCTATACAAAGGTACGTTGGAATGGTGAGTATAGTGACTAGGAACAAATGATATTCAAGTCAAGTTGCATCACCTACAACTTTGAATTTTGTTCTAGCGACGTCGCAACCTACATCTTCTGTAATACAAGGCCTTCCATTTAGGCCAATGCTAAAAATAAAGAATAAGATTGCACAAATCTTGAGGATAACGTCAGTGAGATTATCCATCTACGAACGAATTCAACAATCTACTCTACATAGAGAAGCTTTGATGGAAATTCTTAAGTAAATAGAGTTGCAACCACATGAATCTAACTCTTTTGTTGATTTTGTGGGTCATGTGCAACAATACCAGGAACTAGTAATAACATTCCACAAACATGAGCTTAATACAATAGCAAGTGATACGATAGATCCTCCTTTGCACATCATAGCATGTGTAAATGATATACCATACAAGAGAGTGCTCATAGACACTGGTTCCTCGAGTAATATCATAACAACCAAATATTTAAAGCATATAAATTTTCTAGTATCTCATGTTGTTGCATCCACTTACACTGTACGAGCATTTAATGACATGATATGTTCTACAGTTGGTACTGTAGTCCTACCTATCCAAGTGGGGTACAATACCATATCAATATTGTATCATGTGTTAGAAGGTGAAATGGACTATAACATACTGTTGGGTAGACCTTGGATATGGTATATGAAGTGTGTCCCATCCATCATGCATTAATGTCTCAAATGCACTCATGAAGGGTAGGTGCATATAGTCTCTGCAGATCTAGAGCCCTTCAAATATTGTAATATGGTGCAGTAGATGTCAGATTCAACATCACCTTCGACTCATGTAGACTTCCAACTGCACCTATTCATAGTATATCCACTTCTCCATTACCATCCACATATTCATCCATACTATCCTCATATTTTGTGGCTTCGGAGATGCCCTCGACATCATCAAATACTCCATCGAGGAACATGTCAAAGAGGCCCATTGATTAAATCCCACACCTCATTTCCATAATATCTTTGAAAGAGATTCCTTGTTAGATAAATGAGGAATCATCTCAAGAGGTTCCAATTGAGTCATCTCAAGCCTCACTTCCATATCATCCACCTTCACCATCTCAGGTCATAATGCACATTTCTAACATAGGAATGGGAGAATATCTAGTGAGGAATATCACAACGATTCCATCAATAGAGACACTATAATATATGGGGCAACCTCGTCTTCCAATAAGGAGCATCGTACCTCTTGGTAGACCACCCAATCAAACAAATTTCATATATGGGGGTTTGGAATATGGAACCATACCAACTCCTCAGTTGGAAGAAGACTACAAGCCATTTTTTGAGGATATAACCTACCTATCAAACCCTAATTTTGTATTGGAGTATTTACATCGATGCAATTGACATGGTTTTAGGTTAGGGGTATATGAGCAGGGTGCTCGTGTCCCATTTCAACCCAAATATCATCTACCTTATGATAATTCATGGTTGGGACACAATAAAACAGTCCCATTGGATGTTCTCATAGAGAGTCTAGAGCATCTATGTCTAGGTTATCAAAATAAGCTTGCACGTGACCCATACACCAATCCAAATTATTTTAATTCATTAGGAGATTATTTTACCATAGAAATGATAGATCAAGGTCTATCCAGTGATGTTTCCAAAACCTATCAAGTGGGGGAGAGCTCACATACCTTGCAATATGACGGTGAGTAAGAGGATCAAGGTCCTCCTCATGAATGGACGAGTGTTGACAAAGAATATTATGGCATCGTACCCATTAACTACCCAACCTTATATGATGAACATGAGTGAGTGTTCCCATTGGATGATGATGATGAATATTATCTGAACATGTTATTCCCCATCCAATGCCCCATCTGATGCCATCTGTTGCCATGTGAAGAGCATGTTGGCCCTCTTCCACATAGGCCACCATAATTCATCCCACTTCCACCCGAGCCCCCTCTACAATTTGATAGACTACATAAGGTTTCTAGACCTACTCACCCTTGGGAGGGGAATCATGTGTCCATTAACATGGTTTTTATAGATTTTACTACTCCATTGAGAAATTCGAGTGACCCGTCGAAGCCGTCACACCTCAATATCGAGGTAATCAAATTTGGACGGGGGGACTCACCCCATTGCCATTAGAGTATTGTCCCTATGAGGAAACATTGCAACCATTTAAATTTTCTCCAGGAAATAGATAACTTTTCCATGGGTATTGCTACTCATGCAATCAGTTTGGTCACAAGGCAATGAATTGTAGGGTTCATGATAGAAAAGGATATGGCTTCACTAGGAGAAATCCCAAGACATTTTCACCTCCAAGGAATAATAACATTAAGTGTTATAAGTGCAATAATTATGGACACACAACAAAGTGGTGTAGAGCAGACATTCCAGAATTAAGTATGAACAGGAACAGGAATATGGACATGGACAAGAACAGGAATAGGAACAGGAAACAGGAATAGGAATAGGAATATGGATATGAACAAGAACATGAATATGGACATGGACAGGAACAGGAACATTGACATGGAAATGAATAATCAAAGGAATCAGAAGGATCAGATAAGAAGAAAAGAGGATAAAGGTAAAGATGAGTGTTTTCTAGGAGTAGAAATACTCCCACCCCAAAATTAACCATCTCAAGAGGATGTGGGGGAGGGGCTAAGCTAAGAAACTCATTCTTAGCCCCAAGCCCCAAAGGTGACCTTTTGCCATTGATATTAATGCGGGAGAGATTTGAGTAAGGGGGAGAGATTTAGTATTTAAGTAAAGAGGAGAGATTTGAAGAGAGCTTTGAGTGAGGGGGAGCAATGTTCCAGGAGAAGCAGAACAAAGAAAAAGTTAAGTTTTTAGTAAAAATAATTTGGGTTCCCATCAATGACAAAGGGGGAGATTGTTGGAAATTTTAAGTCAAAATTATCATTGATGTCAAGGAAAGTAGTTATCATTTATGTCAAGGAATAAGCTACCGTTGATATCAAAAGGTCAAAAGGTAAAATACAAAGGTTAATGGCAAAAGAGCTTCATAATATTTATTTTTAATATTATGTGAAACATAAGTAGAAGGGGTTTTATTAAAACCATGGAAGATCAAAAATAAAATGTTTTTTGTAAAAACCAAAGGAGGCTTTTAAATTCATATTAGAAAGCCCAAGGAAGTTTTAATATTTATTTTATAAAATATTTAGATTCAAATTTTATAAATAAATACTAGTTATACAAAGTGGTAAAACCTAAGAAGGCTTTAATCCTTAATAAATCCAAAAATATTTAAATATTAATTTATAATATTTAAATTCTAAAGAATTTAAATAATTTATAAATTAAATATTTAAAAGCTAAAGTTAGGGTTGCAAATAAAATGGAATCCGTCGATGTTTGAAAGTGTGGTGGCATATTTGTATAAAAACCATATGCCTAAGTGGCAAAATAATTATCCCTTGTTCGATTTACCAAAGGTCTACGAGTTGTATCTTTCATGTGATTTCGTGCAAGGAAGAAGACAAAGTTTTGTCTTAAGTGCACTAGCGAAAAAATAAAGTGAAAAGATCGATAAACCTCATAACCATCTAGTGTGGTGTTCTGGTGGCAAGTTGGAATGAGCTAAGGTTCTTGTGAGTGGGAGGACCCATGTTTGAATCTTAGCAGACAACATTTTGAGTGGACTTGGTTAGGCGCCAAAGGAAGCGGCACAAATCCTTTTTGGGTGAGGCACCAAGAGGGAGAATATAGAGCACGTGGTGCTCTTCCATCCCAAGGTGAGTGCCTTACTCATGCGGTGGTTGGATCCAAGGCTAGGACGCTGGTAGAGATGACATTGTGAATTCGAGTCTCACCAAGGCAAAGGTAATAAAAATTTTCAATATATTTTGTGATGCCTAAGATTTTGACATAAGGTCCTAGGTATTTAAAAGGGGTAGATAAAAAGTATTTTAATTGGTAATTATTTTGGTTAATTGGAGAAATAAGTGGATTAAAGTGTTGGTTAGATTTTGAGAGGACTTCTTGCCATTGAGTTATTTTGAGAAGGTGATTTTATTGACATTATTTCTGGTATTGGATATTATTTTAATTGGGAGATTATAAGGTGTATTTGGTTAATTATTTTTGTATATGTTGATGGATGCTTTCTTTAGTATGGAGTGATAAGGTGTATGTATGTTTTGATATTTGCATTGTATTTTTGAGAGAGTTTATCATCTTATAACTTCCTTGAGCTTGGCAAAGAAGTGTTTGTGGTTGTGGTAGATTTTGAGGTTCCTTCATCATCAAGAAAAGGTATGGGCACATTCTTCCATAATTTAGTTGATTTATTTTGTTTTGGAAAACAAGTTTGGAGTGAAAAGGACTTAACTAGGTTTCCTTATTGAGTGTGTTGAGTTAATACTTCAAGGTTTTTTGGAATAAAGAGTTGTTGTTAAAACCTTGTTTTATAAGCATTGTTGTTGAAGTCATTGGTTAAGTGAAGAACTTGAACTAGGGTTTGCAAAGAACATGGGTATCATTTTTATGTGAGATTGGTTGATAAGTATTGTTAGAAAATTTTTGAGTGAGCATTCATGTGCTTGGACTAGGGTTTGTGAGCAAGGATTATTTCATTGAGTGATTGTTTAGTAGAGTTGGTTGAGCCTAGTCAAGTGAATGTGTGAAGTGATTGTTCAAGTTCTATAAAATAAATTATTCTATATTCTAAATTGAGTTGAGAAAGTGTTTGAGTATTGAGAGTCTTGTGAAGCATATTGAGTCTCTAATAATTCTCTATATGTTTCTAAGAGAGTGATTGAAAGTGATTGAGTATTGAGGTGAATGTGAAGCATATTGAGTATCTAACAATTCTCTATATATTTTTGAAAGGTGATTGAAAGTAATTAAGAATTGTGATGAGTGAGAAGCATATTGAGTCTCTAACAATTCTCTTTATATTTTTATGAGATTGGACAAGTTCTAGTGTGGACTTGTTAAGCAGATTTAAGACAAGTCTTAGAGAAGACTTATGGATAGATTTGTTTGAGCTTTTGTGAAAGCTTAAAATACAGACTGAGAGCATATTTGGATAAGTTCTAGTGAGGACTTATTGAGAAGATTTGGATAATTTATAGTGAGGACTTATTGAGCAGATTTGGACAAGTTCTAGAGAGGACTTGTGGACAGATTAGTGTGAGCTTTTGTGGAAGGTTACAAGGTAGATTTGAGACAAGTCTTTGTGAAGGCTTGTGAGTAGATTTTATTAATTTATTTGTTCAAACCTTGAATTAAGTTTTGGAGCAGATCCAGTAGAGTTGATTTGTAATTGTATCAAGCTTTGAGTTAAGGCTTGAGGACAGAGATTGAGGATAGAATTGTGCTAGAACAAAGGACTATGTTTAGTGCAATATTAGAGGATAGAGATTGAAGACATATTTGTGCTAGACTGAAGGACTATTTTTAGTACATATTTAAGGATAGAGTTTGGTGTATATTTGAGGATAAGTTTGTGTTAGACCAGAGACAAAGATAGAGCAGGTTTGTGCTAGATCAAAGGACTGTGTTTAGTATAGATTTGAGATATATTTTTGGAGGTGACAGAGTATAGAAGATTACAGTCTCTAGTGGATAGAGATCCATTAGCCAAGGCAGTGAAGACATATGTCTTCTGTGGATAGAGATCCATTAGCCAGAGTAGTGGGGGCAACAGTTCTTCTAGAAGATCACTAGTCAGAGATTATGAGAAAGGAGTTCTTCTGTGGATAGAGATCCACAAACTTGATTAGAGTATTGGCATCTCCTTTGGACATAGGTCCATAAAAATTGTACTAGGGAAAGGATTTCCAAGACATTGATTGAGAAAATTTTAGTAAAATATTTTTTCTGTGGAGTAGCCCACATTGGGTGAACCATGTTAAATTGGTGTCTCTATTGTGTGTGATGATTTATGCATTGCTTTGGTTATTGCTATTGATATTCCCATTGATTATATTGATTAATATTGTTTGGGAAATAAAAGTAAAAAGTGGTCTTATACTGTTCACTCCCCTTCTCAATATAATCTTGTGTTCTTCACCTAATAATAAGTCTTTGGGTTTTCATCCAAGAAACCAAAATTTAAACCTTGATAAAAGGGGATCAGGGTTCTTCATAAAAACCTATGTAAACTCAATTTTTTTGAAGTTTGATGTGGAAAAAAAAGGGCTTTGGACTCTCTTTGGGGAGGTCCAAGGATTAAACCATGAGATACCCATAAGGAGATATATTGGATGGTAGTGATCAAGTGTTTTCCAGTTAGCTATCCCACTTCAATGCCCTGAAGGGTAAGAGTCTCATTCACTTTATCTAACCCAATGGGCTAGGCCTATCTAGAAGGAGATAGGCAATTGAGTGTTTGTTGATTAGCTACTCCATTCCATACCCTAGAGGATCAAGGTATCGTTTGTCAAACCTAGTGGACCAAAGGGATCAAGATCCTTGATAAAAACCCTTGTAAACTCAATTTTTTTGAAGTTCGATATGGACAACATAGTGATTAGGGATTTGGCCTCTCTTTGAAGAGGTCCAAAATTCAAACTGTGACATACCTAAAAGGAGATAAGTTTGATGATAGTTGTTGAGTGTTTCCTAATTAACTATACTGGTATAATTTTTGGGGTTGATTTAGTCTAATCTAGTGGGTAGGCCTATCCATAAGGGGATAGACTAGATGGTAGCGACCAAGCATTTTTCGGTTAGATTTCCCAATTCCATGTCATGGATAGGCCTATCCAAAAGGGGATAGACTAGATGGTAGTGACTAGGTGTTTGTTGGTTAGCTACCCCAATTCCATGCCCTAAAGAATCAAGTTCTGTTAATCTAAGCTAATAAACTATTTATAATAACAACACACAAAAGTATTACCTATTCTTTTATAAATTGAAATAATAATAATAATTTACTTCTCTTCCTCTTTACAAAATTTTTAGCTGTCCCAATTCTATGCCCTGGGTAGACCTATCCAAAAAGAGATAAATTAGATGATAGTGACCAAGTGTTTGTCGATCAGTTGCCCCAATTCCATGCCCTTGAAGAATCAAGATCCATTAATCTAACCTAGTAAACTAATTATAATAACAACACCCAAAAATATTACCAATTCTTTTATAAATTAAAATAATAATAATAATTTACTTCTCTCCCTCCTTAGAAAATCTTTAAAAAAAGACATACCACCCATTCTTTTATGTATTATTATTGTTTTTTTTTAAATAATTTACTTCTCTTACTCCTCGAGAGTCTTTAAAAGGAAATTCAATTCTGAAATCTCCTTCAGGTACTTTCTAAATACGTAGAAAAAGTAATTTGACCGTGGCATCCAATAAAGTACCTTCACAATTTAAATATAAATTTTAATATTTTTTTAAAATTATTATTTTTTTAATATGTTAAAAATTTAGAGATATATTAGATTATTTTGTTATGAATTTAATTTAATTTTTTTACCATTATGATATTCTTATAAAAAAATTATAAACTGTTATATTAATTAAAATATAATAATTTAAAAAATAACCTCAAAAATATATAATTAATAATTATTTATAAAAAATAAAAGTTAAACATATCTTAAACTATTAACTAATTTTACAGTATCTGCCACAACTGTAAAAATGTAAATTGGTTTTTGTAAATTATTCCTAGTGTACTTCTGTTTGACGAATCATTTCTGTAGCAAAACTTGTTTTTGTAAATTTTTCGTAGTCATCTTCTTGCTTTTGTTTGACCTAATACAAAATATGAATCATTTCTCTAACAAAACTTACCACATTCATTTTTAAGTTCTTTGGTTGAAAAAACAACCAATAAAAAACAATTGAAAAAATATTTTTCAATATAATCAATTTTTTTAAATAAATCAATATATTTGTAGAAAGAGTAAATTAAGGTGTAAAATATTCTAAATTATATTAGTTATTAAGTTTTTTTTTTTTTAATTTAAATTTTTTGTGGATTGTTTTGGTGTGAGAAATCAGGAATCGTAATCAAGTACCTAATATACATTTAATAAAATAAAAATTCAATCAAAAACTTTGTTTAAAAATTATCAATAGTTTTAATATATATATTGATAAAAAAATATTAAAATTTACATTAAAGTTAATAATCATATAAGGTTGTGCTATTTAACTGTAATCACTAACCATCGCTACAATAAAACCTTAACCATTATATTACTTTTTTTATTTTAAATAAATTCTTACCACCTTCAATTTAACTAAAGTGAGGCCAGTTGTTTTTTTTAAAGTTAAATTAATATCATCCTCACTTCGTTTTTTTTTTTTTCAAAAGTTAAATTAATAATATAGGCGCTCCAAAGCACAATGTCTTTTTCACGTGGTCCACCTAAATTTCAATTCCTTCTTTGTGTTTAGCTTCGTTAAGACAAGAGCTTCAATAAGATGAGGCTTTCTTTGATAATTTTATTTTTAGGAAAATTGGTAATAGTATGAATGGATTTTTTTATAGGAATATATATATGGGTATAATTTTATTTTTAAGAAAATTGGTAAGAATATGAATGGGTTGTCTTTATAAATTTTAAGTTAATTAGGTAAAGCACAATTAATAGGGGGATAGTGTGAGAATGGAGATTACTGCTGCGAGTTCTTTGGACACGAATAATTGTCATTACAGTGCGGGAATGAAGAAGACGATAACTATGGACAGCCGCTGAATTGGGAAACGACGCAACACTGTAAAACTGCTAGGGAAAAGCCAGAAACGACCACTTCTCTTTCGGCTGATTCAGCCTGGAGGATGTACTGCACTTCATATTGCTGCGTACTATGGTCACAAGACTTTCGTGGAAAAGCTGCTAGCTCTATATGACCATAAGGGATCACTAAATTTAGAAGGTCGTTATAATTTTTTAAAAGTAGGAGATGCTTACAAGAACAACAAAGCCTTGCACGAGGCCGTTAGAGGAGGAGACCACCCTGACATTGTGCAACTTTTACTGAGAGCTGACCCGACTCTTGCGGACTACCGTAATAACGATGGCGAATCTCCTCTGTTTATAGCTGCAGAGAATGGCCATCTGAATGCAGTAGAAGAGTTATTGCCAAGGACATATTTTCCTTATGGAAGATGAGACGGTAGAACCCCCTTACACCAGGCTATGTACTGTAAACATTATGGTAATATCCAAATGAATTATTTGTTTTTATATAACAAAGCTATCGCTGTTACCTTAAATTCCTTTCCCTTGCTTTATTGATTTGTTTTGTTTTACAGAAGTAGTTAAGACACTCTCCCGAAACCATGAACTGGTCAAAGCAGAAGATATTGAAGGATGGACAGTATTGCATGTAGCTGCGTTGATATATTGGTGTCCAGAAGAGATTGTTGAACAGCTATTGAAGTCTGATATTTCCTTATCTCCTTATCTTACAAAAAGTACAACACCAACCAACGGTGGTAACCAAGGGAAATCTAGACTTTGTGAGAAGATTTGTGGAGATGGTAGATAAAGATGTGCGACACGCTTTACATTTAGTTGTAGAAAAGGTTGTTTTATGGTGGGCAATGTCTTCGCATACTTCTTATCTTACTTTGGCACAGGTTGTTTTCGTTAAAATATTTAATTTTCGCACGCCAAAGCCATTCTTTTGAGCTCCATACTGTGTTAATCACATTTTATTTTTGGTTGATTTTATACTAAATTTTATACTTTTATTAATATTTTGTAGTAGTATATGTAAGTAGTTGGTTCACTTTATTCTGATATAGTTTTTTATACAACTTATTTATTTGTACTGGCATATTTTTAATGGATCTTTTTTTTAGTTAATGTAATATGTATTTAGTTTATTATTTTTTATTTGAGTAAAAGTTAGATTATATTATATTATTAAGGAGAACATTACAATAATATGGTGTTAATATCTTTCATTAGTAAAAATATAAAATGAGGTGGATAGAAGCTAATAGCAATAATAGCAATAAAGAGATTATAGTTGTACCCTATTATAATATGTCTGATATCATCACTCATGTGGGAAAGCCTATCATATGGAGAATTTTTGAGCATGTCCTCTATTATATTTAGCTAATGGCAACAAAGAGACAATAGTTATATCATGCTATTATATGTCTCACATCATCACTCATATGTGGGAGAGCCTATTATGTGGAGTATTTTTTATCATGTCCTTTATTATATCTTTTAAAGTCTTGAAATAGAATTAATGAGTTCTTTAACTAGTTCATTACTGTTTATTGCCTTCATTTTTGCTTTTTGCTAAAACTTTAGAAAATCTTGGATAATGTGAAATATAGTATGAAGTCTATCGGTAACATCTCCTAGTATACTAGAAGCTCCAACAATATGGAAATGAATGCATTCCAAATGAGGAGTGGATTCGGTAAACACCTTTTTGCATCTGAAACTTTCAAATATATTTTTAAAAAATACTTTATCAACATCCTAGAGTTTGGGATGATGATCCTATTGAGAAAAACCAAGTAGAGAAAGCTTCCAAGATCTAATGATGGAGAGGAATAACAGGAGTAGAAACCATCCCAAAATTGTATCATAGAACCAACACAAGGGAATAAGATCTTCTAAAAATTATAAAATTTCATTGAGGAGAAATATGTAAAATTGGATCCAATTTTAGAAGTTGGAAGTTTTTGATGTAGAACATGCCATCCAAGAAGCTGATTTTTGGAATCAACATGAACTTTCTAAATTTGAGTTGTAAGAGACTTTCACTGGATATTGGTAAAATTGAATTACCACTTGACATTGATCTTAGAGTCCAATGGTAAAGAACACAAAATATTTTTGTAGATCCAACTAGATTCAATGGAAGAAATTCTATGGTCACTAAGACATATTTAGTTAGTCCATATATTATAGATCATTATTCTCAACTTTATAAGGACCTCATATGGAATGGAAGCCACAACAAGGCCATAAGACTCCTTGAATGAATAAGGAAGAGAATAATAATTGTAGATCATGGTCTAGGTGAGAATTGACCAACTACTTTGATCTCAAATATCTCTTGTTTTGTTTAAACCTTTCATTGAATATGCCAATCCTTAAAGAGAACTGCACAAAGTTAAAGGTTTATCATTATGAAGGATAAATTTTATCCATAAAAGACTACTAATACCAATGCTTAAAACATGACGTAAGGAGTTAGAATTCCAATCCAATAAATAAGAAATTGATTATTAAGCTTTCTAGTTATGGGTAAGAGGAATAGATCCTTTAAATATAAAGTATGGTGTATTAAGGACCTTATCCTCCCATGGGGTTTCTTTTCATTTACCTTTGTGATAAGATTAAGAGATTCTATACCAAAATAGATGTTTCCAATTTTCATCTCCAATAATGGGTCTAGCAACCTATTACATGATTAAAATTTTGCTCTGGGTAAGAGGATCAATAACACCTAGACCTCCTGAAGCCTTTGGTTAAGTACAAAGTTTCCATGATATGGTTGTCATGCCTACCTCCCTATCCCATTTGATCCATAAAGGATTATGAATGACACGAATAAATTTGTTATAGGTATACTTTGAGGCCATCCAACAAGAGTAGTAAACATGAGAGGTTTCCATAACTTTATTCACAACTTGAATTCTTCCTGCTAAGGAGAGAAATCGAGTTGACCATGAACTAAACTTCTTCTAAAGTCTTTTCATAACCCATTCCCACATATCTTTAGAAGAAATATTAATCCTAAAAAATATTCCCAAGTAACAAATTATCATTCCGTGAGAGATGATCTTCCACCCAGTCAAGAAGTTGCAACCATTAGGATTAGAATAAGTATAGAAGACTTATGTTTTAGAGTGGTTGATACGAGAGCCAAAAACATCACAAAATAATTGTATAATCTCTTTAACCATTTCCACCTCTTTTTGGGTATTTTCAAGAAAAAAATAGGGCAATAAAAACTAGTAATATTATCACTTTCCAATAGTCAGCTAAAACATTACAAAGCTACAAGTAAAGATTCAAAGAATATTTAATTTTTTATAGTCAAAAAAATTAATATTATTAAATTGTATAAAGAGGTATATTTTTATTCTTTAAGGTTAAATCAGTTTAGGAGGAGCCGCTCTAAGATCATACTTAATTTTATGAAGCTCATCAGTTCTTCTTGGTAAGGGTATTCATTGTTTTCTTAGCATTTTTATAATTTTATTCTTTTAGTTTTAACTATGCTTTTTAATTTTGATTTTTAAGTCAAAGGCTCCTTTAGCATCAATAATACTCATGTTTCTTCTTGTATACTTGTATATGCATATTTTGTTAATATATATTTTTTAAATTTAATATTATAATATCATATCCAAAGGTTTAAATTTTATTCAAAGCAATTATGGTAAATTGTATGATGCAAATTCTAAAAATTTATTATGTGATATTTAATTGTTCAATCACTTTATTGTAGAGAATCTTAGAGCCTTCTATAGTAGCATGAACAATTTAAAAACAATTCTAGCTATTAGAACTTGTTTTTTCTTGTACTATACAACTTCTCATAGTCTCATATCACATCTTAAAATTTTTTTATGTTAAATGGAAAAAATTATAAATAAATATTATGGAGATGTCTACTTAACATTGTGAGCTCATTTGGTCACATTCATTCAATTACATGGACACCACATATAGTTTTTATGTAACAATGTTTTTCAAAAAATATTATGGACTTTAGTTTGTAAGAATTATTTCTAAAGCCTGCAAATTACTCTTTAGAAGCGTGTTTCCTTATTTTATTTCTTCATACACTTTTCTTGCATTCCAAATTTGAATAAGAGATTTACAAAATGAAGTCATGAATCATGCACTCAAAATGACAAGGGGTCCTTCTTGTTGATTTCATGCACAAAGATATCTTTGCACTATGTAAAATTTCCTTGCAAACATGTACCTATGGATTTTCAATCCATCTCATCCATAATGCTTCCTAATTTTCACTTGCCTCACAATCCTCCTACACCCTGTAAAATTTTCTTGTGGATATGTCTTCGAGGAATTGCACTTCATTTCAAACAAATTTTCCTTTCTCTAATTGTCTCTCACATTACTAATATATGCAAAAATAGAGCAAACATTCTAGAATATTTAGCTAAGTGTCATCTTATTTATCTTTTGTAGGCATATAAAATAATCTAATGAATTATTTACTAACTATATATGCTTCCTCCTTATCAATAAAAAATATGAAGTTCAAATACTAACCTCTTAAGGAAACCTAGGTGACCTCAAATTTGTCTAGAATCACTAGGACAATAATGGTTAGGTGACTATCAAGTGGTAGAGAAAAATATCTCACTAGATAGAAGATACAATGAGCTGAAAAATTCTAGAATTGTAATGATGTATCCACATTTGAAGAAACCTTCACTTTTCTAGAGTTTCTCTTATATTGTTAATATACCTGGATATCAAAACAAGGAATTTGGTCACATCAAAAGGAAATGTGTTTACCTTTATAAAACTATTTGTAATTCAAGTAGTATTTAGACTTAAAAAGATAGAAAAAGATGTGATAGTTACTACTAAGAAAAGCAACATTGGCAATCATGAGGTATTCTTGAAGTTCATAGATATCAAATGACTATGCACAAAAAATAAAATGAATTACCACACAATCATGAAAGCACCTAAAGTAAATTTTAAGGAATACATTGGTGATTACATTGTTCTACCAGATATATTTTTTGGTGAAGTAGAGTCTTGATAATTTAAAACCCGAAGGTTATTTCTTCTAAGACTTATATATGAATATATAAGACCAATTGATTAGACTTATTTGATCTACCAAGAATTTATTTGTCAACTCGTGAAGGTCATAACTACTAAGTTATTCTATATGACTCTTATTTGGTTTACATTCTCTTAGAATTCAATCCTAATGGAATTTACTTGGTAATAAAGAAGAAACTAGATCAAGAACTTCTAGTGCCTTAATTTTTACAATATTTCATGCAAATAATTTATAGAATAAATAAGTCTACATTCATGATAATTTATTGAGATATATTTTGAAAATTATTTTAAAATTTTGATATAAATTTTTTGGAGGAAATAAAAATGATATATTCATATGCAATCAATATGTATAGGATCCAATAAATTCCTACATCTAGGTGTTTAGAGGCATAATAAATTTAGTGGTATTTCCCATCAATCCCACTAATGACTTAGTTCTTAAGGATTTCCACCAATAGGTACAACCTTTTCATAAAAATACTATAAAAAAATAAGAGAAATTTAATGATTCTTCTTCCACAAGGTAAAGAAGATAATCCACTATGATAGAAGAGGCATCACTAAGGCATATTACCCAAAAAGGATGAAAATAAATTTTGAATATGAATTTGATGAAAAAATATTCTTGGCAAACTATGATGGAAATTAAGAAGTTGAAGTTTAGGCAACAAAATAACAAAATCTTCCCAAATGTATCAAATTGCAAGGAGTTAAAGAAGTGGTTGAAAATTATAAATTACATTAATGTAAATAAATAAAAGGAACTAAATAAATATGGAAACATTCCAATGAATCCACTTCTAGGAAATCTAATTGATAAATGTAAATTACTTCTGACATTGAGCAATCACATGTTATAAACAAAGCCTCAAAGGAAGAATATTTCCGTAAATATGAGAAATATTAAATTTACAAGGTCCACATAATATGAGTTGGCATTAACTTAGGATGTGTTTCATCCACTATCCATGTACCTAAAGAGGTATCTGAATGATGCATTAGATCTCCCAAAACTAGGTAGTCCTCGCATCAATCATCCATAAAGGAAGATACACAAGAAAACTTACTTTTGTTTCTCCTAAGAGGAGGAAAATGGCATTTAAATAAGATGTACTAGGGTGAGCAGTAGATATGATGATTTTCAAGTGAAAACAAAATAAGGTTGTTGTCTCCAAAAATTACAAAAAAGAATAATGACAAGAAAAAATGATAATAGAAAACCCATATTGATAAAAGACCTAGGCATACCTAGGTGTTGTAGGTGAGTTGGAGAAGAGAGGGCAATCCTCCAATTGTTAATTTTGGTGCGGGCAGGGTCAGGTGCGACCCTCGGGTGACTTTGATGGTGTAGAACCCCCTTTTCGTGGTCTCTCAGACCAAGGCGGCTCTGTAAGGGGTTTTTCGCTTTAAAAAAAAAAGATAAAATACCTAGGCATACTTTGGTTTAGCAAACCATGGTAGGAAGAAGCATTTGGTAAGTTTTTGAATATATTATAGCTATATACCATGTGGGACCTAGGTGAAATTTATCTAACCCTTTAGAACACATTTTGGTGGGATTTTACCCATAAAATGACCAACTAGGGTATAATTCTCAAACCACTTGCATGCATTATCAAAATTAGGAATTGGGAAGACGTTAGGAGCATATGGTTTACCTTATGAGCCACTTTTAGTATGAAATTTCTCCACTACTCGAGAATTGAACATGTGTCGACGCTAATGATACCAACATCAACTATTGGTTCGTGAATGCTAGAGGTCATAATAAGGAAAATCACCCAAATATGATAGAAAGAACTATAAGAGGACTCACACAAACTACAAGGGGATAATTTTTCCTATTGAAAGGTAGTGCAATAGGGTGAGGTACACCATGCAAACACCTAGAAGGTTTTTTCCAGAGCTCTCCCAAAGCAAATTAAGATCTCTTCAAATATATATATATATATATATATATATATATATATATATATATATAATTTTATTTTTTAAATAGGGTATAATTCAATTCAATAGTGTTACATAGTAGTAATCCTATCAATAGATGTGTGTGTGTTAAAAAACCAATTAAAAATCTATAGTACTATCTTGCTAAAACAACTACAACCTAGTAAAACCTCATTATAAAAAATCAATTGTTACTAATAATAAAGTATTACTATGAAACATGTAAGAAATAATAATTCTAACAATCATGGTTACTAAATAAAGTGTGGAATATATTTCATATTTATGTAAAAAAAAAACATAGTTTTTCTAAAATTTTGACAAACCTCAAAGGAGTCTATCCTAGACAGTATATTAATTTAATCAAAGTCATGTGAAATCCCAAAATATATTTCCTAATCGTCACAAGATAATAAAAAAGAGGTAGATTTTAATGACAGTAAAATTTTGGTCATTTCCATATGTATCTCAAATAATGTGAGTCCTTTAAAATTTATAACACTTGCCTAATGAGATGTAAGAGTTTATTTGAGATAATTATTTTCTTCTGATGTCAATCTCTTTAAATCTAAAACAAGCATATCATAGACAAATATTTAAAGGAACACAACTTAGAATTGAAAATATTAATCATGCAATCTATTCTAATATGTTTATTTAAGACCCATAATACAATAATACAACCTCCACATGTTATTTCCATTATTTTATTTGAACAATAAAAGCTATCAAAAATTGAATTAAATTAATTTTCTATTATGTTATAATGAAATATATATGAGGCAAATCTTAACTTAATTTTTCCTTATTTCATAAAAGAAGAAAGCTTGACCTCATTTTAAAGTTTAACCACTACTACCCTACTTTTTTTGGAATTCATAATATTTTCTAAAAGCAAATAGAAGCAATTCATCCACTAACATAATATACAAAAAACATTAAAATATAAAAGAAAAGAAAAGAGACAAATATTGGGGGATGACTGTAGGCACCATAAATTATCACTATATTATTTGTAGATAATATTTACAACACTCTTATAATTAGCTAGGGAGTGTTGGGGGTATTTATACTAATACAAAAAACCCCAAATACATAAATGATCTTAACCACGATTCAATATAACAAGAAAGACTTTAATATGAATTACAATATTATAAGGTAATTATAACCATACAAGGTTAACCATGGCCCATAGGACTTACATAATAAAATATTACAATAAATCTAATACATTGTACAATGAATACCCTTAGGCTTAACCAATACTATATCACATAATGTCGACCTTGGTCATGAATTAGATTATAATTTCAACATCACCTATAAATTAAGGTTCCAATGAGAGAAGATATAAGTGATAATAATATATTTTCCCGATAATGGATGCTCTAGTGGGTTTCTATATTTGAGGTAAATCATTTGGAATTTCCCATATCATCTAAAAGATATACACCTATCTTCAACAATTCAACTTTAGTCTTTAGTAATTTTAGTAATAACTTCTTCATTAGATTTTCTTTCTTTTTTAAGTATCTAGAAATGGTCTTCAACTTCTGTAAGGACTTAGCATGGCCTTGGGCTCTTGGGTCTTAATATCCTTAGATTTGAATTCCTTTGCATGATCCTGAATTTATGAAGTGTTTCCATAATTTCTCATTGCCACTTAAAAATAAACTAGTAGAGACAAAAGTTAATCAAAAGTAACACTTTTTTGAGATTCTAAAAATATAGGAATAAAAAAACCACGAGTTTTAACATTTTAAAAGTAGAGATATTAGCAAGGACAATCTTCTATGTCGTATTTATTTTTGCATCCCAAAGATGTAAAATTTGCTCTTAATGCCTTATATCTCATAATATAGTCCTCAACCTTATTAAATTTAGTAAATTTGATGGAAGAAAGAACTAATTCCAAGTGATTTACTTGAATAGTATTAACTTTTCTAAATAAATCATGCAAATTTAACCATACCTTAATAGGTTAAATCTCCTCTTTAATGTGTAAAATCAACTTTGGTTCATTCAAAAAGGTAAATAGGTGAAGAGATTTTTCTTCTTTTTGATGGTTGGTTTTCATTAAGGGCTACTAATTTTTTAGTTTTGAAAGATATATCATAGTTTATTACTATGTAGTAGACCACTTATTCGATTTGACCAAATACTATAATTTTACCTATTAGGGCAAGTAATTAGGGCTTAGTGATCCATATTACATGATTTTACTCCTCACAATACACTAGGTTCTTGAAGTGATGCCACCAGTATGTGGAGCTCAAAAAATTATACATTTTGACAAACAAAATGATCAAAACTCTTTCATATGCAAAAGTTGTGGCCTCTAGGATGTTTTTCCTAATAGCCTACAAAAAGAAAAAAAACTATAACTCTAAACCTTAAATAAGCAAAAATCAATTCTGGTACCACTTAGAAATTCCTAATTTTTTGGTGTCTTTAACCACATCAACATCTTTGGACACATGCAATTTTAAAACTTGGTTCATTTTGATAGGTACAAGAGTAATATAAGTATAAAAAATTTGAATTGTGTCTCTAAGAGAAGCCACATTTGTTTTTATGTTAGCCACAGAGAAATTATTTCTAGCATGATAAGTACAAAGTATTAGAGGGACTCGAACAATTATATATTCAATTCAAATATTAACTATACAACCACAATGCCATGGTTACATTTGAGGAGGGAATTCATTTGATCTTCAATAGCAAAATACAAGGCAAAAATTATATTATTTTTCATATTTGAGCACTAGATCTCATGCCCCTAAAATCATACTATTGTCTGCCTATTTGAGAGGATTGTTGATAAGGCATTGACTAGACATTCTATAGAGTCTCTACCTAGCTTTGAAGAGTAAAAATGGGGAAAAAAAATCAATTTAATATCCTTTCCATTCTTATCCTCCATACCAACTACCACGTAAAATATGCTTCAATGGAATAGTAGTTGATACCATAAAAAATATATGATGCAATCACTAATCCAAAAAATGTTTTTTCACCTTCATAAGGAGCACT
Source organism: Wollemia nobilis (assembly GCA_028583015.1). Classification (NCBI taxonomy): domain Eukaryota; kingdom Viridiplantae; phylum Streptophyta; class Pinopsida; order Araucariales; family Araucariaceae; genus Wollemia; species Wollemia nobilis. The sequence goes on from JAQPPZ010002765.1 coordinate 510,102, forward strand.
CAATGAGTCTTGAACTCATGCTCACAACATGTAAGCACCTTTTATTCTCTCCTATTAACCATAATGACAACCCTACAATTTGTGAATACACACACCCCTTCTCATTGAAGGATAGTTTTCCTAAAGCTTCTCCACTTGGAGGCCAAGATAAAGTGAATAGGAAGGAAAAGGTTACATTTTAAATTCAAACATTTGTGCGTATGCTATTGTCTTGAGAGATATTGAGCATAGAAAATTTATGATCCTTTGAAGCATCAATTTTAGAGAACTAGAACATTTTCTCCTATATATTTATAAAGTATTTCTAAAAGAAACATAACAATATTATTTTCTAATGCTTTTGAAAGGATGAAGAAATAATATAAAGTAAATTTATCTTATCTCTTCGACAAAAAAAAGGATAGGATACTTTGAATAAGAATTCATCCTAAAATTTGGAAGAAAATTTAGAGGCTTCAAAGAAGATATCTACATAACTAAGCAATCCAACTCTATACCTTCTCTAATACCAAGTCAAAATTCACAATATTTTCAAAAATGAATGGAAGCAATCCATCCACTCAAATATTATAAAAAAATAATAAAAGGATGAAATAAAGGAAAAGAGTGTCTTCATAATATTTTACTCGTATATTTAGGTGTTATTCTTATATTTTCAAAGTCGTAGAAGAAACATCTTTAGGCTCATATTCTAGAATAAATAGGAATAATTTTACATATGCTTATGTTTCAATATATGGATAAAGTGGAAAAAAAAGAAAATAGTTAGGACTAGGAGTGAGGTAAGGCCCAAATAAAATTGACCACATATGGAGAATAAATTCTGAATATATTTTAAAATATTTGAAATGTATTACTATCACTTATTGTAAATAAGCAAACTTAACACCCACTTTTTAATGCTCAAATTGTCAAAAGTGTGTTCTTCCCATGTGAGAATATAGGTAGATACTTTTCTCCTTGAGCTTGATATAAATTCCAAACATGCATATTACTATATAGTACTTCTCACCCATGATTTTTATTATCTATAATAAAAAATGATTAAATTAGTTATACTAACTCAATGTATTTAGTTTTCCTTAAGCAAGGAAATATCTATTACAAATATAATATTAAGAACTTGTCAAACCTTCATAGATAATATTATTGGAAAGTGATGTTGATATATCAAGTCATTTTATGATTATAACTAAAGAATATATTTGAACTAGAGTTGTGCAATTTCCAATTGAGTTTATAACTATAGTTGTGCAGTTCCTAGCTAAGTTTGTTACTATAATTATGTAGATTGCTAGCTGAATTTGTAATTGTGTCTACGCGTGTGCCTAGACATGTATGTAATTGTAATAAAGAACCAATTTCTGTGTATGTCTTGTGATAATATAAATTAGAATTTTTTGGCTATGAATTTTTAGCTGGGTGCAATAAATAAAAAAAATTATATGCAAAGTCCATGTTAAAAATTTCTCTTTTTGTTGGGAAAATTGTTTGTTGTTCACATATGTAGATTTGACTATAGTAAACAAGTATTTTATGAGGATCTTGTTTAAAAAATAAAATACATTGGAACCCTTAACTACATTATGGTAAAACATGTAGTGCTTATAGTTCCTTTAATGCCTTGTCCATGGTGTATGTAGTGCCTTGTATAAAACTTGTAGCACCCACAATGCCCTACATGTAGTGCTTGTAGCATTCATAGTGCCTTGTCTAAAAGTGCTATAGGCCTACAATTTTTCACATTTGGTATAAATATTACAAGTTTGTCTTGGGTTGGAGTGGTTTTGTGTTCCTGATCTTTCTAACCATTGATCATGGCCAATAATAACTCCCTTCCTATTCCTAAGTTAATGGGTAAGATTATGACAGAGCATTAATATGAGGACATTGTTGACTAGGAAAGATCCTTGGGATATGGTTGATGTTGGTTATGCTAAGATAATAGATTGGTATTTTATCTCGTAGAATGATAAAAAACCAAAGAAGAAAGTAAAAAAAAGAACTTTTTGCCATTATACCACATCCAATCAGCTCTAGACAAGAGCTTCTTTCTAAGGATTGAAAATGCAATTTCAATCAACGATGATTGGAAGGGTATACAACAGGCTTACCAAGGAAGTAATTAAGTGAAATATGTCAAGTTGCAGAACTTGAAGAAAGAGTTTAAGAATTTGAGGATGTAAGAGGCTAAAAGAGTAAGTATTGTATTAGAATAAAATGTTGTGCCAAATGCAAGCACGCTAGAGAAAGGTTTAAAAGAGGAAGAGCATGGAGGGCCCAAAATCCACTTCAATTAATTTATTCTAATATTTATGGCCCAATGTAAACCAAAATTTTGGGTAATTCAACTTATTTTATAATTTTTATTAATGATTTTTCCAGAAAGTGTTGGGTATATTTTTTGAAGAATAAAGATGAGGCTTTAGATATTTTCAAGAGGTTTAAAGCATTTATTAAAAATGAAAGCAAGTACCAATTAAATGTTTAAGGGCTATTGTTCAAGATATTTTATAGATTTTTTTTATAAGAATGGGATCAAGATGCATATTACAACTTCCTACACACCTCAAAAAAATGGGATGGATGAAAGAAAGAACTAGAGTATGTTGGATATAGAAAGAAGTATGATTTAAACTAAGGGATTGAGCAATATTTTTTGGATAATGCAAATTCTATAGTAGTATACATTCTTTAAAGGAGTCCCACAAGTGCTCTTGGCAAGATAACACCTTATGAAGCATGGTATGAGAAGAAACCTAATGTTAATAATTTTAATTTTTTTGGTTGTTTAGCCTATATTTATGTCATTGATGAGAAAAGGAAGAATCTTGATTCAAAAAGTGAGCCTTGCATTTTTGCTAGATATTATAAAAATAGCAAAAATTATAGGCTTTACAATCCAAAAACTAACAAAATGGTAGTGTTTAGAGATGTGATTTATGATGGAGGAGTATATGGTCATCAAAGAGACTAAGATGGAAAGATCATCAATGTTGGTAATGGTAGTTTTGGTGGTGAACAACCCATTAGTGTGGCTACTCCTCTATTTAGTTCATAAAGATATCCTATAAGTAGTTCTTAAAGCATTAATAATGAGATTTCATTGTGTAGTTCATCACCCATTATTGATCTTATGAAGACTAAGAAGGGGAATAAAAATATGTAAGCTCAATAACCAAGTCAAATTCTTGATAGCAAATTTTAAATGAGACGTACAAGAGTCCAATATCAAGAAGTTGATCAAGTTTTTTCAATATTAGAAAGGTTGCACATATATGGAGATGATAAAGAAGAACCTAAATTTGATTTGGTTAATTTTTCTCTGATATCTCAAGTTTAGTTTTAACCTTGTTGTTTTGAATATTCTTATACTAATGATATATGGGTGCCAGTAATGCAAAAAGAGATTAATTTTATTTAAAATAATGATACTTGGGAGGTTATGAAACTTCTCAATAGTAATAAATGTGTGGGTTCCAAGTGAGTCTACAAGACCAAGTATAATAGTGATGGTAGTATTGAAAGACATAACACTAGACTTCTTAAAGGATGCATGCAAAGGTATGCAATTAATTATGAACAAATAATTGCACCTGTAGCAAGCAAAGAAATAGTTAGAATGGTTATTTCTTTGGCATCCCAAAGGAGATGGAGTGTGCATCACTTAATGTAAACTTGATATGAGAATTTAAAAACCTTATGGCCTAATGTTAATAGAAGGGTACCCTACTTCTAGGAATGGTGTTTGTAGATGCAAAATCGAACAACACCAAACAATATACTTAAATAAATGAATGAATAAAGCAGAATAAACACAGATGATTGCACAAAAATAAACTTTTATTCTTATTGCTAGGTGGATCTCTGATATTACAACCAAGTGTACCCCAAATGGGGGTTTACAATGCTTTATTATCCAATACAATAATTTCAATATGCTAGGGTTCTCCGAAACCCTAGCTAACAAACAAGGGTGGTGTCTTCACGCTCGACTTGATCTCAATAGTAAGGTGAGTGGGCTTCAGATATCCATAGGCTGGACCACTCAAGTGCTTCAGCAGCTTCCAATGAACTTGATCCCTAAACCTGCAAACAACAAACAACAACAGAAGGTCAATAATATCTATGAGGGCTCCACTATGTGAGGCCCTCAATAAGAAAACTACTAACCCTAGTTGCAGAAATGAAGCTATAAACAGATCTAAAGAATAAAAATACTTGTAATAAATAAATTACCTTGTCACACTAATTCGTTGTTCTCTGTTCTTCATCGTTGTTGTAGGATTTGGTGCGTAGATGCCCTAGCGACACCCGAGGGATTGCTAGACTGTAGAACTAGGGCTGTGAATGCCTATGGGTGCTCGATGATGGTAGGAGGTACCCAGAGGTGCTTGATGATGGAAGGAAGGTACCCAGAGGTGCTTGATGATGGTGAAAGGCACCCAGAGGTGCTCATGGATGAAAAAGCCTAGAGGCGCTCGAGGGATTGGAATAGAGTCTACAGAAGTAGATCTGGTTTGTGCGAGGTGGGCGATAGTGGATGTAGAAGTGACTACGCGAGAGCGAAGGTGAGGATGCATGGATGCTTGAGGACTTAGGGATTTTAGAAAACTTAGGGGTTGAGTCATCAAAATGACTCCTCTTTATAATCTCTCCTAGGGCACATTAGGGTTTCAATGACACAATTTGTGTGGTCAAGATTAAAACGTGATGGAGGGTGGAGATTAAATCTGGGTATGTGGCATGGATTAAGGTGGATGAATGGTTAGGATTAAATCATGATGGATGGTTAGGATTAATTCATATAAATATACATATATTTATTAAATATATATAAATAAAATATATAAAATATTATTATTTAAATATATATTAAACAAATATATATAAATATATATAAATAATGGGTAAATGTGGTGGGAAACTATGGATGGATGACAAGTGGCTAGATTTTGGTGTCTACAGATGCCCCTTTTTGTACCATGTTGCATGAAACACAATGTGGTGCAAAAATACAAGACACCTAGTTTTGGCCTGATGTAGAAGCAACTTCTTCCTATTGAAATGCAAATATGAGCTTGGAGACAAAAGAATTTTGATTATGTAGCTTACCCCCTCAATTGGTGAATGAGTGATGGATGCATCTCATGAGCCAATTGATAGATGAGTGCAAATGGTTGTGTGAAATGCATGGTGCAATTATGGATGATATGAATGATGTAAATGTGATGTCATTTTTGCCCCAACGGTGGAAGGGGGTTGTTGAAATATGCAAGTGATTGATTCTATTTTTGCCCTAACAGAGAAAGGGGTTTTTGCCAAGTGTAGATGCCATGATCATGTAAGATGTATCCCATTATGGGAAAATCAAAGTCAAATGTGGTTACCCCAAGTTTGGGGTGATTCCATGTTGTTGAAGAATGTGCCTTCCGATGTCATTGATATGCAATATGATGAAAATGCAAGAAAAAGAGTCAACTTCGGAGGGCCAGCTAGTGACTGTCAGATAATTCCTATGATTAGAACCAATCACCCTAGCTAAGGCTAGTCGCCATGATGACTATCATGAAAAGGAATGATGAGTTATAATTTTGTCCATGTTTCAAGCCCCATGAACTAGGCCATCAATGACAACTTGAGAGCAAATTGGTCTTGGCATAGTTTCACTCGAAAGATGAAGTACCAAAATTGATTTTATTTTTTGAACAATGAGATATTAGATGATGAATATGGCCAAGTGTCCTTATGGTGGTTTACCCATCTTACCGAATTGCATGGATGCAAGTCACTACAATCGCCAAGGAGATAGAATAGACCACTAGATACGAGGTTCACTTGAAATTTGTGAACTTGGAAAATGTATGAATGTAATGATTGGAATATGATGTGTTAATGAGTGCAATGATGGAATTGAGGATGAGAATGATGAAAATGGTCATTTTGTGAAAATTTGGACCATTTTTGTAACTTGTAATGTGATTTTATGACTTTTGGTTGCAAGCAAAAATTATGACTCCAAATCAATTTTGGTTTTCACAAAACATGATATTATGATGAATTTGATGTATGGATGCAATTTGGAATGATTTGGTGGAGGTAAGCTACCTTTTTGGATCAGTTTGTTATTTTTGTCAAAATTGACACCAAACATCGATGGGCGCTTATTGCATGCGCAGACGCCCACCAGATTTTGGTGCTTTCCCAAATGTAAGGAGGCACCTCAATGCACTAGGAAGCACCCATGGGCATTTTAGTGCACCTAAAATAGCTATAAAAGGCCTATAGAGGGGAAATCAAGCTCATTTGTGCATCCATAAATTTAAGCTATGTCTAAGGGAGTGGAGTGAAGTGAGTGGTTGGTGAGCTATGGAAGCTATGGTAGTAGAGGGAGTGGATGGGGTGGGAGCAAGCGTGCACTTTGCCAAGGTAAGTGCTTTTGAATTTATTTTATTTTTTGTGCAAAATTTTCTTTTTTTTTTAAATAATGTAATGTATTTGACATTAATGCTTTGTGTTGTGTTGCAGCTGAATATTTTGGAGGCTCGACATCGGTTCTCACCTCTCATCCCTAGGGTGAGGAAGGCACTATGAGAGGATGAGTGGGATTGGTTGGAGGTAGTTGGGTTGGTTGGGGTAGCCAAGATAGATGTGGTGAGGGTGGATGAGGGGTATCTCTCTACCTTGGTAGAGAGATGGGATCTAGATAGGGGGACATTTTTACTCCCTATTGGTGAGGTGACTATGACACTTGAGGATGTATACCACATCCTCAAGTTGCTAGTGGAGGGCTTGCATGTCGAGGTTGGACATGACAAGAAATAGGAGTTGAGTTGCATGTTTGGGGATGGATGGGAGAGTGTGGAGGTGATGGAGGGATTACTTACTTGTCCATGTATGTGGACAAGAAGTTGGATGCTCTTCCTACTTTGGTGATGTTCGTGTTGGCCAACATAGTGGCCCCAAATAATATTAGCTATCGATTCCCATGGAACCTTATCGGGTTGGTGTGTGATATGATCACTACACCATAAGTGTATGCATGGGCTCCTACCTTATTGGTATAGTTATACCAAGAGCTATATGAGGTGAGGAGGTAGAAGCGCTAAGGACTAGGTTGTAGTTTGCTACTACAATGTTGGGGTTGGGAGCACTTTAGTGTGGCTCATCCTATGGGTTTACCGGCTAAGGGATGGGATAGGGAGCAACCCTATGCGATGAGGTGGCCCATGGTAGAGGAGGTACAATTAAGTCATCCAATGTAGATGAGTCAGTGGTACAGGGATTTATGGGTTAGATTAATGATGGCTTAGGTGATATGGAGACCATGGTGAGGTGCCATGTGGATAGGTGATGGAGAGCATCTACGATGGGTGTAATAGGCTAGATGGGTAGTTGGGAGGCATACAAAGGAGGTGGAGCTGATCCAGTTCTCATAGGTGCTATAATAGTTTGGATTGAGGTAGGGGGTTCCTAAGGAGCCAATACTCTATAGGCATCATCAAGATGAGATAGGTCTACCATGTGTCGAGGCATGGAGGGCCACACTTGAGGATGATGAGGAGATGGATCTCCCTAATTTGGATGATGTAAGGACTATGAAGGAGTATGATGCATGGTTTATGACTCAACCACCATGGGTACCGAGTCTAGCAGTGGATGGGGATGGTGATGGGGATGAGGTCGAGGATGCTCATGAGGCTCCTAAGCATTGAAGATACCTTCAAGCTAGTAGTCGAAGGAGGTAGACTAGGGGTACAAAGAGTAGGCTACAGAGCTTGGAGGAGATGGAGGTGATATGAAGGAGTTCAAGCTTGGGGAGATGGAGGGAACATGGAGGATAGGGAGGATATTCTAGATGGGCCTCCTAGTCAGAGTGAGGATGATCAAGAGGCTAGAGTAGTTGGTGGTGGAGCGAGATGCTATGATAGCAGCTCGAGATATAGAGATAGCTTAACTATGAGATAGGGAGGTGGCTCTAGAGGTGGAGATAGCTCGTTTAGATGGAGCTAGAGGTACGACCGATAGTAGGTGGAGGTGAGGATAGGATCATGAGGCTCCAGGTAGAGCTGCTAGAGGGGCATCATAGGTAGAGACATGATGTACATCACCTTTGAGCTCAAGAGGGATATATTCAGGCATTGGAGGATCGATTGATGGAGCATGATATTGGGCTTCCAGAACCACCCTCCTCATCCATATCCGGTCAGCTAGGCCTAGTGAGTCTAGGCATAGTTCTAGGTCTAGGGCTCCTTCAGGGTCACAGGGGTCCTCTCATAGGCATTAGCTTAGTGCTTAGATGCACTTTTTGGTATATGAGCCTTGGTGCTCCATTGTATATAGCCTTTGGGCTTTCATTGTACATGCGATATTTATATATATACATGGCTTTTACTTTTTGTGTTATGCTTTTGTGTGAATATTTTGTGTGGATGCATTTGTGTATGGATGAATATGTATATGGATGATTAATGCAAGTTATGGAATGCAAATGTTCTAATGATCATTCATAGTTTAGATTTTGCTTGGCCATGTTTTAGCATTGTTGTTTAATCAAGGGCACCAAACTTGGTGGTAGGTGGAGTGAAAATACTTATGACATGGAAGAAGATATGGATGTTGATATGGAAGAAGATATGGATGTTGATATGGAAAACTAACTATTTTGTAGAGACTCAGACATACTAGTGGTATCAAACAAACTCACTAAATACTACCTAATTCCTCTAAGACCAAATATGTGTGTAGTGAATTCATTTACCGAATCAAGAGCATGGTAATGACTCGAGGTAATCAAGAACCAATGTGTGTGCAAGTGAGTTCATTAACTCATCTTGAGTAAATTAGGTGTGACATATTATGGATGAGACCAAGAAGCTAGCTTATCCTTATGTGCGATCAGAGGTCTCTTTAAAAGAGATGTGTCACCATGCATGAGCATACTCCACTACCAATCAAGCATCTATAGCTCGATGGAGACTAGCTCCATAGTCCAAGGATTTGATCTTTAGGCTTTGGGGATGACTACCTAACCATCTGACTAGAAATGTAGTACTATCCTTACAACTTGAGGATCAGTGGTGTGTGATGTAAAATATTTAGATTTTTTAGGGATTTTTCCCTACTCTTTCTTTTATTTTGAAATTGTGATAGTGGTGAAAACCATTATTTTTGTGGACTATGTTGCATGATGGGACAAGCAAGGACTACCCTTTTCACTTCGAGGTTCAAACCAAGTATGGTGTTATCCCTCTTTGACACAAGATGTTTTTAAGATGTGAAATTGTGTTTGGTTCAAGAATATTTTGGAGTCAATTCCTAGAACTCAAGATTTTCTTAGTGAAAATTGTGTCTTGGTCCTAAAGAAAACTTGACATGTATTTATGGTTTGCTTAAAACACTAGGAGTGGCTGAGTGACCAAAAACACCTAGGAATTATGGGCATGTGACTTTGCTAATGATAATTTGGCTTTATGGAATGGTGCAATGAAATGAATGATGGTTGAAGGTGCCCCTGATTAAGGCAACATGACTTTATTTGACCAATTTATATCTGAACTAAATAAATGATCCCTAATATGAAATATGAAATGTGTGAAAATGATGGTGTAAATGCAATGTATGAAATGCAATTGTATGAAATGAGTTTATGCAAATGTGTGTATGAAATGCAATATGTGAAATGAGATGTGTGAAATGCAATGTTGTTTTTGTGTAATAGCCATGTATATATACATATATATAAATCACATTATGCATAGAATGCTCTCAAGTGTATAACATTAAGTGGTTCAAGCTCTTCAACTCCCTCTAGACTAGCAAGCCTATAAGTACCTTTACCCACTTTTTGAGTAACAATGTATGGACCTAACCAATTAGCCATGAATTTATCATGAAGGTGCGGTAATGCATTGGTGTTTTGTTGATTCTCTTTAAGGACAAGATCTCCTACTTGGAATTCATGTAGATGAACTTTGGCATTATAAGCACATTTTAGGTGGTCTTGATATACTCGTAAATGCTCTAAAGCATAGACTCACCTTTCATCAAGAAGTGTGAGTTGGTCAAGACGTGCTTGTCTAGAAGTGTCATCATCTATGAATTCTTGCAATGAAATTTGCAAGGAGGGGATCTCAAGCTCAAGAGGTATGATTGCTTTGGCTCCATAGACCAATGAAAATGGTGTTTCCCTAGTAGGCGTGTGGATGCTTGTTCGATAAGCCCATAATGCCAAGGGAATTTGTGTATGCCAATCTCTATGATTTTATTTAACAAGTTTCTTGAGAATAGCAATTAAGGTCTTATTGGTAGCCTCAACTTATCCATTTGCTTATGGGTAATAAGGAGTCGAGAAACTATGTTGGATATTATATTTCTTGCAAAGTGCTCGAACATCCTTGTTCTTGAAATACTTACCATTATCAGAAATGATTTTTGAGGGAATACCAAAATGACAAATGATATGATGAAGTATAAACTCCACAATTCTAGGTCCTATCATACTAGTTAGAGGAATTGCCTCAACCCACTTTGTGAAGTATTCAGTGGTTATGATGATGAATGTATGTTATCCCAAGGAAGAAGGTGATATTTTACCAATTAAATCTAGATCCCATTGTGAAAAGGGCCAAAGGCTTTGAATAGGTTGTAATGCTTGTGATGGCACATGAGTTAAATTAGCATGTTCTTGACATTGCTTACAATGTTTGACATATGTGCAACAATCTCATTCCATTGTGGGCCAATAATAACCCATGCATAGAATACACTTTGCAATGGCCATTCCACTAAAATGACCACCACAAGTACCATCATGAGCTTCAGCTATGGCTCTTTGTGCCTCAGTAGACTCGAGACAATGAAGGAGGATTCCATCATAACCACATCTATACAACACATCCCCCAAGAGAGTAAAATGAGCTACCTTTTTCTTGAAAGTGCATTTAGAAGTCCATGACATATCTGATGGGAGTGTTCCAAACTTGAGAAAGGCTATTATTTGGCTTGACCAAGGCTCACATGACTCCAAATGGATAAAGCAAACATCCTTTTCATCCTTAGATTCAACATGGAACAATTGTAGATTTAGAGATCATTGTAATTATAAGGGGTTGTACCTCTCCTAAGGTATCCTTTGGAATCAATGATCCAAGAGAGGCCATCACATCTACAAATCTATTAGTCAAACATGGTAAACTATCAATTTCATACCAATCAAACTTAGAGAGCAATTTCATTGCTACTTCATGGTAAAGCTTAATGGTAGGCTCTTTGCATTGGTATTCTCTGATTACCTATTTGACAACAAGTTGAGAATCACCAAATATCCTAATACGCTTAATGCCCATAGCTATAGCTGCTTGAAGACCTAATATTAAGGCTTCATACTCTGCATTGTTGTTTGTGCATTGGAAGTCTAGTTTGAATGATAAGGGGATAGGCACCCCTTGGGGTGTATGAAACATGACTCCAGCACCTTGACCTTTTTTGCACTTAGAACCATCAAAGAATAGTGTGATATCGATGTCTTCCTCTAGAATGACATCTTCTTCTTGTTTGGTGACAGTGAATACCGAATCATCTGGGAGCTCAATAATCAAAGGATGATCACTAGGTAGTGGAGCTTCCACAAGTTGATCGGCTATAACCTGACCTTTAATGGATTTTTGGCTTATAAACTCAAGATCAAATTTAGTGAGAAGCATTATCCATTTAGTGGTATGAGTGTTATTATAAGTGTGAGACATCATATAATGCAGAGGATTTTCTCTAGCTATGACATATGTGGTGTGACTAAGCATGTAATGTCTAAGTTTCTTAGTGGTAAAAACCATTGCTAAGCACAATTTTTCCATGTAAGCATATCTAGTTTCATAGCTTACCAATGTTCGACTAATGTAATAGACAACTTGCTCTCGATTATTTTCATTATTTTGTGCAAGCATTGTCCCTAATGCAAAGTCCATTGCTAAAACATAAAGATGGAAGGGGACCCCTAGACGAGGAGGAGCTAAGACTAGTGGAGAAGCTAGGTATTGCTTAATATCATCAAAGGCTTTTTGACATTCATCTATCCATGAAAATGGCACCCCCTTTTGTAGCAGGTGATTGAATGGCCTGCATTTATCAAAAAGTTGTGCAATAAAATGATGGATTGATTGAATATTTCCTTGTAAACTATGCAATTCCTTTAAATTTGTTGGGGGAGGCATCTCCATGATGGCCTTGAATTTGTTTGGGTCCACCTCAATGCCTCTTTTGGAGACAATGAACCCTAGTAGTTTTCCAGAGGTAACACCAAAGACACATTTCTTGGGGTTCAACCTTACATTATGCTCTAGAAGTCGATCAAAGACTTTTTCCAATACACCAATGTGCTCTTGTCGAGTTTTAGATTTTTCCAAGAGATCATCCACATAATATTCAATGATCTTATGCATGTAATCATGGAATATGTATGTCATGGCATGTTGATAAGTGGCACCTACATTTTTGAGGCCAAAGGGCATCACCTTGTAACAAAAAGTCCCCCAAGGTGTAGTGAATGTTGTTTTGTGTTGGTCATCAAGATTTATTCGAATTTGGTTGTATCCTAAAAAACCATCCATGAGAGAAAGCATTTCATGGCCAGCATAGGTGTCAACAAGAGTATCAATGTTTGGAAGAGGAAAATCATCCTTAGGACACGCTTTTATTAAAAATGAAAGTTGTTATTAAATATTTAGGCTTACGAATGGGTACCATGTTTGAGAGCCACTCAAGATAGTCAATGGGGACAATGAAACCCACATCTAATAGCTTTTGAAGCTCTTCTTTGACCAAGAGGGCAATGGTAGGATGCATCCTTCTAAGTTTTTGTTTGACCAGCTTAGCATCAGAGTTTAAGGTGAGATTGTGGACAACCAAATTAGAGTCAAGACCAGGCATGTCTTTATAGGACCATGCAAAAATTCCCTTCTTCCTCTTGAGGAGAGCAATTAATTGCTCTTGTTCATATTTGGATAAGCTTTTACCAAGTTTGACAATTTGGGGATTGTCTGCATCTGAACTAAGGTTCACATCGATAGTATCTTCAATAGACATGTGATAACCTTCCTCAAGTTGATGGGGAGTTGGGATTAGATGAATGTCATCTATGAGGTCATCAAACTCTTCTAACTTATCCTCATCTATGTCTACCTAGAAAACCTCAGGATCTGAAGGTGAAGGTGAAGGTGAAGGTGGGGGTGATGGAGGAATGTAGTTGGTTGAAGCCCTTAACAATTCCTCGGATAGGACAAACTCGAAAAAGGATGGTGGTGAGGAAATCTGGTCCATATCAATAAGACTCATGTCAATAGGAATTGGCTTTGCCAAATCGTATGGATTACGGAGTGGGGTGAATAAGTCAACAAGATTCATGTTGACTTAAAGGGAAAATGGATGGGTGGCAAAGGTGAATGGAATGGATCCTTTTGGCTAGAACCGATGCTAGAACTCTATTAAACCTAGACAACAACAAGCAACACAAATAAATGCAATGTACATGCAAAATATTTTTTTTTTTTTTTTTTTTTTTTTTAAATTTTTTTTATGTACATATATTACAAAAAAAATGGTCGATGATATGGATTAATGGAATGGAGGTGGTGGTTCACCAGTTGGGTCAACTCGCTCTTGTGGAAGAAGCAAGTGAAATATGGGTTGATGGATGGGGAATGTTCTGAGGTAAAACTCATCATGTTCAGTGTGTGGAATGATGGGGTCTGATTCCTCTTTAGATTCATCAAAAATAATTGACATGAGGTCAAATTCTTCATAGAATTCATCTTCAGAGTCATCTATGAGATGGATATCTTCTCCTGAATTTAAATTTAAGCTTTGAAAAGCTTGTTCAAGAGAAGAGGTGGATGAAAGTGGATGATAACCTAAACCTGAATGGTCATGCATTTCTTGATATGAAACATCGATAATCTCATGCATTCCCTATTCATGTCATCCTAGGCCATGTCCTTGCCAATTAACAATGTGGAAATACCGAGATGGAAAACCTGACATATGTTGTATATTGGTCGATGTGGGTGATTTGGGTTCATCTGGGGTAACTAGATTGGATGATGAATCAAGTCCTCCATACACAAAATTAATGCTATTAGGCATTGAACCCATGTTATATACCACTCCTATAGATAAGGGTGGGTCACGTGGGTGACCGTAGTCCTTAGCACTTTGAATGTTGAGTGGTGTGACTATAATATCTTGGACCACATATTCACCAATACCAGGATTAGTGAGGTGGACCTCGACTTGGGATGATGTGGATGGATTGGATGTGGATGGAACTGACTCATGGTTGGTTGATGGTATCTCACAATCCATCATTTTGACTTGTGAGACATTGGTTGATGTGGATGGAGATGGATTTGGTTGAGTGGATTGTTGAATTGGCAATGATGTGGAAGGAGTGGTGGAAGATGTTGATGTTGATGATGTGGCTAATGTTGATTGAGTTTGACCACATGTGCATGTAGTCAATGGTGATGAAGATGGGGGTATGGAAGTGGATGCTTGATGAGAATTGGTGATTGGAAGCTCCTCAAGAATAGGGGCTTTAGATGATGATATGGATGGGGTGGATGATGAAGTGGTTGATGAAGTGAGGAATAGATGAGTGGAAGGAAGCATGGACTCATAGGGATTTGAGATAAAATTGCAATACTTAAATGGTTCAACATCCATTGGTATGCAATGTACTTGTCCCTCATGTACGTATTTCAAGCATTGATGTAATATAGAGGGGACACATCTCATTTCCCTCATCCAAGGTCATCCAAGGAGTACATTATATGCCATGGACCCTTCCAATATGTGGAACATAGTATGCAATATTTTGACCCCCACTTCTATGGGTAAAACAATAGTGCCAACTATGGAACAGAGAGCATCATTAAATGCTTTCAAGGTGAATGAGGATTTGGTGATGTGATCTAGTGGAAGCTTGAGATGTTGAAGGGTAGATGTGGTGATGATATTTATGGAGGAGTCGATATCAATTAAAACTCTTTTGAAAGGCTTCCTATCAATTTGAGCCATGATATGTAATGGAGGATCCACTGATTCTGATGATATTGGTTTGATTTCAAAATCATAGAAAGTAATGGAAGGCTCCATACATGTTTGAATATTCCCCACAAAATTGTTAAAAGCATTAGCATCTTGAGATTGAAGTTCAATGGATTTTAGAATATCCATTAATGCTTCATGATGTGGAGGAGATTGTTGGATTAGCTCATATATGGATAGTTTGGTTGAAGCTATTTTTAAGCTTGTGGTTAACCGACTACTCAATGAGATGATTGGCCTAGATGGATGATTGGAATGATGAATGGGTTGAGATGGATGGGCTAGAATATGGATTGGTTGAGAGGGATTGGTAAAAAATTGGATGGGAGATGATGATGTGGTAGGTTGAGACACACTTGCCTATGGAGGTATGGGTGAATGACTAGACTATTGTTGAGCATTTTGTTGATTGGAGCATTGTTGTTGACCTTGGGTTACTACATGAATAGCACCCACAAAACCTTGGTATTGTTGAACATGATTAACCTGATTAGGAGGAATCTTGGTATTTGACCCTCCTATTGTTGATTGTGCTTCCTCATGATGAGGAAGTGGTGTTTGAAAGATCCCAAGATTTTGATTTTGTTGAGCTAGAGGACTATCAAGTTTGATAGCTCCTAACTCAATAAGGTCTTGTATTCTATATTTGAATTGATGGTAGTTATTAATGTCATGCCCATTATATCTATGATAAGGATAAAATAAATGCTCCCTATAGTGTTTACCATATTTAGCGAGATCATCAGGTCTGACCTCAGGCAAGGGAAGTTGATTTATGTCATATAACCTATGAAAAATGGAGGCATAAGATTCAGCCAATGGGGTATATTGATGGGGTTGTCAAATAGATTATCGACGTGGTCGGTTGTCCATAACTAGCACTATGTTTTGACTTGATTGAGTAGTTGAGGGAACCACATGATATTCAATTTATCATGATTGTTGTTGCATGGGTTTTTGTTGAGCCATTATTGGTTGGCTCATGACCACTTGATTTACTTGATTGGATGAATTGGTCGGATTGGCTTGATTGGATTTTGATTGGCTAGAATAATTTCCTTTATATTGGCCCTTGTTTTGCCATTCTTTCTTCTTAGGCTTAAGCACTCCTTGGATTTTTATCTCCTCAATTGTGCTAGCCTGGGCAAGAGCTTCATCAAATGATCTATGTTGTTGTAATTATAATAACCAAGAGATGGGTTTTAAGCAACTCTTAGCGAACAATCGGGTCAGCTCTTCCATTGGTAGGGCAAATGGCAATTTGGTGATAACGACCCTCCAAAAGTTACCAAAGTCATAGACAGACTCATCATCATATTATTTTAGATCATAGATATCAGATAATGAGACTTTATTTCTTATATTGAGGGAGAATATTTCAAGAAATTGGTCAACCAATTGCTCAAAAGTATAAATACTATGATTGGGAAAATGGTTATACCATTCTACAACATCTCCCCCTAATGTTTGAGGGAAGGTCCTAAGCATTAGAGCATCATTGCTTTGAATTCTAAAACAAGAATGAACAAATGAACTCACATGCTCTTTAGGGTTCTCTATCCCTTTAAATTTATCAAACTTTGGTATTGTGAAATCTATTGGATATGGTGGTGATGGTACCGAAGGATGAATTGGTTGATTGATTAGTTGACATAGGGTAGGCTTTTGGTTTATCATACCAGGAGTATGTTGCATCAAACTATCAATCTATTGTTGCATAGCCTAGATTCGAGGGTCCTCCCCAAGAATGTGGAAACCCTAAATCACTTGATGATTTTGTGATGGTGAGGTGGAAATATGTTGAGGTGTGATGAGGTGATGATGACTTGGTGGAGTAGATTGATGTTGATGATGATGTGGTTGATGAAGGAATGATTGTGAATGAAGATATGGAGATGATGTATGAGGGCTTTGGATAGGTTGGCCAATGGGAATAGAATGGGTATGGGTTGGCGATGGTGTTGGAATGGAAACCATAGAATATTGTGGTACCCAAGATGGACTTTGGCTAATGAAGATGGGTTGAGTGGAAATAGGTTGAGGCTTAGGGTTCACCTGAACTTGTTGTTGAGCATTCTACCACTTCTTAAGCAATTTGTTGAGATGTTCCCATGTCTCATGTATTTCCAAATCAGTGGTTGATGGAATAGATGTGGATGGGATTGATGAGGTAGGTGGGGGATAAGTTGCAATAGGAATTGCAACTTGATGGGAGACACTAGATGGTATGGATGTGGGCACTTGTGAAGCAGCATTAACATGTGCTTCATACAAGGGGTTACCATAAACTGAGGTATATGAGGATGGGATGGATGTGCTTTGGACACATGATGATTGGGGTATGGAAAAATGTTGGGAAGGTGCAGTAGATACCTCAAAAAGAGGGTTATTGTACACCTGGGTAAAGCTTGAAGGTTGGGAGGAGATAAGTTCCTATTGTAAAGAAGGATCATGTCTAGGTGAGTTGGGGACTGACTCTAAGACATAGTTAGTGGATTTCATAAGAGCTTCCACTTGTGCCATGTCTATGTGGGTGATGTGATGGTCAATGGTTGGTGATGATGATTCTATTTGGGGCATGGCCATATGAAATGATGTGGATGACATAGTGTGTGAGGGACCTACAGAAAAATCTGAATGACTTACCTGTATCACACTAGGGGGATTGATCATGGAAGTGGTGGTGGAAGGTGATGATGAACACTCCATTGCTGAAGTGGTTTGGTTGGTGGATATTTGATTCATTATTTTAGCTTGATTTCTTGTTAATACCATAAACTAATGAACCAAATATAAAATGTGCTAAAAATGAAATGCGGAATGAAAAACTCATAAAATCAAATAGGCAATCCAATCCTATGTTTATGCAACAAAAATGTGTCTTACCTGGTTCTTTGATTATCTCGTGTTAATGTTTCTTTTTTATGTGGTTTTGTGTGTTTCAATGCACTAATATGAATTAAAATGGGTGAACACTATGGCTAGGATGGACAACGAGATTCTTACTGGTGATGAAATCCAGCAAGTTTGCTCGAGGGTAACCTATGGTGTCTAGGGGTAGAGATTGGTGGATGGAGATGAAACCCACCATCACCAGATCTCAAGCAATGGTTGGTGATGAAATCCAACCATTACTATTAAAAATGAAATGTGTTGTGTGTGTGATTCCTTTTAAATGTTTTCAATTTATTAAGGTGTACATACAATGTCAGAAATGACTGATTTCACTAGTCTAAATTAGAAGCCAACACAAGAAATATTGATTTTCCCAAAAGAAGTAGAGTACACCGCTTAAGACCGCTCTCTAAATAGAGGAGGGTTCATCTACTCTTCCACCTTGAATCACCAAATGTGGGGGTACTTTCAATTATTCTAATGTTGTTCCTACTTAGACCAGAAAAAGGAGAAATCCCTAACCCTAGAATGCAAACTATTTTATGCAATTAATCATTCACATGAAAACAGAGATGCAATTGCAGCACACCAGAAAATAGTGAAACCCTTAAATGGAAATGTGTGATTTATGATTGAATGTGGATGCAAAAATGAATGCAAAGAATTATTTTAATGCCTAGAAATACATATTAAAATGTTCATTTTTACCATATTGTTAATGATGTTCTTTTTAGCCATAAATCTATAAAAACATGAAAATACGTAAAATAGAGAAGCTAGGGTTTTAAAGTAGACTTATAGATAAGCCTATGTATTGTTCCTCTTCTCTATGAAATACACATAGGTACCTATGAAACACACTAGGTACTTCCTGAATGTCCCACGAGCACCACGAGATATCTGCACACCTTCTGCAACTTCTGCAAATCCTTAGAAACTGGTTCTACAAAATTTGTCAACCTATTTTTTAAAAACCTACAAGATAAAAGACAAAAAGTAGTGAATTAATGACAAGATAATTAGCATAAATAACCCATTATGGGTCCCACCATGATCACCATTTGTAGATGCAAAATCGAACAACACCAAACAATATACTTAAATAAATGAATGAATAAAGCAGAATAAACACAGATGATTGCATAAAAATAAACTTTTATTCTTATTTTTAGGTGGATATCTGATATTACAACCAAGTGTACCCCAAATGGGGGTTTACAATGCTTTATTATCCAATACAATAATTTCAATATGCTAGGGTTCTCCGAAACCCTAGCTAACAAATAAGGGTGGTGTCTTCACGCTCGACTTGATCTCAATAGTAAGGTGAGTGGGCTTTAGATATCCATAGGCTAGACCACTCAAATGCTTCAACAACTTCCAATGAACTTGATCCCTAAACCTACAAACAACAAACAACAATAAAAAGTCAATAATATCTATGAGGGCTCCACTATGTGAGGCCCTCAATAAGAAAATTACTAACCCTAGTTGCAGAAATGAAGCTATAAATAGATCTAAAGAATAAAAATACATACAATAAATAAATTACCTTGTCACATTAATTCATTGATCTTTATTCTTCATCATTGTTGTAGGATTTGGTGCATAGATGCCCTAGTGACACCCGAGGGATTGCTAGACTATAAAACTAGGGTTGTGAATGCTCATGAGTGCTCGATGATGGTAGGAGGCACCTAGAGGTGCTTGATGATGGAAGAAGGCACCTAGAGGTGCTCAAGTATGAACAAGAGATGCCCAAAGGCATTAACATGATTAGAAAATAGTCTGTAGAAGCAGATCTAATTTATGTGAGATTGGTGGCAACAGATGTAGAAGCGATGACAAGTGAGAGTGAAGGTGAGGATGTGTGGATGCTTGAGGACTTAGGGATTTTGAAAACTTAGAAACTTAGGGGTTGAGTCATCAAAATGACTCCTCTTTATAATCTCTCCTAGGGCACATTAGGGTTTCAACGACACAATTTGTGTGGTCAAGATTAAAACATGATGGAGGGTGGAGATTAAATCTGGGTAGGTGGCATGGATTAAGGTGGGTGAATGGCTGGGATTAAATCATGATGGATGGCTGGGATTAATTCATATAAATATACATATATTTATTAAATATATATAAATAAAATATATAAAATATTATTATTTAAATATATATAAATAATGGGTAAATGTGGTGGGAAACTATGGATGGATGACAAGTGGCTAGATTTTGGTGTCTACAATATTTATTGAATCATACATTAATTAACATACATCAAGTCAAAATTAAATTTGTGGAGTAAAAAATATTTTGGTAATGCCAACCCAATATCATCATGAAACTTGAGGTCTAGTTTCATTAAACCTAATAAAGTATAAGACCTATAAGGCATGATAAAGTCCTATTCAAAAGAATCAAGTTGCTAAATAAATTGAATGAATCGGATCATAGACTATATGTTATGTTAAATTAAAAATAATAATAATATGTTATTTCATGTCACTATTAGACATGGTTAACCAAGGACAACTATTTCAATCATCTTGTGTTGCAGCAACACAACACCCCAACACCATGTGGTGCATGTAAATGTTATCCATTTCCAAGGCCTTGTTGTGGGCCCTTCATGTCATGGTCCATAGACTATTGTAAAAGAGGTCCTTCCACCATAGGTAGTCTTAGAAATCCAAGTGAAATTACTATATGACAACTAGCACATCCATTCCCAAGTCCTTCATGTCATCCCACCCAAGATTCGATATCATAAGATCAAAGATCATGCAAGTGTTTTAGCCCTACAAGGTGAAAAGTAGTGAGATTCATATTTTGATGCATGACATATGAGTCTATTTTTCTACATATTTATTCAAGTGATAGAAAGTATTCCCACATCAACACTTGGACACTATGAAGCCAAATGTAATTTTGTAATAGAAGAAAGAACTATGACTCCTTGGCTTGATTATGACCCTATTATATAAAATAAAGCTCTTGGTATCTCCATTTGGTTATAAGGTAAAGACATTGTTCTCATTATTTGAAGGTAACCATTTTTAATCATCAAAGTACGGGTTCAAGGATATGACCCCTAATGGATATTGGATTGTAGAGGAGAGAACGTTGACGAAGATAAACATGGTGAATGTTTGCTAATTACAATGGAGAATAAAAACCAATATTTATAGATATTTATGTTAAATGGGACTAACAATAATTATTTTGATGTAGAAGCAAACCAATGTGGTAGCACCAAGCAAGAGATATTTTATGACTAATTGACCATGGTTGTTCTCTACATTAAATATTACAACATTGTTTTATTTGTTGTCATGTAAATATATAAGTATCAAAAGTAATTATTTTTAAAATTTAAAATTAGAGTTATCCTTTAAAATGGTTTATGCTATAATTTTATCATCTATACTATCTTTTTTAAGTTTTAGTACCATAAAAAATGAGTTTCAAAACACATTTCATTGATATATTACATGACCAATTTCTTTGATGATAAATAAAATATAAGAACTATAAAAAAAAAACTAGTCAATGATTCAAAATTATAATTAATGATAATGTTTTTTATTTCAAAGAAAAATAAAAACTTTAAAACTTTATATAACTTTATCATGTAATGGTAAAAACCATCATACAACCATTTGTTAAAAATATTTATATTATAATATATAACCTTTATAACTATTGGAAATTAATCCATATTTCACCTACCTCTAACATATCTTGCTCTCTATGGATATCAGAATCCATCGCCAGATTTTGGAGATTTTATATTTACTCTTGATAGCTACAATTATCTAGAGATTTGATATATTATGGTAGTATAAGGTTTATAAATCCATCAAAGTCTTTTGCTTTGGTAACATAGTCCCAAGAAGACCATGATGATTTTGTATCTTCAATATTGAAAGAAGACCAATTCTTAGAGAATATTAAAAGGAGAATTATCACTTTAATATATTTCATAAGCTAATACATGAAGAACACAAGCTTATACTAAGGGGGGGGGATGAAAATTATAAGGTAATATTTTACTTTTATTTCTCAAACAATATTATCCAATGTTATAAATTGTAATATATTTCCATAGTAGTTTTAATCAATAACATCAATAGCAGTATCAAAGTAATGCAAAAATCATCACACACATGAGAGACATAATTTTAACATGGTTCACCCAATGTGGGTTATGTCCACAAAGAAAATATTCTTCTAAAATTTTCTCAACAAATCTCTTGGGAACCAAATCCCTATTACAATATTTATGGACCTTTGTACAAAGGATATATCAATCCCCTATACCCAAGTTTGTGGATATCTATCCACATGAGAACTCTATCTCCTCTCTGATTCATGGATATTTCTCCACAAGAGAACTCTATCCCCTCTGATGTGATTTGTGGATCTCTCTCCATAATAGAACTCTATCCCCTTTGCTCTAGTTTGTGGATCGCTCTCCATAGGATAAATCTATCCCCTCTACTCTAGTTTGTGGATCTCTCTCCATAGGATAACTCTATCCCCTCTACTCTAGTTTGTGTATCTCTATCCATAAGAGAACTCTATCCCCTCTACTCTGGTTTTTGGATCTCTCTCCATAGGATAAATATTTTTCCTCTACTTTGGTTTGTGGATATCTCTCCATAGGAGAACTCTATCCCCTTTTCTTTGGTCTGCTCTAAAGCATGCTTTCAAAACTATCTCAAATTTACACCAAACCTCATCACAAGGTTAGCCCAAATCTACTCTATCTATGCTCATAAATTTGTCTCAATGTTGTTTCAAGTCTTCTCAATACTTACTCAAATATACCTCAAATCTACTCTAAGTATTCTCACAATACTGGCTTAAATCTACCTCAAAGATACTCCAAGTATTCTCACAAGACTTGCTCAAATATACCTTTAAGAATTCTCAAAATTCTTGC
The DNA here is from genome assembly GCA_028583015.1 of Wollemia nobilis. Lineage (NCBI taxonomy): Eukaryota > Viridiplantae > Streptophyta > Pinopsida > Araucariales > Araucariaceae > Wollemia > Wollemia nobilis. The sequence goes on from JAQPPZ010002765.1 coordinate 533,038, forward strand.
TTAAATTTGCCTTTAAACCTTCTCAAAAGACTTACTCAAATATGCCCTCAAGACTTCTCAAAAGACTTGCTCAAATCCGCCTTCAAGATTTTAAAAAAGACTTGCTTAAATATCCCCTCAAGCCTTCTCAAAAGACTTTCTCAAATCTGCCTTCAAGCCTTCTAAAAATACTTGCTCAAATCTGCCTCAATATTTCTCATAGAACCTGCTCAAATTTCCAAATATTGCATACAAACAAAGCTTAAATCTCTTTCGGGAATTCTTTCTTCAAACATATAATATTCTACTTACAATTTTTTTAACCTCTGGAACATATAGAGAATGATATGCAATATCAAAACCCCAATATGTTCTTCACATTCACAAATATTACATTCATCTAATCCAATATCTATCTCTTGCAAAATCATGTTCAAATCAAATCAAAATAGCGTATAACTTTCTTCACAAAACTGATCTATATTTCTTGCAAATATGCTCTCAAAGATCAATCACACTAATGCACAAATTTCCCTCACAAGATTGATCTCAAAAACTTTCACAATTGCTTTCAATATCTCTCAAACCAATTCTCAAAAGGTTCGCAATGATGCACATATAGGTCTCAAACCCTAACTCAAATATTTTCAACAATGCATACCAAACAACCATTTTATCTCCATCTTATGTTCCAAAAACATTTACTCAAAAAAACACCTTAAACAAGGAATGATACACCCATACCTCTTATTTTACTCTGATGAAGATATGTCCTCAAAAACATGTCTCACAAACAACTAATATTTCTAGTGCCACTTCAAGGGTTAGATAGCAAAAGTAATCTTTCGAAAACTCTCACATGAACTTTCCACCATACAAGAACTACAATAAAATTTCAAGCCACTATTACACCTTATTACTCCTATTCTTGTATGTAAAACATGTTTTTCATTTATGCACTTTGCAAAATAAAAACTATATAAAGCACTCTTAATATTTGTGTTTTTCAAAATATAAGGCCTTTTAGAACTTATATTCACTTAATATTTTATTAAAACACTACCTTGTAACTCCTAATTGCAAATTTAAACCTTACTTAATTCAGCCCTTATGACTCCCTAAAGGCAAAAATTAACATTATTAACTTAACCCTTATGACTCCCTAATGGCCAAAACATGCTTTATTAATCTCAACCCTTATGGCACACATAAACAGAACCTAACCCTTATAACTCCCTAAAATCAAGCAAAAAAATTATATTAAAAAATTTACCATTAGCACTATTGCTACCACGGGGATTTGAGTGCACGACCTCACAGAGCCCATGCTCTAGCACATGCTAGAGCACCGTGTGGGCTAATTGCCCACACAAGAACCTTTAAGCACAATGTTCACTATCAACTATCGTGATCCCTTGGTCAAAAAAAAAATATGAATCAAATTGTTGTCATCGAGTCTCGATCTTGAGACCTCCTTCATGCTACTCCTTGTGTAGGGTCCACCTACCACCTGATCTACCCACTCATATGGAAACTAAAATACACTTATTTCATTTGAAATTTATATGTTGTTTGTCTATCTCTGAAGCATGTGCATCACCTTCTTATTCCTTACTACCTTCGCTTGATATTTGTACGATGTGCTCGCAAAAGGATGAATTCCAATATTGACGCTAATTAATCACATTTCATTTTCACCAAAAATATTTTTATTTCCACCTTAAATATGCACTTGGAAACATAGAAAGACATTGGCGCTTTACCACTTAGAAGGATATTTGAATTTTGGTGCCCATGTAAATTCAAATAATATTATTATAATATTTAAACTTTTAATTTAAATATTATAATTAATCCTTTTAAACCCTTTGTCTTTTGCCTTGGAAACTTCTTCAACTTTGTAATTAATGAACATTTTTCAAAGGAGATTTGTCTACCTTGTCTTCCTTTTTCAATGGAGGTATTTTCCGTGCAATTTTAATATTTCAACCTAGAAGATGATTTTCAATCATTTTACCTTTGACATCAATGACAACAAAAATACTCAAAATTTCCAACAATCTCCCCCTTTGTCATTTATGGCAACCCTTTCTAAAAATTCCTTTTCCTACAACTGGATTCCAAATCTGCTCCCCCTGAGGAACTACTCCCCTTGACTGAATGCTCTCTCCCTTACTAAAATATCTCCCCCATTGACATCAATGGCAAAGGGACTCCTTTGGAGCTGAAGATAAGACCCTTAGCCCAACCCCCTCCCCACCTCATCTCCTTAAGGTGATTAATTTTGGGGTGGGAGTATCTCTACTTCTAGCATATAATGCTCTTTTTCTTTGTCAACCTTTTTTAATTCAAAACTTTTTTAATCATACCCTTCTAATCCTTTTGAGTTTCCCTATTCTTTCTTGACTCTGGAAGTTCTGGAAAATCTGGTCTACACCACTTGGTCTTATACCCAAGATTATTGTAATTGTAACACCTAATGTTATAGTTTTTGGAAGGTGTAAATATCTTGAAGTTCATCTTGGTGAAGCCATAATAATTTTTTTCATGAACCCTGCAGTGGATCGCTTTATGACAAAAGTGATTACATGAGTAGCAATACCCTTGAAATAAATATCCATCTTTGAATGAGTTGGATCCTTCTTTCCATGAACACTATAATGCATTACTTTGTGACAAAATCGATTACATGAAAAATAATTTCCTTTGAAGAAATATTCATCTTGTCTTGAAGACTTTGATCTCTTAATCCTCTCTTTGCCTTCTCTATGATGGTCCACATTTCTTATTTTTACATTGTTTCCTTCCTCTTTGATACTATCACCTCTCGACACATCAGCATAAGTCTTAGGTCCTCTGTCAATAACTTCTTTTGATACTTCCTTTGAGACTTCCTTTTCTTTTGGGCTTGACTTCCATTTTTGTACCTTTTTTCCTTCTTCATAGCCTAGTCCTGTTTGGATAAATGAAGGTATTTGTGCTTTGGTAATGTTATAAAAAGCTTTTGAACTTGTCCCAAACCAGTGTAGCTTATCATTGGCATCTTTCGCTTCCATACTTAGAGAAACTACTTCATTTTCTAATCTTTCACACTCTAGCTCTTTTGAATTTAATTTTTTAGACATACCTTCTTCAATTTTGTTGGACATTTTGAGTCCATGGAGTTGTCATTGATGTCAAGGCATGAAGTTATCATTTATGTCAATGAATAAGCCACCATTGATGCCAAAATGTCAAAATGAGCAATGCAAAAGGTTGATGGCAAAATATCTTCATAATATTCATTTTTCATATTATAGGAAGCATAAGTAAAAGGTTTTTATTAGAACCATGGATTGGCAAATAAAAGGTTTTTATTAGAACCATGGATTGGAAAATAAAAGGTTTTATTAAAAACCATGGATTGGCAAAATAAAAGGTTTTCATAAAAACCCAAGGAGGCTTTTTATTCCAAGTTAAAAATTCCAAGGAAGGTTTAAATATTTAATTTATAAATATTTAAATTCAAATTGAATTTAAATTTTATAAATAAATATTTATTTATTTGAAATGGTATAACCCTAAGGTTACCCCACCGACATGCAAGTCAAAAACCACCCCATCGACGTGTTGGAAGAAATAACAAAGCAAGGCACTTAGCAATATAAATATTGCCTCACTAAGGCCAAAATAAAAATATTATTCGCATTTGAGAACATGTTGCATTTTATGAAGAAGAGATAGAGGAATTTGTGCACTGTGTTTATCTCAAAGTTTAGGGTATTTAAGAAGACAAGGCGCTTGGGTTTTAGCATCATTCAGTGGCTAGGGCAGGTGGCAAGTGTTTAGTGTTTTCAAAGGGGATGTTATGGGTTTGAAACCTGAAGGTAGAATTTTTGGGAAGCCCCTTTGTCATTTTTATTTCAGCACCAGTAGAAGGAATAAGGAGCACAAGGGGAGATTAGCTCCCCCGTGAGCGCTTAGCTCACACGCCAGCCAAGGCCATGGCTAAGGTGCTTGAGGAGGTAGCGTCATGGGTTAAAAAACCACTAAGGGTAAATTTGTGATAATTGATCTAGGTTTTTGAAGATCATTCTACATCAAATAAAAAGGTATGGGCATATTCTTCCTTGATTGAGTTTATTGGTTGGTATTTTGGAAAATAATTTTGGAGTGAAAAAGACTTGATTAGGTTTTCTTATTGAGTTGTTGAGCTATTGTGAATTGAATGCTATGCACCTTGGTTTATAAGAATTTTTGTTGAAGTGAATGGTTAAATGAATAACTTGAACTAGGGTTTGGAAAGAACATGAATATCATTTTTATGTGATATTAGTTGATAAGCATTGTTGGAAATATTTTGAGTGAGTATTCATATGCTTGGACTAGGGTTTGTGAGTAAGGATTATTTCATTGAGTGATTGGTTGAGTATAGTTGGTTGACACTATTCAAGTGGATGTGTGAAGTGATTATTCAAGTTCTATGAAATAAATTATTCTATATTGTGAATTGATTTTAGAAAGTGGTTGATTACTGTGATGAATATGAAGCATATTGAGTCTCTAAAAATTCTCTTTATGTTTATATGAGATTGGACAAGTTCTAGTGTTGACTTTTTGAAAAGATTTGAGACAAGTCTTAGAGAAGACTTGTGGACATATTTGAGTGAGCTTTTGTGAAAGCTTACAACACAGAGTTGAGGACAAATTTGAGGATAGATATTGAGGATATAATCTAGTACAGATTTGAGGATAGGTTTGTGCTAGATCAAAGATAGTGATTGAGGATAGATTTGTGCTAGACCGAATAATTATGTTTAGTGCAGATTTAATAAAGAAAATTGAATATGATAGAGTATAGAGTATGATAGTCTCCAGTGGATAAAGATCCATTATCCAGGGTAGTGAGGATAGGTGTCTTAAATGGATAGAGATCGATTAACTAGAGTAGTGGGGGCAATGGTTATTCTAGAATATCACCAGTCAGAGCTAAGGAGAAATGAGTTCTCCTATGGATAGATATCCATGAACTTGATTAGGGGATTGGTGTCTCATTTGTATAGAGGTCCATAAAAATTATAGGGAAAGTATTCCCAAGAGAATTTATTTCTCTCATGTGTGTGATGCTTTGTGTTATGTTTACTTATTTAATATTGTTGATGTTATTATTTGGATTAAAAAGCAAAATGTTTTATCTTATACTATTCACACCCCTCTTATTATAAGAACATGTCCTTAAATTGGTATCAGAGCGGATCTCTTTGTGAAAAGACTAACAACTTGGAGGAGGATCCATCAGAAACACACATGACTTCAAAAAATGAAGAGGAGACTATGTTTGATATAAAATATGAATTCTTTGTTGCTCTCAAAAAGTTAGAAAGAATTATAGAGAAGAATTCAATATTGAAGGAATAAATTCAAGAGGATGAAGAAGCAAGGATGGAACTTCTATAAAATCTCACAGAACTCAAGATAAGGGTAGAAGAAGGAAAGAAAATTGAGCAAGATATGACAGACCTTTTGAGAACAAGAGAAACATAATGTAAAATATTGGAAGCAAAAAAAATTTACCTAAGGAATGAATTTGAAAGGACCAAGGCACTACAAGATGTAGAGTATGAGAAATAGAAAAATGGATCAAGTCTTCAAGAAGAAGAAACTTCAAATAAAGATAGACAAGCTAAGGATATCAGAAAGGAAAAAAACAAAGAAGAACCTTGGATGAGAATTAATCACAAAAGGAGAAGCACTCCATCACAGTCTAAAAGGCATCCAAGCATGTTATATAATTTCTTCCATGGTCATTGCTTTTCTTGTAATAAATATGGTCATAGAGTTGTACACTATATTAGTCATGCAAGAAACAATATCAATAGAAATTCCAATTCTTTTGCACCTCTTATGGATGATGATATTATATGTTACAAATGCAATAATTTTGGGCACAAGTCTAGATGGTGTAAAATGATACTTCCCGAGTCTAGAAAAACAATTTCAACAACTAGGAAATATGAAAGGAAAAATGTTAAGGCTAGATCAATGTTATTTCAAATAGCCCTTCATGCTTAGGATAAAGAGCAATGGTATCTTGATAGTGCTTTCTCTAGTCACATGACATGAGACAAAGACAAATTCATTGTACTAAAAGAAACCAAAAGAGGATCAATAATTTTTGGTGATAATGGATTAGAAAGGATTGGTGGAAGAGGAACTCTGGGTTTAGATAATAGAAAAAAGAATAGAAAATGTGTTGTATGTAAAGGGGTTAAAACATAATCTGCTAAGTGTAAGTCAACTTTGTGATCAAGGGAATATGGTTACATTTCACCCAAATAGATGTGAGATAAGAAAATTAGAAATTGGAAAGATCATTGCTAATGCAAAAAGAACTCCAAACAATCTATACATGCTTAGTGAGATCAAAGAGGATAAGTGCTTTCTATCATAAGAAGATAAGAATTGGTTGTGGAATAGAATATTGGATCACTTGAATTTTGACAACATAGTCAACGTAAGAAATAAGCAGACTATCAGAGATTTACCCAAAATAAGAAGACCACAAAACATAATTTGTGCACCTTGTCAACATGGAAAGCAAACTAGAACAAGCTTTAATTCAAAATGATATATGTCATCTGATCCATTGATTCTAATACATACTGATCTATGTGGTCCTACAAGGCCACAAAGTATTCAGGGTGAGAGTTACTTTATATTGTTTATATATGATTACTCCATAATGGTTTGGGTAGCTTTCCTGAAAGAAAAGTCATATGCTTTTGAAAAATTCAAAGCATTTAAATAACTAGTTGAAAATTAAACTGGGAAGATAATTAAATGTTTAAGATCTAACATAGGAGGATAATTTACCTCAAATAAATTTGTAGAGTTTTGTGAACAACATGGGATCAAGATATAATAATCAACAACAAGAACTCCTCAACAAAATGGGGTAGTTAAAAGGAAAAATAATACTATTGAGAATATGGCTAGAGCTATGTTAAATGATTCTAAGCTCTCAGATGGATTTTGGAGAGAAGTATTCAACACAACAATATACATAATCACTTGGGCTCAAATGATGATAAACCATCACAAGACTCCATGTGAGCTTTGGAAAGGAATACTGGCCACTATAAAACACTTCAAGATTTTTGGAAGAAAGTATTGCATAAGATGAGAAGATCAAAAATTTAAGTTTGATCCAAGATGTGATGAGAAACTTTTTCTTGGTTATTCCTAAAGAAGTAAATCCTATAGATTATTCAACAAGAGAACACATACTATTGTAGAAAGTATAAATGTAACAATTGATGAGAAGATAGATTCAAGAGAACCAATTCAAAAAATTATGTATCAGGAAGATGGAAGTTGTCAAGAGGAGTTTTATGAGGAATCAGATGAAGAAGAAGAAGAAACACAAATACTTCTTCTTAAAACTCCATCTAGATATGTACAGAAGCATCATCCAAAAGAGTAAATCATTGAGAATCCATATGAAATACAGACAGGGATAAGGATAATAATACCATATCAACAAATAATTTTTTCTTTTCTATCTAATATTGAGCCAAAATACTTCAATCAGGAAAGTGAATATGAGTTTTGGATCAAGGCAATGGATGAGGAATTATATCAGATAGAGAAAAGCAATACTTGGGAACTTGTCCCATGACCAAAGTACAAGAATTTGATTGGCACAAAATGGGTATTACAAAAAAAGCTAAATGAAGACAGACAAGTAGTAAGGAACAAAGCAAGGTTAGTATGCAAAGGTTATGCACAGGTATAAGGAATTGAATTTGATGAGACATTTTCTCCAGTTGCATGACTTGAAGCCATAATAATATCTGTAGCCTTCTCAAGTTTTAAAAACTTCAAGGCATATCATATGGATATTAAGTCAGCATTTCTAAATGGTGTTCTAGAAGATGTCTACATTGAACAGCTAGAGGGATTCATATTAACAGATAGACCATATCATGTATGTAAACTAAAAAAGACACTATATGGATTAAATCAGGATCCTAGAGCATGGTACTCAAGATTGGATAAGTATCTTCAAGAACAAGGATTCATAAAAGGAATAGAATACAACAAATTATATATCAAAAATGAAGGGAATAATATACTAATTGTGGTTTTTTATGTTGATGACATCATTTTTTGGGGGAAACAATGATAAGATATGTAAAGAATTTTCTAACATGCAGAATAAATTTGAGATATCTATTCTTGATGAGTTGTCCTTATTTCTTGGACTTTAGATCTCACAATCAGAGAAAGGAGTATTTCTCTCATAAACCAAGTATATAAAAGAGATGCTAAAGAAATTTAGGTTAGAATATTGCAAACCAGTAAGTACCCCCATGGTTACAATATGCAAGTTAAGTAAGGATAATGAATCTCCAAAGGCATATCAGAGACTATACAAAGATATGATTGGCAGCTTGTTGTATGTTACAACTACAAGACCAAACATAGTGCAGTTAATGGGATTAGTGGCAAGGTTTTAGGCAACACCTAAGGAAACACATGTAGCAACAGTAAAGATAATTCTCAGGTATCTAAAAGTAACTATGGATTATAGGATCTAGTATCCCAAAAGTGATAGTTTCACACTCACAGCATATACAAATGTAGATTAGGATGAAAGTATTGATGACAAAAAAACCACAAGTGGGGGAGCATTCTTTCTTGGATACTGTTTAGTCTCTTGGCTAATTAAGAAGCAGGTTTTAGTATCCTTATCTATAGCACAAGTAGAATATATTGTAGCAGTAGCCAATTGTACACAGGTATTATGGATGAAGTGAACTCTAGATTACTTCAAGATAAAATATGATCACCCTATTTCCATATTATGTGATAATACAGGTGATATAAGTATCTCAAAGAATCCAGTGATGCATTGCAAGACAAAGCACATTTCGATCAAGAATAATTTTTTTAGAGAACAAGTGACAGATAAACATGACAGGTTGGAATATGTTACTACAAAGGAACAAATAACAAATATTTTTACTAAGCCACTTTCAAAGGAGACCTTTGAGTATATTCGAGGAAAACTGGGAGTAATACTCCCACCCTATAATTAACCACCTCAAGAGGAGGTTTAGGGGGCTAAGCTAAGAGACTCATTCTTAGCCCCGAACCCCAAAGGTGACCCTTTGCCATTGATTTCAAAGGGGGAAAGATTTGAGTAAGGAGGAGAGATTTGGTATTTGAGTAAGGGAGATAGAATTGATTTAAGAAGAGAGTATTGAGTCAGGGGGAGCAATGTCCCAATGGGAACATAACAAGAAAAGGTCAAAGTGATTGGTAAAAATAATTTGGATTGCCATCAATGACAAAGGGGGATATTGTTGGACATTTTGAGTCCATGGAGTTGTCATTGATTTCAAGGCATGAAGTTGTCATTGATGTCAAGGAATAAGCCACCATTGATGCCAAAATTTCAAAATGAGCAATGCAAAAGGTTGATGGCAAAAGAGCTTCATAATATTCATTTTTGATATTATAGGAAGCATAAGTAAAAGGTTTTTATTAGAACCATGGATTGGAAAATAAAAGGTTTTATTAAAAACCATGGATTGGCAAAATAAAATGTTTTCATAAAAACCCAAGGAGGATTTTTATTCCAAGTTAAAAAGTCCAAGGAAGGTTTAAATATTTAATTTATAAATATTTAAATTCAAAATTGAATTTAAATTATAAGTAAATATTTATTTATTTGACATGGTATAACCCTAAGGTTACCCCGCCGACATGCAAGATGAAAACCCCCCACTGTCGTGTTGGAAGAAATTACAAAGCAAGACACTTAGCAATATAAATATTGCCTCGCTAAGGACAAAAGAAAAATATCATTCACATTCGAGAATGTGCTACATTTCATGAAGAAGAGATAGAGGAATTCATGCACTGTGCTTATCTCGAAGTTTGGGGCATTGAAGAATACAAAGCACTTGGGTTCTAGCACCACTAGTGGCTAGTGCAGGTGGTAAGTTCTTAGTGTTTGCAAAGGAGAGATTACGGGTTCAAAAACCAGAGGCAATAGTTTTGGTAAGCCCCTTTGTTTTTTTTATTTCGATGCTAGAAAAAGTAATAAGGAGTGTGTGGGGATTTTAGCTCCCATGTGAGTGCTTAGCTCACATGGCAGCTACGGCCATGGATAAGGCTCTTGAGGAGGCAGCATGGTGGGTTTAAAACCCACTAAGGTAAAAGTTATGATAATTGATCTAGGTTTTTGAAGATCATTCTACATCAAATAAAATGGTATGGTCATAATCTTCCTTGATTGAATTGATTGGTTTATTTTTTGGAAAAGAACTTTGGAGTTAAAAGTACTTGATTATGTTTCCTTATTGATTTGTTGATCTATTGTGAATTGAATGCTATGCACCTTGGTTTATAAGCATTGCTGTTGAAGTGAATGGTTAAGTGAAGAACTTGAACTAGGGTTTGTAAAGAACATGAGTATCATTGTTATGTGAGATTAGTTGATAAGCATTGTTGAAATTATTTTAATTGAGTATTTTTATGCTTGGACTAGGGTTTGTGAGAAAGGATTATTTCATTGAGGGATTGGTTGAGTAGAGTTGGTTGAACCTATTCAAGTGGATGTGTGAAGTTATTGTTCAAGTTCTATGAAATAAATTATTCTATATTCTGAATTTATTTGAGAAAGTGGTTGAGTATTGAGATTAATGTGAAGCATATTGAGGCTCTTACAATTATCTTTATGTTTCTATTATATTGGACAAGTTCGAGTGTTGACTTGTTGAAAATATTTGAGAAAAGTCGTAGAGAAGACTTGTGGATAGATTTGAGTGAGATTTTGTGAAAGATTACAACACAGAGTTGACGATAGAGATTGAGTACAGATTTGAGGATAGAGATTGAATATAAATTTGAGGATAGAATTTGGTACATATTTGAGAATAGGTTTGTTCCAGATCAAAGATAAATATTGAGGATATATTTGTGCTATACCAAAGGACTGTGTTTAGTGCAGATTTAAGATAGAGCTTTAAAGGTTACAAATTATAGAGGATGATAGTATCCAGTGGATAGAGATCCATCAACCAGGGAAGTTAGGACAAGTGTCTTCAGTGGATATATATCCATTATCCAAAGCAGTGGGGACAATAGTTCTTCTAGAATATCACCAGTCAGAGCTAAGGAGAAAGAAGTTCTCCTATGGATAGATATCCACAAACTTGATTAGGGGATTGGTATCTCCTTTGGATAGAGGTCCATAAACATTGTAGAGAAAGGATTCCCAAGAAAATTTATTTGAGAAAAATTTATAAGAAATATTTTCTCTATGGAGTAGCCCACATTGGGTGAACCACGTAAAATCATATCTCTCATGTGTATGATGCTTTGTGTGATGTTTACTACTTTAATATTGTTGATGTTATTATTTGGATTAAAAAGAAAAAAAATTATCTTATATTGTTCACCCCCTCTCAGTATAAGCACATGTTCTTCAAATTTTCCTTGCATCTTCAACTTTAACCTTAAAGTTAGTAAGATCTTCTAGAAACTTTGCCTTTGTTTCCTTATCCTCTTGTACTTGATCTTTCAATCTTGAGTTTTCTTCAAAATAAACAAGTCTTTCACATTCTAGTTATTTTACCTTTAACTGCTCAACCATACCTTATTCAACTCTCCTTGCATTTTTAACTTTACCTTTCAATTCTAAGATATCTTTTAGAAGCTATCTTAGTCTTCTCATTCTCTTGTATTTGAACCTTCAATTCTAAGTTCTCCCTTTTCAACTCAACAAGTTCCTTTTTCATATCAACTATGACTTCCCTTTCTGAAACTTTATCTTTGTGTAGATCTTTGAAAATAGGAGCATCCTCATTATCTTCACTACTACTGAACCCATTATAATGAGTTTCATTGTGAACAAGGATACCACAATCAAAATGTTCCTCTTCTTCTTCATTACTACTATACCCAAATTTTGAACAATGATATGCAAGGTGACTAAAGTCACCACAAATAAAACATTTGAGTATTCTTAATTCCTTCAGATTCCCATTTTCAAAGTTAGTTTTCTCTTTACTACTATTATAACCATTTTGTAGATAATATAGTGCCATGTGATCAATTTTACCACATTCCACACATCTCAAAAAAAATTTCTCTTCCTTCCTTTTCATCTCAAGATCAAATTCATCTTCCTCTTCTTTCATGGCCATGTGTGTTCCTTCCTTCTTATGTATCATGGTTCTTCTCTTTCTTTTCTTTGCCATGTGTGTTCTTGTATATCTTCTTTCAAGTTGTTAGGCTTCCCTGAAGGAACCTGGTCTGATACCAATTGAAGAACACAAGCTTATACGTATAAGGTAATATTTTACTTTTCTTTCCCAAGCAATATTATCCAATGTTATCAATTGTAATATCTTTCCATAGTAGTGTTAACAAATAACATCAATAGTAGTAGCAAAGCAATTCAAAAATCATCACACACATAAGAGACAAAAATTTAGCGTGGTTCACCCAATATGGGATATGTCTACGGAGAAAATATTATTTTAAATTTTTTTTTTTAAATCTCTTGGGAAGCAAACCCCTATTACAATATTTATGAACCTTTGTCCAAAGGATATCTCAATCCCCTAGGCTCAATTTCATGGATCTCTATCCACAGGATAACTCTATCCTCTTTATGCTGATTTGTGGATCTCTCTCCACAGGAGAACTCTATCCCGTTTACTCTGGTTTTTGGATATATCTCCATAGGAGAACTCTATACCCTATGCTCTTGTTTGTGGATATCTCTCTATAGGAGAACTTTATCCCCTCTACTCTAGTTTATGGATATCTCTCCATAGGAAAACTCTATCCCCTCTACTCTAGTTTGTGGATATCTCTCCATAGGAAAACTCTATCCCCTCTACTCTGGTTTGTGGATATCTCTCCATAGGAGAAATCTATCCCCTCTACTTTGGTTTGTGGATCTCTCTCCACAAGATAACTATATCCCCTTTACTCTATTTTATGGATATCTATCCACAAGAGAACTTTATCCCCTATGTTGTGGTTTGTGGATATCTCTCCATGAGAGAAATCTATCCCCTTTGTTCTGTTCTACTCCAAGCTTACTATTAACACTGTCTCAAATTTGCACCAAACCTTATCACAAGGTTAGCACAAATATGCTCTATCTCTTCTCACAAATTTGTCTCAATGTTGTTTCAAGTCTTCTCAAGACTTGCTCAAATCTACCTCAAAGCTACTCCAAGTCTTCTCATAATACTTGCTTAAATCTGCCTCAAAGATGCTCCAATTCTTCTCACAAGACTTTCTCAAATCTGCCTTCAATCCTTCTCAAAATACTTGCTTAAATCTACCCTCAAACATTCTAAAAATACTTGCTCAAATATTCCCTCAATCCTTCTCAAAATACTTGCTCAAATCCGCCTTCAAGCCTTCTAAAGAGACTTTCTTGAATCTCCCCTCAAGCCTTCTCAAAATACTTGCTCAAATCTACCTTCAATCCTTCTAAAAATACTTGCTCAAATCTACCTCAATACTGCTCATAGAACCTGCTCAAATTTCCAAATATTGCATGCAAACAAAGCTACAATCTCTTTCCAAAATGCTTTCTTCAAATAGACAATATTCTGCTTAGAATTTTTTTAAACTTTGGAACATATAGAGAATGATATGCAATATCAAAACCCCAATATGTTATTCACATTCACAAATATTGCATTCAACTAATCCAATATCTATCTCTTGCAAAATCCCTTTCAAATCAAATCAAAACAGTGTATAACTTGCTTCACAAAATTGATCTATCTTTCTGTTGGCAATTTTGCACCATGCCACATTAAAATTTTGATGAAATTTTGTTGAATATTTTTTATTGTAAAAGCGGTAAAATATATTGAATCTATGTTTCAGTATTCAGGCTAGTATAATGTGTTGCAGTTCATTTTTATGTGTTAATATTCTTCTTTGTTTTTCATGGGTTTTGTGCTGGAAATAATGGGTGTTACAAGGAAAATTGGTTGTGGAAAATGGTGTGACAAATCGGTTGGAATCACCCAAAGACTTCAAAAATAGTGCTTAAATATTAAGGGAAAAGTGGATGTAACAGCATTTTCACCCCAAGAGAAGGGTGAAAATTTGTGTCACCATTCCTCGGGGCGAAGGTGACATTGTTTTTTAAAAAATGGTAAAAATGCATTCACCCCAAAAGTGGGGCGACAAACCCATTCGCCCCACTTTGGGGTGAATGTAAAATTAAAAAGGAAAAAAAATTGCTAAGTTTGACAAAATGACTTTCACCCCAAGTGAGGGGCAAAAATCCCTTTCGCCCCTCCTTGGGGCGAAAACACATTCAAGTGTTTAAATTCATGGTGGGCCCAAAGTTGAAGAGTGAAAACAATAAAAAGGAGTGCGTTCACCCCAAAGGTGGGGCGAAAGCATCGTTCGCCCCACTTTGGGGTGAACATTATCAAAAATGGAGGATGATTCGCCCAATCAATGCATTGAAAAGTCAATTGAACTTTCACCTCAGGTGAGGGGTGAAACTCCCTTTTGCCCCTCCTTGGGGCAAAATCTCGATGATGGTGAGTTCAGAGATGCTACGTCATGGGTCTCACTAAAGTGCCACTCATGAGATGATTTTTACCCTCATTTTGGATGAAGTCCAAGCAAATATAGTAAGGCACCAAGTTACGACATTAAAAGATTAAGGTTCTTTCACCCCACATAGGGGTAAAACTATCTTTCATCCCTCTTTGGGGTGAAATCATGGGGGAGTGAAAGCATATGTGAAAGAAGAACATTGGAGGCCCCACAATGGCGCATATTAAAAAGGGAGTTTTAATGGTTTCACCCCAAGTGAGGGGTAAAAATCCCATTCGCCCCTCCTTGGGGTGAACGTATATTCCAAGTTTAAGAAGATTTTTGAAAGGAATAAGTTAGCAGTGCTTTCACTCCAAGTAAGGGGTGAAAGTCCCATTCACCCCTCCCTGGGATGAAACGACATGAAGATAGTTAAAAGCATTGAAAATAAAAATGAAGGCATAAAAAGGTGTTTCGCCCAAGGGAGATTGTTGTTATGGGATGAACGTGATGAAATGAATTAAGTTGTGGGTTGTGTATTCAGTGAAATTATATGGAGCAATGCAAAGCATGACTCAGAGGTGCATATTGAGTGAAATTATAAAAATTATTGCTTTGGGGGTGCCCTCTCCACTAGGAAGCATGAATAAGGAGGAAGTGATGAAATTCAAAATGGAGCACTTTCACCTATCACTCTATATTGGGTGAAGTTGATTTCAAGCATTAAAGAAGACTTTTCAAAGGCACCAGGATCAAAGAATACTACAAATTTAATAATGGGGGTGTAAGAGGTTATTTTTCCCAGTTTCATGCTAAAAAGGTTGCGGGATTAAGGATCACAGAGTGATTTTCATGAGTTCCAAGACATTCTGGACAAGGGTGAATTTCCAAGGAACAATGGAGGTATCAAGTCAATGACCATATTTGTAGTTTTCTATGCATCGATACCCAAAGTTGTTGATTTCCTAAGAGTTTTCCCTTAAAATCTAGATCACTATCACAAAAGGAAGATTTTCAAGAATTTCAAGGAGGAATTTCTTCACAAAGGTTCCTGATCTATAAATATTTTGTCTTTTATGTATTAAATGAACAGAGGTGAAAACCTCTATAAATACTAGACATTTTCAATGTAAAAGAGGAGGATAGACACTCTGTAGAAAAACTCTTCAAGTTTTCTACGTAAATAGAAGGAATTTGGCTTCTGATTTTGCAAGCAATTTTTATGTGTGATTTCTTTCTATTCTAAAAGCATTTCTATTTTATATTCATATTCATTATCTGCTAAGTTTAAATTCTACATCTAGATTTGAGCACTGCTGGTGAGGGAGTGAGTACTGGAATGCAGTCTTGGAAGTTGTCTCTATAAAATTGTAAGTGGATTCTCTTGCCTTATTTCTATTCTATGTTGCTATAACGCTTGATTGGAATTCCTACTGCTAGTCTATCCCCAATCCTACATCTCTGGCCTGTGGCTATATTTCCCATTTCTTTCTTATTATTTCTAATTTCTTTCCTGCAACTCTAAACTTCAAAATAGTGTAGGATTAGTAAGGGAGCCAACCCTCTTTGGAGATTGGCATGGAGGACATTTATTTTCCTTCGACCTTTCAATGTTGGTCGTGTCTAGGGTGCACAAATGTATGTTTGTATTTTAGGTAGATATTTGACCAATAGTTTTTGGCATGCTCGATGGGAATCATAAGTCTCATATTGAGAAATATATGCAATATTAAGGTCTTGATGTTCACCTTTGTATTGTTAAGTTAGAACATCTAGCGACTCAACTATACCTAGAAGCCTCCGAACATGAAGTCGATGAAAGTTGTACTTCATGATCACAAGATCGAAGGCCAAAAATTTTGAAAACCCCATTGAGTTCTATGAACTTGACACCCAAAAATTAGGAGAACATCCCAGATTAGTCACCTCGCCTCATACATCAATCACAACATCTTCATAGATAGCTGGTGTGTTTTCTATTCCTTCAAGTCCAGCTAGTACTACTACTAGCATCCCACCTCCTCAACCTCACACACTAGTTCAATATGGCTCAAAACCCACCACCACAACAACCACAACCACCAAGGTAGTTCCCAACATGGAATAGCTTAGGAGCTTTGAATCTACAAGCATAAAATCTAGTCCCTCAAGCAACATTGAAGGCTTTGCCTACCTATGATGGTACTAGTAAGATCACTTATGAGCATATCCAAGATGTGGCTTCTTTGGCGATAATCCATGGCATCGCAGATGAAGATATTATGGTAAGATTATTGGTGTTGTCACTTAGAGGGAAGTTGTTGTATTGGTATCAGTCCTTGCCACCCACTACTATTACCACATGGGACCAGTTGGTAGAATTGTTGATCAAGAACTTTCATGAGCAAGCTGATCCATTTTCCTTACTACACCAATTTACAAATATCCAAAGACATCCACAGGAGGAAATAGTGGATTTCAATGTCAGATTCACTCAAAGTTGGTAGAGAGTCCCTGATGGCCTTCGGCCCACTCATGAGCAAGCCATATTTTACTATCTCCAAGCCTTTAACTCTGATATTGGTATGGCTATCTGACAAGCCAATGTCAACACATTTCTAGATTTGTACATGCAGGTGCAAAAAGTCGAGGTAGATCTGATTGCCATAGGTAAGATTCCACCGAAGGTAACAATACCCATTCTTCCTGATCTTCCATAGCATCTATATTCTAGTGCATTTTCATAGCCTATGCCTTCTATGTACCCTATTCCCTCATGGAGCTCAAGTCCACCTCAAATCACTCTAATTCTAGTTCCACAACTCCAATCACCTACACCAGTTGTTCCGTAGTTGCTAGCCCTAGTTTTTTTCTATCACTACCAATGCCACTTATTCCATTATAGTTGCCTCCTCCACCAACGCCTCTACCTCTTCCAGCACCTCCTACACCCTCAAATCTTGATCCCTACATGAAGATATTATAGGATATGTAATCACTCAATTCAATAGTGAGGACAATGTCGAATGAAATTACATTCATTAAGAAGAAGCAAGTTGAAGCTGACTTTCGATCAAGGAGATTTCAAACACCACCGATTACTAGAGAACAACTAACTGCTAGCAAAGGTCCTGAAATAAATACAACTATGTTGGCAAATGAAGAAGCTAGTACATCGAAGTGGGCATATTGGTGTTCCACTTGTAATGATCCTCATGGTGAAGATACGTGCATGGTCCATTTGAACTATGTACAAATATTAGCGAAAAGTTTTTTTGGTGAGAAAATCAATATGATAATAGAAGTTGATCATAATTTTATGGTCCCTTCCTTGGAGCAAGTTTTAGTCCTTACGAGGGCTGGAAAGAAGTCGGTGACTGTTGATCCAGCAGAAATGGAGCCATTGAAGGTTCCCACTGAGCAAAAGGTACAGGATGAAAAGGTATAGTCACAAGTGAAAGCACCTAACACAACGACTAAATAGCAAGATTCTATCTTGTTGAAGGATCTATTGCCTAAGCAAGCTCAAGAGAAGTTGTAGGTGAAGGCATCAACTTCACAACCTACAGCCGCTCAAGTACAAACTGAGGCAAAAGAACAAGCCAAAGAATACCTCAAGTACCCATCATTGACCAAGCGACAAAGGGTAGAAGCTACTCAATAATACAAAAACAAATATGAGCCATCCAGTGAAGAAAAGGTCCTAGGTACTTCTTATTATAATATCATTGAGGAGATGAAGAAAATCCCTACAAAGGTGAGTTTGTATGATGCACTACAATTACCTGGACAAGTTGACCTATTGTAGGAGTCTCTCAAGTCTACGAAGGATAAAAAGAAAAGCCCCACCAAAATAGTGTTAGCATAGACATTGCCAACCTCTACCATTGGTAAGAATAGACCACCTCCATTCTATTTGTCTCTTAGAATGGAAGGGTGGATCGTGCATAATTGTATGATTGACTCTGGTGCTACGACTACTATCATGCCAAAGGTAGTATGTGAAGTCATGGGGATGGAGTACACAAGGAGTAGTCCAGGTGTCTTATAGTTGGATGGAACTCCAGTCAAAATAGTGGGTGTGATTAAATATATTCCTATTGTTCTACACAACATGTCGTAGATCATTGTTATCCAAGAAGTGGTGGTGGTTGACCTAGAACCATACTTCAGCATGTGTCTTTCGAGGGAATTCACAGCGAAGCTAGGAGGATATCTTTCCCTGGATTATTCACATTTGGAAATTCCTTTTAAGGGAAGAAGAATCCAGATCTATAATGAAAAGCCATCCACTTTTCATATAGAAAAACTTGAAGAAGAAGAAAAGCCCACAGGTGCAGTTAATATGATGACAGAAGAAGTGCAAGAAGTGGACTTGATGGAGGAAGCCCTTGGTGAGCTCCACCTGGAAGATGATTTTTCATTGATGGATTTCAATGCAATGGTGGAAACCGATATCGGTTGTTATACCATAACTAAACCCAAACAGATTGAAGAAAAAGTTTTTGACTCCCAAGATTAGGTCTTCGATCAATTATGGAAGCTATATTTTGATGGTGCAAGATGCAAGAATGGCGTTGGAGCCGGAATTGTTCTTGTTTCTCCTTCAGGGTTACAAAAACCTATTCATATCGGTTAACTTGGAGCTGCACGAATAATGCCACCGAATATGAAGCATTGTGCCTTGGTCTAAAGAAAGCTAAAAAGTTGGGAATAAAATAGTTGCAAATATTTGGATATTTTGAGCTCATCGTCAATCAGACTACAAACAAATGTGTGTCAAAGCAACACTATTTGAAGGCCTACCATAACAAGGTATGGGATTTGTTTGAGTCCTTTACAACACTAAATATTCAAGCGATTTCACGGGAGCAGAACAAACATGCAGACATCTTGGCTTCCCTTGGTGCTAATTTCTCTCCCGTAGAGCAAGTGGTCAGGAGACCAAAGACTGTGAGAGTGATTTATAGACCTTCGGTCCTCGATAAAAATATTTATTGGCAAGTGTTCGATAGTGATGAACAAATAGTTAATTTCTTTATTAAGGAAGTTGCGAGCGTAGAAGAAAGAATATTGGCCGAGGAGGAAATGGAAGGAATGATTCAACTGAAGAATAACCACATTCCTAGGGGACTAATTTCACTTGAGAGCTTGTTCGATCAAAATGACAGGGCAGAGAAACATAAGATCAAGGTGGATGCAAAGGAGTATAAGGAAATGCAGTTGGAGTCTGATAAGGTCATTAAAGTCGAAACAGACTGTACGTCAGAGGAGCTCGAGGATATTAAAAATCTGTGTTATGAGTTTCTAGACATCATCGCTTGGAGCTATCATGATCTGAAAGGATACGATAAGAACGTGATCCAGCACACCATTGAATTGCAAGAAGGGGTGAAGCCTTTTCGGTAGAAACAATGACCTGTCAATCCTAAAATTGAAGTGCTTATGAAAGTAGAGTTGCTAAAAATGTTGGAGGCAAAAATAATTTATCCTATCAAGCACTCAACATGGGTGGCAAACTTGGTTCCAGTTGAAAAGAAAAATGGAGATATTCGCCTATGCATGGACTTTCACAATCTGAACCAAGCATCTTTGAAATATCACTATCCTTTACCGCAGATCGATCAAATTCTACACGTAGTCATTGGAGCACAGAGATTTTCATTGCTTGATGGTTTTTTTGGCTACAACCAGATCTGGGTGAAGGATGAGGACCAACACAAAACTGAATTTACTACAAAATGGGGCACCTTCACCTATCAAAGGATGCCATTTGGTCTTTCCAATGTTGGCGCCACCTTTCAGAGAGCTATGGATATCACTTTCGGTGAGTTGTTGAATCAGATTATTGTAATTTACCTTGACGACATGACTATTTTCTCACATCGTAGGGAAGAGCACGTCTCTCATCTGAGGCAAGTGTTCAAAAAGTGTCAAGAATTTGGAATTTCCATTAACCCAAAGAAATCCATTTTTATTGTCAAAGAGGGAAAACTCTTGGGACATGTGATTTCACAAGAAGGACTGGTGATTGATCCTGCAAGAGTTGAGGCTCTCTTGAAATTACCACTGCTAGTTAACAAGAAGGATCTACAATCATTCTTTGGCCAGATCAATTTCATTCAAAAATTCATTGCTGATTTTGCTCAAGTAGTAAAGCCAATGACTAAAATTTTGAAGAAGAATGCAGACTTCAAGTGGATAGAAGTAAGAAGATAGGCATTCCAAGAAATCAAGGAGAGAATCACCCAAGCGCCAATATTGATTAATCCAGATTATTCAAAATATTTCATCCTTTATGTAGTAGGTGAACAGGAGAGTTATGTTGTTGTCCTCACTCAAAAGCAAGATGATGGGGATGAGAAACCGATTGCTTTCCTGAGTCAAGTCATTGCACCACACCAAGAGAAATATAACTTCATTGAGAAGCAGGTGTATGTTGTCATGAAATCTTTAAAGAAATTTTGGCATTTTGTTTCATAGAGCAGGATAGTCATCTACGTTATCCATCCAGATGTCAAAAATTTCATCATTCAAGGAGAGATGGGTGATAAAAGAGTAGGTTGGGTTTCAAAAATTTAGGAATACGATGTGGAGATTCGACCTACTAAGTTGGTTCATGGTTGGGCCCTCTACCAAGAATTGGCCAAAAGCATAGCTTCTGGATCGCTAGCTCCATTATAGGATGAGGTTATCGATGAGAGTAATCTTGGCCAATCAAGAAACAAGTGATCATGACTGGATAGAGGACCTTATCAAATTCTTCACATCCGAAAGATGTCCATCACATCTTGATGCCTCACAAAGGTGAATATTCAGACTATAGGTGCTTAGGTACATCTTGTTGCCAAGTGGGCTATTCCATAAAAACATAGATGGAGTACTCCTCAGATGTGTGAAAGAGTCTAAAAAGTAAAAAATCTTGGAGGAGTTCCACTTTGGCTTATCTGATGAGCATTATGTAGGAAGGCCTATGGCCTTGAAGATCATTCGAGTTGGGTATTTATGGCCTACCCTTTTTACAGATGCACACAAAGTGAGCCAAAGTTATGATAATTATCAGAGGTATGTTGGCAAGAATAAGAAAGCATCTCTACCCTTACATCCAATCTAGGTAGAAGCACCATTTCAACAGTGGGGCTTGGATTTCATTGGAGTTATCGATCCTCATTCCTCCATCAAGCATAAATATATCTTGATAGCGACCGATTATTTTACTAAGGTGGGTAGAGGCCATTCCGACCAAGAAGGCAGACCAGGCTATAGTCATCTCCTTCCTCGAAGGACTGATTACCCATTTTAGTGTACCAGATACCATTGTAACAGATAATGGGACTCCATTTATTGGGGTAAAGATCACCAAATTTACAAGTAGGTATGGGATTTATCTAAAGACTTCTTCCAATTATTACCCGCAAGGAAATGGTCTGGCCAAATCCACAAACAAAAATTTGCTTTAGATCTTAAAAAGAACACTTGGCAACAACAAAAGGAGTTGGCATCTATTGTTGAATCAGGCTCTATGGGCGGATCGTATATCAGTTAAGAAATCTATTAAAACTTCTCCTTACTCCCTGGTGTATGGAAAAGAGGTAGTTTTACCCACCCACATCGAGCTTCCAGTTCTCCAGACCTTGCAATTGTTTAAAGATGAAGATGATGAATCTGATCCAATGAGTGCAAGGTTGGCTCAATTGTTGCAGCTAGAAGAGGAGAGAGAAAAAGCATATGAGGCTTTCACCGAACATGCTAAAATGATGCAGAAGTGGTTTGGCAAGAAGATGATGAAATGCAAGTTTCAGGTTGGAGATCTAGTCCTCAAGTGGAACGAGAATAAAGCCAAGCCTAGGAAGCACCACAAGTTTGACGTGATCTGGGAAGGTCCATTTCAAGTTTCAGGGGTAAATTCAGTGAATGCATATCATCTTCAAGATATGGATGGTTGGGATCTTCCGATTCTAGTTAATGGCCTTCATATGAAGGCTTATTTTTAGTGATATGATCAGAGGTGCAAGTATGTAAATATGTACAAATTTTATTTTCTGCAAGTATTTTACTGCTTTATATTAAAAAAAAAAAAGGGGGAATATGAAGTTGACTCTACTGGAAAGATGCCAAGCTACCCTCAAGAAAAAAAATTACTTTTAAATGCTTTCTCTCTCTCAAAATTAATTTCACCCCAAAGCAGTTTTTTAAGGACACATTATGAGTTTTAGGCAGAATTAATTATTTATTATAAGATTTTTAGCAGGTATTTGAAGGCTCCAAGGTTAAAAATTTGATTTACTATCAAAATCCAAAAGAGGTATTAGCTCTGTATGAAGTCTTGGGCAAGAAAAATTTTAAAATCATAATGCAGAAACTAGAAGCGCTTTCACCCCAAGGAAGAGATGAAATTCCCATTCGCCTCCCTTTGGGGTACGTGTATTTAAATAATGGAAAAAATATGAAGAGCACCAAGCCAATTGTGCTTTTGCCCTAAGTGAGGGGCAAAATTCCCTTTTGCCCCTCATTGAGAAAAAATCATATGCATCCGAGAATCACGGTGATGATCAAAATGGAGTGGTCAACAGTACTTTCACCTTATGAGAGGGGTGAAACTCCCATTCACCTCCCACAAGGGTGAAGCAACATGGAAATATTTTAAAGCATGGGGAAGCACATTTCATATTTTCAGGTATTGTATGTGAAATTAAGATTGGAACAAATGAGAAGATAAAGATATAAAAAAAAGTGGGAGAAAAGAGAAAAGAAAATTGTGTTCATCCTTCTTTCCTCCGAAGATCAAATTTGTCCCTAAATTGTTCTGAGAGTGATGTTAAGGGATCTCAACAAAATTATTTAAATTATTTTTTCAGCAAAGGATGAATAGTTTTATGAGTACCAATTGGAACAAAAATTATAAAATTCCAATTAAGTGAGCGTTGAAAAATAATTTTAAATGAATTTTAAAATTATAAAAGAAAATGAGGAGGGAAAAAATAAATAAAAATATACAAAAAGAAAAAGCAAAATTAAAGCCCCAAATTAGAATATTTTTTAATAAAATAAAATCAACCCTTTTTCTAAAAATATAGGGAGAAAAGGAAAAGAAATAATTGTTTTAAAAGAAGGATTTTTGCCATGAAAGTAATCAAACAGGTGAAAGGCATTTTCAGAAAGTATAGCATAAGAGGAGAAGTACCCTCTCAAGGTGATTTTACAGATCATCACATGGTGGATTTTTGAAAGCTCTTGTGGACATTAAAATACATTTTCAAAGCGATCAGTTGGAAACATGCCCTTGAATTTGCATTGGGAGGCATTTTGGTATTCCTAAGAACCTAGATCTCACAACATCGAAAGCAAGAACACTCATTGGCCCAAATGTGGCAAGTGATCTATTTGAGACAGCCATTAAGAAGTTAGGGCACACTATTTGAGGGTATAATGTGATGAAAAAACCTAGTTTAAAAAAGATATTGTAGCGTGTTGAGGTGAATGCATGTTAACACATTGGTAAACGTGTTGAGTACGTGGACCAAGGCACACATATTTTTTATTCAGAGAAGAAATTTTTTGCATTTACTAGGCTAGTTGAAGATGCGCTCTAAAAATAGAATAGGTAAAATCATCCAAAGATTAGTTTTTTTAAATTTTGTCGATGCACTTTTTATCTTTTTAGTTGCAAAAGTTGTAGAGTATTTTCAAGGTTACTAAAATTTACACCATGGATAAGAAAATTGTAGAGGTTAAATATCCCATAGAACCCAAAGGTGGAAAAAATCTAAGAAATCTTGAAGGAATGAAAATATAAATTTTCGTACTCTAACACAATGACAAAGGTCAAGGACTACATCATCACCAATAAGGGTATGGTTAAGCTTCAACAAGATGTGGAATTCGCAATTTAGTGGGGATTGACACCAGAGAGCTCTTTAACTATTTCATATTATGTATAGTTATTCTGGTATTTGTACACACCTTTACATGCTTACCCAAAACTAGTGAAGTCGATTTCCCAATTTTATAACTTGGCTACGAGGGTCGTTCAAAGAGAAAATGGTGAAGTGCTTTTCTCTGTCACCTCCAATGCAGTAAGGGAAGAATTTGCATGTGGGTTAAAACCTTTCCCTAATATGATCTCCAAAAAATGGTATATTAATGAACAAGAGGAGAGATATGTGTCTACGATGAAAATGTGTGAGTTCATGGAGGCATAATTTATTAGAGAGCCATAGCTAGGGTAGTTACCAAATCTATCAAAGGCACTTTTAGAATTTAAGAGCCCAAATATATTTTTAATGCTATCATGGGTTGTTGACCTATCTACAGACTCCACAGTCCACAAGTGGCAGGTTATGCTTACGCAGTGTATATCTCAGGTGGAGTTTTACGCTCCAACGATGATGAGAGAAGGTACAAACCTGATTTATTTTGATTGGGCTGATTTCATATATCAAAAAATGCACATTCAGTTGGAAAATATGAATACGGGAGAGGTGACTTCGTTCAAGCATACATCCTTCCTCGTCTGGTATTTCTTCTTTCATTTACATCAACATTTTTTATTTATTGTGGTTAAACAAGTTGATGAGAAAAACAAGGTTTTACCTGTTTATATGTGGACTCCCACTCTATCAAGGAGGGAGTCATTTTATAATTTTAATCGCTTATTTTTGGGGCCCACCATTGAGCTGATTTGTGGCAAGAGTGAAAGGGTGTCGTAACAGATGCGAGAAGTGATTGTTACCACAGAGAAGGGTGATATATTTTTGCTCACTCAAGGCATAGTTGTACAAATTTTTGGCTTTATGGGCAAGCCATTCCTGCTTCCCTACTTCACCATCGAACATATTTTTGCCATGGAGGTGGTGCACAAGAATGATTATGTGAATGATGTGTATGGAGCAGGGCACGGTAAGAGGACAACGTGCATGATGCCTTTCAAGTTTGGTAGTATAGAAGTGAACCAGGTTGGCCAGAATAGGTTACTCACAGAGGCACTCCAGGACCTGGGTCTAGTGGAACTACCGCAAAGATGGAGATATGACCCATTGGGTCATTTTTTGGAAATAATTAAGGCCAAGCATTTTCATTACTGCCCACAGTCGGATATTCAGGAAAATCGCAATAATTTTGAAGGGCATGATTTGGAGTGGCATGTTGAAGCCATGATGTCACTTCCACCATGGCATGACTTCTATGAGCAAGAGGCTGAATATAACCCCGTAGTGCACAAAGATCACATTCCTCCACCAGGACTATTTGGCCAGATGAAAGAACAGCTGCCTACGTGGTCTGAGGAGAAAATCATAAACTGGTGGATTATGCGGGTCCACCATGGAAAAATTACATCGACCTATGGGTTGAAGATGGATGAGGCATTTTTAGAGGCGTATGATGAATTTGTTAACATCTATCAACCTATCGCTTTCTCCAAGGTCGTACCTCAAAGTTTTCAAAAATCTGATAGCGAAGAAAGCATGGCTGAAGAAGAGCGCCCGATAGCTGAGGAAGCGACACATGAGGAAGAAGAACAACAATTTGTGTTTAAAATAAGATCTCAATGGGGGCAAATTGAGGTGTAAAAGAGGCATTTCATTTCCCAAAGGTGGTAAAGAGGCCAAGAACCAATGTTGTTTCCTCATCCACTATTGCAGTTTCTATGACCATAGTTGTTGCGGTTGTAGTAAATCCTCCTATGTCAGCAACAACTGCTCAAGTTAGCATCACCCAAGAGTTCCCATTAATAGAAGAGCAGTAGTTGGATCAACATATGGAGATCGTAGACCTCGAGGTGGAAGTAGAGAAGCAACAAGAAGAATCTATTTTGTAGCCACCTCCACCATCGACTCACACGCCCACACTCGAAGGTACATCTCCTCTTCCCTCTTCTTCCATTCAGGAGCAAGTAGTGGCTGTCAGTTCATTTTCCTCAGTTCCTACATATGTTGCCCCTCCATTTGGTATACCTTTCATTTCCATTTTGCTCCCTACCTCTCACTTGCAAGTCACTACTGCTCCTTCTTCTCTTCCCCTCTCTTTGGCCTCCCTTTCTTTTAGTTCATTTGCATCAGGTCCAAATCCATTTTTGCATCCCTCACCTTCCATTCCTATCACTACTTCCACTATAGTTGTAAGTATGCAAGCTCCTCCACGAGTGAGCGTAACTACAACTGAGCCTAGCACTTCCATCCATTCCATTATTTTGGTTCCCCCTCTCATTTTTATTTCCTCTTCTTCCTTTGAGCCTAATCGTTCATAGTTTTGCTCCCTTTCACACCATTTTTGGAGATGCAGGCACTACCCGAGATCGAGGTGATGCCTAAGAAATCCATAAAAAATTAATCATGCTCATCTCAGTTCATCATAGTGGCTGAAGAGCCATAAGAGAAAGGAGGCACTTGCTCCAACTAGGCCACTCAAGAAAGTCACCTTCGATCCAGTTGCTATGGAGGCTCACACTACTAAGATAATTCCCCTGGTCCAAAAACCACAAGGAGAAATGATGCCAAGCAATTATGCTTATGATATCATGATGGAGGACCTGACAAAGATTGATCCTACTAAAAAATGGGGAATATCCAAGTTGATATGAGCTCAGTTTATTTGCACGGTGAGTATTACAAGCAGATATTTTATGATGTCAAGGCAAATATTATCGAGCTTGAAGAAGCTTTGGTGGAAAGTAGAGTACAACAGGAGAAGATGGCGACGAAGGTTGAACAATGGCATCAGTAGGCAAGGGCTCACCAAAAGGTAAAGGATGTAGTGGAGCAGTAGGCACAGGAACTAAAGATACAACTCGATTCCATACATAATCAACTAGCAGAGAAGGCCATACAAGTTGTGGGCTTCTCTCAGAAGATAATTAAAGAGGCTCACCTTTGGTTGGCTCAAAGTTGTGAGAATTTGTGGTAAGAGTAGTTCTGGTTCTGCAATACCTCTATGAGGCCTGAATATAGATTCAATTGAGCCAGCAGGTAGTGGATAGTATTGAGGAGATGCTAGAGCCACATTTGGAGTTGGCAGTAAAAATCCAAGCCCTAGCTCAGTCTAATATGCACATTCACCCCATGAGTGACATGGATCGAGCCTAGTCTACTACCAAGGTTACGTTGCATAGTTACTTCCATAGGTTGGATCTAGTGAGAGAAGGCAGAAAGCTCCTTAACATTCAATGAGGGGGCAACTTTTTTATTTGATGCTCTCGCTGACATGGGATTCCTAGATTTTACAAACGAATGGGGTGAGCCACTACCGAAGGAATAGTTAGAAGTAGCCTGGAAGAATTTTGTGGAGGACACATCAGAAATTGATAGGTGGGAAGAGCCAATTACTGAAGAACAAGTGTTGTCACTCATGAAAAAATTCACTCGCATGGAGTTGTCCTTGTTTGAATTAGCTCAGAGATCTAAGTGCCTTAGCTTGGAGGATACCCAAAATCTATGGTACATTTATGAGTCACTCAGTGTTCCTTGCCCATTCACCATAGATTCTTGGGCTAAAGTAGTTATAGTTTATGAAATCACCTGTGAAAGTTTGAAGGAACAGGAAGAGTAGGCCGTAGTAGAACAATTAGCAGTAGAGCAAGCAGTATTAGAACAGGCAGTAGCAGATCAGGTGGTGGATGAAAAAGCAGTAGTTGAGAAAGGGTATAAAAAGATATCCAAACCAGAAGCACCGACCAAGGAAACCCATAAGAAGGACCACTAAGAGCCCAATGGATAAAGGCCTGGGATCACTTGCATCCATGCGAGTTGGATACCCCGAGAGCCGCCAGAAATATTGGTAGTTTTGCACTATGCCACATTAAAATTTTGATGAAATTTTGTTGAATATTTTTTATTGTAAAAGTGATAAAATATATTGAATCTATGTTGCAGTATTTTGGCTAGTATAATGTGTTGCAGTTTATTTTTATGTGTTAATATTCTTCTTTGTTTTCATGGGTTTCATGCTGGAAATAATGGGTGTTACAAGGAAAATTGGTTGTGGAAAATGGTGTGACAAATTGGTTGGAATCGCCCGAAGACGTCAACAAAAATAACACTTAAAATATTAAGGGAAAATGGATGTAACAACCTTTTCACCCCAAGAGAAGGGTGAAAATATTTGTCGCCCTTCCTTGGGGTGAAGACGACTTTATTTTTGAAAAAATGGTAAAAATGCATTCACCCCAAAAGTGGGGCGACAAACCCATTCACCCCACTTCGAGGTGAATGTAAATTTAAAAAGGGAAAAAAATGCTAAGTTTGGAAAAACAACTTTCACCCCAAGTGAGGGGCGAAAATCCCTTTCGCCCCTCCTTGGGGTGAAAACACATTCAAGTGTTTAATTTCATGGTGGGCCTAAAGTTGAAGAGCGATGACAATAGAAAGGAGTATGTTCACCCCAAAGGAGGGGTGAAAGCATCGTTCGCCCCACTTTGGGGTGAACATCATTAAAAATGGAGGATGATTCACCCAATACGTGCATTGAAAAGTCAACTGGACTTTCACCTCAGGTGAGGGCTAAAACTCCCTTTCGCCCCTCACTAGGACAAAAGCCCAACAATGGTGAGTTCAAAGGTGTTGCATCGTGGGTCCCACTAAAGCACGATTCATAGAACGATAATGTTTTTTCCCTCATTTTGAACAAATGCCAAGGAAAGGCAATAAGGTGCCAAGTTATGAAATTAAAAGGTTAAGGCTCTTTCACCCCAAGAGAGGGATGAAACTACCTTTCACCTCTCTTTGGGATGAAAAGCATATGGGAAAGAAGAATGTTGTGGGCCCCATAGTGGTGCATATTGAAAAGGGATTTTTAATGGTTTCACCCCAAGTGAGGGGTGAAAATCCCATTCGCCCCTCCTTGGGGCGAATGTATATTCCAAGGTTAAGAAGATTTTTGAAAGGAAGTAGTTAGCAGTTCTTTCATCCCAAGCAAGGGGTGAAACTCCCATTTGCCCCTCCTTGGGGTAAAATGACATGAAGATGGGTAAAAGCGCTATAAATAAAAATGAAGGCATAAAAAGGTGTTTCATCCAAGGGAGATTGTTGTTATGATTATGGGATGAATGTGATAAAATGAATTAAGTTGTGGGTTGTGTATTCAGTAAAATTATATGGAGCAATGCAAAGCGTGACTCAGAGGTGCAGATTGAGTGAAATTATAAAAATTGCTACTTTGGGGGTGCCCTCTCCACTAGGAAGCATGAATAAGGAGGAAGTGATGAAATTTAAATGGAGCACTTTCGCCTATCGCTCTATATTGGGTGAAGTTGATTTCAAGCATTAAAGAAGACTTTTCAAAGGCACCAGGATCAAATAATACTACAAATTTAATAATGGGGGTGTAAGAGATTATTTTTCCTTATTTTGTGCTAAAAATGTTACAGGATTAAGGATCACAAAGTGATTTTCATGAGTTCCAAGACATTCTGTACAAGGGTAAATTTCCAAGGAACAATGGAGGTATCAAGTCAATGACCATATTTGTAGTTTTCCATGCACCGATGCCCAAAATTGTTGATTTCCCAGGAATTTTCCCTTAAAAGTTGGATCACTATCACAAAAGGAAGATTTTCAAGAATTTCAAGGAGGAATTTCTTCACGAAGGTTTCTTATCTGTAAATATTTTCTCTTATGTATTAAATGAACAGAGGTGAAAACCTCTATAAATACTACACATTTTCAATGTAAAAGAGGAGGATAGACACTCTACAGAAAAACTCTTCAAGTTTTCTACGTAAATAGAAGGAATTTGGCTTCTGATTCTGCAAGAAATTTCTATGTGTGATTTCTTTCTACTCTAAGCATTTCTATTTTATATTCATATTCATTATCTCTGCTAAGTTTAAATTCTGCATCTAGATTTGAGCACTGTTGGTGAGGGAGTGAGTACTGGAATGCAACTCTGGAAGTTGTCTCTACAAAATTGTAAGTGGATTCTTTTGCCTTCTTTCTATTCTATGTTGCTATAACACTTGGTTGGAATTCCTATTGCTAGTCTATCCCCAATCCTACATATTTGGTCTGTGGCTATATTTCCCATTTCTTTTTGTTATTTCCAATTTCTTTCCTGCAACTCTAGACTTCAAAATAGTGTAGGATTAGTAAGGGATCCAACCCTCTCTGGAGATTGGCCCAGAGGACATTTCTTTCTCTCAACCTTTCAATATTGGTTGCTTCTAGGGTGCACAAATGTATGTTTGTATTTTAGGTAGATATTTGACCAACACTTTCTTGCAAATATGATCTCAAATATCAATCACACTAATGCACAAATTTCTCTCACAATATTGATCTCAAACACTTTCACAATTTCTTTCAATATCTCTCAAACCAATGCTCAAAAGGTTTCACAATGATGCACATATAGGTCTCAAACCCTAACTCAAATATTTTCAATAATGCATACCAAAAAACCCTTTTATCTCCACCTTATGTTCCATAAACATTTACTCAACAAAACACCTTAAACAAGGAATGATATGCACATACCTCTTATTTTTCTCTAATGAAGATATGCCTCAAAAACCTGTCTCACAAATAGTTGATCTTTCTAGTACCACTTCAAGGGTTAGATAGCAAAAGTACTCTTTCAAAAACTCTCACATGAACTTTCCACCATACAAGAATTACAATAAAATGTCAATCCACTATTACACCTTATTACTCCTATTCTTGTATGCAAAACATATTTTTCATTTATGCACTTTGCACAAATAAAAACTATATAAAGCACTCTTAATATTTGTGTTTTGCAAAATAGAAGGCCTTTTAAAACATATATTTTCACTTAATATTTTAAAAAATACCCTTATAAATCCTAGGTGCAAATTTAAACCTTACTTAATTCAGCCCTTATGGCTCCCTAAAGGTAAAAATTAAAATTTGTTAACTTAACCCTTATGACTCCCTAAAGGTAAAAATTAAAATTTATTAACTTAACCCTTATGACTCCCTAATGGCCAAAACATGTTTTATTAATCTCAATTCTAATGGCACACATAAAAAGAACCTAACCCTTATAACTCCTTAAAATCAAGCAAAAAATTTAATTAAAAATTTGCCCTTACCACTATTGCTACCACGGGGATTTGAGCGCACAACCTCATGAAGCCCATGCTCTATCACAAGTTAGAGCACCGCGTGGGTTAAATTTCCACACAAGAACCTTTAAGCACAATGTTTACTATCAATTGTCGCAAACCCTTGTTCAACAAAAAATGGTGAATCAAACTATTGTCATCGAGTCTCGATATTGAGACCTCATCCGTGGTACTCCTTGCATAGGTTTTGCCTACCACCTGAGCTACCCGCTCGGATGGAAACCAAAATACACTTCTTTTATTTGAAATTTTTGTGTTGTTCATCTATCTCCAAAGCACATGCATCACCTTCTTATTCCTTGCTACCTTCGCTTGATATTTGTGCGATGTGCTCGTGAATGGATGAATGCCAATATTGATGTCGATTAATCACACTTCATTCTCATAAAAAATATTTTTATTTCCACCATAAATATGCACTTGGAAACATAGGAAGACATCGGCACTTTTCCACTTAGAAGGATATTTGAATTTTGGTGCCCATGTAAATTCAAATAATATTATTCTAATATTTAAAGTTTTAATTTAAATATTATAATTAATCCTTTTAAACCCTTTGTCTTTTGCCTTGGAAACTTCTTCAACTTTGCAATTAATGAACATTTTTCCAAGGAGCTTTGTCTACCTTGTCTTCCTTTTTCAATGGAGGTATTTGCCTTGCAATTTTAATATTTCAACATAGAATATGATTTTCAATCATTTTACCTTTGACATCAATGACAACAAAAATAGTCAAATTTTCCAACAATGCCAAACACCAAGAGGAAGGCATTGATGTCAAATATGGCCTACAAAAAGGAAAATAAAAATATTTTTATAAATAAATTTTCCATGAAACTTGGTACAACTTCAAAAAAAATGACAAGGAAAGACTTTGATATCACACACAACCTAGTAACATTAGATATATAGGTTAACATGGTATTGTTGAAATTCATGCATACATCGGTCGAATATAACATTAGGCATCTTATGGAGAATATTATCTATTGAAAACCAAGAAGAAATACATGGAAAAAATTTTAAATGTGAGATGACCCAATTTGAAAATAGCAATATTTAAATGTAAGACACCCTAAAATATAAAAAAAAATTGTGATCTAGTTAAGCAATTTTGCAAAGGCCATTTAGAAATATAATGAAGGCCTTCATGTTTGAAAAAGTGCATAATTGAAGGATTCATTGATGATTCTACCATTGACATAATTAGGATACACAATATTCCTTTGGTCAAAGGTGTTCTTGTAGATGAGTTGGGAGATTTCATAAGGAAATCAAATCAATGGTAGAAAATATTGCCTAATCTATATTAGGTATATATAACTATTGATCAATCTACAAGCTCCAGATAAAGCAACTAATATAAAATGGAGAATTAGAAGTCATATTAGGAACCATTGTTGGTTTTATACAAATCAAAGGCATCAAATTAGAATAAGGTGGGTACAAAATACTTGGAAATACAAAGTTATCCTCCACTATGGATAATTTAGCTTGAGATAAGAAATAAAATATAAAAGCAAGTTGTTTAGGATTATAGAAAACTGATTGATAATATTTTTAATCAAATCAATTAAATACATGTTCACTTCAAATGGGTTGGTATCAAAACTAATTTGAATAATGAACAAATGGTGAATAAAACCAAAACACATACATTGAAAGAAATTGTTGAATATAGGAGGGAATTTTTCTTGATATTTGATGCTTATAATAAAGAAGTTCTTGGAAAATTTGTAGGTCTTTTTCAAATTAGGATGCAACTCCCAAATATGATAGATCTCTTGAACATGGATGATAGACAAATTGAAGATGAGAACAATATGGTTGATGCAAGAGTGCTCAATATGGATAAACCATATTTAAACTTCATCAACAAGCAACTTTAGATTTGGTCAATACGACATTTGAATCAAGGTTATGCATAAGGGATTGGACTCAAAATGTACTTGTAAAAAAATAGTGAATCCTAATCAAAATCAAGGTGAATCATGGTGAATCCAAAGCAAATCAAATCAATCATCTTCACACCAAAATTTGGGGCATTTGAAGCCCTAAAAATTAATATCATATTTGGGATAACTTTTGACCTATTAAATCACCTTATAACTTCATAAAAACACCACAATTATATCAGGCTTGAAAAGATCTTTCCAACGAGTACAAATATACCTATATTTGGATATATATTGTGGCGAATTGACCCTAAGAAAAAAATTGGTCCTAAAAATTTTAGGTGAATGGGCCGACGTCGAGGGTCCTCATATTCGCCAATTTTTAATTTTAAAAATCCTAATATTCGCCCAATTGGTGAATATTCGCCACTATGCGTAAAACTGATTTGGATGATATTATAAGATGAATTATAGTTGGATCCACTTCTTAGTGAGCTTTTGAACTACCATCTCCCCTTAGTAGAATAATTCAAACAAATAGTTGAAGTTACGTATTAGCAAGATCATGGCTTAACCATCTTCCCTTGGCAAGAAAATAATTGATAAATTATCATGTTTGTCTCATAGATCATGAGTGTCCTAAAGTGGATTTTTTAAAGGAAAATATATAAATATCTAGTTTTAGAATTAATTTGTTGGGAGAAATAAGTTATGAAGTAGTTTTATTTGATTATTTGTCATAACCAATAAAATTATGATTAAAAAATGAATCAAAGGAAAAATGGTTCCACTTCAATTTTTAACATAAAGCACATTGTATTTAGAAATTAATTTTATGTACAATTAATAAATACATTTAATGTAATCATCTTTAAATTTTTTGAGACATTTATGTGATGTTGGTATTTACTTTATTTCAAATTTGTTATTCTTGAAAGGACTTCATTTCTATACTAAATATGTAAATGCTAGTTTATTTTAAGTATTTCTATAACCTAAATGGTTTCTTATGGATCCTTAAGGGAAGTGATAAATCACTAAAAATTCATCTATTTATTTTTGCATCATATAAATATATGCCTCTATTCTTTGAATAATCAAAACTAATAACCACAATTTCCTAGAGAAGGAGCCATCCTTCGATAACCTATGGAGAACTTCACTATCTTATATTATTTTCTTGAAGTAAATTTATTTTCTAAATAAATAAAATTTAAAACCAACAAGTCCTTTTTGATTCATTATTATATAGATCCATATTTATCTAGGTATATATCAAATAGGCTTATGACCAAAAATAGCCATATGGTAGTTTAATTCCTATTAAAGTATGTTGGATTAGCATTCATTCACTTGATTGTGTATTTTGTATATTAATGCCTTGCATTTATTATATTTCTAAATATATATTAGCTCCTAGTTGTGATGTATAATACTTATATTACTTGTTATAAGAAACCAATAGCTAGTAGTCTCTAGTGTTAAATTCTTACTCTACATTACCTTCCCAAGAAAATAATTGATTAAAAAATAATTATTTGTTGATAATTATGAGTGCATTTGATTCAATCTAAGGCAAATATGCATCTCAACTAAGTATCCTAGGCACATAACCCTTATATATGGCTACCCATATTTATTATACATTGTTGTTTTAGTCCTTATGTGGATGTGCTATTTTTATTTCTTGGTCAATATTTAGAGAGAAATGATAAATGTCAATATCTAAAATTAGTTTACGTAATTGAGTACATTGAGTAGAGTAAAATACATATTTGTTATAACAATATTATTTAACTTAGATACTTATAAAACTCCTTACAAAATAAAAAAGTGATATGAAAATGTTCTTTTGATCAAATTTTCATGTATTTAGAGTTGTATTTGCTCAAACATAAAGTAGCATGGTTATAACATAAAATAGTTGTCTATTCCATCTAGGTAACATGAAAATATTTATCATCAATTAAGTATCTTGTAGTATACATAAACAAAGTAACTATCAAATGAACAAAATTGTTGAGATTGTTAAAACTTCAAGTGCACTCACAAATACAAATAAATGTTATTTAGAATTTGTACATAAGGATCAATAGTAAGTTTATAAAATTATATGGATCCACCAAACTATATCATAGTATATATTATGAAAGGAAATATTAATAAAGTTGGTTCCTTGTATTCTTAATATATGTAATTATGATGTTGTTAGTGCATGACTAGAAAAATACATTTGAAAAACCACTACACATCCACCACATAGGTAATTTGGATAGAAAGACTTATTCCTTTAGAGATTCAAACTATGTGTATGTCTATGTGTACCCTAGAGAGAGAGAGGTTATGAGCATGTTTTTCATAATGATCTTCCCAACTCTACCTAGCTAACCTAATTGAGATGATGATGGATGTTATTATGATGGTCTTGCATGTTTTCAATCACCATTACATCCCACCAA
Organism: Wollemia nobilis; assembly: GCA_028583015.1. Classification (NCBI taxonomy): domain Eukaryota; kingdom Viridiplantae; phylum Streptophyta; class Pinopsida; order Araucariales; family Araucariaceae; genus Wollemia; species Wollemia nobilis. The sequence goes on from JAQPPZ010002765.1 coordinate 569,004, forward strand.
CATCAATTATGTTTGGGATAACTCCTATTCAATATTCATAGTTCACTATTTATAGTCCTTATTCTACCATTTTTATTTCAACACGTATTTCAAATATAAGTTTACTTTGTTAAAAAGAATATCAAGCTAAATAGTTTTTTTTATAGATAGAACATTAGACTTAGTCCTATGACAAGGTATAGAGAGAAGATAACTAGTCACCTCATTTGGGAATATAATCAAAGCATCATAAGTATTAGAATAAATCCACAAGCAATATGTATGTCATCAAAAAGTTCCTTCTTTGCACAATGTTGACATAGTCTAGGATTTATGTTGTAGCACAAAGCAAAGATAAAGCTTGCATTTGAGCATTTAATTACTCAAATAATCAATAAATAAATCATAAATTAAAAGAAAAGTAAAGAAAAAGTAGTGAATAACAATATATTAAAAAAGTATGGATTGTTAATAGATCCATTGTACTCCATCTAAGATGATAATGAAGTTTTGACATTGTCGATAAATTATCATAGTCCATGATGATCAAATTCTAATCATGGAAGTCATATGCTTTTGATAATTGTTTGAATGAATGACATGTTTAGGAAAAGTTTTATTTTTGGATCTATATATTAAAAAATTCTATATGATGTCAATGACAATAGTTTCCATGCTAGCATATGTTAATCACCAATATCATGCTTAAAACAAGTTTCTAATATTTGTTATAGTTAATATTTTATCGTTTATAGTATGTATGATTATGAAGTGTGAAATAAAAGTAGGATTTAATCCAAGCTTTCCATTATACAATCTGAATATATTTCAAATATTATATCTCTATCTTATTTTGACATATATTTCAACAAAAAAAGCATGTTTTTAAATTTAGTCACATATTGATAATAACACCTAAAATTTTAGAAAAATTAAATGTGATTTAATTATTTTAGAATAATTTAATAATAATTGTGACATAGCTTGCAGTAATAATCGATATAGGGACTAATAAAGAGATATCAATAATTTTTTTTAATAATACTTCTTATACACATTTACCATGGGGATTGAACCTGGTCACATCACCGATAATGCAAGTGGCATCCTTATCAGTAGAGATATCATTAATTTCCAACTTGATAGATGTACGGTGCTATAGTACCATATATAAATTTACCTATATCCTCTCCTCTAGATTCATGAATGACACCTTTCATATTGAAACTAGATGTGATTTCACAAGACTATTTTAGCTTATATAGTGTACATATATATCTCAAATCTATGAAAATAGGTATCCACCCTAATGTTGATACAGACCTCCATCATTAAACACAACAATTCTTAATCATAGTAATTTTTCAATAGTTGGTTTGTTATTCATAATACCTTTCCATGAATATAATAAATTAAAATAGGTGAGCATGTAATATCAAACAAATGGAACCAATACAAGGTATTACATCTTGCTTAATTTGTTTCCACCACTACTAAAATATATGAATGCTACCACTATTTCTTGAATATCAATTGATCATTGCTAACATTTATTGAATAATAAGATACATTATCATGATTACTCTTATGGTCCAAATTTCAACTAGCTTGACAATGGGTGAAGAAGCAATGAAGAAGAAAAACATCAAGGAATTGCAAAAATCACAACATTACCTCATTCAACATTTAGTTTGAGTGATGTTGGCATGGCCAAGAGGATAACATATGATCCAATTGATTAATTATTGGTGTAAACATCATATCCTCTTATATTAGACTAACAATGGAAAGACAAATCATCTTCTTAGTGTTAATGTACCTTTCCATCCCTTCTCTTGTTACACCCTCCTTCATTCTCACTAGTCATCCTAATGAATTACTACCAAGTTCTTCATTGGAAATATTCTTAACATCCATAAATAAAATACCTATTGTTTTGTTTACACACATACATACGTGTAGAGAGAGAGAGAGATATATATATTGATATAAATAAAAAAGAGAACATTCCTATGGTTAATGAGATTTATCAAGGATTTTTTTAATTGGTAAAGGGATTTTGAAAGGATCTCGTAACCTTGTACAAAATGGAGTCTAACTAAAAAAAAGTACTCCTCAACAAAACAAAATGAGAGTCATCCCATTACATGTTGTTACAAAAAACACAGTAAGCTTAGGAAGTCCTTGCAGGAGCAGAATGGAGCAACCAACAGGATCATCGAAAAAGAACCCCAGGCAGGGGTAATCTGTGAGATAGGAACAAAAAACATACATCCAAAAGCACCAAGAACCACCAAAGAGTCACAAAACATGCTAATATTGGTTTACCTAGTTTCATGGCCATGTTTATTTGCAGGCTCTTGAATTCCTCCAATACCTCGAATTGGTCCTTGTATTCATCTAGGAGAGTCTCTACTTGAGAGAGGAGAGAGGAGTTCATCTTGACCACTCTCCTCATGGTCTTCATAATATCATGGAGATCTTGGAGATGGTCACGTTCGGAGAGGTTAGGCAATCAAGAAAATCTGAATCCCAACAGAGGAGAAGGTTGAGCAGAGATATCCTCAATAGGGTGGCTTTTCTTAGGTGCAGTCTCCGATTTAACCTGGAAGGAAAGAAAGTCATCAAAAAATTTGTTCTCAACAACAATGGGGGCCTTACATTTACTGCTGCTATCTTTGCTCTTGGTGGAGTGATGGGACTCAAATTTTTGTGTGCCCAAATTTCCCTCTAGCTTTACGTCAAAGTCCAAGGCTCGATTGGTTTTGAGAGATACAAAAGTGTCTCCACTAGCTCTGTCAGCATCATCCATAGGATCCATGGCAGAGACCATCGCTCCCATAGCTCTACGAGTGTTCCACTCCAGAACATATCTATATAACACCAGGTGAAGGCCATGGTGTAGGGGAAAGGATGAGACCCCTCTCTTGGCATTCAATATTGATCGTTCAACAAACTAAAAAAGGTACTTCAGGATTTTGATGGTATTTTTCCTCGCAAGTGGTTGAGGAATGCCAAATAGAATCTCCTCAAGACCGCTCCAGGGTTGTCCAACATAAATTATTGGAGGACCATCACCATCACGATGCCCCATAGCTTCGGGATCATTTCCCATAGAATTTTGCCCTAAATTGAATGCTTATCTGTCAATGATTTCTCCTTCATTCAAAATTGTCATTACCTCAACAAGAAGGTCAGCGGTAACCATAAAACTTAAACCATGAAAAAAGGTATGTCTAACATTCCACGTTTGCACAAACTCTAGGAAATGAATTTTAGGATTTAAAAATAAAATTACTTTATTTTAAGGTGGGATTATATTTCATTCCATGAAAATATTAGCCAATTGATTTACTTTTTGTGAATAAATTATAAATTTTTTACTAAGAATTAATTATTTAGGATTACAAGCACACCCTTTTTATTTTAATATTTGTTTATATTTCTTTTATGAAATTTTATTTTTTAATTAATTATATGGCATTGAAATGGGTCTCATCCATTTACATCATGACTATATTACTATAGTATTTCAACAAACAAAATAGTGTTACTAAAAGTATCATTTATGGATGTCTCTCTTGAAAATAATTAAAACTAGGTCTCTATGTAAAGAGGTCATGCTTTTAGCCACTTAAGCCCGTACCATTTGATAAAAACGTTAAAAATTCATCCATATAATTGGAATTTATAAACAATTTGTTATCAATTATTTAGTTTTACTTTTGATAGGGGCTTGAGCTACTTTCAATATGATTTCATATATATCATGTTCATTTAAAGTGTTTCATTTTATCCCATAATTATTTTGATTTTAATTGATGAATCCTAAATCATAAGTATCATGTTCATTTAAAGTGTTTCATTTTATCCCATAATGATTTTGACTTTAATTGAGGAATCCTTGTGTTTTATTTTTTTCTAAAAAATAAATAGCAAGTTAGTCATACAAAATTACTAATGGATGCTTTAGTTTAACTTACAAGTTAACTCATAGTTGCGTTATATTGGATAATGTGTTGAGGTCAATTTAAGATATTCAACATTTTTTGTTACCTTTTATCTAATATTCCTACTAAGTTCTAATAATATTTTTTACAAAATATAATTTTGTGTCTTTGAATATTATTCCCATGTTGTTTGCTACTCTAGATATGATATATTGTTATATACTTTCATGGTTTTGTTTTACAAATGATGTGATCTATAGATTGGTAAATATAGCATAGTTAAATAGGTAGAATATATTTTTTATGGCCTTTTAATTATTGACCATGTTTAGTACCACTTTTAAATATGATAATTTGTTATAGGCTTCTTTGAAAGCCATCTAGCAAGAGTAGTAGTACATATGAGAGGTTGCCATAAATTTATTTACAACTTGATTTCTACATGCTGAGGAGAGAAATTGAACTAACCATGCACTAAATTTCTTATAAATTATTTCCATAACCCAGTTCCACATTTCTTTAGGAAATAATAATTCCAAAGGGATTTCCAAGTATCGAATAATTATTCCATATGGGATGATCATCTACTCAGCAGATGAGTTGCATCCACTATGATTGGAAGAAGTATAGAAGACTTCCATTTTAGAATGGTTGATACAAGAGACAAAGACATCACAAAATAGTTCTATACAATCTCTTTAACCGTTTCTACCTCTTTTGGGTATTTTGAAGGAAATGAAGAGAATAATCAAGAAAATATGAGTTAAGAGCATGTTTATCTCCAAGAAGCTTAATACTGTAAATGAGGCCATCAGATTTACCCTTATAAAGAATATATCCAAGAGCATTGGTAGCCAAAACATACAAAAAAGGAGATGTTTGATACATCATTGTAGAGAGGAGGGGGATAAAACTCTATTCACTTAAAAATAAGTTGAAGCATCACCAAAGAGCATACCAATTTGAATATAAAATTTTGGACCAAACCAAATTCAAGAAAGCATGTAGAGTATAAAATCCCATCTGATTCTATCATATGCTTTGCCAAAATCTAACTTAACCAGGATGCATATTGAATTGAGTTGATATCCCATTGCATTGTTTTCCAATCCATCATAATATCATCTAATATATACTGGCAAATAAGAAAACCATATTGTTTTGGGTAAACAATAGCTTGTGCAACAGGTTTGATTTTTAAAGCTTTATATTTAGCTATGATCATGTATGACACATTGATGAGGGTAATTGATTTCCAATTTAAGATTTGGTTACAAGTCATTCCTTTAGAAAGAAGTTTTATCAACCCTACATTTATATATGCTTCAAGGGATATATTATGGAGAGCTTACAAGTACACATGATAAATACTTGAAGAAAGGATATGTCATAATTTTTTATAAAACTCCATGGAAGATCATCTATACTAGGAGCTTTGTCATTCTTCATAGAAAAAAGAGCATTATGTAGATCATTCACAGAAATAGGATGTTCAAGTTGATCCTAAATGACGAGGTCTACTAGGGGTAATTTGTTCCTATAGATATTCCATTAAGATAAGTTGGATGCCATCTCTAGGATTTGCTATAAAACACTTAGAGAAGTGGGTTGCAAAAAGATTCATGATCTTATTGGTGTCAAAGAAGGAATGACTTGAAAGATCCTCTAACTCAGTATTCCTTTCAAAAAAAAATTTATGCCTGAGGTAGTTAAAGAAAAATCTAGTTCCTTATTGCCCTTGGAAATCTATTTGAGGTGAGATCTAATATGCGTCCCTCTTGCATGTTATGACTCATAAACTCTTGCTTGATTTTCAGCATTAGCTAGATCACTTTGAATAGTGGTATTAGAGAGTTCTTTCAAAAGTATGGAATAGAGATGAAAGATCTCTTTATGAATATGGTTCTCTTGAATCTTCCTCCTCCTGACAACAAAGCACCCATAACATCTAAGAGAAGAAACAATATTCGAAATAGTTATTTCAAATCATTTTATCTAACTAGTATTACCAGTTGGTTTAAAAAATTGTTCCAAACATGCTCAATGAGGTGGCAATATGTAGAGCTATTAAGGTGGGCAATATTTAGTTTACATGAAAGTGATATTTAATCAGGGGAGACAAAGGAAATTTGGATAGAAGATAAAATAGGAAGGTGGTCAGACAAAAGTTGTGCGAGAAAATATGTGAACTTGGTCATAGATGAAGAATTTATCCATAAAATAATTATTGAAATAAAATATAAGAAAATATGTGAACTTGGTCATAGATGAAGAATTTATCCATAAAATAATTATTAAAATAAAATATTTCTAGATGAATAAGCTTCTTGGCAGAGCCTTGACGACAATTAGATCACGTAAACCAATTATCTCTATGAAATGAGGTGTTACCAAAGAGGAGGTCATGCACACCTAAATTATTGTGATAAAATAGTCAGTTACCAAATTTAGCACTTGAAAGGGGTTTCCTACCAACCCAACTTTTGTCACTAAGATTTTCAATAATATTAGTCATATCCTAGGATCCATTTTGCAAGAGGGATAAACTAGCCATTCCTAGAGGGCTATGCAGCTAGGAGGGTCATTAGGAGCATAAATAGAACAAAAACCAAGAATCTAAGAGTTGAGAGCCAATCTAACCCAAACACAATGATTAGTAGGATCTTCATCATGGTCCAAAATAGCATAAAGAGACCTAGATATGGAGAGGGCAACACCTCCTTTACCATTGGTATGAGATGTAGTAAAGTGGATGAATATCCCTAACTAATAAATTTCATATAATAGGATATAGCCTGACTAGTGCCTTTTAAATCTTCAAGAAAAAAAATGTAAATATAATTATCTACCACAACCTTTCGAACTTGAAACTTGTGATAAAGGAGGAAGATTCCCCTAACATTCCAAGTTAGAAGATTTAAATTCATGAAGGGTGATTTGGAGGCTTCTCGACCTCATAAATTAGAGACATTAATTTATTTTTTTTGAAATACAACAATTGTGAATTGTCCAAATAGGTTGGAACTAGATTTTAGGCAACTTAAGATAAGGATTTAGCAAAATATTTGATAGATGTTTTTTTCTTCTATCTAGAAGGTATGCTTTAGGGGGGTTCGATGAATGTTATCACTTACCTACCATTATCCACCAATCTATCAAAGGGATGTCTCTATTGGGGGCCAGTGAAGGAAAGAGAGCTAATTCAAGGTCCAAATCCAAAGGGGCTTGGGAATTAATAGGAATATTTATGGATCTAGTATGTGATGTGGAAGAGCAAGGGGATTCTTTGGGGGTTTGGTTTGAGGAAGTGGAGAAGGGTTCTTGAGAGTTGGGAGATGTTGAGGATCATTGACAAGGAGTTTTTTAGCTAAATTTTGAGTGATGGCTTCTAGATGAGGGTCATTAACACAAATTTTTTCAGTTATTTTTGAGTGGTAGCTTCCATTTGTTTTTTTGGTAATTTTTAAGTAAATTTTTATTAAGTGTCCAACTTATCTATAGCAAAACTAGGCATTGGATAATTTTAGGTAGATGTGATATTAATTAACAAGGAAACTGAGCCCATTAAGATTGAGGGAGGGGGCAATGACTTGAATATGTCCATTTCCACCCAAATGTGGGGGTGAACTCTATAATTAGACAATTTTTTTAAACAAGGTGAGACCACAAAACTTTATTAAAGATAACAACAATTTTAAAAGAGGTGACAAGAAAGAAAAAAAAAATGTTTTATCTAAAAAAAATATTTTGTCCTAAAAAGACCCTCTACGTGAAAATCCAATTACCAACCTTCAAAATAGTTTTTGCAAATCCATATTGGAAAACGTTTGGGAAACTTTGTACCCTTTTCTGTCCTCTCATATTTTTCCAAACGTATTTAGCCTTTTGAAAAGTTCAAACTCAAAGATTCTCCCATAAAACAACAAGATGACAATGTGTTCAAACAAATCATTAACCACTTCAACAAAACAAATTAAAGAACCACTAAACCATGTTTAGCTCACTTTGCATGTGATTGAGTTTTTGCTATATCAAAGTTTTACAGGTCAATGATGGAGTCCTCTTATACGCCGTGGGTCTACAAAGGGATTAATCATAGAAAGAAAAGGGACAGAATACTACGTATAACGTACATACTATATATGCGTTTTCCTCCTTTCATTGTGCTCTCCAATACGTACAAACTATATATGCGTTTTCCTTGTTTATTTCTTATTATTAATTTTTCATCCGTACGTGCGTTGCTTGGTTGACGTATATCAACCTTTACATGAACATTTCACTTGTTAACTTGAATGGCGTGAAGACGTGTCAATAACGGAGTTGAGGAAAGCAAAAAGTATATCACTTGGAATCTGAAGGGCACTCCTCGTGAACCCCACTCTGGCGAATCGTACTCATCACCATAATTTATAATTTTTTACTCGTTGTCGTGTGAAGTTAAACCTGTCCCATGCACATAACCTTGTCGCGCATTTCCTTAAAACGCAATATGTCGAGACTATCCCAAAAGTTGTCCGTGAGGCTATGGATTGGTAATGTGGGCACTTTTCGAGAGAAGACCTATGTTTCAACCTTGCGGGCGTGTCCATGCATAGCCAGTAGTCCGATTCGTATATTTTGCATGTTGTATTTGATTCACGACGATCCTTTTCCTGCATATCCGGTGGTCCTCATCTCCTTTTCCTGCATGTCTGGTGGTTATTATCTCCTGCTGCGTGTTGACCTAGATTGACGATGATGGTACAACCTCTATGCATCTGGTGGACCTCATCTTACGTCGTGTTGACCCAGATTGACGATGATGGTACAACCTCTATGCATCCAGTGGACCCCATCTTACGCCGGGTTACCATTAAATCGAGATGGATAGGTTTGTTGGATGTAGTCGGTGATGGTTGAAACCCTGCCTTGGCAGCTAAGAGTTAAGTGAATTGGTAATTGTATGTTTGGTCACTTAAGAAGAAACTTAGGTTCAAACTTTATTGGTATGTTTCTTGAAAAGATAGTAGTCTGATTTGAATCTTGAATCTTTTAAGTATGTGTCTGCCAAAGTGACCGTAATGTACAAAGTAATAGTCTGATCTGAATCTTTTGAGCGTCTCAAACTGATGGTGACTTATGGATCCTAAGTGATGGGTGATCCCCTTCACATTAGATTAACAATAACAAAGTGGTATAGACTTGTTGAGAGTAGCCCTTGTAGTTCCCTTCACATTAGATTAACAATAACGAAGTGGTATAGACTTGTTGGGAGCAGCCCCTCCGGTTTGAACCTTGCACTTGACAGTTACTAAAAAAAAAAATAGTGGGATGTAACCAACTTTCCTATGTATAAAAAAAAATATTATTTTATAGAACTATCCATAAACTATTTAAATTGGATATTTTTTAAAGAAAAATCTAGATTATATTATATTATTAACGAGAACATTACATGTCGTCGGAATAATCCTCCGACTCGATGTGGTATTTTTATTTCTTCACAAATATTTAAAAAAAAAATGATAAATGTTAATATCTAAAATTAGTTTATGTAATTGAGTACATTGAGTAGAGTAAAATACATATTTATTATAACAAGATTTTTACCTTAGATACTTATAAAACTCCTTACAAAACCAAAAAGTAATATGAAAATAGACTTTTGATCATTTTTTTTTTTATGTATTTTGATGTATTTAGAGTTGTGTTTTCTCAAACATAAAGTAGCATGGTTACAACATAAAATAGTTGTCTATTTCATTTAGGTAACACGAAAATATTTATGTTCAATGTATTTTATAGTATACATAAACAAAGTAGCTATCAAATGAATAAAATTGTTGAGATTGTAAAAACTTCAAGTGCACTCACAAATACAAATATATATTATTTCGAATTTCTACATCACGATTAATACTAAGTTTATAAAGTTATATGGATCCACCAAACCATATCATAGTATAGATAATGAAAGGAAATATTAATAAAGTTGGTTCCTTGTATTCTTAATATATGTAATTATGATGTTGTTAATGCATGACTAAAAAAAATACACATGAAAACTCACTACACATCCACCACATAGGTGATTTAGATAGAAAGACTTTTTCCTTGATAGATCCAAACTATGTGTAGTGTATGTCTATGTGTACCTTAGAGAGAGAGAGGTTATGAGTACCTTTTTCATAATAATATTCCCATCTCCACCTAGCTAACATAACTGATATGATGATGGATGTTATTACTATGGTCTTGCATGTTTTTAATCGTCATTACATCCCACCTACATCAATTATGATTGGGATAACTCCTATTCAATATTTCTAGTTCACTATGTTTATAGTCCTTGTTCTACCATTTTTATTTCAGCACGTATTTCAAATATAAGTTTTTTTTTGTTGAAAAGAATATCAAGCTAAATATTTTTTTATAGATAGAACATTAGACTTAGTCCTATGACAGGGTCTAGAGAGAAGATAACTAGATAACTTCTTTGGAAAGAAAATTAAAGCATAATAAATATTAGAATACATCCACAAGCAATATGTACGTCATCAAAAGTTCCTTCTTTGCACAATGTTGACATAGTCTAGGATTTATGTTGTAGCACAAAGCAAAGATAAAGCTTGCATTTTAGCACATAATGACTCAATTAATCAACAAATAAATCATAAATTTAAAAAAAAAAAGTAAGGAAAAACTAGTGAATAACAATATATTTAAAAAGTATGGATTGTTAATAGATCCATTGTACTCCATCTAAGATGATAACGAGGTTTTGACATTATAGTCCATAAATTATCATAGCCCACGATGAACAAATTCTAATCATGGAAGTCGTATCCTTTTGATAGTTGCTTGAATGAATGATACGTTTAGGCAAATTTTTATTTTTGGATCTATATATTAAAAAATCTTATATGATGTCAATGACAACAGTGTCCATGGTAGCATATGTTAATCACCAATATCATGTTTAAAACAAGTTTCTAATATTTGTTATACTTAATAAATTGTTCTTTCTAGTATGTATGACAATGAAGTGTGAAATAAAAGTAGGATTTAATCCAAGATTTTCGTTATACAATATAAATATATTTCAAATATTATATCTCCATCTTACTATGACATATATTTCAACAAGAAAAACTAATATTTTTTAATTTAATCACATATTAACAATAGTGCCTAAAATTTTAGAAAAATGAAATGCGATTTAATTATTTTTTAACAATTTAATAATAATTGGGACATAACTTGTAGTAATACTCTATATAGAGACTAATAGAGAGATATTAGTAATTGCCAACTTGATAGATGTGTGGTGTTGTATTGGTGCTATAGTACCATCTAGAAATTTACCTATATCTTCTCCTCTAGATTCATGAATAACACCTTTCATATTGAAACTAGATGTGATTTCACAAGACTATTTTAGCTTACATAGTGTACATTATATATCTCAAAACTATGAAAAGAGGTATCCACCCTAATGTTGATACACATCTCCATCATTAAACACATAACATTTCTTAATCATTGTAATTTGTCAATAGTTGGTTTATTTTTTCATAATACACCACTATTGATATCTATTAATGCTACCACTATTTCCTTCATATCAATCGATCATTACTAAATTTTACTGAATAATAAGATACATTATCATGAGTACTCTTTTGGCACAAATTTTAACTAGCATGGCAATGGGTGAAGAAGCAATGAAGAAGCAAAACATAAAGGAATTGTGAAAATCACAACATTACCTCATTCAAAATTTAGTTTGAGTGATGTTGGCATGGACAAAGGGATAACAAATGATCTAATTGATTAATTATTGGTGGAAACATCATATCCTCTTATATTAGACTAAAAATGACAATACAAATCATCTCTATGAAAGGAAGTGTTACTGATTATCTCTAGGAAAGGAAGTGTTACCAAAGAGGGGGTCATGCATATCTAAATAATTATAATAAAATAGCCAGCTACCAAATTTAGCACTTGAAAGGGGTTTCCTACCAGTCCAAATTTTATCACTAGGATTTTCAATAATATTAGTCATCTCCTAGGATCCATTTTGCAGGAGGAAGAAAAACAACTAGCCATTCCTAGAGGGCTATGCGACTAGGAGGGTCATTAGGAGCATAAATAGAACAAAAACCAAGAACCTAAGAGTTGAGAGCCAATCTAACCCAAACACAATGATTAGTAGGATCTTCACCATGGTCCAAAATAGCATAACAAAGAGACCTAGATATGGAGAGGGCAACACCTCATTTACCATTGGTATGAGATGTAGTAAAGGTGGATGCATATACCTAACTAATAACTTTCATACAATATGATAGAGCCTGACTAGTGCCTTTTAAATCTTGAAGAAAAAGAACAAAAATATAATTCTCTACCACGACCCTCTCGAACATGAAACTTGCGATAAAGGAGGAAGATTCCCCTAACATTTCAAGATAGAGGATTTAAATTCATGAAGGGTGATTTTGGGACTTCTCGACCTCATAAATTAGAGACATGAATTTATTTTTGTTGAAAGCCAGCAATTGTGAATTGTCCAAATAGGTTGGAACTAGATTTTAGGCAACTTAAGAGATGGATTTAGCAAAATATTTGATAGAGGATTTTTTTCTTCTATCTAGAAGGTATGATTTAGGGGGGTTCGATGAATGTTATCACTTACCTACCATTATCCACCAATCTATCAAAGGGATGTATTTATTGGGAGCTAGTGAAGGAAAGAGAGCTAATTCAAAGCCCAAATCCAAAGGGGCTTGGGAATTAATAGGAATATCTATGTATCTAGTATGTGATGTGGAAGAGCAAAGAGGTTCTTTGGGGGTTTGGTTTGAGGAAGTGGAGAAGGGTTCTTGAAAGTTGGGAGATGTTGAGGGTCATCAACAGGGAGTTTTTTAGCTAAATTTTGAGTGGTGGCTTCTAGATGAGGGCCATTAGCACATATTTTTTCAACTATTTTTTGAGTGGTGGCTTTCATTTGTTTTTTTGCTAATTTTTAGGCAATTTTTTATTAAGTGTTCAACTTCTTTATAGTAAAACTAGGCATTGGATAAGTTTAGGTAGATGAGAGGTTGATTAACATGGAAACTTGGCCCATTAAGATTGAGGGAGGGGGCAATGACTTGGATATGTCCATTTCCACACAAATATGAGGGTGAACTCTATAATTAGACAGTTTTTTTGAAACAAGGTGAGACCACAAAACCTTACCAAGGATAGCAACAATTTTATCAAGAAATATGTGACAAAAAAAATTAAAAAAAAAATTATCTAAAGAGGATATTTTACCCTAAAGAGACCCTCTAGATAAAAATCCAATTACCAACCTTCAAAATAATTTTTGCAAATTCATATTAAAAAGCTTTTTAAAAATGTTTAAAGTTAAAAAAAAAAAAAAAATTATACCCTTTTATGTTCTCTCATATTTTTCCAAGCGCCTTTAACCTTTTGTGAAGTTCAAACTCAAGGGTTCTCCTATAAAACAACAAGATGCCAATGTGTTCAAACAAATCATTTACCACTTCAACAGAACAAATCAAGAAGAACCACTAAACCATGTACCTCACTTTGCATGTGATTGAGTTTTTGCTATATCAAAGTTTTACAGGTCAATGATGGAGTCCTCTTATAAGCTTGAGATATGCGGACAAAGAAAACCATGTACCTCACTTTGCATGTGATTGAGTTTTTGCTATATCAAAGTTTTACAGGTCAATGATGGAGTCCTCTTATAAGCTTGAGATATGCGGACTTCTTTGCATGTGATTTGAGTTATTAGTAGATCAAAGTTTTACAGGTCAATGATGGAGTTCTCTTATATGCTCCTCTAACTCTTAAGATTTGCAGACTTCTTTGTAAGGTTGTTCAAATGCCAAGAGGTTGAAGGGTTTCCAAGCAAAGTCTCCATCTCCCCATCATGAGGACATACCGTCCACAATGAGGAGAGCTCAATCGATCGCTGTGTGGAACGTTCTAAATCACAAATAATAATAATTGTAACTTTTCTACTTAATATAAAATTGTAAAACTATTATGCTCGCTTAGAGAAACTGGATATTTAATGAACCACGGCTTCGAAAGGAAGATAAATATTTATTATTATTTCTATGGATTGCAGAGTGGCTCTGCAAAGGGATTAATCATAGAAAGAAAAGGGACAGAATAGTACGTATAACGTACATATTATATATCTTGTGTGGGATTTTTCATTCCTATTAATATTGAGTTTGGGCATGTGGGGTTGGCCCTCTTGCTTTCTAACAGGTTAATGTGATATGCATAACATTTTCCATGATTAAAATTTCATTCCACGTTAATACCTATCTATCTACCTCATTTATTTATTATTAATAATTTTTTATGAATAAGTATGGTGGTTGGTTGACGTCTATCTACCTTTAGAAGAACATTTCACTTGTTAACATGAATGGCGTGAAGACGTGTCAATAACGGACTTGAGGAAAGCAAAAAGTATATCACCTCAAATCTGAAGGGCACTCCCCGTGAACCCCACTTGCGAATCGTACTCATCACCATCATTTGTAATTTTTTACTCGTTGTCTGTGAAGTTAAACCTGTCCCATGCACATAACCTTTGTCAGGCAGGTCCTTGAAACGCAATATGTCGAGAACATTCCAAAAGTTTTTTTTGTATTCAGGTTAAGTGGATTGGTAATTGTGTGTTTGGTTATTTATTAAGAAGAAATTTAGATTCAAATTTCATAGGTATGTTTGTTGCAAAGGTAGTAGTCTGATTTGAATTTTTTAAGTATGTGTTTGCCGAAGTGATGGTAATGTACGAAGTAGTCGTCTGATCTGAATCTTTTGAGCGTATGTTAAATTGATGATGATCTGAATCTTTTGAGTGTGTTTCAAACTGAGAGTGACCGGTGGTCCCCTTCACACTGGATTAATAATAATGAAGTGGTATAAACTTGTTGGGAGCAGCCCCTTGGTTCCTTTCATGTTGAATTAATAATAACAAAATGGTATAGACTTGTTGGGAGTAGCCCTATGGTTTCTTTCATGCTCGCTTAATAATAACGAAGTGGTATAAATTTTTTGGGAGCAGCCTTGTGGTTTGAACCCTGCACTCGGAAATTACTAAAAATAGTGAGAATTTAACCAACTCTCCTATGTATTAAAAAAAAAAAAACATTTTATAGAACTATCTATAAACTATTTAAATTTGATTGTTTTTTTTTTAAGAAAAAACTAAATTATATTATATTATTGACGAGAGCATTACAATACTTAGTGCTAACATTGTTGACTAGTAAAAACATAAGATGAAATGGATAATGAGCAAAGGATCCACAATTGAATATACATAAGAATAAATGTTAATAGCAACAAAAAACATTATAGCTAAATTTAGGTGAATTCTCCATAAACTATTTAAATTGAATTTTTTTTGTTAAAAGAAAAACTAGATTATATTATATTATTAATTAGAACATACAATACTTATTAACATTGTTGACTAGTAAAAAATAATATGAGATAGATAATAAGCAAAGGATCCACCAGGGTTATGCATAAGCACGAAATATCACAAATTGGTTCTATTTAGGATTTTTTTAATTTTGAAAAGGCTAATTTTGGATCATTTCACTGGGTTCTATTTGCCCTAAAATTACGGGGCAAATTTTTTTTTTGGGTAAATTCGCCTGCCATTGAAAATAATTAAAATATTTTTATTTTAATTCGCCGACTTCAAAATATAAATGATTTTGATTTTCTCGCCCAATTCACCTTCAAATTATAAATGATTTTATTTTTCCCATTCAAATCGTCTCATATACTACCTGTATATATACTGTAGTGGGTACCGATAAACATACATCACTCTGAAACAACGAAAAACTTGCCAAGGTTGAAGAGAAGTGTCTGTCGACATAAGTCGATTGGTTGCAGAGGAGTGTCGATCGGCCAAAGACGATCAACATAAGTCGATCGGTTGCAGAGGTATTGATCGGTTGTAGAGGTGTCGATCGGTTGTAGAGGTGTCGATCGGTTGCAGTGGTGTCGATCAGTTGCAAAGTCATGTCTATCGGTATTAGAGGATCAGTTGTAGAGCCGTGTCTATCGAAATAAGCCGATCAATTGCAGAGCCGTGTCTATTAGCATAAGTCGATCAGTTGTAGAGTCGTGTTTGTCGACATAACCTGATCGATTGTAGAGCCATGTTTGTTGGCATAAACCAATCGGTTGTACAGCCATGTATGTCGATATAATCCGATCGGTTGTAGAGTCGTGTCGATCGACATTTTTTTATCAGTTACAGGGTCATGTCGATTGATATTAGTCTATCGATTGCAAGGGCATGCTGATAAGCATTAATCTATCGGTTGTAGAGGTGTCAGTCAACATTTATGCAACCAATCAGCATTTATGCAACTGATTGACATATATGCAATCAATCAGGGTACATGTAACCCATCGACATGTATGCAATCAATCAAGGTACATGCAATCGATTGACATATCTACAATCGATCGACATGATTGCAATCGATCGGTATTACTACAACCGATCGACATGTTTGCAACCAATTGGTATGGATGCAACCAATCGACATGGCTACAGTCGATCGACATGGCTGCAACCAATCGACATGTCTACAACCAATCGACATGGCTGTAACTGATCAACATATTTACAACTGATCGACATGGCTGCAACTGATCGGCATGGTTGCAACCGATCGACATGCATGCAACCGATCACCATGGCTACAACTGATTGACATGTCTGCAACCTATCAACATACCTACAACCGATCAAATTTTACGTCTTAGATTGATCGTCATAAATCGTTAAAAAATAAAAGCCTTTCTTGTCGGCCTAAACCCTTTAATTTTGTTGTACATTTTTAGAGTTTGCAAACCGATATTCATGACCCCAAACACAGAAAAAATCACCATGGTTTGAAATTTTTTGGAGAAAAATAATTGCAATTCGCCACGGTTTGAAATTTTTTGGAGAAAAATAATTGGAATTCGCCATGTATACTTCTCCATATTTCGTCGGGAATCCAATACAATTCGTCTTCAATTTATAAATAGATTTCGGTGCTAACCCCTTATGCATAACCCTGGGATCCACAATTGAATATACATAAAAATAAAGAAAAACAAAAAGATTATGGCTAAATTCAGTTGCAAAATTCAAAGTGTTGTTGTACATTCGTGAGAGAACCTAGAGAAGTTTGAGGTATGCCTTTTGTATTGTCTTTTAAATTTCGGAGAAAATAAAGTAAGCAAGTCTTGAGCTTGGTCATCACCATTTACTGTCTTCTTATTAGTATGCTATTGGACCTTCTAAAGATCCTGTATCATGTGAAAAATATGATGAAGTTTATCAGTAGCATCTTTTCGAGTGTTGGAAGCTTCATAGACATGGGAATGAATGCCACCCACATGTAACAAAAGATCTAAGGTAAAGTCAGTTAAGGCAATATCCCATGGGGGAGTGGAACCAGTAAAAGCCTTTCTACATTTGAACATCCAAATATTTTGAGAAAAATGAGTCTACAAAAAACCCAAAGTTTGGGGCAATGATCTAGTTGGAAAAAGTCAAGTGGAGAAAGCGTCCAAGATCTAGAGAAAGAAGAGAATAAAAAAGTGTGGAAGACATCCCAAAACTGCTTAGTTATGTCCCAAAACAAAAACAAATGAACAATAGTTTGTAAGGCATTACAAAACTTGCATTGAGGGGAAATATGTAAAATCGGAGCTAGACTAGTAGAGGTAGGAACTTTTTGATGCATAATCCACCATCTAAGAAGCTGAGTTTTGAACCTGGTAGGAACTTATGCATAATTCACCATCCAAGAAGCTGAGTTTTGGATTCAAGAGAAACTTTTCAAATGTATGCAACAAGAGATTGTCAATAGTTATTGGTAAAATTGATTTGTCACTTCGTATTGAGCTTAGAATCCAAAGAAAAAGGATACACATTTTTTTGTTATATCCAACAAAGTTGATGAAAAAGATTTTATGATCATTAAACCATCTCTCCAATCAATCCATATAAAAAAAGTAATTGTTCCCAACTTTATAAAAACCTTACAAAATAAAAATTACAACTAAATTATAAACCTTTTTAAAATAATACGGAAGGAAAAAATGATAAAAAATTTTGGATTGTTAATCTCGAATATAAATTTTATCATAGAGGCGAGATTCTCGGTTAAAATTGTTGAGTTTTTTTTGAAAATTTTGAAAAAACTTGTATTAAAACAAAGATCAGTTACAATTGGGAGAAGACACATCCCAGCCGAAAATAATGAAAGCACATGATTACAAGAGAAGAGGAAGATTTGCAATGGATCCAAATCTCTTGAACCAAAACCAAGCTAGCTGAGAGAGCTGATAGATCTGTTACAACAACTTATCGCGAAAACGTGCAGCAAACACCAACGTCACCTCTGGCCGCGAAAAAGCTACAAGTCACGAAATCGTGACACAAGACTCCTCTGGCCGCAAAAATTCAACATGTCACGAAATCGTGACATGTCGCGAAATCGCGACAATAATCCACCCTTGGCCACGACGGAGCAACATGTCGCGATATCGCGACAACTTTTCGCCAGCGGCCGCGACAGTGCAACATGTCGCGATATCGCGACAACTTTCCCACGACGGCCGCGACGGTGCAACATGTCGCGATATCGCGACAACTTTCCTCCTTTGGCCGTGATGGCGCAACATGTCACGATATCGCGACAACTTTCCCTCGACAGCTGCGACGGCGCAACTTGTCGCGATATCACGACAACTTTCCTCCTTTAGCTGCGACGACGCGACATGTCGCGATATCGTGACAACTTTCCTTCGATGGCCGTGACGGTGCAACATGTCGCGATATCGCGACAACTTTCCCTCGATGGTCGCGACGGTGCAACATGTCGCGATATCGTGACAACTTTCCTCCTTTGGCCGCGATGGCGCAACATGTCGCGATATCACGACAACTTTCCCTTAGCGGCCGCGACAGCGCAACATGTCACGATATCGTGACAACTTTCCCACAATGGTCGCGACGACGCAACATGTCGCGATATCGTGACAACTTTTCTCCAGCAGCCGTGACGACGCAACATGTCACGATATCGTGACAACTTTCCTCCAACGACCGCGACGGCGCAACATGTCGCGATATCGTGACAACTTTCCTCCAACGATCGTGATGGCGCAACATGTCGCGATATCGCGACAACTTTCCTCCAACGACCGCGACGGCGCAACATGTCGCGATATCGCGACAACTTTCCTCCAATGGCCGCGATGGCGCAACAGGTCGTGATATCGTGACAAAAACCATCCTTAGCTTTTTCATTGATCATTGGCTCAAGGATCTTTCAAGGCCCTGCCTAATCACCTCATCTTCAATAGGCATGTCACTATGCAACTGCACTCCTACCTCTTTCGCAGCACCCATCTTAGCTAGGAAATCGGTCGCTTTGTTTAAATCTCTGCTCACATATACTGGAATCACATCATCTAATTCCCTCCATAATTCCTTGATTTGAGAGACCAGAATCCTCAACCTCCAAGCGTTCAACAAAAAGTTCCTCATGCAGTCTAGAGCTCCAACCAGAATTTGAGAATCAGATTCAAGAATTATCCTCCTGTGGCCCTGAGTAACTGCCCAAATAGAAGCAGATTTGATAGCAATGGCTTCTGCTTCATTATTTGTGGCTCTACCCAAGCCCTGTAGTTCCCAATAGAGCACTGATCCCTCATGATTTCGGCAGACCACGCCAATTTTGGCACTACCCGGATTGCCCTTTGCAGCTCCATCAGTATTGATTTTAATCCAGCCTTTGGGGGTGGTTTCCAACTGGTTCTGTCCTGTCCCTCTCACTTTTCAACTCCCTCTTCCATTGGCCCAGGACCAACCTGAGTTTCCTCTTTAGCATAGACGGCAACAGTTTCTGTGACTTTGCTCCAGATGACCTGCCAAACTCCATCGAGCGAGGAAAAGGTTTCTCTAAAAATTCTAGCATTTCTCTCCAACCACACTTGCCACCAAATGAAGTATAAACCAAGCTCCCACCCAATTTGAAGAGCTATGGATTTAAATCTACCCCGCTTCCATCTTTCCCAAATATTAGTCCGATTCATGTCACCATTAACCTGTATTTTATAATGAGAGAGCCATCGCTTCCAAATCTGACGCGTGAAAGGACACTCAAACATCAGGTGATCAGTTGTTTCCTCATTCTTGTGGCATAAAACACATTGAGAAGGGCCGATGATTCCTCTACATCTGAGATTGTCAAAAGTGAGAATACCATTGTGCATAAACTGCCAAGCAAAAAAGTTTACTTTCGGCCAGCCCTTAGAGTGCCAAATATTTCTCCAATCCTCAACCAGAAAAGAATGGGGGGGAGGCTCTGGGAGGATCTTGTCATACCCATCCTTCACTGTATAAACACCAAGGCTCCCATAGCCCCAAGCTAATTCATCCTCCTCGTCTCTCCCTGTGAGAAACCTTTCTGTCAAGATTTTGGTCAAGATGGGTGCCAACTCCGGGGGGATTGGAATTGGCCACTCCTCCAATCTCTTAAACTTCTTAAACTTATACTCCCCCAGCTGAGAAGTGTTGAAATAACTTTCAATTTGGACCCAACCCTTGGTTTCTATGGCAAATTTTATTGGAAGTAACTCGAGGAATTCAACAATGATGGGTGGGTACTGATCCCAAGAATCAGTCCAAAAACGGGCCTTCTCCCCTCTCCCCACTTTCCAAAATAGTTGGTCTTTAATAACCTGAGAGCCTAGCTTGAGAGCCTGCCACACTAAGGATCCAGTACCATCCAGAGGAAACGGCCCACCTCATTGGGGTTAACTTGACCCAAATATTTACTTGTTAGGATTCTATTGAATAAGGAAGTTGGTTGGGAAATCCACCTCCAATACAACTTTCCAGCCAAGGCTTGATTATTTAACTTGGATCCTCTCAGTCCCAACCCACCTTTTACCTTGGGCTGGGTGACTTTATCCCAACCCACTAAGGCCCACTTTCTTTTTCCTTTTGCTCCTTCCCACAAAAACTTCCTAGCCATCCTGTCCAACTCTTTCCATATTGTAAGCGGGGCAGCCAGAATAGAAAATTTGTAGATTGGCATGGCTTGAATGACTGACTGTAAGAACGTTAATCTACCACCATAGCTTAACCACTTGTGAGACCAATGATTAATTCTGTCCTTGATACACTCCAACAAATTCCTCCAAGTGTCTAATTTTAGCTTCTTGAAGTGCAAGGGGATACCCAAGTAAACCACAGGGAGAGAGGTCCTAGTGAATCCCAGGATTTCTAAAATTCTGTTCTGAAGCCTTTGCTCCAGATTAAAAAAGACCACTTTGGATTTCTTGTCATTAATGACCTGTTGAGTAGCCCTGAGATAGACATTAAGAGTATCCCTAATCGTTCTAGCTTCCCTGATGCTGGCCACTCCCATCAAACCAGTGTCATCCACAAACTGCAGGTGCGATACAACTTCATCCCCCACCCTAATACCCAATAATCTGCCTTGTTGTCTTCTCCTCAAGAAAAGTCTGCCAAGACCTTCAGCTAGAATGAGAAAAAGATAAGGGGAACAGGGATCCCCCTGGCGCAGACCCCGAGAAGCTCCAAAAGGTTGCGAAGGAAGGCCCTTGATAAGCACAGAGTAAGTCGGGGAAGAGACACAACTCATGATCCACTCAATCCAGCCCTGAGAGAAGCCGAAGGCTGCCATCATTTTAGCCAGGAGACTCCATTCAACCCTATCATAAGCCTTTGACATGTCCAATTTAATGAACATCCCTTTATTACCAGAAGTGTGCATTGAATGGATTGCTTCCTGGGCCACAACCACCCCATCCAGAATCTGTCGTCCCTCAACAAAGCCCCCTTGCTCAGAGGAGATAATGTTGTGAAGAAGAGGTTTTAGGCGCTCAACCATTACCTTTGTGATTATTTTGTATACCACATTACATAAGGCAATAGGCCTATAATCTGAAATATGAACCCCCTCCTCCCCTTTGGGAATCAAGGTAATGAACGTGTGGTTTATAGCTTTAAGCATTCTCTTATTTTCTCTGGACTCTTCAACAACAGCCCTTACATCTTCCTCTAAGCAGTCCCAGAAATCCTGAAAGAACTCAATTGGGAAGCCATCTGGACCAGGAGTTTTACCAGTGCTCATTCCAAAGACCACAGTTTTCAATTCATCCCTATCAATGGGTTTGAGGAGGGCCTGATTTTCATTCTCCGAAATAATAGCAGGTATGACAGAAATAACTTCATTTTGGGCCTCTACATCTTGAACCACACTTTCCTTAAAAAGCTTAGAAAAATAATCCATAGCATGGGAATGTATACCTGGAAGAGTATCAAAGGAATGACCGTTCTCATCTTGAAGGGTCTCCATCTTATTCATCTGTCTTCGAGCACAAGCAGTCCGATGAAAGAATTTTGTATTTCTATCCCCTTCTAATAACCAGGAGGTTCTTGCTCTCTGTTTCCAATAGATCTCCTCCTGGTTGTCAATGTCCTCAACCGCTGTACGCAAGGCATCATCCTCAACTTTGAGCTGGTCAGTTATTACTCCTTCTCTAAACTATTTTTGGACCTCATCCCAGCGGGCCACCAATGGAGCTCTTTGGGCCTGGAAGTCAGATTTATTAGAACGCCTCCAATACTTCAACTGAGATTTGACATATTGAAGTTGTTTGTGGATTCTAAACATTGCTCTCCCATAAGCTGGGCGGCCCTCTTCCCACCACTGGGGGATTTTCTCCCGAAGTTCTTCTTTCTGAAGCCAGAAATTCTCAAATCTGAAAGGTTTGTGATGGTGCCCCATCCTAGTCCCGCTTTCCAACAGAATAGGACAGTGATCAGAAACAGGGCCTGCCAAAATCTGAAAATTGATATTCCATTTTACAAACACCTCCTCTGAAAGTAGAAAGTGATCTAGCTTCACCTTCCTACTATGTGGCTCCCACCTTTTATTAGTCCAAGTGAAGTTATTGCCAGGACATTTAATGTCCACTAAGTGCAAAGCCTGGACTTGAGCAATCATGAAACGGTCCCCTAGATCCAAAAGAGGTGTTCCCCCTTCCTGGTCTCTAGAAGATAATTTAGCGTTAAAGTCCCCCGCTATAATCCAGTCTATATCTTCCCTTGATGCTCGCATGTCATGCACAGCCTTCCACTACCGCCTCTGACCCTCTAGGTTTTGAGAACCATAAAAGTTAGTGACTAGAACGAATTCCGTAGAGACATTATTCCTAAAAAGAGAAGTGAGAACACCCCTCCAGGCAAGGTGTTCTATTGCAGACCATTCCAGAGAGTTCCACAGAGTAACAATCCCCCCTGAGGCACCTTGGGCAGCCACATCCATATGACCAGCACCCCTCCAAATTCTGTGGACTGTTTTAGACATAAGATCCAAAGACATCTTGGTCTCTTGTAAAAGCAAAAAATCAGTATTGCTATTCTCTAATAATATTTGAACAACAGATTGATGGGTTCTGCTATTTAAACCCCTCACATTCCAAGATTGTATAATCATGGGTTACCCTGGGAGCAATAAGAGTCAATTGTCCTCACCAATCCTCCCATGATCAATTTGTCTCCCTGGGCTGCTAGCAGTTCCTTATTGGATCTTCTACCAGCTCCCTGAGAATTGCTATTTTTTTATCTTTTTTCTACCTGGGTTATCCCCAAAGATGGCCTTTCCCTGTTCTTCTCTGTTATCCCCATGCGAACATCCTGAGATACTATCTGCTCCTGGTTATGGACTACTAAGGCACCAGAACACACTGGCTGTGATACCTCAGAGGGATCAACAACCTGCTGAATGACAGGAGAAGATGAGAGGGGGAGTTTCCCGGGAACAACAGAAGTTTCCTTGAAACCCTCCAAGCCCTCCATAGATTGATCCTCTTCATCAACCAATGACTTAAAAATCTCATACCTATTGGCAGGCCTAAGATGAGATTGCTCCTTTCCCTCCTTTTTCTTTGTCCGTATTTTTCTTCTGAGCTGTTCAAAACCCTCTCTCTGAGCTTCCTGGCCCTGACTGGTGCTAATAGGATCTTTATTGGGTGTAGCCTTATCCTCTTTAGGCAGGTTTGGCATTCCTGAGGGGGCCTCCATATTGGCATTCATATTAATAGGACAGAAACGGGCCAAATGTCCATGCTTGTGGCAAACCCTACATCTAAAGGGTAGGGCCTCATAGTCCAACTGTTGAGGTTAAAGAGTGTGTTATTATTATTTATATGTATCAAAGAGTGGGTCTGTTGAACATGAAGAACTATAAAACTACGTCGTTGCTTACAGATGAAAATTGGAAATATAATAAACCACTCCTACAAAAGAGTGAGGATATTTATTATTAATTTATATGTATTGCACAGTGGGTCTGCAAAGGGATTAATTACGAAAACAAAAGGAACATGGAGGTAGGTAATAATATATTTTTATTTGGATAGTGTGGTAAATTTTTATTATTTAATTATAAGGTTAAGTAGTTTCCTTCAACTATAATCTTATGATTTTTTTAGGGTTACATTTATTAATAAAATTTAACATAGCCATCACATATCCACCCCACACACTGCAGAACTACACTAAACAACAAAAAATTTAACACAGAGTCATCACACCCACCCCCACACACTCACTTCGGCTGCTACAGTTTAAACCTTAAACCTTCCATATATATATTAAAATTAATAAAAAATTTATAATATATAAAAAAACAACTTGAAAAACTCTATTATATTGTCCCACAAAAACTATATATTTTCGTTACACGTCCCTCAATCACATATCTTAATTTTTTATTATTAATTCTTGTCCCTTGGTAATATTTTTTGTTCTACGTTTGTCATTTGCACATTTTAATTTTTATTATTAATTTTTTTATACTATTAAGAGAAAATAGGGTTTTGAAAGGGACCCCACAACATTTTACAAAATAACCTGCCTAAAAGCATCCAAAAGAGAAAACCACACAAAACAACCCACAAAGACAAAGAGGCACAAACAAACACAACAAGAGAGAACAAAGATGAGATCGAACAAGAGAGAACCGAGGGAGTTCTACAACATCATATCGATCTCATGGGCTATTGTTCCAGACATCTATGCTACCTCCTCAGAATAGTCTAACGCCATTTTCATGGAACTCCAAACAATGTGCTGCTTGATTTCAATCAATTTTAGGCTGTGCAAAACTGCACTCTTCCTCGTAGAGGCCTCCCCCAAAGCATAAACATCAATCACCATTTTGTCCTTATGGAAATCCCTAGGAAGAATATCCACATCAATAGGGTGGGATAAGGGGGAAGACTCATCCTCCTCCCACTTTTTAGCTAGAAAACCAGATGCAATGATTTATGGGTGCCACTTCCTTCTATATGGCTAACTGAAGGAGGACCTCCCACCTCAGGTGAGGCCATAGGAAAAACTAATGATTTTTTCGCCACATCATCAATGCTACACTTTGATGCTTTTTCCCTCATGCCTTTAGTCGAGACATGAATCTTGTGAGAAATCTTATCCGGACCAGAACCTAATGAGAACGAGTAAACATCCTCACTGCCTTCACTAGAGCTTTCAAAAGCCACCATGGCCTAGCTAGGCACAAGGACCGGTAAATTAGCTAAATATTTCAGAATTTCCTTCGCCACCATCCCCTTATCCATTGTCTCTTGCTCAAACACTAAAAGGGCCAATCCTTGGTGAAGAGGGAACTGGCCACGACCCCCTTGCACATCCACCATAGACTTCTTCATAGATTGGAATAAAAATAAGGGAATGTTCATCCATATTTGCCTCCTAATATGGTTCAAAAACATGGCATGGAAGCTACGTATGACATCATACGTAGAGTCTAGAGTAAAATAGTCCATAATGACTCTAGCCACCCTATCCTATGATGGAGACAGGGCCTTGGTGCTATAGCCATTCTAGATTATGGGTAGAAATTCCTCCCCATCTAGGAAGAAACTAATTTCTTTCAACAACAAGTGTCTATCCCTATTGTGATAGGTACCATCCAACGCCAGACCAGTAGTACGACTAATCAAATCCATAGAGATCTCAAAGGACCAAGACCCAATTCTCACCCAACCATCATTCCATATCATCACCATCCACTTGGAGAGCATCGAGTTATGCCCATGAAATTTTTGGACACACTCCAACAGACCACCATTCTTCAGAATAACTTTAACTTTGACATCAATATTTAAGGAAGTAGGTTCCAACCGAGATTTAGTAATTTTCAACTTGAATCCAAACACCTTAGATTTCCCCATATTCAAACTAACCATAACCCCCCACTCCTCAACTCCACACACTTCCACAATAGGAGACCAAAGGAGGCTACTCTAGAGCAAACAACAAAATACAAAAGGCTCCAGAGCAAGCCCAAATAAAAATAGGCATCCACCATATTCACAGATAAAGCCATGCCACACAAGACACCCTCAAAATTCAACAACAAAGGAAACCCAAGAACACCAAGAAGAACCAAGGTAGAAATAATGCTCCTCCACCCAAACTCTAAAGATAAGAGGGTGCACAACAGAAGAGAGAAACCTCCAACTATTAGAGGAAGCACAGAAAAACAAGGCTCAATAGATAAGAACACATAAACCAAGCGAAAAATTTCAATAATAAGCCAAATCCAAAGGAAAAGAAGGGGGAAAAGGAAAATGTCATCTACCATATGCCAAAACAATCGTCCACCCCACACGCAACCACCTGGCCTAGAGAAACCGAGCCTTAAGATAGGTGCATGCCTACTAGAGGTAATCACCAAGAATCACAATGGCAATGCCATGGTAAGGAGCCAATAAAAATGAGGAACAAAGCCAGGCCCAACAATGATTACCCAAAAACACATCCCAAGAGAGGGGAATAAAATTAATCTGGATAACCACCCCATGAAGATTCAAAAGGAGCTTCCACCACCACCACAAAATCCCTATAGGAGACACGAGAGGGGTGGTCCAAAATTGAACCGCAAAATAAGGCAAATTCCACATCCCAAGGGCATACATCAAAACTGGAAAGAAAGGGACAATTAATGAGGGTTGACAAGGAAAAGGCTTCCAACAGAAGCCAAGGAAACTTTGAGAAGGACAAAAATGCAAGCACCAAGGGGGTAAAAACTTTCAAAATTCAAATTTTGAAAGGGAAAAGACCCTACCTAGCACAAGAAATAAATAACAACTACCACTAACCCAACTGCAGCCACGCTGCACTCCAACCAACACCTCCTACTGCACCAAATCAACCCCCACCAAAGTAGTAGAAGAATATTCCTTCTTACAACAATTAAGGGATCTCATCATTAGAACAATGAATAACCTCTGGAGGGAAGTCCCTCTACCAAATAGAGAATCTTGGATGAGAAGCTTTGATATTTACCATTAAATTCACCATTGCATTACCTTCCCTAAACATGTGCATAATCAAAACATTATCCAGAGATCAGATAGTCCATAATTCTTCATCGATCAGGTTGGCCACCTTCCAACTAACCTGACAGGTCCCCTTGAGCATATTTATGATATTTAAAGAATCACCTTCGATGATAGCATTTTAAATTCCAAAGTGTTTAATCAAAGACACACCTGAGAATGTTGCTCTTACTTCCACAAATTGAGAGGATTGGACACCAAGGTGTTTTGCAAATGTGAGAATTAGACTTCCACTATTGTCATGGATGACCCCCTAGCACCGACCAATCTAGGGTTTCCTTTTGAAGCCCCATCAAAATTCAATTTAAACCATCCAACAGGAGGAGGGGCCCAATGAACACTTCTAGGGTCAGGAGTCTGGTGGAGGATGACCCACATGCCCAAAATCGAGTCTCTCCTCAAGAAATATTTTATTTAGGATGATTACCACCAAGAAATCCAACTCCTTTAAGGCAAACGACACATTTTCAACCATCCTCCAAATAATTCTATAACTTAATCGGAGGACCGCCCTTTCCTTATATTTGAAAACTTTAGCATTCCACTCCTTCCAAACACCCCACATCACATGAGGTAGAAGGAACCTCCAAAAACACCTAAGTCTAGGCGAGGAAAAGGGAGAAGCCCATTGAGAGATGTAGTCAAAAATCAAATTAGGAATCACCCAAGACACTCCAAGCCAGCTAAGGATGGATGAAAGCACTTCCTAAAAGACCCGACAATTGAGTAACAGATGAGAAGATGATTCCCAGTCATATTTGCATAAGTAACATCTATTAACCAGATTTAGGCCTCTCTTAAGGATATTTTCAACTGTCAAAATCTTATTTTGCATCGCAAGCCAGAAAAACATGTTAACCTTGGGGGTTAAATTCTTTAACCAAATAAAGCCAATAGGAAATTGGCCATCCCAATCAGTGCTAAGGAGCTCATAAGTCTGAATTAACAGAATATGACCCTGCACTATCTTCATTCCAAACCAATCGATCCTCAACATTCTCTTGATGCACAACATAAAGATGAAGCTCCTCCATAAAAATATTCCAAAACTGAAGATCGATGGCATTCCTCACAATAGGAGGGGGATTGGACCAAATATTTCTACCATCTAGAACCTCTATAAAATCAACCACTTTAATTAATCTGGATAATCTGGACAATTGACTCAAGTCTCTAAAATGCATATCCTCAATCAGAGGATGATCTCTTAACCATGAGTCTTCCCAAAAATTCACATCCCTACCATTTCCAACAATCCATCTGCAATTACTTTTGATGAAATCACGGGACTTAACAAGGCTATTCCAAAAGGTCGAACCACCAGTGGGGAGGAAATTCAAAATGAAGGATTCAAAATTGTACTTGGATTTCAGGATCCTACACCAAAGACGGTCAACATTAGAGGTAACCTTCCAACCAAGCTTCACCACCAAGGCCTTGTTCATCCGAGCTGCATTCTTCAAATTTAAACCGCCATCCCTCTTTCTTCTACAAATTTAATCCCACTACACTAGGTGGAATTTTCCTTTGATATGAGGACCAACCCAAAGAAATGCCTTGCAAATACTATCCAATTTCATTGCAATTTTACCAAGGAGATGAAAAAGGGACAAAAAGTAAATAGGAATGCTCTGCAATGTACTTTGGACCAACACCACCTTACAATGCTTGACCCAGAAGAGCCCCTTTCCAAGAAGCTAAATTTTGTTGGACTCTTTCAACCACTAGAGTCCAAAGAGAGTCTTTAACATGACCAAAAAAAGTGGAAGACCCAGATAAGAGGTCGAAAGAGAAGCAATCCTAAAATTTAGAATATCAATAATTTTCCTTTGCCTAGCATCTAAAGTATTGATGAAGAATAAATTGCTTTTTAAAAACTGGTCTATTGACTAGTTGCCCTCTCATAACAATCCAAAAGGGACTTAACTTCCCTAGCATGGACCACCGAAGAAACACAAGAAATAAGGGTATCATCTGCAAACTGTTGATGAGAAATCAGATTGCAAGGAGCATCGAACGTAGACCAAACTCACCACATCACCGAGAAATAGATCTTCCAAGAGCTTCTGCCATGAGGATGAATAGAAATTGGAAAGTGGGATAGTGGATCACCTTGATGAATTCCCCGACAAGAATGAAAAATCCTAGCAGGAGAGCCATTGATAAGGATTGAGAACCAGGCCGTCGAAATGCAAGCCTCCACCAACTTAATCCAAGCTTCACAAAAGCTGAATTTCCTTAAGACATTGAATAAAAATGACCAAGAGACCCGATCATAAGCCTTACTAACATCCAGATTAAGAAAAAATGCCGCTCTACCACTCTTATGGATGGAATGCATTAATTCATGAATTACAATCGCCCCATCCAAAATCTATCTTCCTAGGACAAACCCACTCTGAGTAGCATCAATCAACAATGGTAGGAGTGGCTTGAGTCTGTTAGCTATGACCTCAGATAGAATCTTGTAAACTATATTGCATAAGCTTATCGGCCTAAAATCACTAAAGGAATATGTAGAGTCTTTCTTAGGGATGAGAGCCAAGAGAGTTGAGTTCACCACTTTTGGAATAACTAGAGAACGCTGGGAATATTTGATCATCGAGAAGAAATCTTCACCACAGATATGCCAGAACTTATGAAAAAAATAGGGGAAAACCATCTAGCCCCGAAGCCTTAAGAGGTCCCATTGAATTAATAGCCACTTGGATTTCCTCATCCGAGAAAGGAGCCAAAAGTCTCTCATTCCAGACTTTAGGAACAATCCTTGGAATGGCTTCTAACATCAAACATTCCGCTTGGATATCACGAGCAGGAGCAGAACATAGCAACGAACTAAAAAAATCAATGGCTTCCTCCCTAATTTCCATCACATCCGAAGACACCCCACCATCAACCTTCTCTATCTCTCTAATTCTATTCCGACTCCTCCTACGCAATGTAGAAGTGTGGAAAAAATGGGAGTTATGGTCACCTTATTTCAACCAGAGTTCTCTGGATTTTTGTTTCCAAAAAAGCTCCTCCTCAGATTGGTTATTGTGGAATTCAGAAAGAAGGGATATTTCTTCCTGGAGTAGTTCATCAGAGCTACCTTGAGCATCCATCACGACTTCAATATCCTTTAGCTGCATCCACAATCTCTCCTTTTCTCTGAAAATATTACCAAAGGTAAACTTGTTCCACATCTTGAGATTAAATCTAAGCTTTCTTAGTTTATTAGAAAATTTAAACATCCCTTCACCAGGAATGTCTTCCTACCACCATTCCTTAACACGAGCTTCAAAATCAGGATGGGAACACCACATAACTTCAAACCTAAAAGGTCAAGGAAGAAAGGGAAGTCCGTCAGGGACCTCAAGCCATAAGGGATTATGGTCAGATCCAATCCTAGGAAGAGTAGACAATGTTGCATCACCAAACAGATTGACCCTAGAATTAGAAACAAAAATCCTATCCAATATGCTCAAAATCAAACTATTTCCTGACCTCCTATTACTCCAAGTAAACTTTACCCCTTTTAAATCCAAATCCCGGAGTTCTACCTTATTGATAAAATCAATAAAATCTTGCAAACTCCTATCATCCACAACATTACCACCATGCTTCTCAGATGGATATAAAGGAGAATTAAAGTCTCCTGCTACCACCCATGATTCATTCTAAAAGGTTTCCCTCATCTCTAGCAATAAAAGCCAAAATTTATGCCTATCAGTATAAGAATTTAGGGCATATATATTAGACATCACCCATCTCCTTTGAGATACTTTACACCAAAACAAAATATTAATCACTCGATTAGAGGATGAGATTACATGGTCGTCAAGCTTCGAAGAGTCCCAGAAGAAAAGTAAACCTCCAGAAGAACCAGATGCTTCACTAGCCATAAATCCTGAATCCTTCCACACAATATTATGCACCGACTCCCACGAGGAAGCCTCCAACTTGGATTCTTGAATACACAAAATATCAGGAGATCTCTCCCTTCTAAGCGAAGCTAAAAACATTTTTTAGAAGAGCTATTAAGCCCTCTAACATTCCATGAACACACTTTCATTGGAAAATTAAAAAGAAAGCTTCTTCCCAACCCCCCCCCAATTAAGAGGGGATTTGAAACCATCAAGTTTCAACTGTCTTTCCCCATTTCCTTCCTTCACCACAAGGAGGGCCTGACCACCATTAGCAACTGCCTCATCCATGGATTTCTTCCTTCTATATTTACTTGGAGGTCTACCAGGTTTCCTTGCCATCCCAGTATCAATACCCTTTCTATGGTGACTCCTCATTTTTGGACCAGGTGAACCTTTCTCCAAGTTGAGCTTAGGAGAAACCATCAGACTATCTGAGCCACACTTAGGGGAAGCATAAATATCCCTCGGAGAAGAATATTTCCTAGCAACCCTAGGAGTTGAGAGCTCCTTTAGGGAAGAAGAATTTCTAATAGCCCGAGGAGTCAAAGTCTCCAATTTATTAACCATTTGGTTGTATTCACCCCCTTTCGACCCAAGACACTCAAAGGAATTCGAAAGGGGAAGGTCAACAACTTGCCCTTGAGGATCCAGATGAAGAACCACTTCCAAATTATTTTGGAGTTCTAGTCTCGGAGAACCACTCACAACCAAGGCCAAACCCCATGGACTAGAAATAGGAGCCCCACTAACGACCCCTTTCTGAGGTAGAGAAGGAACAATCTCCTTTCCTTTTGAAGCCCCCTGGGCCCTTCTATGCCATACTTTCTGCTTCTTAAAAGGGGTCCTCCTAGGAAGGGGGTCCACGCGATTGCCCCCATTCGGGGCCTATTGAACAAGTGGCTTTAAAGGCTTCTTCTGAGGGTAAAATTTTTTATGGTGACCACCCATCCCACATAATTTGACAAGCCTAAGGCTTGTTTTCATAAACCACAACCTGAGCCCAACTTCCCAGGTGAGAAATAAGTTCCACAAAACTTGAAAGATCTTTCTCAATATCCACCATAATACATATTCTTACAAATTGGCGATGAGCAACCAATAGAGAAACCTTATCAAAGGAAACAAAGTCCCCAATCGAGCTCGCCACAACTCTAAAAATACTTTCATGCCATAGGAACATTGGAAAATCAGGTATTCGAACCAATAATAGCACCAAATTAACCCTCTAAAGGGTCGAGTTGAAATCAAAGCCCCATTTCCTAAGGAAGAGCCCATGATTGCCAAAAAACCATGGACCTCCCTCCAAAATCTTGCTAGAATCTTCCTCGCAGGAAAGCCTAATCAGGAAAAAGTTTTGGGGAAGGGTGGCAAGGTCCAGAGAGCCCCATTGACTTCCATATGGACAATGCCCAATGTTTAAGAACATCAAGGGGTGGCCTTCCACCAACAAAATTACCAACCAAATCCCACGAGCCTTTCTTCAATAAACAATTAACAGTGCTATCCGAAACACGAATTTGAAAAGATTCCGAGATAACCTCGCAAGGAGCAAACTCTTCACCACAAACCAAGCCAGACACCACCCTAGCATAGGATGGTGAAGGGGAAGAAACCCGATTACCCACCATCCCAGAGCAAACCTTCCCAGGGTCCCATAAAGGAGAAGGACCCAAAGCACCAAACTTACCTGACTAGAATGGATCTCCCTAGTTGATTTTAGATGCCTCCACCTCCACATCCTCACCAGACACTCTAGAATACCACAACTTTCATAATTTCATTTTTTTTAATATACTTCTTAGAATATGACTACTCAGTGAAAATACTTCAAACTTAAATAAATAAGGTGGAGGTAGTGTGGATTTTACCAAATACCATTTTAGCTTGGATAAATAGAATTTGGAATCTAATGTGATAACTTCCTAGAATGTAATTTTTATTATTAATTCTTGATTAACTTTGACGGTGACATATTGCATAAACATTTCACTCGCGAACATGAATTGCGTAAATACGTGTCGATAAATGTGGTGTCCTAAAAGGTATGTGAAACACTAACATGTCTAGACCATTCCAAAAGCTATATGCATAGCTTTATAGAACCATATAGCTTCTATAAAAACATACCTTTATAAAACATACTATAACAACAGCTTTATAGAACCATAAAAACATTACCATATGCATAGAAGTATAATAGAACCATATAAACATAGCTTTATAGAACCATAAAAACATTACCATTAAAATTCGACTTTAACAATCATTGCACACCAAAGTTAGAAGATAAAAACATTGTCCGATAGCTATTTAATCTATTTAGTATGAAACATGAAATTGTGAAAAAAAAATTAAGTGCCATAAAATAATAAAATAATAAAGAATATTTACATTTAAATTTAAATTTAAAGTATCTTTAATTATACATTTAAGTTTTTATGATGTGTTTTTTTGTGTTTTGTTGTTGAATGGTATTGTTATTATAAATTAAATGTAATGGAAGCCTTATATAAATATGTTAATTTTTTTTGAATTATTAGATGTAATACTTTTTAAAATTAGATAATTTATGCACTTTTTTAATATTATATTTGTATTTTTTAAATATGAAGGACATTTATTCAATCCTTTTAAAAAATATTATAATGTATGTATGAATTATTTTGAGTTTTTCAAACGATATAATCTATATGAAAATATGTTTAATCCAATTTTAATAATATAAATATAGGATAAAATTTTCAATTAATAGTTGGTGCTAATCTAGGACTTGATGTATGAACATGTATGTTTAGTTTTGAGTGCTTCAACTACATATTAACATAAGTTAGGTTTAGATGAACCTCTTGAGGACTGAGAAGTAATATTTTCATAAAGTGAAATGTTACTTTGAGTGTGCATCATTTGATCTAAAATAGATGAATAATTTGCTCTCATTTAGGAAGAAGTAGTGGCTTAACTTGAAAAAAAATAAGTAATCCAATGAAATCATATAACACAATTTGATAAAAAGGGTGACTTTTAGTTGGCCCCCCTTCACTAGTATAATTGATCTCCAAGGATCATTATGGTCCTTGAATTAAAAGGAGAGGAATTTAAGATCAACATTTCATGCTCATTTGAATCATCTAAAGAAGCATGGATGTAAAGATGAGCATATCAATCAAGAACCAACACATGACACTTCATGATAAGCATGTCTTGCCCCAATGTGCAAAGGAGAAATAATGTAAGGGAAAACAATTAGATTGATTGGAATTGCTTGAATCATCAGTTGACACTTAACAAGCACATACATAGATATTTCACATAAGAGTGTTTAGCACCCTAGTAGTATCAGGGAATCATATCACTATTTTGCTCTTCTTTACAAGAAAAGCATTCAAGAAATGTAACCTAATTTCTTTCCTTTCTTGTTAATGACTTAGAAATATAGTGGGTGGACCTTGAGGTAAATGTGCTACTTAAGGTTACTTCCTATTACAAGTCATGACTTAGATACCACTTACATATTTTATAAAAATCACTTAAATATCTTTATAATCCATTATATTCTATATGACCATCCACATACCTTTAATTTACTTAAAATCTATCATTTTTAATCGGAGCACCACATCACTATTTAACTATAATGTTCTTTGACAACAAATATTTTTATATCAAAGCACCATCTAGTAATACCATTCAAATGAAGGCAATACCCAATAGAGCTTTAATATTAAGATTTATTTGACCATAACTAATTGATTTTTATACCTTCGTTAGATTTTTAGTTAGAGTTGATTATAGTGATCAATATTAGTTGGCGCTCTTATCAAGATGAACTCAAACAATAAAATTCTATAAATATAACATCATTGTTGTTATTCCAAAAATCTCCCAATTAAAATTCATCATAAAATGCATAAACAACACACAACAATAATAAAATCCCTCTTCTTTCTTCCTACGAATAAATTTCAATCCTATTACAACCATTTGTTACACAAGGGTCCAAGGATACTAGAAAGGGTAATAGGTGTAACGACCCTTCTTGGTAGCACTTATTCTTGATACTTGTTTTATGTATTGATTTATGGATATCTAATGAATAATATCATTTTATGTTATCAAGATGTGTTGATAGATCCACTTTATGCTTTGGTTATACTATTTTTGAAATATCGTATTGTTGATAAAAAATGTGGTTGTAGGACTAGGTACTCTTATAGGTAGATTGGTATGGAACAACCACCAAAGTATAGAGAAAAAGAAAAATTATGGATGACATTTTCATCAACAATTCAAGGGTAAAAAAACTCTTCATATAGGTGCATTGCATGCGTATATTTATTTGGATGCACCATTCGACAAGAAGGTTGCTAATAATCATAAGATCCATCCTTAGTAGGTGGGTGATAGCATCACAATTATTGTAAAACCTCCTACTTAAGGAAAAATTTGTTGTGCATATTGATAATTTACATTAGGATTGCATTCATGTTTGAGGTATGAAAATTGTTTGGTTAGTATTAATAATGAGGTATTATTAATACTTGGATTGTTAAATATAAATGTTAATGGTTAATATTAACATTCAATGTTGATTAGAACTACTTAATAAGTAGTTAATTTTAATTATTATATTACATATTGTTAGGAGGTAATAATAGTATTGGATGAGCTAAGTGAATGGGTTGCTAATGATAATAGGCTCATATTAATTTGTAATTATATAAATAAAAACCTTAATTAGTGGAACGTTAATTCATAATAGAACTAAAAGGTGGAAAAATATTGTACAACCTATTACTAGGAGGCATTACTCTTTATACATTACGCAAAGTCATTCATGAAAGGCCACACTCAAGATTATTATTTTTTATTATATAACAAAAGGGGTTTTGAAAGAGTCCCCAAACCTTATTACATAAAAAAGGAGCAACAAAGTTTCCAAACTAACCAAAATAACCATACAATATTACCAGCCAATTTAATTGATAGAAACAAAAATATACCAGCTGGCCAACCACCCAAAAAAACAAGACCACCCACCTAGAAGGGAAGGAATCCAACACCAAAAGAACCATAGGGAGAAAACTTGAGACTTACACCAGCAAATCCAGATTGCCAACCATACCTGAGTCCTTATGCAAGAAATTTCCTTTGTGATTCTGGGTCATTGCTTGGATATCCTTGATATAGACAATGACCATCTTAAGAGAGCCATAGAGTACCCGATGCTAATATTCCAAATATATTAAAATTGAAATAGTATCATAAAAAGCCAGCTCTGGATCCATATATTTAGCTTTAGATAGGTAAACTGAAGATCTACTTTTCTTTCTACCTGGGGACTAGGTATCTTCATCAGAAATATTCAAAATTACATAAGGAGATGTATTTTGGGTCACCTTCAAGGAGCGCCTTGTGGAATTCCTGGTTTGACCACCCCAAATGCCTTTAGCAGAAACATAAACATCTCCTAAAATTTTAACCTTACCACGAGCAGAATTCCCTAGGCTTTTGTATTCCTTGGACTCTGAATCAGAAGAAGCACCGGAGGAGGGCCTCTTAGGTCTTTTGGTTTGGCCACCCTGAATAACTTTTTAAACAGAGACACCTCTATATGAATTTTCTTTCCCAAATAAAACCATACCTTCACATATAGAACCATAAAAACATAGCTTTATAGAACCATAAAAACATTACCATTAAAATACGACTTTAACAATCATTGCACACCAAAGTTAGAAGATAAAAACATTGTCTGATAGATATTTAATCTATTTAGTATGAAACATGAAAATGTGAAAAAAAAATTAAGTGCCATAAAATAATAAAATAATAAAGAATATTTGCATTTTAATTTAAATTGAAAGTATCTTTAATTATACATTTAAGTTTTTATGATGTGTTTTTTTTGTTGAATGGTATTGTTATTATAAATAAAATGTAATGGAAGCCTTATATAAATATATTATTGTTTTTTTTAATTATTATATGTAATACTTTTTAACATTAGAAAATTTATGCACTTTTTTAATCTTATATTTGTATTTTTTAAATATGAAGGACATTTATTCAATCCTTTTAAAAAATATTATAATGTATGTATAAATTATTTTGAGTTTTTCAACATAATCTGCATGAAAATATGTTTAATCCAATTTTAATAATATAAATATAGGATAAAATTTTCAATTAATAGTTGGTGCTAATATAGGACTTGATGTATGAACAAGTATGTTTAGTTTTGAGTGCTTCAACTACATCTTAACATAAGTTAGGTTTAGATGAACCTCTTGAGGACTAAGAAGTAATGTTTTCATAAAGTGAAATGTTACTTTGAGTGTGCATCATTTGATCTAAAATAGATGAATAATTTGCTCTCATTTAGAAAGAAGTAGTGGCTTAACTTGAAAAAAAATAAGTAATCCAATGAAATCATATAACACAATTTGATAAAAAGGGTGACTTTGAGTGGGCCCCCATTCACTAGTATAATTGAGCTCCAAGGATCATTATGGTCATTGAATTAGATGGAGATAAATTTAAGATCGACATTTCATGCTCATTTAAATGATTTAAAGAAGCATGGATGTAAATATGAGCATATCGATCAAGAACCAACACATGACACTTCATGATAAGCATGTCTTGCCCCAACGTGCAAAGGAGAAATAATGTAAGGGGAAACAATTAGATTGATTGGAATTGCTTGAATCATCAGTTGACACTTAACAAGAACATACATAGATATTTCACATAAGAGTGTTTAGCACCCTAGTAGTATCAGGGAATCATATCACTATTTTGCTCTTCTTTACAAGAAAAACATTCAAGAAATGTAACCTAATTTATTTCCTTTCTTGTTAATGACTTAAAAATATAGTGGGTGGACCTTGAGGTAAATGTGCTACTTAAGGTTACTTCCTATTACAAGTCATGACTTAGATACCACTTACATATTTTATAAAAATCACTTAAATATATTTATAATCCATTATATTATATATGACCATCCACATACCTTTAATTTACTTAAAATCTATCATTTTTAATTGGAGCACCACATCACTGTTTAACTATAATATTCTTTGACAACACATATTTTTAGATCAAAGCACCATCTAGTAATCTCATTCAAATGAAAGCAATACACAATAGAGCTTTAATATTAAGATTTATTTGACCATAACTAATTGATTTTTATACCTTCGTTAGATTTTTAGTTAGAGTTGACTATAGTGATCAATATTAGTTGGCGCTCTTATCAAGATGAACTCAAACAATAAAATTCTATAAATATAACATCATCGTTGTCATTCCAAAAATCTCCCAATTAAAATTCATCATAAAATGCATAAACAACACATAATAATAATAAAATCCCTCTTCTTTCTTCCTACAAATAAATTTAAATCCTATTACAACCATTTGTTACACAAGGGTCCAAGGATACTAGAAAGGGTAATAGGTGTAACGACCCTTCTTGGTAGCACTTATTCTTGATACTTGTTTTATGTATCAATTTATGGATATCTAATGAATAATATCATTTTATGTTATCAAGATGTGTTGATATATCCACTTTATGCTTTGGTTATACTATTTTTGAAATATCATATTGTTGATAAAAAATATGGTTGTAGGACTAGGTACTCTTATAGGTAGATTGATATGGAACAACCACCAAAGTATAGAGAAAAAGAAAAATTATGGATGACATTTTCATCAACAATTCAAGGGTTAAAAAACTCTTCATACAGGTGCATTGCATGCGTATATTTATTTGTATACACCATCTGACAAAAAGGTTGCTAATAATCATAAGATCCATCCTTAGTAGGTGGGTGATAGCATTACAATTATTTTAAAACCTCCTACTTAAGGAAAAATTTGTTGTGCATATTGATAATTTACATTAGGATCGCATTAATGTTTGAGGTATGAAATTTTTTTGGTTAGTATTAATAATGAGCTATTATTAGTACTTGGATTGTTAAACATAAATTTTAATGGTTAATATTAACATTCAATGTTGATAAGTAGTTAATTTTAATTATTCTATTACATATTGTTAGGAGGTAATAATAGTATTGGATGAGCTAAGTGAATGGGTTGTTAATGATAATAGGCTCATATTAATTTGTAACTATATAAATAAAAACCTTAATTAGTGGAATGTTAATTCATAATAGAACTAAAAGGTGGAAAAATATTGTACAACATATTACTAGGAGGCATTACTCTTTATACATTACGCAAAGTCATGCGTGAAAGGCCACACTCAAGATTATTATTATTTATTATATAACAAAAGGGGTTTTGAAAGAGTCCCCAAACCTTATTACATAAAAAAGGAGCATCAAGGTTTCCAAACTAACCATAATAACCATACAATATTACCAGCCAATTTAATTGATAGAAATAAAAATATACCACCTGGCCAACCACCCAATAAAAACAAGACAAACCACCTAGAAGGAAAGGAATCCAGCACCAAAAGAACCATAGAGAGAAAACCTGAGACTTACACCAGCAAATCCAGATTGCCAACCATACCTAAGTCCTTATGCGAGAAATTTCCTTTGTGATTCTGGGTCATTGCTTGGATATCCTTGATATAGACAATGGCCATCTTAAGAGAGCCATAGAGTACCTGATGCTAATATTCCAAAGATATTAAAATTGAAATAGTATCATAAAAAGCCAGCTCTGGATCCATATATTTAGCTTTAGCTAGGTAAACTGAAGATCTGCTTTTATTTCTACCTGGGGACTATGTATCTTCATAAGAAATATTCAAAATTACATGAGGAGATGTATTTCGGGCCATGTTCAAGGAGAGCCTTGTGGAATTCCTAGTTTGACCACCCCAAATGCCTTTAGCATAGACATAAACATCTCTTGAAATTTTAACCTTACCACAAGCAGAATTCCCTAGGCTTTTGTATTCCTTGGACTCTAAATCAGAAGAAGCACCAGAGGAGGGCCTCTTAGGTCTTTTGGTTTGGCCACCCCGAATAAATTTAGTATAAACAGAGACACCTCTATATGAATTTGCTTTCCCATGACCAAAAAAAATCGAGCTTTTGTAAGACACGGGCTTCGAATCTGAAGAACCATAAAAATAGGAGTTAGAGGACATCAAAAGTGGATCGAAAGTTGAAGATTTTTTTTGGTTTTCAATTTGGGCTAATGCTTCATCCACCTTCACACCTCTCTTTCCTGCAACATAAGATTATTTGAAGGATTATTTGATACGTTTTTAAAAAGTTTTGGAGGCTGAAAAAAAGAGCATGGAAGAAAATGATCTAGGAATACCGAATAGGAGTTCGATAGAGGAAGGTCTTCTCGAATTAGTGATGTAGAGGTGAATATTATCTTGAAATATTGGATGGTTTATTTGTTGTGTACTATGGCTTTGTTGATACGGATATGTAGAAGTTTATTTCTATTCTCTGCTCTATTGATGATGTTGAAGAGATTGATGGTTTTAGCTCTTGGTTCACCTATAGGTAGCATATGATTGTGAATTCTGGATTTATTCTTTTAATACTTAGCTTTATACTTTGAAATAAGTTAAGTAGAATTATTAATATCATTGTTATTAATGATTATTTACAAATATTAGTAATCAATAGCTTTTTGATTGAATGAAAATAAGAATAATAAAATTACTATTATTATTCCTATCATGTTAATATTGATGATTGGTAATCAATGATAATATTAGGATGTATTTTGGAAATAAAAATCATGTTATATGCACTTGACACTTTTTATATTATGCTTGGAATATCAAGGTTAATTTATGATATTTCAATTCATAGTTTTATAAGTTTTACTAATGATTAGGTATGAAATTGGAAAATATTATTATTTTGAAGTCTATTAGAACTTATGAGTTTTGATAACTTTAGTATGTATAGAAATAGAGTTTGC
The DNA here is from genome assembly GCA_028583015.1 of Wollemia nobilis. Lineage (NCBI taxonomy): Eukaryota > Viridiplantae > Streptophyta > Pinopsida > Araucariales > Araucariaceae > Wollemia > Wollemia nobilis. The sequence continues at coordinate 610,285 of JAQPPZ010002765.1, forward strand.
TTATTTGGAGAAAAACTTAGAGAAAGGTAAATATTGTTTAACTATGGATTTAAAAATTATAAATAGGAGGGTTTGATCAATAGTTTTATAAATGCATGAAGGTTGTTATAAATGGATTGAAGAATAGTTTTATGAATGTTTAGTGGTTCTTGAGGCTTGAGTAGATAAAGGAATCCATTACAAGTAGAAGTATGAGATTCTCTCCTTATTTGTATGGAAATATTTTGAACAAATGCATGTTTGCATGCTTGCATATTTTATTACGTAGTGCATGTTAGACTTGCATAAGCAACTCATGAGTTATCCTAATCCCTAAACTTCTATTCAAGTTTGTGGGAAGATTTTTTCAAACGGAGGACTTTGAAAGGAAAGATGGATCCACAATTTTTGTGATATAATAATGTATTTAAATAAGAGCTTATTCTTGAGAATTATTGTAATGTATTGGGTTTTTTAAAGATTTAGATGAAGAAAGGATGTATTGTAATAGTATTGAAAGATTTGATTAAAAATAAAAAATCATATGTTAATATTCTTTTATGTAAGTTCTTGAAATGATTGGCTATGTTTAAATGAAGAATTATGTTAAATGCATGTATTATGAAATATGACGCCTTATGGAAATTATGGAAATGATATTATTGCTTCAAGAATATTTTAGTCTTTATAAGTGTTATGATGGATTTGTTTATGGTAAATTATAGCACTTTATTTTGAAGCATTGACAATTACTCTATATTGTTTTGGGAGATATTTTTATTTTTTAAAAATGGTTAGATTCTTTGGGGTATTTGGGTTTCTTGGGTAAAATATAGAGCTATATTAGAACCCTTGAGTCAAGAAGATAACCCAATTCTTGGAGGAGTTGTGGTGATGCAATAACTAGGTATATATTTGAAAGGAGTTGTGCTGATGCAATAGCTAGATATTTGTGGATGATGCACCTTAAAGGATGTGGCTTTGGAGTCATTCACAAGATAATATAGTGGTGGTACCTTGAATGGTGAGGATTGGGTGACCATACTAATTACTAGGTGACTGGTAATGGCCTTTGTTTAACTCACGAAGGTGTGGTAACTAAGTATTAAGTAAGTATACTAGAGTAATCCTACATAGATAAAATTATGTAGGGTTAGGGAAAATACATCATCCTTTACGTGTTATGGGCATTAAATGATAATATTTACATCATGGTCAAGTTGTTCTATACTCGTGAGGGTATAGGAAAGGTTGGGGGACCACTATTAGGATATTTTCAAAACATGAGGTTTAGAAAGGTGAACCCTAGAAACATGAGATGTTGGCCACTGCTTTCCACTTGAGTGTTGTCTACAATGACATTGAACTCAAAATGTGGTTATGCCTTATAACACTAAAAATTTATTGGGACTTCTTGTGAACCTTGTGAATAAAAAAATAATACCTCTCTTTTGGTTTGGTTTGATGGGTTGTTACAATAGGACTAGTTGTACTATTACTTCTTAGCCTTTAAAAAGAGTATCCCTTTCACTTTAGCTATTATTATTCCATCTAAATACCTTACCTCAAACTCATGGTACCTTACCATTAATTAATGAAAATGTATTTAGTAAAACTTAGGCAAGCAATCATTAACTTGATCTTACATACACATAAATTTATATAAAAGGTTAGATAAATTAAAGGTTAGTAAATGCAAGCTATACAAAGTTGTACATAAGTAACAAAGTTACAATGATTGATATTTGTGATTGAAAAGGTCCATCAATGTTATCATGCCTAATCCCATCAAATAAATATACTATGTATAAAATAATATAAACTAATGTTATATATATACACATTCTAGCTTATATTATATTTTCTATATATAAATAATTTCATTTATTTTTAATTTAAAAAATTATGGCTGACTTCATTTATTATTTTTTGTTGTAGAGCCTTGGCTTCCACCCTAGATAATGTGTCCTCTTTGGCTTTGAAGGAGGGTAGATTTGAGGAGGTTGAGCTCGAAAGGAAAATTGGATTTTAGTAGAGTAATAGGGTTGTCGGTCTTCTTGGTCCTAATCCTTGGGCTCTTGTGAGATGAGAACCTCCTTCTTTAGGTTAGGCTAAACTTAACTTCAATGGAGCTTCAAAGAGTAATCCTAGTAATGCTAGTGTCGGTGGGGTGCTTAGGGATAACAAAGGTGGGCTTCCATTGGTGTATGCCAAATTATTATATATTCAAACTTGCCATGTTGTGGAGGCTAAAGTCCTTTACCAAGGTCTCCTGCTTGTGGAGAGGATGGGGTACCAAAAATTTTACACTAAAGACGACTCGCTTGATATTATGAACTTGGTCAAAGGTGATTCAGTCCTTGGTTGGAATATTGAGGTTGTGATTATGGAATCTAGGCAAATTCTTTAGGCTAGAGAGGATAGGGAGATAAAGCATATATTCAAATAAGGAAATTACCATGCTGACTTTATGGAAAACCTGGGTATAAGTCTCAATGGTTTGTCTATTTGGAGAGATAATTTTCATGAAGGTCTTCTTCAATTGGATTTAGTGATGCATGCTTCTTAATGCTCTGTAAGCTTTTATTGTTTATGAATAAAGGTTTTGTGCACAACCGTGTGGAAGTGTTGGTTGGCTAGGGGGCTCACCAGCACTATTCTAATTTTATTTCTTATATCAAGGTATAGTTGGTTCACTAGGTGATGGATGGCTAGTTGTAGTGCTTTATAGTTGTTCTTGTCTGTGTATTGCTGGTCTTAGGCTAAGTTTTGCAGGACTTCTATTGTAAAAGGTTCGAAGACCCTTTCAAAACCCCTTTTATATCTAATAAAAAAATATTAAAACATTATTATATATAAATAATTAATTATTTTGTAGATAATAATATGAATAAAATTTATTCCATATATATATGTGTGACAATGTAAGCAAGCTTTATATCGTTTATTAAAAAAAAAACTACACATTAAGTAAAACATATTCTAAATATAATTTTTGAAAAATTTGAAACTAAAATACTATTAAGTCATTCAAAATGACCTATAACGTTCATTAGTTTGTATTTCAATTGATTCTTTTGATTCTTTAGTTGTAGCCTTCTAATGTTTTATAAGTGTGATGATTCATTAACTATAATAAAATTAATTGATAGAATATAATACTCACAAGATTTTATAGATTATTTTTAGGACTTTATCAACCTTCTCTATTGTCATTCCAAATTTTTAATAATTATTAACAATATACATATTTAAAAAATTATATATTTTTGTTGATAAGATGGATGAAGGGGTTTTGAAAGGTGCCCCAAAATTTTTACAAGAGTGGATCAACCAACTAGTTTGAAACAAGGAATAAATATATCAACATAGCAAACCAAAAAGGATCCACAAAATAGATAAACAACAAAGCTACATAATAGCCGAGTAGAACATACAATAAAATTTTCTAGGGGATCCCTACTATTATAGATCAGAGCCATTTGAAAACACAAATTATCTCCTCGATATTTCATTGTCTATTTGATTTTATCCATATGGGAAATCCTCCTGCCAAGTTGTGCACCTTTCCTGCAAAAGTCCCAAGTTTTCTAAAAAATCTACCGATCTATTTCCCTCCTTGTAAACATGCTTAATCTCAATCGCTTCAAGGGTTAAAATTCATATTTGACTTTTAGAAAGTTCATTTGTGATCATCCAAGAAGGGAATTGAACAACTTTGGGCATATTAATGATATTGAGAGAATCCCCTTCAATAATTACCTTCCTGCCATTCAAAATTTCTAGTTGACAAACCCCTTGAAAGAGAGCTCATGCCTCCACAAAATTATTGGTCTAACGATTTAAATTTTTAGTGAAAGTCAACAAAATCCTTTTGCTAGAGTCTCTAACCAATCCCCCTGCACCGGATAGTCCTAGATTCTCTTTATAAGCTCCATTGAAATTTAACTTCATCTAGCCAAGAGGAGGAGGTTCCCAAATAGTAGTATGTCTAGTAGGAGCTTCAGGGCAACGTTCGAGAGAATAATCTCTAAATCCAAGAGTTGACTCCACCACCAACTTACAATGGAAGTGACTTTATCTAAATAAATTGCATCGACATTCTCAACAATGGCAACAACATAGAGTACCACGAACTCAATTAGATGGAATATATTTTTAAAGGCTCTAGAATTTCTCTCCTTCCAAATACACCACCAAACATGAGGTAAACCAAAGGACCAAAAATCCTAAAGACACAAATATAGAAATCGAGACTTCCATTGAATGATCAAGTTAGACAACTTCGAGAAAACCCAAACCACACTAACGGTCCTCAGGAATTGGGAAAATATAAACTAATAGAAGGGATAGTCAAAAAACAGGTGCATAGGTGATTCTTTAGCACTACCACATAGGTAGAGGATTTACGAGTCTTTTCAAAATTTGATTTCATGTAATCATTAGGTTTTAATAATTATTAGAAGGTTATAAATAAAATATTTCTCCTATGATAAATATGAAGAGTCATATCTCCTATAAGTTTGAGAGGATATGAAGAGATAGTAGAAGATGAAATGTTAAGAGACTCTAGGTAAAGACTATATGTAGAGATGGCAAGTGATATTGTATGGTATCTTATTGCATTGCACCATTTAGTATTGTAATGCATTTTAATTTTGAATAGTCCACTTGAATATAGAGTGTTTTTATTTGTGTCATGGCATGAATTTGTGAGTTGCATTCTTGTATGTAAGCTTATGAGTTATGATAATTTTATTGTTTAATATAAGTTTTTGTTTGAATTATTATGAAAGTATTTAACCTTGCATTGATATTTGATCATTTAATAAAGCCCATTTTTCCAACACTTATTCTTTTAAAATAACTCTATCTAAAGGATTTTCGATCTAGTTTCATTCATTTTGAAATTATCTTCTACCTTAGAAATTACAAAGACTTATTGAAAAATTTATCAAAATATTTATCATAGCTTCTTGAGAATCAATGCAATAAAGGTGGCATTGATCTCACTTATTATAGCCTTATTTTATTTACCTCTTTAACTACAACTAATGTATCACTCTTCAAGAAATCCAAAAATATTTGAAAGAAAATATTAAGAAATCCATTAGGGTAAGGTACCTTATTAGAGTGAATAGGGAATACTACCTCATGTAGCTGCTCCATTAAGATTTTCCACATCAATATTTTATTTTGTCTCATTGATAATTGATGGAATATTTTGCAAAAGATTACCTTGACTCTCCTCATATTACCCAGTATTTTATGGAATGTTGAGTTTACATCAACTAGAATTAAATTAGACTCGTGAATTTCCCTCATAGCTGAATAGATGTCACCACCTAGGATGTGCCAGAACCTTTGAAAGAAAATAGGAGGAAAGTCATCCGACCCCAGAGCTTTTAGATCACCCATAGAGAAGAAAACGACCCTAATTTCCTCATCTTGAAAAGCAGCACAAAGGTCTTCGTTCATATCATTTGAAACCAATGTGGGTATGTGGTGCAACAACCTCTCTTCAGCTTGAAGATCCATATCATCCCTAGAGCAGAGGAGGATTTTGAAAAATGTGACCGCTTATTCCTTGATTTCTATAATATCCTTTGAGATAACACCACTTGATTTCATAATTTCTCTAACTCTATTATTGCTCCTATGCCTTAAGGTGGACGTGTGAAAGAATTTTATGTTCTTATCACCTTCACAAAACTAGAGGGATCTTGATTTTTGATACCATAACATTTCTTCATCCGCTAGCACATTATGAAAATCTGCTAACAATTTTCTTTCCCTGTCTATCCCCTTCAGTCACCTCTCTTGACTCCAAATTTTATTCAACTTCCTTTAACTGCTAATCCAACTTTTTCCTTTGGAACACATTCTCAAAAATTTACTTGTTCCAAACCATAAGATTAGCTTTAACAAATTTGAGCTTTGAAACCACTTGAGAAATAAGAGGGCCCAAAAAATCTCAAGACCATAATTCTAGAATTCTAGATTCTAAGCCCTGATGTTGCAGTCACATTGCCTCAAACCTGAAGGGTTTGGAAAAAAAACTAGAGTTTTGGACTTTTTCAAACACCAGAGGATTATGATAGGATCCCACTTTGGGGAGAGAGCAAAGAGATGCATCTCCGGACATTGGAAGACCTTCCTTGGAGACTAACACCACATCCAACCTAATCTGAATATTCTAATTGCCTAGAGGCCTATTACTCCAAGTATATTTAGACCCTTTCAAATCCACACCCATCAACTCTTGATTATTAATAAATGCAGCAAAGTCCTCCATACTTTTAGAACCAAAATCACTACCACCCTTTGCATCCAAAGGGTATAAGGGGTATTGAAGTCCCCAACCAAAATCTAAGCTTTCCCCTTGAAAATGTTTCTCATAGAGCTCAGAGACTCCTACAAAATATTCCTATTTGGGGCTATATTAGGGACATAAATATTAGACATAATCCATATCTTCCTAGAGTCCTTACTGCAAAACAAAATATTAATCACTCTATCAGAAATAAATAGAATGGATCCATCTAGTTTCTCATGGTCTTGTAGACAAAGAATACCCCTAGAAGCTCCATTGACAAAATTTGCTGCAAAACCCGCCTCCTTCCAAACTAATTTTTTAACTACCTTTGCATTAGAACTATCCATCTTAGTTTCTTGAATAAATATAACATCAGATTTTACCTCTCCTGAGTGTTGCCAAAAATTTTTTCTTGGAAGGTCCATTTAGGCCTTTGATTTTCCAAGATAACAACTTCATCTTTGAGATTTGAAGCCATTGTTTCCACTTGGAGAATCAAGGGAGCTACAAAATGTATCAAGTTTTAGTTGTTTACCTTTGTTATACTTATTTTTCTCAAAATTCAATTGGGATTGGAGTCCATCAATATTTTTTGACTCTACCTCATGGATCCTCAATACTTTGTTAGAGGGTTTCCCTGCCTTACGATTACCTCTAGCATTTGTTTGACCTTTTCAGGTAATTGTGGTTTTGGATTTGGAATTAATTGTGTCTGAAGAGCTTATCCTTGGGTACGATGACCATTTCAACTTGAGCAGGGTTGGCGACTCCTGACCAGGAGCCTCACAAGGCTTATAGGAGGAGCAAATTTCTTCTATTATTGGCTCCTCAGAGAGTAAGATTTGATAGAAGTTATGAAGGAACTTCAAAGGGATTAAAGTCTCCATCACCAAGTCTTCTAGGAGAACCTAGTCCAAACTTCTACTACTATATGGGTTTATATTTTGGACTACCGCTTTGCCAGACTCATTAAAATTTGCCATAGGGATTGGTCCATTATCCTTTTCTCTGGTTCAAGCTCATCTGAAATCAATTCATGCTGGACAGGCTTAGAAGGGGTTCCCTGTTATTGGCTTAAACTAACTGGCATTTTGGTCTCATTCTTCCTTTGGGTACCCCACCTAGGGCCTTATGAAAGCATGACCCAGACGAGTGACCATACCTCTTACAGGTATAACATCTCATGGGTCTGTTCTCATTAAATAATCGACTGAATCCAAGGACCCTGTATGGACACAAGCTTAATGTGGCCAGATAAATCAGCCTTTGGATCCGCCATGATGCACATTCTAGCAAAAATCATCCTGGTCTTGGCTTTGGTAGTTGATTCAATCAAGACCAGGTCCCCAATAGCTTTAGCTATACCTCACAAAATATCTTCATGCCAAAGATAAAAAGGTAAATCGAGAGTCGCACTTAGAGAGGGGCCAAGTTCACCTTTTGCATATTAGGATTGAAGTCCGGACCTCATTTTTCATAAAAAGAGACCTCTCTTTCCAAAGAACCAGGGTCCTTCACCTAAAATGCGCTTCGCATCCTATTTTACTCTCTCATATAAATTACTTTATAATAAAAATAAAAATTTATCACATCATAAAAATATAATTATTATACATACTTTAAAATTAATTAAAATTATGATCATCTGTTTCTCTATATATAAATAAATGGACGCATGAGTTTTGAAAACTTGCACAAAAAAGATTAAACCCAGCCCAAAAAAAGGAAGTGAGATCGTTGCTTTCCTAAACCTGCTTAAAAAATTAACAAAACTTACTAAAAAAAGTAAATTAATTATATTAAAATGCGACCGAACAAAAAAAATTAACAAATTTAAGGTCATACACTTCACCAAACTTCAATAATTAACAAATTTAAGGTCATACACTTCACCAAACTTCAATAATTACAGGTGATACATCAAAATTATCTCGTGTATATACCCTATCGTTGAAGGAAGCCTGTTCTTGTATTATTTTGTTTTTAATGAAGCTAAGCACAAAGAAGCAATTGGAATTTCCATACGGCAGGCCACGTGAGAAGACGTTATGGCTTGGAGCATCAGCCGTGGAAAAAACACGGAAAGATACGTCAAAGTGGCTTTACTTAATACCAACAAGTTTGAAAATTTAACGCCACAAAGGAGGCCCGCTCCATTATAGGTGACAGGGTTTGACTTGGGTTCAAAGCCTAGGAAGTATTAATAAAAAAATCTTAATGTGGTTTATAATTTTTTTTGACTTCCCGTTTATACACATGTTTAAATTTAAACTTAGAAATAAATTCTAAAACCAAACCTTTACTATAATGTTCCACTAATATCTTTAGTCCGAAATACAAAGAAAGTGGCCTAGGAAGTATTAATAAAACAATATTTTCATATGATTTATAATTTATTTTGTTGATATATAGAAGTAATGGTTACAATCACGATTTTTAGTAACTACCAGCAGTAGGGTTCAAACTATCTACGAAGGCTCCCAAGACCTCCATCATCTGGGTACATGGCAACCCGGCGTGAGATGGGGACCGCCGGACGCACAGAGGTTGCATTGTCGTCATCAATCTGGCGCACCACTCAGAGGAATCAGATCTGGGCTATTGTCTGTGCATGGGCAAACCCATGAGATTGGAACCTAGGTCTCCTCTCGGTAAACGCCCCAACTTACCAATCCACCTAGACCCACGGACTTATAATTTATAATTTATAATTAAACAATATCTTCATATGATATATAATTTATAAAAAAATTCTCCTTGTTTGAATTTAAAATTAAAAAAATTCTAAAACCAAACCATTAGTGTAATTTTCCACTAATATCTTTTGTCCCAAATACAAAGAAAGTAGCGACCACTAATTTCTTTAGTCAAATTCAAAGAAACTAGCGACCACTCCACTTTCATTTTAATGTGTAATAAAATAATAAAGGATATTTGCATTCACTGCAGGTTATGGAGTCTATTTAAATATAAATTTAGAAGGTTTTAATTTATATATTCAAGTATTAATGATGTATTTTGTTGTATTGTTTTATTGGATAGTATTATTTTAAATTAAATATTATAAAATATTTATGTAAATAATTTTTGTGTTTGTTTAAAATTATAATCATGATCAAGAATGTGAAATGTAATACTCTATAATGTATTTGTTAATTTCAAATTCGTATCATTTAAATATAGAGGACATTTATGGCATTATTTTTTAATTTATATATATATATATATATATATATATATATATATAATTGACATTTGATGCATGTAAATATGTTGAATCCAATGTTAAAACTAGAAATGTAAGATGAAATTTTTAATCAACATCTAGCACTAATCTAGGACTTGAAGTATGAACATATATGTTTAGCTTTGAGCACTTCAACCACATATCAGTATGCATCAAGCTTGCTTAATTGAACTTGTTAGGGATTAGGAAGTGATGCTTTTATTTCTTTGATCATACATCATTTGATTTGAAAATGGATCAACAATCATTTAGATAGTGGTAGTGGCTTGTCTTGGAAAAATTAATTAATCCAATGAATCAAGCTTCAAAGGTCATTATGGTCTTTGGATTAAAAGAAGATGAATTTAACATCAATATTTCATGCTTATTTGATTCATTTGAAGAAGTGTGGATGTAAATATGAACATATAAACTGAGAACCAACACATGGTACTTCATAATAGGCATGTTTTACCCCAACTTGTGAATGAAAAATAACATAAAGGAAGGCCATTGGATCAATGTAAAATATTTAAATAAAAAATTGACACTTGATAAAAACATAATAAAGCTTTCATCCAAGAGAGAACCTTGGTAGGGTATTGAAATGTGGAATATCCTTATGAAATCATTTCATTTTTTTTTGCTTTTCTATAAAAGGAAGCATTCAAGGCATGTAATCCAATTTATTATTTTCTTTTTAATGGCTCCTAAGAAATGCAACCAACATGCCTTAGGGTTACTTCCTATTATAAATCATAACTTAGATACCATTTACATATTTTATAAAAATAATTTAAAGACCTTTAATATCCACTATAATTTTATTGGACCATCCACATCCCTTTATTTCACTTAGATTCTATTATTTTTAATAAAGTGCCTATCAAAATTAGGCCTAATCATATTATAATTTGAGCACCTACATTTTTTACCAAAGCACCACTATTTTGACTACAATGTCATCCTACAACACTTATTTTTAGACCAAAGCACCACCAAGGAAATTTGAATGAAAGACCCAATAAAACTTTAATATTAGTTTTTTCTACAGTTTTATGAGTTTACCCCCTCAAATATTCTTTCCTTTGCAAATCCTATCCCGCTTGCAAATAGAGATCTATATTTTTCCTCACATCCTTTTTAAGAAAATATCTTTAAATTTTATCAATTCAGATGCTACACTTGTTGGTAGTCTTAAAAGTGATGTCATATATATAGGAATAGATTACAATGTAGTGTTTATGAGTTGAAGCCTTCCATCAAATATTAAGAACTTATCTTTCAAATTTACCAAATGAGATTTTATTTTATTCAAAATTGATTCTTAAAGGTCCTTTTTTATTTTATCATGCAAAGGAATACCTAGCACTTTGATAGTAAATTTTCAGCTTTAAATCCTCAAGTATTCACAATAATTCATTCTAAATCTAGAGCATTGTTAATGAAAAATATCTTAAATTTTAAAGTATTACTCAACTATCTAACACCCTTCTCATAGAATGAATTGGATGATGATGAATTGGATTATGACCCAAAAGAAAAGTATCATTAACAAATTGGAGATAAAATTTAAAGGGACCATTTATTACAACTAGAATACCTTTGGTTTTTCCTTCCATTTTTTTATCTTTGAAATAACTCTCCCCTATGCCTTTGTAAGAGTGATAAATGTAGAAGACCTTTCAAATGTGCCTTCTTTGAGAAGGATTTAGAAACATTGGACCATTTAATTCTTCGTTTTTCCTTTGCTCACACCATTTGGAGTTACTTAAAAAAAATAAAATTATATTAGATAGCTCCATAAACACTGAAAGAATTGATGAAATATTAGATTAATTTTTTGAGAGCTGAAATATTACGTATTCTATAGAGGATTTGTCCTACTATTATTTTTTGGAATTTATATCTTGAAAGGAATAAAATAATTTTCAAAAATAAATCTCAAAATAATACCTAGATTTGGAACTATACTATTGCCTCTCTTGTTGAATGTTTATAAATATCTTGCTCATTATGAAAATTCTCATGTACATAAAAAGAGATGGTAACAACTTGGTTACAGGATTTGAACATACATGGGATACTCATCTATGATATTAAAACAAAGTATTTGCTTCTATCTAGGGTATAATAGAAATATCTAAAAATTGGATTTATCAAATTTAATTTTGATGATGCTACTAAAGAATATCTAGAAAAAGCTAGTAAAGGTGGTTTTTTTGAAAAAAGTAAAATTCTCATCACTTAAAATCACATGGAACTTCAACTAACAATTATGTAAAGGGTATGACACTTAAAGGGATTAAACTTACAATTAAAAAATGATGGAAATATATTTCAATTAAGGGGGATTCACAAATTATCATTGATGATATCAACAAAAGTGGATGTGGAGATTGGATAGAAAACGATATTATTATTTATATTCATCATCTGTTATTAGAGGCAATTTGTTAGCAATGTGAGCATATTTATAGAAAATGATATAAGGCAGCGTATAATTTAGACAATTGCAATGTTGATCTTCAACTTAGTAAAATTTAATTTTAAAAGACAATTGGCCAAGTGAGATTTTATGTCTTAATGAAAATGATGTCAAAAAAATGATTGTGGAAGCATAGCACTTTGAGGAAGATGAAGAATATATTTGATTGAAAAAGAAAATAAAAATATCTATGATAAAAATTAGTGTTGGATAGAATTAATTGACCTAAAAAGTGTAATATTTGGTATTTTTATGGGAGTGGCCGCCAATAGAAGCCATATACAACTTATTAAAAAAGAGTAATTAACATATAAGGAGATAGTGTGTCACCTTGGCAATGTCCATGGAATGATTTAAAAGTATATAACGACTAATCCATTTATCAAAATATAATATTTTGGTGTGCTATAAAAACATAATAATCCATTCACTCTAATCTCAATAAAAATTATTATTATTTTAAAATAACATGTAAAAAATCCAACAAACCCTATCATGTGTTTCATTCATATCTTATTTTATAAACATATGTTGTTTCATGGAATGAAGATAATGTATGATCTCTTCTATAACTACTATACGATTAAGAATTTATTTGACATCATTAAAAACCACCTTATTGTTAGATAATATTACATTACTTGGTATATTGTAAATACTTTGTAAATACCTTGTAAATATCTTGTCAATATTTGGTTTCATGTAATCATTAGGTTTTTGTTATTATTATAAGGTTAATAAAATATTTCTCCTATGATAAATATGAAGAGTCATATCTCCTATGAGTTTGAGAGGAGATGAAGAGATAGTAGAAGATAAAATGTCAAGAGACTCTATGTAAAGGCTATATGTAGGGATGACAAGTGAGATTGTATGGCATCAAATTGCATTACACCATTTGGTATTGTAATGCATTGTACTTTTGTATCATTCACTCAAATATAGAGTATTTTTAATTTGTGATTGCATTCTTGTATGTAAGCTTATGAGAATTTTATTGTTTAATCTAAGTCCCTGTTTGACATATTATGAAAGTCTTTAACCTTGCATTGATGTTTGATCATTGAATAAAGGTCATTTTTCCAACACTTATTCCTCTAAAATAAGTCATTATAAAGTGATTTTATATCTAGTTTCCTTAATTTTGAAATTATCTTCTACCTTAGAAATTACAAAGACTTATTGAAAAAATTATCAAAATATTTATCATAGCTTCTTGAGAATTAATGCAATAAAGGTGGAATTAATGTCACTTATTATAGCCTTATTTTCTTTACCTCTTTAACTGCAACTAATGTATCACTCTTCAATAAATCCTAAATTTTTTGAAAAAAAATATTAAGAAATCCATTAGGGTAAGATACCTTATTAGAGTGAATAGAGAATACTACCTCATGTAGCTCCTCCATGAATATTTTCCACATCAATATTTAATTTTGTCCTTATTGATAATTGATAGAATATTTTGTAAAATCTTACCTTGACTCTCCTCATCTTGCCTAGTGTTTGAAGGAATATATTTGAAATACATTTTTTTTTTTGCCTAGTGTTTGAAGGAATATATTTGAAATAATTAATTTTTTTTCTTTCTAGGATCTTATTCTTCCTTCATATTTTTCTATCGGGGATCAAAATATTTTCTATTTGATGAAAAGACACATCTATTTTAGGGATAGAAGGAAAAAAATGGTATTTATATTCCCTTCCTTAAGTCATCTCTTACTAGAATTTTGGGCCCAATATGTATTTATTTTTTAATACTTATGATTATCAAAATGTAGTATTTTTTGTACGTAAGTATATTGTTCAATTCCATTAATTTTACTCTCTTATAAATTATTAAGCTTAAATTAAATTTCATCCTTTGTTTTAAATATGTTACCAAAATATTTTTTTATTCCAAATTTTACTAGGCCTCTGTCAAACCTTGTTTTATTCCACTACAACATAACCATCTAGAAGAAATAAGGGTCTTGAAGTCGTATAGACTAAGATCAAAATTAATGATTATGACCATTATTGAATAGATCACATGTCAAGAGAATAGGTTTGTAAGATGATCTTACTCACAATAAAATGTATAATAACTATTATGTTATATAATAAAATTCTATCCAATATTTCTATTAAATGAGTATGGCCAACATATCTTTTATCCCTTATAAATTTAAATTTGAAGGAAGAGCACCCTAAATGACATTTAAGTTTACAAAATAAGCAAATCCTCTATTGATTTAGACTATGTAGGTGTACTTCCCTTATTTTTGAAAGGAGATAGATGCATAAATGAAAACTGTTCTAGATTCATATAATAGCTATACATTAAAAAAACAAGCTCTTTAAAAAATACAAAACATCCAATTAATTTAATATATTAGATAATTTTCAATAAGACCTTAACTTGTTATGTTTAATAGGAATTTAAGGAATCACAAAATTAATAAATCCTATAGATTCACTCTCATTTTTGTATTTGATGAGGTCTTCTTTGTTCTCTAAGGTTGAATAAAAAAATTCTCTTTTCACTGACTTAATAAGGTCTTGATGCAGGAGCATCCGGTGGCATTAGCGCAATCTTGCATCAAGGAAAATTTTTCTAAGGCAAAAGTTGAAAGTGGTAGCGAAATTGCGACGTCGCGAAATCATGACATTAGGGTGAGACCAAGGCGGGAGTTGGTAGCAGTAGCGAAATCGCGACGTCGTGATTTCACGACGTCGTAAAATCGTGACGTCGAAGGGAGGCAAGGACAGAAGTTGGCAGGAGTAGCAAAATCACGACATCACGATTTCATGACATCGCGAAATCGCGACGTCGAAGGGAGGCCAGGACAGAAGTTGGCAGGAGTAGCGAAATCACGATGTCACAGTGAGGCCAAGGCGGGAGTTGGCAACGGGAGCAAAATTGGGACGTCACAAAATCGTGACGTCAAAAGGAAATTGAGGCAAGGGCGAAGGTTTGTCGCAATATCACGACGTCGCGATATCGCGACGTCACGACATCGTGACATCAAAAGGAAACCAAGGCAGGGGCAGAGGTTTTTCGTGATATCGCGACATCGCAACATCGCGACATCAAAAGGAAACCGAGGCAGGGGCGAAAGTTTGTCGTGATATCACGACGTCACGATATCGCGACCAGAAAAGAAAAGGCAAAGCAAGGAAGGGAAGATGTCATGATATCGCGACCCCTGCTATAGTGCAACTGGAAGACGACAAAGGGCAGGCGGTGGTTGTAGAGTAAGGACGATATGTGGCACCAAGGTGCAGTTAAAGCAGGTGATTACCTAGAAGCACGGGAAACAAAAAGGATGGGTCACGTAGGGTAATCTGATAGGGAGCGGTGATGATAGGGGCCGTGCGGAGTGGAGTATTAAATCGGGTTGGTGTCCCGATTAATGTGTAAGTTGTTTCAGAGGGTCGGGGCCTCTATAAAAACCCTTTGATGACGGACCGGAAAATCACATGCTCACAGTCTCCAAATCCTAGAAAATTTCATTTTATTAGCTGGAAAATACATACAGCATAAGCAGCCCGCAGACTTTACCTTAACCAGTGCTCGGCTTGGTTTTCCCCTATCACACCTTGCGTGCGATCTTCCTAAATCCACCACCCCTATCTATTACATTAAACTAGGTTTTTATAGAGGCCCCAACCCTTTGAAACAACTTATGCATTAATCAAGACATCAACCCAATTTAATACTCCACTCCACACGGCCCCTGTCATCATCGTTCCCTGTCAGATTACCTTGCGTGACCCATCCTTTTTGTTTCTCACACTTCTGGGTAATCGCCCGCTTTAACTGTACCTTGGTGCCATGTTTCGTCATTGCTCTACAACCACCGCCTACCCTCTGTCGTCTTCCAGCTGCACTATAAAAGGGGTCGCGATATCGTGACATGTCATGATATCGCGACATCATGAAATCGTGATGTCAGAGTTTTGATGGCAGACCAAAAAATCAAACGTTCTCAAACCCTACCACAGATCCTAGCGTAAACTGCCTCATGTTTGACAAATTTGCTGCGCACTCAGAACCTTCTAGCTCTGATACCATTCGGTGGTGGATCGGACAACGAACTTAGAGAGTGCAGTTAGAGAAAACCAAGTCGAGCGCTAGTTATTGTAAAGTCCACGGGCTATTGATGTAAGTGTTTTCCAGATTAATAGAGAAAAATTTGGAATTCATGGAGTGTCGTTTTCCCGTTCGCCATCAAATGTGAGCATTTGATGGCGGACAAGAATTTTTTTTTCCTTGCCTTCTTCTTCTTCTTCCTGAGCCGACTCTTCAGAAGTGTCCCTCCTGCCACTAGATGCTTCTGCATCAAGTGCTGCTAGATGCTCCTGCATCAAACACCCAGGGTTGGTGAAGTGATCTCCACTTCTGAGCTATCTGGTTGCTACCTCCTACAACACCTCCAAACATTTCTATGCCTCAGTAGCCTGCTCCAACCCAGTCTCTTGGCTAGAATAAGTTCTGCCTTCTTCCAGATAGATTCTGCCACTGCTGCACACTTCCTCGTCTATAGCCTGCTTACACTCCTCTTCTTGGCTAGTTAGATTTTTGCTTTCTTCCAAGCAGATCCTGGCACTGCTACACTCTTCTACAGCTTGCTTGCACTCCTCTTCTTGGCCAGTTAGATTTTTGCCTTCTTCTAGGTAGATCTTGGCACTACTGCACTCTTTTTTGCATACAACCTTCTTCAGCTTCAGCTTTCGATGCACTCTAGCATCTCTCTTTTTCTGTCTTTCTTCACGCCTTCTGTGTCGCTCCTCTTGCTCCTGCAATTTTATTCTGATCCACTCCTATTGCAGGGCTTGCACTTGCCTCTGTAATGCCAAGAACTCTTCCTTTGGCACCATATCGTTCTTATTGCCATGGCTTCTTCATGGATGCATTTTTCTATTGGGCCCTGGCGTAAACTACCTCACGTTCGATGAATTTGCTTGCACACTCTGAGACCCTAACTCACTCTTCTTTCTCAGAACCCTACCATAGATCCTAGCGTAACTGCCTCATGTTCGGTGAATCTGCTATGCACTCAAAATCACTAGCTCTGATACCATTTGATGGCGGACAAGAAATTTTTTTCCTTGCCTTCTTCTTCTTCTTCCTAAGCCGACTCTTCAGAAGTGGCCCTCCTGCCATTGGATGCTTCTGCATCAAGTGCTGCTAGATGCTTCTGCATCAAACCCTACTTTTTCATTCAAAATTTTGAAAATAGTTACTGAAACAACCTGCAGGCTTTACAATGACCAGCGCTCGGCTTGGTCTTCACACACACTCTACGTGCGATCTCCGATCCACCACCCCTTAGCTATTACAAAAACTAGGTTTTTATAGAGGCCTCGACCCTCTGAAACATTCGTCACGAAAACTGAGGCACTAACCCAATTTATTACAAAGACTAGGTTTTTATAGAGGCCCCGACCCTCTGGAACATCAACACAAAAATCGAGACACCAACCCGATTTAATACCCCACTCTGCATGACCTCTGTCACCGCCAATTCCGTTAGAAACTCTGCGCGCCCATCCTTTTTGTTTCCCATGCTTCTTGGTACTTGTCTGCATTTATTGCACCTTGTGCCACGTGTCGTCTGTAATAATCTTTGAAAAATACTGCCTGTTGTAGTTTTGCGCCATCTCTTTCTTCTTCTTCATCTTCTTCTCTTCCCATCGCGATATCGTGACATGTCGCGATATCGCGATGTAAATTCACTGCGTCCTCCATTTCTGTTTTTGGTCGCGACATCACGACGTCGCAATATCTTGACCACTCCGCCTCCGTGCCCCTTGCTCTGATACCATTTAATGGTGGACAAGAATTCACACACAGATACAACCACTCGATTCCCAAATTTTCTTCTATTAAATCTGGAAATACATACAAATGCAGCTCGCAGGATTTACATTAACCAGCACTCGGCTTAGTTTTCTCACACTCACACTCTGCGTGTGATTTTCTCATCTGCCATCAATATCACGACGTCATTATGTCGCGACATAAAGCAGAGCAAGGGGCTCGGAGGCAGAGTGGTCGCAATATCGCGACGTCGTGACATAAATCAGAGCAAGGGGCACGGAGGCAGAGTGGTCACGATATCGCGACGTCGCGATGTTGTGACCAAAAATAGAAATAAAGGATGTAGTGAATTTACATTGCGATATTGCGACATGTCGCGATATCACGATGGGAAGAAAAGAAGATGAAGAAGAAGAAAGAGATGGCACGAAACCGTGACAGGCGGTATTTTTCAAATATGGTTACGGATGACACGTGGCACAAGGTGCAGTAAAGGCGAACGAGTACCAAGAAGCATGGGAAACAAAAAGGATGGGCACGCAGAGTTTCTGACGAAATCGACGGTGACAAAGGCCGTGCGGAGTGGGGTATTAAATCGGGTTGGTGTCTTGATTTTTGTGTTGATGTTCCAAAGGGTCGGGACCTCTATAAAAACCCAGTCTTTGTAATAAATCGGGTTGGTGCCCCAATTTTTGTGATGGATGTTTTAGAGGGTCGATGCCTCTACAAAAACCCAGTTTTTGTAATAGCCGAGGGGTGGTGGATCGGAGATCGCACGCAGAGTGTGTGTGAAGACCAAGCCGAGCGCTGGTCATTGTAAAGCCTGTGGGCTATTTCTGTAGCTGTTTTCAGATTTTTGAATGAAAAAGTAGGGTTTGAGAACATGTGATTTTCCTGTCTGCCATAAAATGACTACCATCAAATGGTATCAAAGCTAGTGTTCCTGAGTGCGTAAACCGATTGTCGACCATGAGGTAGTTTGCGTTAGGATCTGTGGTAGGGTTCTGAGAGAGAAGAGTGAGTTAGGGTCCCGGAGTGCGCAAGCAGATTCGCCAAACGTGAGGCAGTTTACGCCAGGACCCGATAGAAAAAATGCATCCATGAAGAAGCCATGGCAGTAAGAACGATATGGTGCCAGAGGAAGAGTTCTTGGCATTGCAGAGGCAAGTGCAAGCCCTACAAGAGGAGTGGCTCAGAATAAAATTGCAAGAGCAAGAGGAGCGACACATAAGGCGTGAAGAAAGATAGAAAAAGAGAGATGTTGGAGTGCATCAAAAGCTGAAGCCATTAAAGGCTGCATGCAAATAAGAGTGTAGCAATCCTATGATCTGCCTAGAAGAAGGCAAAAATTTAACTGGCTAAGAGAAGGAGTGTAAGCAGGTTGCAGACGAGGAAGTGTGCAGTAGTGGGAGAATCTGCCTAGAGGAAGGCAGAAGTTGTTCTAGCCAGGAGACTAGGTTGGAGCAAGCTACAGAGGCAAGAGGATGTCTGGAAGTGTTGCAGAAGGAGGTGACCAGATAGCCCAGAAGTGAAGATCACTTCTCCACCAACCTTGGTTGTCTGATGCAGGAGCATATGATGGCATCAACATAATCTTGCATCAAGGAAAATTTTTCTAAGGTAGAAGTTGGAAGTGGTAGCGAAATCGTGACGTCAGGGTAAGACCAAGGTGAGAGTTGGTAGTAGTAGCAAAATCGTGATGTCACAATTTCACAATGTCACGAAATTGTGACGTCGAAGGGAGGCCAGGATAGAAGTTGGCAGGAGTAGCAAAATCATGACGTCGTGATTTCATGATGTCACAAAATTATGACGTCGAAGGGAGGCCAGGACAAAAGTTTGCAGGAGTAGCGAAATCGTGACGTCGAAGTGAGGCCAAGGCAAGAGTTGGCAGCAGGAGCAAACTCGCGACGTTGTGAAATCATGACGTCAAAAGGAAATTGAGACAAGGGCGGAGGTTTGTCGTGATATCACGACATCACGATATCATGACGTCGCGACATCAAAACATCAAAAGGAAACCGAGGCAGGGGCGGAGGTTTGTCACGATATCGTGACGTCGTGACATCAAAAGGAAATCGAGGTAGGGGCAGAGGTTTTTCGTGATATCATGACGTCGCGATATCATGACCAAAAAAGAAAAGGCAGAGCAGGGAAGGGAACATGTCACGATATCATGACCCCTGCTACAGTGCAGCTGGAAGACGACAGAGGGCAGGCGGCGGTTGCAGAGCAAGGACGACATGTGGCACCAAGGTGCAGTTAAAGCGAGCGATTACCCAGAAGCACGAAAAACAAAAAGTATGGGTCGTGTAGGGTAATCTGACAGGGAGCGGCGATGATAGGGGCCGTGCAGAGTGGAGTATTAAATCGGGTTGGTGTCCTGATTAATGTGTAAGTTGTTTCAGAGGGTCGGGGCCTCTATAAAAACCCAGTTTAATGTAATAGATAGGGGTGGTGGATTTAGGAAGATCGCACATAGAGTGTGATAGGGGAAAACCAAGCCCAACACTGGTTAAGGTAAAGCCTGCGGGCTGCTTATGCTGTATGTATTTTCTAGCTAATAGAATGAAATTTTCTGGGATTTGGAGACTGTGAGCGTGTGATTTTTCGGTCCGCCATCAGGTCTTCTCCATTTTCTATGACCATGTTTGGCCCTTGAAGATTTAATCAAGTATTCTTAAAATCACATATAAGTAGTGATATATTTATCCAATTTTTGGTGAATGTTAATTTAATTGAATTCATAGTTGTAAGCACAAATGCACAAGGTATGGTTAGCAAAACTCGTTTTTTAAACATGAGATGATATTTTTCCTTTCTGAAATGTTATCCTAATGTTAAAATATATTTTCAAATGACCTAATCCATAAAAAATACTATAATATTATGTTCTATATTGTAGGCCTATCTATGTATAAATTATTTGCTTAATTTTTGAACGTTGACTAAGTCTTCCATTTATGAAAGAAATACCATACCTAAGTTAAATATAACTAAAGTATTTAATTCACACATCATCAAAACCTACTGTAAACTTGTAATTTTTACTCTAACAAGTGTGGTCACTAGGCTAGATCTAATCCATTAAATTAACAAGACCATTTTGTTCATCTAATCATGAAAATGTGACTTCTATTCAACCATTGATATTTTTCCCTTTGTAATAAATACCTAAGCATAAAAAACTTGAAAAGCATCCTAATTACGTATAAAATATTTACACTCCATAAAGTTACTTTTGTTACAACAAATAAATTTGTTCATGAAACATCATTATTCTAATGTATAATGTGACATAAATATTTTACATTCAAGGCCATACACAATAATTGCTTCATATTGAATAAATAATAAATGTCATCAAAATTTAATTAGTGCTACATTCATGATAACTAAATCATGCTTGTCATGTTACAAGGTTCTATATTGTACAATGAAATACCATATTTATTGCACAATCATTTCATAATTTACATATATTTAAAGCAACATAATTTCTTCTTTTGTACTTGAGCTAATGCTTGTAGGAAAGAAGGCATCATCTAAGTGCTTTTTTGTCCATACAAGTGAAAATCCCTAGAATATCCCCATATCAACCTCACAAAGTGAAGTTGTAACATCCTCTCTATTTGGTTAAATATGCACTTGAAGAATGTGATACTACTAAAGATATCTGTGAGTGCATGTGCATGTCTTCACTCCTTGGCAAGCAGGACGAACGAGTATAGCACCCACCCTTAGTGGAGACAGTGGTTGTAGGTATCAGGTAAGGTGGGATATGATGTCGTGCTTTATGCACCGTGGCCTGTGGGTACATAGAAGCCCATTAAAGAAAATTCATGTAGGTCATGTTGCCTGCTAAATGCATTTAGATATAAATATGCATATATTTTTGCTAAGTATATTATGCTTGCTTGGTGAAGTTAATTTGTTTAGAATATGAATATTCATGTTTAAATATTTTTTTTTTAAATATTTAATAATGATATAACTAAAACATCTATATATTTATTTAAATAACATAAAAGGAGCTATTTAATAAAATTGTATGCTAATGAAAAAGATTAAATAAATTTCACATAATTTAAGATAGCATTTTATGACAAAGTCCCTTTATGGATAGACCAAAATTTACCACCGGGAGACTGGTTGAGGTAATTTTTACATGTTTCCATCCTATGTGTCATCACAAAGGTATTTTTGAAATCTATTAAATCATGGTTAAGCTTCATTTGAATAGTTGGTCCAAAAAAAACTTTGAAGAAAGCTTGTTTAGGAACGAAAGTTCTCTTGTGTATTCAAAGAAAGATAGACATAAACCAGTATCTACAATCAACTCGAAATCTGATAGGCTTCTACCCGGTCATACCCATATGAAGTATGGTAATTGAAATTGTGCTATGTGATAACAAGAATAGAATAATTAAGTATAGGCTATTTCATCTCTCTGTTGCTGGGTAGTTGAGTTTGTGAATTTGTGTTTGGCGTCAACAAATTATTGATATTTCATTTGTGAATTTAAATAACCTCTTAAGCTATCTTGAGTGGATTCCAAAACCAAACATGTAATTGGCCAAATATAATACCTCTAAGAGTATATATTTTATTTTTGTTTATAGTTCATCTGCTTGCTTTATTCATGTAGTAAACTATATCCATAAGAGGTTATGCTGACCAAAAAGCTTACATCCATATGTTTTTTCCGTCATGTTGGAAGCCAATGGGGGTTACTTGTTGACAAATATCTTGACAAGACAATACAAAGTACTCTTCATCATCTAAAGATATGATGTGGAATTGAGTTATGACTTGAAGGTTGCACTTAGTTACTGTCGGAGTCAAAAATTTAATTTAAGAGAACCATCTCTTTTTATGTTGACTGTTTTTATTTTATATAAAAAATATATCTTAATTGGTCATGTAATATTTGTTTTGCATGAAACTAGAGCTGTGGTCAGCGAAAGCACTACATTATTTGTGATTAAATATTTGAGTTTGCTATCGTTATATGTTATAATAGGAGTTTCTATATTGTTGTGGTCAATTAAAGAAATTAGAATTTTATTTGATAATTTTAATATATCTTCTTCGATTTTTGAAAACTCTACTAAAATGTTTATCTTCTCCCTTACTTTAGAATAGATTAGTTAATCGAGCTAGTTTAATTTCTTTATAAAAGTGAGTTCTTATATATGAAGATGTGAAAATAGAGGTAATTCCAAATATGGTGTAAATTAAACCAGTATGAGTTATTTGTTCACATCATCGCTGGTAACGCATAATCTAGCCTTTGATAAAAATTGAAAAATATTTAAATAGATAACATATGTAAGTTTGGACAACAAACTATTATGAATGGCCACCTAAAACAGAAGCTTTGAAGGAAAATAAATGAGAATAGAGTTGATGTTGTTTAGGTCACTATCAATAGAAATATAACATTGATTTCAAATTGTTTAAATTTTCTAAAGCATCAAAAAACAAATTCATGCCTGAGTAGTTGTCTTTAGAAAAGTGCTCACTACTTTTGAGGAATGTTTATTAATTTTAACAATGAAGTCATAATGTTCATTGGATATTAAATATGAGAAACTATCTTTTGGATATAAGTTGAAACCTTCATTATTTTGATTTAAAGTGACTTTCACCTTTATATAAAGAAATGTGTTTTCATGTGAATGAAATTTTACGTCCTCAAAGTATTATAAAGAAATGAAAATCATTTAGGGTACGTCTCCAAAGGACATTTGCTGGTTGTTTACCTTCTATGTTTAATGTCTCGAAAGAATTGTAGTGCAATAGTAAGTAAAATAATAATGAAGGCCATGTTCCTTAAGATAGAGAATTTAATGTTGTCATTGAATATAGGTAAGTTATCTTGTTTAATGTCTCGAAAGAATTGTAGTGCAATAGTAAGTAAAATAATAATGAAGGCCATGTTCCTTAAGATAGAGAATTTAATGTTGTCATTGAATATAGGTAAGTTATCTTGATTGTTTTTGCTTTAATAAATACATTGAACGTGCATAGCCAAATTCTTCCAATAGGTTAGTGTCATTACATTTTATGTTTTCATGAATATAATTATATGTTCAATTAATTTATCAAATAAACATCATCGACAATACATTTAACTTTGAATCATTAAATGAAAGTATTCAAGATAAGGGAAATATCATTTCAAACCTTAGGAAATCGGATTCCATAGGCTTGGTATTTAATATATTGCAATATAAAACTTAGATTCATTCATCCGATTATTTCAAGAATAAAATAGTTTAGTGTCACTTAATTTAGTTTTAATTTGATTATTAAATTTACTTTTCTATATTTAGTTATTTTTATGAAACAGTATAAATGTCTATAGAAGCATAATGACGAATGTCTTTAGTTATTTCTAAGTTGATACATTTTCTTTCATGTTCACATGTTATATTCGATAAATAGAAAGATTTATTAAGAAGGTAAACCTATTACAAAGAGTTTAATAGATTTTTATGATTTGTTTTAGATGTCAATTCATATGAAAAGTAACTTTGTATTTCCTTTTATATTAAAATATGCTACAAAAATGTTATTTTGGAACCAAATTTTTATTATAAATCCAACAATTCTATTATAAAATTATGATGAATTGAAAGAGGAACATTATTGTAAATTGAAACCAAAATAACTCGAACATCAAGAGTATTGTTGCAAATACAATGAAACCATCGAGGAGGATGGAATATGCCATTGAGAAGGATGTCATCACCCAACTTCGACAACTCGCAGGTGGTGGTTGTTGTGAATCGGGGATAATCATTCTCTAGTAGATATTAAAGGATCAGTGGACCTTATGCTATGAGAGTAACGAATGGTGGTATGGGATGTCATTCCAGGTTATCATACGAGGTAGTACCATGAGGATTCTCACAATCATAGTTTAGTTGTGGAATAGCCAATAGTAACTCAAGACTAGAAGATCTAGTTTTAGGGTTGGAAAGTCCAACGATAGATGGTATGGGACGTCTATCACCAACTGCAACATGATCTGAGATATCTGGACCCAAATCCAGAGTATTGGTGGGCCTTGATAGCAATCATAGAGAGATGAATTGCTATCAGGCACCAGGCATAATAACGCTAACTCTAGCATGAGCTTAAAGCTTAACCATGAACCAGGACAAAGTGAAGGTCAGTAGGGCCAAAGTCCTTCATGCTATGAGATGGGGAAACTATGCGTCCACCCTTCTAGGTGATATGGGCCCTGGAAGGATAACCCCTTGCCGAGAACCTAGAACTTAAGCCAGGAGAAGGTGGGTCTCATAAATGGTAGCCTATTATGAGATTTGGCCAATCTCAAGCACTCATGATTCCATCTGCAATGGTGTTTTATCTTAGAGTGTGGAAACTTATGCCTATGTACTAATATAAATTTGGGTGTACGTGTGTCAGTTGTGACTTTGTTTTTAAATAAATCAAAATTTTGAATTTGAGATTTTGACAACCAGGTGAGTAGACTTGGGTTGTTATAATTGGTATCAAAGCCTAGGTTGCAAATATATGATTTGTTGAATTGACATAGCTCTTTTATCATTAGGTATAATGGTAGGGACCTCAAAAAGGGAAAATACTACTCTACAAGAGGGGCTTGCAGAAGTTTCGAGGAAGGGACTGAGATGACTCATGAGGGAGTCAGATCGTGTACAAACTATCGAAGCACCTTGATGTGTTTTGAGAAAATAAAAGGAGCCAATAGTAGGAAGGGTTGCACAAAATGATGATAACATGACTAAAATGATTCAGCTGATGCAAGAATAGTTGAATCAACATAAGGAGAAAATGGAAATTCAAAGGGCTTAGATGAGTGAGCACATGGAATAACAAAGAGCATAATTATCTCAGCAACAAGAAATTATTACTCAACAGTAGAAGGTAATAGAAAATTTGACTAAAAGTAAAGAGTCAAAAAGAATACAAAGTGAATTTCCTGAGGGATCATCAAGAAGGAAAGTCGGTGTGGAATTATAAAAAGAAATAAAAAAGTTAGATATCTCTAAATTTGATGGGAAGGGGGATGGTGAAGTAGTTGTAAATTGGTTAAGTGAGGCTAAGGGGTACTTTTCATTCAACCCTATGTGCTGAATCTAAAACTACATGGGTTGTGGAGCACTTAATCGGGGATCCTACCAAATATTGGTGGACCACATATAAGAAAACTAGTCAAAAGGAGGCTATTGAAATTCCTTGGGATGTGTTTGAGAAATAATTTAGGGATAGATTCCTTACACCATAGTTTTATATTGAGAAATATGCAAAATTCACCAATCTTCATCAAGAAAACATGTTAGTGATAGAGTATTATCAGAGATTTGTCCAACTACTAAAGTATGCACCTGAATATGACAAACGTGAGGAGTTTAAAGCTCACAAATTTGTGCTAGGCTTGCATCCTAGAATTGGATCTCCTGTTGGACGAATCAAGCTAAAGAATTTGACAAAAGCCTTTGATTCTACACATTATGAAGAATTAAGCCAAAAGAATAAGAAGTCTTATTATCAAAGGTTTGATAAATATGAATCTAAGAAAAGAAGATACCCAAAATCTGCTAAAGGAAATGACCAGTACAAGAAATATAGGGAAGGTGACCGTTTTAGAGGGGACAACAGGAATAGAGGAAAATATCAGTGTAACAAAGGGCATCAAGATAGGAGAAAATTTTCAGAGAAATTTGCATAGAGAACTACGACACAAAAAAGGGAAAGAATATTGCTATTTAGAATAAATATGGGGACAAGATGGAAGAATAAAGGGTCCAAATGTATGCTTTGTCTATGGAGCTAAAGATCATTATGTAAATCAATGCCCGGAGAGAGTAGATAAGAGAAAACCAACTGAAGAAGCTCCTCACAGAATTTATGCTACCACAGGTAACCCCAATATTTTAGGGTAAGCCACTCCATTTATTTTAAAAGGAAAATTAGGCAAGAAAGATGTTCGTATTTTGATAGATAGTGGTGCAACTAATATTTTTATATCTTCTAGTATTATGAGGGACATACTAGTAAGACTTGGGATTATAGTAAATGAGTGGCAAGTTGAATATGGATCAGGTCAAACCTATATGGTCAACCAATGTTTATTTGACTCCTAGATAGATATACCCCAAGGAAAAATAAATTGGAACTTGTATGTAGCACCTTTACATGCTTTTGATATCATCCTAGGTGTAGATTGGCTAAAAGCTCACAAAGCCCTATTAAATTTTGAAGAGAGATGGCTTGATTTCATGGATGATTCCAAACAACGAATCCGAGTCCATTGCAATCGAGTGACCCTAGAACCTCACTTACTAACTGCTATGCAAGTTAAAAGGGCCTTAAGGAAGGGTTGTAGGCTTTATGTGGTCAAAATGAACAAGAAAGAAGAAATTGAATCGAGCTCTACTCTATTCCAACAATATCCAGTTTTGAATGAGTTTAGAGATGTTTTTCCTGAAGACCTACCTAGACTGCCATCAAAGAGAGAATTTGATTTTTCTATTGAGTTATTACCAAGAGCAATACCCATAGCTAGAACCCCCTACCGTATGACTTCCATTGAATTACAAGAGCTTAAAACTCAACTTCAAGATTTATTAGAAAAGGGGTACATCAAACCCAGTGTTTCACCATGGGGAGCACCAATTTTATTTGTTAAGAAGAAATATGGATCCTTGAGATTGTGTATTGACTATCATATGCTCAATAAGATGACTATGAAAAACAAGTATTCCTTACCAAGGATTGATGATCTCTTTGATCAACTAAGAGGGGCAACAATTTTCTCAAAAATTGACCTTAGGTCAGGATACCATCAACTAAGAATTAAGGAGGAAGATACTTTCAAGACTGCCTTTAGAACCCATTATGGGCACTATGAGTTCATAGTGCTACCCTTTTGCTTGAAAAATGCTCCTGCTACTTTCATGAATTTGATGAACAATGTGTTTCAAGAACAATTAGATCAGTTTGTGCTAATATTTTTGGATGATATCTTGATCTATTCTAGGAGTAGGGAGGAACATGATCAACACATGAGAATAGTCCTAGAAATTCTTAGGAGAAATCAGTTGTATGGAAAGTTATCTAAGTGTGAGTTTTATTCATCACAAGTGCAATATTTGGGTCACATAGTCTCAACGGATGGAGTTGCAGTTGATCCCAAAAATATAGAAGCCATAGTGGATTGGCCAGCACCCACCAACGTATCTAAGGTGAGAAGTTTTATGGGAATGGTAGGATATTATAGGCGATTTGTAAAGGGATTTTCAAAAATTGCCTTTCCCATAACCAATTTGCAAAGGAAGGGAAAATTTTTCAAATGGACTCCACAATGTGAGGAAGCCTTCAAAATACTTAAAGAGAAGTTGACAACTGCACCTATTCTTTAGATTCCAAATCTAGG
The DNA here is from genome assembly GCA_028583015.1 of Wollemia nobilis. Taxonomy (NCBI): domain Eukaryota; kingdom Viridiplantae; phylum Streptophyta; class Pinopsida; order Araucariales; family Araucariaceae; genus Wollemia; species Wollemia nobilis. The sequence goes on from JAQPPZ010002765.1 coordinate 638,532, forward strand.
TAAACCATTCACAGTTTGTACGGATGCTTCTCTAGAAGGGCTAGGAGGTGTCCTAATGCAGAATGAGGCCATTGTGGCATATGAATCTAGAAAACTTAAGAAGCATGAGGTTAATTATGCCACTCATGACTTAGAGCTAGCTATCGTAGTTCATGCCCTCAAAATGTGGTGGCACTACCTATTGGGTAAACCTTTTGAATTAAAAACAGATCATCAAAGTTTGAAGTATATCTTCACCCAACCATTATTAAATGCTAGACAACGATGGTGGATGGAATTTTTGGTTGAGTATGATTTTGGGATAGAGTATATTAAAGGTAAAGAGAACAAGTTGGTTGATGCACTCAGTAGAAGGAGACATGTAGCTACTTTAACATGATGCTAGTATGGACTAGCAGAGCAAATTAAAGAATTGTAGAAAGATGATGAATTTTGTAATCAATGCCAAATTAAGGTCGAGCAAGGACCAAATATGAATATGGATTTCAAAATCAAAGAGAATATGCTATATTTCAGAGATCGAATAATAGTCCCAAATAATGATGAGATAAAAAGGATTATATTACAAGAGGCACACTATGCTCTATACTCTGCTCACCCAAGAGTAGTAAAAATATGTGAGAACTTGAAGAAGGATTACTTTTGGCCTGGAATGAAAAAAGATGTAACTCATTTTGTTGCAAGGTGTCTCGAATTTCAGAAGGTTAAAGTAGAGCATCAACATCCTGGGGGATGACTATACTCTTTTGATATTCCAACACAAAAATGGCAAGTTATTTCCATGGACTTTATAGTTGGTCTTCCCAAGAATCGATTTTGGCATGATGCAATTTTTTTCATAGTTGATAAATTAACTAAGGTGGCACATTTTATACCTAGTAATGTTCATGATGATGCTCCTACAATAGCTCAAAATTTTACTCAAGAAATTGTGAGATTGCATGGTTTTCCTGAAATAATTATCTCTGATAGGGATTCATGATTTACTTTTGAATTTTGGTAAGATTTGCATCGAGCATGGGGTACAAAGCTTAACATTAGCACAACCTACCATCCTTAAATGGATGGATAGACCGAGAGGGTCAACCAGGTGTTGGAAGATATGTTACGTATGTATTGCATGGACCACCAGAGCAAGTGGGAAGATTACCTCTTCCTGGTGGAATTTGCTTATAATAATAGTTACCATACCACATTGGGCATGGCCCCTTTTGAAGCCCTATATGGGTGTAGGTGTAGAACACCATTAACATGGGATAACTTGGATGATCAAGAAATGATCGATCTTGATGCTATGAAACAAATGGAGGTCTAGTTGAAAGAAATCCTCCAACGACTTTGAGAAGTTGTAGATCATCAGAAGAGCTATGCTGATCTAAAATGATCTCCTAGAGAGTTTGCTATAGGCGATAAAGTTTTCTTGAGAGTCAAACCAACTAAGAGCTCCATAAAATCCACTAAACTTAGCCCCAGATTTGTAGGTCCATTCGAAATCATTGCCAAAATTAGCCCTATTGCTTACAAATTAGCTTTGCCACCTAATTTGTCCAAAATCCACAGTACCTTCCATGTGTCCCTCCTTCGAAAATATGTGGCTGACCCTTCACACATTTTGGATGTTTTGCATTTACAGATATCAGACCCGCAACTCATTGAGGTTCTCCTCGTCAATATTCTAGGATACAGAACCAAACAACTAAGGAAAAGAGTTGTTGATCAATGTAGAGTCTAGTGGGATCTCTACTCAGAAAGAAATACCACATGGGAAGATGTGGCAACAATGAAAGAACAATTTTCGTTCTTGTTTGAAGACTGATATTTACATGAATATTTGGATATTTGATATATATTTATGTGTGTGTATTTTGGATTTATAATGCATATTTTGATATACTAATGGTGAAATGCATGCATCTTTTGATAAAGTTCATAATATATGGCTTGATGTTTATATATGTATTTTTGTTTATGATTTGTAATTAATATGTAACCTGTAAAAAATATTAGACTAACATAGGGACTATATTAAATTCTAGTGGGGGAGAATGTAACATCCCCTCTATTTGGTTAAATATTTACTTGAAGAATGTGATACTACTGAAGATATATGTGAGTGCACATGTAGGTTTTCACTCCTTAGCAAGCATGTTGGACGAGTATAACACCCACCCTTAATGAATACAGTGGTTGTAGGTGTCAGGTAAGGTGGGATATGATGTCGTGTTTTATGCACCATAGCCTGTGGGTACATGGAAGTCCACTAAAGAAAGTTCATGTAGGTCATGATGCCTGCTAATGCAATTAGATATAAACATGCATATGTTTTTGCTAAGTGCATTATGATTTTTGGGTGAAGTTAATTTGTTTAGAATATGAATATTCGTGTTTATATATATATACACATATATATACAAATATATATAAATCAATATACACATATATATATACAAATATATATAAATATTTAATAATGATATAAATATATATATATATATATATATATATATATATATATATATATTTAAATAATAAAAAAAAATATTTAATAAAATTTTATGCTAATGGAAAAAGACTAAATAAAATTTACATAATTTAAGATCACATTTTATGACAAAGTCCCTTTATCGATAGGCCAAAATTTACCACCTGGTGACCAGTTGAGGTAATTTTTACATGTTTCCATCCTATGTGTTGTCACGAAGGCATTTTTGAAATCTATTAAATCATGGTTAAGCTTCATTTTGAATAGCTGGTCTGAAAAAACTCTAAAGCAAGCTTGTTCAGGAATGGAAGTGCTCTTGTGTATTCACAAAAATATAGACACAAACTAGTATCTGCAGTCAACTCAAAATTTGGTAGGCTTCTACCTGGTCACACCCATATGGAGTATGGGAATCAAAATTGTGCTATGTGATAATAATAATAGGATAATTTAAGTAGAGGCTATTGCATATCTTTGTTGATGTGTAGTTGAGTTCGTGACTTTGTGTTTGGCGTCAAAAAATTGTTGAAATTTCATTTGTGGATTTAAATGACCTCTTAAGCTATCTTGAGTGGATTCCAAAACCAGATATGCAATTGGACAAACATAATAGCTCTAAGAAAGGAAATAATCTGGAATAGTAGTGGCTATCTTATTTTTCTTAAAAATATTAGAGTATATATTTTATTTTTGTACATAGTTCATCTTCTTATTGTATTCATGTAGTAAACTGCATTCATAAGAGGTCATGCTAAACCAAAAGCTTACATCCATATGTTTTCTTCGCCATGTTGGAAGCTAAGGGGGGTTGCTTGTTGGTAAATATCTTGACAAGACAATACAAAGTCCTCTTCAGCGTTCGAAGGTTTGACGTGGGGTCAAGTTATGACTTGAAGGTTGTACTTAGTTGTTGCTGGAGCCAAAAACTTAATATTAAAAGAACCATCTTTTTTTATGTTAATTGTATTTATTTTATAAAAAAATATATCTCAATTGGTCATGTAATATTTGTTTTGCATGAAACTAGAGTTGTGATCGACAACAACACTGCATTATTTGTAAATAAATATTTGAGTTTGCTATCGTTCTATGTTATAATAGGAGTTTCTATATTGCTATGGTCAATTAAAGAAATTATAATTTTATTTGATAATCTTAATATATCTTCTTTGATTTTCAAAAACTCTACTAAAATATTTATCTTTTGCCTTACTTTAGAATAGAGTAGTTAATCGAGCTGGTTTAATTTATTTATAAAATTGATTTCTTATATAAGATGTGAAAATAGAGGTAATCCCAAATATGGTGTAAATTAAACCAGTATGAGTTATTTGTTCACGTCTCTGCTGGTAACACATAATCTAGCCTTTGATAAAAATTGGAAAATATTGAAATAGATAACATATGTAAGTCCAGAAAACAAACCATTATGAATGGCCACCTAAAATAGAAGCTTTGGAGGAAAATAAATGAGAATAGATTTGATGTTGTCTAAGTCACCGTCAATAGAAATATAACATTGATTTTGAGTTGTTTAAATTTTCTAAAGCATCAAAAAATGAATTCATGCATGAGTAGTTGTCTTTAGGAAAAACACTCACTTCTTTTGAGGAATGTTTATTAATTTTAACAATGAGGTCATAATGTTCATTGGATATTAGATATTAGAAACTATCTTTTGGATATAAGTTGAAACCTTCATTATTTCGATTTAAAGTGACTTTCACATTTATATAAAAAAAATTGTTTTCCTGTGAATGAAATTGTACGTCCTCAAATTATTATAAAGAAATGAAAATCATTTAGGGAACATTTTGCAGATACAACAAAATAATTACATGATGAAAAAAGGGTACCTAAAGGTCCCACCATGATCATCATTTGAAGGATAAAAATTTACACCATAAAATAGAATGAAACACAATTCTGAAGTAATAAAAATGAATTATATGTATTTGTATTGATATTTCATTGTGTTATATAAAATCCCCTTAAGAGGATTTCACCAATGATACAATATTACAATAAGGGTGTGATTCCCCTTTTCTCAAGAAATTGGTGCAATCTTAATGTTTTTGTGCCAACACATCGCTTGGAGAGTGAGTTTTTCTGACTTCCATGTGAGATAAGATATATATCTTTTCACTATCCTCAAATATTGTAACATGTACACAAAGGAAATGATAATGAATCAATAGCATATACAGGGTCCACCATAATTGGGACTTGTATTGATTTGAGTTATGGTTAATAAAAAAATAGAAAAAAATGCATGAAATATAAAATATTGATCTAAAACACAACAAACATGCAAGTTATAGGCTAAAATACAATTAAACTTGAAAAATAATCACCTAACTGTGATCATATCAGGTCAATATGATTTAATCTGTGGACCATATCAAGGCAAGATGATCACTATCATAGTTTTGCATCTTGCCATGGTCAGGTCCAGTATTTGAGGGAATATGGAAATTTTTTGGAAGGTTGATTGTCATGTCGAAGGGCTACAATAGGGGTACTAAATACCAATAATACAAAGAATATAATTTAGATGGGGAACAAGTGGATATGATTTCAAATCTATGGTAGTGATCTGGTAGCATTGTATTTGTAGCAATATGGCCTAGGGGATTCTCGGTTGCACTTCATTGTGAGAAAATTCAAATTTTTTTACCTTGGTTATAGAAGGGGGGTGTCATTTTATAGGCCTTCTAGCAAGAGGTAAATGAGGAAGGTGACAATCAAGGGAAACCTAATTAGCTACCAATAGATGACTACAGGTGGCAGGTGAATTGCTACCTTAGGTTTATTGGTATCTATATGAAGTCATGCGTGATGCTGATAGACAATTTGAATACCTTTTTTTTTTGCATGACCCTCTTAGGTTGTAATGGTGGTGAATATGAGATCATCTCGGGTCAAGATGGTTATGCCTCTCATGGAGAAAGTTGCCTACTCCTGGAGAAATCCATGGAATTAGTACTAAGGTTATCCTAAGAAGATTGTGTAGGTTAGAAAGGAGGATTTTTTGTTGTCTCCTCGAGATAATGCATTTTAGGTGTCTACATAAGTAAAAACAAAAAAAATTGATTGCTTTCTAGGGATTAAAAATAAAAATGCATATAGTTTTGCATCTAGGATTTAGTCTTGTTTGTGCATTCCCTTGGTCCCTGATCAAAGAAAAATATTTCATTTCTTGCAAGCTAGGGTTAAATATCATTGAATAAAAGAATCATATTAAGGTTAGTCATTGTATTATTTTGTGCTTTGCATTGTTCTTCCGTTTCCATAGTTTAGTTTAGAAAGTCCAAATATAGGCATTTTCTTAAAATCACACATTAAACACCTCCAAACCATACTTGGAGTGAGTCCTAAAATCATTCTCGATGAAACCTTACCTTGTTTCAAGTGTAGATAATATAACACACCCTTGTGGTCACCTTGATTCCTAGTAGGATCCAACCAAGAATTATAGTGATAGGGCATTTTTCTTCCTCGAGTATATTATTCCTTAGGAATATTAAGGGAAGGGTCATTCTTCTAATCTAATGTCATTTCCTTCAGGTTTTGGATACTAATGAGGGTATATTATATACTTATGATCAACAAGTTGATACTTCTCACAAGCCTTTTTATACTAAACAATGTTCTCATGAAGCATGTTATGTTTTTCAACCCCAACATTTCTATGAGCCATGTCCAAGTTAACACATGATTTAGTGGTATTATATCCTGAATATGGATAAAAGGGTCAATACTTTAATATTAATGCTAGATCACTAGAAGTGGATCTAGATATAAGAAAATTGCTCCTAGAAATGATGCTTTTAAGGATAAGAATAAACAAGATAAGTCCTTAGACAAATACACTAGTATTGATAAATACCAAGATAATAATGGTTATATTTGCACATCTAGTGATCCTTCCCAAATCCAATTTAAGAGGTAATGTAATACTAGTTTTCGTATCCACAAATAATTTAGAATAGTTAATGCAAAATGTTATAATTCTACTCAATTGTTTAATGCCACTCCATGGAATATATCCAAAGAAAATCCTTTTACTCTATATTATATTTACTCTTAGGGGAAAATCTATCTCCATTCCTTTACCATGAGTTTCAAGGAAGCTACCACTTGACCCTAAAATTTTGATGGGGGACGGGAAAATCACGCATAGTCACACACGCGATTTCCAAATTTTCATGCATTAATCTGAAAATCTTTACAATAACAGCCCACAGGCTTTACAATAGCTAGCGCTCGGCTTAGCTTTCAACTCACACTTCTGCGTGCGATCTCCGATCCACCACCCCGATCTATTACAGAAACTGGGTTTTTATAGAGGCCCCGACCCTCTGAAACATCTATCACAAAAATTGGGACACCCACCCAATTTATTACAATGACTAGGTTTTTATAGAGGCCTTGACCCTCTAAAACATCAACACAAAAATTGGAGCACCAACCCAATTCATGGCTCCACTCCGCACGGCCCCTGTCACTGTCGCTTCCTGTCAAGATACTCTGTGCGACCCATCTTCTTCGTTTCCTGCACTTCTTGGCATTTGCTCGCATTCACTACACCTTGTGCCATGTGACATCCGTAAAATTCCTTGAAAATACCACCTGTCACGGTTTCGTGCCATCTCCTTCTTCTTCCTCGCCTTCTTCTCTTCCTGTCGCGATATCGCGACATGTCGTGATATCACGACATTTTGGCTTTCCTGCGCTTCCTTTCCCCTTTGGTCACGATATCGCGACATGTCATGATATCGCGACGTTTTCTTTTCATTTCTGCATTCTCGCCTTCAAGTCGTGATATCGCGACATGTCAAGATATCGCGACATCTTCCTCCACAGACGCCCTTCTCAACTTCAAGTCGCGATATCATGACATGTTGTGATATCATGACCTTTGCCTTCGGTTACCCCTTGCCTGCCTGCTCTGGTCACAATTTTGTGACATGTCGTGAAATCATGACGAGTTCCAACTTCTCTGCCTCGGCTCTCTCTTTTGTCGTGATTTCATGACTGTCACGATTTTGTGACATGTCGCAAAATCATGAAATTTCCAACTTCTCTGCCCTGGCCTCGCTTTGATGTCACGATTTTATGACGTCATGAAATCGCGACGTCATGATTTCACTACCACTTCCCACTTCTGCCCTGGCTTCTTTTTGATGTCACGATTTCATGACGTCACGATATCGTGACGTCGCGATATCGTGACAAACTCCTACCTCTGCCTTGACTTCTTTTTGATGTCACGATTTTGTGACGTCGTGATATCACGACAAACTCCTACCTCTACCCTGACTTCTTTTTTATGTCATGATTTCGCGACGTCGCGATATCGCGACCAACTCTTGCCTTGCCAAAGACTAAAAACTTAGAAAAAATTTTGTTGGTGCAAGATTGCGCTACTGCCACTGGATGCTCTTGCATCAGACAACCGGGGTTGGTGGAGAAGTGATCTTCACTTCTGAGCTGTCTGGTTGCTGCCTCCTGCAACACCTCCAAACATTCCTCTACCTCTGCAGACTACTCCAACCCCTTCTCCTAATCCACATAACTCCTGTCTTCCTCCAGACAGATTCTCCCATTACTGCATACTTCCTCATCTATAGCCTGCTTCAACTCCGTCTCCTGGCCAGATAAATTTTTGTCTTCTATCGGATAGATTTTGGCACTGGCTGTGCTCCTCCTCGGCAACAACCTTCAATGGCTTCATCTTCTGATGAACTCCATCTTCTCTCTTTCTCTGTTTCTTCTCATGCCTTCTGCGTAGCTCATCTTGCTCCTGCAATTGTATTCTATGTCACTCCTTTTGTAGGGCTTTAAATTGCCTTTGCAAAGCCATGAACTCTTCCTTTGTCACCATATCACTCTCACTGCCATGACTTCTTCATGGATGCATTTTTCTCTTTGCTTTTCTCACAAAGCTTAACCGATCCTGGTGTAGCTGCCTCACTTTTGATGCTCTGCTAACACGCTCAGGGATCCTAAACTCTCTCTTCTCTCTCAGAACCCTACCACAGATCCTGGCACAAACTACCTCACGATCGGTGATTTGCTTACGCACTCAGGAACTTCCAGCTCTGATACCACTGATGGGGGATGGGAAAATCACACACAGTCACACTCACGCGATTTTCAAAATTTCATGCATTAATCTAAAAATATTTACAATAACAACCCGTAGGCTTTACAACAGCTAGCGCTCGACTTAGCTTTCAACTCACACTTTTGCGTGTGATCTCCGATCCACCACCCCGATCTATTACAGAAACTGGGTTTTTATAGAGGCCCCGACCCTCTGAAAAATCTGTCACAAAAATTGAGACACCCATCCGATTTATTACAATGAATGGGTTTTTATAGAGGCCTTGACCCTCTGAAACATCAACACAAAAATCGGAGCACCAACCCAATTAATGGCTCCACTCCGCACGGCACCTGTCACCGCCGCTTCCTGTCAAGATACTCTGCATGACCCATCCTCTTCATTTCTCGTGCTTCTTGGCATTCACCCGCAATCACTACACCTTGTGCCACGTGACATCTGTAACAATCCTTGAAAATACCACCTGTCACGGTTTCACGCCATCTCCTTCTTCCTTGCCTTCTTCTCTTCCTATTGCGATATCATGACATGTCGCGATATCATGACATTTTGGCTTTCCTGTGCTTCCTTTCCCTTTTGGTCGCGATATCACGACATGTCACGATATCGTGACATTTTATTTTCATTTCTGCCTTCTCGCCTTCAAGTCGTGATATTGCGACATGTCATGATATCATGACATCTTCCTCCATCGACACCCTTCTCAATTTCAAGTCGTGATATCATGACATGTCACGATATCGCAACCTTTGCCTTCAACTGCCCCTTGCCTGCCTGCTCTGGTCACGATTTCGTGACATGTCTCAAAATCATGAAAGTTCCAACTTCTCTGCCTCGGCTCTCTCTTTTGTCGTAATTTCATGACCATCGTGATTTCATGACATGTCATGAAATCTTGACATTTCCAACTTCTCTGCCCTGGCCTCGCTTTGACGTCACAATTTCATGACGTGGAAAAATCGTGACGTCGCAATTTCACTACCACTTCCCACTTCTGCCCTGGCTTCTTTTTGATGTCATGATTTTGTGACGTCGCGATATCACGACATCATGATATCACGACAAACTCCTGCCTCTACCCTGACTTCTTTTTGATGTCATGATTTCGTGACATCGTGATATCACGACGTCACGATATCGCGACAAACTCATGCCTCTGCCCTGACTTCTTTTTGATGTCATGATTTCACGACGTTGCGATATTGCGACGAACTCCTACCTCTGCCCTGACTTCTTTTTCATGTCACGATATCGCGACGTCGCGATATCGTGACCAACTTCTACCTTGTCAAAGACTAAAAACTTAGAAAAAAATTTGTTGACGCAAGATTGTGTTGTTGCCACCGGATGCTCTTGCATCAACTTTGCCTTTATAGGAAACCCACACTTCCTACTATAAATGGTACCCTATGAATCAATAATGCACAAATTACCAAATACAAATTATAATAATTACTATTACACAATAGAATAGTCATTCATTTATATGTTCATAAGTAATGAGTGAAAATCCTATAATGAATATAATCATAGAAAACACATGAAAATTATGCAAAACAAAGCACCATTGTCTTGACTATAGTATTTCCCTACAAAACCTATTTTTTTAACCAAGGCATCACCAAGTAAGTACTCACATTCAAATAGAAGCAAGATGCAATATAACTTTAGTATTAATTTCCTATGGTCCTAACAAAGTCATTTATATATATATTTTTAGATTTTTATTTATAATTTATCAAAGTGAGAAATATCAATTAGTGCTCTTATAAAGATGAAATCAAACAACAAAAGTGTAAAAATATAATATCATTACAATAATTTGTTACACAACCATATAAGGATACTATGAGGGATAATAGTCTTGGTTGTATTATTACTTTTTAGCCATTTAAAAGGATTATCACTTTAACCCTAGTTACCATGTCTCCGTAATATCTTACATAAAACTCAGAGTAAATTCACTATTCAATAAAGGCATAATTAGTAAAGCTTTAAGAAGGAGCATCTCAAGCATCAAAGCAAATCTCAAGGATAACAATTGAAGATCAAGCATCAAGTAAAGCTCCATCCAAGAGGTAATTACATATATTTGTGTTATATTTGAAGAACACAAGCTTATACTGAGAGGGGGGTGAACAGTATAAGACCACTTTTTACTTTTCTTTTCTCAAACAATATTATCCAATGTATCAATGGCAATATCAATAGTAGTAATCAAAGCAATGCACAAATCACCACACACAATAGAGACACCAATTTAACGTGGTTCACCCAATGTGGGCTACATCCACGGAGAAAATATTTCACTAAAATTTTCTCAACAAATCTCTTGGGAATCCTTCCCTATTACAATGTTTATGGACCTCTATCCAAAGGAGACACCAATCCCCTAATCAAGTTCGTGGATGCCTATCCACAGGAGACACCAATCCCCTAAGCTGATTTGTGGAACTCTATCCATAGGAGAACTCCTTCTCCTCTACTCTAGCTGGTGATCCTCTAGAAGACTACTGCCTCCACTACACTGGCTTGTGGATCTCTCTCCACTGAAGACTCTTATCCTCACTCAGAAGACCTCTGTCCTCACTACCCTGGCTAATGGATCTCTATCCACTAGAGACTACTATCCTCTGCTCTATCACCTCCAAAGCTTGATCTCAGCTCTATCAAATCTGCACTAAACACAGTCCTTTGGTCTAGCACAAATATGCTCAATATATATCTCAAATCTACACTAAACATAGTCCTTCGATCTAGCACAAATATTCTCAATATCTATCTCAAATCTACACTAAACATAGTCCTTCGATCTAGCACAAATATTCTCAATATCTATCTCAAATATACACTAAACACAGTCCTTTAATCTAGCACAAATATGCTCAATATCTATCTCTAGTCTAGCACAAACCTATCCTCAAATATGCACCAAAATCTATCCTCAAATATATCCTCAAGCCTTAACACAAATCTTGATCCAATCACTAATCAACTCTGCTAGATCTACCCCAAACCTTAACTCAAGGTTTGAACAAATCAATCAATCAATTATGCTCTCAAGTCTTCTCAAAGACTTACCTCAAATCTATCCACAAGTCCTCTCAAGAACTTGCTCAATCTCTCAAGTCTTCACCAAGACTTACCTCAAATCTGCATTGTAAGCTTCCACAAAAGCTTACTCAACTCAACTCAATCTATCACAAAAACCTCTTCAATCACACAAACAAGTTTCACATAGAATCTTGTTTAACTTACATAAACATATAGAGAATGGTTAGAGACTCAATATGCTTCACACTCACAACAATGCTCAATCACTTTCAATCTCTCTTGTTTTACCACAAAAACATATAGAGAATGGTTAGAGACTCAATATGCTTCACACTCACAACAATGCTCAATCACTTTCAATATCTCTTGTTTTACCATAAAAACATATAGAGAATGGTTAGAGACTCAATATGCTTCACACTCACAACAATGCTCAATCACTTTCAATATCTCCTTCAACTCAATCTAAAAATAAAGAACAATTTGTTTCACAGAACTTGAACTATCACTCCAACACTTTCAATCAATTATGCTCAATCAACTCCACTCAACCAATTACTCAATGAAACACAACTTGCTTACAAACCCTAAACAAGTGTTTCACAATACTTCCAAAAATTCACACTACAAACCTTGACTCAAGATAATTCCAAACTCACATAACAATGATACTCAAGTTCTTTCACAAACCCTAGTTCAATATTGTACTCAACTTCACATAACAATGATACTCATGATATTTCACAAACCCTAATCATGCATATGAAGGCTCACTCAAATATTTCCAACAATGCTTATCAAACAATCCTTTTCACTCCAACCTTGTATTTCACAACATTCAATCCAACAATATTTCACTCATAGGAAGATGTACCCATACCTTTTGTTTTGATGGAGATATGTCTTCAAAACCTGTCTTAACCACAATCAAATTTTCTTTGCCAATACTAAGGTTAGGTAGCCACAACCTATCTCAAGATCTCCACAAAATAATTTTCCCAATAATTATTTTACCATACAAAAATATCAAATCTCTTAGTACACCTTATAATCTCCAAACTTACACAATATAAGTCAACATATTTATTATAACAAAATACACAACAATTTCCTTTATACACCTTATCACTCCAACTTTATAAAATAAATTTCAATCACCAAAAAATCAAAATAAAATATTTTAATTTACTTTACCTTATAACTCCCTCAAAAACCTTATAGCTTCCAGCTTACGAAACCCTCTAAGCAATTTTCGAATTTCAAAACCTTTGGAGAAATAAAAATGTGTATAGCATACCTTTCAACTATTCTGCCCACCAAAATATCTTCGAAAAAATTCGAACACATGACGTAGCCTCTCCAACACCCTAGCCCAAAGCTAGGTCACCAAGTGGGCTACATGCCCACATGAAACCTTAGGTGCACGTTCCCCTCTATATGCCGCCTCTCAAAAAACATGCCAAACAAAACAAAGGCTTCTCTCCTCTAGCAAAAATGTCAATCACGTGGATCGAACCCGTGATCCCTTCCTTACAAAGCCCTAGCACTTTCTCAACTACCACCTGCGCTACCATTGTTGGTGGATTTCTCTATCCATGTCGCTACCCTTATTCCTTCGTCTACCTCCAACACTTCGAAATGCGAATTTCTCTTCCTCCAAGTAATGCAGCGCATGATTTCATTTTCATTCGAAGGTGTATGTTTCAAGGACTTAGGAAATGAGAATTATTTCCTATATAAATACACATGCTTCTTGTCTTTTACACGTCGGCCAATTTTAAATTTTTTAAATTCGAATTAGATTTTAAATATTAAATTTAAAACCCTTGCACCCATTATTAATTTAAATTAAAATTTTAATCAAGGATTAAAATATTTTAATTTAAATTAAATCTTTTGTAAACTGCTCATGGGTCTTTTCAACTTGAACCTTGTTTTTCTTCACCTTGTTATTTGGCCCGAAATATTATAATAATATAATATTATTATTTAATTTAAACTTGCTTCTCCTTCCTTGGGTCTTCATCCTTTGGGCCTTTTTAGGCATATAATATTAAAAATAAATATTATATCCTATTCCTTTTCAAGACCTTCTTGCTTTTGGAAAAACCACTTGATGTCCTTAATGATGACGAAATTTAAACAATACTCTCTTGACATCAATGACAACAAAACTACTCAAAATTTCCAACAATCTCCCCCTTTGTCATTGATGGCAACCCCTTTTTTTACCATTCCTTTTTTTTTTTTCAAAAGTTGCTCCCCTTGAGAAATTGCTCCCCCTGACTGAATGCTCTCCCCCTAACTCAAATCTCTCCCCCTTTGTCATCAATGGCAAAGGGCCACCTTTGGGGCTTGGGGCTAAGAATGAGACTCTTAGCTTAGCCCCTCCCCCACCTCCTCTCTTGAGGTGGTTAATTTTGGGGTGGGAGTATCTCTACTCCCAGCATACACCGATCTTTACCTTTGTCCACCTTCTTCCTCAACTGATCCTTCTGATTCCTCTGACTGTTCATGTTCCTGCTTGTCTCTAGAAGTTCTGCTCTACACCACTTAGCTATGTGCCCAACATTATTGCACTTATAGCACTTAATGTTGTGATTCCTTGAAGGTGCAAATATCTTGTAGTTCCTCCTAGTGAAGCCATATCCATTCCTATTATGAACCCTGCAATTAACTGCCTTATGACCAAACTGATTACAAGAGTGACAATACCCTTGAAAGAGATGTTTATTTCTAAAATTCCCATATTCCTGTCTTTCATGTGTCCTGCACTATGTAGCCTTGTGCCCAAACCTGTGACATGAGAAGCATCATCCATTGAAACTACCTTGCCTTGACCCCATTGGTCTCTTAGTCTCTTTTACCCTATGTTGTTTCCTGTTCCATCTGTTCCTTCTTTGTGCATTGTTCCTTTCCTTGTTGAACTTTCTATTGTTCAACTCTTCCTCATAAGTCTCACTCTCTCTTACACTCTCTTCTTCTGAAGCTTCTTCTTCCTTGGAGCTTGATATTGACTCCTCTCCTTGTTCTCTTTGTACCTGTTCAAAGCCAAGTCCTATTTTGTTTGATGAAGATCTTTGTACCTTGATAATCTTATCCAAGTTCTTTGAGCTTCTCCCAAACCTGTGTAGCTTGTCTTTAGACTCTTTTACTTCCTTCCTTAGTGAAGCTACCTCATGCTCTAACCTTTCACATTCTAAAACCTTTGCATCTAACCTCTCTTTAAATATCCTTGCCTTAGCTATTGAGTTGGTTAGATCTTCTATAAGCTTTCCTTTCTCTTCATCACATTCTTGAAATTGAAGCTTGAGTTTTGAGTTCTGCTTTCTTACCTTCCTTAATGCATCAAGGGCAGAAATAAGCTCACCCTCAAGATCAACTTCTCCTTTCTCTGATTCTTCCTCTATTTTTTTACCTTTAGGATCATCTTCATTCCTTTCTGATTCATCTTCCATAGGAGCATGTCCTTCTTCTTCTATTGCCAAAAGTAGACTTTCTTCTTCTGGACCTTCACTAGCATCTTCATATTCATCTTCACTGAAATAGAATCCATTCCTTGTACAACTATCTTCAAGATGACCAAAGTTACCACATCTAAAACACTTGAGAATCATTGGTAACCTATTTCTAACCACTTATTTTTCTTCTACCAGAAATAGAATTTCATCTTCATCATTACTTGAGGAGCTTCCATCACTATCACTTGAACTCTTACTTGCCTTGTCTGCATAAAAACTCTTCTTATGCCTTTGGAAAAACTTCTTTCCTTGCTTGCCTTGTCCATCCCTGCTTTTATTTTGGTACCTATGTTTTCCTGTTTCCCTGTTCTTATGATCCTATTTTTCTTCATCATTGCTATTTCCAGCCTCTGGACAATCAGATGCATAGTGACCATATTTTCCACAATTGAAACATCTAACTGATTTTGTACCTTTATATTTTCTTGAGTCTTTGTTCCTTCTGCCATAATTTGCTTCTTCATCACTGGATGACTCATTGCTTGAATCTGACTTCTTACCCTTTGTCTTCTTAGTAGCTTTGAAGGTTGCTTATTTCTGGGGAATAGGTTCCTCTTTTATTCTCATCTCAAAAGCTGTGAGAATTCCATGTAACTCATCCCTTGTCAAAAGTTCAATATCTTTTGACTCTTCTATAGCTGAAATATTTTCACTATACCTTTTTGGGAGTGACCTTAAAATCTTATCACAAACATCTGTTTCTTCAACCTTAAGCCCAAGTCCTTGCATGGAGTTAACAACCTCATCTACACGAAGTAGATATGCAACAATGTTTTCCTCATCCTTCATATTTAGGTCTTCAAATGTTCTCTTGTAATTTTGCAACTTTGCTCTTTTGACCTTTTTGTCTCCCTCATATATACCTTTCAACTTATCCCAAATTTCCTTTGTTGATTTGCAATGCATAACCTTTATAAACTTTGTTTCACGCAAACCCTTTAAAATTCCATTCATTGCCTTTGAATTATTCAGATGTAGGAGCTTACCATATTTATCTATAGGTGGAGTAGCTGGTGGTATGTATCCATTCTCAACTGCTTCCCATATTTCATTTCCAAGTGCCATTAGGTGAATCTTCATTCTCATACTCCAAAGTACATAATTGTTCCCATCGAACAATGGTGTCGAATTCCCTGAAGATCCATTCTAAGAATCCATATATGTTCTTGAGAGCTTTTCCTTCAAGCTGTTAAACTCTTCCGAAGGAACCCACTATGATACCAATTGAAGAACACAAGCTTATACTGAGAGGGGGTGAACAATATAAGACCACTTTTTACTTTTCTTTTCTCAAACAATATTATCCAATGTATCAATGGCAATATCAATAGCAGTAATCAAAGCAATGCATAAATCACCACACACAATAGAGACACCAATTTAACGTGGTTCACCCAATGTGGGCTACGTCCATAGAGAAAATATTTCACTAAAATTTTCTCAACAAATCTCTTGGGAATCCTTCCCTATTACAATGTTTATGGACCTCTATCCAAAGGAGACACCAATACCCTAATCAAGTTCATGGATGCCTATCCACAGGAGACACCAATACCCTAAGCTAATTTGTGGAACTCTATCCATAGGAGAACTCCTTCTCCTCTGCTTTGGCTGGTGATCCTCTAGAAGACTACTGCCTCCACTGCACTGGCTTGTGGATCTCTCTCCACTGAAGACTCCTATCCTCACTCAGAAGACCTCTATCCTCACTACCCTGGCTAATGGATCTCTATCCACTAGAGACTACTATCCTCTACTCTATCACCTCCAAAGCTTGATATCAACTCTATCAAATATGTACTAAACACAATCCTTTAGTATAGCACAAATCTACTCAATATCTATCTCAAATATACACTAAACATAGTCCTTATCTAGCACAAATCTACTCAATATCTATCTCAAATCTACACTAAACACAGTCCTTCGATCTAGCACAAATCTGCTCAATATCTATCTCAAATATACACTAAACACAGTCCTTCGATCTAGCACAAATCTGCTCAATATCTATCTCAAATATACACTAAACATAGTCCTTTGATCTAGCACAAATCTTCTCAATATCTATCTCTAGTCTAGCACAAACCTATCCTCAAATCTACACCAAACTATATCCTCAAATCTATCCTCAAGCCTTAACACAAAGCTTGATCCAATCACTAATCAACTCTTCTAGATCTACCCCAAACCTTAACTCAAAGTTTGAACAAATCAATCAATCAATTCTGCTCTCAAGTCTTCTCAAAGACTTGCCTCAAATCTATCCACAAGTCCTCTCAAGAACTTGCTCAACTCTCAAGTCTTCACCAAGACTTACCTCAAATCTACTCAACAAGTCTTCACCAAGACTTACCTCAAATCTACATTGTAAGCTTCCACAAAATCTTACTCAACTCAACTCAATCTATCACAAAAACCTCTTCAATCACACAAACAAGTTTCACACAGAATCTTGTTTAACTTATAGAAACATATAGAGAATGGTTAGAGACTCAATATGCTTCACACTCACAATAATGCTCAATCACTTTCAATCTCTCTTGTTTTACCATATAAATATATAGAGAATGGTTAGAGACTCAATATGCTTCACACTCACAACAATGCTCAATCACTTTCAATCTCTCTTGTTTTACCATAGAAACATATAGAGAATGGTTAGAGACTCAATATGCTTCACACTCACAACAATGCTCAATCACTTTCAATCTCTCCTTCAACTCAATCCAAAAATAAAGAACAATTTGTTTCACATAACTTGAACTATCACTCCAATACTTTCAATCAATAATGCTCAATCAACTCCACTCAACCAATCACTCAATGAAACACAACTTGCTTACAAACCCTAAACAAGTGTTTCACTACTTCCAACAATTCACACTACAAACCTTGACTCAAGATAATTCCAAACTCACATAACAATGATACTCAAGTTCTTTCACAAACCCTAGTTCAAGATTGTACTCAACTTCACATAACAATGATACTCATGATCTTTCACAAACCCTAATCATGCATATGAAGGCTCACTCAAATATTTCCAACAATGCTTATCAAACAATCCTTTTCACTCCAACCTTGTATTTCACAACATTCAATCCAACAATATTTCACTCATAGGAAGATGTGCCCATACCTTTTGTTTTGATGGAGATATGTCTTCAAAATCTATCTTAACCACAATCAAATCTTCTTTTCCAATACTAAGGTTAGGTAGCCACAACCTATCTCAAGATCTCCACAAAATAATTTTCCCAATAATTATTTTACCATACAAAAATATCAAATCTCTTAGTACACCTTATAATCTCCAAACTTACAATTTTTTATTTTTTGGTAAATAAAAGTCTTCATTAATTACCGAGTTTTGCAGGTTAACCCAAAACCTATTACAATATCCAGCCTTCTGCTGATATTGTAGATCCTAGTCATCCTTGAAACTTTCTTACCAGAACTTGTGTTGAATCCCCTACAACACCCTACTAACAAGGCACACCCATACCTAAACATTACTTACATTGACAAGAAATTGAAGTTTGAAATTTTGCACTTGTGAAACCTGTTGCTTGCCCATTTCCTATTCTCCATAGGAATCTTCCAAGGCTTACACCCTATTATCTTCATTTCCAATTTGATATGATTTAGAGGGAAACCCCATAGTTATTACCAGCTCCATGGGGAAAGAACACCCATTCATATTTCTCCTTAACGGGTAGGTTTATTTTCATGACTAATAATGTTTTCCACTTCATGTGGCACACCTTGTGTCCATGTCACCAAACTACCAACATCAACACCTATGTTGGCTAATTTGTCAGCTGACCTGTTGGCCTCACGGTACACATGACGAGCCCTCCTGTTCTGTCTTGCCGCAAAAAGGATCCTCACTTCATGGATGACTCCCTCGATTATCCATGGAGGTTTTTTGCCATTGGTTAATAGGTTGATGATGTTCATAGAATCACCTTCAATCATCAAGTTACCTTGAGTTTCTTGGGCTACTTGCAACCCTCTCCAAAGGGCTCTAGATTCTGCTTCGTTATTAGTTCTGATTCCCAATGGTTCAGCGAAGGCCTTGACTAGATTTCCTTGATGATCCCTGATTATTCCTCTAGCTCCAGCTCTTCTCGGGTTCTCCTTGGTTGCACCATCAAAATTTAGTTTAAACCAACCTTGGGGGGGTGGCTCCCAATAAATCCCATTTCTGGGATTGGGCAAAGGAATGGAAGGTTTGTCCTCAATACCTAAGGCTCGAGCTAATTGTTTTTCTTAGGGACAATAATCCTATTGAGGATGGTTTTTGGGTTGTGAATGGTATCCTTAAAGGCTCTATGGTTCCTTTCTAGCCAAATATTCCAGAGAAAATGATGCCAACAGATTTTCCATAGGTACTTAAGTTTTAGGCTAACAAAGGGTTGAGGCCATTGATGGAACACTTCGGATATAAGAGCAAGCTTAACCCACAAGATCCTAAAGGCTTGGAAAAGTTCATCCAAGATGGACTCTACTACTGGACACTCCAAAAACAAGTGTCGGGTTGTCTCCCACCCTACCCTGCACATGTAGCAACGATTAGCAATAACCATACATTTCGATAACATATTGTCCATAGTGAGGATTTTTCCTTGAATCACTAGCCATGAAAAAAAGGATATTTTAGGAATTAAGCCTTTGATCCAAACCAAACTCGGTTGAAATTGTTGACCTTCCACATTGAGAAGCAAATTATAGGCAGACTTAACTGTGAAGTCACCACTTTCAGTCTCAGCCCAAACAATGTGATCCTCATCCTTTCCAGAGGGAATAATTTGTTGAGTTAAAATGTTATAAAGCTCTTCAGACTCCACTTCAAAACCTTGTACTCTGATGTGTTTCCACCTATTGATATTTATATCCTGCCACATATAATTTGCAACCTTATTCCCAATATGTAGAATCCTAGACAAACGAGGATTTTGGGATAACTCCTCAGCTCTCACCCACCGATCCTTCCAAAAGTCTATTGTTTGCCCATTTCCTAGAATCCATCTAAGACCTTTCTTGACAAGATCCCTGCTCATGAGGATTGCCTTCCAAAAAGAAGACCCCCTTCTTGCTAAGTTGTCATTAAGGAAGTTCACACCTTGGAGGTATTTCCTCCTAAATATGACAGTCCATTCATTATCAACCTTAGTCAATAACTGCCACGCTTGTTTGGCTAATAGAGCTATATTGAGATGAGAAAATATCCTGAATCCTAACCCCCATCAGCTTTAGGTTTGCAAACCTTGTTCCAACCTACTAAATGGATCCTTTTCTTATCCTCATCCCTGACCAAAGAAATTTTTTTTGAAGCTTCTCAATTTTGTGATACACCTTGTTGGGAGCTCTAAATACTGATAGGAAGTAAATGGGTATACTTTGAAGTGAAGCCATAGTTAAAACTGCTTTGCTTGCTTGAGATAACAGATGTCCTTTCCAACCTGCTAGATTTTTTTGGATCCTCTCCAGAACTATGTTCCACATTGATCCTTTAGGTTTCACCTTAAATAGGGGAAGACCTAAATAGGAGGTAGGAAGGGATGCAATCTGACATTCCATGATCCTTGCTATGCTGTTTTTCCTAGGAATGGGGGTATTGATGAAATAAAGTTTGCTCATATCAAAATTCATTTTCTGTCCAGTAGCTTCTTCATACATTATGAGAATATTTTTAATCCTTCTTGCCTCAACCATAGAAGCCAAAGTCAGTAGCAATGTATCACCAACAAATTGTTGATGTTTCACCGAGGTAGTTAGCGACGTGGCCTTGATACCTGATATGAGTCCAGCTACTGCTACTGCCTTGATGGTTCTTCCCAAGGCCTCAGCTACAATGATGAACAACATAGGACTTATGGGATCTCCTTGTATTATACCACATTTGCTTTGAAAAAAACCTGCAATATATGCATTAACCAAAACTAAAATACAAGGCTTAGAAATACACTCTCTTATTAACTTGACCCATTTCATGTTGGAGCCAAATTTTAATAAAACTGCCTCTAGGAATTCCCAATTTATCCTGTCATAAGCTTTGTTCATGTCTAAATTTAAAGCCATGACTACTTTTTTGGTCTGAGCAGCTGTATGAAGAGCCTCATGAACAGTAATAATTTCATTTAATATTGATCTTCCTTGTACAAAACTTCCTTGACTTGGATCAATGATAACCGATAGAACTTTCTTCAAATGGTTGGCTAAAACTTTGGACAAAATTTTATAGGATATATTACACAGGCTAACCGGCCTAAAGTCAACCATAGTATTGGGGTTGGGGCCTTTAGGGATCAAAGCAATTAAAGTTGAATTGAAACCCCTTGGACTATGATTTGAACTTTGGAACTCCTTGATTGCAGCAATAACTTCTGCTCCAACAATATCCCAACAAACTTGGAAAAACTACGATGAAAACCCATCCGGCCCAGGAGCTTTGTCAGGATCCATGTTAAACAAAGCCTCCTTGATCTCTTCATCTGAAAAAGCTACTGTAAGAGACTCGTTAATCATTTCATCAATGAGTTGTGGAATTAATTGAATGAGAGAGTCCTTTGCTTGGGCATTATAGGCCCGTTCTTCACCCAATAATGAACTAAAAAAATTAACAGCCTCATCCCTGATCTCCTGAATGTTTTGAGTTGAGGATCCATCCACCTTAGTTAAATTTCTAATATTATTGTTGCTTTTATTGTTCAATGTGGTAACATGGAAAAACATTGAATTAGAGTCCCCTTCCTTTAGCCATAATGCCCTTGATTTCTGCCTCCAATACATCTCTTCACAAGCTAAAATATTATAAAACTCACAAAGGGTTTCCTTATCTTCAATCCTTGTCGCCTCATCATAGGTTCCATTTTGGATTTTGCTTTCTATTATTCTCAGTTTTTCCCCCACTGCTCTCTTATTCTCAAAAATATTTCCAAAGATTTCTTTATTCCAAATTCTAAGGTTGTTTTTCACCATCTTAAGTTTTTGAGATAAGTTTGAAGGAAGCACTTCCCTGGATAGGCTGCTGCCACCATTCCTCTATTCGTTTCTTGAAGTCCGGATGTTTAACCCACATTGACAAAAATTTGAATGGCTTTTTAAAGGAGTTAGCCTAAAATACCTCCCATAGAATAATATTATGGTATGAAGTGCATTTAGGAAGGGCTTGTAACGTTGAATCACCAAAAATTGTTGTAGCTTCCTTGGATAAAAAAAACCTATCCAACATTTCTTGAATCAGATGACTTCCTATCCTCTTATTACTCCATGTAAATTTGGCTCCTTTTAGTCTTACATCCATCAATTCATTTGTGTTAATGAATTCATTGAAGTCCTCCATGCTCCTTGAGGGTAACCCAGATCCTCCCTTCTTATCAGATGGGTAAATGGGGGTATTGAAATCTTCCCCAATCACCCAAGGAATGTCTTTAAAAGCTTGGCTCAAATTCCCCAAAAACTCCCATAGTTCAGACCGCCTTTAGACAGAGGTGGGGGCATAAACATTTGACATAATCCAATTCTTATTAGTATCAAAATCATGAAATAATACACTTAAGACTCTTTCATTTGCCTTAATAATACTTCCTTATATTTTAATAGGATCCCATAAGATCATGAGGCCCCCAGACGCTCCTCTCACCTGTTGAAAGGCCATTTCCCCTTGCTTCCAAATCCTTCTAGCTATAAGTGCTGATTGTGCCACATATGTTTTGGTTTCTTGAAGAAAAATGATAGTAGGCTTCCAATCCTTCCTTATAGACTTCACCATCCTTTGTTTTGGTGGGCCATTTAGGCCTCTCACATTCCAAACTTACAATTTTCACTATAACAAAATACATAACAATTTCCTATATACACCTTATAACTCCAACTTTATAAAATAAATTTCAAACACCAAAAATTAAAATAAAATATTTTAATTTACTTTACCTTATAACTCCCTCAAAAACCTTATAGCTTCTAAATTATGAAACCCTCTAAGCAATTTTCAAATTTCAAAACCTTTGGAGAAATAAAAATGTGCATAGCATACATTTGATTTATTTTTCCCACCAAAAATATCTTCGACAAAATTTGAACACACAACGTAGCCTCTCCAACACCCTAGCCCAAAGCTAGGCTATCAAGTGGGCTACTTGCCCACATGAAACCTTAGGCGCACATTCCCCTCTATATGACACATCCAAAAATACACTAAACAAAATAAAGGCTTCTCTCCTCTAGAAAAATCATCAATCGTGTGGACAGAACCCACAATACCTTCCTTATAAAGCCCTAGAACTTTCTCAAATGTTTCCTGCACTACCACCACTGGTGGATTTCTCTATCCATGTTGCTGCCCTTATTCCTTCATCTGCCTCCAACACTTCGAAATACGAATTTCTCTTCCTCCAAGTAATGTAGCACACAATTTCATTTACATTTGGAGGTGTATGTTTCTAGGACTTAGGAAATGAGAATAATTTCCTTTATAAATATACATGCTTCTTGTCTTTTACATGTCGACCAATTTCAAAAAATTTAAATTAGAATTAGATTTTAAATATTAAATTTAAAACCCTTGTGCCCATTATTAATTTAAATTAAATATTTTGTAAATTGCTCATGGTTCTTGTCAACTTGAACCTTGTTTTTCTTCACCTTGTTATTTGGCCCAAAATATTATAATAATATAATATTATTATTTAACTGAAACATGCTTCTCCTTCCTTGGGTCTTCATCCTTTAGGCCTTTTTAGGCATATAACATTAAAAAAATAGTATATCCTATTCCTTTTCAAGACCTTCTCGCTTTTGGAAAAACCACTTGATGTCCTTAATGATGACAAAATTTAAACCCTACTCTCTTGACATCAATGACAACAAAACTATTCAAAATTTCCAACAATTTTCCCCTTTGTCAATGGCAACCCCTTTTTTTTTTTACCGTTCCTTTTTATTTTATTTTTTAATTTGCTCCCCCTGACTGAATGCTCTCCCCCTAACTCAAATCTCTCCTCCTCTATCATCAATGGCAAAGGGCCACCCTTGGGGCTTGGGGATAATTATGAGACTCTTAGCTTAGTCCCTCCCCTACCTCCTCTCTTGAGATGGTTAATTTTAGGGTGGGATTATCTCTACTCCTAGCATACACTGATATTTACCTTTGTCCACCTTCTTCCTCAACTAATCCTTCTGATTCCTCTAACTGTTCATGTTCTTGTTTGTCTCTAGAATTTATGTTTTACACCACTTAGCTATGTGTCCAAAATTATTGCACTTATAGCACTTAATGTTGTAATTCCTTGAAGGTTAAAATATCTTGTAGTTCCTCCCAGTGAAGCCATATCCATTCATGTTATGAACCTTGCAATTAACTGCATTATAACCAAACTAATTACAAGAGTGACAATACCCTTTAAAGAGATGTCTATTTCTAAAATTCCCATATTCTTGTCTTTCATGTGTCCTGCAATGTGTAGCATTATTCCCAAACCTATGATATGAGAAGCATCATCCATTGAATTTACCTTGCATTGACCCTATTGGTCTCTTAGTCTATTTTACACTATGTTGTTTCTTGTTCCGTCTGATCCTTCTTTGTGCATTGTTACTTTCCTTGTTAAAATTTTTATTGTTAAACTCTTCCTCATAAGTCTCACTCTATCTTAAACTCTCTTCTTCTGGAGCTTCTTCTTCCTTAGATCTTGAGATTGACTCATCTCCTTGTTATCTTTGTACCTGATCAAAGCCAAGTCCTGTTTTATGTTATGAAAATATTTGTACCTTGATAATCTTATCCATGTTCTTTGAGATTCTCCCAAACCTGTGTAGCTTGTCTTTAGACTCTTTTAATTTCTTCCTTAGTGAAGCTACCTCATGCTCTAACCTTTCACATCATAAAACCTTTTCATATAACCTCTATTTAAATCTCCTTGCCTTAGCTATTGAGTTGGTTAGATCTTCTATAATATTTCCTTTCTCTTCATTACATTCTTGAAATTGAAGCTTGAGTTTTGAGTTCTGCTTTCTTACCTTCCTTAATGCATCAAGGGTAGAAATAAGCTCAACCTCAAGATCAACTTCTCCTTTCTCTGATTCTTCCTCTATTTTTTTACCTTTAGGATCATCTTCATTCCTATCTAAGTCATCTTCCATAGGAGCATGTCCTTTTTCTTCTATTTCCAAAATTAGACTTTCTTTTTTTGGACCTTCACTAGCATTTTCATATTCATCTTCGCTGAAATAGAATCCATTCCTTGTACAAATATCTTCAATATGACCAAAGTTACCACATATAAAACACTTGAGAATCATTTATAATGTATTTCTAACCACTTATTTTTCTTTTGCTAGAAATAGAATTTCATCTTCATCATTATATGAGGAGCTTCCATCACTATCACTTGAACTCTTACTTGCATTATCTACATAAAAAATCTTCTTATGCCTTTGGAAAAACTTCTTTCCTTGCTTGCCTTATCCATCCCTGCTTTTCTTTTGGTACATGTGTTTTCCTATTTCTCTATTCTTATGATCCTTTTTTCTTCATCATTGCAATTTCTAGCCTACAGAAAATCAGATGCACAGTTACCATATTTTACACAATTGAAACATCTAAATGATTTCATACCTTTATATTTTCTTGCGTGTTTGTTCCTTATGCCATAATTTGCTTCATCATTGGATGAATTATTGCTTGAATCTGATTTCTTACCCTTTGTATTCTTAGTAGCTTTGAAGGTGACTTCTTTCTAAGGAATAGGTTCCTATTTTATTCTCATCTCAAAAGTTGTGAGAATTCCATGTAACTCATCCCTTGTCAAAAGTTCAATATCTTTTGACTCTTCTATAGCTGAAATATTTTCACTATACCTTTTTGGGAGTGACCTTAAAATCTTATCACAAACATCTGTTTATTCAACCTTAATCCCAAGTCCTTACATGGATTTAAAAACCTCATCTACACAAAGTAGATATGTAGTATGAAGTTAACAAGATAGTGGTATGTATCCATTCTCATCTGCTTCCCATATTTTATTTCCAAGTGCCATTAGGTGAATCTTCATTCTCATACTCCAAAGTACATAATTATTCCCATAAAATAATGATGCCAAATTCCTCAAAGATCCATTCTAAGAATCCATCTATGTTCTTAAGAGCTTTTCCTTCAAGCTTTTAAACTCTTCCGAAGGAACCCGCTCTGATACCAATTGAAGAACATAATATTATACTGAGAGGGGGTGAACAGTAAAAGACCATTTTTTACTTTTCTTTTTTCAAAAAATATAATCCAATGTATCAATGGTAATATCAATAGCAGTAATCAAAGCAATGCACAAATCACCACACACAATAGAGACATCAATTTAATATGGTTCACCTAATGTGGGCTACATCCAAGGAGAAAAAATTTCACTAAAATTTTCTTAGTAAATCTCGTGGGAATCCTTCCCTATTACAATGTTTATGGACCTCTATCCAAAGGAGGTACCCATACCCTAATCAATTTCATGGATGCCTATCCACAATAGATACCAATCCTCTAAACTAATTTGTGGAACTCTATCCATAGGAGAACTCCTCCTCTGTTCTAGTTGGTGATCCTTTAGAATACTACTACCTCCATTGCACTCACTTGTGGATCTCTCTCCACTAAAGACTATTGTCCTAAATCAGATCTCTATCCTCACTATCCTAGCTAATGGATCTCTATCCACTGGAGACTACTATCCTCTGCTCTATCACCTCCAAAGCTTGATCTCAGCTCTATCAAATCTTCACTAAGCACAATCCTTTAGTCTAGCGTAAATATGCTAAATCTATGTCTCACATCTACACTAAACACAGTCCTTCCATCTAGCACAAATCTACTCAATATCTATCTCAAATCTGCACTAAACACAATCATTTGATCTAGTAAAAATTTGCTCAATCTCTGTCTCAAATCTGCACTAAACATAGTGCTTCGGTTTAGCACAAATATGCTCAATATTTGTCTCAAATCTGCACTAAACATAGTATTTCTATCTAGTACAAATATGCTCAATCTTTGTCTCTGGCCTAACATAAACCTATCCTTAAATATGCACAAAACTCTATCTTCAAATATGTCCTCAAGTCTTAACACAAAGCTTGACCCAATCACTAATAAACTCTGCTAGATCTACCCCAAACCTTAACTCAAGGTTTGAACAAATCAATCAATAAATTATGCTCTCAATTATTCTTAAATACTTGTCTCAAATCTGTCCACAAGTCCTCTCAAGAACTAGCTCAATTTTCTCAACAAGTCTTCACCAAGACTTACCTTAAATCTTCTCAACAAGTCTTCACCAAGACTTACCTCAAATCTGTATTGTAAGCTTCCACAAAATCTTACTCAACTCAACTCAATCTATCATAAAAACCTCTTCAATCACACAAATAAGTTTCAAAAATAATATTATTTAAATTACAAAAACATATAGAGAATGGTTAGAGACTTAATATGCTTCACACTCACAATAATGCTCAATCACTTTCAATATCTCTTGTTTTACCACAAGAACATATAGAGAATGGTTAGAGACTCAATATGCTTCACATTCACAATAATGCTCAATCACTTTCAATATCTCTTGTTTTACCATAAAAATATATAGAGAATGGTTAGAGACTCAATATGCTTCACACTCATAACAATGCTCAATCACTTTCAATCTCTCCTTCAACTCAATCCAAAAATAAAGAACAATTTATTTCACAGAACTTGAACTATCACTCTAGAACTCTCAATAAATAATGTTCATCAACTTCAATGAACAAAATACTCAATGAATAACAACTTTATTACAAACCCTAAACAAGTATTTCACAATACTTCCAAAAATTCACACTACAAACCTTGACTCAAGATAATTCCAATTTTCACATAACAATGCTACTCAAGTTCTTTCACAAACCCTAGTTTAAGATTCTCAACTTCACATAACAATGATACTCATGATCTTTAACAAATCGTAATCATGCATATGAACACTCACTCAAATATTTTCAATAATGCTTATCAAACAATCCTTTTCACTACAACATTGTATTTCACAACATTCAATCCAACTATATTTCACTCATAGGAAGATATGCTCATACCTTTTGTTTTTATGGATATATGTCTTCAAAACCTATCTTAACCACAATCAAATCTTATTTTCCAATATAAAGGTTAGTTAGCAACAACCTATCTCAATATCTCCACAAAATAATTTTTCTAGTAATTATTTTACCATATAAAAATATCAAATATCTTAGTACACCTTATAATCTCCAAACTTACACAATATAAGTCAATATTTTCATTATAACAAAATACACAACAATTTCCTTTATACACGTTATCACTCCAACTTTATAAAGTAAATTTCAATCACAAAAAATTAAAATAAAATATTTTAATTTGTTTTACCTTATAACTCACTCAAAATCATTATAGCTTCCAACTTACGAAACCCTCTAAGCAATTTCCGAATTTCAAAACCTTTGGAGAAATAAAAATGTGCATATCATACCTTTGATTTATTCTGCCCACCAAAAAGATCTTATGGCAAAATTTGAACACACAACATAGCCTCTCCAACACCCTAGCCCAAATCTAGGCTACCAAGTGGGCTATGTTCCCACATGAAATGTTAGGGGCACATTCCCCTCTATATGCTGCCTCTTGAAAAATATACTAAACAAAATAAATGCTTATCTCCTCTAGCAAAAATGTCAATCGCATCGATCGAACCCGTGATCCCTTCCTTATAAAGCCCTAGAACTTTCTCGATTGTCGCCTGCGCTACCACCATCGATGGATTTCTCTATCCACATTGCTACCCTTATTCCTTTATCTGCCTCCAACACTTCGAAATGCAAATTTCTCTTCCTCCAAGTAATGCAGTGCACGATTTTGTTTACATTCGAAGGTGTATGTTTCCAGGACTTAGAAAATGAAAATTATTTCCTGTATAAATACACATGCTTCTTGTCTTTTACACGCCAACCAATTTTGAATTTTTAAATTCAAATTAGATTTTAAATATTAAATTTAAAACCCTTGCACCCATTATTAATTTAAATTAAAATTTTAATCAAGGATTAAAATATTTTAATTTAAATTAAATATTTTGTAAACTGCTCATGGGTCTTTTCAACTTGAACCTTGTTTTTCTTCACCTTATTATTTGGCCCAAAATATTATAATAATATAATAATATTATTTAATTTAAACTTGCTTCTCCTTCCTTGGGTCTTTATCCTTTGGGCCTTTTTAGGCATATAATATTAAAAAAATATTATATTCTATTCCTTTTGAAGACCTTCTTGCTTTTGGAAAAACCACTTGATGTCCTTAATGATGATGAAATTTAAACAATACTCTCTTGACATCAATGACAATAAAATTATTCAAAATTTCCAAAAATCTCCACATTTGTCATTGATGGCAACCCCTTTTGTTTTACCATTCCTTTTTATTTTTCAAAAGCTACTCCCCTTGAGTAACTACTCCCCCTTACTAAATGCTCTTCCCCTAACTCAAATCTCTTTCCCTTTGTCATCAATGGCAAAGGGCCACATTTAGGTCTTGGGGCTAAGAATGAGACTCTTAGCTTAGCCCCTCCCCCACCTCCTCTCTTGAGTTGGTTAATTTTTTGGTGGAAGTATCTCTACTCCCAGCATACACTAATATTTACCTTTGTCTACTTTCTTCCTTAACCAATCCTTCTAATTCCTATGATTGTTCTTGTTCTTGCTTACCTCTAGAAGTTCTACTCTACACCATTGAGCTATGTGCCCAATATTATTACACTTATAGAACTTAATATTGTGATTCCTTTAAGGTTAAAATATCTTGTAGTTACTCCTAGTGAAGCCATATCCATTCCTATTATGAACCCTACAATTAACTGACTTATAACCAAACTGATTACAAGAGTGGCAATACCCTTGAAAGAGATGCATGTTTCTAAAATTCCCATATTCTTGTCTTTCATGTGTCCTACACTATGTATCCTTGTGCCCAAACCTATGATATGAGAAGCATTATCCATTGAAACTACCTTGCCTTGACCCCATTGGTCTCTTAGTCTCTTTTACCCCATGTTGTTTCTTGTTCCATATGTTCCTTCTTTGTGCATTGTTCCTTTCCTTGTTGAAATTTCTATTGTTCAACTCTTCCTCATAAGTCTCGCTCTCTCTTACACTCTCTTATTTTGAAGCTTCTTCTTCCTTGGAGCTTGATATTGACTCCTCTCCTTGTTCTCTTTGTACATGATCATAGCCAAGTCCTATTTTGTTTGACAAAGATCTTTGTACCTTGATAATCTTATCCAAGTTCTTTGAGCTTCTCCCAAAATTGTGTAGATTATATTTAAACTCTTTTAATTTATTTCTTAGTGAATCTACCTCATGATATAACCTATATTTAAATATCCTTACCTTAGCTATTGAGTTAGTTAGATCTTCTATAAGAATTTCTTTCTCTTCATTACATTCTTAAAGTTGAAGCTTGAGTTTTGAGTTCTACTTTCTTACCTTCCTTAATGCATCAAAGGCAAAAATAAGCTCATACTCAAGATCAACTTCTCTTTTCTCTATTTATTCCTCTATTTTTTTACCTTTAGGATCATATTCATTCATATCTGATTCATCTTCCATAGGAGCATGTCCTTCTTCTTCTATTGCCAAAAGTAGACTTTCTTCTTTTGGACCTTTACTAGCATCTTCATATTCATATTCATTGAAATATAATCCATTCCTTGTACAACTATATTCAATATAACCAAAGTTACCACATCTAAAATACTTGAGAATCATTGGTAACCTATTTCTAATAACTTATTTTTATTCTGCCAGAAATAGAATTTCATCTTCATCATTATTTGAGGAGCTTCCATCACTATCACTTGAACTATTACTTGCCTTGTCTACATAAAAACTCTTCTTATGCCTTTGGAAAAACTTATTTCCTTGCTTGCCTTGTCTATCCCTGCTTTTCTTTTGGTACCTATTTTTTCCCGTTTCCCTATTCTTATGATCCTATTTTTCTTCATCATTGCTATTTCCAACCTCTGGACAATCAGATGCATAGTGACCATAATTTCCACAATTGAAATATCTAACTGATTTCGTACCTTTATATTTTCTTGATTCTTTGTTCCTTATGCCATAATTTGCTTATTCGTCACTGGGTGACTCATTTCTTGAATCTGATTTCTTACTCTTTGTCTTGTTAGTAGCTTTGAAGGATGCTTCTTTATGGGAAATAGGTTCCTCTTTTATTCTTGTAGCACCCTAAAATTGGCGCAGTAAAATTGGAATAATTACATTCACCTTAGTAAATAAATTTAAATTCAAATTTAACCTCCCAAACCGCCCGTTAACCATCGAGAAACCCGTTTCCTCCTTTTTCGTGCCATTTTTAGCAGTTGTTTTGACCGTTTGACGATATCGTCTCCGATCAGACGATATCGCCCCAGATTTGACGATTTCGTCTGGACTAGAACGTCCAGACGATTTCGTCGCAAAACTGAATTTGCATAGTTGGAATCCATTCCAACGGGTCTCCAATCCGGGAAGAAGCGTGTCTGCGCCGTTGGGACCCTTCCCCCGTTGGAGATCTCCCAAATTGGGATGATCTCCAACCTCCCAACAACTATCCTATGCCTATTTAACTCTAAGACTTTTCCCTCCCCAACCCCTGGCTGAATTTTTATGCAAATTGAACCCTTATGCTCTAAAACATCGTAATTCATATTTTGCATTAGTCCTATAGTCATTTCATTGCGGGTACACCACTTGGTTTTCAGTCGGAGCCAGCACCTATCGCAGTCGACGAACCTGTCAAGATCGGAGGCGATCTCGTCAAATTCGGGACGATCTCGTACTGATGCGAGACGATTTCGACTGTAGCACACATCGAGGCAATCAGTGCCTGGAGTTTGCTCTTCTGTCTCTTTTATCTGTCATTTTATGCTATAAATTAGATTGTTTATTCAGTTTTTATACTATATTGCATCTGGAGTTCACCCATTTTGTCTAGTTTGCATATTAAGATCATATTCTGCTATCTAAACACAGTGATTTGCATTTACTTTTGTTCTTGTATATTGTTCAACACTCATATTACTGTTTCATATAGTTTGCCCCTGTTTGCAAAATAGAATTTCTTGTATTTCGCATCTGTTTGCTATTTTGCAGGTCTCTGATGAATTCGTCTGACGAATTCGTCAGATTGCAGACGATCCTGTCAGTTTAGACGATTTTATCAAATTGAAGGCGATTCTGTTGAATTGCAGACGATCCAGGTCGCTTCAAGCTTCAGAAACTCCATCAGACTTCCGGATCAGGTAATCTTCATTGGCCTCCTGCAAATTCTCTGTTTCTGTTTTCCTTTCTATTTGTTGTATGCATTTAAATTGCATTTTCATGTAGTTTAAGTTAGAATCATTCGGCCAAACCTAGGATGAATGTTTAAAAATAAAATGAACTCATCAAAACTCATTCCCAAAACCTAGGCGTGGAAACTGCCGTCAAATGTTTCCTGGTGAACCCACCATCCGTCGAAAAATCACCAAAATGCACCTCCCTTGAGAGGCGGGACCTTCGCAAAGTCCTCTCGTCCGAGGTACCGCACCATCCTTTTCCCATCCTCCTTCCGGGCGCGGATCCAATAGCCTGAAGGTAGGGGTGCAAAAAATTTGGAGCGATACATTTTGGTGAACCCGACGTGAATGCATCATAACCTTTTGAACAAAAACAAACAAAGACAAAAAAAAAAAATTAGAACAACTAAAACTTAGATGCATTTTAAAACATTTAAGGTTCAAAATCATGTTTAGATGGTAGCTCCTAAAAAGAGGTTAGCAGTTACTATAAACGTAGTAAACCAATTAGCGGCCATAGAAGTTAATTCTGTCCTTAGTGTCCCTGAAGCAAGTAGAAATCAATCCTTGTGGGACGAGCTTATCGGGAGACTTAGTATCATTTCATCTAGGTCCACACAACTTAAACAGATTAAGAGGCTAGTCTTGGATAGAATCCTGGATCCTCATCAATTAGTGTTCTATCATGAACTTCAGAGAGCTTGCCATAGGTGGTTAGCCTATAGGAGAGCTTTAGTATCTTCAGAGTTGTTCGGCTTCGAGGAATACCTCGAGAATGCAGACATTGTACACCGATTCCTAGGCCTTGTAGAGGACCAAGAAGTTGTTCTCACAGATAGGGAAAGATGGAGTAGAGTTCCGCGAGCTGTGCTATATCGAGAGTATTGCCATGAGCTTTACTTTTATCAACCAGCATCTGAGATAGACAATATCACCATAGCCCTTTTCATCAAATTCTTAAAAGAAAACTTTCAATTTGAAGAAGAACATTTCATGACCCCTGAACAGCTTGAACCTATTAATGATATTCATAAATTATTCATAGAAGATTAGTTCATCTACTTTCAGCCTTATTATTATTGTGTGCATTTATTGTTTCATTTGTTGTCTTTATTATATTGTTTCAAAGAAAAACTAAAAATCAAAATAAAAAAAAATCAAAAAATCAAAAAACATAGTAAAAAACTTAAACATTTCATTTACAATATTGCATTAGGTATATATAAATATATACCTTTTAATTTGTTGCATATATATATATATATATATATATATATATATATATATATATATATATATATATATATATATATATATATATATTTGCTGAAATCAAAACTTAGCACCATGACTAAACTTAGGAATGGTAAAGAAATTTTAGGAGAAGGAGAAGATTGGCTACAAAATACAAGCTGAAAACCCAAATGTCCTTCTTGGAGATACAAATCCGGAAGGTGAAACTCTAGGTCAATCGGATGAAGACTTAGGTGAAGATAAGGAACAAGAAGGAAGTGTTAAAGAATCTTCGTCCCCTAGAATAGCTCCAAATGGAGGCATCACTTTTGACAACGCAGAACATTTTCAAAAATTTCTTAATCAACATATCGACGTCCTTAATGTGGCAGTCCGTATTGATAAAGGGGAAATTAGTGATGCTCAAGCGGCCTTAGAACGGGCGCTTGATATGCAAACTAATCCCTTGTCTTTCATTGATCAAGAAAGTGATAAGGGTGGACCATCCAATGTGAATATGGTCACTATAGCCCAAGCCATGACCAAACAACGGGTCACCCAACCTCCTAAGCAACTTTTTACTCAACCTAAAATCACTCCCGCACAAAAGAAAATTCCCTTCACTACTTCCTTCCTCCAAACTATTGAGCAAAATGCTTTAAATAGACAAAAATCTAAAACAAAGCCAAATACAAACTTTCAACAATCTACAATACAACACAATCCAACTTCAAAACTCCTCCATAATATTTTTCCTACCAATGTTTTACACAATAGTAACATGGCATCTAATCTGCATGTTCCTCCATCCTACGCCCATAACACTTATGTCAATGCCCCACCGAATCAATATGGGGGGCAAACTAGTAGTTTGGAAGCTATGGTGAAACAATTGGCTTCACGTATGGACCGAGATAGATCCCTACCAGTCCCTCGTATAATTATCGAGAGATTTGTAGCCAACCATTGGATCCCATAGTGGTAGCTCAACCATACCCTAAACATTTTCCCATGCCTATCTGCCTATCTATAAAGGAACCGAAGATCCCATAGAACATCTTCGCATGTTTAGGATAGCATGTCACGACATATCGCATGACGACTTGCTATTACTAAAAATGTTCCCCAAAAGTTTAGGTGGAATGGCGTTAGAGTGGTATTATCAATTGCCCACTCATTCCTTAAGAAACTTTGAAGAAGCAAGTTGAGTCATTTGTTCATCAATTTAGTGCCTACATCGAGAGGCATGTAACTATTAAAGACCTATACAATTTAAAACAAGATAAAGACGAATGTTTTGCTGATTTCTTAGCAAGATGGAGACAATTGACAGGAAAACTGCACTTTGTGCTACCCTATAGGGAAATGTTAGACATTTTCATTAACAATTTACAAGAACAACTTTCTTATGAGCTATCAACAACTACTTTGACTACCTTCGATCAAGCTATAGACTTAGCTCGAAGAGTAGAAGATGCCCTCATTAGGAGAGGCCAACTTAGAAAGAAGGATGATGAGAAAACATCTAGAAATCAATATAAAAACAAACGAGGTTGTCGGTGATGGAGTCAGCGACGGCGAGAAATGTTGCTAATGTCAATGCAACAAAAACAACAGAAAAATTCATCTTGAAACCTCCTGATAAGCCTCCTCGAGAGTTCACTAGATTAAACCAACCTTTATCAACTATTTTACCTCAACTTCTTGAAAGAGGTTTAATCCAAGCGCATGACTATCCAGGAACTGACCCAAGCATACCCGGATATAGAGCTGATTTGCATTGTGATTTTCATAGAGGTCCTGGACATTCTACCAACGCTTGTAAGAGATTGAAACATAAAATACAAGATTTGATTGACAATAATGAAATGGAAGTGCAAGCCTTCCAACCTAAACAAAACCCTCCTAATAATACCCAAAATACTGTTCCCCAAAATCAAAATCGAGAATGCCAATCAAACTTTAGACATATTTCAACACCCTTTACCAAGACATGGTAAAGAGGTAGCCAATCAAATTGAACATCACAATGTTCCCCCTCCTACCCGATATGTAGGAACCATTAGCGGGCAATTACCTGTTCGGGACTCTCAAACATTCGACACAACCTTATCCCTGGTTACAACCAGGCCCTTACATAATTTTCAAACTTCGATTCTAGCGATATAGAGTCAGATAGTGAGAGTGAAGTAGACACCATTCAATCGAATAGTTCTGAAAATGAATCAGATCCTATTCAACCTATCACAGATGCTAATGTTCCAGAAGAACCATTTCCCAGAAGAGTCACTACTCGACCTTCTTCTAATGAAGTCCTTCCTTATGAACAAGCCATAAACTCTCAACCGAGACCGTTTCAACGTCGTCACTATAACATTGTAGGTACCATCGGAGTCGTCACCCGACAACAAGCTCAAAATCCCCAACAAGAACCAAACCAGAACGATGGATCAGCTCCATTTGTTCTGAAAAATCCTAATAAAGGAAATCATGCTCCTATTGTTCAAACTAAACCCCCTTACGACATTAATGAGCAATTGTCTAATACCACCGCCAGAATCTCCCTTTTAGATTTATTAAGATCCTCCCCCACCCATAGGGATGAATTGATGCTTACTTTGAGCCAGATGATGGTACCTCAAAACATCCAACCTGAAGCTATGGCCAATACTATCATCACGCGAGAGATTGATTGTATTGACTTTCGGGATAAAGATATCCCACAACACAGTTTACACAAGGATAATCCCTTGTATATTACAACTTTAATTGGGGATGTAGCTGTCAAACGAGTCCTGATTGATAATGGCTCATCTCTAAACATCTGCACCTTTGACTTCTACCAACGATTTGGTTTTAGAAGTGATGAAATGAAGAAGACTGATATGATTATCAAAGCCTTTAATGACGAAACACAAGAAACGTGTGGAGTCATTACCCTCCCATTGCAAGTTGGTCCTAGAACCCTTGAGACAACTGTGTTTATTGTACATTGCCCAGCATCGTACAATATACTTTTGGGTCGCCCTTGGATTAACGCCATGCGAGCAGTCCCATCAACTTTACACCAATGTGTTAAGTTTGAGTTTAAAAATCAGTTGGTCACTATTCATGGTGACCCTAGACCTTTTGATATGTGTGCATTGGCGAGAACCGGTTGGAGTGCAATTTTGCCACTGCTCTGTCATCCACATATCCTAGTTCTTCTTCATCTAAAACTGTGAAATATAAACCCATCACTTCATCTATTCCTCCTCCATTAACTTCATCTTCCCATATAGATCAACCACCTTCTAAACAAATTACTTGTAGGACTTCAAAAAGCTCTTAAAACTACAACCAATTCTTCAAGTTCTAATCCCATAAATTCAAAACCTTCAGACACATCTATCATACCTTCCACATCTCAAGACATAGGTAATAAGCCTTCTACATCTTATGCCCTTTATGATGATCTTTTACCAGATTTATCTACAACCTTAATATCAGAAAAAATGAATGCTTTCATGCAAGATTCAGACCTTTTAAATCAATTGCCGCCATCTCCTCGTACTTTGGGCCTCCCACAACCTATGGGAAGTACTTACCAAGTCGGGAGTTGCGCCTTCATGTACAAAGGATATGACTAGGGAAGAATCCCTCAGAATATCAAAACCCATCATGATGGATATGCTCGGTGCTATTTTACCAACGATTATATTAAAGCTAAACCCATGATGCTTAAAATGGGATACAAAGGGAAAGGCTTAGGACCTTTCCAAAATGGCATGAAAGAACCTTTCGAGGTAGAACCATGGCCTGCCCGATGTGGTGTGGGCCTATTACCTAGTAAGGGTCAACCCTTTCCTTTTGAGGATGATGATCATCTCATATGCTATCAAGACTATTTGGATAGACATGTTGATTTGCCTCTTAAAAATCCGTCATTTTCATGCAACATGCTATCCATAGCATACCCTGAAATGATTGCTGACCCCGATGAAGAGTTGGAAGGAGATATCTTCCATGATGTCTCTGTTGAAGAGATGTTGTACAACGGGTTTTATTTTGATGGTTCTATACCAACCATAGCTCAACTTGAGGCCGCTGACCCTCAAAGCGAATTATCTAAATTAACTTTACAAGAGTTACAAGAGTTGGGCGTTTCACCCGCCCCACCTAATTTTGAAAGAGATCTACACATGGAGGTAGAAAATGTCATTAAAATTAATATTGGAGCCGAGGACAACCCTCACATAATCAACATTGGAGCGGAACTAAGTCAAGAAAAACAAGAACAATACATTGCATTTCTTAAAGAGTATGAAGATGTCTTCGCTTGGACATATGAAGATATGCCAGGTCTAGACCCTTCTGTAGTCATGCACCATCTAGTGGTCCATCCGGATGCTAAACATGTTAAACAAAAACTTAGAAAAATGCATCCCAAAGTGGCTCTGCTAGTCAAAGGGGAGTTAGAAAAACTCCTGAATGTTATCTTCATACAAGCTATTGATTATCCTTGAATGGATCTCCAATGTAGTTCCGAGTCACCAAGAAAGAAGCCACCAAAGTTAGGGTTTGCACAGATTTCAGAGATATTAACGCTGCATGCCCTAAAGACGACTTTCCTCTTCCAAATATGGATCAAATTATTGACTTCACTGCCGGAAGTGGGATGATGTCCTTAATGGACGGATTCTCCGGCTATAATCAGATCAGGATAGCTCCTGAAGACCAGGCTAAAACAGCCTTCATTACCCCCTGGGGTACCTTTTCTCTGGAAAGTGATGCCCTTTGGCCTAAAGAATGTCGGGGCAACTTATCAACGGGCTATGACCTACATTTTTCATGATATGATGCATGATATCCTACATGATTATGTAGATGATATTATAGCGCGCTCTCTTATTGAAGATCATCATTTAGACGATTTAAGAAAAGTTTTTAATCGATTACGAGAATATCTCATTCGATTAAATCCAGACAAAATGTATATTCGGAGTTAAATCCGGCAAGTTATTAGGGGTTTTAGTTTCTTTACGTGGTATCGAAATTGACCCTCTCAAAATTGCGGCTATCATTGATATGCCCGCACCCACTAATATATCTGAATTACGAAGTTTACAAGGTAAACTTCAAGCTATCCGTCGCTTCATTGATAAGCTGGCGGACAAAACTGGTCCCTTTCTTAAACTCCTTAAGAAGGACGTCCCCTTTAATTGGGACACAGAATGTAGAGAAGCTTTTGAACTTCTCAAGCAATATCTCCTTAACCCTCCGGTGCTTTCATCGCCTAAATCTGATCGCCCATTTCTTCTATATATTTTTGCTTCAGATTCTGCCTTAGGAGCTATGTTAGCTCAGCTTGATGATGAAAAACGAGAACGTGCTAATTATTACATTAGCCGCACCTTCATCAGTTATGAAACCCGCTATACAGCGTTAGAGAAGTTATGTCTAGCAGTCGTGTTTGCTACGCAAAAATTACGACATTACATGCTTAGCCAAAAAACGTATGTCATTGCCAAATATGATCCTTTAAGATATCTCATGAGTCGACCTTATTTATCGGGTCGCACAGCCAAGTGGGTTCTTGCTCTAAGCGAGTTTGATCTCACCTTCATAGGACAGAAGTATGTTAAGGGTCAAATCATAGCGAGATCAATTAGGCTGCTGCACCCTTAGAGTCTACTCATCCCCTCATTATCGAGTTTCTGATGAATGCCTTCAATTAGAGGCGAGACCTTGTTGAACAATGGTCCTTATACTTTGATGGAGCCCGATGCATGAGTGGGGCTGAGTGCGGGTATTATTTTAATATCTCCGCAAAAACATCTTATTCCTCTGTCCTTCAAACTAACCTTTGCTTGCACCAACAATACTTGCTGAGTATGAAGCTCTAATCCTTGGATTACGAGTACGCTTTAGCACTTAAAATTAAAAACCTCTTAGTTTTTGGGGATTCCCAATTGGTTATAAACCAAATTAATGAAGTTTATCAGACCAGAGATGATAAACTTCGCCCATATAAGGCCTATGTTTTACAACTAATGGCCTTGTTTGATCAAGTTACCTTGGAAGCCATTCCTCGAACTAGCAACCGTGCAGCTGATGCTATGGCCGCTGCTGCATCTCTCCTACCCTTGGAGTTAGACGACGAATATGCTACTATCATCATTCGTCGACTCCAGGAACCCGCTTCACATAAGTCATGCTTAGAGCCTTTGGATGTGTTTCTAATCAAGGAAACTACTCCTGAACTCCAGTATACTGAGACATATTTGATTTCCTCCAAAATGGGACTTTCCACTGCTAATTCTAATCGCAACCGAGCGTCGGTTATTACGTCGACGAGCAAGTCGATTTGTAATCATTGGCAATACTTTATATAGGAGATCTTTTGAAGGTATCCTATTAAGATGTCTAAATTTAGAAGAGTCTAAATCAGCCTTGAGTGAAGCCCACGATGGATCTTGTGGAGGACACTTTAGTGGTAGCGTCATTGCTAAAAAGCTCCTTCGGATAGGATACTTTTGGCCTACCATGGAAACGGATGCACATGAATATGTGCGCCATTGCGACAAGTGTCAAAAACATGCTGACCTTGTCCATGCGCCTGCACAAGAGCTGCAAGCTATTTCTTCTCCTTGGCCCTTTTCTAAATGGGGCTTGGATATTATTGGTAAAATTAATCCTGTGTCTTCTGATGGACATAAGTTCATCATAACCGCCACTGAGTATTTCACGAAGTGGGTTGAAGCTATGCCTTTAGCTTCCTGCACTAGTTCACAAGTCTCTAAATTCATTTT
This sequence comes from Wollemia nobilis, assembly GCA_028583015.1. Lineage (NCBI taxonomy): Eukaryota > Viridiplantae > Streptophyta > Pinopsida > Araucariales > Araucariaceae > Wollemia > Wollemia nobilis. The sequence continues at coordinate 679,139 of JAQPPZ010002765.1, forward strand.
TAATCAAATCATCTGCAGGTTCGGAATTCCTGCAAATCTCATCTCTGACAATGGAACTCCATTCAAAAATAAAGATGTTAAAAAATTATGTCAAAAATATAAGATTCAACATCGCTGGTCTACTCCCTATTATCCTCAGGGTAATGGTCAAGCAGAAGCTTCTAACAAAACTCTAATCAAAATTCTCAAAAGACTAGTCAATAAAACTGGCCGTGACTGGCATATTCAATTATATCCAGCCCTGTGGGCTTATCGAACTAGTGTTCGAACCCCCACGGGCACTTCACCATTTGTTTTGGTATATGGTGCCGAAGCAGTTTTTCCATTTGAATTAGAAGTTCCTTCTTTGGCTCTGCTACTTCAAGACACCGAAGTAGGAGATGAATATCGCATTGGCAGACTCAGTCAGCTGGAACTCCTAGACGAAAAATGCATCAATGCTTTAGAGCATCTCCGTGCATACCAAAACAAGCTTAAAAGAGCATATAATAAGAAAGTTCGTCATCGATCCTTTGAGATTGGCGATCTTGTTCTAAAAGAAAATCAAAAGAATACAAATGCAACCAAAGAACTGAAAGGTAAATTTGAGCCCAAATGGCTTGGACCATACATCATTACTGCAAAATTTGAATCAGGAGCATATAAATTGTCTACCTTAGATGGTAAAGAACTTAAAGAACCCATGAATATTTTACATCTCAAACGTTATTATGCATAAATTTGATTATTTCATCCATGTATATATTTGTTCAAAATCATTATCTTGTATTTCTTTCAATTTATTCAAAAACCTCAAAAACATTCATAAAATCTTCAAAAATCTTCAAAAATATTTATTGCATTTATTTAAAGCACTTGTAAAGTTCCTTTTGCTTTAAAACAAAAATCAACATAAAAATCCAAAAACAGCTATATGCTTTACTCTTTCGAAACCAAAACAATATACAGAATAAAGAGAGAGTCAACATTCTCAAAACTTTCTCAAAATCATTATTTTCTTACAATTATTGCAGTTATATGTTTCAACTTATTTTGGATAAAACTAGCATTTATTTGGCATCCCTCACTTGCACACTCACACAATAAATATCTTGATTTTATATGGCATGATTACTAATCTCTCTTATATCAAAGTTCACAAAATTCAATTAAATAAAGTTTGAGCATAGAGAATTGATCTTGTTATTTACTTAAACCAAGCACATCTTTTCACAATAAAATGATTATATTTGTAATTTCCATGTTTTGCTACATAGTAGAACTGATTTCTTGAGTGAAAAGTTTCCCCTGCTATCCTATCATGCACATGGTCTAGAATCTTTGAGAATTGGCAAAAGGACAAGCTCACCCCTACCCAGAATAAAAATCCCTTGCTCTACAGCTAATCCGAGCAAGTATCCCTAGCAAAGAAAAAGAAAAAGAAAAGAAAAATTCAAGAAAAAGAGAAAAGAAAAATGTTCTTTTATATCATTACAACAATGTTACAAGCATTATCAAGCAAAAGAAAAATAAGCAAAGTTCAAAAGAAAGCAAGAAAAGCAATAAAATCCCTTTCCCTACCCTTTGAAAAGAAAAGAAGGGTGAATGAGCTTGAATCCCTGGAATTCTCAATTATTCGAAAACTGTGAGGTAAGCCCCATAGCAGGTGGTTTGTGCCCAACCTGCTTGGCCTTGGGTAACTCCTAGCGTGGCGATATGTCTGTCACATTAGCGACCTTCTTTTGTACAGACCTATGTCTGCTTATGGATTAGCTAGCTCTTGATAATCCGATCTACATAGTAGCCTAGTATGGTTATATGCATCTACATCATGGTTAATGAACACTTAGTTGGTTTATTCAAATCACTTGTATCATAGTATCTTGCTCAAAACTGGTAAATGAACAATGCAATTGCACACACATTTGTATTTGAGAGATTTTGTCTATCATTATGATAAATCAAGATTGGCAATGAATTCACTTATGCACATGGGATTCCTTATAAATCTAATTTTTGTCTTCAAAATACTTTGAAATATTATTTTTGCAACTTGTTTGGAATAATCAAGTACAATTATTTAACAACATATCATATATATCTTATCGACTTTCGCAACGATGGTATAGTTTCAAAACCAAAATTGGAATTTTATGCTTAGCGCAAGTCCTCATTATCATATTTTATGTTCATCAAAAATCAATCATGCAATAAAACTATCCTTTCTTTGATCTTCGCGATGATGGTATAAGTCTATACCTACATATTCTATGCCTAGCGCAAACCATTGTAACAATATTTTTTCCCAATTTATCAAAATTCATAAAAACCATATGACTTCATTTTATTACACAAATTATGCTTTTCAAAAGCAAACACATTTTTATTATTTCATATCATTATGTCAACCTTTGCATTTTGCAATGATGGTATAATTCTTAAGGAATTATTCAACAATTTTTATCACACTTAGGAATTTATGCCTAGCAAAAATCATTTTTACAAAAATTTCATGCATAATATTTTCATGGAAATCTGAAAACAAACCATCATCATCATCATCATTTGCATCATCACAACAAAGTCTTAAGACAGTCTCTTAAGCACTCTTTTCTTTTAACAATATTTCTATCCTGGGACTAGCTTGACGACCAAGTGAGCAGCGACTCCATGAAATGGTCTATAATAGCGACAATGTCCTTTGAAATTATTGTTAGAAATCTCTTTTTATTTTTATCACATTTCATTACAACCAATCAATTTGTTACATCAGATTATTTCATTTAAAATATTTAAAGCATGACATCCAAGTTATAATATTTTCCAAAACGACATAATTACATGACTCATCAATAAAATCATTACATCAATCAACTCAATCAATCAATCAAACATAAAAAGCATCATAAGCATCACATAAGACAAGTCATATGATCAAAAATATCTCATCTATATATATCAACAGAATATATACATCATCCAAAACTGGATTGGTATGCCACAATCAGTACCTCGGCATACTCAATCCTCTATCAATACAAGTATAATACAATATCAGTGGCAGTATCCCGCCCTCTAGCCTCGAGAGCCTCTAGAGCTCTCGGCCTCATCTCCTCCCCCGCCCTGCGGAGGACGAGGTGGTCCCATCGCAGTATGTGTGGTACTGCGAGTCCTCGTCATCGATCGGGATGAGCTCCTCGTCGACCCTGTCCTGATAGGATCTGCTATGGCAGGTGGCAGTTGTACCCTCTGGCCCTCTGGCACCGCCTGGTAGTATAGCGCCTGATAGAATGCGGTCTGAGAAACCGACCACAGTAGCTCCTGAGTGCTTACCCCTTCGCCTCGTGCCCTGAGACGAGCATTCTCGTCTCGTAGCTGTGACACCTCAGCCTGGTCTATGTAGCTGCATCCTGTAACGTCTGCACCTGAGCTCACAGATGATCTCTCTCTGCCCGGAGAGTAGCCATCTCGCTACTCTCTCCAATGTCCACACCCTTGCCCTTATCAGGCGATGGTGGCCTCTGTGGAGATGGGGGTCTCGCCTCCCTCCTCTCCCTCTCCCTCTGCCGTGGCCTCTCCTGTGCCTGTGGCCTCCTCTGCTCTCCTCTGCTACGACCCCGGGCTGCCTCTACCGCCGCCTGGCATCGCCTCCCTATTCGACGCACGACTGCGTGGATCGGTCCCTGAGCCCTCGTCATCCGAGGAGGGCGGATGCCTACGTACCAGGCATCGTAGCCATCGGCTACCCCTGTGTCGTCCCCATCCACTAGCTGAATGGGGGCATCGTCCATGTCCTGACTCCAGAATCGTTGCATATCTGGAGCCCCGCTAACCGTGGTGTTATCCCGGACAGTCCAGGAAAACTCGTAATCCCTGAGAGATGGGATCCCCTGTTGTAGACCGAACTATCGCAAAACTCGGTCATAGCGGTGGAGCTCCACCTCTCCCCTCTCCATCCGTAGCCAGCAGACTCACCTGATGCGAGCCAGCTCCTGTGCGTCCTCTGCCCACCCTGGATGCTGCCTCCATGGCCTCCAGGTGATCTGGTCTGGGACCAAGTCATCCGATGAGTCTCCGGGACACCGACAGGTCGATCCGTCGTTGTGCCCCTCTCCGGAGCCACCGGTAGAAGACTCGGGGCCTCTCCCCGTCAACCCCTGTCGGTGGAAGCCCTACCGGCCTCCGCACCGCAATGTGCTCCCGGCACCAAACCTGTAGGAGCGATGTCATGACCAGACATCGCCCGCCCTTGTACACGACCCCGTAAAGGATCTGTACAGTCGGCATAGAACAAAGCTGCCCCAAGAAAATCCGTAGCCATGGTCGCGCATGTCGCAGATCACATCTGCCAGCATCCATGGTACCCTGCATCCGCTCTGGTGGCACAGCAGAAGTCCACCAACCACTCCAGCCAAAACTCGTGTCGGTGTAGATGCCCCGGGCATCCGGCACTGGTGCCTCGATGTTCACTTCGCCCTTCTCCAGGGCGAAGCTCGGGTCACCGCAGAGTCGTCCCATCGCGTGGCCCTGATTGGCCGTAGGTGTGATCATCCTCCCTTGTATGGGGATTCTAAGAATCCTCCATACATCCTCTAGTGTGGGAGTCATCTCCCCTGTCGGTAACCGGAAGCATGAAGAGCCCGGGTACCACCTCTCTGCTAGGGCCGTCAGTAGCCCCATGTCAGTAGAAACTTGTGGCATCTCTGCCACATGTAGTAAGCCGGCCTGTGCCAGCTGATCTCGCTCTGCCTGTGTCAGAGCGGCCAAGTCATCTCTCAATCCTCCATATTTCCACTCTCTGCTCTTTAGTAATCCTCTCTGCAAGCATAAACAACCAAAACAACAAACAATCATTAATAACAATTTTAGCAATCAATAATGCAACTTAAAGATCAAATTTTTGCAATTGATGATATCGCCCACTATTGGCCGATATCGTCCAAAATTTGAGCAAAATCGTCTCCGATTTCGCGTGTCGAAATCGTCTCTAATTTGACGAAATCGTCCCTTTTTCGCCGATTTCGCCCTTGGGCGAAATTGACGAACTTGAGACGATTTCGTCGAACTAGGGACGATTTCGTCCGGACGACGTCGATGGCCAAAAACGGCCGCGATGCTCAAAATTCATCTTAAAATCTATCTACCAAGCATGTAAATTCAAATTAAATCAATCTAAACTAAGTTTAAACCCTTACCCGTAGACCGCGGCGGACCTCTGCGAGATCTGTGCATTGTCTCTACCATTTTTGCTCCAGAGCTCTAAAAACAGTAAAATGAACAGTAACAATGAATTAGGGTTTTACCCTATTTTTCTTAATTTTATTCAAAATAATTCAACAATAATTTTTGCTTTTCCGTGTTTTTACCACAAACGTTCGATTTGGGTAAAAACACGGAGGGGGCACCATAGTAAGCTGTCGTACGATTCGACCAAGAATCGTCGCCTAAAAATGGGAATAATTTTTTGCTTTCTCGTAGATCGAGAAGAACTCATCTTTAACGCATTTTCTTCGGAAAATTCGCTAAAGAGGGGGCAAAATGTAGCACCCTAAAATTGGCGTAGTAAAATTGGAATAATTACATTCACCTTAGTAAATAAATTTAAATTCAAATTTAACCTCCCAAACCGCCCGTTAACCACCGAGAAACCCGTTTCCTCCTTTTTCGCGCCATTTTTAGCAGTTGTTTTGACCGTTTGACGATATCGTCTCCGATCAGACGATATCGCCCCAGATTTGACGATTTCGTCTGGACTAGAACGTCCAGACGATTTCGTCGCAAAACTGAATTTGCATAGTTGGAATCCGTTCCAACGGGTCTCCAATCCGGGCAGAAGCGTGTCTGCGCCGTTGGGACCCTTCCCCCATTGGAGATCTCCCAAATTGGGATGATCTCCAACCTCCCAACAACTATCCTATGCCTATTTAACTCTAAGACTTTTCCCTCCCCAACCCCTGGCTGAATTTTTATGCAAATTGAACCCTTATGCTCTAAAACATCGTAATTCATATTTTGCATTAGTCCTATAGTCATTTCATTGCAGGTACACCACTGGTTTTCAGCTGGAGCCAGCACCTATCGCAGCCGACGAACCTGTCAAGATCGGAGGCGATCTCGTCAAATTCGGGACGATCTCGTACTGATGCGAGACGATTTCGACTGCAGCACACATCGAGGCAATCAGTGCCTAGAGTTTGCTCTTCTGTCTCTTTTATCTATCATTTTATGCTATAAATTAGATTGTTTATTCAGTTTTTATACTATATTGCATCTGGAGTTCACCCATTTTGTCTAGTTTGCATATTAAGATCATATTCTGCTATCTAAACACAGTGATTTGCATTTACTTTTGTTCTTGCATATTGTTCAATACTCATATTACTGTTTCATATAGTTTGCCCCTGTTTGCAAAATAGAATTTCTTGTATTTCGCATCTATTTTCTGTTTTGCAGGTCTCTGATGAATTCGTCGACGAATTCGTCAGATTCAGACGATCCTGTCAGTTTAGACGATTTTATCAAATTGAAGGCGATTATGTTGAATTGCAGACGATCCAGACTGCTTCAAGCTTCAGAAACTCCATCAGACTTCCGGATCAGGTAATCTTCATTGGCCTCCTGCAAATTCTCTGTTTCTATTTTCCTTTTTGTTTGCTGTATGCATTTAAATTGCATTTTCATGTAGTTTAAGTTAGAATCATTCGGCCAAACCTAGGATGAATGTTTAAAAATAAAACGAACTCATCAAAACTCATTCCCAAAACCTAGGCGTGGAAACTGCCGTCAAATGTTTCTGGTGAACCCACCATCCGTCGAAAAATCACCAAAATGCACCTCCCTTGAGAGGCGGGACCTTCGCAAAGTCCTCTCGTCCGAGGTACCGCACCATCCTTTTCCCATCCTCCTTTCGGGCGCGGATCCAATAGCCTGAAGGTAGGGGTGCAAAAAATTTGGAGCGATACAATTCTCATCTCAAAAGCTGTGAGAATTCCATGTAACTCATCCCTTGTCAAAAGTTCAATATATTTTGACTCTTCTATAACTGAAATATTTTCACTCTACCTTTTTGGGAGTGACCTTAAAATATTATCACAAACATCTATTTCTTCAACCTTAACCCCAAGTCCTTGCATGGAGTTAACAATCTCATATACATGAAGTAGATATGCATCAATGTTTTCCTCATCCTTCATATTTAGGTCTTCAAATGTTCTCTTGTAATTTTACAACTTTGCTCTTTTGACCTTTTTGTCTCCCTCATATATACCTTTCAACTTATCCCAAATTTCCTTTGTTTATTTGTAATGCATAACCTTTATAAATTGTCTCATGAAAACCCTTTAAAATTCCATTCATTGCCTTTGAATTATTTAGATGTAGGAGCTTACCATATTTATCTATAGGTGGAGTAGTTGGTGGTATGTATCCATTCTCAACTGCTTCTCATATATTATTTCCAAGTGCCATTAGGTGAATCTTCATTCTCATACTCCAAAGTACATAATTTTTCGCATTGAACAATGGTGTTGAATTCCCTAAAAATCCATTTTGAGAATCCATCTATTTTCTTGAGAGCTTTTTCTTCAAGATGTTAAACTCTTTCGAAGGAACATTCTCTGATACCAATTGAAGAACATAAGATTACACTGAGAGGGGTGTGAACAATATAAGATCTTTTTTTACTTTTCTTTTCTCAAATAATATTATCCAATGTATCAATGGTAATATAAATAGCAATAATTAATCCTAGGTTCACCCACACACAATAGAGACACAAATTTAACGTGGTTCACCCAATGTGGGCTATGTCCATCGAGAAAATATTTCACTAAAATTTTCTTAGCAAATCTCTTGGGAATCCTTCCCTATTATAATATTTATGGACCTTTATCCAAATGAGACACCAATCCCCTAATCAAGTTTATGGATGTGTATCCACAAGAGACACCAATCACATAAGTTGATTTGTGGAACTCTATCCATAGGAGAACTCCTTCTCCTCTACTTTGGCTGGTGATCCTCTAGAAGAATACTGCGTCCACTACACTTGCTTGTGGATCTCTCTCCATTGAATAATCCTATCCTCACTCAGAAGACCTCTATCCTCACTATCCTAGCTAAGGGTTCTCTATCCACTAGAGACTATTGTCCTCTGCTCTGTCACCTCAAAAGCTTAATCTCAGCTTTGTCAAATCTACACTAAACACAATCCTTTAGTCTAGCATAAATCTGCTCAATCTATGTCTCAAACCTGCACTAAACACAGTCTTTCAATGTAGCACAAATTTGCTCAATATCTATCTCAAATATACACTAAACATAATCCTTTGGTCTAGCACAAATCTGCCCAATATCTATCTCAAATCTGCACTAAACACAGTCCTTCGATCTAGCACAAATATTATCAATCTCTGTCTCAAATATGTACTAAACACAATCCTTCGATATAGCACAAATATGCTCAATATTTGAATCTATTCGGGCACAAAACTATCCTTAAATTTGCACCAAACTCTATCCTCAAATCTGTCCTCATGCCTTAACACAAAGCTTGATTCAATCACCAATTAACTCTACTAGATCTACCCCAAACCTTAAATCAAGGTTTGAACAAATAAATCAATTAACTTTTGCTCTCAAGTCTTCTCAAAGACTTGTCTTAAATCTATCCACAAGTCCTCTGAATAACTTGCTCAATTTTCTCAACAATTCCTCACCAAGACTTGCTTCAAATTTGCTCAACAAGTCTTCACCAAGACTTACCTCAAATATGCATTGTAAGCTTCCACAAAAGCTTACTCAAATCAACTCAATCTACCACAAAAATTATATTTAATCACAAAAACAAGTTTCACACAGAATCTTGTTTAACTTACAAAAACATATATAGAATGGTTAGAGAATCAATATACTTCACACTCACAACAATGCTCAATCGCTTTCAATCTCTCTTTTTACACCATAGAAACATATAGAGAATGGTTAGAGACTCAATATGCTTCACACTCACAACAATGCTCAATCACTTTCAATCTATATATTTTTACCATAGAAACATATAGATAATGGTTAGAGACTCAATATGCTTCACACTCACAAAAATGATCAATCACTTTCAATCTCTCCTTCAACTCAATCCAGAAATAAAGAATAGTTTTTTTCACAGAACTTGAACTATCACTACAACACTCTCAATCAAGAATGTTCATCAACTTCAATCAACCATTCTTGGATGATTTATTTATTTATTTTTTTTCAATGGAGGAACATGACCAACATTTGAGGATGTTGTTGGAAGTCTTGAGGAAAAATCATCTCTATGGTAAATTTTCCAAGTGCAAGTTTTATACTCCACAAGTGCAATACTTGAGACACATTATCTTAGTAGAGGGGATTGTTATGGATCCAAAGAATATTGAGATTATTTTGAATTGGCCTCCATCTACAAATTTAATTGAATTCAAGAGTTTTATGTGACTCACAAGCTATTATAGATGTTTTGTGCAAGATTACTCTAAATTTGCCTATTCAATCACAAACCTTCAAAGCAAAGGAACAATGTTGAGGATACTTAGGCTTATTTTATTAAGCCTAAGTTAGTATTTAATTATTATTATATTTTCATGCATTGTAATAAACATGTTGGCATAGTATGCACACATAGTTTGGTTTTTTCGAACTGTTAGTTCAACTTGTTTGCTAGCAGTTCGGTGTATTGTTTGGACTTTAAGTTATTGGAGTGGATTACCCCTATTGAGCATGTTTGTTTTAGGACATTGTAACCCTCCACCATAATTTTTATTCACTCTCTATATATTATGTATATTTAATTGAATAATATGATCTTCACTTTTGGTTTCTATATCATTAGTATCAAAGCCGTAGAAAATTGATCATGTTCGATGCTTGTGTAAATTTGGCTTGAAGCAAGTCAGCATTTTCATGAAGCGCTCAAGGTGATAGTGGACAAATTGTTTCATTTTTTTGTTCCCCTACACCCATTATTGATAGAAACATCAGAGAGTAATCCAAGTGGGTAACCTAAATTACCCCATTATAGGTAAGAAACATTTATGTTGTTTGGAGAATTAAAAATAGAGGTATTGTACGTATTCTTGAAGTATTACGAGTATTTTTGGGTTGGTTTGATCAGATATTAGGATCTCCTATTTTATTTTTTATCTTATTGGGTTGGTATACCTCTCTATGATAATAATACTTCCCAACAACATCCTCCAACCACCCTAATCCTTATTACTTCATATTCCTTCTCTTTGAGTTCCCCCAATCCTAGAAAATATTCGACTGGATATCGGTAGCCACATAATACTCAGTAGCCAGCTAAACCTGCATCGATCAAGAAATCACTTGGTATCTCAACGTAGCTGATAATAGCCACAACATAAGAGGGATCATACCTGCCTCATTTAACACTATTATTTTACCCCATTAGACTCCAAGATCGGTGTCCTGATTGATTGCAAGTGTGTAGGAGGACTATTGCAGGCGAAGACGAACAACGGTGAAGAAATTTTTGGCAAATTTTCATCTCTTAAGGTTTTTTAATCCACCAATCACAAGAAATATTTGGAAAACCTAGATCTTCCCTAACTAAACATGATACATGGTATTGTTGATCGTGAAAGGAATATTTCATCGCTGATAGTTGGACATTGGATGAATTTTTGGTGTGTTCACTATTTTTCAGTCGATGAGAACACACGTACAAATTTTAGTGGGAAAATTTTACTATCTCCTAAGGTTTGCGGATAATTTTTTTATCATCGCCATGATCTCAAACACCGCAGAGTTTTCCAACATCAATTTTTTAGCAAAGATGACCTTAAATTGCTAAGGTTTTAATTAAATTTTTATTCAACCGTTTGCATTTTTTGGTGCAGCGACGCTTCTCCAATCATCAATAGCAAGGGAGTTTGGTATTTTCTATTATCCTTTATGGTATTTTCTATGATCCTTTATCCCACATTCACTATGTTGGAGTGCAAAAATCCTTCATAAGGTGCAATGAATACCTTAAGTTTTGATTACCTTGTGGTAATCATACGTGAGCACCTTTACATGCTCTGTTGCAGTAGTTGTCACTGCTCACCACGTGGTGTGCTCGGATCCTCTATTGAACATGATTTGAATTGCACTCAAACACCACATCATGGACCTCCATTGACTACATCATAGACTACTTCCTACCATTAACTTTGGGTAGTTGATTGTCCAGTAAGACCCACCAGATTTTTCCACAAAAATCAAATTTAAAAAAAAATTATTGGGGAGGTGAATTTTTTTCTCAATTTTTGTATTACACTCATTTTCTTTACAAAAATTATCATTTTTCTCACTCCATAAGGTCAAAATTTTGCATTAGGGGTAAATTTTTTAGAGTTTAAGTGCAAAATTTTCTTGTGAAATTGGAAAAAGAATTGATTTTGTAAGCACTAAACTCACCCTATTTTTGCAAACTTCAAAAGGTAAAATTTTGTAATTTGGTCAATATTTTTGCAAACCTATACTGGCATACACTAGAAACCAAATGGTAAACAATATTGCACAACAAGTAGCCAAAATTGCCACTATTGTTGGTGACTTAATTGATAGAGTGAAGGATATTTCTGTGAATGTCCCTCCTCAAGGAGATGTCAAAATTTACAACAACAAATTTACCAACAAAATCAAATGTGATGTTAAACCTTATGACGGATCTAGAAATCTTGATGTGTTGTCTACCTGGATCTTGGATATGGAGACTTGGTTCTCATATGCTGAGCTCACAGAAGATGAAAAATTACCTTTGGCAAGGGTAAGACTTACAGGTTTAGCAAAAATGTTGGTTTTTGATGGTACAACCAAGGTCAACAATTGGAAAGAATTAGTGGCACTCTTGAAAGAAATATTTTTTCCACCTAACTATCCATTTTTGGACATCCATTTTTTGGGTGGAGTGTTGTCCTAGGAAGAATCCATAATGGCCTATGAATTTAGTAAAATCAAGAAGAACAAGGTAAATTATGCCACCAATGACTTGGAATCGGTAGTGGTTGTGCATACCCTAAAAGCTTAAAGGTATTACTTACTGAATGGGCCATTCGAGCTAAGAAAATACCATCAAAGTATGAGGTAAATTTTCACTTAACCTATGATGAATGTGAGATAGAGGAGGTGGGTAGAGTTCTTAGCAGAATATGACATTGGTATTGAGTAAATCAAAGTAAAAGAGAATAAGGTTGTAGATGCCTTGAGTAGGGTAAGGCATATAACTACCTTAACCTAGAGCCATATTGATTTTATGGATAAGGTTAAGAAAATACAATAACAAGACCCATTTTTCTTAGAAATGTAGGATATAATGGAGTGAAATTCTAAAGATGGTAAGGGTTTTAACTTAAAATATGAGCTTTTATATTTTAAATATTGGGTAGTTATATCTAAATCGAGTGACTTGAGGAGAATTATTATGCAAGAGACACACAATTCTCCTTACTCCACTCATCTGGGAGGGTAAAAGATGCAATATAATATGAAAAAGATCTTTTATTGGCCCAGGATGAAGCGATATATCACTAAATTTATTACAAGATGTTTAGAATACCAAAAGGTGAAGGCAAAATATCTTCACCCAACTGGAAAATTGTACCCACATGAGATACCTATGTAGAAATGGTAGGTTATCTCTATGGATTTTATTGTGGTATTACCAAGGAATAGGTTCCATCATGATGTTATCTTGGTAGTGGTTGATAAATTGACCAAGGTTGCACATTTTATACAATGGAACATCAAGGATAATGCATTGATAGTGGTAAAATAAGTTTGCCAAAGATATTTTTAGGTTACACAATTTTCTTGAAGTGATCATATCTAATAGGGAATTTACGTTCACATATGAATTTTGGCAAGCTCTTCACCATGCACTAGGCACTAAGCTAAATATTAGTTTTGCACATCATCCCAAAATAGATGATCATACTAAGATGGTCAACTATATTTTGGAAGACATACTATGCATGTATTGCATGAACCTAAAGTCTAAGTGGGAGGATATTTTGTATCTTATTGAATTTGCATACAACAATGGGTTCCAAGCATCATTGTGGATGTCACTATTTGAAGCCTTATATGGCAAAATATGTAGAACAAATCTATCATGGGATAATATAGATGATCAAGTGATGCTCAAACTAGATTTTTATCTAAGATATGGAGGAATAGCTTAAGGCAATCTAGCTTAGGCTTAAGGTGGTGATCGATCACCAAAAAAGCTATGTTGATCTAATAAGATCACCAAGATAATTCTCTATAGGAGATAGAATATTCTTAAGGGTAAAACCCATGAAAAGTTTCATCAAGTCATGTTAGATCCTGACTATGTTGGGCCCTTTGAGATCATTGGTAAGGTTAACCCAGTAGCCTATAGGCTTGCTTTACCACCCAACATGCAAAATATCCATGATAATTCCCATTTATACTTACTTAGGAAGTATGTTACCGATCCTACTCATGTGTGGAATACTTCTAATTTGTAGAATCCATAACCATTGATGTGTGGCCATTTAAGATTCTAGGGTTCCATTCCAAGAGGTTGAGAAAACAAACCCTAAATCAATGTAAGGTCTAGTAGGACCAATTTTATGAGCAAAGTGCAACCAAAGTATTGTCATTGTTGTCAACATAGTCAGGTTGATCAGTTGATGCAATGGACAGGAGTTCATTGATGAGCAAGGTGCAGCCAAAGTGCAATGGATAGGAGTTCATTGATGAGCAAGGTGCAGCCAAAGTATAATGGACAAGAGTTCATTGATGAGCAAGGTGCAGCCAAAGTGCAATGGATAGGAGTTCATTGATGAGCAAGGTGCAGCCAAAGTATAATGGACAGGAGTTCATTGATGAGCAAGGTGCAGAAACAGTATTGTCATTGTTGTCAACACAGACAGATAGATCAATTGATGCAGTGGACAGGAGTTCAGAGGTCAGTCAAAGCATGTATAGTGAATTTCCAAGAAGATAGAAGAGGCCAACATTCAAAAGATCAAAGAAAAAGACAAGTAAGAAAATTGTCGCGATATCGTGACATGTTTGGCCAACGCAAGGAAAACTGTCGTGATATCGCGACATGTTTAGAAAGTGCAAGGAAAACTGTCGTGATATCACGACATGTTTAGAAAGTGCAAGGAAAACTATCATGATATCGCGACATGTTTAGAAAGCGCAAGGAAAACTGTCACGATTTCATGACATGTTGGAAGAGAGAGAAAGCGCAAGGAAAACTATCGCGATATCGCGACATGTTTAGAAAGCGCAAGGAAACTGTCGCGATATCGCAACATGTTTAGAAAGTGCAAGGAAAACTGTCATGATTTCGTGACATGTTGGAAGAGAGAGAAAGCACAAGGAAAACTGTCATGATTTCACGACATGTTGGAAGAGAGAGAAAGCACAAGGAAAATTGTCGTGATTTCGCGACATGTTGGAAGAGAGAGAAAGCGTAGGAAAAACTGTCACGATTTCATGGCATGTTCGAAGAAGCAACGCATACAGGAAAAATTGTCGTGATTTTGTGACATGTTCAAAGAAGCAGTGCATATAGGAAAAACTGTCGCGATTTCGCGACATGTTCGAAGAAGCAATTCATATAGGAAAAACTGTCACGATTTCGTGACATGTTAGATGAGAAGGCACATGCAAGAAAACTGTCACGATTTCGTGACATGTTCGGAGAGAAGGCGCAAGCAAAGAAAACTGTCATGATTTCGTGACATGTTCGAAGAGAAGGCGCAAGCAAAGAAAACTGTCATGATTTCGTGACATGTTCGGAGAAAAGGCGCAAGCAAAGAAAACTGTCACGATTTCATGACAGGTTCAAGAGAAAGAGTTCACAAAGAAAAGTGTCACGATTTTGCGACAATTTGCAAGAGAGACAGTACGGATGAAAATGTGTCACGATTTTGCGATAGGTTCAAGAGAAAGAGCTCGCAAAGAAAAGTGTCATGATTTTGCAACAATTTGCAAGAGAGATAGTACGAACGAAAATGTGTCACGATTTCACGATAGGTTTGAAGAGAAAGAGCTTGCAAGAAAAAGTGTCGCGATTTTGTGACAATTTGCAAGAAGGATTGTACGGATGGAAAAGTGTCACGATTTCACGACAGGTTCGAGAGAAAGAGCTCGCAGAGAAAAAGTGTCGTGATATCACGACATGTCGGGTTTTCGTGACCCGATGAGAAGAAAAGCGCCAAGGAGAAAAAGTGTCATGATATCGCGACAAAAGGAAAGAAGGAGAGTACGAAAGCAAATGTGTCACGATTTCATGACATGTTGTGTTTTCACGGGCGAAAGACAGAGAAGAGCACAAGGCAGCAAATGTGTCACGATTTTGCGACATGTGTTTTCAAGGGCAAAATACAGAGAAGAGCACAAGGCAGCGAATGTGTTGCGATTTCGTGACATGTTGTGTTTTCACGAGCGAAAGACAAAGAAGAGCACAAGGCAGCGAATGTGTCACGATTTCATGACATGTTGTGTTTTCACGGGTGAAATACAGAGAAGAGCACAAGGCAGCAAATGTGTCGCGATTTCGTGACATGTGTTTTCATGGGCGAAAGACAGAGAAGAGCACAAGGCAACGAAAGTGTCACGATTTTGTGACATGTCATGTTTTCGTAGGTGCAAGCCGAGAAAAGGACAAAGAGGTGGAAAGTGTCACGATTTCGTGACATGTCATGTTTTCGCGGGTGCAAGCTAAGAAGAGGACAAGAAGGCGAAAAGTGTCACGATTTTGTGACATGTCATGTTTTCACAGGTGCAAGCCGAGAAAAGGTCAAAGGGGAAGAAATGTCATGATATCGTGACATATCATGTTTTCGTGGGTAAAAGGCGAGAAGAGTACAAAGAGACAGAAGTGTCACGATTTCACGACACATCGTAATAGCACGATTACGGACAGTTAACTGAAGTAGAACGATAGTTACAAGGGTAGTTACAGAGGAAAATCATGCAGCCAAAATAAGAAGAGTTAACTAGAGTTAGTGCGATAGTTATAGGTGTAGTTACAGATAGAAATCATGCAAGCTAAAATAAGAACAAAGCATTAAAGGAAGAATGATAGTTACAGGGCATGTGACGTAGTGAAACCATCGAGCAGCCGTTACACTATCAGTCCGAAACAAGAGATAGAACTATTAATAGGTTGCATGTAGAAATACTATGCCAAAAAGGAGTTACTCACAGAAGTGGCTATTGATAGTCTGCATGAGTAAATACGAAAGTTAAAAATAGAGAGAAAATCTTGTTATAAAAGGAGGTCTGCGTGGAGATTTAAGGTGCCGCTCATAGTGAAAAGGTGTTGTTGAATGTGTAAAAGTGCTACCTGTATCGCTCCAAATTTTTTGCATCCCTACCTTCAGGCTATAGGATCCATGCCCGGAAGGAGGATGGGAAAAGGATGATGCGGTACCTCGGACGAGAGGACTTTGCAAAGGTCTCGCCTCTCAAGGGAGGTGTATTTTGGTGATTTTTCGACGGATGGTGGGTTCACCAGGAAACATTTAATGGCAGTTTCCACGCCTAGGTTTTGGAATGTGTTTAGATGAGTTCATTTTGATCTTAAACATTCATCCTAGGTTTGGCCGAATGAAACTAAATTAAACTATATGAAAATGCAAGTTCTATGAATACAGCAGACATATTTGAAAGCAGAAAACAAAGAATTTTACAAAATGCCAATGAAAAATACCTGATTCGGATGTCTGAAGAAGATTCTGATGTTTGAAGCAGTCTGGATCATCGGGAATTCTACAGAATCGCCTGCAATCTGACAAGATCGTCTACAATCTGACAGAATCGTCTGATACTGACAGATTCATCCGAGATCTGACGAATTCGTCAGAGACCTGCAAGATAGAAAACAGATGCAAAATACAAGAAATTCTATTGTGCTAACAGAGGCAAATTACACCAAATAGCAATATGAATACAAAACAATATTTAAGAACAAAAATTAATGCAAATTACTGTACTTTAATGGCAAATCATGAACTTAACATGCATTCTAAGCTAAATGGGTGAACACCAAATGCAAAATAGCATAAACACTAAATAAATAGTCTAATTTGCAAAATAAAAAGATGAAGAAAGAGTTAAGAAGAGCAAACTTCAGGCATTGATTGCCTCGATGTAGACTACAGTCGAGATTGTCTCGCATCAGTACGAAATCGCCTCGAATTCGACAGGATCGCCTCCGATTTGAATAGGTTCGTCGACGACGATGGGTGCTGGCTCCGGTTAAAAACTAGTGATGTACCTGCAACAAAATGGCTATGGGACTAGTGCCAAAGCAAAATTAGGATGTGTTGACACAGAGGGAATCAATTTGTAGATAAATTTAGCCAGGGGTTAGGGAGGGAAAATCCTAGAAGTTAAATAGGCTTAGGGGAGTTGTTGGGAGGTTGGAGATCATCCCAATTTGGGAGATCTCCAACGGGGGAGGGTCCCAACGGTGCAGACACGCTTTTGCCTAGATTGGAGACCCGTTGGAATAGATTCCAACTATGCAAATTTAGTTTTGCGACAAGATCGTCTAGACGTCCTAGTCCAGATGAAATCGTCAAATCTGGGGCGATATCGTCTGATCGGCGACGATATCGTCAAACGGTCAAAACAACCTCTAAAAATGGCACGAAAAAGGGGGAAATGGATTTCTCGATGGTTAACGGGCGGTTTGGGAGGTTAAATTTGATTTTTAAATTATTTACTAAGGTGAATGTAATTTTTATAATTTTACTACGCCAATTTTAGGGTGCTACATTTTTCCCCCTCTTTAGCGAATTTTCTAAAGAAAATGCATTAAAGATGAGTTCTTCTCGATCTACGAGAAAGCAAAAAATTATACCCATTTTTAGGCGACGATTCTTGGTCGAATCGTACGACAACTTACTATGGTGCCCCCTCCGTGTTTTTACCCAAATCAAACGTTTGAGGTAAAAACGTGAAAAAGCAAAAAATTATTGTTGAATAAAATTAAGAAAAATAGGGTAAAACCCTAATTCATTGTTATTGTTCATTTTTACTGTTTTGAGAGCTCTAAAGCAGAAAATGGTGGAGACGACGCACAGATCAGCAGAGGTCCGGTGCGGTCTACGGGTAAGGGTCTAGACTGATCTAGAACTGATTTAATTTGAATTTACAAGCTTTTTAAGTGATTTTTAGATGAATTTTGAGCATCACGACCATTTTTGGGCCGTCGACATCGTCGGGACGAAATCGTCCCGATTTTGACGAAATCGTCTCAATTTCGTCAATTTCGCCCGAGGGCGAAATCGTCGAAAGGGGGACGATTTCGTCAAATTAGAGACGATTTCGAACTACAAAATCGGAGACGATTATGCTCAAATTTGGGACGATATCGTCCAATAGTGGGCGATATCATCAATTGCAAAAAATTAAATTTTTAACTTGCATTATTAATTATTTGAATTATTGATTAATGATTATTTGTTGTTTATTGTTTATGTTGCAGAGAAGATTGCTAAAGAGCAGAGAATGGAAATATGGAGGATTGAGAGACGACTTGGCCACGCTCACACAGGCAGAGCGGGATCTTCTGGCACAGGCCAGCTTGTAGCATGTGGTGGAGATGCCAAAAATATCCATAGATATGGGGCTACTGACAGCCCTAATAGAGAGATGGTATCCGGGGTCTTCCTGTGTTCGGTTACCGACAGGGGAGATGACTCCCACACTGGAGGATGTATGGAGGATTCTAAGAATCCCCATACAAGGACGGATGATCACTCCTATGGCCAACCAGGGCCACGCTGCCACCAGAGCGGGTGCAGGGTACCATGGATGCTCGTAGATGTGATCTGCAATATGCGGTACCATGGGTATAGGTTTTGCTAGGGTAGCTTTGTTCTATGCCAGTTGTACAGGATCCTGTATGGGGTCGTGTACAAGGGCGATCGATGTCTGGTGATGACATCGCTACTACAGGTTTGTTGCTAGGAGCACATTGCGGTGCAAAGGTCGGTAGGGCTTTCACTGATAGGGGTAGATGGGGAGAGGCCCCAAGTCTTCTACTGGTGGCTCCAAAGAGGGGCACAGTGACGGATCGACCTGCCTATGTCCCGGAGACTGCTATATGAGTTTATCCTGGATCAGATCACCTAGAGGCTATGGTGAGGGCACCCAGGGTGGGCCGAGGATGGACAGGAGCTGGCTCGCATCAGGCGAGTTTGCTGGCTGAGGATGAAGAGGGGAGAGATGGAGCTCCATTGCTACGACCGAGTTTTGAGGTAGTTTGTTCTATCGCAGGGTATCCCGTCTCTCAAGGATTATGAGTTTTCCCGGACTGTCTAGAATAACACCACGATTAGCGGGGCTCCAGACATGTAGTGATTCTGGAGTCAGGATGCGGATGATGCCCCCATCCAGCCAATGGATGGAGACAACATAGGGGTAGCCGATGGCTACGATGCCTGGTACGTAGGCATCCGCCCTCCTCGAATGACGAGGGCTCAGGGTTCGATCCATGTGATCATGCATCGGATAGGGAGGTGGTTCCAGGCAGCGATAGAGACGGCCCAAGGTCATGACGGGAGAGAGCAGAGGAGGCCACAGGCATAGGAGAGGTCACGGTAGCGGGAGAGGAGGGAGGAGATACCCCCATCTCCATAGAGGCCACCATCGCCCGATAAGGGCAAGGGTGTGGACACAGGAGAGAGTAGCGAGATGGCTACTCTTCGGGCAAAGAGAGATCATCTGTAGGCTCAGGTGCAGACACTATAGGCTGTGGCTGCACGACACCATGTTGAGGTGTCACAGCTCAAATACGATATTGCATGCCTCAGGGCATGGGGCAGAGGGGCGAGCTCTGGATAGTTGACATGGGCTATTGCCCAGTTGACATTCTATCAGACACTATACTTCCAACTGGTGCCAAAGGTAGATAGACTACCCCTGCCAGCTAACATCGTAGATCCGATCAGGATCGGGTCATCGAGGACCACGTCACGGTCGAGGACTAGGACTACACAGACTGCGATGGGGCCACCTCGTCCACCTCAGGGCAGGGGAGGAGATGAGGCAAAGAGCTCGAGGGGCTCTCAAGGCTAGAGGGCTAGACATTGATGTTGTATTATATATGATTTTTTTGATAGAGGATTGAGTATGCCGGGGTACAGATTGTGGCATACCGATTCGGTTTTGATGATGTACATATATTTGTGACATATATAGATGAGCTATTTTTGATCATATGACTTGTCTTATGTGATGCTTATGATGTTTTTATGTTTGATTGATTGATTTCATGTGATTATGTCTGTGTATATATTATAATTGGAATGTCATGCTTGTAATATTTGAAATGAAATAATCTGATGTAACAAATTGGTTGTTTGTAATGAAATGTGATAAAAATAAAAATAAAAAGAGACTTCTAACAATAATTTCAAAGGACATTGTCGCTATTATAGACCATTTCATGGAGTCACTGCTCACTCGGTCGTAAAGCTAATCCCAGTATAGAAATATTGCAAAAAGTAAAAGAGTGCTTAAGAGACTGTCTTAAGACTTTGGTGTAATAGTGCAAATGATGATGATGATGATGATTTGTTTTCAGATTTCCATGAAAATATTATGCATGAAAAAATGATTTTTTCTAGGCATAAATTCCTAAGTGTGATAAAATTTGTGAATAATTCCTTAGGAATTATACCATCATTGCAAAATTTAAAGGTTGACATAATGACATAAAATAGTGATAAAGTTTGTTCTTTTGAAAGCATAATTGTGTAACATAATGATTTAAGTCATATGGTTTTCATGATTTTTAAGAAATGGGGAATAAAAATTGTTACAATGGTTTGCGCTAGGCATAGAATATTTAGGTATAGACTTATACCATCATCGCGAAAATCAAAGAAAATAGATAGTTTTATTGCATGGTTGATTTTTTTTTTATGAACAAAAAAGATGAAAATGAGGACTTGCGCTAAGCATACAATTCCAATTTTTGTTGTGGAACTATACCATCGTCGCGAAAGTCGACACAATATACATGATATGTTTTTGAAAGAAATTTTTTATTTTTCTATGATATAGTTGTCTTTGTGTAAACAACCGTATTTGATTTATTCCCAAACAAGTTGCAAAAATAATATTTCAAAGTACTTTGAAGACAAAAGTTAGATTTATAAGGAATCCCTATGTGCATATGTGAATTCATTTCCGGTCTTGATTTATCATAATGATAGACAAAATCTCTCAAATACAAATGTGTGTGCAATTGCATTGTTCATTTATCATATTTGAGCAAGATACTATGATACAAGTGATTTGAAGAAACCAAATAAGTGTTCATTAACCATGATGTAGATGCATATAACCATATTAGACCACTATGTAGATCAGATTATCAAGAGCTAGCTAATCCATAAGCAGACATAGGTCTGTACAAAAGAAGGTCACTAATGTGACAGACATATCGTCACGCTAGGAGTTACCCAAGGCCAAGCATGTTGGGCACAAACCACCTATTATGGGGCTTACCTCATAGTTTTTGAATAATTGAGAATTCTAGGGATTCAAGCTCATCAACCCTTCTTTTCTTTTCAAAGGTTAGGGAAAGGGATTTTATTGCTTTCTTGCTTTCTTTTGAACTTTGCATATTTTTCTTTTGTATTTCTTTTGCTTGATAATGCTTGGAACATTGCTATAATGATATAAAAGAACATTTCTCTTTTCTCTTTTTCTTGAATTTTTCTTTTCTTTTTCTTTTTCTTTGCTAGGGATACTTGCTCGGATTAGCTGTAGAGCAAGGGATTTTTATTCTGGGTAGGGGTGAGCTTGTCCTTTTGCCAATTCTCAAAGATTCTAGACCATGTGCATGATAGGATAGCAGGGGAAACTTTTCGCTCAAGAAATCAGTTCTACTATGTAGCAAAACATGGAAATTACAAATATAATCATTTTATTGTGAAAAGATGTGCTTGGTTTAAGTAAATAACAAGATCAATTCTCTATGCTCAAACTTTATTTAATTGAATTTTGTGAACTTTGATATAAGAGAGATTAGTAATCATGCCAGATAAAATCAAGATATTTATTTGTTGTGAGTGTGCAAGTGAGGGATTCAAAATAAATGCTAATTTATCCAAAATAAGTTGAAACATATAACTGCAATAATTATAAGAAAATATATATAAACACTTTTGAGAAGTTTTGAGAATGTTGACTCTCTCTTTCTTCTGTATATTGTTTTGGTTTCGAAAGAGTCAAGCATATAGCTGTTTTTAGATTTTGATTTTTGTTTTGAGCAAAAAGAATTTAACAAGTGCTTTAAATAAATGCAATAGATAGTTTTTGAATATTTTTGGAGATTTATGAATGTTTTTGATGTTTTTGGATTTTTATAAATTGAAAGAAATACAAGATAATGATTTTAAACAAATATATACATGGATGAAATGACCAATTTTATGCATAGTAACGTTTAAGATGCAAAATATTCATGGGTTCTTTAAGTTCTTTACCATCTAAGTTAGATAATTTATATGCTCCTGATTCAAATTTAGCAGTAATGATGTATGGTCCGAGCCAGTTGGGCTCAAACTTACCTTTAAGGTCCTTAGTTGCATTAGTATTTTTTTTTTTTGAAGATTTTGAGGATTTTGATTTTTTTGTATTTTGATTTTAATTTATGAATTGAAATTGGTGGTATATACAAGATGATCTATATACACTATACAAGGTTTATTTGAGTATAGTATGTCTAAGGTTGCTTCAAAATCAAAGGAGGTTTTGAAGGATAATCTGGTTGAGGTGAAGGTAAGCATATAAGGTGATGAATAAAAGGTAGTGATAACAAAAGCTTTGTTATAATGTAGAATAATGTAGAAAAAGATTTGACTTTTATATGTGGAAAATTGATCATGTTACAAAATAAAATGTCAGAAGGGTAAGAAGGTTCTTCATTCTTATTATTATCTTCCAAGTCTTGATAAGATGGAGAAAGTATATGTGAAAAATATGCATGAGTGTTATTTGGTAAACAAGGATGATCATATATGGATGAAGAAAAGTGATGGATAAAAAATAATTGTGACAATAGAGAGTGTATAGAACTTGATGTTTCAATCGTTAAATATTCTTCAAATGGTTTTGGGTCACCATGTATGGTAACAATTTTATTTGTAATTTCAAACTTCAAACATTGGTGAAGAGTGGAAGGGAAAACCCTCATCGTATGAATCCAAGGACTCTAGAGAAA
Organism: Wollemia nobilis; assembly: GCA_028583015.1. NCBI lineage: Eukaryota > Viridiplantae > Streptophyta > Pinopsida > Araucariales > Araucariaceae > Wollemia > Wollemia nobilis. The sequence continues at coordinate 702,396 of JAQPPZ010002765.1, forward strand.
TAGGTTGTAAGGTGAAGGACAATATCCTACATAGAATAAAATATCCAGGATCTTGGATCCAATATTAAAGGGAAGAATTATAGTGCCTTGAGCTTCTTGAATTTCATTGTTAAAAGATTTTATAAGAACATTTGATTCATTACTATCTTCTTCCTTTGATTTGTGTTTTTGAAATAATTGATAAGTGCATAAATTAAGAGAAGAGTCATTATCTACCATGATAGTTCTAACAAGTGTTTCTTTACGAGATCCGGTAATGTAAAGATAGGAGTCTTCTTGTGGAGTAGAGGAAGGAGTCTCCTCATCATAGAATGAAATATGGTTAACCTCGAGAGGGTTTACACCATTAATTATGTTCTTAGAGAAAATATGATGAGGAATAAATTGTTGGCTAGGTATTTTGAACAAAATTTCCTTGTGATAAATTTGTAATACTTCTAAAAGAGATATCTTTGCTTGAGGATTAATCACTTGTTTTTGGTTATCAAGGTGGATTTCAGATTGAAATTTTGATTCTAAAGATAATATTTCTATGCTTATATCCCATTTTAGATCATTCTATAGAGCCAAAGATAGTTTTGAAGGTTGGTCACATGAGGAATCCATATCTTGAATATTGGATTGAGTTGATTGAACTTGAGGTTGCTCATTTGTAGTTTTTGTTACAATATTAGTAATATCATCATGATGAGACACATTAACATGCAATATTTGATTGGTTTCTTGTTGTTGATAATTGAATAGGGATTCTTGGCGGATCCCCATGTCTTGATTGATTATTGGTATTTGTTGTGTAGGAGTTTGATTGTTTACTGAAGATTTATAATCAGTTGTAGATTGTAATTCTTTTATATTAAAAAGACCCTCATCAATCAAATATTGAATTGCACATCTTAAATCTTTACAATTTTGTGTCATATGTCCATCTACTCTATGATATTCACAGTGTAGCTCAGGTTTAAACCAATCTGCTATGGTATCAGGTTGTCTTATGGAAGGAAGTTCAATAATATTTGTGTCAAGTAAATACTTGAGAATTATATCCATTGGTTGATTAAGCCTAGTAAATTTATGTGATGAAGGTTTTTGAGAGGTTTTTGATAAATGCCTTAGGAATTTCATCATAAAAGGACCTAATGGTTTCTCACCTCTACTTTCTTTATTATGGGTAGAATGATGATAGGAAGATTGCGATGTAGGAGGTGAGTGCACGGTAGAATTGGAAGAGTAAGTATTTTCTTGTTGAAATGGACGTGTTGTATTGAAAGAAGAGTATTGAAAAGGTGGTGGAGGATTATATGTGGGTTGATAGACATAATATGGATATATGGGAGAATAGATAATATCGTTATGAAGAGGATTGGCAAAGGGATTGTTTTGTTGGGTTATGGATGAAAAATAAGAAGAGTGTGATGGAGGTGGTGTTGAATAGGGATGAGGTTGATCATAATCAACAAATGTATTTAACTAAATTCTTCCAACATTACTGATGGACTCATATTGATTTGAGTAAAAACTCATGGTTTGTTTAGTACTTTTAAAAGTAATATTTAACATCTACTATTCAGAATTGAATCTAAAACAGACAAACTTGAAATGATAATAATTTTTTTTTGTTTTTCTTGTATACATATATATATTTTCAAAAGGTTTTAAATGCATTCATGTCGGGTTCACCAAAATGTATCGCTCCAAATTTTTCGCATCCCTACCTTCAGGCTATAGGATCAACGCCCGGAAGGAGGATGGGAAAAGGATGATGCGGTACCTCGGATGAGAGGACTTTGCGAAGGTCCCGCCTCTCAAGGGAGGTGTATTTTGGTGATTTTTCGACGGATGGTGGGTTCACCAGGAAATATTTAATGGCAGTTTCCACGCCTAGGTTTTGGAATGTGTTTAGATGAGTTCGTTTTGATCTTAAACATTCATCCTAGGTTTGGCCGAATGAAACTAAATTAAACTATATGAAAATGCAAGTTCCATGAATACAACAGACAGATTTGAAAGCAAAAAATAGAGAATTTTACAGAATGCCAATGAAAAATACCTGATCCGGATGTCTGAAGAAGATTCTGACGTTTGAAGCAGTCTGGATCATCGAGAATTCTATAGAATTGCCTGCAATATGATAGGATCATCTGCAATCTGATAGAATCATCTGAGACTGACAGGTTCGTTCGAGATCTGACAAATTCATCAGATGAATTCGTCAGAGACCTGCAAGACAGAAAACAGATGCAAAATACAAGAAATTCTATTGTGCTAACAGAGGCAAATTACACCAAACAGTAATATGAATATTGAACAATATTTAAGAACAGAAATTAATGCAAATTACTGTACTTTAATGGCAAATCATGAACTTAACATGCATTCTAAGCTAAATGGGTGAACACCAAATGCAAAATAGCATAAACACTAAATAAATAGTCTAATTTGTAGAATAAAAAGATGAAGAAAGAGTTAAGAAGAGCAAACTTCAGGCACTGATTGCCTCGATGTATACTGCAGTCGAGATCGTCTCGCATCAGTACGAAATCGCCTCGAATTCAACAGGATCACCTTCGATTTGAACAGGTTCATCGACGACGATGGGTGTTGGCTCCGACTGAAAACCAGTGATGTACCTGCAACAAAATGGCTATGGGACTAGTGCAAAAGAAAAATTAGGATGTGTTGACGCAGAGGGAATCAGTTTGTAGATAAATTCAGCCAGGGGTTGGGGAGGGAAAATCCTAGAAGTTAAATAGGCTTAGGGGAGTTGTTGGGAGGTTGGAGATCATCCCAATTTGGGAGATCTCCAATGGGGGAGGGTCCCAACGGCGTAGACACGCTTCTGCCCAGATTGGAGACCCGTTGGAACAGATTCCAACTATGCAAATTTAGTTTTGCGATAAGATCGTCTGGACGTCCTAGTCCAGACGAAATCGTCAAATCTGGGGTGATATCGTTTGATCAACGACGATATCGTCAAACGGTCAAAACAACCTCTAAAAATGGCACGGAAAAGAGGGAAATAGATTTCCCGACGGTTAACGGGCGATTTGGGAGGTTAAATTTGATTTTTAAATTATTTACTAAGGTGAATGTAATTTTTATAATTTTACTGCACCAATTTTAGGGTGCTACACTACCGAAAGAGGGCTAGAAGAGTGTTGTTGAAAGGGAGCAATAGTGCTGCTCAAACTAGAGTAAAAGTGCTGCAAGAAGTGGGTTGGAAGAATGCTGTAAGAGAGTGTTAAGCAGAGTCGTGAGAGCTGTAAGAGTGCAGTAAGAAGTGCAACAAGAGGGCTGTAAGAGGGCCACAAAAATGCAGTAAGCAGAGCCATAGGTATGTGCTATGTGAACTGTGGGCAATGTTGAGTGAGCAATAGACCAGTCAGGGTCTTGTAAAAGTGAAGGCATTTATATGTCAATATTCAAATTTTAGAATTGAAGTCCAAGTTGGTGCTTGGAATCAAGGGTTGGTGCTCCTTCCAGTTGGTGCTGGTAAATCAGGGGTTGGTGTTGGTAAATTGATTGTAAAGTTGTTGCTTTGCAAAGGCTGGATTTGGATGGGAGTCCAAACAGTCTATTTTTGAGGAGTATCCAAATTTGGTGAACCTCAGTACATCCTGTGTTGTGTGTGATGCTCTCTTGTTATATTTTCTTTATGTGGTTTAAGCTTTCATTGTTTTGGCTTTAAGAGTTAAAGTTTTAAGTTATAAAGAGCCACACTGATTCACCCCCCCTCTCAGTGTCATTGTGAGACTAACACAATTTTCTAAAAAATGTGCTACATGGAAAAGTGTTGAAGTTATGAGACAACAATTTCCATATCTTTTTTAATAAATCATGTATGCTACTTTTGTAGGAAACATAGAGGACTATGTTTATTCCAAGGGGGTAGTATGTAACACCCCTATTTGGATAGAACTATTTATGTGCTTTGAACTATGTATTAATATGAAGATTTAATGGAATAGACTCTTTTATCAATTCATATGATGCATTCTTTTGGAAACTTGGAATATGGTACTATTGATGTGTTTGTGGATGTAGGACCAGGTGCTCTCCTTGGTGGGACCATATGGGAAAACCACCTACAAGAGAGAAATACTTAGAGAAATGATGATGATGACTAGTTCATCAACAACTCAGGGTAACATGGATAATTACTCTTCATGTAGATGTATATCTTGTTTGCTTAAATGTCATATCTTCAATCATTGGGTTGAGAAGTTGCTTGTAAAGAATATCCTTTAAAGTAGGGTGGTTATAGCCTTGTCTATCTTAAATAAAAAGGTCACTTACTTAAGGATAAAACAATGGTGTAGAGTATGACTATATGTATTAATGCTTGCTTGTGCATATTAATTATTAAATCAAATTTGAGATAAGTAAAAGGGCCGACGTGCTTTAAAAATTAATAAAGCATATATAAGGTGGTAAGTTCCACCTTGGGAAGGTATCCATGTGATCCATTTGAATGAAAAGGAAATCATGCACCAAGGACTAAGGAGGAAAATTGCATGTGCTTTTTAACCCTTTGAGGAGGTAGACCAAGGAACAAGGGAGAGAGGAATGCCGATTAAATCACAGAAGTGTTGGTAGCATGGTTGGCAGCCAGGGCAGTGGTAAGTCACTTGTAGGCGATAGGTCACGGGTTCAAATCCATGCAATAGTGGTTTTGGAAGGTAGAAGTTTGATTTGACTTTTGCACTATCGAAGAGGTTAAAGAGGAAGGCATGAGCCTTACTCATCACATGAAGGCACGTAGCCCACTTGGTGGGCATGCGCTATGTAGAGGCACTTGGGAGAAGGGGATCGATGGATTGAATCCCGTCGAAGTCTTTTTGGGTAAGATTACAAGGTATGTGCTATTGCTAAGGTTTAAACATTGCATCCAAAAATTGCAAAGGTGGAAATTAAATTTTCTTAATTTCCTAAGGTCTTGTTAATTAAAATTTGCATAGTTAAAAGGGTTTATGAGTTATAAGAGGGAGATAAAAGGATATGCAAATTTTTAATTTGTGTGCTTTATTTTTAAGTGGTTAAAAGGAGTAATAAGGGTGCCAAGGGTGTTAGAATTTTAAGGTTGAAATAAAGTTATATTATAAAATTGGTTTGAAAGGAGAAATAAGGCATAGTTGATTTTTGATATTTTGACTTGGTGAAATATTTTTGAAAGAAAATATTAAGGACAAATTTTTGCTATCTAACCTTTGAGATTGGAAAAAAGAGTGAGTGTGATTGAGACAGGTTTTGAGAATCAAATATTCTTCAAAAAAAAGGTATGGGCATATCTTCCTTGTGATTGAAATATTGTTGGATGTTGTGAATGCTAAGTTGGAGTGAAAAGGATTGTTTGATAAGCATTGTTGATTTTGGTTTTTAGATATCCAATATTGGTTGATAAAGATTTTTTTGGAATAAAGGTTGATGCTAGAAACATTGTTTTATAAGCATTGTTGGAAATATTGAGTATCATTGTTATGATAACTATCTTGAACTAGGGTTTATAAAATATCATGAGTATCACTGTTATGTGAAGTTGAGAACTATACTAAACTAGGGTTTGTGAAAGATCATGAGTATCATTATTATGTGAGATTTGTTTGATAAGCATTGTTGACTAAGCTTTCATTGAGTGATTGGTTGAGTGGATTTTATTGAGCTTATTTGATTGGAAGTGTTGGATTAATAGTTCAAGTTCTATAAAACAAATTGTTCTTTATTATTAATTGATTTAAAGAGAGTTTGGAAGTAATTGAGTGTTGTGTGAGAGTGAAACATATTGAGTCTCTAACCATTCTCTATATGTTTTTGTGGTAAAACAAGGAGATATTAAAAGTGATTGAGTATTATTGTGAGTGTGAAGCATATTGAGTCTCTAAGCATTCTCTATATGTTTTTGTGGTTAAAAAAAAAAGGTTGAAAGTGATTGAGCATTGTTGTGAGTGTGAAACATATCGAGTCTTTAACCATTCTCTATATGTTTCTGTAATATTAAACAAGATTCTATGTGAAGCTTGTTTGTGTGATTGAAGAAGTTTTCTATGATAGATTGAGTTGATTTGAATAATATTTTGTGAAAGCTTGTGAGCTGATTTGAGTAAGTACTAGAGTGTACTTAAGGACTGAGTTGAGTAAGCTTTTGTGGAAGCTTACAAATGTAGATTTGAGGTAAGTATTAGTGAAGACTTGTTGAGTAGATTGGACAAGTTCTAGTGAGGACTTATTGAGAATATTTGAGGTAAGTCTTTGTGAAGACTTGTTGAGCATATTGGACAAGTTCTAGTGAGGACCTGTTAAGCATATTTGGATCAATTTCTAGTGAGGAATTATTGAGAAGATTTGGAGTAAGTTCTAGTGAGTACTTGTTGAGTAGATTTGAGGTAAGTCTTGGTGAAGAATAGTTGAGCAGATTGGGCAAGTTATTGTGAGCAGATTGGGCAAGTTATTGAGAGAACTTATGGATAAATTTGAGGTAAGTCTTTGAGAAAACTTGAGATCAAAGTTTATTGATTGATTTGTTCAAACCTTGAGTTAAGGTTTGGGGCAGATATAGCAGAGTTGATTTGTTATTGAGTCAAGCTTTGTGTTAAGGCTTGAGGATAGATTTTGGTGTAAATTTGAGGACAAGTTTGTGCGATACCAAGGACAAATATTGAGCAAATTTGTGCTACACTAAAGGACCGTGTTTAGTGCAGATTAGAGACAGAGATTGAACAATTTTGTGCTAGACTGAAGGACTGTGTTTAGTGCAGATCAGTGATAGAGATTGAGTAGATTTGTGCTAGGCTGAAGGATTGTATTTAGTGTAGACTAGAGATAGATATTGAGTAGATTTGTGTTAGACTGAAGGAATGTATTTAGTGCAGATCAAAGACAAATATTTATGAAATTTGTGCTAGATCGAAGTACTGTGTTTAGTGCAAATCAAAGATAGTTATTCAGCAGATTTGTGCTAGACCAAAGGACTATTTTTAGTGTAAATTAGAGACAAAGATTGAACAGATTTATGCTAGACTGAAGGACTATGTTTAGTGTAGATCAAATATAGAGATTAAGAAGATTTGTGTTGTATCAAAGGACTATGTTTAGTGTAGATTTGAGACAGAGCTGAGAGAAATCTTTGGAGGTGATAGAGTAGAGGACAATAGTATCTAGTGGATAGAGATCCATTATATAGGGTAGTGAGGATAGGTCTTCTAAGTAATGACAAGAGTCTTCAGTGGAGAGATATCCACAAGCCAGTGTAGTGGATGCAGTAGTCTTATAGAGTATCACCAACTAGAGCAAAGGATAAGGAGTTTTCCTATGGATAGAGATCCACAAACCAACTAAGGGGATTGGTGTCCCCTGTGGATAAAGAACCATAAACTTGATTAGGGGATTGGTGTCTCCTTTGGACAGAGGTACATAAATATTGTAATAGATAAATGTTTCCCAAGAGATCTTTTGAGAAAATTTTAGTGAAATATTTTCTCCATGGAGTAGCCCACCTTGGGTGAACCACATTAAATTGATGTCTCTATTGTGTGTGGTGATTTATGCATTGCTTTGGTTATTGCTATTAATATTGCCATTGATTATATTGGATAATATTATTTGGGAAAGAAAAGTAAAAATTGGTCTTATATTGTTCACCCCCTCTTAGTATAAGCTTGTTTTCTTCATGCTTTCTTCTTTCTTGCTAGTTGTAATATAGTTGACGCATTATTCATTGGAAGACATTCTTTGAATGCTCTTTATTTTCTCTTTTTTTGTGCTATTGTTTATTTTATTTTTTAATTGGTCATGGAAGGTGCCTCTTTGGAGAGCCTTTGAGTGTTGCGTTTAGCTATGTGCACCCTCTTCCCTCAAGCTAGTTGAAGTATAGTTCAAGTGGATGGTATTTCCCACTACCTATGCATCACTTGGGGGAAACATTTATAAGGCTATAATTAGGGTTTCAAATGTGCTTTATATTCTACATGAATGATGTCTTTGGATTTAAACCTTTAGATTTTGTTTATTTTGATCTTACCTTATTTGTGGCTTGCACTGGTTTGTGTTGAGGTGTGAATATTCTTGTGATGTAGGTTGACATCAATGAGTACTATGTCACCATTGTTTTGATTATTATTGCCTACATTTTAGATTATTCTTGGTTTTTTATTCCCTTGCTATGTTTACGTTGATGTTGTGTGCCATGTGTTGCATAAGATCTTGCTTGTTGTTGTGCATCTTGATTTTATGTAGCTTATGGATTTGTTTGGTTGTATGTGTATCTTAGGTTGTGTAAGACCTTGCTCACTATTGTGTGCCTTGGTTTTACATTTCTTATGGCTTTATTTAGTTTTATTTACACCTTGGGTTGCATAATATCATTGATCACCATTGTGCACCTGTCTTATGTAGCTTGTGGCTTGTTAAGTTGTTACGCACCTTATTTTGTGTAAGGTTTTTTTGGCATTGTTGTGCACCTTGGTTCTATGTGTATTAATGCCTTGCTTTGTTGTTGTGCACCTTGGTTGGATTAAACCTTTGTTTTATCTTTCTTGTATTGTTTAGCTTCTATTTTTATGGTGATTTTAGTTGCTTTCAAGCGATGCTTTATTTTGGTGCTAGTGGCTTGTTATCCTTGTTGTTGATTAAGGAATGTTTACTTGAGTCACTTGTGATGCTTTAAATAGAGAAGAAATAAAATGGATTCTTTAGACTTGTGTAGTAAAATAATCATTTCAAAAGAAGTATGATATTCTATTTACTTAATGCTCATGTAAAGAAAGAAAATGGATTATTTACACTTGTGTAGTAAAAGAATAATTTCAAGAGAAGTATGGGATTCTCTTTGCTTAATGCTTGTGTAAAGAAAGAAAATGGATTCTTTAGACTTGTGTAGTAAAAAATCATTTCAAGAGAAGTATGGGATTCTCTTTGTTAATTTTTTATGTGTTTGAAAGGAAGGCTTCTACTTATTCTAGATAGTTAATTCTTGTAGTTGCTTATGTTTTGATGCATATATGCTTGCATTCTTGATCATAGCATGTGTTAGTTGCATTGCATGAGAGGGTTGTTATGATCCCTAAGTATACCTCCAAAATACTATGGTGGTTTTTCCCATTACAAAGAGGTTGCTGACTTGCAGTTGGATCAAGAGCCATTGCAGATGGCCTTTTAGAAGTTTAGAAGTTTTAAGGTTGTGAAAAAACTCTAGATATTGTATTGTTTCATTTAAATATTGAATATTGGTTATTTTGCAATGTAATATTATTTTGATTAATAGAAAATTGGGGTTGCATTTCTTTCTTTACCTAATCTCTTGATATAATTGATATTGCTCCATTAACTAGTTGATATGCATGGTTATGTTAGAGGTATAAGTTATTCATGCTTTTGCTTAGATATTAAAGTGAAGTTTAAAATTCAAGCTTGTTTTAGATGGTTTATGGATAAGATAAATCTAACTTGTGATTTTCATTTAAAGATGATTATTGCAATATTTTATGCTTGGTTTATCTTATGATGATTTATTATTGTTGTTTTTATTCCTGGTGTGGATAGAATTTCCTCTTGTAAACCATGAAACCCAATCCTAGAAGGAGTTATGTGAATGCAATAGCCAGGTATATGAGAGTCCTAGAAGGAGTTGCAATGATGTAATATCTAGGATATCTCAAACTTGGAAGTAGTTGTGTGTATGCAATACCTAGGATACTTGTGAGTAGTCGCACCTTGAACAAATAGGATCGGGTGTGAGAGAAAACCTATTCACAAGATAGTAATAGTGACTCCCTAATCATGTAGGATCTAGAGATCATGTTAGTTGTCTTTAAATTTTCAAATAATGAAGAAAAAATTCTCTTATTGGAAATAGAGGAAGAAGGAAGTGCTTCTATTGAAGATAAATATAAAAGGTATGAAGATGCTCTTGAAGATAAAAAGTTAGAGGAAGAATAAAAAATAAAAAAAGAGTAATTGATCTATAAGGTGAGCTTATTTTTTCTCTTAAGGAATTAAGAAAGGTTAGAAAGTAGAATTCAAGAATCAAGGTTCAATTTAAATAATGTGATGAGGAGAAAGGAAAAATTATATAAGATCTGACAAACTCAATATCTAAGTAAAGTTAGAAGCAAAAGTATTAGAATGTGAAAGACTAGAGCATGAGATTCTTTCACTAAAGAAAGAAGTGAAAGAGGCTAAATACAAGCTACATAGGTTTGGGAAAAGCTTAAAGACCTTGGATAAGATTATAAGTGTACAAATATCTTAATCAAACAAGACAAGACTAGGTTTTTAAGGACAAAGAGAACAAGGAGACGAGTCAAGCTCAAGCTCCAAAGAAGAAGAAGCTTCAGAAGAAGAAAGTGAAGGATAAAGTGAGACTTATGAGGATAAGTTGATAAAAAAAAAGGTTCACCAAGGAAGGAAATAATGCACAAATAAGGAATAAGGAGCATCACAGGGAAGAAAGGACTAAGAGACCAATGGGTCAAAGGAAATATTTCATCAAAGTATATTGCTTCTCATATCACAGATTTGGTCACAAGGCTATGCAATGCAGGACACATGAAAAGAAGGAATATGGTTTCACCAAGAGAAATTTCAGAAATGGGTATCTCTTTCAAGGGTATTGTTACTCTTGTAATCAGTTTGGTCATAAAGCAACTCATTGTAGGGTTCATTATAGGAATGGTTATGGATTCACCAGGAGGAAATTCAACACATTTGCACCTTCTAGGAACCACAATATTAAGTGTTATAAGTGCAATAATGTTGGGCATATGATTAAGTGGTGTAGAACAAAATTTTTAGAGGTAAGCAGGAACAATAATACTCAAAATAATCAAAAGGATAAGTTGAGGAAGAAGGTGGACAAAGAAAAATAACATTGTATGCTGGGAGTAGAGATACTCCCACCAAAAAATTAATCACCTCAAGGAGAGGAGGTGGGGAGGGGGCTAAGATAAGAGTCTTATATTTATCCCCAAAGGTGTCCCTTTGTCATTGATATCAAAGGGGGAGAGATTTGAGTTAGGGGGAGAGCATCAATCAAGGGGAGCAGTTTCTCAGGCGGAGAAAAATTGAAAAAGGTAAAAGGAATGCTTAAAGAAAAAAAATGTTTCCATCAATGACAAAGAGGGAGATTGTTAGAAATTTGAGCAAGTTTTGTTGCCATTTATGTCAAGAGGTTTGATGTCCAGTTTTGTTGTCATTAAAGTCAAAAGGTTGATTTCTCCAAAAGGCAAGGAAGTTGCTGAAAGGAAAAGGGTATAATATTTATTTTGAATATTATATGCCTAAAGAGGCTAAAAAGGTGGAAGACCCAAGAAAAGAGAAGCAAGTTTGAAAATAAATAATAATAATATAATATTTAATATTATAATATTTGGGAAAAAGGAAGAGGTGAAGAATAAAAAGGTCCAAGAAATCATGAAAAAATATATAAGGCCCATTGAGCAAGTTATAAAGGTTAGAAAAGGTTTTAATTTATTTAAATTAAAAAAAATTAACCTAAGGTTAAAATTTTAATTTAAATAATTAATGGTGCCAAAGTTTCAAAGTTTAATTTGAATTTAAAATTCGAAAGCAAAGAGGACCGACGTGTTTCAATGAAAAGCAAAGAGTATTAATAGGAAATGATTTTCATTTACAAAGGGCTAATGCTAATTAAAATGTCTAAGTGACTATTGAATTCATGCACTGCATTTTTGAAAGGGAGAAGATATTTTGTAAGGTTTTTAAAATAAATGAAGGCCGATGTGTATTGAAATTCATGTGGAGTGATAGAAATACTCCAAGGTGTTAGGTATATTAGACGGTGTTTGAAGGTGTGTCTAAGGTACTTGTGAATGGAAGGTCGTGGTTTCGAATCTCACGTCATTTGTTTTGCTAAAGGAGGAAGGAGTTTTCAATTTTGATGAACTTTGGAAGAAGCATATAGTGTATAGGCGCGAGGGAAATTTTATTCATATGAGGATATGTAGCCCAAGAGGTAGCCTAGCCTTGGGCTAAGGTTTTGCAGTGGCTTAGGTTGTGGGTTTGAGTTTGGGTGTTTGTCATTGAGACGTGCACAATATTTTTGGTGATGTGGGTCAACAATTATAAGGTATGAAATTTGTGAATTAGTTTGCCAATGTTTTTGGAATGTAAAAATTGGTTTGAGGCCATGTGATATTAAAAAGGGAATGTGTAAAATTGTTTAGGGAGTCATAAGGGTTGTTGATTAAATATTTTATTTTGGTTGCTTAGAAAATAAATAAAGTATTGGAGATTATAAGGTGTAAGCAAGGAACATTATTTTGATGTGTGTTGAATATTGTTTTGAGAGTATTGGAGATTATAAGGTGTAAGCAAAGAACTTTATTTTGATGTGTGTTGAATATTATTTTGAGATTATTAGAGATCATAAGGTATAAAAAAAGGAACTTTATTTTTATATATGTTGAATATTATTTTGAAAGTGAAACAGTGATAAGGTGCATAAGGTGGAGTAAAAATGGTTGATGAGTATTATTGGAAATGTATGAGCAAGTTTAATTGCACCTTGTTGATGGATGGTTTTATTTGAGATAGATATTGAGAAATATTTGAGTTAGGTTTTGAGACCCACATTGTGCTCTTTGTTATAAAAATTTGAAAAAACTTGTTTAGGGTTAGTGAGCAAGTTGTGTTTCATTATTTGAATTATTGAGTGAAATTTTTGAGCAGTGGATTTGAGTGATATTGAAAGTGAATGTGCAAACATTAGAAATCATATTTGTGAAAGTGAAAGACTTAATGATTGAGTAGAAAATATTGATTTTTTGAAAGAGTACATCATTCTTTATATGTTACAGAGGCTAAAAGAATTCTGAGTAGAATATTTTGAAATTGCTTCAAGTTAAAGGAATTACCTTGAATATTAGACAAAGCATTTGATAACTTTGTGTGCAAGATTTGAGATTGATTAAGCATATTTTGTGAGTTGTTTTGAGTATATTTTGAGAGAATATTTAACAAATTTTTGAGAGGACTTGAAGGCAGATTTAAGGTAAGTCTTGGTGAATACTTGAGAGCAGATTGATTAAGCTCTTGAGAGGACTTGAAGGCATATTTGAGGTAATTCTTGATGAAGACTTGAGAGAAGATTGAGAAATTTATTGAGGGGACTTGTAGGCAGAGTTGAGGTAAGTCTTGGTGAAGACTTAGAAGTAGATTTGAGGTAAGTCTTGGTGAATAATTATAGGTATATTTGAGGTAATTATTGGTGAATACTTATGGGTAGATTTGAGGTAAGTATTGCTGAATACTTGAGAGCAGATTGATAAAGTTCATGAGAGAACTTGAAGGCATATTTGAGCAAGTATTTGTGAAGAATTGAGAGCATAGTTGATTTATTGATTTGTTCAAGGTTTGTGTTAAGGCTTTGGGTAAATCTAAGTAGAGGTGATTTATGATTGGATCAGAATTTGTGTTAATGCTTGAGGAAATATTTGAGGACAAATTTTGGTATGAATTTGTGAGTATATTTTTTCTAGACTTGAGATAGAGTTAGAGAAGATTTGTACTACACTTGGAATAGATTTTGATGTAGATCTGAGATAGAGTTGAGAGAAATATTTGGATGTGACATAGTAGAGGATAGTAGTCTCCAGTGGATATATATCTATTAGTCAGGGCAAGGAGGATAGAGTTCTTCTATGGAGAGAGATCCATAAGCTAGAGTAGTTGGGGTAAAAGTATTCTAGAAGAACATTAGCCATAGTAGAGGGGAAATAATTATCCTATGAATAGAGATCTATGAACCAAAGTATAGGGGAAAGAGTTATCCTATGGATAGAGATCCATGATCTAGAGCAAAAGGAAAGAGTTCTCCTATGGAGTGTGATCCATAAACTAGTTGGGAAGATAGATTTCTTATGTGGAAAGAGCTCCACAAATCAGTTGAGGAGATAGAGGTCTTCTGGATCAAGTTCCAAGAATGGGAGAAAAAGGGAAATATTTCTCCTGTAGAGATATATCTACAAATAAAAGCATAGGGGATTTGTGTATACTTTGAATAGAGGTCTATAAAAATTGTAATAGGGAATTAATTCCCAAGAATATTTGTTAAGAAAATATAGTAGAAATATTTTCTTCATGGATTAGCCCATAGTGGGTGAACCACGTTAAATTTGTGTCTTTATTGTGTGTGATGATTTGTGCATTTATTTGATTATTGATATTGATATTGCCATTGATAATATTGGATAATATTATTTTGGAAAGAAAAGTAAAAGTTGATATTATACTATTCACCCCCCTCTCAGTATAATCTTGTGTTCTTCAATTGGTATCAGAGCGGGTTCCTTCGAAAGAGTTTAATAACTTGAAGAAAAAGTATACAGGAACACATTTGAAATCTCATAGTGGATATTTAGAAAATAAGGCACCATTGTTTTATGGGAATAATTAAAATTTTTGGAGCATAAGAATGAAGACTTACTTGATGGCATAAGAATATGAGACATGTCAGGTAGTTGAGGATGGATACACATCTCTAGCTAGTCCTCCTATAGATAAATATGGTAAGCTCCTACATATATATAATTTAAAGGTAATGAATGTAATATTAAGTGGTTTATGTGAAGCAGAGTTTGTAAAATTTACACATCAGCAAAATATATTTGGGAAAATTAAAAAAAAAACATATGAGGGAGACAAAAAGGTCAAGATAGAAAAATTGCAAAATCACAAGAAAATATTTGAAAACTTGAAGATGAAGTATTAGAGAGACATTGCTACATGATTAATTTGTGTGGATGAGGTTTTTAACTCCATGCAAGGACTAGGGTTTAAAGTTGAAGAATTAGATGTTTGTCAAAAGGTTTTAAGGTCACTCCCTATGAGGTATAGTGAAAAGGTTTCAGCCATAGAATAAACAAGATATATTGAAATTTTACTATGGATGAGTTACATGGAACTCTCACAACTTTTGAGATAAGAATAGGAAAGGATCCTATCCCCAAGAAAGAGGTATCCTTCAAATTAGCAAAGAAGATAAAATATAAGAAGTCAAATTCAAGTGATGAGTTATCCAATGATGAAGAAGCAAACTATGGTAGAAAGAACAAGAGGGACTCAAGAAACCACAAAGGTACGAAAATAGTTAAGTGTTTCAATTGTGGTAAATATAATAACTATTCATATAACTATCCAAAAGCTGAAAGTAGCAGTGGTGAAGAGAAACAAGATCATAAGAATAGGGAAGTAGGAAAATCCAGGTATCAATCAAAAGAAAAATAGGTATGGAAAAAAAAACATGAGAAGAAGTTTTTCCAAAGGTATAATAAGAGTTTATATGTAGACAAGACAAAAAAGAGTTCAAGTGATAGTTATGGAAGATCCTTAGATAATGAAGAAAAAATTCTCTTCTTGGAAATAGAGGAAGAAGGAAGTGCTTCTATTGAATATAAATATAAAAGGTATGAAGATGCTCTTGAAGACAAAAAGGTAGAGGAAGAATTAGAAAATGAAGAATAAGGAGTAGTTGATCTAGAAGGTGAGCTTATTTCTTCTCTTAAGGAATTAAGAAAGGTTAGAAAGCAAAATTCAAGACTCAAGGTTCAATTTCAAGAATGTGATGAAGAGAAAGGAAAGCTTATACAATATTTGACAAACTCAATATCTAATACAAGGATATTTAAAGAAAATATAGAAGAAAAAGTCTTATAATATGAAATATTAGAGCATGATGTAGGTTCACTAAGAAAATAAGTAAAAGAGGCTAAAGACAAGCTCCATAAGTTTGGGAAAAGCTCAAATACCTTGGATGTGATGATTTGTGCATTGCTTTTATTACTACTATTTATATTGCCATTGATAATATTGGATAATATTATTTGGGGAAGTAAATTAAAAGTTGATCTTATACTGTTCACCCTCTTCCTAGTATAATTTTGTGTTCTTCAATTGTTATCAGAGTGGGTTCCTTCAAAAGAGTTTAACATCTTGAAGGAAAATTATACAAGAACATATATGACATCTCAGAGTGGACTTCAACAAATAAGGTACCATTTTTCTATGGGAACAATTATGCTTTCTAGAACATGAGAATGAAGACTTACTTGATGGCACAAGTATATGAGACATGTTAGGCAGTTGAGGATGGATACATACCTCCATATAGTCCTCCTATAGATAAAGATGGTAAGCTTATACATCTATATAATTCAAAGGTAACGAATGTAATATAAAGTAGTTTATGTGAAGTAGAGTTTGTAAAAGTTATGCATTGCACATAAGCAAAAGAGATTTGGGAAAATTTGAAGAAAACATATGAGGGAGACAAAAAGGTCAAGATGGCAAAATTACAAAATCACAAGAAAATATTTGAATACTTGAAGATGAAGGATGAGGAAAACATTTCTACATACTTACTTTGTGTGAATGAGGTTGTTAACTCCATCCAAGGACTTGGGTTTAAAGTTGAATAATTATATGTTTGTCAAAAGGTTTTAAGGTCACTCCCTATGAGGTATAGTGAAAAGGTTTCAACCATAGAAGAAACAAGATATATTGAAACTTTGACTATGGATGAGTTACATGGAACTCTCACAGATTTTGAGATGAGAATAGGAAAGGATCATATCTCCAAGAAAGAGGTAGCCTTCAAAGTAGCAAAGAAGATAAAATATAAGAAGTTAGATTCAAGTGATGAGTGATCCAGTGATGAAGAAGTAAAATATGGTAGAAAGAACAAGAGGGACTCAAGAAAGCACAAAGGTATGAAAATATTTAAGTATTTCAATTATGGTAAATATGTTCACTATGCATATAACTGTCCAAAATATGGAAGTAGCAGTGATGAAGAGAAACAGTATCATTAGAACAGGGAAGCAGGAAAATCTAGGTATCAAAAGAAAAATAGCTAGGGACAAAACAAGCATGAGAATAAGTTTTTTCAAAGGCATAAGAAGAGTTTCTATGCAGATAATATAGGAAAGAGTTCAAGTGATAGTTATGGAAGATCATCAGATAATGAAAAAACATTCTCTTCTTGGAAATAGAGGAAGAAGGAAGTGCTTCTATTGAAGATAAATATGAAAGGTTTGAAAATGCTCTTGAAGACAAAAATGTAGAGGAAGAATCATAAAATGAAGAAGAAGGTGTATTTGATCTAGAAGGTGAGATTATTTCTGCTCTTAAGGAATTAAGAAAGGTTAGAAAGCATAATTCAATACTCAAGGTCCAATTTCAAGAATGTTATGAGGAGAAAGGAAAACTTATACAAGATATGACAAACTCAATATATAAAACAAGGAGATTTAAAGAAAAATTAGAAGAAAAAGTCTTAGAATGTGAAATATTAGAGCATGAGGTAGTTTCACTAAGGAAATAAGTGAAAGAGGCTAAAGAAAAGCTATACAGGTTTGGAAAAATTTCAAAGACCTTGGATAATATTATCAGTGTACAAAGATCTTCATCAAACAAGACATGACTTGGTTTTGAAGAAGGACAAAGAGAACAATGAGACGAGTCAAGCTCAAGCTCCAAAGAAGAAGAAGCTTCAAAAGAAGAGAGTGAAGGATAAAGTGAGACTTATGAGGATAATTTGAAAAACAAAAGGTTCACCAAGGAAGGAAACAATGCATAAATAAGGAACATGGAGCATCATAGGGAAGAAAGGACTAAGAGACCAATGGGTCAAAGGAAATATTTCTTCAAAGGACGTTGCTTCTCATGTCACATATTTGGTCACAAGGCTATGCAGTGCAAGACACATGAAAAGAAGGAATATGGTTTCACCAAGAAAATTTTCATAAATGAGCATCTCTTTCAAGGGTATTTTTACTCTTGTAATCATTCTGGTAATAAAGCAACACATTGTAGGGTTCATGATAAGAATGAATATGGCTTCACTAGGAGGAACTTTAACACATTTGTACCTTCTAGAAACCATAACATTAAGTGTTATAAGTGCAAAAATGTTGGGCATATAGCTAAGTAGTGTAGAACATAATTTCCAAAGATAAGTAGGAACAAGAATACTCAAAAGAATCAGTTGAGGAAGAAGGTGGAAAAATAAAAAGAGCATTGTATGCTGGGAGTAGAGATACACCCACTCCAAAATTAATCACCTCAAGGAGAGGAGGTGGGGAGGGGGATAAGATAAGAGTCTTTTATTTATCCTCAAGGGTGTCCCTTTGCCATTGATGTCAAAGGGGATGATATTTGAGGTAGGAGGAGAGAATTCAATCAGGGGGAGCCATTTCTTAGGGGGAGCAGAATTGAAAAAGGTAAAATGAATGCTTAAAAAAAAAAGGGTTGCCATCAATGAAAAAGGCAGAGATTGTTGGAAATTTGAGAAAGTTTTATTGTCATTGATATCAAGAGGTTTGATGTCCAGTTTTGTTGTCATTAAGGTCAAAATATTGATTTTCCAAAAGGTAAGGAAGTTGTTAAAAGTAAAAGGGTATAATATTTATTTTAAATATTATATGCATAAAGAGGCTAAAAAGGTGGAAGACCCAAGAAAAGAGAATCAAGTTTGAAAAGAAATAATATTATTATAATATTTAATATTATAATATTTGGACAAAAGGAAGAGGTGAAGAATAACAAGGTCCAAGAAATCATTAAAAGATATATATCCCTAACAAGGCCCATTTAGCAGGTTATAAAGGTGAGCAAAGGTTTTAATTTATTTAAATTAAAATATTTTACCCTAAGGTTAAAATTTTAATTTAAATAATTAATAGCACCAAAGTTTCAAAGTTTAATTCGAATTCAAAATTTAAAATCAAATAGGGCCGACGTGTTTCAATGCAAAGGAAAGAGTATTAACAGGAAATTATTTTCATTTCCAAAGATCTAATGCCAATTTTGAATGTCTAAGTGACTATTGAATTTGTGCACTGTATTTTTGAAAGGGAGAAGATGTTTCATAAGGTTTTTAAAATAAAGGAAGGCATACATGTATTGATATTTGTGTGGGGTGATAGAAATATTCCAAGGTGCTAGGTAGCATAGATGGTGGTTGAAGGTGTGGCTAATGCACTTGTGAAGGGAAGTTCATGGTTTCAAATCCCACACTGTTCATTTTTTTGAAGGAGGAAAAAGTTTTCCATTTCAGTGAATTTTGGAAGAAGTAGATAGTGCATAGGTGCGAGGGCACTTTTATTCACATGAGGGCATGTAGCCCAAGCGACATCCTAGCCTTGGGCTAAGGATTTGCAGCGGCTTAGATCATGGGTTTGAGTTTGGGTGTTGTTCATTGAGATGTGTGCAATATTTTTGGTTATGTGGGCCAATAATTATAAGCTATGCAATTTGTGAATTAATTTGCCAAAGTTTTTGGAATGTGAAAATTGGTTTGAGGCCACATGATATTAAAATGGGCATGTGTGAAATTTTTTAGGGAGTCAAAAGGGTTGTTGATTAAATATTTTATTTTGGGTGCTTCAAGTTAAAGGAATTACCTTGAATGTTAGACAAAGCATTTGATAAATTTGTGTGCAAGATTTGAGATTGATTGAGCATATTTTATGAGTTTTTTAGAGCATGTTTTGAGAGAATATTGAGTAAGTTCTTGAGAGGACTTGAATGTAAATTTACGAAAATTTTTGGTGAATATTTGAGAGAAGATTGAGCAGGTTCTTGAAATGACTTGAAGGTAGATTTGAGGTAAGTCTTGGAGAATACTTGAGAGCAGATTGATCAAGTTCTTGATAGGACTTATAGGCAGGTTTGAGGCAAGTATTGGTGAATACTTGTAGGCATATTTGAGTCAAGTCTTAGTGAAGAATTGTAGGAAGATTTGAGATAAATATTGGTGGACTTGTGGGTAGATTTGATCAAGCCTTGGTGAAGACTTTAGAGCATATTGAGCAAGTTCTTGAGAGAAATTTAAGGGATATTTGAGCAAATGTTTGTGAAGAATTGAGAGAAGAGTTGATTGATTGATTTTTTCAAGCTTTGTGTTAATTCTTGGGGCAAATATAAGTAGAGGTGATTTGTGATTGGATCAAGTTGTGTGTTAAGGCTTGAGGACAGATTTGAGGATAAATTTTTGTACATATTTGTGAGTATATTTATGATAGACGTGAGATAGAGTTAGAGTAGATTTGTACTACACTTGGGATAGAGTTTGGTACAGATCTAATACAAAGTTGAAAGAAATCTTTAGAGGTGATATAGCAGAGGACGTGAGTCTCCAGTGGATAGATATCCATTAGCCAAGGTAATGAGGATAGAGGTATTTTATGGAGATATATCCACAAGCCAAAGCAATGGGGGCAGACATATTCTAGAATATCATTAGCCAAAGTTGAGGGGAAAGAGTTCTCCTATGGATAGAGATCCACAAACCAGAGCAGAGGGAAAATAGTTCTCATGTGGATAGAGATCCATGAACCAGAGCAAGGGGAAAGAGTTATCCTATGGAGTGTGATCTACAAACCAGCTAGGAAGATAAAGTTCTTATGTGGAGAGATATCCATAAAAAATTTGAGGGGATAGAGGTCTCTTAGATCATGTTACAGGAACCGGAGAAAAGGGGAAAAAGTTATCATGTAGATAGAGATCCACAAATCAGAGCATAAGGTATTGTTGTCTCCTTTGGATAGAGGTCCATAAATATTGTAATAGGGAATTTATTCCCAATAATATTTGTTTAGGTTTAGTTAGCAAGTTGTGTTTCATTGGTTGAATTATTGAGTAAAATTCTTGAGCATTGGATTTGAGTGATATTGAAAGTGAATGTGCAAACATTAGAAACCAGATTTGTGAAAGTGAAAGAATTAATGATTGAGTAGAACATATTGAGTTTTTGATAGAGTACATCATTTTCTATATGTTCCATAGGTTAAAAAAATTCTGAGTAGAATATGTCTAAACTGCTTCAAGTTAAAGGAATTACCTTGAATATTAGACAAAGCATTTTATAACTTTGTGTCTAATATTTGAGATTGATTGAGCATATTTTGTGAGTTTTTTTAAGCATGTTTTGAGAGTAGATTGAGAAAGTTCTTAAGAGGACTTGAAGAGAAATTTAAGGCAAGTCTTGGTGAAGACTTGAGAGAATATTGAGTAGGTTCTTGAAATGACTTGAAGGTAGATTTGAGGCAAGTCTTGGTGAAGACTTGAGAGTAGATTGAGCAAGTTCTTGAGAGGAATTATAGGTAGATTTGAGGCAAGTCTTGTTGAAGACTTGTAGGCATATTTGAGGTAAGTCTTGGTGAATAGTTGTAGATATATTTGAGGTAAGTATTTGTGAAGACTTGTGGGTAGATTTGAGGTAAGTCTTGGTGAAGTCTTGAGAGCATATTGAGCAAGTTCTTGAGAGAACTTGAAGGTAGATTTGAGCAAGTCTTTGTAAATAATTTAGAGCAGAGTTGATTGATTGATTTGTTCAAGATTTGTGTTAAGGCTTGGGGTAAATATAAGCAGAGGTGATTTGTGACTGGATCAAGATTTGTGTTAAGGCTTGAGGATAGATTTTGGGATAGATTTTGGTACAAATTTATGAGCAGATTTGTGCTAGACCTGAGTTAGTGTTAGAGCATATTTGTACTACACTTGGGATAGAGTTTGGTGTAGATCTGATATAGAGTTGAGAGTAAGCTTTGGATGTGATAGAGAGGAGTACAAGAGTCTCTAGTAGATAGAGATCCATTAGCTAGGATAGTGAGGATAGAGGTCTTCTGTGGAGAGATATCTATAAGATAGAGTAGTGGGGGTAGAAGTATTGTAGAATATCATCAACCATATTAGAGGGGAAAGAGTTCTCCTATGGATAGAGATACATGAACCAAATAAAAGTGGAAAGAATTATCCTATGGATAGATATCCACAAACTAGAGCAAGGGGAAAGAGTTCTCATGTGGATTGTGATCCGTGAACCAGCTAAGAAGATAGACTTCTATGGAGAGATATCCACAAACCAATTGAGGAGATAGATGTCTCCTGGATCAAGTCCCATGAACCAAAGAAAAGGGGAAAGATTTTTTCTATAGAGAGAGATCCACAAATCAGAGCATATAGGATTGATATCTCCTTTGGATAGAGGTACATAAACATTGTAATAGGGAATTGATTCCCAAGAATATTTTTTGAGAAAATTTAGTAGAAATATTTTTGTCGTGGAGTAGCCCACATTGGATGAACCACATTAAATTGGTGTCTCTATTGTGTGTGATGATTTATGCATGGATTTGATTACTGTTATTGATATTGCCATTAGTATTATTGGATAATATTTTTTGGGTAATAAAATTAAAAGTTTATCTTATACTATTCACCCCCTATCAATATAAGCTTGTGTTCTTCACTCAGATCTTCATAACTCTGGGCAAAAACATCTTTATTTTTTTTAGAAAACTTATATAATGATTTCTCTCCTTTTCAACCAAATATTTGTTTATCTTAACCAATCGAGACTCTTCTTTCGTTCCAATATTTACATCATCAACTTTTGATTCCTAGAATATTGGTCTATATGCTTTGTCAAAATCATCAAATAAGCTTTCTAATGAAATTAACCCCTTGGTAATTCTATTTTTTTAATTGGATCACCTCTACTAGTTCTCCAATCACATCCTTCAATTTATATTCATCCTATTCCTCACATATCACATTTGCATACTAATTTCAAGGAGTCATGAAGTATTTTATATCTATATCAAGTATAGAAGGTTTACAAACAAAAATAGTGGGAAATTTTTCCATGTACTTTGTATCTATATTAGGGAAATCTGTACCTGATGCATTAATTACCAAAATATTTGCAATGTGGTTATGTTTTCTAGGAATGTATAAAATATTGAATGCTAGAAATTTATCTATATCCTCTAATATTGCTGATTTATAGTGTTTTAGTCTAGGATACTTGGTCTAATATTTTCCTTTAATTTTTTGGATAATCAATTCTACATCCCCACTGAAAGTCAAAAAGTTGATTCCTAATTATCTAGCTTTTCTTAGTCCCAACACCAAAGAATCATACTCAACCAAATTATTCATGCATGGAAAATCTAATATATAAGGGATCCCTATATAGTTACCCTTAATGGTTTTTAAATTGATTCTAGCATCTACACCATATTGAGATTTAGCCAATCGAAGGTCATAATCCACATTTCTTGAGTTAAGACCCTAGTGGATTCTACATCACATAGTGCTTTAGTTACAGGGTCCATGTCTTCTACATTAGGGACTTCCTTTAGAAATGGTGTATGCAAAACTGAATATACTTTCATATCTTTTTATTTAGTAGAATTAACCAAATTATGAAGAACACAAGCTTATACTGAGAGGAGGGGTGAATAGTATAAGACCACTTTTTACTTTTCTTTTCCAATCAATATTATGCAATGTATAGATAGCAATATCAATAGCAGTAATTAAAGTAATGCACAAATCACCACACACAATATAGACACAAAAATTTATGTGGTTCACCCAATGTCAGCTACTCCACGAAGAAAATATTTCACTAAAATTTTCTCAATCAATATATTAGGAATCCTTTCCCTATTACAATATTTATGGATCTCTATCCAAAGGAGATACCAATACCCTAATCAAAGTTTGTGGATATCTATCCATAAGAGACACCAATATCCTAACTCTACTTTGGATGGTGATCTTCTAGAAGACCTCTACCTCCACTGCCATTAGCAAATGTAACTCTATACATAGAAGACATCTATCCTCCCTAATATAGATGGAGATCTATGTCCTCAAATTTATCACCTCCAAAGCTCTATTTCAAATCTATACTAAACACAGTAATTCAGTCTAGCACAAATATTTCCTCAATATATGTCTCTGGTTTGGCATAAACTTGTCCTCAAATCTGCACCAAAATTTGTCCTCAAATCTGTACCAAACATAGTCCTTTGGTCTAGCATAAATATATCCTCAACCTCTATCCTCAACCCTTATCTCAAAGCTTGAATTAATCTCAAATCAACTCTATTGGATCTACCCCAAACCTTAACTCAAGGTTTGAACAAATCGATCAATCAAATCTACTCTCAAGTCTTCTCAAAGACCTATCTCAAATTTGCCTTGTAAGCTTCCACAAAAGCTCACACCAATCTGTCCTCAAGTCCTCTCTAGAACTTGTCCAATCTGCCCAATAAGTTCTCACAATAACTTATCCAAATCTTCTCTCAATATGTATTGTAAGCTTCCACAAAAGCTTACCCAAATATATCCACAAGTCTTCTCAAAGGCTTACCTCAAATTTTCTCTTTAAGTCCACACTAGAACTTGTCCAATCTCATAGAAAAATAAAGAGAATTGTTAGAGACTCAATATGCTCTATACTCATCACAATACTCAATCACTTTCAATCACTCTTTTAGAAACATACATAGAATTGTTAGAGACTCAATATGCTTCACATTCACCTCAATGCTCAATCACTTTCTCAAATCAATTCAGAATATAGAATAGATTGTTTTATAGAACTTGAACAATCACTTCACACATACAATTGACTAGGCTCAACCAACTATACTCAACCAATCACTCAATGAAACAATCCTTGCTTACAAAACCTAGTCCAAGCATATAAACCTTCACTCAAAATGTTTCCAATAATGCTTATCAACCAATATCACATAACAATGATACTCATGTTATTTTCAAACCCTAGTTCAAGTTCTTCACTCAACCAATGGCTTCAACAACAATGCTTATAAAAAAATCTCACATAACAATGATACTCATATTATTTTCAAACCCTAGTTTAGATTCTTCACTTAACCAATGGCTTCAACAACAATGCTTATCAACCAAGGTTTTAACAACTCTTTATTCCAGAAAATCTTGAAGCAGTAACTCAACACACTCAATAAGTAAATCAAATTAAATCATTTTCACTCCAAAATTATTTTTTAGAAAACCAACCAATCAACTCAACTAATGAAGAATGTGCCCATACCTTTTTTTTGATGATGAAGGAACCTCAAAAATCTATCACAATGACAAACACTTCTTTGCCAATCTCAAAGAAGTTATAATATGATAAACACTTTCAATGGTACAATGCAAATATCAAAACATACATACACCTTGTCACTCCATATTAAAGAAAGTATTCATCTACATATACAAAAATATTTGACCAAATACACCTTATAATCTCCCAGTTAAAATAATATCCAACACCAAGAATAATTTCAATACAATCTCCTTTTCAAAATAACTCAATGGCAAAAAGTCCTCTCAAAATTTAACCAACACTTTTAATCTTCAAAAAACAAATGTCACAAATACTTTATTTAAAAAAAATAAAGTTAACTCCTTATTCCTCCAATTAACCAAAATGATGATTAATTAAAATATATTTTATCTAACCCTTTTAACTCCCTAGGACCTCATGTCAAACCTTAGGCATCATAAAATATATTCAAAATTTTATTACCTTTGCCTTGGTGGGACTCGAACTCACAACGTTGCCTCTACCAGCGCCCTACCCATAGCTCCAACCATCGAGTAAGCTTGGTGATCACTTAGGAAGTAAAGAGCACCACGTGCTCTATATTCCTCCCTTTATGCGCCTATGTAGAAATCACGTGTCTCTTATTTTGACGCTTCAAACACAACCAACCAAAAATGCTACTACCATGAATCAATCGTGGGTCACTCTATGCCAAATCACCTTAGCCTTAGACCACTTGCCACTAGGCCACACTACCTAGATGGTTATTTAATTTTGGCCCTCGTCGATTTTATCCCTTTTTTGTTGGTGCTTAAGACAAGAATCTTGTCTTCTTCTTCGCACAAATTCTCACAAAACACAATTGCACTTTTTTCTTATTTGAACAAAGTATGTCCAAATGCCACTAAGGCATATAGTTTATATACCAATTACCACCTTCAAAATTGAACGTTGGTGCTTCAATATTTTAACTAATTAATTTATAAATTATTTAGAATTTAAATATTATAAATTAACTTTTAAATTATTTTGGCTTTATTAAAGCCTTATCTGATTTTACCACTTTGTATAAATAATATTTATTTATAAAATTTAAATTCAATGTGAATTTAAATATTTTATAAAATAAATATTAACACTTCCCTGGGATTTTTAACATGAATTTAAAAGCTTCCTTGGGTTTTATGAAATACCTTTTATTTTTGCTCATCCATGGTTTTAATAAAAATCCTCCTACTTGTGCTTCCACATAATATTTAAAAATATTATGAAGCTCTTTTGCCATTAACCTTTGCATTATTACTTTTGACCTTTTGACATCAACGATAGATTATTCCTTGACATCAATGACAACTTCATTCCTTGACATCAATGACAACTTCGTTCCTTGAAATCAATGACAAATTTGACTCAAAATGTCCAAAAATCTCCCCCTTTGTCATTGATGGCAACCCAAATTCTTTTCACCAAAAGCTTAACCTTTTTGTTCTGCTCCCCCTAGGACATTGCTCCCCCTGGATCATTGCGTTCTTCAAATCTCTCCTATTTACTCAAATATCAAATCTATCCCTCTTACTCAAATCTTCCCCCCTTTGAAATCAATGGCAAAGGGTCACCTTTGGGGCTCAGGGCTAAGAATGAGCCTCTTAGCTTAGACCCTCCCCCACTTCCTCTTAAGGTGGTTAATTCTAGGATGGGAGTATTTCTACTCTCAGCAGGCACTGGTCTTTACCTTTATCCTCTTTTCTTCTCATCTGATACTTATAATTCCTCTGACTATTCCTTTCTATGTCTATGTTCTTGTCCACGTCCATATTCTTGTTGTTGCTTCTATTATTGTTCATGTTCATATCCATGTTCCTTTTCCTATTCTTGTTCATATCCATATCCCTTTTCCTATTCTTGTTCATATTCATGTTCATACTTAATTCTGGAATATCTGCTCTACACCATTTTTTTGTATGTCCATCATTATTGCACCTATAACACTTAATGTTATTATTCCTTGGAGGTTCTAATGTATTAGGATTTCTCCTAGTGAAGCCATATCCTTTTCTATCATGAACCCTACAATTCATTGCCTTGTGACCAAACTGATTACATGAGTAGCAATACCCATGGAAAAGTTATTTGTTCCCATATTCCTATATTTAATGTGTCCAGAACTATGAAGCTATGTGCCCAAACCTGTGACATGAAAAAAATATTCCATTGAAGTTTCCTTGTATTGATCTCATTGGTCTCTTAGTTACTCTTGACTTATTCTGATTGTTGTTCCATCTATTTCTTCTTTGTGCATTTTTCATGTCTTTGTTGAAATTTATGTTGTCCAACTCATCCTATGATGTCTCACTTTCTCTTATATTGTCTTATTTTGAAGTTTCTTCTTCTAAAGTTTCTTCTCCTTTAGAACTTGAGGTTGACCTCTCTTCTTGTTTATTTTGATCCTATTCAAAACCAAGACCTATTTTATTTGTTGACCTTCTTTGTACCTTTATCATCCTATACACAACATTTGATCTCTTTCCAAAATTTTGTAGCTTACTCTTGTATTTTTCTAAATCCTCCTTTAGTAGGGCTACTTCTTGCTCTAACCTTTCACATTTTAAGACATTTGTTTATAACTTATCCTTGAACTTCTTTGTCTTAGCTTTTGATTTGTCTAGATCCTCTATAAGCATTTTTCTCTCTTCATCACATTCTTGAAATTGAAACTCAACTTTAGAGTTTTGATTTCTTACCTTCTTTACCGTGTCAAGAGCATAAATAAGTTCTCCCTTGAGATCATATTTTTCTTTATCTATTTCTTCCTCTATTTGTTTACCTTTGTCCACATCTTCATTTTCTTTTGACTTGTCTTCTATAGGATCACTTTATTCTTTCTCTAGAGCCATTAGAATATTCTCTTTTGGTCCTTCAAGTGTATCTTCATATTCATCATCACTAAAAATGAAACCATTTCTTGTAAAAATATATTCAAGATGTCTAAATTTACCACATATAAAATACTTGAGCATTATTGGTGACCTTTTATTGACTTATTTTTCTTCAAACATAAATAGGAGTTCATATTTATCATTATTTGAAAAACTATTATCACTATCACTTAAGTACTTACTTGCTTTGTTTGCATAGTAGTTCCTCTTTTACCTTTGAAAGAACTTCTTCCCTTGTCTGATTTTTCCATCCTTGATTTTCTTTTGTGCCTATATATTTATGATTCCCTATTTTTGTGATCCTATTTTTCTTCATCATTGTTATTCTTAGCTTCTTGACAATAAATTGCATAATGACCATACTTTCCACAATTGAAACATCTAACAGATTTTGCATCTCTAGATCTTCTTGAATCCTTATTCCTTATGCCATAATTAGCTACTTCATCATTGGATGACTAATTTATTGATTCTGACTTCTTACTCTTTTTCTTCTTAATTGCTTTGAAGGCTCCTTATGAGGATTAGGTTTTTTTTTCTCAACTCAAAAGTTGTAAGAATACCAAGAAACATATTTGTTGTCAAAGAATCACCATCCTTTGATTCTTCTATAGCAGAAATATTTTCACTAAATATTTTAGGAAGAGATCTTAATACCTTATCACAAACATCATATTCTTCAACCTTAAGTCCAATTTCTTGCATAGCATTAACAACCTCATCGACTCAAAGTAGATAAGTACTACTATTTTTCTCATCCTTCATTATTAAATCTTCAAATTGTCCTTTTATATTTTGTATATTTACTTTATTAACACCTTTATCTCCTTCATATATACTTTGCAATTTATCCCACATTCCTTTTGCATCTTGACAATGCATAATTTTTATGGACTTTGTTCTATGCAAAACTCTCAAAATTGCATTCATTGCTTTAGAATTGTAATATTGTAGAAGCTTACCTTTATTATCTTTAGGTGGATCAACTGGTGGTATGTATCCATTTTAAACTGCTTGCCAAATCTCATTTCCAAGTGCCATCAAGTAAATCCTCATACTCCAATATATGTAGTCACTCCCATCAAATATTGGTGTTGAATTATCTGATAATCCATTATTAGAATCCATTGTGTTCTTGCAATAGTTTCCTTCAAGATGTTAAATTCTTTCGAAGGAACCCGCTCTGATACCAATTGAGGAACACAAGCTTATACTGAGAGGGGGGGTGAACAGTATAAGACCACTTTTTACTTTTCTTTCCCAATAAATATTATACAATATATATATATATATAGCAATATCAATAGTAGTAATTAAAGCAATGCATAAATCACCACACATAATAGAGACACCAAAATTTACATTGTTTACCCAATGAGGGATACTCCACGAAGAAAATATTTTACTAAAATTTTCTCAATCAATCTCTTGGGAATCTTTCCCTATTATAATGCTTATGGATCTCTATCCAAATGAGACACCAATCCCCTAATCAAATTTCATGGATCTCTATCCATAAGAGACACCAATCTCCTAACTCTGCTCTGTCTGGTGATACTATAGAAGACCTCTACCTCCACTACCATTAGAAAATGGAACTCTATCCATAAAAGAAACTTCTCCTCCCTGATCTGGCTAGATATCTCTGTCCTCAACTTTGTCACCTCCAAATATCTATCTCAAATCTATACTAAACAAATTCCTTTAGTCTAGCAATAATATTTCCTCAATCATTGTCTATGGTTTGGCATAAACCTATCCTCAAATTTGAACCAAATTCTATCCTCAAATATGTACCAAACATAGTCCTTCAGTCTAGAACAAATCTACCCTCAATATTTGTCCTCAAGCCTTAACTCAAAGCTTCACTCAATCTCAAATCAACTCTTTTGGATCTGCCCCTAACCATAACTCAAGGTTTTAACAAATAAATCAATCCACTCTACTCTCAAGTCTTCTCAAAGGCCTGTCTCAAATCTACCTTGTAAGATTCCACAAAATATCATACCAATATGTCCTCAAGTCCTCTCTAGAACTTGTCCAATAATCTAAATAGGTTCTCACAAGAACTTATCCAAATTTACTCTCAATCTATATTGTAAGCTTCCACAAAAGCTTACCCAAATTTATCCACAAGTCTTCTCAAAGTCTTACCTCAAATCTGCTCAACAAGCCCGCACTAGAACTTGTCCAATATCATATAAACATAAAGAAAATTGTTAGAGCCTCAATATGCTCTATACTCATCACAATGCTCAATAACTTTCAATCACTCTTTTAGAAACATACAAAGAATTGTTAGAGAATAAATATGCTTCACATTCACCTCAATGATCAATAATTTTCTCAAATCAATTCAGAATATAGAATGGTTTGTTTTATAGAATTTGAACAATCACTTCACACAACCACTTGACTAGGCTCAACCAATCACTCATTGAACCAATACTTTCTTACAAACCCTAGTCCAAGCATATAAACCTTCACTCAAAATATTTCCAACAATGCTTATAAACCAATCTCACATAACAATGATACTCATGTTCTTTTCAAACCCTAGTTCAAGTTCTTCACTCAACCAATGGCTTCAAAAATAATGCTTATAAAATTTGTTCACATAACAATGATACTCATATTCTTTTCAAACCCTAGTTCAGATTCTTCACTTAACTAACGGCTTCAACAACAATGCTTATCAACCAAGATTTTAACAACTCTTTATTCCAAAAAACCTTGAAGCATTAACTCAACACACTCAATAAGGAAATCAAATTAAATCCTTTTCACTCCAAACTTGTTTTCCATAAAACCAACCAATCAAATCAACTAAGGAAGAATGTGACCATACCTTTTTATTAATGATGAACGAACATAAACAAATATTTCACAACCACAAACACTTCTTTTCCAAGCTCAAAGAAGTTATAATATGATAAGCTCTCTCAATGGTACAATGCAAATATCAAAACATACATACACCTTGTCACTCCATCTTAAAGAAAGCATCCATCAACATATACAAAAATATTTGAACAAATACACCTTGGAATATACCAGTTAAAATAATATCCAACACCAAGAATAATGTCAATACAATCTCCTTTTCAAAATAACTCAATGGCAAAAAGTCCTCTCAAAATTTAACCAACACTTTTAATCTTCAAAAAACAAATATGTCACAAATACTTTAATTAAAAAAAATAAATCTAACTCCTTATTCCTCCAATTAACCAAAATGATGATTAATTAAAATATATTTTATCTAACCCTTTTAACTCCGTAGGACCTCATTTCAAACCTTAGGCATCATAAAATATATTCAAAATATTATTACCTTTTCCTTGGTGGGACTCAAACTCACGACGCTGCCTCTACCAGTGCCCTAGCCATGGCTCCAACCGTCACATGAGCTAGACTCTCACTTTGGGAGTAAAGAGAAACATGTGCTCTATATTCCTCCCTTTATGCACCTATGCAAGAATAATGTGTCTATTATTTTGATGCTTCAAACACAACCAACCAAAAATGCTACTATCGTGAATCGATCACGGGTCACTCCATGCCCAAACACCTTAGCCTTCGACCACTTTCCACTAGGCCACACTGCTTAGATGGTTATTGAATTTTGGCCCTCATTGAATTTATCCCTTTTTTG
This sequence comes from Wollemia nobilis, assembly GCA_028583015.1. Classification (NCBI taxonomy): domain Eukaryota; kingdom Viridiplantae; phylum Streptophyta; class Pinopsida; order Araucariales; family Araucariaceae; genus Wollemia; species Wollemia nobilis. Next base: position 733,867 of record JAQPPZ010002765.1, read on the forward strand.
TTGGTGCTTAAGACAAGAATCTTGTCTTCTTCTTCATACGAATTCTCACAACACACGATTGCACTTTTTCTTATTTGAACAAAGGATGTCCAAATGCCACTAACTCATATAGTTTATATACCAATTACCATCTTCAAACTTGAACTTCGTCACTTCGATATTTTGATGCAGGAGCATCCAGCGATGGCCAAAAATAGGGCAGAAGTTGCAGAAGGCGGAGGGTCACGAAAACACGATATGTCACGAAATCGTGACATGTTGCGAAATCGCGACGTCGCACAACCGGGCGCTGGAGCTGAGGAGGATGTCGTGATTTTGCGACATGTCACGAAATCATGACCATCACGAAATCACGATGCAGATCAGCCAGAAGGTGAAGGCAAGGAAATTATCATGATTTCGTGACATGTCATGAAATCATGACCATCACAAAATCACGACACAGAACAGCCGAAAGGAGGAGCGAAGGAAATTGTTGCAATTTCACGACATGTCACGAAATCGTGACCGTTGCAAAAATGCGACCAGAAGCAGCCAGGAGGAGAAGCAATTGGTAATGTCATGATTTCATGACATGTCATGAAATCACGACCGGAGAAGAAGAGCGGAGGCATCCGAAGGAAGATGTCGTGATATCGCGACATGTCATGATATCGCGACCCAAAGGCGAGAAAGGGCACAGAAAGGAAAAATGTCACGATATCGCGACATGTCACGATATCGCGACCCAAGGGCGAGGAAGGCAGCAATGAAGGAAAACATCGCGATATCACAACATGTCACGATATCACGACCAAAAGGGAGAAAAAGCGTAGGAAGGCCAAAACATCACAATATCACATGTCACGATATCGCAATAGGAAAAGAAGAAGACACGGAAGGAGGAGACATCGTGAAATCGTGATAGGCGACATCTTCAGGGACCGTTATAGGATGACATCATTGAGCGACACGTGGCAGCACAAGAACAACACGTGGCACCAAGGTGTAGCGAAAGTAAGCGAAGACAAAGTGTCATGCAAAAAATGTAACCGTAAGCGGGAGTCGAACGACAGTTACAGAGGCCAATGCGGATTGTAGTTACGAAGATGAACAGTCATGGCAAAAACAAATCGAAGGGCCACCAGTTGGAAGAGAGAGAGTCATGCCAAAGTTATAAAAAGAGCAAGCCGGGCCATGCACGGGGGTTGGAAAATGGAGAAGCAGACTCACGAAGTCGAGCTGCAGAGCCGAGGCCAGAGAGAGCCGGCTAGAGAGTGGTGCGTTTTCCTTCCAAGTGTGGTGGATCTGAAGATTGCACGTAGAGTGTTGGAAAACCAAGCCGAGCGCTGGTTGTTGTAAAGCCTGCGGGCTGTATTTGTAATTTGTTTTTCAGATTTAATGAAAAGCATTGGAATTTTCTTTGTGCAATTTTCTCGTCCCCCGTCAGTGGTATCAGAGCTAGTGTTCCTGAGTGCGCAAGCAGATCGCCGGTCGTGAGGCAGTTTGCACCAGGACCTGGTAGAAAAATGCATCCACGAAGAAGCCATGGTAGTAAGAACGATATAATGACAATAGAAGAGTTCGAGGAGTTGCAGAGCCAATTTAAAGCCCTGCAAGAGGAATGGTTCAGAATCAAATTGCAGGAGGCAGTAACCAGACAGTGCAGAAGTGAAGATCACTTCTCCACCAACCTCGGGTGTCTGATGTAAGAGCATCCAACGACGGCCAAAAATAGGGCAGAAGTTATAGAAGGCGGAGGGTCGTAAAAATGTGACATGTCGTAAAATCGTGACGTCGCGCAGCCAGGCGCTGGAGCTGAGGAGGATGTCACGATTTCATGACATGTCATGAAATCGCGACCATCATGAAATCATGACGCAGATCAGCCAGAAGGTGAAGGCAAGGAAATTGTCATGATTTTGTGACATGTCACGAAATCATGACCATCACAAAATCGTGATGCAGAACAGCTGAAAGGAGGAGTGAAAGAAATTGTTGCGATTTTGCGACATGTCACGAAATCGTGACCGTAAAAAAATTGCGACCAGAAGCAACCAGGAGGAGAAGCAATTGGTAATGTCATGATTTTGCGACATGTCGTGAAATCACGACCGGAGAAGAAGAGCGGAGGCATCCGAAGGAAGATGTCACGATATCGCGACCCAAAGGCGAGAAAGGGCGCAGAAAGGAAAAATGTCACGATATCACGACATGTCGCGATATCACGACCCAAGGGTAAGGAAGGCAGCAATGAAGGAAAATATCACGATATCGCGACATGTCGCGATATCATGACCAAAAGGGAGAAGCGTAGGAAGGCCAAAACGTCGTGATATCATGACATGTCACGATATCATGACAAGAAAAGAAGAAGATGCGAAAGGAGGAGACATCGCAAAATCACGACAGGCGACATCTTCAGGGACCGTTACAGGATGACATCATTGAGCGACACGTGGCAGCACAAGAACAACACGTGGCACCAAGGTGTAGCGAAAGTAAGCGAAGACAAAGCGTCGTGCAGAAAATGTAACCATAAGCAGGAGTCGAATGGCAGTTATAGAGGCCAATGTAGATTGCAGTTACGAAGATGAACAGTCGTGGCAAAAACGAATCGAAGGGCCACCAGTTGGAAGAGAGAGAGTCACACCAAAGTTATAAAAAGAGCAAGTTGGGCCATGCACGGGGGTTGGAAAATGGAGAAGCAGACTCACGAAGTCGAGCTGTAGAGCCGAGGCCAGAGAGAGCCGACTAGAGAGTGGTGCGTTTTCCTTCCAAGTGTGGTGGATCTGAAGATTGCACGTAGAGTGTTGGAAAACCAAGCCGAGCGCTGGTTGTTGTAAAGCCTGTGGGCTGTATTTGTAATTTGTTTTTCAGATTTAATGAAAAGCGTTGGAATTTTCTTTGTGCAATTTTCTCGTCCCCCGTCATATTTTAACTAATTAATTTATAAATTATTTAAATTATTTAGAATTTTAATATTATAAATTAACTTTTAAATTCTTTTGGCTTTATTAAAGCCTTCTTTTACTTTACCACTTTGTATAAATAATATTTATTTATAAAATTTAAATTCAATTTGAATTTAAATATTTTATAAAATAAATATTAACACATCCTTGGGCTTTTTAACATTAATTTAAAATATTCCTTGGGTTTTATGGAAAACATTTTATTTTTGCTCATCCATGGTTTTAATAAAAACCCTCCTACTTGTGCTTCCACCTAATATTTAAAAATATTATGAAGCTCTTTTGCCATTAACCTTCGCATTTGTTCCTTTTGACATTTTGACATCAACAGTAGCTTATTCCTTGACATCAACGAAAACTTCGTTCCTTGACATCAATGCAAAATTTGACTCAAAATGTCCAACAAATTAAACATTCTATCATCAAATTTCTTTAACTCTACTGAATATTTATTGAATGGATCCCTTTTGAGAGTGATGTTTTCTTTTCTTGATATGGGGATAGTGGCATAAGACCAATCTAATTGGATAGAACCACCTAGTTGTTCTACCTAATTTCCAATCAGAAGCAAGGATAAGAAAGGATCAACATTTACATCTACCACATCCATTACTATACCTTTCTTAGGATACTAATCTAAGTATACAAGCAAGCCAGTTATTACTCCCATACATGGTATCTACCTATTATCCATTACTAAAATAAGAGGTGAATCTCTAGTACATATGAGTCCTAACTGATATGTTATTTGTTTAGACATAATGTTATGAGAGGCACCCCTATCAAGCATCCATTTTGTATAACATATGTATCTCCTTCATCTAAGTTGTATATGAGGGATACATAAAAGAGCCTAACTAAGAAAGGTGTTCTTGTCTAGTAATTTTTTGGTTTGGTAGCATTACATGTTTGAGTTTATTTTTGTTCTATCAAACCAAATGCTTTACAGACTTGATATCTATACTTGGGGACTATCATTAATTCACCAAAGGTTAGATTAAATTTTTGTCTAATGATTTTTGAACCAACATTAAATTCTAGTTTTCTATAATCCAATGTCTTGATGCATTTTTTGTTTTTTTTGTTTTTGCACTTCCTCTTCTATCTTTGTTACTTCAGGGATGACCTTTTATCTTTTTTTTTTTAATTATTATTTTTTCTATATATTTATTTAATCATATATGTCCCCTAATCCAACTCGTTGATGCCTTGTTTTCTCTATCTGGCACTATTATGTTCCTTAGATTTTTGTCATGAATTCTTTCCAGTTATTTTATCTATTTCATTGTTGGGGTTAATTTTCCTTGTTTCACTTTCTTATATCTAGATTCTTGTGATATCTACAAGATTTTTATATTTTCAACTACTAGGATATTGGGATTATGGTTGGAAGAATATAAATCCATATCTTCTTTGAATAATTTCTCTCAAGTTTCATCTTCTTGATTCCAACAAACATGTATCATTTTATCTTCATTTGACTCATCTTCAAGATTTACATTGTTTTGCATGCTTAAGTAAATTCCACAACCAGCTAAGTTATGGGGAGCATCACAAGCAAGAAAATAGAAGGGAAAATCACTTGCAATATTAATAGAAGGAATAGTATTTGGGACAACTTGATATTTTTCAAATTCTCTTTTCTTCTAGTTATTTTGACCATTTTTGTTTCTATTCCCTTGCTCATGATTACTACTGTTACTCCAATTTCTATTGAAAGTTCTTCTAAAAGAATATTTGTTATTATCCTGTTGCTTTTCAATTTAAGAGTGTGAGGTTTATGTTAGATTTTGATGTAGCATATAATAGGAGATAGAAAACACAATATGCATAATAATATGAAATAAAGTAAATCTATGAGATGACCAAAAATATACTATAAATAGAAATGATGGAGATGTTTACAAAAATAGTTGTGGAGGAAATGAACACTCCATGAATACAACTACAACTCAATAATAGGCATTGAGCATATTACACCCTATCAGACTACATCACACTACTACATCATGCCAATCTGGTCTATATGCCTATGATCTATGACATATTGCTTATGACCTACCTATGGCCCTTTATATAGAAAATAAGTTCCTTGGCCAACTCTCTACCTAGATGTGTAAGGGACATCTTGCACATGTACAACTTGCATTTTGACACTTGTGCATTTATTACATTGCATGTAGTAACAAGATAAATTCTACCTAAAGTAATATAATTTCCTATGTACCAGGAAAGGTACATTTACATTATCCAAATGATCTAATAGTCTATTTATAACAACCCCCTGTATTACTTTATTTGGATATTGAAGACTTTAGTATTTAGTGTGGATCTTCTTTCAGTTGATGATATGAATCTTCTTCTTTGTTTTCTATAACCTATGATCTTCATTTAGCTGATGATCTAAATCTGGATCATTTACATTATCCTCAGATTTTTTAGAATGGTTTATGAATCCCTAGTATGCTATCGATAAGATATAGTGCTTTTGTAGAATTATATTTCAATATTTATTGATTTTGAAAGGTTTTGTAGAATACCAAAATCAATTCATATTATCCCTTATTACTCCTATTAAACAAAGCATTGTTCCCAAATATTAAATAGTTTATAAAGTTGAATATTTTGTCTCCTTTTGAAAGGATTGAGACAATAATATTATGAATATGAAATATCCAACCTATGAGAAAACTCTCTTTATGAATAACCCTTTGGGAATTAGGTTATGTGTGTCTAATTTTCCAATTAAATGATTTGATGTAGTAGCCCTCATGACTCCCTAATCTTCGGACAAATTAGATCATAATTAATATTTGCAAATATTCAATATTTATCCATTAGAAAACCTTATTACTCCTAGGTTTTATATTGCAAATATTTGATTTGATTTGATAAAATATTTCCCTTGATATATATGGATTCCAATGTAAATAAATTCCTTTGATTTAACCCTTATAACTCCAAGGAAATAAATCACATATTAATAAAAATGAATTTGCCTTTCTTCAAACACTGTTTGGTGCTAATTTTAAATAAGTTTGGACTACTGCTCTACGTAGATGTCATGGATGCTTTGGACATATCCTCCAATGGAATTTATTCTGTGTTTAATGCACTCCAAATTTAGCATATTTAAGTATCTTCCCTTGAATTCAGTTTCCTTGGCATTAAAGGCTTGAACACTTTCTTGACTATTGCAACTTAGCCCTTTTCTACTTGGATAGCGTGAGAGTAATTTCAATATTGAAGAATAATGCTTGACTTTGGTTGTTGACATCCTTAAATGGGGATGATTCATATATTATGCACCAAGTGGCGTGATCGTTACCTTTGAGAACTAGAGGGGAGTTTGGTGCCAATGAATTCTTTGTCTCCCTTCTTGTAACGTAATAACATTATGTTCTTTAGTGAAATGCTCAATCTTCCTTCTTGACAAGTGTATTGAATATACCAAATGCACCAAGCTATTCATGTAACTCCTCCTTGAAGATGATTTCTCTCTTAAATTGAGTGTTAGGGTTTCCCTTGAGTGATAAGTGTTATTTTCTTCTCTACATGGGTGTAAACCCTATTGCTGGTTTGAACAAATCATTTGAGATCTTTTTAGTCTTCCAATCCTCTTTATTTACCTTTATTTTTTTGCACAATATTTCATAGGTATATGAAGCTGGAGTATGGAGGCCTTGAGCACCACTTTCAATGAATGTACGTGGAGTAAGTAGTACTTCAAATGTTGCTTCAAATTTCTTTTACCTTGTATTTGATTTTTTCCCTCCTTATGTAGACTCTCTTGCTCTTTTAATTACGTGCTTGCATGCTTTTGTACATGTATCTTGTAGGTTCAACACTCTTGAATGTGAGGAGGATGATCCCTTTGTATGGCTCTTGAGCTAGGATTGGATGGCTGCTTATGTATGGCTACTTTCGACTAGTTTTTCTTGTAAGAGTAGTAACTTTTTGGCCCCTTTGAATCTACCTTCTTTCCCAAATATAACTATATTATAAATAGTGCACTATCATGTACAATAGTTTTAATATAATATGACCTTGTTGTACCTTCTTTTCCACTCTTTATTGATAATAAATTCTAGTTTTTTAGGTAGAATATTGAGTGCAATATAGGGGTTTTAAGATTTTCAATCGATTAGACACCTTCCCCTATTAGCTTGGATATTTTATAAATGAATCCAATATTGTAACCATATGATAGAAGCTATTTTTTGTGCTTTTTTTCTTGTGCTTTGAATTTGAGACTCACAAAGTCTTGTTCGAGGCTTCTTTTGATGCTCTTATGGTGGTTACATTATTCTCCAATGCTTGGAGGATTGAGCTGATTTTATGGCTTCATTAGGCCACTTCAAAGTTGCAGATCACAACATATTAATAGTGTCTATAGACACTTTGAAAACTTCTATTTTTGTGCCCTTCTAATGAAACACAAACAATAATCTTTGAGAGTAATATAATAGTGCAAAATTAATCTAATAATAATACACTAACAATTTCACCTTATCACTCCAATCAACTCTCAAAAGTAATGCACTTAAATAATTTACTGCAACTAAGCAAGAATAATATAAAATTAATCTTCAAGAATTATTCTAAAATTTCTTTACATGCAAGGTAATAGGATTTAGTATTCATTTTCTTTCCAAATTAGATGATAGGTAGTTGATAGATAGTTAAATATTCTAAAATATAATCAACCCCTAAAGTACAAATGAACTGTAAAGAATCCTTTTGTTTTGCACATTTGAAGACTCTTAATTCAACTCTCCTTTTTGCAACTTTATTCCAATTAGGGTGCTTAAATATATTTGAAACGTAATCCACTTAAAGAATTTACTTGCACCAATAGTTTCTTATCTTTTTTTTTAAATTCCTTTCTGCCACTTCTATAGAGGATGTAGATCTTGGTGTCTAAGATCACCAAGTTGTTGTCTTGAGTAAGATACTACAACTCTCTGTAGGCTATCTTGAACAACTTTGTCTTCACCAAAATATTGTCTTCAACTCTCTTTCATGAGCCTAGGTTTTTGGTGGTTTGTTTTCATATTGTAGTATCCTCCTATTTTGCTCTAGATTAGAAGAGATATTTGATTCTAAAGTGGTTCCCTCTTACTATGAGAGGCAATATTCAAATCTCCTAGAGTTTATCAGCTTCTTCTGTATGAATCCTAACTTCAAATAGGATCATCTTCTCAATATTATGAATGTCTTCTTCTGAGATTTGGCACTCCTTACCAAATTCTTCTTCTTGGGATTGTTGTTGGATGGTGATAATTATCCTAAATTTTTCACTATCTCCAATAGTGAGTTTATCCAATGAGTTCTCCTTGGAACTCCTTTGATGATTTCTTTAGTAAGGCTCTCCAAGAATTTTATTGGATGCTCGTAGAGGCCTATCCAAGGCCTTGCAGCTCCTTATAGTCTTATTTGAGACCTTATATTCAACCTTCTACTCTTGGAATAGATGGTTGTGAGATCTTCTCCTAGATCTTTGATTTTGTTACCTTTGTATTTGAGAAGGACTCTCCTAGTTCTTCTTCATCAATGATATCTTCTCATGATCTATTTTTCTTCAGGTTTTGAATTGATTTTGAAGAATATACTCTTCCTAAAGTTTTTGTAGGAGGATTTCCCAACTCATTGAATCTACCTGTTCCTACAACAAAGTATTAGTACTAAAATATGATTCTGAATCAAATACTCCCTCCTAGATTTTTACTCATGATCATGCCTTCTGTGGCATTTTTTCAAGGCTTTTATGGCCTTCTCTTTAGTACCAAGGCTTCTTTATGGCCTTTTATTCAAGGCTTCTATGGCCTTTCCCTCTGGATCAAGGCTTTTGTGGCATTTTATTCTGGATCAAGGCTTCTATGGTCTTTTTGTCTAGATCAAGAATTTTGTGGCCCTTCCTTCTTGTGAAGTTTCCAATCTATCAATGGAGATATCATGTCTCTAAAATTTACTGCAATTCTACTCTAGAAGTCTCTTCTGTAGTGATATTCTATTGCAACAACTAATATCTACACTATGAAGGCACTCCAACCTTTGGATAACGAAGTTGAAATATTCTAGATTTTTGTTCTAGGAGGTGTCCCAATCACCTGAGTACTGATTCCTTGTAATAAAATAACTTTCATGTTAGTTTCTATAGATCTCTTATATGGGCTTCACTTATTTATTCATAAACCTAGTGAGGAACACAATCTTATACTAAGAGGAGGGTGAAAAATATAAGACTACTTTTTAATTTTCTTTCTCAATAAATATTATGCAATGCATCAATAGCAATATCAATATCATTAATAAAAGTAATGCACAAATAATCACACACAATAGAGACACCAATTTAATGTGGTTCATCTAATGTGGGCTACTCCACAAAGAAAATATTTCACTGAAATTTGCTCAAAAAATCTCTTGGGAAACCTTTCCCTATTACAATGTTTATGGACCTCTATCCAAAGGAGACACCAATCCCCTAATCAAGTTCATGGATCTTTATCCATAGGAGAACTCCTCCTCTGCTCTAGTTGGTGATCTTCTAGAAGAATTATTGCCTTCACTGCACTTGCTAATGGATATCTATCCACTAAATAATCCTACCCTCACTTAGAAGACCTATATTCATAGCCCTGGCCAATGGACCTCTACCCACTAGATATTTTTATCCTCTATACTCTGTCACCTCCAAAGCTAGCTCTTAGCTCTATCTCAAATATGCACTAAACATGGTCCTTTATTCTAGCACAAATCTGATCAATATCTATCCTCTAATATGTATTAAATAAATTCATTCATTATAACACAAATTTGCTCAATATCTATCCTCAAATATGCACTAAACACAATCATTTGATCTAGGAAAAATCTACTCAATATCTATCCTCAAATTTGCACTAAACATAGTCCTTCGGTATAGCACAAATATACTAAATCTCTATCTCTGATCTGGCACAAACCTATCCTCAAATCTGTACCAAATTCTATCCTTAAATCTATCCTCAAGACTTAACATAAAGCTTGACTTAATAACAAATCAACTCTGCTAGATATGCTCCAAACCTTAACCCAATGTTTAAACAAATCAATCAGTCAACTCTGCTCTCAAGTCTTCTCAAATACTTATCTCAAATTTGCCTTGTAAGATTCCAAAAAGCTCACACTAATATGTCCACAAGTCCTCTCTAGAACTTGTCATGTCTGCTCAATAAGTCTTCACCAAGACTTACCTCAAATATGCTCAACAAGTTCTCACTAGAACTTGTATAATATGCTCAACAAGTCTTCACCAAGACTTACCTGAAATATGCTTAGCAAGTTCTCACTAGAACTTGTCCAATATTCTCAACAAGTCTCCACTAAGACTTACCTCAAATATGCTCAAAAAGTCCTCACTAGAACTTGTCCAATCTGCTCAACAAGTCTTCACCAAGACTTACCTCAAATATGCTCAACAAGTCCTCACTAGAACTTTTCCAATCTGCTCAACAAGTCTTCACCAAGACTTACCTCAAATCTGCTCAACAAGTCCTCACTAAAACTTTTCTAATATCATAAAAATATATAGAGAATAATTAGAGATTCAATATGATTCACACTCACAACAATGCTCAATCACTTTCAATCTCTATTTTAAATCAAATTAGAATATAGAACAATTTGTTTTACAGAACTTGGACTATCACTTCAACACTTCCACTTGAGTAGGCTCAATCAACTCCACTCAATCACTCACTCAATAAAGTACTCCTTGCTTACAAACCCTAGTCCAAGTATATGAACACTCACTCACTTATTTCCAATAATACTTATCAAACAATCTCACATAACAATGATACTCATGATATTGCACAAACCCTAGTTTAGGATAGTTCACAACTTCACATAACAATGATACTCATGTTCTTTCACAAACCCTAGTTCAAGAATATGAAAGCTTATTTAATATTTTTAACAATGCTTATCAAACAAGTTTTCTAGTATCAAATTTCATTCCCGAAAAACCAAACTCAACGATGCTTATCAAACAACCCTTTTCTCTCCAACTTAGCATTCACAACGTCCAAAAATCACTCACAAGGAAAATGTGCCCATACCTTTTTCTTGACGAAGAATTGTCCTTAAAAATCTATCTCAATTATAACCACTCCATTTGCCAATCAAAAAGGTTAGATGTCACAAATACACCTTATCACTCCCTCTAGATCTTAATGCATTAAAATAAAAATAATCACCACTTCAAAATATCCCAAAGCATTGACAAATTATTTTTATCTCCTTTTTATAAAGCAAGATCAAAATAAAATTCCTTTTTCACCTTTTAACTCCACTCTCTAATTCATTTCCAAGGCATCAAAGAATTAAAATAAACTATTTTAATCCTTATATCTCCCTACTTCAAAAATTGCCCTCTTAATGATATGTATGCCTAAAAACACCCTTTAATATAACATAGGCCTTACAAAAAGTAAATTAATTTTTCATACCTTAAAACTTGCACCAAAATGTATGCGCACGACACAAACTACCTCTACACAAATTTAAATGTTGAGCAAGGTACAACAACAATATTGTCATTGTTGTCAACACAGTCAGATAGATCTGTTGATGCAGTGGATAGGAAGTTCAAAAGCTATTCAGATGCAGAAGACAGGAGTTCAAAGGTTATTCAGAGTATGTACAATGATTTTCCAAGAAGACCAAAGTGGCCCATATGCAAAAGATCAAATAAAAAGACAAGTAAGAAAAGTGTCGCGATATCGCGACATATACAGTAGGCAAGAAAAACTATCACGATTTTGTGACATGTTGGAAGAGAGAAAAAGCAGGAAAAACTGTCGTGATTTCGTGACATGTTGGAAGAGAGAGAAAAAGCAAGAAAAACTGTCATGATTTCGCGACATGTTGGAAGAGAGAGAGAAAGCAGGAAAAACTGTCACGATTTCGCGACATGTTGGAAGAGAAAAAGGCAAGTGAAAAACTGTCGTGATTTCGCGACATGTTGGAAGAGAAAAAGGCAAGTGGAAAAACTATCGCGATTTCGTGACATGTTGGAAGAGAAAGAGAAAGCAAGAAAAAGTGTCGCGATTTCACGACAAGTTCGAAGAAAGAGAACAAGTAAGAAAAGTGTCACGATTTCGTGACATGTCGGATTTTCATGACTAAAATAGGAGAGAGAAAGTAAGCTGGAAAAGTGTCATGATTTCATGACATGTCAAATTTTTGCGACTAAAATAGGAGAGAGAAAGTAAGATGGAAAAGTGTCACGATTTTGTGACATGTCGCATTTTTGAGACTCAAATAGGAGAGAGAAAGTAAGTTGGAAAAGTGTCACGATTTCGTGACATGTCGCATTTTCATGACTAAAATAGGAGAGAGAAAGTAAGATGGAAAAGTGTCGCGATTTCGTGACATGTCGCATTTTCGTGACTGACAAGGGTAGGAGAGAGAAAGTAAGTTGGAAAAGTGTCGCGATATCGTGACATGTCGCATTTTTGTGACTAAAATAGGAGAGAGAAAGTAAGTAAGAAAAAGTGTCGCGATATCGCGACATGTCACATTTTCATGACTCAAAAAGGGCAGGAAGGAAGAGAATGAAAAAGTGTCGTGATATCGTGACATGTCGCATTTTCGCGACTCGAAAAGGGCAGGAAGGAAGAGAAAGCAAAAGTGTCGTGATATCGTGACATGTCGCATTTTCGTGACTCAAGAAGGGCAAGCAGGCAGAGTAACAAAAGTGTCACGATATCGTGACATGTCGCATTTTCGTGACTCAAGAAGGGTAGGCAGGCAGAGTAACAAAAGTGTCGCGATATCATGACATGTCACATTTTCGTGACTCGAAAAGGCCAGGCAAGCAGTGAAACAAAAGTGTCACGATATCGCGACATGTCGCATTTTCGCGACTGAAGACCAGGATGGTAAAACTGAAGACTGCATAGTGACGTGGACCCATAAGGAATATTTAATGATTTTAAATCATTTAAGATGGTCATTACATGTGGAAAGAAATGGATGCATGCCCATGTGGAGAAAACGAATAGTCGAAGAAGGAGAAAACAAACAATTGTCAAAATAGAATCGAAAAGCTTTTTTGGTAACCAAAACGCATGCATGCACAAAGGAGAAAATGAACAGTCATGACCGAGAAGACGAACAGTCATGGTAGGAGAATATGGTGTCAATTCTTTGCATGTAACATGTTTGACGAAATGCCTACTCTATATATACAAAAGGAGTTACATAAAGAAGGCGTTACAATTGACAAGTGGCGTATGAGAATTGAAAGGAGGAGTTACAACTGGAGTTACAAAGAGAAAGGATTGTTATAAAAGGAGTGCTGCTTGGAGAATTTAGTTGGTGATTTTATCTTATGAAGAGAGCAAGAGGAGAGCGAGAGGCGCGTGAGAGGCGAGCGAGAAGGGTGTGTGTTTTGTGAAGTGTGGGAGATGTTGAGTAAGCAATAGACCAGTCAGGGTCTTGTAAAAGTGAAGGTATTTATATGTCAATCTTCTAGTTTTAGAATTGAAGTCCAAGTTGGTGCTTGGCATCAGGAGTTGGTGCTCCTTCTAGTTGGTGCTGGTAAATCAGGGGTTGGTGCTCCTTTCTATTGGTGCAGATAAATCAGGGGTTGGTGCTCCTTCCAGTGGGTGCTGGTAAATTGATTGTAAAGTTGTGCTTTGCAAAGGTTGGATTTGGATGGTAGTCCAAACAGTCATTTTTGAGGAGTAGCCAAATCGGTGAACCTCGTTACATCTTGTGTTGTGTGATGCTCTCTTGATTACTTGCTTTATTTGGTTTTAAGTTTTCATTATTTTGGCTTTAAGAGTTGAAGATTTAAGTTTTAAAGAGCTACACTGATTCACCCCCTCTCTTAGTGTCATAGTGAGACTAACAATTGGTATCAGAGCCAGTTTCCCTTGTCAGGCTAAATCAGCTAGGGTTGATCTTGGATTAGTACGCAATGGCAGGTGGTGAAGGCTTCTCATCAAACAAAGCACCATTGTTTGATGGAACTAATTACGTATTTTGGAGACTCAGGATGCAGACATATCTTTGTGCTTTGGGATACGACATTTGGGATTCAGTAGATAGTGGATACACAATACCCACCACTTCTCCAACCGATGCTGTCGGTAAGAAACTATTTGAGAATAACTCAAAAGCAAAGAATGCTATCATGTGCGGATTAGTGGACCGTGAACTAGTAAAAATTATGAGTTGTAAAATGGCAAAGGAAATATGGGACAAACCGAGGAGCATTCATGAAGGAGACACTAAGATCAAGGAGGCCAAGTTGCAAACACATCGAGCTCAGTTCGAAGTATTAAAGATGAATGACAATGAGAACATAGAGGCATATATGTTGAGAGTTAATGAAGTCATTAATGCGATTAGAGGACTCGACGAGGAAATCAAAGATTCTGTCATCATGAAAAAGGTATTAAGATCTCTTACTCAAAGATTTGATTCTAAAGTTTCAGCTATAGAAGAAGCTAAAGATCTAAATTCTTTTAGTATGGATGCGATGCATGGTTCTTTGACTGCATATGAGATGAGAATAGGAAAATCTAAACCCACAGATAGAGAAGCTACTTTTAAAGCCCATAAAAATATGAAAGCAAAACAAGAATCCGAGGAAGAAGAGACATCAGATGAAATGGAAGCAAACTTTGTTTGAAATCTAAAAAGGGGAAAAGGAAAATACAGAGGAAAGTTACCGCTTAAATGTTTCAATTGTGGAGGCATTGGGCATTTTGCAGCTAATTTTCCACTTAATGAGAAGAACAAAAGTAATGAAGGATCGCACCAAGAAAGAAGTGACTGGAAGAAAAAAACAAATTTCAGAAAAGGCAACTTCAAGAAGAAAAGTTTCATCTCCAAGAATGTCAGTTCATCAGAAGATAGCTGCAGTGAGGATTCTGAAAAGGAAATAGGTGAAGCTCTTTTCATGGCACTCAAAGAAGAAAAAATAGAAAAAGAACAGGAATGTGATGAAGAAGAAATTGATGCAGAAGTAAATTTGGAAGAGGAACTAATTGCAGCTCTGGATGTATTGAAGATAGAAAGAAAAAAGAATAAGAAAATTTCAAGAAAGCTTGAGGAAGCAAATGAAATCATAACCAGTTTGAAAGTACAGATAGAAGAATCCAAGAAAATATCTGAAGATCTCGAAGTACAAATAACCATGAAAATAGATTATTGCTGCAAACTAGAAGAAGAGACTGTTGGTTTAAGAATGCAGATAGAAGAGATGAATCGTAAAATTAGTTGTCATCACAAACATGAAGAAAGTTCTATGAAGCTGGATAAGATCATAAATATCCAAAGGACTACAAGCATGAAATTTGGTTTGGGCTTTGTCGAAGGAGAATCATCAAATGGATCAAATAATGAAGATAAGAAACAGGTTGATCAAGAAAAATTGACTCATGCAAAAGAAAGCAATAATGCAAGGCATGAAAGGAAAATTGACAATGATGGATTCACCAATGTCACACATCAAAGAAGAAGAAGATTTATGACTCCTACGACAACATGGCAAAGACCATCACCCAGGTTCAATCATCTCTTTTTTGGTTACTGTTTTAAATGCAATGGTTATGGACATAAGATTTTAGATTGCAAGTATAACGTAGGACCAAGGAATTTTACCAGTAGAAATGTTTTTTCACCTTTGATGGATTATGCAGTAGAATGTTATAACTATCATAAGTTTGGGCACATTGCAAGAAATTGTCGAAGTACATTTGCATCAAATCAATTTCAGGGAAGAAAATCTCAACCAAATGGAATGAGACAAAATAGAAAATTTCTCGAAAAACATGCACAAGCTACTAAAAAAGAAAAGTCAAAACAAGAGCCCAAAACTGTAATCAAACCAGAGTGGAAAGAAAAAGATCGATCTAAGGAAGAAAAGGAATCCCTGATCGTACAAACAACATTTAAAGCATAGAATAAATCTGCACCATGGATACTTGATAGTGGATGCTCCAGTCATATGACAGGTGACAAACAAAAATTTGAGAAGTTACAGAAATATGAAGGTGGTTCAATGAAATTTGGAAATAATGATGGAGCTAAGATAGTTGGCAAAGGTTCAGTGAAGATTAGTGACAAAAAAATCAAGTCAAAAGAAGTCTTGTTTGTGGTTGGTCTGAAGCATAACTTGTTGAGTGTAAGTCAGATTTGTGATAGAGGTCATGAAGTGATTTTTAAGAAGCAGGGTTGTGAAGTCAGAAAAGCAAACTGTGGAAAGTTGATAGCAACTGGATCGAGGACATCCGGCAACCTGTACACTCTCTCAGAGACTTCAGAAGGAGCTTGCTTGATTGGACAGGTAGAAGAAAATTGGTTGTGGCACAAGAGGCTCGGCCATATCAGTTTTGACAATCTAGTAAAAATCAGCTCAAAAAGGGCAGTGAGAGATATTCCCACCATTAGAAAACCATCAAATAGCATTTGTGCTTCATGCCAAAAGGGGAAGCAAACTAGAGTCTCATTTAAAACAAAAGAGTACTACACAAGCAAACCTTTGGAACTAATACATACTGATTTATGTGGACCCATGAGAACGCAAAGTATAAATGGTGACAAATATTTTATGTTGTATATAGATGACTATTCCAGGATGACATGGATATTTTTTTTGAAGCACAAATCAGAAGCTTTTGAGATGTTCAAGGTTTTCAAAAACCAAGTTGAGAATCAAACAAGAAAAAAGATTAAATTTTTAAGATCAGATAGAGGAGGAGAGTTCATTTCAGAGGATTTTATAGAGTACTATGAAAAATATGGTATTAGAAGACAATTTTCAGTAGCAAGGACACCTCAATAGAATGGTGTGGTAGAAAGAAAGAACAGGACAGTGCAGGAAATGGCACGGACTATGTTGACTAAGAGCAAAGTAGCAGATAGATTTTGGAAAGAGGCAGTCCATACTACGATATACATCCAAAATAGGTGCATGTTGAGGATGCATGAAAGCAAAACTCCTTATGAGTTGTGGTTTGGTAAAAAGGCAACAGTAAGATACTTTAAAGTTTTTGGCAACAAGTGTTACATCAAAAGAACTAAAGAAAACCTTGGTAAGTTTGAAGATAGAGCTGATGAAGGTATTTTTCTTGGCTATTCATCAAAAAGCAAAGCTTACAAATGCTACAACAAGAAGCTAAGGAAAATTGTGGAAAGTGTCGATGTTAAAGTTGATGAAGGTAGGGAACGAGTAATTAGCTATGAAGAGAACTACCCAATTTATGAAGAGGTTATTGAAGGAGATGAGGAAAAGGAAATGAAAAAGAAACAAAAAATTGACTCAGATGATTCAAACAATGATTCAAAAGTGGAAGAAAATAAGAAATTCAAAACAGCAAGTGGTAGAAAGATCATCCTAGAGAGCAAATAATTGGAGACCCCACGAGTTGGTGTTCAGACAAGAAGAAGAGTAGTAAGCAACTACTCTCTATTATCCAGCATTGAGCCCAAAAATATTGTTGACGCAAGCAAAGATAAAAGTTGGATGAAGGCAATAAATGAAGAATTAGATCAGATCGAGAAAAACAAAACTTGGGAGTTAGTACCAAGACCTGCAAATAAAAATATAATCGGTACTAAATGGATCTTTCGAAACAAGTTGAATGAAGATGGACAAGTAGTCAGGAATAAAGCAAGATTGGTATGTAAAGGCTATGCACAAGTTGAAGGTATTGACTTTGAGGAAACCTTTGCACCTGTGGCTAGACTAGAGGCAATTAGGTTTACAAGAATTTCAAAGTTTATCAAATGGATGTGAAATCAACATTTTTGAATGGGAAACTTGAAGAAGAGGTTTATATTGAGCAACCAGATGGTTTCCAACTTGGTGATGATCCCAACATGGTTTGCAAGTTGAAGAAAGCATTATATGGCTTAAAACAGGCACCTCGAGCATGGTATGCAAGACTAGACAACTATCTTACTCAACAAGGGTTCAAGAAAGGTATGGTGGATAGTAATTTGTATGTCAAAATAGAAAATGGCCATCTTATTGTTCTTGTTGTATATGTTGATGATATCATATTTGGCAGTAGCAAATATGAGTGGTGTAAAGATTTAGCAAATAAGATGCAGAAAGAATTTGAAATGTCAATGATTGGTGAACTTTCGTATTTCCTCGGGTTGCAAGTTAATCAAAATGAGAAGGGCATATTTATTTCTCAAATTAAATATGTGAAAGAGATGCTAAAAAATTTCACAATGGAAGATTGTAAGCCAGTTAGCACTCCCATGACGATAGGTTGCAAGTTGAGCAAGGATGACAAATCTCCACATGTTGATCAAACCATGTACAGATCTATGATTGGGAGCTTACTGTACCTGACAACTACCAGACCAGATATTTTGTAGGCAGTATGCATGGTAGCACGATTTTAGGCTAGTCCCAAGGAGACTCATGTGACAGTAGTGAAGAGAATTCTTCGATATCTCAAGGGTACTATGGAGTATGGGTTATGGTATCCGAAAGGTAAGGACTTCACCCTTATTGCATATTCAGATGCAGATTGGGCAGGATGTGTAGATGACAGAAAGAGTACCAGTGGCGGTGCATTCTATCTTGGAGACAGGTTGGTCGCATGGCACAACAAGAAACAAGAGTCAGTCTCCTTATCCACAACAGAGGCAGAATATATTGCAGCGATAACATGTTGTACGCAGGTATTATGGATGAAACAAACCCTGAAAGATCTTGGTATTTACTTCAGTGAGCCAATTTTAGTTAAGTGTGATAACACCAGTGCCATTAACATCTCAAAGAATCCGGTTATGCATTCTCGCACAAAACATATTGCTATCCGGTATCACTTTTTGAAGGAGAAAGTTGCGAAAGGTGAGGTTAAGTTGGATTTTGTTCCAACAACAGAGCAAGTAGCGGATATCTTTACAAAACCATTGCCCAAGGAAGTCTTTGAGTACCTTCACAATAAATTGGGAGTGGTCACGCTTCCCAAGAATTGACTAGCTATCGGGACCACATTCTCAGGGGGAGCATTTGTGTATTTGTTTATCTTTTTGCTCATATTTGTGATTTTTGCTAAGTGTAATAATTTTTGCCTGAGAATGTTGTGCATGGACTCAAGGGGAGTCTGCAGTAGCCCTTTGATATTGTTGTCAAAGGGGGAGAAGAGTTACAAGAAATTGCACATGTGTTGCCAACAATTCCAAAGGGGGAGATTGTTGAGCAAGGTACAACAATAGTATTGTCATTGTTGTCAACACAGTTAGATAGATCTATTGATGTAGTGGACAGGAAGTTCAAAAGCTATTCAGATGTAGAAGACAGGAGTTCAAAGGTTATTCAGAGTATGTACAGTGATTTTCCAAGAAGACCGAAGTGGCCCATATGCAAAAGATCAAAGAAAAAGACAAGTAAGAAAAGTGTCGCGATATCACGACATATACAACAGGCAAGAAAAATTATCATGATTTCGTGACATGTTGGAAGAGAGAGAAAAAGCAGGAAAAACTGTCGCGATTTCATGACATATTGGAAGAGAGAGAAAAAGCAAGAAAAACTGTCATGATTTCACGACATGTTGGAAGAGAGAGAGAAAGCAGGAAAAAATGTCGCAATTTCATGACATGTTGGAAGAGAAAAAGGCAAGTGAAAAACTGTCGTGATTTCGCGACATGTTGGAAGAGAGAAAAAGCAAGTGGAAAAACTGTCGCGATTTCGTGACATGTTGGAAGAGAAAGAGAAAGCAAGAAAAAGTGTCATGATTTCATGACAAGTTCGAAGAAAGAGAACAAGTAAGAAAAAGTGTCGCGATTTCGTGACATGTCGCATTTTCGCGACTAGAATAGGAGAGAGAAAGTAAGTTGAAAAAGTGTCACGATTTTGTGACATGTCGCATTTTCACGACTAAAATAGGAGAGAAAAAGTAATATGGAAAAGTGTCACGATTTCACGACATGTCGCATTTTCATGACTAAAATAGGAGAGAGAAAGTAAGTTGGAAAAGTCACGATTTTGCGACATGTCGCATTTTCACGACTAAAATAGGAGAGAGAAAGTAAGATGGAAAAGTGTCACAATTTCACGACATGTCGCATTTTCACGACTAAAATAGGAGAGAGAAAGTAAGTTGGAAAAGTGTCACGATATCGTGACATGTCGTATTTTCGTGACTCAAAAAGGGGAGGAAGGAAGAGAAAGAAAAAGTGTCGCGATATCGTGACATGTCGCATTTTCACGACTTAGAAAGGGCAGGAAGGAAGAGAATGAAAAAGTGTCGCGATATCGCGACATGTCGCATTTTCATGACTCAAGAAGGGCAGGAAGGAAGAGAAAGAAAAAGTGTCGTGATATCATGACATGTCACATTTTCATGACTCAAGAAGGGTAGGCAGGCAGAGTAACAAAAGTGTCACGATATCGCGACATGTCGCATTTTCGTGACTCAAGAAGGGCAGGCAGGCAGAGTAACAAAAGTGTCACGATATCGCGACATGTCGCATTTTCGTGACTCAAGAAGGGTAGGCAGGCAGAGTAACAAAAGTGTCATGATATCACGACATGTCGCATTTTTGCGACTCAAAAAGGCCAGGCAAGCAGTGAAACAAAAGTGTCGCGATATCGCGACATGTCGCATTTTCACGACTGAAGACCAGGATGGTAAAACTGAAGACTGCATAGTGACGTGGACCCATAAGGAATCTTTAATGATTTTAAATCATTTAAGATGGTCGTTACACGTGGAAAGAAATGGATGCATGCCCATGTGGAGAAAATGAACAGTCGAAGAAGGAGAAAATGAACAGTTGTCAAAATAGAATCGAAAAGCTTTTTCGGTAACCAAAACGCATGCATGCACAAAGGAGAAAATGAACAGTCATGACCGAGAAGATGAACAATCATGGTAGGAGAATATGGTGTCAATTATTTGCATGTAACATGTTTGACGAAATGCCTACTCTATATATACAAAAGGAGTTACATAAAGAAGGCGTTACAATTGACAAGTGGCGTATGAGAATTGAAAGGAGTTACAACTGGAGTTACAAAGAGAAAGGATTGTTATAAAAGGAGTGTTGCTTGGAGAATTTTTGTTGGTGATTTTATCTTACGAAGAGAGCGAGAGGAGTGCGAGAGGCGAGCGAGAAGGGTGTGTGTTTTGTGAATTGTGGGAGATGTTGAGTAAGCAATAGACCAGTCAGGGTCTTGTAAAAGTGAAGGCATTTATATGTCAATCTTCTAGTTTTAGAATTGAAGTCCAAGTTGGTGCTTGGCATCAGGAGTTGGTGCTCCTTCCAGTTGGTGCTGGTAAATCAGGGGTTGGTGCTCCTTTCTATTGGTGCAGATAAATTAGGGGTTGGTGCTCCTTCCAGTGGGTGCTGGTAAATTGATTGTAAAGTTGTGCTTTGCAAAGGCTGGATTTGGATGGTAGTCCAAATAGTCATTTTTGAGGAGTAGCCAAATCGGTGAACCTCGTTACATCTTGTGTTGTGTGATGCTCTCTTGATTACTTGCTTTTTTTTTTTTGTAAAAGAGGGTAAAAATTTATTAACTCAGCAAAACATTCATGATACAAAGAAAAAGCAGAAGCTATTCAGACATATCAGCTCGCAATAAAGAAGAGAGAGATTGAGAGCAATCAGAAGAAAGTTGAGACCAATTTTGAACATCCCAACCATCTTGAAACTTAGAAGCCAATTTAGCTAACAAATTCGCTACCCTATTCCACTCCCGAGGAATATGCACAAAAGAAATGAAGTCCAAGTGAGCAGAGATATTAAGAATTTGTTGAGCAACCCAACTCAACCGCCAACAACCATGAAGACTATCTCCAAAATTTAACAAATTTATAACAATCTGAGAATCAGATTCACAAACAATCCGACGCCAACCCAAAGCATACCCTTGCTCCAAAGCATATAAAATTGCGAGTGCTTCCATGAAGTTATTAGAATTATTTCCCTTAAAGCAAGAGAAAAAAAATTGGATAGTACCACTACTATCCCGCCCCACACCACCAATACCAACATTACCCGGATTACCCCGGGAAGATCCATCCGTATTAATTTTTAGCACTCCCGGAGGAGGCGGATTCCATTTTCTAGCCCTTTGCACCCGATTATTCTGACCCATCCATCTGCAAGAGACATTAGGACCAGGACCATTAACCATCAAGCCTAATATTTCCATGATCTGACGTTCCGCATGGTCCACGGGAGAAATAATCTGACATTTTGCAGACACAGTTTCCTGGATCATTCGCAAAATCCTATGCCAGACCTGGGAAGTAGTTAACTCCTTACCTTGGAAAATTCGACGGTTCCGTTCAAGCCAAATCTACCAAAAAATGCATGAAGGACCAATACTCCATCCAACTTGTAAACAGAAAGCCGCTGCTGGAGGCCGCCCCATACTCCTCCAAAAATCAACTATTGATGAAGCATGCGAACAAGGGTGATTCCATACTCCCCACCAATAATGCCAGACTTGTCGAGCAAAGTCACATTGGAGAAGTAAATGCCCAACGATTCTTCACCTTCCCACAGTTATAGCATAAAGAGGGTCCAGCAAACCCACGCTTTTGAAAATTATCCCAAGTGAGACAACGATTATGAGTAGCCTGACACCCATAAAAACTACACTTCGGCCAAATAAACTTATTCCAAACTTGCTTCCACCACGGAACCTCCTCCTCACCAAACCGCTGCCGATCCAAAACACAATAAGCAGTAGCAACCGAAAATATCCCTCTATTATCTCTTCCCCATGCTAGCACATCATCCCCAGGTAGAGAAGAGCATGGACGGATAGCGAGAATACGGGCCAGCTCTGCCCTCACATCCATAGTGCCACCAGTAGGCCATTCTTGATTACTTGCTTTATTTGGTTTTAAGTTTTCATTATTTTGGCTTTAAGAGTTGAAGATTTAAGTTTTAAAGAGCTACACTGATTCACCCCCCCTCTTAGTGTCATAGTGAGACTAACATCAAACCCAAAATCGCACTGCCTTTACTGCACCCTAGCGAATGCTAGGCTTGCCACTTGGGCTATTAGCCTGATTGAGACCAAAGCCTCACTTTATCCCTTTTATCCTTGTCTTCCACACAAAATATGTTCAGTGAAAAAACTTTTCTTCTCTTCCTTGCAAAACACGATCGTACAACTTGAACCCATGACCTATCCTCCACAAAATTCTTATTGCTACCTTATCTGCCATCTATGCCATCCAACGCATTGTATAGGATTTTTTCTCCCATTTTTATTTCAACACACACTCCTTTATCCTTTTCAAATTGCACAAATATTTCTCCCTCAAAGTGTTCACATGAAATATATTTTTCTCAACTCAAACTTTGAATTTTATTAATAATATTGGGGAAATAATTTACCCCCTCTTTATATGCAATATGATAAATGTGAAGACATCGACCCTTATTTTGATTTGCCACCATTTTTCAAAAATAACTTTGGCACCAAGAATAATTTGAATTAAAATTTTAACCAAAAGGTTAAAATATTTTAATTAAAATTATTTAACCTTTGCCTCCTTTAATATTATTAAAACTTGCTCACTTGCTCTTTTCAAGGAGAATGCTTTGCATTTCGAAAATAATAATTTGATTATAATTATTTTAAATTCAGAATGAATTTAAATATTTTAATTAAATATTTAAATGTCCTTTGGGCCTTTTTAAATAAAATATAATCTTCCTTAGGTTTTTAGGAAAACCTTTTGCCATTTTCACCTTAGCAAAATAACCTTATTATTAAATTTTATCCACCATGGAATGAAAATATCTTTTCAACCTTTTTATTTTTCCCAAATATTATAATATTGCTATCCTTCTTGCTTCTTTTTTTGCTGCTTCAGCCATATAATATTTGAATTAAATATTATATCATTCCTCTTAGAAAATTAATCATGAACCATTTGCTTAACATTCTTTTGTCATTTGCTTAGTATTCCTTTGACATCAATGACAAAAAATTCTGCTCATATTTCCAATAATACCCCCCTTTTTCATTGATGGCGACCCATTTACCTTTTATCATTTGTTTTACCTCTTTCTATTTTGCTCACCCTAAAATGCTTTCCTCCTAACTCAAATATCTCCCCCTTACTCAAATATCTCCCCCTTTGTCATCAATGGCAAAGGGCCACCTTTGGGGTTCAGGGGTAAGAATGAGAATCTTACCTTAGCCCCTCCCCCACCTCCTCTTGAGGTGATCAATTCTAGGGTGGGAGTATTTCTACTCCTAGAAATCACTGATCTTTACCTTTGTCCACTTTCTTCCTTATTCGATCCTTTTAATTCCTATGACCATTTTTGTTCCTACTTGTCTCTGGAATTTTTTCTCTACATCACTTTGTTGTATGTCCATAATTATTACACTTAATTTTGGTATTATTTCGAGGTGAAAATGTCTTGGGATTTCTCCTGGTGAAGCCATATCCATTCCTATCATGAACCTTGTAATTCATTGGCTTGTGACCAAACTGATTACAAGAGGAGAAATACCCTTGGAAAAACTACCTATTTTTTAACCTTCCATATTATTGTTTTCCATGTGTCCTACATTGTGAAGCTTTATGCCCAAACTTGTGGCATGAGAATCATCATCCATTA
Source organism: Wollemia nobilis (assembly GCA_028583015.1). Taxonomy (NCBI): domain Eukaryota; kingdom Viridiplantae; phylum Streptophyta; class Pinopsida; order Araucariales; family Araucariaceae; genus Wollemia; species Wollemia nobilis. The sequence goes on from JAQPPZ010002765.1 coordinate 758,448, forward strand.
AAAATACCTTACCTTGACATCATTGGTCTTTTAGTTTCTTTTAACCTGTGCTAGTTCCTGTTCCATTTGTTCCTCATTTATACATTGTTCCTTTCCTTGTTGAACTTTATGTTGTCCAAATCATCCTCAAAAGTCTCACTCTCTCTTACACTATTCTTCTTCAGAACTTGAGGTTGACTCATCTCCTTGTTTCTTTTGTACTTGTTCAAAACCAAGACCTGTCTTGCTTTATGTAGTTTTTTGTATCTTGATAATATTATCCAAATTCTTTGAGCTTCTTACAAACCTGTGTAGTCTGTCCTTAGATTTTCTTAGTAGAACCACCTCATTCTCTAACCTTTCACATTCTAAAACCTTTGCTTCTAAATTCTCTTTGAATCTCCTTGTATTAGCCATTGACTTATTTAGATCCTCTATAAGCTTTCCTTTCTCTTCATCACATTCTTGAAACTGAAACTTGAGTTTTAATTTTTGCTTTATTACCTCCCTTAATGCATCAAGGGTATGAATAAGTTCACCCTCAAGGTCAACTTATCCTATCTATGATTCTTCCTCTATTTGTTTTCTTTTGAAAACATCTTCATTATTTTCAGACTTATCTTCTATAGGATCACCTCCTTCTTCTTCTAATGCCATAAGAAGATTCTCTTCTGGTCCTTCAAGTGTATCTTCATATTCATCATCACTAAAACTGAAACCACTATTTGGAAAACTATCTTCAATATGACAAAAATTTCCACATCTAAAACACTTGAGAATTATTGGTGACCTTTTCTTAAATATTTCTTTTTATTTTTCCAAAAATAGAACTTCATTTTTATCATTATATGAGGAACTATCATCACTATCACTTGAGTAATTACTTTCTTTGTTTGCATAGAAACTCTTATTTTACCTTTGGAAGAACTTTTTTCCTTGCATGCCTTATCCATACCTGCTTTTCTTTTGGTACTACTATTTTTTGTTTCCCTGTTCTTATGATCCTATTTTCTTCATCATTGCTATTTCCAACTTCTTGACAATCATATGCATAGTGACCATAATTTCTACAATTGAAACATCTAAGAGATTTCATACCTTTAAACTTTATTGGATCCTTATTCCTTATGCCATAATTTTCTTCTTCATCACTAGATGACTCATTGCTTGAATTTGACTTCTTACCCTTAGTCTTATTAGTGGCTTTATATTTTGCTTATTTCTAGGGAAAAGGTTCCTCTTTTGTTCTCATCTCAAAATTTGTAAGAATGCCATGTAATTCATCTCTTGTCAAAATATCACTATCTTTTGATTCCTCTTTAGCTGAAATATTTTCACTAAACCTTGTTGAGAGTGACCTTAAAATCTTATCACAAACATCAAATTATTGAATTTCAAATCCAAGTCCTTGCATGGAGTTAAAAAACTTGTATATATGGAGTAGATAAACACTAATATTTTTCTCATCCTTCATCTTTAGGTCTTCAAAAATTCCCTTGATAATTTGTAACTTTACCTTTTTGACCTTTTTATCCCCTTAATATATGCCTTGCAACTTATCCCAAATTTTCTTTGCTAATTTGCAGTGCATAACCTTTATGAAATCTATTTTATGCAAACCTTTCAAAATTGCATTCATTTCTTTTCAATTGTAAATTATGTAGGATCTTACCATATTTATCTATAGGTGGAATAGCTGGTGGTGTGTATCCATTTTCAACTACTTCCCATATTTCATTTCCAAGTGCCATCATATGAATATTCATTCTCTTAATCCAAAATACATAATCGCTCCCATAAAAAACTAGTGCTAAATAATCTAATTATCCACTCTTAGAATCCATTTATGTTCTTGTTATCTTTTCCTTCAAGCTATTAAACTCTTTCGAAGGAACCCACTCTGATACTAATTGAACAACACAAGCTTATATTGAGAGAGAGGGTGAATAGTATAAGACCACTTTTTACTTTTCTTTCCCAAACAATATTATACAATGTATCAATAGCAATATCAACAACAGTAATCAAAGCAATGCATAAATAATCAATCACAATAGAGACGCCAATTTAACATGGTTCACCCAATGTGGGCTATTCCAAAAAGAAAATATTTCACTAAAATTTTCTCAACAAATATCTTGGGAAACCTTTCCCTATTACAATGTTTATGGATATTTTTCCAAAGGAGACACCAATTCCCTAATCAATTTTGTGGATCTCTATCCATAGGATAACTCCTTCTCCTATGCTCTGGATAACGATCTTTTAGAAGAACTGCTACCTCCACTGCATCGACTAATGGATCTCTATGCACTAAAGACTCTTGCCCTCACTTAGAAGACCTATATTCACTACCCTAGCTAATGAACCTTTATCCACTAGAGACTATCATCCTCTATACTTTATCACCTCTAAATATAACTCTTATATCTATCTCAAATTTTCATTAAACATGGTACTTCGATCTAGCAAAAATCTACTCAATCTATGTCCTTTGATCTGTACTAAATATAGTCCTTTGTTTTAGCACAAATATGATCAATCTCTATCCTCAAATATGCACTAAACACAGTCCTTCTATCTAGCACAAATCTTCTCAATATCTATCCTCAAATATGCACTAAAAATAGTCCTTCAATCTAGCACAAATCTACTCAATATTTGTATTTGATTTGGCACAAACCTATCCTCAAATCTGCAACAAATTCTATACTTAAATCTATCCTCAATCCTTAACGCAAATATTTACTTAATCACAAATCAACTCTGCTAGATATGCTCCAAACCTTAACCCAAGGTTTGAACAAATCAATTAGTCAACTCTTCTCTCAAGACTTATAAAATAATTGCATCAAATATGCCTTGTAAGCTTCCACAAAAGCTCACACTAATCTATCTACAAGTCCTCTCTAGAACTTGTCCAATCTGCTCAACAAGTCTTCACCAAGACTTACCTCAAATTTTCTCAACAAGTCCTCACTAGAACTTGTCCAATCTACTCAACAAGTATTCACCAATACTTACCTCAAACCTACTTAGCAAGTCCTCACTAGAACTTGTCTAATCTGCTCACTAAGTCTTCAACAAGACTTACCTCAAATCTTCTCAACAAGTCCTCACTAGAACTTGTCCAATCGACTCAACAAGTCTTCACCAAGACTTACCTCAATTTTTCTCAACAAGTCCTCACTAGAATTTGTCCAATCTTCTCAACAAGTCTTCACCAAGATTTACCTCAAATATGCTCAACAATTCTTGACTAGAACTTTTCCAATCTCATATAAACATATAGAGAATTATTAGAGACTCAATATGCTTCACACTCACAACAATGCTCAATCACTTTAAATCTATTTCTTAAATCAAATTAGAATATAGAATAGTTTGTTTTATAGAACTTGAACTATCACTTCAACACTTCCACTTTACTAGGCTTAATCAACTTCACTCAATCAATCACTCAATAAAGTACTCCTTGCTTACAAACCCTAGTCCAAGTATATGAACACTCACTCACTTATTTCCAACAATGCTTATCAAACAATATCACATAACAATGATACTCATGATATTGAACAAACCCTAGTTTAGGATAGTTCACAACTTCACTTAACAATGATACTCATGTTCTTTCACAAATCCTAGTTCAAGAATATGAAATCTTATTCAATATTTCCAACAATGCTTATCAAACAAGGTTTCTAGTATCAACTTTCATTATAGAAAAATCAAACTCAAAAATTCTTACCAAACAACCCTTTTCTCTCCAAATTAGAATTCACAACATCCAACAATCACTCACAAGGAATATGTACACATACATTTTGTTTGATGAAGAATTGTCCTTAAAAACCTGTCTCAATTATAACCACTCTCTTTGCCAATCACAAAGGTTAGATGTCACAAATACACCTTATCACTCCCTCTAGATCTTAATGCATTAAAATAAAAATAATCACCACTTCAAAATATCCCAAAGCATTGACAAATTATTTTTATCTCCTTTTTATAAAGCAATATCAAAATAAAATTTCTTTTTCACCTTTTAATTCCACTCTCTAATTCATTTCCAAGGCATCAAAGAATTAAAATAAATGATTTTAATCCTTATATATCCCTACTTTAAATACTGCCCTCTTCATAACATGTATACCTCAAAACACCCTTTATTATAACATAGGCCTTGCAAAATTTAAATTAATTTTTCATACCTTATAACTTGCACCAAAATTTTTGTGCACCACACAAACTACCTTCACACGAATTCGAACCCAAAATCTCACTACCAACATTATACCCTAGAAAACGCTAGGCTTGCCGCCTGGGCTATGCGTCTGGTTGAGACCAAAGCCTCACTTTATCCATTTTATCCTTGTATTCCATGCAAAACACATTGAGTGCAAAAACCTTTCCTCTCTTCCTTGCAAAATGTGATCGTTCAACTTGAACCCACGACCTAGCCTCCACTAAAGTCTTATCACTGCCTTGCTTGTAGTCTACGCTACCCAACATGTCATGTAGGATTTTGAAACCCAATTTTATTTCAACACACACTCCTATGTCCTTTTTGAATCATACAAAGATTCCTCCCTCAAAGTGTTTGCACAAAATATATTTTGCTCAACTCAAAATTCAAATGCATTAATAACCTTGGGGAAATAATTTACCCCCTCTTTATATGCAATATGATAAATGTGAAGACGTCGGCCCTTATTTTGATTTGCCACCATTTTTCAAAAATAAATTTGGCACCAAGAATAATTTGAATTAAAATTTTAACCAAAAGGTTAAAATATTTTAATTAAAATTATTTAACCTTTGCCTCCTTTAATATTATTAAAACTTGCTCACTTGCTCTTTTCAAGGAGAGTGCTTTTCATTTTGAAAATAATAATTTAATTATAATAATTTTAAATTCATAATGAATTTCAATATTATAATTAAATATTTAAATGTCCTTTGGTCCTTTTTAAATAAAATATAATCTTCCTTAGGTTTTTAGGAAAACCTTTTGCAATTTTCACCTTAGCAAAATAGCCTTACTATTTTCTTTCAACCACCATGGAATGGAGATATCTTTTCAACCTTTTTATTTTACAAAAATATTACAATATTGCTATCCTTCTTGCTTCTTTTTGGCTACTTCAGCCATATAATATTTGAATTAAATATTATATCCTTGCCTCTTAGAAAATCAATCATGAACCATTTGCTTAACATTATTTTACCATTTTCTTAGTATTCCTTTGACATCAATGACAACAAATTCTGCTCATATTTCCAACACCTAGTGGATCAAGTCTTGAGTCCTAGTCTTCACAAGTTTTCATTTGAAAATTTATGGAAAGAATCTAGCCATATGCAATCTCAGTATTACAGAATCTAAGATTTCATTCAGTCCTTACTTGTGGCTCTCCTTAATTCTACCACCAAGACTCTTCTAAGTATTTTTGACAGTGACTAGTCCAATGGCATGTTAGGTTCTCAAAAAAATCAAAGTCAATAATAATGGTGGTTTCCCTATTGATCTACCATGGATATTTTACCACTTTTAGATTTTTATGCAGCATGTAATGGGATATAGCAAATGCAAGATGCAGAATAATATGAAATAAAGTAAATTTGTGAGATGATTGAAAATGGAAATGATAGAGATGTTTACAAAAGTAGCTATGGAGAAATTAACACTCCATGAATACAACTACAACTCATGAATGGGTATTGAGCATATTACACCCCATATGACTACATCACACTGCTACATCATGCCACTCTGGTCTATATGACTATGATCTATGACATCTTGCTTATGACCTTCCTATGGCCCTTTATATAGGAAATAAGTTCCTTGGCCAAAACTCTACCTATATGTGCAAGGGACAACTTGGACATATACTACTTACACTTCAACACTTGTGCATTTATTACATTGCATGTAGTAACACAATAACTTCCCCCTAAAGTAATCTAATGTTCTAAGTATGTACCAAGAAAGGTACATTTACATTATCCAAATGATGTATTAATCTATTTCAAACAGTTTCTCCATGATTATCTTTTCCTCCCTCTATTCTTGCTAATATTGTTAGCTTTTGATGTAATGAGCACTGGGAGATAGCAATCACAAGATGCAGAATAATATAAAAGAATAGATGATTGAAATATGCAATAGATAGAAATGATATAAAATAATACAATTTAAATATGGAGGAATTGAACACTCCATTAATGAAGCTATTGAACTACATTACATCCATTACTAATGGATGGTGATGTACAAAGAAATATACTATGCACTAAGATACACTATATGACTATACCTCATGACTCTATATCTATCTAAAAATGAGGCCTTCCTTATATAGGTAAAATAGGATACTTGGCCAAAACTCTACCTAGTTGTGCAAGGGACAACTTACACATATACAAATTACACATTGACACTTGTGCATTTATTACATTGTATGAAGTAACTAGATAAATCCCCCCTAAATTAATCTAATGTCCTAATTATTTACCTTGGAATATAAATTTGCGTTACCCAAATGATGTAATATACTCTATTTCTAACACCCCCTGTATTACATTATTTGGGTATTGAATACTTTAGTCTTCAATATGGATCTTCTTCTTCATCATCCTAAACTTTGTACTCTTCCTCTACATTCTTTGTATTTAGGTTCAATAGGTAATCTGTGTCTTCATATGATGCAGAGTAAGTTGTAGCTGAAGCTTCTTCTTTCAATTGACTTTGCATTGTATTCCTCCTTTATTTGCTATGTCTTCTTCTTCATATCTAGCTTTGCCTTTGATTCTAGTTTACGTTTTCTCATAGGAGGTTGAGCTACTATTATTTTTTGAGGAAGATTCTTATTTCCTATAATTAATCTGTATAGAAGTTTCTAAACAACCACTTAAGGTACAAGATTTTGAGTTAGTATAACAGGAAGTGCTGATGCTACATGAGGATTGAAAAATATTTCTAGATATGATTCATCAAGTTGTATTATTTTTGAGTGATTCTATCAATCCTTTTTATTCTTCATTTTTTACCTTGTAGTGTTTATATGTGAGTAGTGCCATGTATAATATGCTCACAAAGTCTAAGGAAAGTGAAATATCACTTTTTCCATTATCAATTGCTTCATTGAGACGAGTTTGAAGATAGCATTCCATAGTATCAAAATTATCTTCTAAGGCTTCACTATGAATTACTTTTGAATCTATATATAACCTTAGGATTTCTTGAGTAGATTCATGATCCCAAGTTTTATGGCATTGGATTTTTATTTTTTGGAGCACTTATTGGTATTTTGAGAAGTCGACATCCTTATATCTCCTTAGTCTTAGGATATATGATACTTAATTGAAGTATAAAAGCTTGATATGATGAAACATTTATCAATACTTAGATTTGTAGGCTTCCTTATGTCTCCTTGGTAATGAGAGTATGAGCACCTAATTTTAGGTTTTTGAAGAAAGTTTATATCTTCCTAATTCGATAATATTTGATGGATATTATTATTATCATGTTTTGTAGAATGCCTTATGACTCCCTAATGTTTTGGAGTATGATATGGTGCTTTTTAAAAATATAGTTCATTTTTTGGTTGATTTTTTACAATTTTTGTAAAGATAAAAAATCAAATTTTATAACACCTTATTACTCCTATTACTAAGCACTTTTCAATTTTGAAGAGGTTTTAATGTTGGATTTCTTTTGTCCCTTTTTGAGAAAATTTTGAGACAAGAATATAAATTTCCAACTTTAATAAAAGATCTTAATAACCCCTTTTGTAACCCTTAGGATTTTATTCAAGTGTTTCTAATTTCCAATAACCCAGTTTGATGTTGTAACCCTTATCACTCCCAAATTTGGAAAATTAGAATATTAATATTTGAAAACATTAAATGGATTAATTCCAAGTAGTATCCCTTATTTCTCCTAAGTTGTATTTTGCAAATGTTATATTAATTTACCTAAGTTTTACTTTCAAATAAAGATTGATTTTATTCAATATCTCAACCTTAATATATAATATTATAACTCCCTTTTTAAATGAAAGTAAATTAGATGAGGAAATTTTTTCTTAATAAGGCTTTGTACCTTTATGAAGAGAGATGATTATGACAATAATCTATACTTCTTGAGTGCAAATTCCCCGATGTGTACTCTGGCTTCAATGCTATCCTTTAATGTTGGTTTACCGAGAGTGTTTTCGAATACTATTGACTTGCTTCGGTTGTTTTCGGATCGTTGTCGAACTACTACCGAGATTTTGTCAAACTATCATCGAACTACCATCAAATTTCTACTAAATTGCTTTCAAAATACTACCGCATTTCTTTTTCCATGGTCCAAGTCACCTTTAATAGGTGGTCAGTTGAGTGACAAGTATCACAACAGAATTTTTAATGCTCCATGGATGCTTTGGCTATTTGGTGGAGATGCTAAACTTACTCCATTTCTTGTGACAAATTTCACCTTTAGTTGAGATATTTGTATTCCCCTTCGAACGTTGTCCAAGAAATATTTCTTCTTCAACATATACCATACTTCCTTTCTATAACGAACGTATATCAAGCTTCTAGTTGTACTTAAATCCTCATCTACATGGAGTATAGGCACCAAGACAAAATTATAATGTTTTATTTATGAGTGTTAGATTTTATTTTAAAGAATGACAAGTGGCATATGCATGCCCTTGTATTTATCAATACTTTATTGAAGGCTCTCCAATACGGTTTCCACCTTGTTATTTGTTGTTCTACGTAGATGCTAAAATATCTTTAGCAAAGAAATGCTTATGGTGGAGCTATAGTGGATATATGGAGGAGCTTTGGTGGCCCTTGAATGGATTCCAAATGGAAACACTTGGATGAAAACTCTGTGATGCTCCGCTTATGGTAGAAATGCTCCTTTGATTAGATGTAGCTTGCTCTAATAGAAATTCTCCTTTGCTTTGATGTATGCTTCTTTGATAGAGATGCTCCTTTGCTTTGATGTATGCTTTCTTTAAAAGATATGCTCCTTTGTTTTATATAGTACTTGGTTTCCCCATGGCTTTGTGCCTTGTATTATGTAGGTTCGATCGTCCAAGATACGTAGAGGATGAGTCAAAAGAGAGCCTCTTTGATATGCTTGGAAGAATGATAGTATTCAAACACCTTTGGCTGATTCAACCTGTTTGTAGTGTACCTTTGAGACACTTTCCAATCTACCATTTTTCCTATGTATAATGAGTTAGAGTAGTGCAACTCAATGTAACATTATTTGTAAATAAGATATCTTTTACACTTTTTCTTGCACTTCCTTTTTGCAGGTCTAGTATTCTAATTTGTATGGCAGAATTTTGAATGCAGTGTGAGGTTTTTGAGGTTGTATTTTTTCTTAGATGCCTTCCATTTTTTACTTGGATATTATGATGATAAATACAAGCTTAGATATAAGTATATATAAACTCCTTATATGATGCAATTTTTTGCACTTTTATCCTTTCAATTATCCCTGTAATGCTTTGGATTTGAGACTCACCAAGTCTCAATCTTTGAAACTTACTTCTATTTTTGGTTAGTCGTATTCTTTTCTACATTTTGGAGGATTCTAACCTGTTTTGGTGGCTTCACTTGGTCATTATGTGTTGTATATTTTTGTGCTTAAATAGTGTCTTTAGACACTTGATACAAATCATATTTTATGCCCTTCAAGAAACATAAAGCTAATTTCTTTTTGAGAGTAGTACAATAGTACAAATGAATCTAACATTCTTTCACTTTTAATGCACTGATAATTAGACTTTATCATTCCAATAAACTCTCAAATTAATGCACTAAAAATTTACTTCAACCAATCAAGAATAACTTGAAATGAATGTCTAAGAGTTATTTTGCAATTTCACTACAATTAATATTGTAGGACTTAGTCTTTTCTTAATTTTTCTAAAGTAGATGATAGGTAGGTGATAGAAGAAATTTCGAAATATAATCAACTCCTAATTAATGTGCAAATGAACCTTAAAAATAACATTTTCTTTTTGCACTTTTGAATACTATAATCCGATTTTCTACTTGCAAATTTAATCCAAATTTAGGCGCTTCTAACAAATGTGGTAAGTAACCCAATTAATGAACCTACTTGTAACAAAACGTTGCATAATTTTTGAAAAATTTTGTAGCTCTTTTATAACTTTTTTAGAGGATGTAAATGTTGGTGTCTAGGATCACCAAGTTGCTAGTATGAGTATGACCTTGTAGCTCTTTGTAAACTATCCTAAATAGCTCCTTCTTCACCAAATGATTATCTTGAACTTTCTTTCATGAGCCTAGGATTTTATGGCTTGTTCTCCTCTTGTGTTCTCCTTCTTCTCGATGTAGATTTAGAGAAGTATTTGTCTCTAAAGTGGTGCCTTATTGCTATGAGAGTTAATCTTAAAATATCCAATATTTGATAAGCTTCTTTTGTCTTCAAGTTTTTTTGTCCAATTTTGACTTCAAGCAGGATCTTCTTCTAAGATTTGGCACTCCTTGCCAAATTCTTCTTCACAAATTTGGCACTCCTTGCCAAATTTTTCTTCATGGATTTGGAACTCCTTGCCAAATTCTTCTTCACATATTTAGCACTCCTTGTCAAATTCTTCTTCTCTTGGGCTTGTTTTCAGATGGCAACAATTGTCTAAAGTCCTTCAATATCAAGGGCTTCTCCTTGGTAGTGGATTTATCTAATGAGTTATCCTTTGATAACTTATTTAGTAAGGATATCCTAGCCTTTTTATGGATGCTTGATAAGGCCTTCCCAAGGTCTCTGATATTACAACTTCTAATGGTCTTGCTTGAGATCATCTTTTCAACCTTCTACTCATGGAAGTTTTGGTGATGAGATCTAATTCTAGATCTCTAATTTTTCTACATCTAGATTCGAGAAGGACTCACCTAGTCCTTCTTCTTCTCCTGCCTTGACTGGAATTTCTTCAATGAGATCTCTTGATCTCTTCTATTTTTATTTAGGTTTTGAATTGATTTTGAAGAAGATACCCTTCCTAACTTTCTTGTAGGAAGTTTTCCAACTCATTAATTCTTCTTTCCCTATAATAAATTATTAGTACTAAAATATTTAATCCCCTTCTGAATCAGATATTCTCTTTAAATTATTCTTCAGGATCAAGGATTATATGTCCTTTTTCAATATCATGGCTTCTATGGCCTTTTTCAATATCAAGGCTTCTATGGCCTTTTTCAGTACCAAGGCTTCTATGGCCTTTTTCAGTATCAAGGCTTCTATGGCATTTTTCAGTATCAAGGCTTCTCTGGACTTTCTAGTATCAAGACTTATGTGGCTTCTCCTTTAAGGTTTCTATGGCCTTTTCTTCAAGGCTTCTATGGCCTTTTTATTTCAAGGCTTCTATGGCCTATTCTTCAACTTGTGAAGTTATTCAATCCATCAGTGGAGATCTTTGATATCTTGAATTCACCATAACTCTTCACTAGAAGTATTCTTCTGCAGTATTCTTATCTTTTACAAGGAACTAATTTCTGCACTATGAAGGCATGCCGATCTTCTGGAAAAAAAATTGAAATATCCTATATTTCTGTTGTAGTAGGAGTCTCAATCCTCTAAGAATTAAATTTTCTACAACAAAAGAAACTATAGTCAATAGTTATCAAATTCCAGATATATTGGATGATCTTCACTAGGTGATTTTTCAATCTAGTGGATTGAATGTTGAGTCCTGGTCTTCATGATTTTTTCATATAACTCTATGGAAAGACTTTAGTAAAATGCAATATCTGTATTTATAGAATGATATTTCTTTTAGTCCTCACTTGGGATCTCCCTAATTCTACCACCTAGACTATTCTAAGAGTTTTTGATAGTGATTAGTCCAGTGGTGCATCAGGTCGACAAAAAAATTAGGCTCAATGATAATGGTGGTTTACCTATTGAGCTACACAAAGTAGATATACCGTGGATTTGATACCACTATTAGCTTTTGATGTAATGAGCATTGGGATATAGCAATCACAAGATGCATAAAAATATGAAAGAAAGTAAATCTGCTAGATGACTGAAATATACAATAAATATAAATGATATAAAAAAATAATGTATCTATGGATGAAATGAGCACTCCATTAATAAATCTATTGAACTACATTGCATCCATCACAAATCAATTGTGATGTACATAGAACTGTACTATGCACTAAGGTACATTATTTGACTATGTCTCCCAACTCTATATCTATCTAAAATTGAGGCCTTTCTTATATAGGTAAAATAGATTGTTTTGCCAACACTCTACCTAGTTGTGCAAGGGACAACTTGCACATTAGTACTTGTGAATTTATTACATTGCATGAAGTAACTAGATAACTTCCCTCTAAAGTAATCTAATATCCTAAGTATTTACCTTGGAAGATTGTATCGCTCCAAATTTTTTGCACCCTTACCTTCAGGCTATAGGATCCACGCCTGGAAGGGGGATGTGAAAAGGATGGGACAATACCTCGGACTGAGAGGCCTTTCGAAGGTCCCGCCTCTTGGGGGAGGTGTATAAAGGTGAATTTTCGATGGATGGTGGGTTCACCAGGAAACTTTTGAATGGCAGTTTCCACGCCTAGGTTGAGAGGGTGTTTGATGTGTTCATTTTTATGTTTGATCATTCAACTCCTAGGTTTGGCCAATATGAATCTAATCTATTCTATATGCCAATGCGGATTTAAATGAATACAAAAAATAGAAATAGATGCAAATAATAGGGAATATATTAACTAGAAGAAATCATACCTGATTCCGGATGTCTGATGGAGATTTTGAGTCTTGTAGCAGTTCAGATCCTCTCGGTTTGTACGTAATCGTCTGATATTGCACGAGATCGTCTCAAATAATAGAAGGTCATCTGAAATCAGACATAATCATCTGTAATCTGAAGAATTTGTCAGAAACCTGCAATCACAAAAATAGACATGAAATACCAAATATGCAAATGCAGAAGCAAGGGGTAATGGTAGAAATAATAACAAAAATGCCTAAATAATAGATTATAAATAAAAATATAAGTGAAATGCAATAAATTTAATGGTTGATTATTATCTTTATCATGCAATTATACTAAATGAGGTGAACTCCAAGATGCAAAATAGTAATAATTCTAAATAATGCAAAGCAAAACAGTAGATAGTGGAGAAAGAATGCAAACTCAGGGCACTGATTGCCCCCAATGTTGGCTGCAGTTGAAATCGCCTACAAAATACAAAATCGTCTTGAATTGCGATGTGATCGTCCGAGATCGTACAGGATCGTCTGCGATGATCTGAGCTTGCTCCGACTGAAAAACAATGAGGTTCCTGCAAGAAAACTTAGAAAGGCACAAATGCAAATGATAATTCAGGGTATTCTAACGCACACAAAGATCAAATTACAGGGGAATTCAGCCAGGGGTAGGTCAAGGGGAGGGCCTAAGATTAAATAGGCATAGGAAGGAGGTTGGGAGGTTGGAGATCATCCCAATCTGGGAGATCTCCAATGGGGAAGGTCTCTAATGACATAGACACGCTTTTGCCCCGGTTAGAGACGCCATTGAAACAGAAGCTAATTATGAACAAATCAGTTTGGGACGAAATCGTCTGGACGTTCTGCTCCAGACGAATTCATCCGATCTGAGGCGATATCGTCTGATCGGCGACGATATCGTCCAACGGTCACAACAAATCCTAAAAATGGCATGAAAAATGGGGAAAGCGGGTAAAAGGCGGTTTAACGGGCAGTTTGGGGTTGAAATTCAAATTTTAATATTTTATCTTTTTACTAAGGTTTAACCGTGCCAATTTTAGGGTGCTACATTTTGCCCCCTCTTTAGCGAATTTTTCGAAGAAAATGCGTTAAAGACGAGTTTTTCCCATTTTACGAGAAAGCAAAAATATACTCAATTTTTTAGACGACGATTCTTGGTCGAATCGTACGAATGCTGACTATGGTGCCCCCTCCGTGTTTTTACCCAAATCGAACGTTTGAGGTAAAAATGCGGAAAAGAAAAATTAAAATGTTGTTGGTTTTGAATAAAATTAAGAAAAATAGGGAAAAACCTAATTCATTTTTACTATTCATTTTTACTGTTCCAGAGCTCTTGCAGAGAGAAAAATGGTGGAGACAGCGCACGTGGCGACAGAGGTCCGGCGCGGGCTACGGGTAAGGATCTAATCCTAGTAGATTAGGTTTAATTAATCTTTGTGCAATTCTTGTGATTTAAATTTGATTGTTTGGGGCATCGCGGCCATTTTTAGGCCGTCGACGTCATCGAGACAAAATCGTCTTGATTTTGGTAAAATCGTCCCTAGATCGTCGATTTCGTCTGACGACGAAATCGATGAATTAGGGGCGATTTCGTCCAACAAGGGGCGATTCCCAAGTTGTGAAATCGGAGATGATTTCATCCTCACAAAGGATGATTTTGCCCAATGTTGGACGATATCATCCAATGGTGGACGATATCATTTTAAAACTTGATTTTAAGTTGTTTAATTTGAATGATTGAGTTATTAATGATTTTGTTGTTTTATTGTTTGTTTTGCAGAAGGGATTACTAAAGAGCCAGGAATGGAAATACGATGGGCTAAGAGATGACATAGCCGCACTTGACCAGGCAGAGCGTGACCGACTTGGACAGGTCGGTCTACAGCATGTGGCAGAGATGCCACAAATACCGACTGACATAGGGCTACTGACAGCCCTAGCAGAGAGATGGTATCCAGGGTCATCCTGCTTTCGGTTATCGACAGGGGAGATGGCTCCCACTCTAGAGGATGTATGGAGGATCATGAGGATCCCCATACAAGGATGGTTGATGACGCCTACGGCCAATCAGGGCCAGACGATGATGAGGCTCACGGGAGACCCGAGCTTCACCCTGGAGAAGGGCGAAGTGAACATCGAGTCGCTACGGTAGATGCCTGGGGCATCTAGGCTGACATGGGTTTTGGTAGGAGTTGTCGATGGCTTACTACTGTGCCACCAGAGCGGATGCAGACTACCGTGGGTGCTCTCAGACATAGTCTATGACATGAGAGACCACGGGCATAGATTTGCATGGGGAAGCTTTGTTCTATGCTGCTTGTATAGGATCCTACATGGGGTCGTATACAAGGGAGGTCGATGTCTGGTTTTGACATCGTTGCTATAGGTTTGGTGCTGGGAGCACATTGCGGTGCGGAGGCCGATAGGGCTTCCACTGATAGGGGTTGACCGGGAGAGGCCTCAGGTTTTCTATTGGTGGCTACAGAGGGGGTCACAACGATGGATAGATCTGTCGATGTCATGGAGGTTGCTAGACGACCTCATCCCAGACCAGATCACCTGGAGGCCATGGCGAGAGCACCCTGGGTGGGCAGAGGATGGGCAGGAGCTGGCTCGCATCAGGCGAGTCTGCTGGCTGAGGATGGAGCGAGGAGAGGTAGAGCTCCACCGCTATGATCGAGTACTGTGGTAGTTTGGTCTATAGTAGGGGATCCCTTCTCTCAGGGATTATGAGTACTCCCAAACTATTTGGGATAATACTACACTGAGCGGGGCTCCAGATATGCAATGATTCTAGAGTCAGGATGCAAACGATGCCCCCATCCAGCCAGTGGATGGTGACGACGCTGGGGTTGCGGATGGCTACGATGCCTGGTACACAGGCATCCACCCTCCTCGGATGATGAGGGTGTAGGGTCCGATGCACGCGGTTGTGCGATGGATGGGGAGGTGACGATAGGCTGCTATTGAGGCAGCGCAGGGTCATGGGGGGAGAGAGCAGCGACGGATCCCATAGGAGAGACGCTAGAGGATGGCACGGGCTCCACAGAGGCCATAGGAGATAGGACGGAGGGAGGAGGGACTCCCTTCATAGCAGGGTGAGAGACCACCATCGCCTGATAAGGGCAAGGGTGTTGACACAAGGGAGAGCAATGAGACAGGTGACTCTCCGAGCTGAGGTTGCCTACCTCTGGACTCAGGTGCAGACATTGCAGGATGAGGCTACACAGCTCAGAGCTCGGGGTAGAAGGGGTGAGCAGGGGATGACCTAGTGCGGTCCATGATGCAGACCACATTTTACCAGGGTGTATACTTTCACCTGGTTCTAGAGGGCCAAAGGGTACAACTGCTAGCCAACATTGCAGAACCAGTCAGGCTGGGATCGACGAGGACATCCTCTCGATCGACGATGAGGACCCGGGATACATCCCGGACCTCTATGGGACCACCTCCTCCACGGCAGGGTGGGGGAGGAGATGAGGCTGAGAGCTCGAGGGCTTCTCGAGGCTAGGTGCTAGAGACTATAGATTTTGGAGAGATTGTTGAGAGGATTGAGTATGCCAGGGTATAGATTGTGGCATACCAATCCAGCTTTGATATGATGTATATAATTTTTTGATATATATATATATATATGATATATGTTTTTTAGATGATATGACTTGTTCATATGTTGTTATGATGCTTTAATGTTTGAATTGTTTGCTGATTGGATTGATGATTCATGTAATTATGTCGTTTGAAATATTATAATTTGATGTCATGCTGTAAGATTTTAAATGAAATAATCTGATGTGAACAATTGGTTGTGGTGGTGTGATTTGATAAAAGAAATAAAAAGGGACTTCTAACAATAATTTCAAAGGACATTGTCATTGTTATAGACCATTTCATGGAGTCACCGCTCACTCGGTCGTCAAGCTAATCCTCAGTATAGAAATATTGTTAAAAGTAAAAGAGTGCTTAAGAGACTGTCTTAAGACTTTGTGTTGTGATGATAGAAATGATGGTTTTGATGATTTGTTTTCAGATTTTCATAAAAAATAGTATGCATGAGATACTAAAAGAAATATGATTTTGCTAGGCATAAATTCCTAAGTGTGATAAAATTTTGAACAATTCCTTAGAATTTATACCATGGTTGCAATATTGAATTTGAACATAATGACATGAAATAGAATAAGTGTTCGTTTGTTTGTAAAGCATAATTGTGTAACATAATGATGCAAGTCACATGTTTTGATGAATTTTTTTTTAAAATAAATGGAACATAAAATTAGAACAATGGTTTGCGCTAGGCATAGAATTATAGGTATAGACTTATACCATCATCACGAAATCCAAAGAAGAAAAGAGATTGTTTTAGTGTTATTGCAAGATGAATTTATGACTTTTGTTAAATAGAAAAATAATAATATGAAAATTTTGTTTGAAATTATTATTTTGAGATTTTGATTTTGTAAAAAGGTGTATGTAATTGCGTTGATACAAACAACAAATTCTGAAATAAAAGGATAAAATCATTTCGAAAAGAGTTACAAGAATATTTTAAATTATCTCAAAGAGAAATATAGACTTATAAGGAATCCTCATGTGCAAATGTGAATTCATTACCGATCTTGATTTATCATAATGATACAAAATCTCTCAAATACAAATGTGTGTGCGATTGTATTATTCATTCACCAATTTTGAGCAAGATAATTTGATACAAGTAATTTGCCTTGACCAAATGAATGTTCGTTGACCATGATTTATATGCATGTAACCGTACCGGACTACTATGTAAGTTAGGTTTATCAAGAGCTAGCTAATCCATAAGCTGACAGAGGTCTGTACAAAAGAAGGTCGCTAATGTGACAGACATATCGCCACGCTAGGGATTACCCAAGGCCAAGCGGGTTGGGCACAAACCACCTGTTATGGGGCTTACCTCACGGTTTTTGAATAATTGAGAATTCCAGGGATTCAAGCTCATTCACCCTTCTTTTCTTTTCAAGGGGTAGGGAAAGGATTTTATTGCATTTTTGCTTTTGCGTTTCTCTTTTTTTTTTTTTTTTTTTTTTGTACTTTTGTATTGTTGCTTGATATTTGAGATAATGCTGAAATATTGTTGTGATGATAAAATAACCTTTTTCTTTTTCTCTTTTTCTTGAACTTTTTCTTTTCTTCCTATGCTAGGGATACTTGCTCGGATTAGTCTGTAGAGCAAGGGATTTTTATTCTGGGTAGGGGTGAGCTTGTCCTTTTGTCAATTCTCAAAGATTCTAGACCATGTGCATGATAGGATAGCAGGGGAAACTTTTCGCTCAGGAAACCAGTTCTACTATGTAGCATCATATCGAATTTGCAATGAAATCATTTTAATGTGAAAATATATACTTAGTTCAAGTAAATAACAAGATCAGTTCTCTATGCTCAAAACTTTATTTAATTCAACTGTGGACTTTGATATAAGAGAGATTAATAATCATACCAAATAAAATCAAGATATTTATTCATGTGAATGTGAAAGTGCGGGATTCCAAATAAATGCTAATTTATCCAAAATAACTGAAAATATAACTGCAATACTTCACAGTTTGAGAGGTACAAAATAAAAGATGTTTTTTTTTGAAGATTTTGATGATTTTGAATGTTTTTAATTTTGATTTTAATTCATGAATTGAAATAATAAAAATATTATTTTTTTTTTTTTTTATTTTTTTTATGATGGAATTGGTGGTATATACAAGATGATCTATATACATTATACAAGGTTATTTGAGTATAGCATGTCTAAGGTTGCTTCAAAATCAAAGGAGGTTTTGAAGGATAATTTGGTTGAGGTGAAGGTAAGAACAAAAGGTGATGAATAAAAGGTAGCGATAACAAAAGCTTTGTTATAATGTAGAATAATGTAGCAAAATATTTGACTTTTATATGTGTAAAATTGATCATGTTACAAAATAAAATGTAAGAAGGATAAGAAGGTTCTTCATTCTTATCACTATCTTCCAAGTCTTGATAAGATGGAGGGAGCATATGTGAAAGATATGCATGGATGTTATTTGGTAAACAAGGATGATCATATATGGATGAAGAAAAGTGATGGATAGAAGATAATTGTGATAATAGAGAATGTATAGAACTTGATGTTTCAACCGTTAAATATTCTTCAAATGGTGTTGGGTCACCATGTATGGTAACAATTTTATTTGCAATTTCAAACTTCAAACATTGGTGAAGAGTGGAAGGGACAACCCACATCGTATGAATCCAAGGACTTCTGAGAAGTAGGTTGTAATATGAAGGGCAATATGCCACATAAAATAGAGTATCCAGGATCTTGGATCCAATATTAAGGGAAAGAATTATAGTACCTTGAGCTTCTTGAATTTCATTGTTAAAAGATTTTATAATAACATTTGATTCATTAAGATCTTCTTCCTTTGTTTTGAGTTTTTGGAATAATTGATAAGTGCATAAATTAAGAGAGGAGCCATTATCTACCATGATAGTTTTAACAGGTGTTTCTTTACTAGATCCTGTAATGTAAAGATAGTAGTCTTCTTGTGGAGTAGAGGAAGGAATCTCCTCATCATAGAATGAAATATGGTTAACCTCAAGAGGGTTTACACCATTAATTATGTTCTTAGAGAAAATATGATGAGGAACAAATTGTTGGCTAGGTATCTTGAACAAAGTTTCCTTATGAGAACTTTGTAATACTTCTAAAAGGGATATCTTTGCTTGAGGATTAATCACTTGTTGTTGGCTATCAAAGTGGATTTCAGATTGAGATTTTGATTCTAAAGATGAGCTTTCTATGCTTACATTCCATTTTGGATCATTCTCTAGAGCCAAAGATAGTTTTGAAGGTTGGTCAAATGAGGAACCCATCTCTTGAATATCAGATTGGGTTGATTGAACTTGAGGTTGCTCATTTGTAGTTTCTATTACAATATTAGTAATATCATCATGATGGGACACATTAACATGCAATATTTGATTGGTTTCCTATTGTTGATAATTGAATAGGGATTCTTGGGAGATCCCCATGTCTTGATTGATTATTGGTATTTGTTGTGTAGGAGTTTGATTGTTTAATGGAGATTTATAATCAGTTGTAGATTGTAATTCCTTTATATTAAAAAGACCCTTATCAATCAAATCTTGAATTGCACATCTTAAATATTTACAATTTTGTGTCATATGTCCATCTACTCTATGATATTCACAATGTAGCTCAGGTTTAAACCAATCTGCTGTGGTATCAAGTTGTCTTATGGAAGGCAGTTCAATCCTATTTGTATCAAGTAAATGCTTGAGAATTATATCCATTGGTTGATTGAGCTTTGTAAATGTACGTGATGAAGGTTTTCGAGAGGTTTTTGATATGTGCCTTAGGAGTTCAGTCATAAAAGGACCTAATGGTTTCTTACCTCTCTTTTCTTTGTTATGGGTAGAATGATGATAGGAAGATTGTGAAGTATGATGTGAGTGCATGGTAGGATTGGAAGAATAAGTATTTTCTTGTTGAAATGGATGTGTTGTATTGAGAGAAGAATATTGAAAGGGTGGAGGAGGATTGTATGTGTGTTGATAGACATAATATGGATATATAGGAGAATAGATAATATCGTTATGAAGAGGATTGGAAAAGGGATTGTCCTGTTGGGTTAAGGATGAAAAATGAGAAAAGTGTGATGGAGGTGATGTTGAATAGGGATGAGGTTGGTCATAATCAACAAATGTATTTGGCTGAATTCTTCCAACATTACTGATGGGCTCATATGGATTTGAGTAAAAACTCATGGTTTCTTTAGTACTTCTAAAAGTAATATTTAATATCTACTATTTAGAATTGAATCTAAAACATACAAACTTGAAATGATGATTTTGTTATATTTTTTTCTTGTATACATATACATTTATATATTTTTTTGTTTTCAAAAGGTTTTTAGTTTTCACGTCGGGTTCACCAAAATGTATCGCTCCAAAATTTTTGCACCCTTACCTTCAGGCTATAGGATCCGCGCCCGGAAGGGGGATGTGAAAAGGATGGGACAATACCTCGGACTGAGAGGCCTTTCGAAGGTCCCGCCTCTCGGGGGAGGTGTATAAAGGTGAATTTTTGATGGATGGTGGGTTCACCAGGAAAATTTTGAATGGCAGTTTCCATGCCTAGGTTGAGAGGGTGTTTGATGTGTTCATTTTTATGTTTGATCATTCAACTCCTAGGTTTGGCCGATATGAATCTAATCTATTCTATATGCCAATGCGGATTTAAATGAATACAAAAACATAGAAATAGATGTAAATAATAGGGAATATGCTAACTAGATTAAAAATCATACCTGATTCCGGATGTCTAATGGAGATTCTGAGTCTTGTAGCAGTTTAGATCGTCTCAGTTTGTACGTAATCGTCTGATATTACGCGGGATCATCTCAAATCACAGAAGGTCGTCTGAAATTAGACAAAATCGTCTGTAATCTGATGAATTCATCAGAAACCTGCAATCACAAAAATAGACATGAAATACCAAATATGCAAATGCAGAAGCAAGGGGTAATGGTAGAAATAATAGCAAAAATGCCTAAATAATAGATTATAAATAAAATATAAGTGAAATGCAATAAATTTAATGGTTGATTTTATCTTTATCATGCAATTATACTAAATGAGGTGAACTCCAAGATGCAAAATAAGGAATAAGTCTAACTAATGCAAAGAAAAACAGTAGATAGTGGAGAAAGAATGCAAACTCAGGGCATTGATTGCCCCCAATGTTGGCTGTAGTCGAAATCGCCTACAAAATACAAAATCATCTTGAATTGCGACGTGATCGTCCGAGATCGTACAGGATCATCTACGACGATCTGAGCTTGCTCCGACTGAAAAACAATGAGGTTCCTACAAGAAAACTTAGAAAGGCACAAATGCAAATGATAATTCAGGGTATTCTAACACACACAAAGATCAAATTATAGGGGAATTCAGCCAGGGGTAGGTCAAGGGGAGGGCCTAAGATTAAATAGGCATAGGAAGGAGGTTGGGAGGTTGGAGATCATCCCAATATGGGAGATCTCCAACGGGGAAGGTCTCTAACGACGTAGACACGCTTTTTCCCCGGTTAGAGACACCGTTGAAACATAAGCTAATTATGAACAAATCAGTTTGGGACGAAATCGTCTAGACGTTTTGCTCCGAATGAATTCATCCGATCTGAGGCGATATCATCTGATCGACGACGATATCGTCCAACGGTCACAACAAATCCTAAAAATGGCGCGAAAAATGGGGAAAGCGGGTAAAAGGCGGTTTAACGGGCAGTTTGGGGTTGAAATTCAAATTTTAATATTTTATCTTTTTACTAAGGTTTAACCGTGCCAATTTTAGGGTGCTACAAAGATACATTTACATGACCCAAATGATGTAATATACTCTTTTCTAAGAAATATGTTGTTCATTGTGTTGAACATTTTTGCTATTTGGTTAGCCAATTTATCCATAGGATCTATTTATATTTTCTTTGACAAGTTAGAGCCTACCTTATTAGGTTTCTTGTCTAGCTAATTTAGCTCTAAATAATAAGGCTTAATTTTACCACTATCTATCATGTTTATTTCAATTTCCATTACTTTATGCATGCATAAATCAATAATAGCTACCTGCTCTTTCCATAATTTATAATTGAATTCTCTTCGAAATGCATTCTTATAGTAAAATATGGACTAAAAATTGTTTGGCCTTAAATTTGTAAGGATTTTATTCCTTATCTTGGTAAATATTTTGTTAAAATCACTTACAGTTTTATTCTCTTTCTTTTTCATAGTGGCTAATTCTGTTAGAAGAGACTATTCATTCTTTCTCTCACCATATTTCTTGAGGAATTTTTCTTGCATTTCATGGAGGTTATGAATAGTGTTAGTTGTAATACTATTAAATCATTCTTTGGAATATTTTTCCAGTGTCTTTAAGAAAAACCTAAGGACCACATCCTCCTCATTCACTTCTAAAATATCCATAGCATACAAGAAATATCTAGCATGATCTTCCCCATAAACAACATTATTTCATTAAAACTTAGGCAGATATTTGTGAGATTTATTAGGAAAAGGATTTAATACAAAAGGTAAGGCAAAGGGAAGGTGCCTATTGGTCCTCCACTTATGTAAATTTGGTTGAGGATTGGTCATATTTACTATAAGAGTAGTTTTGGGAGGGTTCACAGGAATACTCATAGAAAGAATTATAACAGGGTTATTATAAATAAATTTACCAAACGTAGTACTAGATTTATATCTAGGAGCATGACTTTTTGATACTGGGGTTTTATGGGTATGGATAAATACATTTGAATTTTTAAATTTTGGAAAAAGACTTATGCTGATCCTTCTTGTATTTGCAAAGGCAAGTTGCTCCTTTTTTATTTCTTGATTTATGGATTTTAGACAATTAGAGTCTCTAGCACAGTGTGTACAGAAAGAACAAAAAAATCTAGTCAAGATTGCTCAATCATTTCTACTCTTAGCCTCATGAGGGATGGGATGTGGTTTGATGTTTACAAAAAACAACAAGAAAAATTAAAAATCAAGATAATATTATTCCATTAAATTCCTAAAAACTTTGAAAGCATGGGACAAACTAATCTCTAAATTAAAAAAATTAAAAAAGATCATTCTTGTGCTCTACAGGCTAACTATTGCTGGTACAAATATTTGAAATCGTCGTTAGGAAGAAATATATAGATTCAATAATTCCTCCCCAACAATGCCACCATTTAACTGTTGTATAAGATTCTTGTGTCTCTTCTTTGTGTCATGCCACAAGATTTTTCTGGGTCCAAATAGTCCTACAGACTCTGGTGGATGTGTCTCTTTTACTCGATAAAATACTATCATGATGATTCTAAATAGACCTAGTAGGTTTAGGATACCCTGGAGGTGATACTATACTTATATCATTAAGTTCATACTCATCCATATTCATAAAAAGTTAATAAAACTATGAAATATTTATTATTTTGACCAAGCTTTATAGTAACTCCTAGCCTAAGCTTCAAGAAAGTGGACCGGTATCTTATCTATTGGGTAGTTGTAGAAAGAATTTAAGTTTTTTTTATGAAAAATAGTGGAAAATAAAGGAATAACAAGTTAATTTATGTTCATTCAAATTATGTAATAAGCATAACGATTCAACTAGCAAAAAAAAGCATCATTCGTACATTCAAATGATGTAATATACAAATGAGCAACATACACACATAAGACAATGAATTGCAAGAAGGAAGAAATTGGATATTTGTATTAAATTTCATATGATTTTTATAGCTTGAGTCTGGAAGAATGCCTAGATCTCTATGAAAATATAATACAATGATTTAATCTATTCAAATAAAGTAACAGAGAAATTTTAACTCTTCATCCTAAGAGTAGTGATAATGAGCTTCCAATTTCTAACTCAGTTTCTATAAATGATCTCAACTAACTGAATGCATCCTCAATAAATTGCACAAATGGAGGGGAAAAATAAGAAATGGGATAGAGAAAATATGCACTAAGAGAAAACAAAAAATAAAAGACAAGGGTGCTCTTGTATACCTCTTGCAAAATTTTGCTATGCAATGCTTAATGATGATCCTAGCCGTAATAGCTCTTTATGTAGCCATGGATGACTTGAATCTATTTTAACTTCACAAATTTGATCCCTCCACTTGTCATCATCCCTGATATCTGATATGTTGAATGTGCTCTAACTGCCTTTTTATCAAAAATTCAAGAATATGCTTTCCATATATGCGAGATAATATTGGGTACACTTGTACAAAATTTTGGAGTTCAACACTAATTTATCTCTTACCCTCCATATATTTCTATTTATTATGTGATCCCCTCTATGGTGGGCCTAGAGCTAGCTTTTTTATCTTCATATCTTTCTGAGCTTTACCCCATTTTTGTTATTCTTATTTCTGGGTCTTTTGTGGTTGTAGAAATTTTAAGGCCACTTTTCCTGAAGGAATTTCCTTTATTTGTTTTTTTATGAAGTTCTTTCACTTTAATATCAATATATACCCATATATCATCACTAAAAATCATGGTAAACTTTAACATATTCAAATTTTGCATAATATTATTTTTCATAGTCCTTGTCCTTTCTTTGTTGTTCTGGGTAAATGTGCATAAGTGATCAACATTTTTTGCAAGGAAAATGATCTATCTAGCCAATTATTCATCAACATTAGGATTAGAGTTGAAGTCTTCTATTCTACTTAATCATATTTTCAACACTTGCTACTTGTGGGAATTCCTCTAAAGTGAATTCAATTTTAGACAACTCTTCATTCACCATGAATTCTAATTCTACCACCCTGTTTTCCCAATTTTTCCATTCTAGCCAATTTATCACAATTATTGAGACTTTTATGAATTCTTTTGCATAGAAGGTAATAGATCCATCATCATGCAACAAGTTTCCTTAATTCATTTCCTCATAATATTCCTCAAACAACTTGAAGGTGGCGAATATTTTGCCCAACATCTGATCTGCCTCCTTCAATTTAATCTTCAAGTCATTTACAGTTAGCTTAATCAATCCAATGTTGTAGAATATTTCTCTTATATCTCCTAATTGGTATTGAATTTTATTCTTCATTTCTCTTTTGAAATTTGCAATAAAATAAAATTAATCAATACTCTTGACTAAAATTTGAGGTTTTGTTATTGGGGCTGTGACTTGTAATTATGACAATTGTTGCAGGAGATTGCCTATTTTTTATTTTATTTTTTTATTCTCAGCTTGCAGTTGGGCTATTTTGGTTGTTAGTGCCTAATTAATTTTATACAAGCTCTCTACAATAGTCACCTGAGACTAGGCTTGTGCCTATCCATATTTCAAAGGATCTTTTTGGTACTGCATCATTGCTTCCCTTGTGTATGTGTCTAATTGAAGAGCTATGATATGAGTTACAATAATGGTTGCTTCTACTATGACAAATGGCTCAGTTGATACCTATGTGTCTTGATTATCTAGATCTTCCACTATATGCTGAGCCTCTTTTGGATCCTTCCCCTCTTGTATGGCTTGTATTTTCCTCTCTTCTTCAATATTGAATTGTACAACTTCTTCCCCCTTTTATGCTAGGGTGAAGCTTTATTGAGTGTCTAAGGATGGTAGAGATTCCAAACTTGGTATTTTTCTTGGTGGAAAACTTTAAGGAGATGCAATTTTGATTTGAATTCCTCTCAACAAGGTGTTTAATCCTCTTGCTTTTTGGATCCTCTCAAGCATCTTTGCCAAAAAATTGTGTTATTCTTTATTAATCACTATGCTAGTGGGGACCACTTGAGGAAGACCTATTGTAATTTTATGCTTATGCTTATGAGAAATTACTACCTTAGCTAGGTCTAGAGAGGTAACTTTCATTTGCATGGAGGATATAGTAACTATCTCTTTTCTCTTGGTGGTGATTAGAGCGATACTTTGGGATAATGGAGCATTTGAAGATTGCCCTACTTCAATCTCTATTGGATTTTTGATTTCCATAATTATCTCTACCTATTCAAGCTATTTATTGATGAATTCTAAAATATGACCTTGATACTCTTATGGAGGTATTTTTGCGACTAGTGGAGAAGCTAGTTTAAATGTGGATCTCTTAAGTACTCTCAATTCAACAAGATAATTTCCTACCATTTTAATATGAGTATGTGGTCTATATCGGACCTACCATATTTGATACAAGGAGTCTCTCTTCCTTAGGGTTATTTGAATTTGATATTCAAAGAAATATCCCTTTGGTATACTTCCCAATTTACCAATTTATCCCTAACAGTGTCATTGTAGTAACCATAGGAATCATAGGCCCTCCACGTGATTTTAGCAAAATCATATGAGTCAATTTTCTCTAATGAAGCCAAGAGGTTGTGATACCCTTTATATTGTAGTGTCCCATTATTCAAGGGATGTGCAACCATTGGATTTTGTCTTCTCTCTTAGCTACCCTAGTCTTAGTTTCTTTTACAACTTGTATAACTATTTCTAATACTACGATTGACCTAGGGCAGAAGGCAAGAAAGGATTTTGGGGGTATGTTTGAACCATATATTCTTATGTATGAGAGGTTCTTAGCACAAAAGTAATCCCTTACTTTACTTTGATGTAATAACTAAGCTATCATGGCACCAATACTATGGGATTCTTTGCCACAAAACCTAAAATAAATGTCTAGGAGAAACTAGGCAAAAAATTATGCATAACTAGTCTCACCCTCCTGTATCAATGGGAGCCTCTCATGAATGATATCTTGGTACAACCCTCCCTATTCTGCTATTGTATTTTCATCCATTTGGCTGACTATCAAATGTATTAAGAAATAATAATGTGAAAAATGTGGTATTACCTGCTCTTATGATAAAATGGTCTTCAGTAATTTTTGGAGTTAACTATATAAGGCCTCACAAATCATATTTTCCCATTTGTACATGATAGGTTGATATTTCCTATTACACTGAACTATCAAATACATAACTTATTTTTCTACCCAATTGACGTCTTGTTCTCCCATTAATATATTGAGCATATCAGAATAATCCCTTGCCCATGGATGAAGTGTAGATATATGAATAGGAAAATGAATAGCTACTTCTTCATTATAATTAAACAACTTATCATAGGAGAAGGTAACTATCATGCATTCAGCTTGGATAGCTAGTACATTTCTATCTAGAATCCTTGTAGTATCTCTGAGATGAAATACCTTGATTATACTTTTTGAAGGGATTTTGAATAGTGATCAATTTGCATAGTCCTTGATTATGTTTGACTTTGGATCATATACCATTACCAGCCAAGATAAAATATTGAAGGAGTAATAAACCCTAGGGCATACGAGTTTGTCTAGATTGCATACCTATCTATTATAGTACAGATTGCATCCAACTTGAGCTTTATATGCTCTCTTATAAAGCAATTTTAGTAAGGTCAGATGGTGTTGATAAGGCTCTTCAATATGATAGTCGCTAAAAATTGTTGTTTGCTCTGTAACCTAGTGTTGTTCGGGCATGAACCATTGATCTAGCCCTGATAATCCTAAGAATTTTTGAGTCACCCTGTTAGAGGTCATGCCTGGAAAATTATGGTATGGTGTTGCTTCAATGAAGTTTTTGAGCATTGACCCAATGATGGTGGGTCTAAGAGGAGCATTGGATGAAACCATTTCATTGTCTTAAAGCTCTAATAGTCTTTCTATGATAAGTAGTAACCTCTAGAAATTTTGTTTATCTATGAAGCGGATATAGAAAGCAAGTATAAGTGAGATTTTATAGCTTATACAAGATGTCTTTCTGCATGCCCTATAATTAATGTCTAGCTACAACTTTAGTATCATCACCTTCCATGCACCACAAACTTACTTTTGTTAATATCTTTACCTATCTCAAGGATATATTTTCATGATTTCCTTTTGAGTAATTGGTCGTTGATCTTCTTATGTGTTCAAATCTGAACTCCCTATTGAGTCCTTGTCATTTCAAGGTGGGTGCCCAATAAAATCTATAAAATTCCATGTGCTTATCATTGTGCTTTACCCTATGTATTTTTCATCTCTATTAATCACCCTTTTTTGGATCATGGCTACTTGTCTTAAAGAACATACTAGTCAGCTGGTTATTTTTAAATTTTTCTTAATTTGGAGGCTTTTATTAAATATATTGCTAGCTATTATTTTTAGGTTCTAACATTTTTGAGCATTGCTTATAAAAACCTTTACAACACCATGATATAATGTTTTTGTCTGTTTCTTGAGCTAAAACTAAATTTTTGTTAGTTACAATAGATTCAAAAATAAATTTTAACGTACAATGCTTCCCCATGGTACAAGTTATTTTTCTCTTTCGCCAATAAATAAACATTAAGCACCATTTTTAATTGGGTGAATCTAGATCATCCATCATTTTTAGGATAGATCATGGAAGGTCATCCATGCTGGTCCAATCACCATTCAGTTCTAGGGTCATGGTGCTTGAATCTAAGTCATCCATATCCATCACGGTGGAGCATGGTGAGCTATCTATTTTTGGTTATATCACTATTTGAAACTTGAAAATTAAACAAATCTAAGTTGTTCAAGATTTAATGGCACATGAATTAGGTTCCTTCTTTCCTTTCCAATCATCATTTGGCACCACCCTCCTGGTGCTTGAATATGGACCATTTGTTACTGATGTGGAACAACCCTCTCAACTGTCCATTCTTGTACCATTCACCATTCAACACTTAAACTCCAATGGACAGATCTATACCATCTGCCCTTTGATGATGCATAATTTTGGTCCCTCCATTTCTATCCAATCACCAAGTAGCACCAAATTATAATGGACCAATGAGGAGCATTTGTTTTATTTCAGCCAAACCTTAGGAAGGAACTTTTTATTCTTCATGACGGTACCACTTCTTGGAAGGGAGAAATGCACATAGACATGATGGACTCTTTGGCCGTTAGAAAAAAAAAAAAAATTTGGGATAGACCTTAGGCATTACAAGCTTAATTAAAATTTGACATGGAGGGGGAAAGTGATCATTCGAACCATGACTTTTATGTATAAAATTTTTGGGAGTTAAATGTAGAAGACCATGGCGGAGGAGTAAATTTATTCACTAGGAAATACATAGCTCGATCATGGGAATAATCCTTAGAACCTATAGATAATTTTGACCATGGAGGATATATTTATGGACCTTATGACTTAGGGATTTTAGGAAACAAATGTCATTGTGCCATATTAGATTTCAATTTTTACTTGGTCTGAATACCTTCAAAATTTTATTATTTATCTTTACCATGGCAAAATGCCTTGTCTTATTTTTCTTTTTGGTACTTTGTATTTTGTCCTTTTCCCCTAACAAATCACCAAGCCATGCAATCCTCCTAGTTAATGAATCTAGACCATACACCGATGTTATGGTGGATTGTTATGAGCCAATCATCTTGGGCCAATCACCATGTGGTACCCCAAATTGGCGTACTAATGAGAATTTTTTACTTTATTTGGGTTGAACCTTAAGGAATACTTTTAATTTTCATAGGGGTTTTTTTATTTCAATAAATTTACCATTTCCCAAGGTCACGTCAGGTATTTATTACCATAGATATTTCTAGGCATCAAGATACATGACCATGGTGGGATGGGAAAAATTATATGAGGGGACAATTGTATGATAATTTTTATTATGAGTAGCAAACCACCTATTTATGAAGGACTAAGGTTAGACTTTGAAAAATATTATGATTCCCTTTCACATGGATATGTTATTTTTTTTTTAAATTGAAAAAAACCCCCTTTGTTCGAGAGACCACAAACAAGGGGTTCTACACCGTCAAAGTCATCTGGGAGTCACACCCGACCCTGCCCACACCAACATTATCAATTGGATTTTGGATACCCAATTCAGCTTTTTGGTAGGATGGATATTTGAACCTGGGATCTCCCTTGGAGGATTGCCCTCTCCTCTTCAACTCACCTACAACACCTGGGTACATGGATAAGTTTTTTGACTTGAGCTAAGACAAAATTATTTCCATGAGGTGCAACTAGTTTATCTTTTTCCTCTAGCCAATCACCATGTGATACCAATTTATAGTGAACCAATGAGAAGCATCCACTCCTCTGGTAAAATATTAAAAAACTTTGTGGTACAATTTCCTTATATTTTTTCCATTCGAGTGCTATTTCTTGTCTTTTCTTTGCCCGTGGTACATATTTTTTATCTTCATCCTCCAAAAAATCACCATAAAATACCTATTTTTGGTGAACAATCACCAGTCAATACCTTTTGGCCATTCAAAGTTCTCACTTTTATTTCCAAGTAACCTTAGTAGAGTGATTTTAATTTTTCATAAAAATAAAGGGGGAATGCCCACATGGACATGAATAGACTTTGAATTCCCTGTGAAGAACCCCTAAAACATTAGAACATTTTTTTTTTAAGGTTGTTGTAATAATTAAGTTTGGTCATGATGGAAGGGACACACGATCATATGTTTAGGTTTTATATAGGTATATTTTCACAGTACTAAAGTATGTGAGTATCACAAGAATAATTCACTTGTTAGGGAAGACATGAAATGACAAGGAGGAATAAATATAAACTTTAGGGAATAACTTTGACCATGGGGAACATTAAATAACTTAGGCCTTAGGTAAAAGAAAATTTACCATGTCATCCTCATAAATATTTTCCAAACATTTCATTATCTTATATATTTCCCACCATGGCACAATTCCTTATTATTTCTTTGCCCGTGGTAAAACTCTTTTATCATTTTATTTCCATGGTACAACTTAGCCACTTTGTTCTCCGTGGTGCACTCTTCTTTATATTTTTATCCTGACCAAGTTCCATGCAATGTCGGTGTTTTGATGGACTAATCAAAATCATCTGCCACCATACATTGCACAAATTTGGTCCATCCAATTCTAACCAATTGCCATGTGGTGCCACTCTAGCAGTGGATAAACTTGGACCATCCATTTCCAATACAACATGGGAATCTAGTCCATCCAGTTTTTTCCAATTGCCATGCCACACCAAATTTGGGCAGACCAATCATCATCAAGTGTCCAAATTTGATGACCAATAAGAAATTTTATTTTTATTTTCTACTAACCTTAGGGGGATTTGATTTTCAGATTCAACTCAAAGGTAACTATAGTTTTTTGGGGGATTCATTTTGTACTTGTAATACTAAGGTACAAAATTAGGAAAATGTGCCTTTATACTTAGCGAAAATGAGAAATAATGGGTGTAAGGTGTGACTTAAGGCAGAATGGGGGCTATGGGACCACAACAACTTATATATAGAAAAATGATGGATGACCTTAACCTTATAAAATTTTGATATATTTAAGGGAAAAAAGGTTCTAAGGGGGATCGACTAGGTTTAATGACTTAAGGGGTGAACACATAGGATAATGAAAGATTATAAGGGCTTGGACCTTAGAATTTTATGGAATACCTAATGATCAATGAGTATTGGATATGACTTTAGATACTTTTTGAGAAGAATATACCAAACTTTTGAGGAACTTTGAACTGAAACAAAACCAATGGACATCTTGCAAAGCTTTGGACTAGCCTTATTTTAAAAATATTGGGGACGATTTTTATCTTATACTAAACAAAAAAAATCTAGACCTAGGACTCTAAATGACTTCAAAATTTTGAAACTAGAGGTACTATTCAAGTTGGAATTTGAGGATCCAATAGTGCTCTTTTTAGCAAAAATAGTTATACATTGGAGGAATGTTGGCATAATCCTTTAAAAAATGGATGATTTTCTCATGAAAAGCATTCATAGTAGAATAAGGCATCTACTAACAAGAAATTGTGATAAGCCATTATAGCTGCTAGTACATGACAAATACCCTCTATGTAAAGACAATGAAGATGAATATATTTATTAAATGATTCAAGCTTGACTCTTGTGAATAGATGTGTGTGTTCCTATTCATAAGAGGATGTTCAATGAGATTGTAATATCCATTGAATTTAAGTGTATTAGGTTTTTAAAAAGTGATTATGTGATGTGTGATAAAAAGTAATTTTGAATGTTTGAAGTGCATGATGGTTAGTACTTGACACACCTAAATATGTGTAAGTGTAGTTGCATTTAGGGGAGAGAAACTCCTAACTTTTTCAATGTTCAATGTGTCCATATTTAGGATTTTGAAGGTGGTATTCAGTAAGCACAAGTTGACTAATGAAATAAAGGCTTGATTAAAAAACAATAGCATAAGCCTCATAAGTAGTAATCTACTCTATTACTCCTACAAGTTGTAGTCAGTGGTTATCCATGCAATACAATAGAATAAGGAGGTTTCATAAGGACACTCATAGTTAAATAAGAAAAGAAAGCTAATAATTGAATGTTCAAATACAAGTGAAGGCCCATGCCACACTTAAGGTAAATGGTTATATTTATCTCATTAACAAGAATATGAAAATCAGTAAGGACCAGTCTAATTGATTATCTAAGATTAATTATGTGTGTCATAATCATAATTGTTGGTCATAGTAGTATGTATCTAATTATTTTGTATGACCATGGATAGAATATTTTATACATATATTTCATTAAGTGTGCATTTATTTTATTCCTACTATTGCAAGTAACCATACCCATGTTTGTATTATGATGTAATAAGTGGGAATTTCCCTCTATTATAAACATAGAGAATCTAGAATCACCTTCATGTGGTTGTTCATCTAATAAAATACTTTCCACATCATCTAAATACATAGCCAAGAGCTAAAGCCAAATCCAGATCTAGAGCCAAGTGCCAAAGCCAAAACCAAGAGCTAGAGCTATAGCTAAAGCTAGACCAATATCTAAGAGCTAGAGTCAATAAACTCTAATATATGATGTAATAAGTAGGGGGTGTTAAGAATTACTACCATAATAATCAACATGATTATAAGTTGAGTGGTTGAAACCACTCAACATAGGGTCCATGATTCCACTAGTGGTTTTAGGTTAGCTGTTATTCTTATTTAAAGGTTATTGTGTGATATTGGAAAATAATTTTGTATTTAAATATCTCATATCAATGAAGCAAATTGTCAAAGTACTACATCAATTTTTTGTTGAAATATATGCCACACTAGGATGGAGATATAAGGTTTGAAATATATTTAGATTGTTTAATAGAAATATTGGATTAAATCCTTAGTTTAGACTTCATTTTCATAAACACTAGAAAGACAAATATACTAACTATCAAAAATATTAAAAACTTGTTTAAAACATGATAGTGGTGATTAATATATACTAACATGGATACTATTATCATTGAAATCATAAAGCATTTTTTATATATAAATCCAAAAATATGTTAGTTTTTGATGATATGGGAGTAAGAAATCACAAGATCTAAGCTATGCTGAGATAAGCAATAATTGATATCTGGTACAATACTGAAATATGCTATAACTAAAAATGATAAGAATATTACAATGCGATATAATGGAGAAAATGGACACTCCAATAACTGATGCTTATAGTACTGCATTGTACTCCATCACCAATTTATATCTACTACACTACTACTGTAACTACTACTATCTCACCTCTATATCCAACACACACTATGAGGCCCTTTATATAGGAAGATGGATTCCTTGGCCAACACTCTATCTTGATGTACAAGTGGACACCTTGCACATTGACACTTGTGCATTTATTACTTCTTCATCAAGCAACTACTTTAATTTACTCTCAAGTAACTTCCTACTCTAGTTATGTACCAAGGGTGGTACATTTACATGACCCAAATGATGTAATATAATATAACACCCCCATGCATTACATTATTTGGGTATTTAAGACTTCGAACTTGTAAATATGTTACTAGATGCTTGTAGGGTTGTATTTCATTAGTGATAGCAAACACTATTATCATTAGAGCTTTTGCATCATTTTCTTCAAACTTCTGAATCTTTGTTTCTCCTGAGTTAGGTTTAGTGGTTACTCCTTTTACAATCTCCCAAATTTTTTCAAATATTAAGATTGCCCTAACTTTATTTTTCCATGAGAAATAGTTTGGTCCTTTAAGTAGTTGTGATTCTACAAGGAAGAACTTATTTGATGTCATGGTGATCCTTATATGCTCCTTGTTTAAGACTTGGATTTTGTAGAATCCTTATGTCTCCCTAGTTGTTAGAAATAAGTTATAAGTGCTTTTGGAAGTAGTAGTTCAATCTTGAGTTGATTTTGTAATGTTTTGTAATCAACTTCTATTTAACCTTATTTTTCCTATTGAACTTATGAACTTATCAATTTTTGAAGTTCCTTTAGGTTGGATTCCTTTTGTCCTTTTAATTAATTTCAACTCTATATGATATTTTAATGAATTTATTTCTCCTACCTTCAATAATTTAATCTTTAATTTTCTAATTCCAAAATATTACAATTTGATGTAACATGCCTTATAACTCCCTATTTTTGGAATATTAGAAAATAATAGCAATTATAGTATCTGCAAAATATTTTATAATTACTAAGGTGGTCAAACTTATATCTCCTACTTGATTTGCAAATATCTATTAATTATTTCTTCCTTTTTTAGGATTCCTTTCTTACTTTCTAATAATCAACCAATATACTTTATAACTCCAATAATTAATTAAAGCAAGTAAATTTAATCTTCACCTTAGCAAGGCTTGTTGCTCTACGTATCCTTAAGTTTCTCCATGTAATTTGATGTTTGGATGAATATTCCTTTCAACTCTTCATTCAATGCTAATTTGACCTTGTTATCCAAAGAGGGGCCTGTGTGCTCTTTCTTCGAATTATGTGCTTTCCAATGCTATTCTGGCTTAGTCTTGCCTTCAACGGGAACTTACGACCATGAGATTTTAATGCTCTTCTTAACTACTGATATTTATGATAGTTTGACCCTAAGTAAAGCTTCCTTCTTCTTCGTTGTAAGCTTTGTTCTATTCTCCTCTTAGAACTTTAACGCTTAAATAGTTATGAGCTCTTATTGACGACTTCCAAGTGGCATGTGCACCTTGGGTAACATTCATGGCTGATATAACACTTTATTTGAGTAATGTACAAGTGGCTTTATGTGCTCCAATGCACATAAGACTTATTTTAGTAATTCTTGGGCTTGTCTAACACTTTCTCCAAGTGGCTTATGAGTTTCGATTGATGCTATAATGCTCCAAATATGTTGTAACACTTTTTTTCTAACGTTTAGGTGTTTCCTTACTCAAAGAACGAGTGCTCTGTGTCATATATGACAAGTGGAAATTCACATGTATTTTCCCTCCAATGCATTTTTTCTTCTATAAAATTCTTCTTTCCAATGTACATCTAGCTAGTTCTTGTTCTTCAACACTTCTTGAAGGTTGGATCTTGGTTCTATGGAGGTTGTAGGATCCTGGAGATGGTTTTATGATGGTCCAATTACCGATATAAGCACTCTTACTTGATGGATATCTTCTTCATGCTAGATTCTAGGTATAGCTTATTTTTCTTGGATGTATGCACTATCCCTTTGTGTTTTCAACATGTTGGTTTGAATTCTCCTTTGCAATGTAGATTATATGATGGTTGTCGTAGATGGACAATACCCTTTTGTGATATCCTTTACTTCAAGTTACTTTGTAGATACACCTACTTTCATGGCTATAAGGGTACCTTTAGACACCATATTAAGAGATTTCTATTAGCTCTTATTTCTTACTCGAAATAAGCTCTCCCTCTAGCCACTTTGTAACAGATATTGCTAGCACTAATGTATCCTTGAGAAATTGGATCCTTGTCCTTTTGTTTCTATGTAAATGGTGCAAGATATTAATGTAAATACTTTTATAATAGTTAGAATAATATACTTTGATTTTTCACCTTTACCTGAGATCTCCAAATATCTTTTGTAAGCTTCTTTTCTACTGGTTTTGATGATGGCTCCTTTGTACTACTTCTTGTGGGGCAGGGGATGATTTGATATCTTCTTTTCTAGACAACTCTCTCCTTTGATTGATTAATTTGGTAATGAATCCAAGCTAATAATCATGTAGATAGTGTCTTTAATGGTTGCCTTCTTATTCTTCACTCCTTCTGGTAATCAAAGCTTTAATGGTTACCTTCTTATTTTCCACTCCTTGGAGGAATTCTGATCTACTTGGTGGCTTCTATTGGACACAATAGATTATAGATATTGAGTACTGAATAGTGTATTTAAACACTTTAATATTTGTATACTTTGTGCTCTTTTGGTTTTCTCCTCAAGCTAATAATAAATGCATACAATGGTCTTTAAGAGTAAATTAGTTAACCAATCTAGAATAGTGCAATAGTAGACCTGCCTTATTACTCCTTAAATGCACTAATAACTATTAAATAATGCACTTAATAATTTCTAAAACTTCAAATTAAGAATAATACCTTCTAAAAAAATCTTTCTTTAAAAGCAATTTGAAACTTGCACTACTATCCAACTCCTATTTTGTTGTGTAGGTGATAACCTTAAAAGTAATTTCCTTCTACACACCTTAAGACTATATAATGCAACCTTCTTTCTACAACTTCTGATAGCCACAATAGATTAAAAATATTGAGTATTGAATAATGTCTTTAAACACTTTAATATTTGTAGACTTTGTGCACTTTTGGTTTTCTTCTCAAGCTAATAATAAATGCATACAATAGTCTTTAAGAGTAAATGAGTTAACCAATCTAGAATAGTGCAATAGTAGACCTACCTTATTAATCCTTAAATGCACTAATAACTATTAAATAATGCACTTAATAATTTCTAAAAATTTGAAGTAAGAATAATACCTTATAAAAAATTCTTTCTTTAAAAGTAATTTGGAACTTGCACTAAAATCAATATTGTAGAATGTAGGATTTTCTTAGATAGATAATAGGTAGATGATATTTTCTTTCTGTCAAAATATATCCAACTCCTATTTTATTGTGTATGTGATAACCTTAAAAGTAATTTCCTTCTACACACCTTAAGACTATATAATGCAACCTTCTTTCTACAACTTCTAAATTCTAATAATGGTGCTTTAATGTAACTAGATAATAACCCTAATCAAAGTTCAATTAATGAACCTATTTGTACCTAAGTTGCTTACCCTTACTGATTTGTAGATGAAGGATTACAAGGTGATTAGATTCACCTTATTGTTGCTTTGATATTGTATAGATTGATGGATTTTTTTGATTATTTAAAATAGTTATTTTATCTTCACTAATTTTCTTTATTCTGCATTGGATGAATTGATTAACCTTCAATATGACCTCTGCGACTCTAAAATTTTACAACTAGTATTGTTGATATAATTTTTGCCCTTTTGGAACATAATCTATCTTCTATAATGTGCCTTCTTATCTTTGAAAGGCAATCCCCAAATCTCTTGGATTTGTTGGGCTTCTTCTTTCTATGTTCTTCTTCAACCTCCTTGTCAAATTTTAACTTCAAATAGGGCCTTCTTCTCAAGATTATAATAGTCTTGAGGTATTCACGAATCTTCCTTATAATTTGGCAAACTATTTGCCAAATATTTCTCTTTTGGACTTGTTGTCAGATGGTGATAATTGTCCCAAATCCTCTGCTATCATGAGCTTCTCCTTGGATATGAATTTCTCCAATGAGTTATTGTAGGAATTCCTTTTATGGATTCAATGAACTCTATAATAAGGATCTCCAAGCCTTCTTATTTTTCCTTAAGACCTCTTCAATATCTTCTATCTTGTAGCTACTCTGGTCTTCTTGATGAGACCTTTTATTCAACCTTTTGCTATGGAAGTGTTGGTGATGGGATCACCTTTTTGGATCTCTATATTTTGCTACTTCTAAAATTAGGTATTGGGATTTGATCATCCTTATTCAATATTCCTTTTTCTATAAGTTCTTCAATAAGACTTTCTATGAGTCTATTCAACTTCTTTTGAAATAGATCTTCAATATGCTATTGCCAATAAGATATTTTCTTAGACATTTTCAACTTCACTA
The DNA here is from genome assembly GCA_028583015.1 of Wollemia nobilis. NCBI lineage: Eukaryota > Viridiplantae > Streptophyta > Pinopsida > Araucariales > Araucariaceae > Wollemia > Wollemia nobilis. The sequence continues at coordinate 796,734 of JAQPPZ010002765.1, forward strand.
GTTATTCTTGAAATTAGTGGTATGAGTTATGTGCTAAGTCCTAGTATTGAAAGTATTTTTGAAAGACTCTATCTAATATATAATTCATAGTCTTCAATGGATATCACCAATCTTCTATCTTCTATTTCTCATGTACTCTTCTCTAAAATATTTTTCTAGAATAAGGCTTCTATGGCCTTTTCTTCTGGATCAAGGCTTCTATGGCTTTTTCTTCTAGATAAAGGCTTCTATGGCCTTTTATTTTGGATCAAGGTTTCTATAGTATTTTTATTCTGCAATGTGTATTTCTATATTAGGACTTCCCTCAGGTTCCTGAAATCTTCTCTTTTACTTCAGGTTTTGGAAATGAGATCTTCTAACAAACAATCCTGAGATAATTATGTTTGCATGCAATGGTGCACAATGATGGATCTAGTTTGTAAAGACACAACGGGTTTAGAAAAATAGTATAAATAGTGGTCCTTATAACTTTCCTATCACTCAACTTGATAGAATGAATGTTGATCCCTAGTCTTCACAAGTTTTACTATAACTCTGTGGGAAGACTCTCACCAAATGCAATCACATAAATTTTGGAACTAAGATTTTCTTGTCTCCTCTCTTATAAATCTCCTTATTCCTATTTTCCTATCATAGATTTAATACCAATATTATATTTTTATGATATGGGAGTAAGAAATCACAAGATCTAAGCTATGCTAATATGAGCAATAATGGAGATTTGGTACAATTCTAAAATATGTTATAACTGGAAATGATAATAATATTACAATGCAATATAATGGAGGAAATGGACACTCTAGTAATTGATGCTTATATTACTACATTGTAATACATAACCAATATATATCTACTAGACTACTACTATAACTACTGCTATCTCACCTCTATATCTAACACAAACTATGAGGCCCTTTATATAGGAAGATGGATTCCTTGGCCAACACTCTATCTTGATGTACAAGTGGACACCTTGCACATTTACAACTTGCACATTGACACTTGTGCATTTATTACTTCTTCATCAAGCAACTACTTTACTTTACTCTCAAGTAACTTCCTACTCTAGTTATGTACCAAGGTTAGTACATTCACATGACCCAAATGATGTAATTTACTCTAAAAAATAAAAAATTGCATAAACATATCATTCATGTAAAAAACTATTAATGGGATATGACCTCCATAATTATAATTTGTTCATCATATGCTATGTGAATTTATGGACTATAATATCAAACCTTGTTATGATCATAGATGGTATACAGTGGATCTATTAAAGCCCATACTTTTTCTATTGTCTCGTTATTCGCTAGTTTTTCTTTATTTTTATTTTAATTTTGATTTGCTTCTTGATTATTTGAGTTTTTAAATTCTAAAATGCAAGCTTTATTTTTTCTTTGTGCTAAAAAAATAAATCCTAGACTATGTCAATATTATGCAAAGAAGGAACACTCTAATGACATACATATTTCTTGTGGATGTATGCTATTATTTATGAATCTTTTATTATCTTCTCTCTAGACCTTATTATGGGACTAATTCTAATGTTTTGTCTATAAAAAATCCATTTAGCTTGATATTATTTTCAACTAAAGAAATTTACATATGAAATGGGTGTTGGAATATGGAAATGGTAGAACAAAGACTATAAACATGGTGAACTAGGAATATTGAATAGAAGTTTTCCCAAACATATTCATTGTTGGTGGGAGGGAATGACCTTTGATTAGCAACATGTAAGACCATGATAATAACATACATCACTATATCAATGATGTCAAATAGGTAGATATACAAAGATCAATATTAAAAACATATTCATAACCTCCCCATATATTTCTAGGGTACACACACATATAATCAGTCTATGGTGGATGTATAGTGAGCTTTCAAGTGCACTTTTTCTACTCTTGTTAACATTATAATTACATATATTAAGAATACACAGAAGTAAATTTATTAATATTTCCTTCCATAATCTATACTATGATATAGTTTGGTTGATCCATATAACCTTATCAATTTAGTATTGATCATTCTAAATACCATTTATTTGTATTTGTGAGTGCACTTCAAGTTTCTACAACCTCAACAATTTTGTTCATTTAATAGATGTTATGTTTATGTAAACTATAAGATACTTAATTAAAGATAAATATTTTCATGTCACCTAGATGCATAAGATAAATATTTTATTTTGTAACCATACTACTTTATGTTTTCACAACTTCAACTCTATAAACATTGAAAATAGATCAAAATGATATTTTCATACTAGTTTTTTATTTTCAAAGCAGATTTATGGGTATCTAAGGTAAATTATTTTATTTGTAATGATTAAGTATTTTACTCTACTCAATGTATTCAATTATATAAACCAATTTTAGATATTAATATCTAACATTTCTCTCTAGATGTTTGTCAAGAAATAAAAATACCATATTCACATAAGGACTAGAACGATTATGTATAATAGATATGGGTATCCATACCTTCGGATTTTGTGCCTAGGAGACTTAGTTGAGATGCATATTTACCTTAGGTATGGACCATGACTAAATCAAATGCAACCATAATTATCAACAAGTAATTTTATTTAAGTCAATTATTTTCTTGGGAAGTTAGTAAAGTAAGATTTCACCACTAGAGACTACTACATACTAGTTACTTACCATAAGGATCATAAATATTATACATCATAATTGTAAACTAATATATATTTAAAAATATAATAAATGCTAGGCATTAATATAAAATATACACAATTAAATGAATGAATGCTAATCCATCATACTTTGATAGGAATTAAACTATCATGTGGATCTTTTTTGTTAGAAGCCTATTTGATATATACCTAAATAAATATGGATATATATCAAGGTACCAAAATGAACCTATTATTCTAAAATATGATCTATTTAGACAAAAAATTTACTTCAAGAAAATAAGATAAGTTATTTAAGTTCTCCATAAATATTAGAAGGATGGATTTTTCTCTAGGAAATTACAATAATTAGTTTTAATTATATAAGGGATGGAGTCATAAATTTATATGATACAAAAGTACATAGATGAAATTTTAGTGATTTATCAGTTAACCTTAAACATCTAAAGGAAACCATTTAGGCATTATCTAAATTATACAAACTCGATAAAATTCACAACCTTGAGAGTTGTTTAATAGGTCTAAATACAAAATATATTTTTTTTGTAGGACAATCACTAAGGAGTTAAAGTGGTAGTTTCAAGGGTGGATTAGAAAATATGTTAGAGAATAGGAAATAGTCTAGTGGTGCCAATGGTTAGAGAATATGCATCTATGACCTACTTGGATTAAATTTTAGACATAATTATTCACCTATTTTAGACCCAATGAGTATGAAGATTTCACTAGTCCTCACTAAGTTAATATAGATGACATTTATCCATGGTTATCAGATAATTTCAAATATTATCAAATCACACTAGGAGATTGAGTGTCGAGTCTTTTCAAAGTTGTTTCATTAGTGTATTAAAGGAATATATCTATGTTAAAGTAAAAATATTCAAGTTGGACAACATGATGGTAGTTGTAGGATTGACTAGGCTTGCTAAAGATAAATTTACAACACAAAGGCATACTTTTAAACCTCCACAATCTCAAACCCTATTTCCATATTAAACATCATCAAAATAAAGAAACAAACCACCCTAGGTTAAACATCTCACCCATGAAGAAATGGAGGCACATAGGGCATAGGGACTATGTTACAACTATGATAATAAATATTATTTGGGCCACAAGTGTATACAATTGAAACTCTATTTACTTGATGTGGACAATGTTGGACATTTTGAGTAGTTGAGTTGTCATTGATGTCAAGAGTTAGTTTCAGTGAGCAGTGCAAGAAGAAGTGGTTCCGCAATCAGTGCAAAAGGAAAGTCCGCTTCCAGTTGGTCAGATCCGGTTCCAGGTGGTCAGATGAGGTTCAAAGAGCAATGAAGAGGCCCAAGAAAAATAATATTATAATATTTTATTATAATATTAAAAGGGGAGATTTAAATTAATTATAAATTAATTAAAATAATTTCATTATAAATTAATTTATTAATTAATTTAATTAACTTCTAAAGTTATTAAGTTAATTATAAATTAATTATAAAATTAATTTATATTAATTAAATAACCCTAAGGTTGGGTTATAAAGGTTAATTATTAATTCAAATTCGAAATTTGAATGTGGCACCGATGTTCCTAAGGCATTGGCCTTCGTGTATAAAAGGGGGGCAAGAACCTTTGTCTTAAGTCTAATGCATTATCGATTAATCAAGCTCCAAAGATTCGTGCACAAGGAAGAGACAAAGGATTTCATGTGTTTTGAAAGTATTCGTGGTAGAAGATAAAACAAATAGGAGCAGGGCTCCTTTTTCTCTGCACAACGTTGTGTAGCGTAGTTGGCGATAGTGGGTGGCACTAAGAAGTTCGGTAGGCGAGGAGAGTAGGGTTCGAAACCTGTCGAGTTGGTTTTGCAAGGGAGAAGAGTGTGTTTTGTTTTGCACCATGCCGATCGAAAAAGGACAAAGGGAAGGCTTGAGCCTTCCCCTTCGTGTGGAGGCTCGTAGCCCACGTGGTGGGCTAGCGCCTCGATAAGGCGCTTGGTTGGGAGTGGTCTCGCATTCGAAACCCATCGAGGCCTTTTGCTTGAGATAAAAGGTATGCGCTAATGTTTGCCAAGGTTGCATGAAATATTTTGGATTTGCTAAGGTTGGATGAAAAATAAATATTTTTGGAGGTTTATAATTTTTTTTTTTAAATTGGTTATTGAGTATTTGAGGGAGATAAAAGGGTAGGCAGTATTATTTTTGAGGGTTTGATTTTTGGAGGTTGTTAATTAAATATTGGAGATTATAAGGAGTAATTGAGTAATTATTTTTTATGTATGTTTTGATGATTGCTAATTTCAAAGGAGTAATAAGGTGTATTTGAGTTTGATTATTTTTGTAATTGAGAAATATTTTTGAGAGAGTGTTAGTGTGATATTTTGTCATCTAACCTTTGAAATTGGCAAAGAAGAAGATTGTGTTTGAAATAGGTTTTTGAGGTCTACTCTTCATAAAACAAAAGGTATGGGCACATCTTCCTTGTGAGTGATTGTTGGATGTTGTGAATGCTAAGTTGGAGAGAAAAGGGTTGTTTGATAAGCATTGTTGAGTTTGATTGTTAAAGGTTTTTCTGAGTGAAAGTTGATAATAAGAAACCTTGTTTGATAAGCATTGTTGAGTTTGATTGTTAAAGGTTTTTCTGAGTGAAAGTTGATGATAAAAACCTTGTTTGATAAGCATTGTTGGAAACATTGAGTAAAGCTTTCATATGCTTGAACTAGGGTTTGTAAAAGAACATGAGTATCATTGTTATGTGAAGTTGAGAACTATCTTGAACTAGGGTTTGTGAAAGATCATGAGTATCATTGTTATGTGAGATTGTTTGATAAGCATTGTTGGAAATAATTGAGTGAGTGTTCATATGCTTGGACTAGGGTTTGTGAGCAAGGAGTATTTCATTGAGTGATTGATTGAGTGGAGTTGGTTGAGCCTAGTCAAGTGGAAGTGTTGAAGTGATAGTTCTAGTTCTATGAAACAAATTGTTCCATATTCTAAATTGATTTGAGAAAGAGGTTGAGTGTTTGTGAGTGTGAAACATATTGAGTCTCTAACAATTCTCTATATGTTTTTGTGATAAAAAGAGATATTGAAAGTGATTGAGCATTGTGGTGAGTGTGAAGCATATTGAGTCTCTAACAATTCTCTATATGTTTATGTGAGATTGGACAAGTTCTAGTGAGGACTTGTTGAGCAGATTTGAGACAAGTCTTGGTGAAGACTTGTTGAGCAGATTTGAGACAAGTTCTAGAGAGGACTTGTGGACAGATTGGTGTGAGATTTTGTGGAAGCTTACAATACATATTGGGTAAGTCTAGTGAGGACTTGTTGAGAAGTTTGGACAAGTTCTAGTGAGGACTTGTGAATATGTTAGTGTGAGCTTTTGTGGAAGATTACAAGGTAGATTTGAGATAAGTCTTTGAGAAGACTTGTGAGTAGATTTGGTTGATTGATTTTTTCAAACCTTGAGTTAAGGTTTGGGGTAGATCTAGTAGAGTTGATTTGTAATTAAGTCAAGCTTTGTGTTAAGGCTTGAGGATAGAGATTGAGGATAGATTTGTGCTAGATCGAAGGATTGTGTTTAGTATAGATTTGAGGATAGATTTTGGTGTATATTTGAGGATAGGTTTGTGCCAGACAAGAGATAGATTGAGCATATTTGTGCTAGATCGAAGGACTATGTTTAGTATAGATTTGAGATAGAGCTGAGAGCAAGATTTGGAGGTGATAGAGTATAGAGGATGATAGTCTCTAGTGGATAGAGATCCATTAGCTAGGGTAGTGAGGATAGGTCTTCTGAGTGAGGATAAGAGTCTTCAATGGATAGAGATCCATTAGCCAGTGTAGTGGAGGCAATAGTTCTTCTAGAAGATCACTAGCCAGAGCAGAGGATATTGGTGTCTCCTATGGATAGAGATCCATGAACTTGATTAGGGGATTGGTGTCTCCTTTGGATAGAGGTCCATAAACATTGTAATAGGGAAAGGTTTCCCAAGATATTTGTTGAGAAAATTTTAGTGAAATATTTTCTCCGTGGAGTAGCCCACATTGGGTGAACCACGTTAAATTGGTGTCTCTATTGTGTGTGGTGATTTATGCATTGCTTTGATTACTATTGTTGATATTGCTATTGATACATTGCATAATATTGATTGGGAAAGGAAAAGTAAAAAGTGGTCTTATATTGTTCACCCCCTCTCAGTATAAGCTTGTGTTCTTCAATTGGTATCAGAGTGGGTTCCTTCGAAAGAGTTTAACAGCTTGAAGGAAAATCTTACAAGAACACAATGGATTCTAAGAGTGGATCCTCAGATAATTCAGCACTAGTATTTTATGGAAGTGATTATGTATTTTGGAGTATGAGAATGAAGATTCACCTGATGGCACTTGGCAATGAAATATGGGAAGCAGTTGAAAATGGATACACACCACCAGCTACTCCACCTATAGATAAATATGGTAAGCTTCTACATCATTACAATTCAAAAGCAATGAATGCAATTTTGAAAGGTTTGCATAGAACAGAGTTCATAAAGGTTATGCATTGCAAATCAACAAAAGGAATTTGGGATAAGTTGCAAAGCATATATGAAGGAGATAAAAATGTCAAAAGGGTAAAGTTACGAAATCTCAAGGGACAATTTGAAGAATTAAGAATGAAGGATGAGGAAAACATTAGTGCTTATCTACTTCATGTAGATGAGGTTGTTAACTCCATGGAAGGACTTGGACTTGAGGTTCAAGAATCTGATGTTTGTGATAAGATCTTAAGATCTCTCCCAAAAAGGTTTAGTGAAAATATTTTTGCTATAGAGGAATCAAAATATGGTGATATCTTGACAAGGGATGAACTACTTGGCATTCTTACAACTTTTGAGATGAGAACAAAAGAGGAACCTAACCTCCGAAAAGAAGCAACCTTCAAGGCTACTAAAAAGACAAAGGGTAAGAAGTCAGATTTAAGCAATGAGTCATCCAGTGATGAAGAAGCAAATTATGGTAGAAGGAACAAGGATCCAAGAAGATTTAAAGATGTGAAATCTATTAGATGTTTCAATTATGGAAAGTATGGTCACTATGCAACTGATTTTCAAGAAGCTAGAAATAGCAATGATGAAGAAAAATAGGATCATAAGAATAGGGAATCAAAAAAATACAGGTACCAAAAGAAAGGTAAGGATGGACAAGGCAAGCAAGGAAAGAAGTTCTTTCAAAGATAGAAGAGGAGTTACTATGCAGACAAGGCAAGTAAGTACTCAAGTGATAGTGATAATAGTTCCTCAGATAATGATAAATATGAAGTTCTATTTCTGGAAAAAGAAAAAGAAGTGGTTAGGAAAAGGTCACCAATAATTCTCAAGTGTTTTAGATGTGGTAACTTTGGTCATCTTGAAGATAGTTGTACAAAGAGTGGTTTCAGTTTCAGTGATGATGAATATGAAGATACACTTGAAGGACCAGAAGAGAATATTCTAATAGCATTAGAAGAAGAAGGAGGTGATCCTATAGAAGACAAGTCAGAAAATAATGAAGATGTTTTCAAAGGTAAACAAATAGAGGAAGAATCAGAAACAAGAGGAGTTGATCTTGAAGGTGAACTTATTCATGCCCTTGATGCATTAAAGAAGGTAAGAAAGCAAAACTCCCAACTTAAGCTTCAGTTTCAAGAATGTGATGAAGAGAAAGGAAAGCTTATAGAGGATCTAAATAAGTCAATTGCTAAGACAAGGAAGTTTAAAGATAAGTTAGAAGAAAAGGTCTTAGAATGTGAAAAGTTAGAGCATGAAGTGGCTCTACTAAGGGAAGAAATAAAAGAGTCTAAGGATAGGTTACACAGGTTTGGAAAGAGCTCAAATATTGTAGATAAGATGATCAAGGTACAAATATGGTCAACAAACAAAATAGGTCTTGGTTTTGAATAGGTACAAAAGAAACAAAGAGAGGAGTCAACCTCAAGTTATGAAGAAGAAGAAAATTTAGAAGAAGACAATGTAAGAGAGAGTGAGACTTCTGAGGATGAGTTGGACAACAAAAATTTCAACAAGGAAAGGAACAATGCACAAAAGAGGAACATATGGAATAGGAACCAACACAGGGTAAAAGAGACTAAGAGACCAATGAGGTCAAGGCAAGGTAATTTCAATGGATGATGCTTTTCATGTCACAGGTTTGGGCACAAAGCTTCTCAGTGTAGGACACATGAAAGATAGGAATATGGGAACTTTAGAAATAGACAACTATTTCAAGGGTATTGCTACTCTTGTAATCAGTTTGGTCACAAGGCAATGAATTGCAGGGTTCATGATAGGAATAGATATGGCTTCACTAGGAGAAATCCCAAGATATTTGCACATCCAAGGAATAACAATATTAAGTGTTATAAGTGCAATAATGATGGACATACAACAAAGTGGTGTAGAGCAAAAATTCTAGATACAAGTAGGAACATGATCGGAGGAATCAGAAGGATCAGATGAGAAGGAAAGTGGACAAAGGTAAATATCAGTGATTTTTGGGAGTAGAAATACTCCCACCATAGAATTAACCACCTCAAGAGGAGGTGGGGGAGGGGCTAAGCTAAGAGTCTCATTCTTAGCCCCGAGCCCCAAAGGTGACCCTTTGCCATTGATGTCAAAGGGGGAGAGATTTGAGTAAGGGGGGAGATTTGATTTAAAGGGAGAGCATTGAGTCAAGGGGAGCAGTTTCCCAGGGGGAGTAGAATAGAAAAAGGTTAAGGAAATTGTAAAAGGTAATTGGGTTGCCATCAATGACAAAGGGGGAGATTGTTGGACATTTTGAGTAGTTGAGTTGTCATTGATGTCAAGAGTCAGTTTCAGTGAGCAGTGCAAGAAGAAGCGGTTCCGCAATCAGTGCAAAAGGAAAGTTCGCTTCTAGTTGGTCAGATCCAGTTCCAGGTGGTCAGATGAGGTTCAAAGAGCAATGAAGAGGCCCAAGAAAAATAATATTATAATATTAAAAGGGGAGATTTAAATTAATTATAAATTAATTAAAATAATTTCATTATAAATTAATTTATTAATTAATTTAATTAACTTCTAAAGTTATTAAGTTAATTATAAATTAATTATAATTTAATTATAAAATTAATTTATATTAATTAAATAACCCTAAGGTTGGGTTATAAAGGTTAATTATTAATTCGAATTCGAAATTCGAATGTGGCATCGATGTTCCTAAGGCATTGGCCTTCATGTATAAAAGGGGGGCAAGAACCTTTGTCTTAAGTCTATGCATTATCGATTAATCAAGCTCCAAATATTCATGCGCAAGGAAGAGACAAAGGATTTCATGTGTTTTGAAAGTATTCAATGGTAGAAGATAAAACAAATAGGAGTGAGGCTCCTTTTTCTCCGCACAACATTGTGTAGCGTAGTTGGCGACAGTGGGTGGCACTAAGAAGTTTGGTAGGTGAGGAGAGCAGGGTTTGAAACCCGTCGAGTTGGTTTTGCAAGGGAGAAGAGTGTGTTTTGTTTTATGCCATACCGATCAAAAAAGGACAAAGGGAAGGCTTGAGCCTTCCCCTTCATGTGGAGGCTCGTAGCCCACGTGGTGGGCTAGCACCTCGATAAGGCGCTCGGTTGGGAGTGGTCTCGCGTTCGAAACCCATCGAGGCCTTTTGCTTGAGATAAAAGGTATGCGCTAATGTTTGCCAAGGTTGCATGAAATATTTTGGATTTGCTAAGGTTGGATGAAAAATAAATATTTTTGGAGGTTTATAAAGTTTTTTTTTAAATTGGTTATTGAGTATTTGAGGGAGATAAAAGGGTAGGCAGTATTATTTTTGAGGGTTTGATTTTTGGAGGTTGTTAATTAAATATTGGAGATTATAAGGAGTAATTGAGTAATTATTTTTTATGTATATGTTTTGATGATTGCTAATTTCAAAGAAGGAGTAATAAGGTGTATTTGAGTTTGATTATTTTTGTAATTGAGAAATATTTTTGAGAGAGTGTTAGTGTGATATTTTGTCATCTAACCTTTGAAATTGGAAAAGAAGAAGATTGTGTTTGAAGCAGGTTTTTGAGGTCTACTCTTCATCAAACAAAAGGTATGGGCACATCTTCCTTGTGAGTGATTGTTGGATGTTGTGAATGCTAAGTTGGAGAGAAAAGGGTTGTTTGATAAGCATTGTTGAGTTTGATTGTTAAATTTTTTAAAAAAGTTGATAATAAAAACCTTGTTTGATAAGCATTGTTGAGTTTGATTATTAAAGGTTTTTCTGAGTGAAATTTGATGACAAAAACCTTGTTTGATAAGCATTGTTGGAAACATTGAGTAAAGCTTTCATATGCTTGAACTAGGGTTTGTAAAAGAACATGAGTATCATTGTTATGTGAAGTTGAGAACTATCTTGAACTAGGGTTTGTGAAAGATCATGAGTATCATTGTTATGTGAGATTGTTTGATAAGCATTGTTGGAAATAATTGAGTGAGTGTTCATATGCTTGGACTAGGGTTTGTGAGCAAGGAGTATTTCATTGAGTGATTGATTGAGTGGAGTTGGTTGAGCCTAGTCAAGTGGAAGTGTTGAAGTGATAGTTCTAGTTATATGAAACAAATTGTTCCATATTCTGAATTGATTTGAGAAAGAGGTTGAGTGTTTGTGAGTGTGAAACATATTGAGTCTCTAACAATTCTCTATATGTTTCTATGATAAAAAGAGAGATTGAAAGTGATTGAGCATTGTGGTGAGTGTGAAGCATATTGAGTCTCTAACAATTCTCTATATGTTTCTATGAGATTGAACAAGTTCTAGTGAGGATTTGTTGAACAAATTTGAGACAAGTTCTAGAGAGGACTTGTGGATAGATTGGTGTGAGATTTTGTGGAAGCTTACAATACATATTGGGCAAGTCTAGTGAGGACTTGTTGAGTAGTTTGGACAAGTTCTAGTGAGGACTTGTTGAGCAGATTGAACAAGTTCTAGAGAGGACTTGTGAATAGATGAGTGTGAGATTTTGTGGAAGCTTACAAGGTAGATTTGAGATAAGTCTTTGAGAAGACTTGTGAGCAGAGTTGGTTGATTGATTTGTTCAAACCTTGGGTTAAGGTTTGGGGAAGATCTAGCAGAGTTGATTTGTAATTAAGTCAAGATTTGTGTTAAGGCTTGAGGATAGATATTGAGGATATATTTATGCTAGACCGAAGGACTATGTTTAGTGCAGATTTGAGGATAGAGTTTGGTGAAGATTTGAGGATAGGTTTGTGCTAGATCAGAGACAGATATTGAGTAGATTTGTGCTAGACTGAAGGACTATGTTTAGTACAGATTTGAGATAGATATGAGAGTAATATTTGGAGGTGATAGAGTATAGAGGATGATAGTCTCTAGTGGATAGAGATCCATTAGCTAGGGTAGTGAGGATAGGTCTTCTGAGTGAGGACAAGAGTCTTAAGTGGATAGAGATCCATTAGCCAGTGTAGTGGAGGCAATAGTTCTTCTAGAATATCACCAACCAGAGTAGAGGATATTGGTGTCTCCTATGGATAGAGATCCATGAACTTGATTAGGGGATTGGTGTCTCCTTTGGATAGAGGTCCATAAACATTGTAATAGGGAAAGGTTTCCCAAGAGATTTGTTGAGAAAATTTTAGTGAAATATTTTCTCCGTGGAGTAGCCCACATTGGGTGAACCACGTTAAATTGGTGTCTCTATTGTGTGTGGTGATTTGTGCATTGCTTTGATTACTATTGTTGATATTGCTATTGATACATTGCATAATATTTATTGGGAAAGAAAAGTAAAAAGTGGTCTTATATTGTTCACCCCCCTCTCAGTATAAGCTTGTGTTCTTCGGATAAACCTTTCACTAGGGAACAACATGATGAAGGGGAGGACCATAAAGAGAAAAATAAACCTAAAGAGTCCAAACTAATAGAGGACCACCTACCTAAAATTTAGTACATGCATTAGTTGATATTTCTTCTCTCTAGATCATAAAAGTTGTAGGGCATTTCAAAGGCCAACTACTTATCATATTCATTGATTCTACTAGTACCCATAATTTTATTGATCCTATGGTAGTTGAGCAAGAAAACTATTACATATATTCTTGCAAATAATTTGAATTCAAGGTTGCCAATGAGGGTACTCTACCACACAAAGAAAAATATAGAAATATAATGGTGACAATGGGGGACTACAACATCAACATAAAAATGGTTGCTCTTACTTTTAGGTTTTGTAACATTGTGTTGGGAACTTAATGGTTTATACCTAGGTTTGATAGCATGGGGTATTTTTTATCTATAGACACAATTCATTAAACATGGTAAGCAATACACTCTCCACGGCATGCCCATGGGTCCCACCCAACTCATCAAGTCACATTAAATGGAAAAAAAATTAAAAAATTCTTTTAAGGGGTGGTGGCACAATTATTTGTACTATAGGCCCTGAATACCAATGATATAGTTCAATCAATTGAATTACACAAAATTATGAATATATATGCACTCGTATTTATAGAACCATAAGGGTTACTACCATGATGCTCCCATGACCATGCCATTGACATTGTCTCAAGAAGGTTACTAAACATTTGTCCCTATTAGTATCCATATATGCATAAGATTAAAATTTAGAAGATGTTACAATAGCTAGTAAAAATAGGGGTCTTGTAATTGAAAGTTAGCCCATATTCTTCCCCATAACTTTTGGTTCATAAGAAAAATATGTCTTCACAATTATGTGTGGATTTTGGAGAACTCAACATAATTTTTATAAAGAAATTTTTTTCATTCCTATCATTTATGAGTTCCTAGATGAAATCCATGGTGTTTTCTTCTTCTTAGAGTTGGATCTTTGTTTAAGTTATCATCATACCAGATTATAGGAAGAAGATATTTCAAAGATAACATTCTACACTCATGAAGTCAATTATGAATTTCTTATCATTCCATTCAGTATTACAAATGCACCATCCACCTTTTAGAGTGTCACGAATGCAATATTTTTACCATGTAAATTTATTTTGGTCCTTTTTGATAATATTCTTGTTTATAGTTGTAAATAGGAAAAATATTTACAATATTTAGATCAAACACTCTAACTTTTGATTGATAATCAATTGTGTGTTAAATGATGCAATTGATCTTTGGGATGTATGAAGTGGAATACCTAGGCCATATAGTTTCAAGTGAAGGGATTAAGGTGGATCCTAAAAATATTACTTCTATACACGAATTACCCAAACCACATACTATCAAAAGTATTTAGGTTTCTTAGATCTCACTAGCTATTATAAAAAAAAATTCTATGATTATGGAAATATTACATCCTCTTTGATAGTTATGTTGTATAAGAACTCATTTCTATGGTTAGAACCCATCGATCATGTATTTTTATGACTCAAAAAAGCTATGCTCTCTATTTCCATGTTAGCTATGCCTAATTTCTCCAAGTCATTTGTGGTTGAAAGTGATGCCTCTAGAAGTGGAATTGGTATAGCACTTGTGCAAAAAGGTAAGGCATTGACCTTCACTGGTAAGGTCTTTAAAGGCAAAATATTAGGAAATCAACTAATGAGAAGGACATGATGGTGATCTTACATGTTGTCAGCCAATGGAGGCCTTATCTTATTGGGTGAAATTTTTCCATCCAAATAGACTAGTATAGACTTAAGTGATTTCTTGAGCAATGTGTATATTTGCTCAAATAACAAAAATGGGTTACCAAAATACTAGCGTGTGACTATGAAATCACTCATAAGAAGATCAAGAAAAATATTTTTATTGATGCACTATCCCACCAATATGAGGATCAGGTATATTATATGCCATCTCTACCCCACTTCCCCAATCGAACCACTAGCTTCCAGGATAAATAACCTAAGATTCCACATTGCAATTATTAATTTAGTAACTTCAAACTAATCTTGAATCTTACCTAAGAAATATATATGATGGACAATATCTATGATACTAAGAAAACCTTGTTATCCTTAAAAAATTTCCACTCCATGATTTCATACAATATGAAATGCATGCTAAATACATATTTTTCTAAGCAAGGATGAAAAAGGACATCAAAAAAGTTATTTTAAAATGTGACGCTTGTCACCACATTAAGGGTAAAACTATTGACACATCGGGCATAATCCATACCCTTCCAATTCTAGAGATCATTTGGATAGATATTTCTATGAATTTTATTAAAGGAAACCCAAATTATGGAGGTGAACCATTCATTTTCATGATGGCAGATCATCTCTCTAAGTATGCTAATTTTATCCTCTAGTCCACCCTTACAAGGACTCAATTATCACCCAAATATTCATTGATTCTATTTTTTACCTTCATGGTATACCCCAATAAATAATATCCAATGATGAATTCACATTTAATTGTCATTTTTGGCAAGAACTATCCAAGCTATCTGGCATGTAACTTAATATGAGCTCGACATACCATCCATAGATCAATGGGAACAATAAAATTGTTGTCAAGTGCTTGGAAATTTATCTGCATTGCTTTGCATCTAAGAAACTATCTCATTTGATCAAATGGATTCCTTTGGTTGAGTGGTGGTATAATACTTCCTATCACTCCACTAAGATGAAATGATATGAACTAATTGATGGGAATCATCCACCATTATATTTTTTATACATTCTAGTTAGTTCTAAGGTTCAAGCAATGGATTCCACTCTCATGGAGAGTGTACAACTACTCCAACATCTCAAAGATAATTTGGCCATGTCATAGAACTATATGCAACAAAAAGTAGATAAATGTATTTTTAAATGTATTTTATAAATCAAGGACATGGATTTCCTATGCCTATAGCCCTATAAACAATCATCATTGAAACTCTATGGTAGTTAGAAGATAGTACCAAATTTATATGAACCATATAAATTGTTCTAGCAGGTTTCCCTATGGCTTACAAGACATAATTACTTCCTTCTTCCATGACACATCCAATTTTCCATATCTCATATTTTAATAAGGTCCTTGGAAACCATTTACAGGTTAATTCCATACTATCCTAGTTGGATGAGAAAGGCTCTTTCATCTTAGTACCCAAAATTATTATGAACTAACATACATGCACACTTTGCAAACACACTCTCACCAATATTTTAGTAAATTTGTATGGATTGTATTGATAAGATGCCATCTTGGAGCCACTCCATAAACTACAACAATAGTTTCATAACCTCAAGCTTTGAGGATAAATATTCTTGAAGGGGGAGGGCATATTAGGACCCTATCTTGACAACCATTGTTATGTCCTTATCTAGAGTTGGTGTATATTTGACCTTGAGGATATGGTTTTTATGGGACCATTATATTATAACAATTACTTTTATCATAAGTAGGAGTTAGTATCTTGGGTTCCCTATTTCATGTGGTCTAGTCCTTGAGCATTAGGGTTGGGATAAATAAAATTCTAGTCAAGAAAATGATTTTGGATTAGAATATATCTCATATTATTTATATTGAATCACAAATCTATTTCCTAGGAGGTTTCTACCTCAAAGAGGTCTACAATATATATTTTACTTGATTAATATAATTTTATTATATTTCCATCTAGTTTTTTTCATGAGCACTTCTATTATTTTTATTTTCATGGTCATTTAGTTTATACACATTTCCATTAGTTCATGTGTTTGTATTATGGTTACGCTTATTTTTATATGAGGGTTCTTAACACATACTTAAAAATAAGTTAGTTCAACATGTGAGTAGGAAACAAGAAACATAATCAAGGAGCAAAAGGTAAAGTGTAAACAATGAGAGAAAGCCAATTACTCTTGTTCCAAATCTTAGGAGAAACTTAAAAACTAAAGTATTATTGTAATGAAAATCTAGGTAACTTGATAAGAAAGTCATTTTTGAAATTCCTTATTGAAAGTAAGGATGCCCTAGTTGGAAGTATGGATTTGTTATTTAGAGATAAGAGGAGGATCACATCTATGAAAAACCCTATCATGGTAGTAGATACTACATAAATTATGATTATCAGCAATTAGAGGATTAGTATGTAAGTTCCATGGATATTGGTTAGTTTTTTTTTAGATTCAAAATTAGATTAAATCAAAGTGGGTATTGAATTCAAACTACTCCATGATTTTTATTTTGAAATGATTTTTCTCATTATCTCTTCTAGATCAAAAATAAGGAATAAAATAACAAACAAAGGCCCTTGGTTTAGGGGCAAAGAATAATTGTATTTAAGACCATGTAATGATAATTTTTCTTAGTATATAGAGACTATTAAAAGGCTTTCAATGTAAATTAGGCAATTTATTATTCCTTATCAACTCAATAGTAAGGATTTTTTGAAGAATATTGTAAATACTCTAGGTGAGTTCGTCCAAGAGGGAGCAACTCCTAAGGAGAGAAAGCATGTTGTGTATACTAGAATATGTATTTCCAAGGATGTTTCAAAACCTTCCACAATCCATTAGGATTATATATAAACCAAGAGAATGGGATAAAAAAGTGGAATATGATAAATTGCATTCCAATATCACAAATATCATGAAACCAAACACATGGTAAGATATTGCAAAGTGAAAATGATGGCGAAAGATATGGAAATTTTGGGGCATGTGGCAAACTTCAATATGAAGCAAGGAGATAAAATCATAGAAGAAGCTAGGTCAAGTCAAGGATTTTCCAATCCTAATAAAGTGGTAAGAAAATCCCCTCTGGGTTATCAAATGGAGAAGGACATTATAGTCCACTCAAATCAACCATTAAAAGAAAATATGATACAAGGGATGAAGAAGTACAATTTACAAGTTCAAATACAAAATGAGTCAAAGGTGTGAAGGAATATGAAGAGGAAAAATTAAAGCAAAGGAATATGGGGAGGCAAATTTAAAATTGAATGAGATGAACAAGTGATGAGGCCTGGAAATGCCTCAATCATAACATGTTTTGTACACTAAAAATGCCTATAAACTCTTATGTTTTATCTGATATGTTAGTTAAGTTGATTCAATATGCTGTATATTAACCATTTTGCATGATCAATGTATTTGAAATATTATATGCTGATTTTACAGCTTTTTGCATAGTTTTGTGTTCTTTTTGCTATGATTTGCTACAATGGGATATGCTTAGAATAATAGCAGCATTTCACTAATATTGTTTTGATTTGACAAAAGAATTTACTTCACCTAATCTGGAAATAGTGCAAACAAATTGTTGCTGTGCAGCAAAAACTGGTCTTTCCCATATAAATTCCAGCCAATTGTCCATAAATAGCAAGGCATGGAATTCACATGAGGAAAGGGATGAAGAACATTAGAATTTGATCTTAGGAGATAACCCACCTGAGAGATGCAGAAGAAATCACTGGAAAATCATACATTTGTTCATTCCGAAGTATCTTCGAAATGAACAGATATCTTCGGAATGAAGGAACACATCTTCGAAATGAGCGAATCTTCGGAATGAAGAATGCAGCGTCTTCGGAATGAGCGGATCTTCGAAATGAAGCATACAATATCTTCAGAATGAGCAATCTTTGGAATGAGAATGCAGTATCTTCGGAATGAGCGATCTTCAGAATGAAAACTACATTGTCTTCGGAATGAAGCCACTTATCTTCGAAATGAAGAACAAAATGTGTTTTTCACCTTTTGATCGATTTTTGAAGCCGAAAAAAGGGAAATAAAGGTTGGAAAAAGTAAAGATAAATATCTTCCATCTGTCTTTGCCGTCATTGCCGACCAAAGCCATCATTAAGGGAAAGATCAGGTTTTAGTCCTCTTCTAGGATAAAACCAGAATTTGTTGCAGCATTGTAGGATTAGATATTTTGAGATATTCTTTGTTTGTAATCATATCATAGAATAGCTATAAATATTGCTCCCATTCAGGTTGAGCCTAGAGAGAGAGATAGAAAATGAGGTAGAAAATAGAGTAAGGAAGCTAGCAGAAAATACAAAGTATAACTAGAAATTGACTGTTACAGTCCTGTAACAGTTTTTCAGCAGAATTCTTGTAATCATGTCTTTGATCAATAAAGTGCACCAGTTCTATTTAAAATTACTTGTAAATGAGTGTGATTAAGATTTATAAAAATAGAGAGACTTACACCTTCTTTTGGACAAAGAGGCTGGCCACTTCCAGACCTAGGAGGAGGACTAACAAAGCAGGTTTTTATTCTGATTTTGCTGCAGCAGAATGAGTTGTAAAACTTGTTATTTCAATTGCTTGTAAATAGTTGACAATATTTGCAGTATTAAGTTTATTTATGCTTAGATTAATCTTGTGCTTAAATTTTTAGTTGCAATCTTACTTTCAGCAAAGTTTCCACTTTATTTTCAGATTGTTATTTCTAGAATTTACTATTTTTTAGCAATTTCCTGCATTTTATGTTTTGCTGTCAAAATCTAAATAGAAGATTGACAACCTTCTGTTACAGAACTTTGATAGTTTTTATTTCCACATTAGATCTAAACTTTCATTACTGCAAAAGTAATTAGATTTCCTTTATGCAATTAGGATTAGACTTTCAATTCTGCAACTGTTAATTCTGCAATATAATTAGGTCTCATTTCAACAATTATAATTATGACTTAATTTTTGTAGTTAATGATTAGTTTCCAATTCTGCAACTTAGATTAAGATTTAATTTATGCAATTTAGAGATAGGAATGTTCCAAAACCCCCCACACAACCGATTCCACCAATAAGACTTGTTGCCCTAGATTGACCTAAGTTATAGCTATTTCACTTCTTCTCCCACAGATAGCCTTGTACACTGCCCTGGATTGATAGATTCATTGAGAATTAATGATGGTATAACGACTATGCATCATTTTGGCACCGTTGCCAAGGAATAGTGTTGTCAGAAGAAAACAAATAGTCCAAAAGCTGTAATCAGACTAAACTGTGAACATTCAGGTTAAAATCTGAATATAACAACAGAGTAAGATAACAACTATTGACTTAATTTATGTCATTTAGGAGTAAACATGAATGAGTAAGTCTAGGGAGACCCCAAAGGATCCTTGGCTTGTCCCATTAAGGAGATCTTCATGCCTAAGGGGTGAATCACCTGTGTTTGAACTACCTAAAATATTGAAAGAAAAATCACCAGTCTCACCATCAGTAGAACATTTTGAGAAAGGAAAATCACCAATTTTATCAACATAATATCTTAAGGAAGATAATTCATCAGACTCATCAACAGAAAAGCTTGGACCTCTTGAGAGAACAATTTGGAAAGCTTTAACTTCTCATAGGAAACAAGAAACTATGGCAGAAGGAGGCAATGCAGATGGCCAACATGGCTATGTTCATAATGACGGGGATGATCAGGATATACTCAAACCGTCCAGAATATTTGAATATCCTATTCATCTGAATCCAACACAAAACTCTCCCATGAATACCATTTCACCTTCAATACTTCCAACCTTCCGAGGTGTTGTATCTGAAGATCCTGACCAATTTTTGTTCGAATTCAAGGTAGTGTGTCAGACCTGTGATTATATAAATGACAATAAAAAACTTAAGGTTTTTCCCTCAACTCTCAAGGATTCAACATTACGCTGGTTCATGAGCTTAGAGCCAAATTCCATAAGAACCTGGGATCAAATGGAGACTGTCTTTTTAGAAAAATATCAGGAATACTGCCATGTAAAGAAGATAAAATATTAGTTATTTAGAATCAAGCAGGAAGATGATGAGACCTTGGAAGATTATCTTGATAGGTTCTCCTTTGTTCAAAGGATATGTGGACTAGTAGAACCAGAATTATGTAAAACCATCTTTTTGAGAGGATTGCAAGATGAATCCAGAGAAGTTTTGGATTTGATGGGAAAAGGGGATGTAACCACTCTCAGTAATGAGGAAATTATGGATCTCTGTAGGAATTACTCTCGCACTAAGCAGAGAAGAAGAAAAAGCCACACAAATGGTACTGATGTAAAGGACCTGATAGAGGAACTTGCAAATTTCAAAACTAATATCCTAGTGCATCTAAACACTACTTTAGGGGAAATATCTGCAAAAGCTAAAAACACAGAACCTTTGGCAATTTATTGCCCAAGATGTAGAAGTAAACATGCTTTGCAGGAATTTCCTTTGAATAAAACATCTATCTCAGCCATTTGTGGTATCTATTCAAAAAGACATTCAACTGATCAATGCCACCTGCTACCACAACTCAAAACTGTGTTAGAAAACCAAACTAAGGAACTCAACTATATTGGACCAAAACAAGGGGGAAATTTCTCTCAATATCAAAATCCCCCTCATTTTCCTACAAATTGGGGGCATAATCCTAGTACTATGCCTTGGGGACAATCAGAACTACCTCAACGTCCTTGGAATTATCCTCAATGGACAAATTCCCAAGAATGGCCACAATCAAATTGGAGTAACCCAGCCTGGAATCAGAATCAAAACAACCCCTCATGGAATCAAAACAATCCAAATTGGAATAAAAATCAGACTAATCCACATTGGGTGCAAAACCAACCATAGTGGAATCAGCAATACCAGTCCTATCCAAGGCAGTAAAGGAATCAAGGTCAAACTCAGCATTTGTTGCCTACACCTAATCAAAATTTTCAAGAAAAACAACAGCAAACACAGCAAGTGAAACAACCTCAATTGCCAGCTCAGCCAGTCACTAATCCAAACAGTGTAAGACAGACACCTCCTGTCTATGTGGCTGAAGCTAAAGAAAATATTGAAATTAATGTTCTTGATTGTAGTGACATCCAACTCCATTCAGGAAAAGTTGTACCTGAACCAGTTTTAATGGAAATCAAAGATAATGAAAAGCAAGAATCATCAGAAATAGAAAAATTGGAACCAACAATAGAAAAAGAGACACAAGCAAAACAATTACCAGGGATAGTTCCATATCCTAAAAGACTTAATGCAATACCAAAAATTTTTGAGTCAGAATTGGTCAAAGAACTCAAAAAGTTGACTATCTCATTGCCCTTATTGCAAGCCATTAAGGAAATACCAGAAATTAATAGTACTGTCTAAAATTTGTGCATTAAAAGAGCAAGAAGAAAGAAGAAAGCATTCCCCAAGACTGTGCAGGTTGAAGGGAAGATAGCTGATCTCTTATCTGGAAAACTACTACCTCCAAAGTATAGTGATCCAGGAAGCCCAGTTATCACAGTCACCATAGGTTCAGTACCAATATCAATTATTTTAGTGGATCTAGGAGCTGCAATAAATGTCATGACTAAAGATACAATGGAACAATTACAACTCAAACATCTCAGCCCCACATTTACAATTTTAGAAATGGCTGATAGGTCAGTTGCAAAACCTGAAGGAATCATTGAAGATGTCCCTATATAAGTTTCTTCTTGGGAATTCCCTACAGATTTTTTGGTCTTACAGCCAAGAAATTCAGCACATGGATATCCCATTATTTTGGGAAGACCTTGGCTTGCAACTGTAGCAGCCTTCATAGACTACAGATCTGGAAATATGACTATTTCAAATGGTATTGAGCTGAAACAAATTTCTTTATATCCTCCTGTAAAACCATCTAGCAAATTTTCAGGTCAGTTATGGTTTTCTAACTCAGATGAGGAACCAGAAGATGTCATTTCTACACTAGCTACCTTAGTAGTAAGAGAACACACAGAAGACCTCAGTGACACAGAAAACTTAGAAAATGAAACAATCCTGATGAATGTTCTGCATGAAAAAGGTTTAGAAGGGGAAGCAACAAATATCCAACAGTTGATAAGTAATGAGGAGAATCAAAAATTTGAAGATGAATCATCTATGCTGTCACAGGGAAACTCTGTTTCACTTCCACATGGATGGCACCATCATCTGATTTTTCCTTCTCACTGTTCCATACAAGATATGCTTCCCTCAAGCAGCAATAAAATAGAAACTGCTTCTTTTCTCCCATCTCAGCAATGTCCTCTTAATCCCTTAAACACCAAGTATGAAGGAGTGAATTCAGTCCTTCTAAATACAAAACAAATAGAAGTCCAGCCAGGCAAATTTTTGAACATCTACATCCAGCTTACTAGGGAAGAGGAAGAAAAATTGATAGTTGTTTTGTAGAAGCATGTTCATGCTTTTGCTTGGAACTACAAAGATATGTCAGGAGTTCATCTTGATATATGTACCCATAGAATCTATACTGAAGAAGTCAAGCCAGTCAAACAACCTCAAAGAAGATTGAATCCTGCCTTAAGAGATATTGTGAAAGAAGAAATTGAAAAACTCCTAGAAGTAGGATTCATTTACCCAATTTCGATAGCCAATGGGTTTCTCCATTGGTAATAGTTCCTAAGAAAAATGGAAAAATGAGAGTATGTGTAGACTATAGAGAATTGAATAAGGTGACATACAAAGACCATTTTCCATTACCTTTCATAGATCAAGTGTTAGATACTCTTGTTGGAAAAAGATACTTTTGTTTTCTTGATGGATTTAGTGGATATAATCAAATTCAGATTGCACCTGAAGATCAAGAAAAGATAAATTTTACATGTCCATGGGGAAAATTTGCCTATAGGGTTTTACCTTTTGGTTTATGTAATGCCCCAACAACTTTTCAGTGAGCAGTCCTAGCAATTTTTGCTGATCTGACCACCAAAAGTGTTGAAATTTACATGGATGATTTCACAGTATGTGGACAAACTTTTGATTTCACATTGGAAAATCTTGACAAAGTCTTAACTCGCTGTGAAACATACCACTTATCCTTAAATCCAGATAAATGCTTCATGATGATGAAGGAAGGGATAGTTCTTGGTCATCACATCTCTCCTGAAGGGATCCAAGTTGATCCAAAGAAAGTTGAAATTATCAAGAATCTCTTTCCTCCTAAAACTCAGACTAATGTCAGAAGCTCCCTAGGACACATTGGTTTTTACCGTAGGTTTATTTCCAACTTTAGTACAATAGCCAGTCCTATGTTTGCCTTATTGACTAAAGATTCTAAATTCTCCTGGACTGCAAAATGTCAGGAAGCATTTGAATCTTTGAAAGAGAAATTGATAACTCCACCTGTGCTCAGAGGACCTAATTGGACATTACCATTTCACATTCAGACTGATGCCTCCAATACAGCAATTGGAGCAACATTAGGACAAATTGATAATGGTGAACATTATACCATCTACAACATTAGCAAGAACTTGATAGGAGCAGAGAAAAATTATACAACTGAGAAAGAATTCCTAGCAGTAATTTATGCCATCAACAAATTCAGGCATTATATCATAGGTTATCAAATATTTATTCACACAGATCATACAACCATTAAGTATTTGATGAATAAACCTATGGTAAGTGCAAGAATTATTCGTTGGTTGCTATTGCTGCAAGAATTTGATATCACCATAATCAACAAACCAGGAAAAGCTAATGTTGTGGTAGATTTCTTGTCTAGGTTGCAGAACACAGATGAAGGGGAATTAGTTGATGACACTTTTCCTAATGAAAAACTATTTGCTATATCAGTTCAATCACCTTGGTTTGTAGATATAGCCAATTATTTGGTCATAGGGAAAGTTCCTCCACATTTTACTTCAAAACAAAAAAAACAATTGATCAAACATAGTTCTTCTTTTGAATGGATTAAGGGTATGCTTTTTAAGTGCAGTCCTGACCATGTGTTACGTAGGTGCATCCGAAATGATGAAGTGTATGATATCCTTAGATCTTGTCATGATGAAACCTCAGGTGGACACTATTCTGTAAAATGCACAGTTAGAAAAATCTTAGGGATAGGATATTATTGGCCATCTCTTCACAAAGATGTGAAAAAGTACATTAGGCATTGTGATGCATGCCAAAGAATGGGGAAACCCACTCATACAAATGAGATGCCACTGTAGCCTCAAATGGTTTTAGAACCATTTGAGAGGTGGGGGCTTGATTTTGTAGGACCTATTGATCCACCTTCTCAAGGAAAGGTGCATATTCTAGTATGCACTGATTACCTGACAAAGTGGGTAGAGGTGCGTGCTTTCAAACATGCTCGTGAAGAGAAGGTCGCTGATTTCTTGTATACTCAATTTTTTTAGAGATTTGGAGCTCCACGGTCTATCACCATAGACCAAGGACCCCAATTTGCATCCAAAGTCATAAAAGCATTTACAGAATTGTATGAAATCAAACATAGGAAATCATCACCTTACCACCCACAAGCAAATGGCCGGGTTGAAGTAACAAACAGGGAACTAGAATGCATCTTGACAAAAACAGTAGCTTTTCATAGGAGAAATTAGCTAGATAAATTACCTGAAGCAGTTTGGGCCTACAATACTACTTGGAAGTCCACTACTGGATTCACACCTTATGAACTAGTATTTGGTAAAAAACCTCTCCTACCTATTGAATTTGAGATACTAACATTGCGCAAAACACTGGAAATTGGAATTGAATTGTCGCAGGCACAGACAGACAGGATTCTATAGCTGAATGCATTGGATGAACTTAGATTGGATGCTCTGCACCAAAGCGAGGTAATTCAGGAGCAGAGGAAGTCGTGGCATGACAGTCACATTCAATAGAGGAAACTTCAACAAGGAGATTGGGCTTTACTGTTTGATTCTCAATATGAAGACTTCCCTGGAAAATTGAGAACTAGATGGTTGGGACCTTACTAGATTGAAGAGGTATTTAACAATGGAGCAGCTCGTTTATCCCCTATTTATGGGTCACGAAGAAAGTTGGTAGTGAATGGACATCGTCTCAGGGTATACCATACACCTCTGACTAAAGAAGAATTCTTGCAGCAACTTGATAGTTTGGATACACAGCAGGTGGAAGAGATTCCTTCTTCCACTTCAAAACAATCAACATGATCAGTGGATTTCAGGAAAAAAAAAATCAAAAAAATATAAAACAAAAAGATGAATAAATTCTGAGTATGAATTCCTTCATGGGCATGTTTTCAGGGGAAATCATGAAATTCCTTCATGGGCATAGTCAGGATCAAGAAAAAAAAAAGAAAAAAAGGAGAGAGAAAAATGAATAACCTAGCAGTGAAAACATTTTCTTAAGGCACTACTGAGTTGGTGTGCATGAAAACCAGTTTTTTGGTATGCATAACCTTGAGAAATTTCTGAACCATCATTGTACAAATTCACCTAGTGCACTTGTTTTGAAATGTTGCAGAAAATCTCAGTGAGAATATCAACAAAAGTAGTCATTCTTCAAAAACTGGCATTAACTATTTTTATCAGGTATATATTTCTTACATTTCTTCATTGTAAAATGATTGGTATATAGTATGTGACAATTAACCATTAGCATAAAATATATTCATAAGAGTTGGCATACTTAAAAACATGTTTTGAGAATGAAAATATTGATTTATGCCTAATCTTCGAAACAAGAATGCCAAAAAAAAAATAGTGCCTGCTGTATTATCTTCGGAATGAAATTGTCTTCAGAATGACAACAAAATGAATGTTGCACTTTATCTTCAGAAAGAAACTTTGTCTTTGAAATGACAATTTGTCTTTAGAATGAAACTTGGTCTTCAGAATGATGACTTGCTGCATCATCTTCGGAATGAAGATATGTCTTCGAAATGAAGATCTATCTTCGGAATGAAGATTTATCTTCGGAATGAGGGTCTGTCTTCGAAATGATGATTTACTTTCACAATACAGCCTGATCTTCGGAATGAGGATTAATCTTCGAAATGAGGATTGATCTTCGGAATGAAAATTTTACAAAGAATATTTGTCTTTGGAATGAAGACCTGTCTTCGGAATGAGGTCATAATCTTCGAAATGAGGATTTGTCTTCGGAATGAAGACTTGTCTTCAAAATGAGGTCATAATCTTCGGAATGAAATTTTGTTTACGCAATAAGTTATAATCTTCATTTCCACGTGGCATCCAAGAAGATAAGGTACGACAAAATCAAGATTTTTTCTTAGTTGCATGCGAGGAAGGGACACGTGTCAATCAGCACATGGTTTGTTTTTGCACTCATTGGAAATACGGAGAACATGACCAACCATATGCCACCAGTTTTTAATGACAATTAACATGCACGTGAGAATCTGCAAAACTAATGAGGTGGATCTGACGACAAGGACATCCATGAAATTATCAATAAACAGGTGTACAGTGCAAAAGTAGAAATATGTGCCATCTTTCTTTCTGAAGACGTGTTGCGAGGTACAATGCACAGGATACGGTTCATTTCGAAGAAGAATACGAGAAACAGGGCAACGAAGGGTTCAACTTAAAACTCTACAAATTTGCAATGGAAAATAGCCAAAAATCCTGTAGTAAAATAGTAGCCACAGTATATGATTTTTTAACAGAGAAAAATGGGGCAAAATATCAGAACAGATCCTATAGATACCACTTACCTCCGAGAAAATCTGACAGTTGTGTAGATTTTTGAAGACGGAGGGTTTATGACATTTTTGGATAAATTCAATGGGTCTTCTGAATATTTAGCTGGCATGTTCGCCCATACATTCAGAAACAATCAAGCACATGTTAACGACATGTCTATTGAGGTAAGCCCTAAAATTTTAAGCCAGATTACAGAGTTACCATTAGAAGGGATTTCAATTACTAGATCTGGTAAGAACACATTGGCAAATGTAGTTAATCAGTTTGTAGAAGAAAATGATAGAGAACTTGAATACTTAACCCATAACAACACATGCAAAGGGTTAAAAAGGGCCAGCCTGCAGGAACCCTAGGATGAAGTAGCCACCTGGGTAATTAAGTTTTTAACCTATGAAGGGCAGTATGTGCTGTTGTTAGGGCATCATCTATGAATTTTGAACCATCTCAGACATGGTGGACAACAACCAAAAGTTAGGGTAAATCTTCCCCTGTATCTGTATCAAGAGTTGAAGAACATGGCAAAAAGATATCAAGAGGGTAAAGGAAGCCTTCGCCATCATGGCCTCATCAAATTAGTTTGCCAACACCATTTTAGAGGAAACCCTAGGAGTTTTGATAGGTTTTACTCTAACCTAAATGATGTCATTTTTGGGGATGAAAGTGAGGAAGAAGAAGAACCAAATACTGCTGATGTTGCTTGCAGAAGAGGAAACAACTGTTGTAGAAAATATTACAGAAGCTACTGCAGAAAATGTTGCAGAGGATGTTGCAGAAGAAGTTGCAGAAGGTGCCCCTAAAGCTGTTACAGAACTACACCCCACAGCAGCAGCAGAAAACCTTGCTCCTGAACCCTCAACTTCACAAGCTAAGAGACAAAAGAGAAGAGGATCTGGAACTAGCAACAGAGCAGAAAAATAAAAGAAAGTTCGGTTTTCTGAAGCTGCAACTGACTTATCAGAACAAAGAAGTGAAACAAGGGAAACAGAGGCATCTAAAACTGATCCCATGACCTCTGCTGTCACTAGAAAATAGAGCAAAAATAAGAAGTTTGCATCTGGAACTAGGAGGTCTACAAGAATCCATTTGAAAGAAACTACAGAATAGGTCATGGAGGAAGAAGATAGACCAAGAAGCCCAGATGTCACAGAGATACAACCAACATCTGACAACTTTCTAGAATTCCCTAAAAATATAGCTAAGATAGAAACTGAGCAGGTTGGTTTGGAAGAGGCTACAGTTCAACAGGCTACAGATATGGTAGATATCCTTATAGACAGTCTCACATAGCCTCCTGAACAAGAACAAAATGTTGTAGAAAAAGAAGAAATATTGGTTGAACAGCCAACTGCAACTGATTTCTCTGCATCAGCTTCTGAAGCAGAAACAGAAGTGGAAGACATCATAGAGCAGCTGAGGACAACAAGGAGTGTTGTCAAAACACAGACCAGATGGATCATAGAGAAAGAAAGCATCATTGAGATGCAAGAAAGAAAAATTGTAGAGCTTCAGCAGGAAGTGGCAGAACTGAAAAAATTGTTGTCACAATCTGAAAAATAGCTAGCTATATCCCATGATGAAGATAATTTGGCTCAATTGCTTCTGGGTTTATCAAGAGCAGATGATTCTGATGAAGCAGACATGGGAGTTCATCCTGAGACAACACTCTTTCATTCTAAATAAGTGTCTGTTCATTCTGAAGCAGCACCATCCTATTCTGAAGCATTGCCTTCTTGTTTTGAAGATGCTTCAGAAATGGTGAGGAATATTGCAGAGGATATTGAAAATGAGCCACCAACACAAAAATAGTCCCAACAACAAGAAAATGTTCAAGTAAGTACTCCTACTGAGATCCTTGCATTTCAACTTACTACACTTCCAGTAGAAATAGCAGATAAGGGGGTATAAGTAGAAATACTATCTGATGACAACCCCATAGAAATAGCAATTAAGGGGGTGCAAGTAGAGTTATTGACAGATGAACAGCTAGTGGAAGTAGCAAAAAAATGAGTTCAGATAAATCTGTTGCCTAGGATACCCCCTGTAGTAAGACCACCTAATACTGTGTCTCTAGAGTAGTACAATGCAGACATAGCTAGCTGGATGCTTAGATATGAACAACTTGCCAATAAAACTAAAAAATTCAAATTGGAAGCAAAATAGCTAGAAGCCAAGGACATAGAAATTCAGGCATTGAAAGAAAATGTGTCTAACTTATGCCAAATTGCTGAATTTTTAGTCCAATTTAGACGACCAGCCAGGTTTTACAGCCTTATTTTGAAGGAAAAGTACCTCAGATGGCAGGTCATGAGGATTACTTCAAATCTTCCCTATAAATTGGACACTATTGAAGATTTTCTGGAAGCATATTTTAACAGTCCTTTTGAGAAAAAAAATCTCCTGTGTGAACTATTTTTACACAGTTTCTTCATTCCAGAGGAAGTTGACTCTCATCCTCAAATCTACATTGGAGATGTTCAGTTGAGAGCATTTATGTCTACTTTGCAAAATCAGCTTTATTGGGATCACGAGAAAAGACAGAATAAAGTGATTGAAACAAGGGCTGAGTTGTTAGTCAGAGCAATCCAGCCAAATCACCTAAATATCACTCAGTAGCACTTCTCAATGATGAACAGGGATGATATTAAGAGAATGTACTTGAACAATTTGAGGGACTGTGTGGCCAGATTTAACAATTTTTGTGATCACAATTTCTTCCCAGCATTGTCAGTATGCAAAGACAGATGGAATGAACTTTCCATGTCTTTGAGGAAAATAGAACCTATCTCCCCCATCAATTTAGAATGGTCCAGAAGAAGAGCAGAAGGTGTAGTCCAACTGATTCAGATCATGCAACATAACTGGATAGGTCTTAGGTTCAGGCCTCCAACCATCATTACTCCAGTTCCATTCTACTTTGAATAAGATGCCCAGCCTAATGAAAAATTTGAAGATTGGCTTAGAAACATTCAAGAAAACAGGGGGTATTACATAGGCAAGAAGTTATTCTACAGGTCATGGAATCTAAACATGGACATATGTGATTCCATAGCCCAACAGAATGCATGAGGGCATGCATTAATATAAGTTGGGGGGAAAATGATGAGGCCTGGAAATGCCTCAATCATAATATGTTTTGTACACTAAAAATGCCTATAAACTCTTATGTTTTATCTGATATGTTAGTTAAGTTGATTCGATATGTTGTATATTAACCATTTTGCATGATCAATGTATTTGAAATATTATATGCTGATTTTATAGCTTTTTGCATAGTTTTGTGTTCTTTTTGCTATGATTTGCTACAATGGGATATTCTTAGAATAATAGCAGCATTTCACTAATCTTGTTTTGATTTGACAAAAGCATTTACTTCACCTAATCTAGCAACAGTGCAAGCAAACTGTTGCTGTGCAGCAAAAACTGGTCTTTCCCATATAAATTCCAGCCAGCTGTCCATAAATAGCAAGGCATGGAATTCACATGAGGAAAGGGATGAAGACCATTAGAATTTGATCTTAGGAGATAACCCACCTAAGATATGTAGAAGAAATCACTGGAAAATCATACATTTGTTCATTCCAAAGTATCTTCGGAATGAACAGATATCTTCGGAATGAAGGAACACAACATCTTCGAAATGAGCAGATCTTCGAAATGAAGAATGCAGCGTCTTCAAAATGAGCGGATCTTAGGAATGAAGCATATATTATCTTCGCAATGAGCGATCTTAGGAATGAGAATGCAGTATCTTCGGAATAAGTGATCTTCGAAATGAAAACTGCATTGTCTTCGAAATGAAGCCACTTATCTTCGGAATGAAGAACATAATGTGTTTTTGAACTTTTGACCGATTTCTGAAGCCGAAAAAAGGGAAATAAAGGTTGGAAAAAGTAAAAAGAAATATCTTCCATCTATCTTTGTCGTCATTGCTGACCAAAGCCATCATTAAGGGAAAGATCTATTTTTAGTCCTCTTCTAGGATAAAACCAGAATTTGTTGCAGCATTGTAGAATTAGATCTTTTGAGATATTATTTGTTTGTAATCAGATCATAGAATAGCTATAAATATTTCTCCCGTTCAGGTTGAGCCTAGAGAGAGATAGAAAAGGAGGTAGAAAATAGAGTAAGGAAGCTAGCAGAAAATACAGAGTATAACTAGAAATTGATTGTTACAGTCCTGTAACAGTTTTTCAACAGAATTCTTGTAATCATGTCTTTTGATCAATAAAGTGCACCAGTTCTATTTCAAATTACTTGTAAATGAGTGTGATTAAGATTTAGAAAAAGAGAGAGACTTACACCTTCTTTTGGACAAAGAGGCTAGCCACTTCCAGACCTAGGAGGAGGACTAATAAAGCAGGTTTTTATTCTGATTTTGCTACAACAGAATGAGTTGTAAAACTTGTTATTTCAATTGCTTGTAAATAGTTGACAATATTTGCAGTATTAAGTTTATTTATGCTTAGATTAATCTTGTGCTTAAAGTTTTAGTTGCAATCTTACTTTCAGCAAAGTTTCCACTTTATTTTTAGATTGTTATTTCCAAAATTTACTGTTTTTCAGCAATTTCCTACATTTTATGTTTTGCTGTCAAAATCTAAACAGAAGATTGACAACCTTATGTTACAGAACTTTGATAGTTTTTATTTCAACATTAGATCTAAAATTTCATTACTGTAAAAGTAATTAGATTTCCTTTCTACAATTAGGATCAGACTTTCAATTCTGCAACTGTTAATTCTGTAATATAATTAGGTCTCATTCTGCAATTGTAATTAGGACTTTATTTCTACAGTTAATGATTAGTTTCTAATTCTGCAACTTAGATTAAGATTTAATTTATGCAATTTAGAGATAGGAATGTTCCAAAACCCCCCACACAACCGGTTCCACCAATAAGACTTGTTGCCCTAGATTGACCTAAGTTATAGTTGTTTCACTTCTCCCGTAGATAGCCTTGTACACTGCCCTGGATTGATAGATTCATTGAGAATTAATGATGGTATAACGACTACGCATCAACAAGGTCAAGTTAATCTAGGTAAATCATCTTCATTTTTATCATCTAGCATATAATATTCCTTGTGCAATAAAAATGATAGTAATATAGAGTGTATTTGTTTTACTTTAGAGTTTCAAGAGTAGCATAACAAAGAAAATAATATGGGGGATATATAGGAAAATTTAAGGTTTCTAGGCCAGCATAAGAAGTAAATGACTATAATCCATCATCCATGCACTTTAGGTTTTTTCAAAAAATATAAAGAAGAAAGTGTTTATGAGGTTGTTCGTTGCATTTTAGATTCTTCATGGAAACATAAATCATTAGAAGTGAAGTCTGATTATGAAAAAATAGGAAAAATAAAAGAGACTAATGAAGATGAAAGTGTTGGTGGAAATGAAAAAATAGAGGAAGGCCATAAAAGCATGAGTAAAGAGAAACAACTCAAATGGATATCAATTTAGGAATAAAAATAAAAATTCCATGGGTGTTAAGAAGTGAGGCTAGGCCCACTTAAAAAATATAAAAAATGATGAAGATAAAAATAATATCATGGATTATTATGGGTATGAATAAGACCCATAAAAACAATTATTGAGTAGTTAATGTATTGTTATAGCTCTAAGTTTATTTTAATACAAGAAAAAAATTAAGTAGTAAGAAATGTAAAGATAATTTTTAAAAGATTTGGAAGATGGGTGATTATCTAGTTGTTTATTTTATAAGAGCTTCAAGCAATATTGCAACAATATGGGATAAACACAAATGGGATGGGAAATTGTTAGAAGAAAAAGTAATTAGATTTCTATAATATTTTGCAAGAAAGAGGAAAACATCAAATTTGGGGTTATAAATTCATATACTTCAACTATAGTTACTCCTTGTGAAAGATGTTGGAAGAACCTTGCCTTGTTTTTGTCAGACACAATGGTGTTTCATAATTGAGATCTATGGATTCTTGGGGTGATTTCAAAACTATTCTATCTCCTTTAGGAAAGAATGGTGGTACTCAAGGATGGTCTAAATCAATGTAATATTTTCTTCATTTATCAATTTAAATGACCTTTGAAATATTAGTCCTTAAAATTTTTAAAATACATGGAATAATAGACACATTAGGAAAATCATATGGTAGAAAGATTGGATAGATTTTTGTTAGCCAACACATGGTTGCAAATAGAGTATACAATTTTTTAGGTATTTTATTGTGAGTAGGATCATATCACAAACTCAATATTTTGATTTGTGATTTACTTAATAATGGTCATCCAAATATTGATAACCATGATTAGTTTGAGATCACAAGTTCGGAGGTGAAGACCCTAAAGTCACGATGGCATTCATGGAGACATGGGATAATGCTAATGTTGCCATTTATGGCAAGACCTATGTCCTGGATATCAAAATACTTGTTGAATTGACCAGACAACAACCAAAAGGAAGATCAATTAAAAGAGATAAGCACAATTGGGATGCCGAATTGAAGGGCATCAAGGATAACGAGCTCTATAGAAGGGCTCATCTTGGCATGCAACATGATTAGATACATTTTCCATGGGGGAGTGTTATCAAACCGATCATGGAATATGTGACTGTGGATGATACTGAAAAGCTTCTACACAACTTTAACTTCTCATTTTACAACCATTTCCATGATGTAAGTGCTATCAATATACCTAAATTTATTTATAATTATGTCAATTACACCATTGAACATTATAGGGAAAAAAATGGGTCTGAACTTCCTACCCATCATGGCTTGTTCAACGTTCTGTTCAAATGTTGGCTACTTCACTGTCCTGAGGGTATTGTTGTTCCTCCTCCCCCCATACCCAAACAAAGTCCTATGAAACCTATTTTATCCCAAACCATACCTCAATAATTTTGTACTCCAAGGTTGTCTTCCAAAAAGAAAAAAAATGTTGAAAGTGTCCGATAATTAAGAAAGAGACCAAAAAGTGCTTCTTTTAAACCTAAGAGTGAGCCAGATCCTAAAAAAAACCCTTGCATTCCTCTATTTTACTGAAAACAAAGTTAATAGAAAGAGTCATTGGTCATTGAGTTTGATGATGAATACAAGGAAAACGATGATCGCTACATGTAGAAGTTCATAATACAGTCTGTGACAAATTGTATTATTCATTTGGTTGATTTACGTAATGCTCTCAACTTATTTTTTTTAATAAGTCTTTTACTAAAAGCATGGAAGAAGCTTCTACTAAAAATTTGAGGAAGGTGACTGTCAAAACTAAGGACATCCCTATCAAGGATAACATTGTTGAGATAGACACACTAAATTATGGCCTCCAAGATGCTAAGGTCAATCCTAATCCTGATAATTAAGGGTGCACACTCTAGTTTGGAGGGTTTTTGTTTAAAGGTTTATGTTTTTGGTACATGTATCAGCTTTGTCTGGAATTTTGGTTCCTGGTGCTGGCTGAGGATAGTATTTCTTTTTATTCCTCTCTGGTTATTTTATTTTTCTCTTCTTTGTTCCTCTGGCCAAGGATGTCCTTTTGTATTCAGGTTTTGGGGCCCTATCAAAAACCATTTGAAATATAAATTTTAATCTATTTAATAGATAAAAAAATTGGTCATCCAAATCTATTTTGCTTCTAGTCTATATGGCTCTAAGACCTTTATTTTTTCCATATGGTTTTGTTATGGTGGGAAGAAGCAAATTTTGAAGGAACATATATGTATAGGTTTAGTCAAAAGTTAAATATTTAAAAGAGGAGATGAATATTTCAAATGGGAAATATTTTGATAACAATTTTAAATAGGAAAAAAAGAAATTGAATACAAGCTCAATAATTTATAAGACATAGTGGAAACTAATGGAATGGATCAGGATTCTTATGTGAAATAAATCATATTGGTTCCAAAAATCTAGGGAGAAATGGCTCAAGAAGATAGGAATAAAAAAAAAACTACAACAAAAACATTTTTTCTTTTTATCACATCAGAATACTGAAGGAAGAAGGAGATATAAGGAAGGAAGCATTTGATTATTAAAAATATATTTTTAGATACTGGGCAAGATAAGGATGCACAAGATAATATTTTGTAAAATATTCCATGAATTATTACATGAGATAAAATTTAATCTTGATGAAGAAGATATCTATGGAGGAGTGACATAAAGCAATTTTATCTTTCCATATTAATAAGGCATCTAGCCTTGATGGATTTCCTACAATTTTCTTTAAAAAAATTGTGATTTATTGAAGAGTGATATGTTACTTGTGATTGAAGAGGCCCATAAAAGGAAGGCTATAATAAGATCAATGCCACTTTTATTACATTTATTCCTAAGAAATATAATATAAAATATTTTGATATTTTTTGTCCAATAAGCCTTTGTAGTATGATTTATAATATCATTTCAAAAATTATGGAAAACATGTTGAAAAGCATTCTATATTGTGTTATCTCAAAGGAACAAGATGATTTTGTTCATGGTAAATAAAGTAAAAATGAGCTTTGAGAATCAATTTTTTATGGAATAAAATATTGTTTGGCAAGATTTAAAGATAAGTTCTTAAATATGGCTACAAGGCTACAACTCATAAATACTATGTTACAATGTTTCTTTATATGTATGATGTCACTTTCAATATTTCTAGTGATTTAACATCTCAATATGATAAAATTAAATGATGTATTCTTTGAAAAGTATGAGAGGAAAAATATAGGTTTTTATTTGTAAGTTTCAAAGAAATATAAATATGAGGGGAATTTCAAAATTGTAGACATATGAGCATAAGGGAAAAAACTTGGTTGGATATTAGTCATATAACAATTGGACAAAAATATTATTTCAAAAATATATAGATTTTCTATTTATGCAAAAAAATTATTTCAAAAAATAAACACTACCTATTGGATTCACAACATGAAATGTCATATAGAATAAAGAGGATTCTATAGAAAAATATGTTTAATTGATATGGGATTCACAAGCAACATAATTATTCATCGATGTTGAATGAAACATTACAATATTATATATGGGCATCAATATGCCTAAAATACATGATAAGCATAAATTACCTAGATCATGCATAGGGTGTAAAGTATAGAATGTAAATATAACTTTTGAAAGGAGAATAACTAATCCTAAATAAACCTAATAATTGACTATATTAAGTTGACAACCAACAACCTACGAATATTCTTACATGAAGCTTTATTTGTATATTTTGTACATAGGTTTTTATAAAGACTAAACTATAATAACTTAATAATCCTCATCATTCCTCCAACACTCAAAGCATTAGAATCCAATGCTTTTAACAAAGAATAAATCCAAGGATAGATGCTAAGAAAGACAAAGTTTTATGTGATCACCAATGTTGAAGTTCTCCATTAAGGCATAGGTATTGATAACTTTCAAGTGTCATTATGGTAACCTTCTCATCTTATCATATTCCATAAATAACAAGTTACTACTACTACTAGGTGTACTAGAGTAGATCACCACTTATGAGGTTCACTTGCATTATATTGAGGATTGTTGGGTACTACTAATCATTCACTCAAAAAAATAACTCCATAGAGTTTCAAAGTGCAATCCACAAAATATGAGGTGGAAATAAAACTCCATAAGAAAAGAATATTCCAAGTTATCAAACTTGTTTCAATCCACCTAGCAATAGATAGAATGAATAAGAAATGAATATGATACATAATGCACATAGGTGTGGATCTATCATGACTAAGGAAGCATACAAATATAAATTTCCATCAGATAAATATGTACTCAAGAGCATACAAAATCCTCAAAAGGAATTTGTGGAAGATACATCAAATATTGTAAAATCAACTACAACTCCTATTGAGGGAGTACCCAAAAACATACAAATGTCAAATTGATCCCAATGGATTGAGGGATATGGTAGTCAATTAAAATTTTCTAACAAGAGGTCCTTGCAGATCAAAGGCTATAATGACAATGAAAAAGCACTACAATAGCAATAATCATGTTCTACTTGCTAAAATAAATGTAATATAATATAGTCAAAGCAAAAATTACAACAATATTTTGAGTTTATTAGGAACCATATTAGGTTCATAAAAATATTTTCTATGAGTAATGAAACCATTTATGATCTGATTTTACTATAATTGTGTAGGATCCTTTGAAACCTACCATGATCATGTTGCAAACAAGGTCTAGTCTATGATAGAGAGGGAAATAAAGAAATAACCATGTAGACATAAGAACACCAAAGATAGAAAATAATTTTACTGGGAAACTAGGTCAATGTGAGAGATGGGGAAATACAAAGTCATTTAATTTTTTTATACCAATGGTCTTCCATGATGATGATGTCATTGCCTAGTATATCGAACAATCGAGTGAGCTACGATGCTAGGCAACGTATCACCTTGAAGGTGTAGTCAACATAAATAATGAGAAACATAATTGGAATTGTAGTCTCCAACTATTTACACAAGATAATATAAGACATTGAACAAAATTCACAATGATGTCAATTTGGAAAATGAACGATAGCTCTTCAATACCTATCTGAAAATGTTCATCCTCAAGAGAACACAACTCATTCAAAGTATAGTCTATCTATATAACAAAATCTTCCTCTAAAATACATATGCATGAAATACAATACATAGTGTGTGAGAATCCTGGAGGCCAAAAATAACCCAAAGCCATAGATCTATCCTCTAATAACACTAATATAGTATTCATAGGTGACAAACTTAATGATTCATTAATGTTGAATGAAATGTTACAATATGCTTAAAATACATGATAAGCACAAATTTCCTAGAACATGCATAAGGTGCAAAGTATAGAATGGAAATATCACTTTATAAAGGAGAATAAATAATCCTAATCCTAATAGTTAACTATATTAAGTTGACAAATAACAACCTAGGAAGCTTCTTATTTGAAGCTTTATTTGCATGTTTTGTACATAGGTTTTGATAAAGACTTAAATGTAATAACTTGATAATCCCCATCATTGGTTGAAGCCTTATCCACTTAATTATTATATAAAATGGTAATATTTGGATCAATCATATCCAATTTAGATATGTCTAAAGGTTGAAAATTATATTATTGAAAATAACAATTCTAGATTCTGTATTTCTATTAGCAACTTGGTTGAAAAAGAGGACCTCAAAATGGTGGATGAGCTTCACATTATGCTTCAAAATTTTTATTTACCTATTTTTATGTAGAAGGATGAGTTAGTTTAGAATCCATAAAAATATGGTGGATTCTTATTCAAGTTGGGATATAAGAATTTAAAGCAATCAAAATTTCCTACCTCTAGTTATTTCCCTTGGAAGAATGTTTAGTCCCTTGGTGCTCCCCTTAACACATCAACATTTCATTTAGTTAGTAATCCAAAGCAAGATTCTTATAAGTGAAAGTCTACAAAGAAGAGGATATCATGGAAATTTTAGGTTTTCTTGTGTAATAATAACTTAGAAATACAAAATTATTTGATTCTTTATTATTCCTTTGCTTACATCATTTGGGGCCCACTTCATAAAAAATATGAGAATATACTAGAAAACTCTATCAACATTGAAAGAGTTGATGAAATGTTAGATTATTATTTTTAAATCTAAAGCATTATGTATTGTTTAATGTACTAGTTCTACCATTATCTATTATAATTCATGACTTGAAAGGAATAATAGATTTAAAAAAAATAAATCTGATATTCCTATAGAAGATTGGAATTGTTTTATTACCTATTTTTAGAATGGTAATGGACATGGTGGTCAAAAATAAAAGTTTGAAGTATTAAAAAATAGGTGCTATCCTATTGGTTATAATATTTGAATATATATTGAAGGGTTATTTTTTATGATGGAGTTAACACACAGGATTTGCTTTGATCTATACTAAAATAGAAATTTCCAAAAGTTAGGTTTATCAAAATTAATTTTGATAGTGATTCTGAACAAAGTATGAGAAAATATTATGAGGTGTTTTTGGAAGTATTACATTATTTTCCCCCTTGTAAAATAGTTTGGTAGATGATTTATATTTTATATAATGTATGTGTCAATATAGAGAAAATGCAAAGTGTCAAGATAGAGAATGAATAGTCACATGATACGTGGCAAGATGAGATTTTTGTCTTTATAAGAGAAATTTAAAAGGTTGCATCTCCCAGATGTTTGAGGAGAGAAATAGTTAGAGTACTAAAAAGTCATATAAAATTATATATTGGAGACATCTCTCCATGTAATGTTATCAATAAGAATCATCCTTGTATATTGTGTATATTTGTGTTGAGAGATATTATTGTTCTAATATTGTGATTTATTGTTA
Organism: Wollemia nobilis; assembly: GCA_028583015.1. Taxonomy (NCBI): domain Eukaryota; kingdom Viridiplantae; phylum Streptophyta; class Pinopsida; order Araucariales; family Araucariaceae; genus Wollemia; species Wollemia nobilis. The sequence goes on from JAQPPZ010002765.1 coordinate 836,011, forward strand.
GTTTAATTAATGACATATATTTTATTTATACTTGATTATAGAAAAATATTTCTATAAATTAATCTACTTAGAAAGTTTACAATCGTATCAGAGCTATGAAATCTGAATGAAGGTATTGGGACAATCGTCGCCATCCGATGACAACCCCAATTAAGAAAAAAATACTTGTTGGAATTTACTTGAGGAGTAGTGTTTGGATAAAATATCTATTGTTGTAGATATAATTGAGGTAGAGAAAAAGTGCTACATATACATATCTAAGTTTTCAATAGAATATAAGATTAAAGATAACAAGTTTGGAGGCAACAAGTTTGAATGTCAAAGGCAACAACATCGAAGGTAGAGAAAACTTAGAGCAACAAAGAGAAAGATAAATATTAAAAGTGGGTCTTTAATAAGTTGAATATGTTAATGAAATGAATCCATTAAAGGTGACAACATAGAGTTCAAGTTTTCAAGTTTTATCTTTGAAAGTGCCTTGCACCTACACCTACATCAAAGGAGACAAAGGATATTAGTAAGAATATAACAGAGAAGAATCACCAACATATCAAGGTAGCAAATGAAAGGAGACTAAAGGAAGTAAACAAGATGCAAAGGGACATCAAAGTGAATGAATGATATATGCTTGAGAACACATAAAATCAAGTTGTATGCAGACCGAGGCTAAGAAAGAGGATACAAAGTGTTGAGTTCAAAGAAAAATCAAGGACCATATTCAAGGTGACGTAAGAAGAAATTTAGTCAAGATTGTTACAATAACAACAAAATCTAAAGGATGACTATGATTCAAGGAAGCAAAGAGCTATCTATTCAACCATAAAATAGATAAGTGTATTCAATCAACAAATTGATATAATCACATGACCAATAGCACAAGGAAAGGAATGCTGAAGCTTCAAGAGTTAAAGATAAGAGAATGCAAGATAATTTTTAAATAGTCTCATTTGGAAAAAGAGAATACAAGTCTACATAATATTAGGTGTAAAGACAAAGTAATATAAATATAGGGCTACCATGGAAGCCCACATCAAGCCTTGAAGCAACACTTATTTTTATCTAAGAGACACCAAGATAAAATCACATAGTAGAGGTAGAAAAGCATCAAATTCATGCTCAATAGAAGAGTCTGCAAACAACTTAGACATAAAAATAAGCAAGGGAACTTTGAAAAAATGTTAGGTAAAGCTAATTGGAATGTTGTAGTGAGATCCGAGGCATAGGTAAGACAAAACTTGCTACATAGGCAACAAACTAGAATGTTGAAACCATAGTAGGAGTTAAAATATTGGCCTAGGTAACTAAGAGACAAGGAGAAGGTAGCCAAAATTTGAAAGAGAGCACCAAGTGGAATCGTCCAAAACTCTTGAGGAGATTTAACATCAAGAAGTTTCTTAAAGAACCTGAGTGAAATTATGAAGGTCAAGAAAAGATACCTAAAGAGTATTGAGGAGGTTGAGCACCAAGTCAAAAAGCTTAAGGTACCTAGAGAAGACTAAGGGTTATTTTAAGCAAAGCGCCAATAGAGATGTTCAAAAATAGATGCAGCATTAAGCTTGAAGCTGAAGGTAAACAGAAGGGCAATAATATTTCAAGCACTAAATAAAGGTAAAACAAAGTACCAAGGAGGAGATAAATCTAACGTTCATTAAGAGAATAATTTTTAATGCCTCGAAGGTGAAATCATACATCTAATGAAGAGCCATAATCAAGATGTTGGGAGACAAAAAGGTTGAATAACTTGTTCAAAAAGGATAAGTGTAGTCAAACACCACAGGGAAATCAAGTGGATTTGAGTGTTAGGAAGCATTATAAAAATTGAGCATTGGAAGCACCACTTCAAAAGTTGAATAGATAATATCATTTCACCATCTGAATGACCATGCATATCTTATGACAACATTGAAATGCCCAAGCCAATAAAAACATCACTAGTGGAATATTGAACTCCAAGGTATTAGGGTTTTGATTAAACTTTAAATTTATGTAGGTCATAAGGATAAATAAGGTTGATTTTAATTTTTATACAATTTTAAAAGTTAATTTTGGATAGATAAGCTAATTAATTTAAATAGCTTATATATATTTTAATGTTAGAATTCGTGGAGTGATAAGTAGAAGTAAAAATTATTTAGTATAAAGTTTTTTGAAGTGATTTAATTTTTTAATGGCTTTAATATTTCTTGAAATTCAAGTATATATAATTTTGGAGAGATAAGGTAGTCTACTTAAAATTTAGGAATATTAAATTTATAAAGTTCTTATTTTCTAATTTCTAATAAATTAGGGAGACAAGGAATTCAACTTCATAGGTTTTGAAAACTTAGAAACTTGAAAATTATTATTCAAAACTTAGGGAGTTATAAGGTTGTCAACTTCAAAGGAACATGGCAAAGAAAAAACAAGTGAAAATAAAAGTAAATGATCAAAAAATAGAAATACAAAAACATGACTTGTCAAAAACAATTGAAATAGGAAACTTGTGTTTTCAAGAAGAACAAATATACATTCAAGATGACTCATTAGAAGAAACTAAGAAAATGTTGTAAAATTTAAAATGTTGTACTAAATACATGATAGCAAAAATTAAATGACAAGAGGATACATTAATGAAGGAAAATAGAATCCTCCAATCAATCACGAGAGAAGCCAAAGATGAAAACTTTTTAATGCTTTAAAATTATCGAAGTTCAAAGCTTGATAAAGTAGTTGAAGACTCTAAAAGTTTTTTCACATTATGTAATGATATAGGAATGATAATGAATATGGTATTACTTTCTAATGAAATCCTCAAAGGTAATAATAGAAAGCAAGAGTAAATTACTACATATTTGGAAAATATGCTTGTTGATATTACCAGTGAAGCAGAAAAAGAATTTTTTAATACTTCAACAATGCATGCAAAGTGTTCTTAGTGATGCCAATGATTGTTATGAAAACTTTGTTATTGTACCTTTTAGTTTATGGAAAACAATATACAATGGAATAATCACTCTAAATGTTTCCAAGGTAAGAAAGTAAGATTGAAGAATTAGGAAACAATAAATGATGAAAGATTTTTCTATGATACAAATGATTTAAGGCCTATGACATCTAATAAATGTTGTCATACCATAGGATTAAAAACCATGATGATAGATGCATTTTGTGATACTAGTTATCTTCATAAAAAATATAAATATGTGTTGTGATCCTCATTAGAGTGAAAAGAAAAATTGTGACGCAAGTAATGATACTTGTGACTTAGAATTCATGAAGAAGATAGAAGAGCCTGTTATAAAAATATATGTTACATGTGATACAAATTATTTGAATATTGTTCGTGATCGTTCTAAAAATTCTTATGCTATCAAAAATAATTATGATATATATTTAAATGATAATAGAGATATTTATGCTCATAGTTGTGTTGATATTTATTTTTGGTAATTTAAATTTATGTGGGTTTTTATCAAGGGATCCAAAACATGATTACAAAAATTCACAAGACTTTAATCAAGGCCATAGGAAATGCCGCAGGAAGGCCCAAGGATGGACCTAATGATAGACTTAATGAAATCCTTAAGGATAGGATTAAGGATAGCCTTAAGGACAAGATTAAGGATAGCCTTTAGGAAGGATGCAAAAAATCATGCCCGAAGCAGGAAAAAAGAAAGTTTCGCCCAGTCACAAACTTGAAAATTCCACCCAACAGGAAAAGTAAAATGTGGGAAAAATAAACATTGAATCATTCCTGAATAGCCATAAATTTGAATAGTTTATTAGGTGAGAAAATAAGAAACCCTCCAAAAATTAAAATGCATAATCCCACACATGTAAAAAACTAGAATCCGGGCAGAGAACATCAAAAAACTAGAAATACAAAACCAAAACCCCACTGAACAGCAGGAAGGGCCCTAGAAACCACCAAAAAAATTGCAGGGATGCAAAGAAGATCCCACACAAGCCTGGAAAGAGGTACAAAAAATAGAGGAACTCCTCAAGCCATGAAGTCCCTTTGTAGAAAGAAAAGCTACTTAGAAACCAAAAGAAGCAGAGGAAACATCAGTGTAGAATCCCAAGCCATGGTAAAGATGTGGGGAGGTCCCAGGGAACCCCAAAAGAAGAATCCATGGAGCACGAGCCACAGAAATTAAGCATAGCTCCCCACAAATACAATATAAATGCAGAAAGAACACTTATACAACCTCCAAAACCATCAAAAATCAACTTCAAGGATCTAGAAGAGGATAACCAGTGAGATATCAGTAGCATTTAAAATAAAGGCCCAAACCCAAGCCATAAAAAAGCTAAGATCTGACCGTGATGCCCGCATTCAAAAACCTAAAGAGAAACACCATAAGAATAAGCATGAGGTCCTCCAACTAGACAAAAGATACTATGAAGAGTTTCTCATGAAGCCAAACTCCCAAGCCACAACACACTGCACCAAAATAACCTTTGAACCTTAGCTCCAAATAGAACCCTACAAAAAACTAAAACAAATTTGAGAGCTCTAATGAAAATGATCCCTCATACAGGTCCCAGGGAAAAACCTAGGGATGTCCCAGAAAATCCCAAGGATGTCCCAGATCACAAGCACCAAAAATAACCCCACCAAAAGGTAAGAAAATGGGTAGACAAATGGATCAATGACCTCCCACACCAAGGATATCGTCTACAACACCAACGAGCCGAGGAAGGGCAAATGAAATGCCAAGGAACTAGGATAGGACTAGGGACCTAGGACAGGACTAGGGATGGGTTGTAGGGAAGTGGAATAGGACTTACTAAGGAAGTCCCTTGCCTTCACTTGTGTTGATATTGACAAGGATAAATCTAATGATTTTTTTGGTTATTTTGAAAAGTATAATGTAGACATGGGAAATTGATCCACTTAAATGATTCATTTTCTCTAGTCCCTTAAAGAGACCCTCCAACTTCCCAAATCAAGTTTGGGACTCTATTCCTTCTCTTTCACTCTTTTTTTTCCTTACTTTGATAAAATCAAGATCGACCCTTATGGGTTGCGATTTTGCCTAGTTAGGTTTTTTCCTTAGGAAACCCTAATGTTTCACTTAACATTTTTTTGTGTTGGGTTTTCCTTGGTTTTCCCACCCATTCTTGTTTCAAATATCCTATAAATTGAGGTATTTGAAGCTTTCTTCTATCTACCTCTCCTAAGTGCTCTCTTCTAGCTCATGGTTTCTAGATTTATTTTGAAGCAATCTTATAAGCTACCAACAAATTGATTGAAGATTTTGATTTTTGTGAAGATCTCTTTTGTTGCATTAGATTGTGTGTTTTTACCCTTGGTGGATAATTTTTGGAGCCCCAAGGAGGAGTCTACTACCTTGGAGGTCTTCATTATTTTGTTTACTTCTTCGCCTACCACCAAGTTATTTTTGCTTATTCACATTTGTGTATCACTAAATTCGCATTCATTGTTAGTTTATTTGCATTATTCTGTTGCATTTTCCTTCTATTGCAAAATTGTGCCCCATAATTATAGGGCATAATTTCATTAGAAGGAAAATCATAGTCACCCCATATAGGGCACAATTTTTTTGAAGTTAATCTTGGGGGCATAAGTTCACCCCCAAACCCTAGGGTTGTATTTCATGTTATATTTAGGATATAATTATACAAATTACATTATGTTTATCATTCTACTTTGTTGAATTATGTTTTGCTTGTCCATATTCCAAAAATATCATCTTTCACTGTGAATTCTAAAGGTCAGCCAAAACGACCTAGGGGGATTTACTACTATGCATTTAAGTATAGTCATATAATGGCCTAATAAGGACTCCTAGCATTGATCTTATTTTTCAAGGATTTTGTGAAGTTTTTTTGTAGGATAGAAGTTGTGGGACATTGTTGGGTGCAATTTAAAGCTTGTAAAAACCACCAAATTAGATAAGTGCCCTTGTATATCATTAGGCTATTTGTTGTTTATCTTTTTTCTATTTTTATTCCAAAATATAAGATCGTAGGTGAGGAAATAATTTCATTAATTTTTTAGGCTTTGGAAAGAATAAAAGCATATAGTGTGCATCTAGGGTTTTAACCTTGTTTATGCACCTCTCTTGAACCCTTTCTTAAAAACTTTTATTTACAACCCTAGGATTAGTGATCATTCAAGCAAAGAATTATTCTAGGGTTAGTCCTTGTCTTCTTGCATCTTGTATCTTGCATTATTATTTTCCTTTTTATAGTGTAGTTTTAGAAAGGCCAAACATAGGTGCATGTTTACTTGACACATCAAAACACATTCTACCTCAAACTTGGAGTGAGTCCTAAAACCATTCTTGGTGAACCTTTCTCCCTTTGTCCATGGAGTGTAGAGTTATAGCATACCCTTGCGGTTCACCTCGGCTCCTAGTGGATCCAACCGAGAATCGTATGTGGTAGGGTAGTTTTCCCCCTCTACATATTTGGTGAATCCAATTTGAATGTGATTCTTAGTGGTCATATTAGGAAGCCTCTTCCTTGTATGATTTATTTTGAAATTTTTTTAAACAAGACCACTAATTTTTTTTCTTAGATTAGAAAACACTTAATAAACATCTTAAAAAACCTCTTGTTGCATGTTTGGGGTTTTATGACTCCTCCTCCTCCAACATTCTCTCCTAAATGCAATCATGATAACCCTTTGTTTGAATTGTTGAATCATTGTAATCATGTACATCAATCAACTTATGTCACTATTGTAACCACCAATGTTGGAAGAAGTTCGCAAGTTCTTACAACCAGTAGTGTCACTCAATTATTTTCAATTTCCTCCTCAATATACTAATTTCAATAATTTTACTTCAGTTCAACCAACTATTAGTTATCCTCTCTAGCAATATATCACATATCACAATAGTATCCCATTCAAAAACCTACCTATCCCTTGGGGAATCTAGGGGTATTGTATAGCAACAATATTGAGGTGCAAAGTTTAACTAATATGGTGAAACAACTAGTTTCAATAGTGGATATGATTCAACCCCCTAATTTAACCTACAACTATAGAGAAATGTGCAGTCAGCCCATAGACCCTATAGTTGCTACTAAGCCTTATTCTAAGCATTTTTCCATACCGATTTTGCTTATATATAAGGGAATAGAAGATCCAATTGAGCATTTGAGAATATTTAGAATAGAATGCCATGATATCATATATGATGACATGTTATTATTAAAGATGTTACCTAAGAGCCTTGGTGGCATGGTTTTGGAATGATATTATCATTTGCCCAACCATTATTTGAGAAAATTTGAAGAAATAGATGAGTTATTTGTGCAAAAATTTGGTGCCTATGTTGAGAAGAATGTAACCATAAAGTATGTTTAGAATTTGAATCAAGGTAAAGAGATTTTTTTTTTAGAATTTTTGACTCATTTGAGGAGTTGGACACTTGCAATATAAATTACCTCCTCGAGACATGCTTGAGATATTTATTGAAAACTTGCTAGCATAGTTATCTTATGCATTGGAAACTATAAAATATGACATCTTTTGATCAGTCAATTGAACTAGCAAGAAAAGTAAAGCAAGCTCTTATCAGAAGAGGACATCTTAAAGTTAAAGAAGACATGACCACTAATAATTAGTATAAGAACAAGCATGTGGTTGGTGATGGGGTAACAGATAGTAGGCCTATTAACAGTATTATTAACAAACTATAAAATATGGTGCTTAGTCAACCCCCAAAATCTTCACGAAGGAATTTCAAAAAGATCAACATGCCTATGAATGTGCTTTTGGAAGCTAATATGATTGAGTGACCTCCTATAAGGCAACCAAATACTAAAATTGATTTGTACAAGGTAGACCAACACTGTGAATATCATAGAGTGAAGGAAAACTAGACAAATTCTTGTAAGAGGCTGAAACATGTGGTTCAAGATATGATTTATGAGAGTTGCCTTATCATAGAAGGTTATCATCCATAAAAAACCAACCTACTACTTAACAAGCACCCACAAATAATCAATATATGGAAATATTCCAATATCCCCTACCTAAGCATGGGTAATAGGCAGCTAATCAAGTGTCATATCGAAATGTGCCACCTCATCATAATGTGGTTGGTATGCTAGTAGTGACTACAAGAAAGTAAGCTAAATCTCAACCGACTCAAAATTCTTAGCAAGAGACAAGCTCTTCACCACCCATCCTAGTTTTGAATAATTCTCAAAGGAAAAGTGTGGGAGTAAAAACCGCATCTTTAGTGTTGAAATATCAACCTAAAGTCTCATTTGACACTCAACAATAGTTAGCTAGTACCCCAACCAAGATCTCTATCTTAGAACTCTTGAAAACTTCTCCTATTCATAGGGAAGCTTTGTTAGAACTTCTAAGACAACAATTTATCCCTATAGATATTTCTCCTAGTGTTATAGCCAATATCATAGGTTCTATTGGAATACATCACATCATATTTTCATATGATGATATGCATTCCTTAGCATTACAAGGGGATTATTCCCTTTACATGACAACATTTATTGGAATAACCTTTGTCAAATGAATCTTGATTGACAAAAGTTCTTCCCTTAATTTATACACTTATCAATTTTTTCAAAACTTTGGATTAAAAGAGAGACTTAACTAAATATGACACCATCATCAAATATTTTAACATTGAGTCCCAAGAAACCTATGGTGCTGTGTCCCTTCCCCTTAGGTTTGGAACTCAAAACCTGGATACTTTGTTCTATGCGGTACCTTGCCCTGCATTATTTTATCTTCTTCTCAAATGTTTGTGGATCCATATAATGAAGGTCATATCTTCTACCTTTCATATGTTTGAATTTTGAATTTAAATATCAAGTTGTCACCATTCCAGAAAACCCTCATCCATTCAAATATTATTCAATGGTTTAGCAAGCTCAATTTGATCTTAACATTTGTCATTCAATTTCATCATTTGTTTCTCCAAGTTACTCATCTCAAATATTTGAGCAACTCAAAAGTCTAAAAGTGAGTGAAGAACCTCGAATCAAAGTCTCATCATAGGATCCACAAGAGCCTTTTCTAGATATTACCAAGCTACAACCTTCACCAAGGACTATGGGTTTACCTCGTAAGAAGGATAAAGTGTACACATTGGTACGTGTACCTTTGTCTTCATAGGAACAACCCTTGAGAAAATATCTATGGTATAAAACCCTCTCATGTCGAGCGTCCTTTTACCCATTGCTACTTATCCAATGATTACCCACTCCCTAAATAGATCCTATCTAGCATGGGGTGTGTTGGTAAAGGTTTGGGGCCACAACAAAAAAGGCATTCAAGAGCATTTAGATGTTGAGATTTGGCGTGGGAGGTGTGGTATAGGCTACATAATAAAAAAAACCAATATTTACCATTTGATAATAATGACCACCTTAAGACTTATGATGAATATATAGATCATTAAAAATTGAAGTGGGTTGATGAGGATAAATGACCACCTTATCCATTTTATGTAATGTTTTGTAATATGATAAATTTTGAGCATTCTAATTATAAATTTATTGCTTTTCAAAGAGAACCTACTTTATTATCTTATAAATATCTTGCAAAACTAAGGATTGCCCCTCCTTTTGTTAATAAAGATGGTTTTGTCATGGTTTGTGAAGACTTTTGAGCGAGGGCTTCTAGAGATAAAGCTATGAAAAATAATCTGTGATTTTGATCATGATCCCTATTCTAGACATTTCTTTTATGGATTGATACCTTGTATGCCTATTCTTTTTGTTAAGATAGGATGCACAATTATACTAACTGTTGACTATCATTTGGTTCAATATTAAAATAATAGTAATAATAATAATAAATAACCCAGGTGTTGTAGGTGAGTTGGAGAGGAGAGGGTAATCCTCCAAGGGAGGTCCCAGGTTCAAATCTCCACCCTACCAAAAAGTTGAATTGGGTATCCAAAATCCAATTGATAATGTTGGTGCGGGCAGGGTCGGGTGCGACCCCGGGTGACTTTAACGGTGTAGAACCCCCTGTTCGTGGTCTCTCATACCAAGGTGGATCCGCAAGGGGTTTTTCGATTAAAATAATAATAATAAATAATTAGGCATATCTTTGCATTTTCATCCATACCATTTGTTTGCCTATCATATCCTGCATGGTTTGCCTAATATTTCATTGCATCTACATCTTTGCTTGTGATTGCATTTTTATTTGCTCGACTGCTTGATCATATAGTTTATGGGGACCTCACGATAATGGCACATGATGACATGTAGTTAGGTCGTAGCTCACATTTATTGCACTCTCACTATGGATCTAATGCCTAATTAAGTACCCAACCTAGGGCTTTTGCTTCTTCCTTCTTCCTCTTGTTTTGATTCCTTTATCCTTTTATCTTTGATTTTATGTTTCTTGACCTTGAAATTTTTGCTGATGATCATCAATTTCTCCTCAGGTCAAGAAACATAATTGTCTTCCTTTATTTTTTCTCTTGATTTCTTCCTATATTTTATTCTAGCACGTGCACAAACTCACATCCTATGTTGCTCAGTTTTCTTTGTTCAATCACTTTTTATTTTTGCACACACCATACCCCTATCGGGTAGTACTTTCTAATACACCTTGCACACACAACACACCCCATAGAAGATAGCTTCATCGTCATGAGCGAGGGGTAGCCTCCATTCAACAATTTAAAAACATACATCCCAACAGGTATATCTCTTGATCATATATTTATCCATATTAGCAAGCACAACACCCATAGCAGGTTTCACTCTACATTTTGGTCATCTTAGCGAGTACTAAACCCATAACAGGTATCACTCCACTTGTCCATCTCCTTTTTCTTGATGTATGTATGGTTGGTCACATTGATCTGGTATGATTTATGTTGACCCAAGTATCATGCCTCAAGCCCCTCTTTTGCTTATTTATTGACCATTTTCTTATATCTTCTTCTTCTCCTTCTTTCTTCTTCTTATTTTTATTCTTCTTTCTCCTTCTATTTTTGTTTTTTCTCTAGTGTTTTTTTTTTTAAATCATACCCCGTATTTATGGTTTGTGATTTTTCTCTAGCATTATTGCACTCCATATTTATGGGATGTGATTTCACCTAGAGTATTTTTTTACCCTTTCTTCCTTCTCCTTTCCTATCATTATTCTTTTATTTTTTTTCCTTCTTCCATCCATGCACTTCCTTGCATTGCATCCATACATGTTGCATTTTAGATCATATCATGTATAAATAAAATAAAAAATATCAAAGTAAAAAATTAAAAAAAACACCATAAAATTAGGCACACACAACCACACACAATACAAAATATGGCTAAAATCTACCCTAACCTAATCTAAGAGGGAGTTTTTATTCTATACATGTGCCTACTCTGCTAATGCATCGATTTCATCCCTCACAATGACCGAATGATGTGTTGGAAACACCATATTTGTTTTTCTCCAAAGCTCCTTTCTTCTATTTTTGCACAGTGAAAATGAATTAGGGTTTTCACATTTTACCCCTTTTATGCCTCTTTTATACTTTTTTCCTCTCCTCTTTTCTTTCCATTTTTTCTCTTCTTTCTTCTGTGTCTGCCATTTTGAGTTTCATTCAGAATTTGACATTCCTTATGAAACTCGAGGGGGCACCCTGGCGTAAGAGGCATTAATATCCCTAATGCATTCATTTACATGCAAAACATGATTTTTTTCGGAATGACACCATTTTTGCACCACTCCTTTGTTCTAAATCGGCCACTCCTTTTATGTTGGTGTTTATCATCCTTTGCCCTTAGATGTCTACATCTTTCTTTGACACCTTTATTAGGCCATAAATACATCAAAGAGGGGGTAAAATGTAGACATGGAAAATTGACCCACTTAAGTGAGTCATTTTTCTTAGTCCCTTAAAGAGACCCTCCAACTTACCCAAAGCAAGTTTGGGCCTCTCCCTCCTCTTCCCTTATTTTTCCCTTGATCTGACGAAATCGTGGTCGACCCTTATGAGGTATGATTTCACCTAGTTAGGGGTTTCCCTTAGGAAACCCTAACATTTTGCTTAACTTTCTTTGGCATAAGCTTTTCCTTGGTTTTATTGCTCATTATTGTTTTAAATATCCTATAAATTGAGGGATTTGAAGCTTTATTCTATCTACCTCTCCTAAGTGCTCTCTTCTAGCTCATGGTTTTTGTATTTCTTTTGAAGCAATCTTACAAGATGCCAATAAACTGATTGAAGCTTTTGATTTTTGTGAAGATATTTTTTGCTACATTGGATTATGTGTTGCTACCCTTGGTGGATAAGTGTTGGAGCTCTAAGGAGGAGTCTACTACCTTGGAGGTCTTCATCCTTTTATATGCTTCTTTGCCTACCACCAGGTTGTTTTTGCTTATTCACATTTTGTCTACTTCTTCACATACCACCAAGTTTTTTTCGTTTATTCACATTTGTGTATCGATAAATTCGTATTCATTGTTAGATTATTTGTATTGTTCTATTGTATTTTTATTTTGTTGTAAAATAATTCCCTATAATTATAGGGCATGATTTTATTAGAAGAAAAATCACGATTACCCCGTATAGGGTACATCTTCATCGAAACTAAGCTTGGGGTTATAATTTTACCCTCAAAATCTAGGGTTGCATTTCATGTTACCTTTAGGATATAATTACGCAAATTGAATTATATTTATCGTTTTATTTTGCTACATTATCTTTTGCTTGTTCATCTTCTAAAAAGGTCAATTTTTTTTTTTACATTCTAAATGTTAGCTAAAATTACCTAAGGGGCTTGACTATTGCACCTCCAAGTATAGTCATACAATGGCATAAGTAGGCCCTCTAGCATTGATCATATTTTTGAGGGTTTTGTGATGTTTTTTTTTTTAAAACACAAGCTTATACTGAGAGGGAGGTGAACAGTAGAAGACCACTTTTTACTTTTCTTTCCAATCAATATTATGCAATGTAAATATAGCAATATAAACAACAATAATAAAAGCAATGCGCAAATCACCATACACAATAGAGACACCAATTTAACGTGGTTCACACAATATGGGATACTTCCACAAAGAAAATCTTTCACTACAATTTTCTCAATCAATCTCTTGGGAATCCCTTCCCTATTACAATATTTATGGATCTCTATCCAAATGAGACACCAATACCCTAATCAAGTTCATGGATCTCTATCCATAGGATAAATTCTTTCTTCTTAGTTCTGACTAGTGATCTTCTAGAAGAACAGTTGCCCCCACTACTCTGGCTAATGTATTTCTATCCATTGAAGACACTTGTCCTCACTACCTTGGCTAATGGATTTCTATCCACTAGATACTATTGTCCTCTATACTCTGTCACCTCCAAAGCTCTATCTCAAATTTGCACTAAACACAGTCCTTCGATCTAGCATAAATCTACTCAATATTTGTCTCTGGTCTGGCACAAACTTGTTCTCAAATCTGCATAAAAAATTATCCTCAAATTTGTACTAAACATAGTCCTTTGGTCTAGCACAAATTTATCCTCAATATCTTTCCTTTGATCTACAGTAAACATAGTCCTTCGGTCTAGCACAAATATATCCTTAATATCTATCGTTAAGCCTTAAAAAAAAACTTGACTCAATCTCAAATCAGCTCTGCTTGATCTATCCCAAACCTTAACTCAAGGTTTGAAAAAATTAATAAATCAACTCTACTCTCAAGTCTTCTCAAATACTTGTCTCAAATATGCCTTGTAAGCTTTCAAAAAAGTTTGCACTAATATATCCACAAGTACTCTCTAGAACTTGTCCAAATCTGCTCTACAAGTCCTCACTAGAACTTGTCCAAATCTGCTCTACAAGTCCTCACTAGAACTTATCCAAATCTACTCAACAAGTCCTCACTAGAACTTGTCAAAATCTGCTCAATAAGTCCTCACTAGGACTTATCCAAATCTGCTCTCAATCTATATTGTAAGCTTCCACAAAAGCTCACACAAATTTTTCCACAAGTCTTCTCTAAGACTTGCCTTAAATATGTTCAACAAGTCCACACTAGAAATTTTCCACTCTTATAGAAACATAAAGAGATTTTTTAGAGACTCAATATGCTCTCACTCATCATAATTCTTAATTACTTTCAATCACCTTTTAGAAACATTAGAGAATTGTTAGAGACTCAATATGCTTCACATTCACCTCAATTCTCAATCACTCTTTTGAAACATATAGAGAATTGTTAGAGACTCAATATGCTTCACATTCACAAACTCTCAATCACTTCCAATCTTTATTTTATCACAAAAACATACAAATAATTGTTAGAAACCCAATATGTTTCACACTCATCAATACTCAACCTATTTCTCAAATCAATTCAGAATATAGAATAATTTGTTTCATATAACTTGAGCTATCACTTCACACATCCACTTGACTAGGTTTAACCAACTCTATTCAACCAATCACTCAATGAAATAATCCTTGCTCACAAAACCTAGTCCAAGCAATAGAACACTAAATCAAAATATTTCCAAAAATGCTTATCAACCAATCTTACATAACAATGATACTCATGTTCTTTCCAAACCCTAGTTCAAGTTCTTCACTCAACCAATGGATTCAATAACAATGCTTATAAAACAATCTTCACATATAGCTTAACAACTCAATAATGAAACCTAATTAAGTCATTTTCACTCCAATATTGTTTTTAGAAATTCACAACCAGTCAATCATTTCATTCAAAGAAGAATATGCCCATACCTTTGTTTGATTTTAAAGTTCCTTTAGAAAACCTGTCTCATTCACAATTAAAAATTTTCTAAACTTAAATTGATTAGATGATAGAAATATTCTTCATAAATCTTACATAAAGTAATAGCATCGACATACACCTTATAACTCCCTCTTTATTCAAACAATATTTTACTTTGAAACTATACCGCAAATGAAGATATCTCTCAATAATTAAATCACCTCAATCCTTATTCCAAGTATTTAATTATACAAGAATAACAATATAAATTATCCCAATGACACATTTTCACTCCAACTAATAAATTCTATCAATGTAAATGATAAACCCTAAACACAACTTTCATAAATAATATTTTCAATGTCTCCTAAACCTTAGCGTCTTTTGAAAAATCAAAGGCTTGCAAAAATTTAGAACATACCTTTAATTTTTGGTATTGGCTATACACACCTCTCTTACCTGCATACGTTTCACATTGAGACTAATAATACATCTACACCTATTTCATTTGGCTGGTTGTGGTTGGGCTTCGTTCTACCTTGGCTTCTACGTATTTCAACACTGTTGCACCCTCAAAATACTGCAACACTCTCACACAACTATCGTGCTCTCACACAACTGCTGCACTCTCACACAATTGCTACTATTTCATAAATGTAACACCTTCTTTCCATTGTTGTGCTTCTTCCAATGTAGTCCCTTCATAAATGTTGCACTGATTGTTGTGCTTCTTCCAAAGTATTCACTTAAAATTCCTTAATAGGGAGACACCAAGCACAATGAACCATACAACGAATCTCAAGTATTCCTCATGCAAGAACAGAATCGTTGTTTTTGCTCACACAATAGAACTGAGGCTCACCGGTCTCACTTGCAATAATATTCAGAAAACATTCAGCAAATTTGTATTTATTCTCATCAGATCGCAATTGCATTGGTACAAAACCAAGGAAAACATAATGTGTTTATATGCATAATTTGATGGTAAATCATATGTCAACACCCTCATTATCATTTTATTTTCATGCATGGAGAATGTATTCAAGATAGACGTCGATGCTTTTCTTCAACCCTAACGTGTGTCCACAAAGGTTTACCAAAAATTATTAAAGATTATTTTCCTTTTGTTTAAGGTTTAAAAAATTAAATCTCAACCTTTGCTTTCCTTTGGTTTTAAATAAAAACCTTTTTAATTGCTCATATTGGTTTTAATAAAAAATATTTTTGAATTATTCTTCATATACTATTAAAAATAAGTATTATGAAGCTCTTTTGCCAATCCATGGTTTTAATAAGAACATAATGCTTCACATAATATTAAAAATAAATATTATGAAGATCTTTTGACTTTTTGACATCAATGGTGGTTCACTCCTTGGCATCAATGACAACTTCATGCCTTGACATCAATGACAACTCTATGGACTCAAAATGTCCAACAATATCCCCCTTTGTCATTGGTGGAAACTCAATAACTCTTTACCATTTTCTTGACCATTTCATTTTGCTCTCCTTCAAACATAGATCTCTCGCACTTAGTCTTATCTCTCCCCTTTATTATAATATCTCCTCCTTTGACATCAATGAAAAAGGGTCACCTTTAGGGCTTGAGGCTAGGAATGAGTCTCTTAGCTTAGCCCCTCCCCCACATCATTTTGAGGGGGTTAATTCTGGTGTGGGAGTATTTCTACTCCCATCAAGCACTAATATTTACCTTTATCCTATTTCCTTCTCATATGATCCTTCTGGTCCCTTTGACTATTCCTATCCAAGTCCATGTTCCTTTTCTTGTTCATATCCATATTCCTATTCTTGTTCTTGTTTATATCCATATTCATGTTCCCGTTCCTATTCCTGTTCCTGTTCCTGCTCCTATTCCTATTCATATTCATGCTTGGTTCTAGAATGTCTACTCTACACCACTTTTTTGTGTGTCCATCATTATTGCACTTATAACTTTGAATGTTATTATTCCTTGGAGGTCCAAATATCTTAGGATTTCTCCCGGTGAAGCCATATCCCTTTCTATCATGAACCCTGCAATTCATTGCCTTATGATCAAATTAATTACATGAGTGGTAATACCAATGAAAAAGTTATCTATTTCCATATTCCTGTCTTTCATGTGTCCTGCACTGTGAAGCCATGTGCCCAAATCTATGACATGAGAAACATCTTCCATTGAAGTTTTCTTATCTTGACCTCATTGGTCTCTTAGTCTCTCTTAACCTATTATGATTGTTGTTCCATATGTTTATCCTTTGTGCATTGTTTCTTTTCTTTTTGAACTTTTTGTTGTTTGACTCATCCTTAGAAGTCTCACTTTCTTTTACATTGTCTTCTTCTGAAGTTTTTTCTTCTTCAGAACTTGAGGTTGGCAATTTTTCCTATTTCTTTTGAGCTTGTTAAAAACCAAGACATATTTTATTTGTTGACCTTCTTTGTACCTTGATCATATTATCCACAATCTTTGAACTCTTTTCAAACTTGTGTAGCTTATCCTTGGATTTTTCTAAATCTTCCCTTATTAGAGTTACTTATTTTTCTAACCCTTCACATTCTAAGATTTTTGCTTCGAACTTATCCTTGAACTTCTTTTTATTATCCATTGACTTGTTTAGATCCTCTATAAACTTTCTTCTCTCTTCATCCCATTCTTGAAACTGAAACTCAAGTTTAGAGTTATGCTTTCTTACCTTCTTTACTGTTTCAAGATCATAAATAATTTTTGCCTTAAGATCAAATCCTTATTTATCTGATTCTTCCTCTATTTTTTTGCCTTTTTCTACATCTTCATTTTATTTTGACTTGTCTACTATAGGATCACCTTCTTATTCTTCTAGTGCCATTAGAAGATTTCTTTTGATCCTTCAAGTGCATCCTCATATTCATCATCACTGAAAATGAAACCATTTATTGTACAACTATCTTCAAGATGTCCAAAATTACCACATCTAAAATACTTGAGAATTATTGGTGACCTTTTCTTAACTTCTTCTTTTTATTCAATCATAAATAGGACTTCATATTTATCATTACTTGAAGAACTGACATCACTATCACCTGAGTACTTACTTGCCTTCTCTGCATAGTAGCTCCTCTTTTGTCTTTGGAAGAACTTCTTCCCTTGTTTGCTTTATCCATCCTTGCATTTATTTTGGTACCTGTATCTTTTTGATTCAGTGTTCCTGTGATCATGCTTTTCTTCATCATTGTTGTTTTTAGCTTCTTGAAAATCAGTTGCTTAGTGACCATACTTTCCATAATCGAAACATCTAAAATTTTTTACATATTTAAATCTTCTTGAATCTTTATTCCTTCTACCATAATTTTCTTCTTCATCATTGGATGAATCATTTCTCAATTATGACTTCTTACCCTTTGTATTCTTAATTTCTTTGAAGGTTGCTTCCTTCAGAAGATTAGGTTCTTCTTTTATTCTTAACTCAAATGCTGTAAGAATACAAAGTAACATATATCTTGTCAATGAATCACCATATGTTACCTCTTCTATAGCTGCAATATTTTCAATAAACCTTGTTGGGAGAGACCTTAAGATATTATCACAAACATTTGATTCATAAAAATTAAGTCCAAGTTCTTGTATAGCATTAACAACCTCATCTACCTGAAGTAGATAAGTACTAATGTTTTCCTCATTCTTCATACTTAATTCTTCAAATTATCCTTTGAGATTTCGTATCTTTGTCTTTTTGACACTTTTATCTCCTTCATATATTCTTTGCAATCTATCCCAAATACCTTTTGCATATTTACAATGCATAACCTTTATTGATTATGTTCTATGCAAACCTCTCAAAATTTCATTCATTGCTTTTGAATTGTAATGTTGTAGAAGCTTAACTTCCCTATCAGTAGGTAGATATGCTGGTAGTTTGTATCCATTTTAAATTTCTTTCCAAATTTCATTTCCAAGTGCCATCAGGTGAACCTTCATTCTCATACTCCAATATATATAATAACTTCAATAAAAAATTAGCGTTGAATTATCTGAGGACACATTCTTATAATTCATTGTGTTTTTGAAATATTTTTCTTCAAGATGTTAAAATATTTCGAAGGAACCCACTCTAATACCAATTTAAGAACACAATATTATACTGAGAGGGGGGTGAACCGAAGAACATGGACTTATACTGAGAGGGGGGGTGAAAAGTATAAGACTTAACCAATTAATAATTTTAACTTTAGATAGCAGTGGCATCAACACAACATTAATAAAGACAGAAAGCATCACACATTGAAGACCCATTTTTAACGTGGTTCACCCAAAATGGCTAGGCTACATCCACAAAACTTTTCTCTAAAAATTTCCTCAAAGTTCTTTGGGAATCCTTCCCAATTACAATATTTATGAGCCTCGGCCCAAAGGAGATACCTTCCCCTAATCATAATTTATGAGCCTCTTCTCAAAGGAGATACCTTCCCCTCTACTCTGGAAATGATCCCTTAGAAGATCAACTATCTCTACCTCTTGCCAGCACATGGAACTCCTTTCCACCGAAGACCTCCTATCCTCAATGCTTAGCCTAAGAGACCTCTGCCTTCTATGATCACGTCCACAATAGCTCAGTAACCTGTACCAAACATAGTCAGTCAGTCTAGTACAAGTATTCCTCTATCTGTCAGATTTGTCCAATGCTTAAGATTGAACAAATCAATCCTCTGCACACAAGCCTTCTCAAATACTTGCCAAATCTGTCCTCAGGTTCTTCTCAAAGAACCAGTGCACCTCTGTCCTCAATTTCTCTCGATAGAACTATCAAACTCAGCTCACAAGTCCTCTCGCTAGGACCTGTCCAAATCAGCTCACAAGTCCCCACTGGAACTTGTCCAAAACTGCTCACAAGTCCCCACCGAAACCTGTCCAAGACTGCTCACAAGTCCCCATCGGAACCTGTCCAAAACTCAACAAGCTCACCAAAAAAAAAACTTTCTTAGTAGGAAATGACAAGGTGAATTGTTAGAGACCCAATGCGATTTTTCAAACTCATAAAAGCATAAAGAGAATTGTTAGAGACTCAATATGTTCTATACTCAACTCCCAATCTCAAAACTCAACTCAAATCAACTCAGCTCAAACTCAATCTCAAATCTAAAAACTCAACTCAATATCTGAAATGGATAGGATAGACTTTCTTTCAAGAACATGAAACCACAACAATTGCCAACTATGCAAAGAATCACATAACAATGATACTCATTATTTTCACCATCAATTAGGGCTTCAACAACAATGCTCATCAAACAAGGTTCAATCAACACCATTCAGCTCAAAACACAACCTTGAAGCATTTCAAAATCAACATTAGGAAAGGAAAGAAGTAGAACTCCTTTTATGTCCAATATTGTTTGAACAAAAAGCATCCACCAACTCAAATCACAATAGCACAAAACAACTTTTCAAATCATCAACAAAGGAGTAAGCCCAACACTTTAACCAAGTAAAGAATAGCTTGATTATTACCAATTTAATGAAAGAAAATGTCAATCTCAAAGCTGCCCACTTAAGGTTTCACAACTTCACACAAGAAGAAATTTTAACCTTAAAACATCATGCTTTCATTTCCATAATCAACCAAAAGCACTCTCAACATTACAAGAAAAATTTATCCCTTATACACCTTATTTCTCCCTTATAGTCTTATCAAAAATAAAATTTATTTCTCATGAGAATACAATAAGATATTTCAAACAACACCTTCAAAATAATCTTTTATCAAAATAAAACAAGCTTTAAACCCCTTATAACTCCTAAGTTGTTTTGCCCTCTAATAAACTTCCTACATCCGCAAAATACACTTAGAAAAAATTAATTTCGAAAATACCTTGGCCAACATCAAAAATCATGCTATGGAGAAATTGCGCACAAATTCTAACACCACCCACTGCATACACTTCATGATAAAAAACCCTTTCGCGTTATCCGAATGCGGAACCTCCCGTTTGGGTAGCACGCCAACAGCCTAGCCACTACCGATGCGCCAAAGGTGCCCGGTGAGGTTTAAACCTCATGCTGTTAGCCTTGTTCCTTCTGTACTAGGGATTAAATAAAACAACAGTACCTCCCTTTCTTCTGATGTGAACACGAAGATGAAAACCTTACGATGGATTTATGACAAACGGTGAGAGACACAGTCAAACAAGAAATCCGAACAACGGATCACGAAATCACAACGAGCAACACTTTTCAAAATTGAATTGGATGATTCTTGATTTTCATCGAGGGAGATTTATATGCATTTTTACCATAAGCTCTTGATGTCGACGAGGAGTTTAACACGTCGGCGGAGGTCTTGGCTAGCGCCCACAATCTTAAAACATAGCGCCATGGGTTAGGAGAACCCATTGCAAACAATAATTTAATATTTATTTAGAAATAATTAAAGGGAACCTTAACAAGGTTTTTAATTATTTAAATAAATACTTCCTCTTGGACCCAAATGCATTAAGCTAATGCATCCACCTGTAATCTTTAAACCTGCCAACTTGGGGAAGACCTTTGAAACTGTCATGCCGGAACCTCCAAGAAACATTTTATTAAAGAAAAAATTTTGACATCAAACAAATTCCTTCAAGAGCTTCTTGACATCAATTACAACTTATACACATGATCAAGGGCAATGTATCCAATGTACCCAAAACTGCCAACAATCTCCCTCTTTGTCATTGATGGAAAACCTTTACTGAAAATACTTCTCAAGAGCCAAAACTGAAATCAACTGTGCTAACAACTGAGAATATTCCTTTGAAGTTTTGCTCCCCCTGACTTGAAGCTCCCCCCTTCAATTTGAAGCTCTCCCTGTTACTCATATCTCTTCCCCCTTTGTCATCAATGGCAAAGGGTCACCTTTGGGGCTCGGGACTAAGAATGAGCCTCTTAGCTTAGTCCCCCCCACCTCCTGATGAGGTGATTAATTTTGGGGTGGGAGTACAACTCCCAATTTCTCCCTTAGATACTCAAACGTATCTCTTGGAAGAGGTTTGGTGAGGATATCTGCAATCTGCTCTTTAGTAGACACATACTCTACCTTGACCTCCTTGTCTTGCACTTTCTCCCTTAGAAAGTGATACTTGATGGAAATATGCTTTGTCCTTGAATGCATTACTGGATTTTTGGAAATACTTATGGCACTTGTATTATCACAAAGTATGGAGATGGGTTGTTCATGCTTGACTTTGAAATCCTCCAAGGTGGTTTTCATCCATAAAACCTATGTACACCCAACCACTGCTGCTATGTATTCAGCCTCTATTGTATATAAGGAGACTGAAGGTTGTTTCTTACTTAGCCAAGAAACCAAACTCTTTCCCAGAAAGAATGCTCCACCACTAGTGCTTTTCCTATCATCAATACTGTCTGCCCAATCTGTATTTGTATAAGCTATGAGAATGAAATCATCACCTTTGGGATACCAAAGCCCAAAATCCATAGTGCCCTTAAGATATCTGAATATCCTCTTAACTGCCATAACATGAGAATCTTTAGGAGCTTCCTAAAATATTACTACTAACCCAATTGCATGCATGATATCTAGTTTGGTAGCTGTAACATATAATAAACTGCCAATCATTGATCTATACAACCTCTGATCTGCCACTGGAGATTCATCATCTTTACTCACCTTGCACCCTATAATCATTGGAGTACACACTCGTTTGTTGTCCATCATCCCAAATTTCTTCAACATTTCTTTGATATACTTTCCTTGAGAGAGAAATATACCATCTTTTGATTGAGCAATCCGAAGACCTAAAAATAATGACAGATCTCCAATCATAGACATCTCAAATTCCTTCTCGCATGGTGTTAGCAAAATCTTTGCACATCTGAGTATTATTTCCCCCAAAAATAATATCATCAACATAGACAACCATAATCAACATATCATCACCTTCATTATTAATATACAAATCGCTATCTGCCACACCTTTCCTGAAGCCTTGCTCATGAAGATGCCTGTCAATTCTTGAGTACCAAGCCCTAGGTGCTTGCTTTAACCCATAAAAGGCCTTTTTCAGTTTACACACATAGTCTGACTGTTCTAAGAGAGACACTCCTTCTGGCTGTTCTATGTAGACTTCTTCTACCAACACCCCATTTAGAAAAGCTGAATTTACATCCATTTGATATACCTTGAATGATTTGAAGCTTGAAAGGGCCAAAAATATTCTGATAGCTTCAAGACAAGCAACAGGAGCAAATTATCTTCGAAATCAACACCTTATACTTGAGCATAACTTTTGCAGACTAACCTTGCTTTGTTTCTGACAATCTTTCCATCCTCATTGAGTTTATTTTTGAATATCCATTTTGTGCCAATGAAATTCTTGTCCTTAGGTCTTGGAACCAATTCCCAAGTTTCACTTTTCTCTATTTGATTTAGCTCTTCATCCGTTGCTTTTACCCAAAACTTATCTGCACATGCTTCACTAAAATATTTTGGCTCAATCTGAGATAATAATGAAACATTTGTAGAATCATGCAAGGGAATGACTCTTCTTCTTGTTTGCCTGTTATTTGGATCACCAATGATCAAATATTTGGGATGATGTTTCTGAACATATCGTGAAGGAGTTTTGGAAGCATTTGTTGTCTTTCCTCTTCTTCATATGAAACCTCTCTGAATTCTTCTTGACAAATTTCATCACTGAGTTCCTGGAATGGTTCTCTTATCCCTGTATTTTCATCAACTGTTACATTTATGCTCTCTAAAACTATATGAGTTCTTTTTTTGAAGCATATGTAGGCCTTGATTTTTCTGGAATACCCAAGAAATATTCCCTCATCACATCTAGGATCAAACTTACCCAAATTTTGATCTTCCCTTCTGATGAAGCACTTACTCCTAAACACTTTGAAGTATTTTATTGTAGCTGGTATTCCTTTCCACAACTCATAAGGAGTTTTATTATGATTGACTCTAATTTGGGCCCTAGTGATAATATAGACTATTGTACTGACTGCCTCTTTCCAAAATCCATCTGAAATTTGACTCATTTAACATAGCTCTAGCCATATTTTCAATAGTTCTGTTTTTCCTTTCAACTACTCCATTTTTTTGAGTTCTTGTTGCTGAATATTCTCTTTTGATTCCTTGTTGCTCACAGTATTCCAAAAATTCATTTGAAGTGAAATCTCCTCCTCTATTTGATCTTAAGCATTTGATTCTCTTGTGAGTCTCATTTTCAATCATTTCTTTGAAAGCTTTAAATTTTTCAAAAGCTTCAGATTTTTCTTTGAGAAAAGCAACCCAAGTCATTCTAGAATAATCATCTATAAACAACATGAAGTAGCTTTCTCCCTGAATGCTTTGAGTTCGGTAGGGCCACATAAATCAGTATGAATAAGATCCAATGGTTTTGAAGAAGTATACCCTTTTGATTTGAAACTGATTCTGGTCTGTTTTCCATGTTGAAAAGGACCACAAACGATGTTATGGGGCCTTTTTATTTTGGGCAAGTCTCTAACTGCTTCCTTGTTACTAATATTGACAAGATTATCAAAGATCAAATGCCCTAATATTTTATGCCATAACCAACTCTCA
This sequence comes from Wollemia nobilis, assembly GCA_028583015.1. Taxonomy (NCBI): domain Eukaryota; kingdom Viridiplantae; phylum Streptophyta; class Pinopsida; order Araucariales; family Araucariaceae; genus Wollemia; species Wollemia nobilis. The sequence continues at coordinate 860,260 of JAQPPZ010002765.1, forward strand.
TCTTCTTGAGTTAGAAAACACTTTTCCTTTTTTATCTCACTTAGCATGTAAAGATTGTTTGGAGTCCTTGTAGCACTAGCAATGAGTTTTCCATTTTTTTCTTTACTTATCTCACATCTATCTAAAAAGAAATATACTATGTGCCCTTGATCACAAAGTTGACTCACACTTAGAAGATTATGTATTAGGCATTCTACATAAAACACATTTTTTGTTTTGGATTTCCCATCCAAACTAAGAGTCCCTTTACCACAGATTTTAGCTGACCTGTTATCTCCAAAACTGACTGTTCCTCTGTTTGTTTCTTTTAAGACCAAAAAATTTTCCTTTTTACCAGTCATATGTTTTGAACAACCACTATCAAGATACCATTTCTCTACTTTGTCTTGAGCATGAAAAATAGTTTGAACTATCATTGACTTAGATTTGATCTCATTTCTCTTTTTAGTGAACTCAAGGCTAGATATTTCCAAACTGCACATCCTTGCTATATGCCCAAAATTATTGCACTTGTAACACATGACATATTTATTCATAAGAGGTGCAAAAGAGTTAACATTTTCCTTACTATGGCTATTCACAAACTTATTACAATGCATAGCTTTGTGACCAAATTTCTTGCAGGAAAAACAATAGCCATGGAAAGTATTATGTAACCTGTTTTGATGCCTTGGATGATTGTTCTTCTTGTGACCAACTGGAATCCACCACTCTTCAGGATGAAGATTGATCTTGCTCAAAGCCCCTGTTTCTTGAATGGTGATACCATCCTTCTTTTTATTTTCACACGGAGTATTCTGTCTAAGAGCCAACTGTTCCAACTTCACTCTAAGAGACATAACCTCTTCTTCTAGTTTCTTTCAATTAGCTTCCTTTCCTTTGAGAACCTCTGTCAGAACCTGTTCAACCTTCTTCCCTTCTTCAACTAGTATTTTGAAGTCTATAACAATTTGAGATAATTCTGATATTGCTATCTCTTCTTCCTGACATTGATTTTTGAGAACATAATTCTCTTCCCTGAATTTCTCAAGCTTTCTTAAAGCCAAGAAGAATTCACCTTTGAGATCAAACTCAACCTCTTCATCTCTTTCTAAATCTGTATGTTCCTCTGATAGATCCTCCTCCAAGCTGTTAGGCTCTTTCTGGAGAGACCCGCTCTGATACCAATTGAAGAACATGGTATTATATTGAGAGGGGGGGTGAACAGTATAAGACATAACCAATTAATAATTTTAACTTTAGATAGCAGTGGCATCAACACAACATTAATCAATACAGAAAGCATCACACATTGAAGACCCATTTTTAATGTGGTTCACCCAAAATGGCTGGGCTACATCCACAAAACTTTTCTCTAAAAATTTCCTCAAATTTCTTTGGGAATCCTTCCCAATTACAATATTTATGAGCCTCGGCCCAAAGGAGATACCTTCCCATAATCAAAATTTATGAGCCTCTGCTCAAAGGAGATATCTTCCCCTCTACTCTGGAAATGATCCCTAAGAATATCAATTGTCTCTACCTCTTGCCAGCACATGGAACTCCTTTCCACCGAAGACCTCTTGTCCTCAATGCTTAGCCTAAGAGACCTTTGCATTCTATGATCACATCCACAAAAGCTCAGCAACCTATACCAAACACAGTCAGTCAGTCTAGTACAAGTCTTCCTCTGTCTATCAGATTTGTCCAACGCTTAAGCTTGAACAAATCAATCCTCTGCACACAAGCCTTCTCAAAGACTTGCCAAATCTATCCTCAGGTTCTTCTCAAAGAACCAGTGCACCTCTATCCTCAATTTCTCTGATAGAACTATCAAACTCAGCTCACAAGTCCTCTGCTAGGACCTGTCCAAATCGGCTCACAAGTCCCCATCGAAACCTATCCAAAACTCCTCACAAGTCCCCATCGGAACCTATCCAAGACTGCTCACAAGTCCCCACCGGAACCTGTCCAAAACTCAGCAAGCTCACCAAAACAAAACTTTCTTAGTAGGAAATCACAAGGTGAATTGTTAGAGACCCAATGTGATTTTTCAAACTCATAGAAGAATAAAGAGAAATTTTAGAGACTCAATATGTTCTATACTCAACTCCCAATCTCAAAACTCAACTCAAATCAACTCAAATCAAACTCAATCTCAAATCTGAAAACTCAACTCAATATCTGAAATGGATAGGATAGACTTTCTTTCAAGAACATGAAACCCCAAAAATTTCCAACTATGCAAAGAATCACATAACAATGATACTCATGTTCTTTTCACCATCAATTAGGGCTTTAACAACAATGCTCATCAAACAAGGTTCAATCAACACCATTCAGCTCAAAACACAACCTTGAAGCATTTCACAATCAACATTAGAAAAGGAAACAAGTAGAACTCCTTTTCCATCCAATATTGTTTGAACAAAAAGCATCCACCAACTCAAATCACAATAGCACAAAACAACTTTTCAAATCATCAACAAAGGAGTAAGCCCAACACTTTAACCAAGTAAAGAATAGCTTGATTATTACCAATTTAATGAAAGCAAATGTCAATCTCAAAGCTGCCCACTTAAGGTTTCACAACTTCACACAAGAAGCAATTTTAACCTTAAAACATCATGCTTTCATTTCCATAATCAACCAAAAGCACTCCCAACATTACAAGAAAAAATTATCCCTTATACACCTTATTTCTCCCTTATAGTCTTATCAAAAATAAAATTTATTTCTCATAAGAATGCAATAAGATATTTCAAACAACACCTTCAAAAGAATCTTTTATCAAAATAAAACAAGCTTTAAACTCCTTATAACTCCTAAGCTGTTTTTCCCTCTAATAAACTTCCTCCATCCACAAAATACACTTAGCAAAAATTAATTTCGAAAATACCTTGGCCAACATAAAAAATCATGCTATGGAGAAATTACGCATGAATTCTAACACCACCCGCTGTGTCCACTTCACGATGAAAAACCCTTTCACATTATTTGAATGCGGAACCTCCCATTCGGGTAGCACACCAACAACCTAGCCGCTATCGGTGCGCCAAAGGCGCCCGGTGAGGTTTAAACCTCACACCGTTAGCCTTGTTCCTTCTGCACCATGGATTAAATAAAACAACAGTGCCTCCCTTTCTTCTGATGTGAACACGAAGATGAAAACCTTATGAAAAATTTAAGACAAATGGAAAGAGACACAGTCGAACAAGAAATCCGAACGGATCATGAAATCACAGCGAGCAACACTTTTCAAAATCGGATTGGATGATTCTTGATTTTCATTGAGGGAGATTTATATGCATTTTTACCATAAGATCTTGATGTTAGAGAGGAGTTTAACACGTCGGTGGAGGATTTGGCTAGCACCCACAATCTTAAAACATAGCACCATGGGTTAGGAGAACCCATTGAAAATAATAATTTAATATTTATTTAAAAATAATTAAAGGGAACCTTAACAAGGTTTTTAATTATTTAAATAAATACTTCCTCCTGGATCCAAATGCATTAAAATAATGCATCCACCTGTAATCTTTAAACCTGCCAACTTGGGGTTTACAAAAGACCTTTGAAACTGTCATGCCGGAACCTCCAAGAAACATTTTATTAAAGCAAAACTTTTGACATCAAACAAATTCCAACAAGAGCTTCTTGACATCAATGACAACTTATACACATGATCAAGGGCAATGTACCCAATGTACCCAAAATTGCCAACATGAACAATATACTACCACTTTTTACTTTTCTTTCCAATCAATATTATGCAATGTAAAGATAGAAATATCAACAATAGTAATAAAAGCAATGCACAAATCACCATACATAATAGAGACATCAATTTAACGTGGTTCACCCAATATGGGCTACTTCCACGGAGTAAATATTTCACTAAAAAATTCTCAATAAATATCTTGGGAATCCCTTCCCTATTATAATGTTTATGGATCTCTATACAAAGGAGACACCAATCCTCTAATCAAGTTTGTGGATCTCTATCCACAGGAGAGCTCCTTTCTCCTTAGCTCTAACTAGTGATATTCTAGAAGAGCTATTGCCTCCATTGATCTGGCTAATGGATCCCTATCCATTGAAGAAACCTATCCTCATTGCCTTAGCTAATGGATCTCTATCCACTGGAGACTGTTGTCCTCTTTACTCTATCACCTCCAAAGATCTATCTCAAATATGCACTAAATACAATCCTTTGATCTAGCACAAATCTTCTCAATCTATGTCTCTGGTCTAACACAAACATGTTCTCAAATCTACACCAAAATTTGTCCTTGAATCTATGTTAAACACAATCCTTTGGTCTAGCACAAATATTCCCTCAATCTCTATTCTATGATCTGCACTAAACATAGTCCTTCAGTCTAGCACAAATATATCCTCAAGCCTTAACAAAAAATATGTTCAAATCTAATTTTTAAGGTTCATGAGTAATATGTGTATTAGATCACTATGTAATTTCATGTGTAGGTTCACTATTAACGGGGAGGGATACATTTTTGTCCTATTTGTCTAGGAGACATGCTACAGTATCTCATTTGGATTCAAACCTTAGACCTCCTATTTACACTATAAAGTCTTAATAGCATTAATAATATATATATATATATATATATATATATATATATATATATATATATATATATATATATAATTTTGTATGCAATCCCCACGTATATTTTTCTTAATAGCATTAATAATAATTTGTGAAAACCCCTCAATTGAACTATATCTCCTTGATTGGTTAAACTATGTACTACTTGGTTTTATTACCTATAGATATACATTTACGAGATATTACCTCCAACAATTTTCAATGGACATAAAAAAATAATATAATTTTTTATGCAATCCCCACATATATTTTTCTTAATAGCATTAATAATAATTTGTGAACCCCCTCAATTGAACTATATTTTGTATGTAATTTTGATCCTTGTAAGAAGTGTCCTAGCCTTTGCATGATTATTAATTGATGTTCCATGTGATTCCAAGTCAATAAGGATCAATTGAACTATACTGAAGTTCCATATGATTATATGTCAATAATCATAAATTTAACTATATTTTCTTTATTTTTGAACAATAATTTTGATCCTTGTAAGAAGTGCCCTAGCCTTTGCATAATTATTAATTAAAGTTCCATATGATTCTAAGTTAATAAGGATATTTTTTATTTTATTTCCTTCATTTTTCAATGGCAATTTTTATCCTAGTAAGAAGTGCTCTAGCCTTTGCATGATTATTAATTGAAGTTTCATATGATTCTAAGTAAATAAGGATATTTTTTTACTTCATTTCATTCACTTTTTAAAGGCAATTTTGATCCTTGTAGGAAGTGCCCTAGTCGTTGCATAATTATTAGTTGAAGTTTCATATGATTATAAGTCAATAAGGATAATTTTAATTTTATTTCCTTTATTTTTCAATGACAATTTTGATCCTTGTAAGAAGTGCCCTAGCCTTTGCATAATTATTAATTGAAGTTACCTAGCCTTTGCATAATTATTAATTGAAGTTCCATATGGTTCTAAGTCAATAAGGATAAATTGAACTATATTTATTTTATTTTTCAATAGTAATTTTGATCCTTGTAAGAAGTGTCCTAGCCTTTGCATAATTATTAATTGAAGTTTCATATGATTCAAATTCAATTAGTATAAATTGAAATATATTTTCTTCATTTTTCAATGACATTTTCCTTGTAATAAGTGCCCTAGCCTTTGCATTATTATTAATTTAAGATCACTATTATTTTAAACAAACAATGATATTTTTCATTCCATTAGTTAAAAAAAACCACCTGTAAGCTTTCTAAGTAGATTAATTTACAAAAAGCTCTTTCCAGAATCAAGTATAAATCAAATATATGTCATTAATTAAACTAACAATAAATCACATTATTAGAACAACAATATCTCTCAACACAAATATAAAGGATGATTCTTATTGATAACATTACATGGAGAGATATCTCCAATATATAATTTTACATGACTTTTCAGTACTCTAACTATTGCTCTCCTCAAAAATTCGAGAGATGCAACCTTTCATATTCCTCTCATAAAGAAAAAAATCTCATCTTGCAACATATCATGTGATTCTTCATTCTCTATCCTAAAACTTTGCACTTTCTCTCAAATTGACACATACATTATATAAAATATAAATCATCTACTAAACTCATATTACAAGGGGGGAAAATAATGTAATACTTCCAACACCTCTCATATTATAAGTTTTGGTAGGAAGGCTTTTGCCTCAATATTTAATTCTTCTTCATTCTTTATTTTTTAGCTTTGAATCTATCATGGATGGATATATACAACCTTCATTATGTCTTCCTTTATAAATTATTTATGTTTTCCTATGGATATATGTGTCTTAGTTACCTACAGGTCATTGTCTCTGGATCTACCTCGGGGTTACTACCTCTAGGTATCTACCTTTGGGTCATTTCCATTGGATCACTACCTCTGGAAATCTACCTCTAGGTCACCTCTAGATTATCATTGTCTCTAGGTCATCCACTAGAATATTTATAAGATCATCATATCTATAGGATCATCACTATATATGCTTTCACTATAGGCTATCTTCCAAGCTATGCTTGGGTCATAATACTCTTAGTAAAATTTGATCATACTTGATTTATTTTTGTAAAAACTATACAACATTCCTTTCATCTTATCTCATTCATTCATATTTATCCATCCACAATCCATTTTTAATCTATAATATTTCTTTCCTTTTTTAGATAAAATATTTGTGAATGATTATGTCCTCCACAAAATTCACAACTATGAATATTCTAACAATTTTTTTATCTTATGTCTATATCTACCACAATTATTATATTTGTTACTTGTTACAAGATTTTTTTCCCATTTGGTCCTTCATTGCTATTGAATATATCTATCATAGATTTGATGTCAAAATTTTCTGTCAGAAATTTAGTTTGTGATTCTTTGTTGCTCATTTGTCCTATATATCCAAGACCTTCACATTTTGGTCTTATTGTTTGTACAATTAGTTCTTTCATTCCTTTTTCATATTTTACCAAACCTGTGTCTTTGTATCCAATTTTACTTAATAATTTTGAACCAATTCCTTTAGTATATGTAGAGGAGGAAAAATGCCCTATCGTGTACAATTCCTTGCTGGATCTGCTAGGAGTTGAAGTGAATTACATAGGTATTCTATAACTATACACTTAGTGTACAAAGGAAGAAGGGTTCACCAGGAACAATTTTAGAACTCATTCCAAGTCCAAGGTGGAATGTGTTTTGATGTGTCAATTAAGCATGCACCTATGCTTGACCTTTCTAAAACTACACTATAAAAATCGAAAGAAAAATGAAAGATACAAGATGCAAAAATACAAGGGCTAACCCTAGAATTATTCTTTACTTGAATGATCACTAACCCTAGGGTTGTAAAATAAAATATTGTAATCAAGGGTTCAAGAGCAATGCACAAATAAGGTTAAAATCCTAGATGCACATTATAATCTTTTATTCTTTCTAGTGCCAGAAAATTTAATCAAATGCTTTCCTCACCCATGATCTTATATTTTGGAACAAAAATAGATAAAAGATGACAAACAAACAACCTAAATATCTACTGGGGAAATTATCTGATTTGGTGGTTGTTGCAAGCTTTAACTTGCACCCAACAATGTCTCACAACTTCTATCCTGCAAAAATGTTGGACATTTTGAGTCCATAGAGTTGTCATTGATGTCAAGGCATGAAGTTGTCATTTATGCCAAGGAGTGAACCACCATTGATGTCAAAAAGTCAAAAGATCTTCATAATATTTATTTTTAATATTATTTGACGTATAAGGTTCTTATTAACACCATGGATTGGCAAAAGAGCTTCATAATACTTATTTTTAATAGTATATGAAGCATAATTCAAAAATATTTTTTAAAAACCAAGATGAGCAATTAAAAAGGTTTTTATTTAAAACCAAATGAAAGCAAAGGTTGAGGTTTAATTTTTTAACCTTAAAGAAAAGGAAATAATATTTAATTATTTTTGGTAAACTTTTATGGGCACACGTTAGGGTTGAAGCAAAGCGTCGACGTCTATATTGAAGACGTTCTCCATGCATGAAAATAAAATGATAATGAGGGTGCTGACGTATGATTTACCATCAAATCATGCATATAAACACATAATATTTTCTTTGGTTTTGGCACCAATGCAATTGCGATCTTATGAGAATAAATATGAATTCAGTGAATGTTTTTTGAATATTATTGCAAGAGAGACCAATGATCCTCAGTTCTGTTGTGTGAGTAACAACAATACTTTGGTTCTTTCATGAGGAAGACTTTAGATTCATTGTATGGTTCATTGTGCTTGGCATCTCCCTATTAAGGAATTTTAATTGAACTCTTTGGAAGAAGCGTGGTAATCAGTGCAACATTTGTGAAGGGACTGCATTGGAAGAAGCACAACGGTGAAAAGAAGATGCTACATTTGTGAGAGTGCATACAATAGTTGTGTGAGAGTGTGGCAGTTGTGTGAGAGTGTTTCAATCATTTTAGGGTACAACAATGTTGAAATATGTAGCAGCCAAGATAGAATGAAGCCCACTTGCAACCAACAAAATGGAATAGTTGCAGATGCATTATTAGTCTCAGTGTGAAATGTACGCAGGTCAGAGAGGTGTGCACAACCAATACCAAAAATTAAAGGTATGTTCTAAATTTTGGCAAGCCTTTGATTTATCAAAAGGTGCTAAGGTTGAGGATACATTGAAAATATTATTAATGAAAATTGTGTTTAGGAATTATCATTTACATTGATAGAAATTATTAGTTGGAGTGAAAAGGTGTCATTGGTATAATTGATATTTTTATTCTTGTATAATTAAATAATTGGAATAAGGATTGATGTGATTTAATTATTGAGAGATATATTCATTTGAGATATAGTTTCAAAGTAAAATATTGTTTGAATAAATATGGAGTTATAAGATGTATGTGAATGCTATTAATTTATGTAATATTATGAAGAATATTTCTATCATCTAATCACTTTAAGGTTGGAAAAAGTTTAATTGTGAATGAGACAGGTTTTATAAAGGTACTTTAACATCAAACAAAGGTATGGGTATATTATTCCTTGAATGAAATTATTTATTGGTTGTGAATTTCTGAAAACAGTATTAGAGTGAAAAGGACTTAATTAGGTTTCCTTGTTGAGTTGTTGAGCTATATGTGAAGATTGTTTTATAAGCATTGTTGTTGAAGCCATTGATTGAGTGAAGAACTTGAACTAGGGTTTGAAAATAACATGAGTATCATTGTTATGTGATATTAGTTGATAAGAATTGTTGGAAATATTTTGAGTGAGTGTTCATATGTTCGGACTAGGGTTTTGGAGTAAGGATTATTTCATTGAGTGATTGGTTGAATAGATTTGGTTAAGCCTATTCAAGTGGATGTGTGAAGTGATAGATCAAGTTCTATGAAACAAATTATTCTCTATTCTAAATTGATTTGAGAAATAGGTTGAGTATTGATGAGTATTAAACATATCGAGTTTCTAACAATTCTCTATATGTTTCTGTGATAAAAGAGAGATTAAAAGTGATTGAGAGTTTGTGAATGTGAAGTATATCGAGTCTCTAACAATTATCTGTATGTTTCAAAAGAGTTATTGAGCATTGAGGTGAATGTGAAGCATATTGAGTCTCTAACAATTCTTTATATGTTTCTAAAAGGTGATTGAAATTAATTAAGCATTGTGATGAGTGGGAAGCATATAGAACCTCTAACAATGCACTTTATGTTTCTATGAGAATGGACAAGTTCTAGTGTGAACTTGTTGAGCAGATTTAAGGTAAGTCTTAGAGAAGACTTGTGGATAGATTTGTTTGAGCTTTTGTGAAAGCTTACAATACAAATTGAGATTAGATTTGGATAAGTTTTAGTGAGGACTTATTGAGCAGATTTGGACAAGTTCTAGTGAGGACTTGTTGAGCATATTTGGACAATTTCTAGTGAAAACTTGTAAAGAAGATTTGAACAAGTTCTAGAGAGGACTTGTGGACATATTAGTGTGAGCTTTTGTGAAAGCTTACAAGGCAAATTTGAGACAAGTCTTTGAGAAGACTTGAGAACAAAGTTGATTTATTGATTTGTTCAAACCTTGAGTTAAGGTTTAGGGCAACAGAGTTGATTTGAAATTGAGACATATTTTTTGTTAAGGCTTGAGGATAGATTTGTGCTAGACCGAAGGACTATGTTTAGTGCAGATCATAGAATAGAGATTGAGGGAAGATTTGTGCTAGACCAAAGGATTGTGTTTAACATAGATTCAAGGACAAATTTTGGTGTAGATTTGAGAACATGTTTGTGTTAGACCAGAGACATAGATTGAGAATATTTGTGCTAGATCAAAGGATTGTATTTAGTGCATATTTGAGACAGAGCTTTGGAGGTGATAGAGTATAGAGGACAATAGTCTCCAGTGGATAGAGATCCATTAGTTAAGGCAGTGAGGATAGGTTTCTTCAATGGATAGGTATCCATTAGCCAAATCAATGGGGGCAATAGCTCTTCTAGAATATCACTAGTCAGAGCTAAGGAGAAAGGAGCTCTCCTATGGATAGAGATCCACAAACTTGATTAGAGGATTGGTGTCTCCTTTGTATAGATATCCGTAAACATTGTAATAGGGAAGGGATTCCCAAGATATTGATTGAGAAATTTTTAGTGAAATATTTACTCCGTGGAAGTAGCCCATATTGAGTGAACCACGTTAAATTGGTGTCTCTATTATGTATGGTGATTTGTGCATTGATTTTATTACTATTGTTGATATTTCTATCTTTACATTGCATAATATTGATTGGAAAGAAAAGTAAAAAATGGTAGTATATTGTTCACCCCCATCTCAGTATAATCTTGTGTTCTTAAATTGGTATTAGAGTGGGTTACTTAGGAATATTTTAACAGCTTGAAGAAAAATATTTCAAAAACATAATGGATTCTAAGAATGTGTCCTCAGATAATTCAACGCTAATTTTTTATTGAAGTTATTATATATATTGGAGTATGAGAATGAAGGTTCACCTGATGGCACTTGGAAATGAAATTTGGAAAGCAGTTTAAAATGGATACAAACTACTAGCAGATCTACCTACTGATAGGGAAGGTAAGCTTCTACAACATTACAATTCAAAAGCAATGAATGAAATTTTGAGAGGTTTGCATAGAACATAATCAATAAAGGTTATGCATTGTAAATATGAAAAAGGTATTTGGGATAAATTGCAAAGCATATATGAAGGAGATAAAAGTGTCAAAAAGGCAAAGATACGAAATCTCAAAGGATAATTTGAAGAATTAATAATGAATAATGAGGAAAACATTAGTACTTATCTACTTCGGGTAGATGAGGTTGTTAATGCTATACAAGAACTTGGACATAATTTTTATGAATCGAATGTTTGTGATAATATCTTAAGGTCTCTCCCAACAAGGTTTATTGAAAATATTGCAGGTATAGAAGAGGTAACATATGGTGATTCTTTGACAAGATATATGTTACTTGGTATTCTTATAGTATTTGAGTTAAGAATAAAAGAAGAACCTAATATTCAGAAGGAAGCAGCCTTCAAAGAAATTAATAATACAAAGGGTAAGAAGTCATAATTGAGAAATTAGTCATCCAATGATCAAGAAGAAAATTATGGTAGAAGGAATAAATATTCAATAAGATTTAAATATGTAAAAATTTTTAGATGTTTCGATTATGGAAAGTATGGTCACTAAGCAACTGATTGTCAAGAAGCTAAAAACAACAATGATGAAGAAAAGCATGATCACAGGAACACTGAATAAGAAAAATACAGGTACCAAAAGAAAGGCAAGGAAGGATAAAGCAAACAAGGGAAGAATTTCTTCCAAAGACAAAAGAGGAGCTACTATGCAGAGAAGGCAAGTAAGTACTCAGGTGATAGTGATGTCAGTTCTTCAAGTAATGATAAATATGAAGTCCTATTTATGATTGAATAAAAAGAAGAAGTTAAGAAAAGGTCACCAATAATTCTCAAGTATTTTAGATGTGGTAATTTTGGACATCTTGAAGATAGTTGTACAATAAATGGTTTCAGTTTTAGTGATGATGAGTATGAGGATGCACTTGAAGGGTAAAAATATAATCTTCTAATGGCACTAGAAGAATAAGAAGATGATCCTATAGTAGACAAGTCAAAATAAAATGAAGATGTTGAAAAATGCAAACAAATAAAGGAAGAATCAGATTAAGAAGGATTTGATCGTATGGAAAAAATTATTTATGATCTTGAAATAGTAAAGAAGGTAAGAAAGAAAAAATCTAAACTTGAGTTTCAGTTTCAAGAATGCAATGAAGAGAGAAGAAAGGTTATAGAGGATCTAAACAAGTCAATGGATAATAAAAAGAAGTTCAAGGATAAGTTTGAAGCAAAAATCTTAGAATGTGAAGGGTTAGAAAAATAAGTAACTCTACTAAGGGAAGATTTAGAAAAATCCAAGGATAAGCTACACAAGTTTGAAAAGAGTTCAAAGATTGTGGATAAGATGATCAAGGTACAAAGAAGGTCAAAAAATAAAATATGTCTTGGTTTTTAACAAGCTCAAAAGAAATAGGAAAAATTGCCAACCTCAAGTTATGAAGAAGAAAAAACTTCAGAAGAAGACAATGTAAAAGAAAGTGAGACTTCTAAGGATGAGTCAGACAACAAAAAGTTCAAAAAGAAAAGAAAAAATGCACAAAGGATAAACATATGGAACAAAAATCATAATAGGTTAAGAGAGACTAAGAGACCAATGAGGTCAAGAAAAGAAAACTTCAATCGAAGATGTTTCTCATGTCATAGATTTGGGCACATGGCATCACAGTGCAGGACACATGAAAGACAAGAATATGGAAACAAATAACTTTTTCATTGGTATTACCACTCATGTAATCAATTTGATCATAAGGCAATGAATTGCAGGGTTCATGATAGAAAGGGATATGGCTTCACCAGGAGAAATCCTAAGATATTTGGACCTCCAAGGAATAATAGCATTAAAAGTTATAAGTGCAATAATGATGGACATCAATGACAACTCTATGGACTCAAAATATCCAACATTTTTTTAGGATAGAAGCTGTGAGACATTGTTGGGTGCAAGTTAAAGCTTGCAACAACCACCAAATCAGATAAGTTCCCTAGTAGATATTTAGGTTGTTTGTTTGTCATCTTTTATCTATTTCTGTTCCAAAATATAAGATCATGGGTGAGGAAAGCATTTGATTAAAATTTTTGGCACTGGAAAGAATAAAAGCATATAATGTGCATCTAGGATTTTAACCTTATTTGTGCATTGCTCTCGAACCCTTGATTACAAGATTTTATTTTACAATCCTAGGGTTAGTGATCATTCAAGCAAATAATAATTCTAGGGTTAGCCCTTGTCTTTTTGCATCTTGTATCTTTCATTGTTCTTTCCATTTTTATAGTGTAGTTTTAGAAATTTCAAGCATAGGTGAATGCTTAATTGACACATCAAAACACATTCCACCCTAGACTTGGAATGAGTTCTAAAATTATTCCTGGTGAACCCTTCTTCCTTTGTACACTAAGTGTAGAATTATAGAATACCCATGTAATTCACCTCAACTCCTAGCAGATCTAGCCAGGAATTGTACATGGTAGGGCAATTTTCCTCCTCTACATATACTAAAGGAATTGGTTCAAAATTATTAAGTAAAATTGGATACGAAGACACAGGTTTGGTAAAATATGACCAAGGAATGAAAGAACTAATTGTACAAACAACAAGACCAAAATATGAAGGTATTGGATATATAGGACAAATGAGCAACAAAGAATCACAAACTAAATTTCTAACATAAAATTTTGACATCAAATCTATGATAGCTATATTCAATAGCAATGAAGGACCAAATGGAAAAAGAAATCTTGTAACAAGTAAAAAATATAATAATTGTGGTAGATATAGACATAAGATAAAAAAAAATTGTTAGAATATTCATAGTTGTGAATTTTGTGGAGGACATAATCATTCACAAATATTTTATCTAAAAAAAGAAAGAAATATTATAGATTAAAAATGGATTGTGGATGGATAAATATGAATGAATGATATAATATAAAAGGAATGTTGTATGGTTTTTACAAAAGGAAACCAAGTATGATCAAATTTTACTAAGAGTATTATGATCCAAGCATAGCTTGGAAGATAGCCTATAGTGAAAGCATATATAGTGATGATCCTATAGATATGATTATCTTATAAATATTCTAGTGGATGACCTAGAGACAATGATAATCTAGAGGTGACCTAGAGGTAGATTTCCAGAGGCAGTGATCCAATGGAAGTGACCCAAAGGTAGATACATAGAGGTAGTAACCCAGAGGTAGATCCAAAGACAGTGACCTAAAGGTAAAGACCTATAGGTAACTAAGACACATTGAATCATAGGCAAACACAAATAATTTATAAAGGAAGACATAATTAAGGTTGTATATACCCAGCCATGATAGATTCAGAGCTAAAAAATAAATAATGAAGAAGAATTAAATATTGAGGCAAAATCCTTCCTACCAAAACTTGTAATATGAGAGGTGTTGGAAGTATTACATTATTTTCCCCCCTTGTAATATGAGTTTAGTAGATGATTTATATTTTATATAATGTATGTGTCAATATGAGAGAAAGTGCAAAGTGTTAAGATAGATCATGAAGAGTCACATGATATGTTGCAAGATGAGAGTTTTTTCTATATGAGAGGAATATGAAAGGTTGCATATCCCGAATGTTTGAGGAGAGCAATAGTTAGAGTACTGAAAAGTCATGTAAAATTATATATTGGAGATATCTCTCCATTTATTGTTATCAATAAGAATCATCCTTTATATTTGTGTTGAGAGATATTGTCGTTCTAATAATGTGATTTATTGTTAGTTTAATTAATGACATATATTTGATTTATACTTGATTATGGAAAGAGCTTTTTGTAAATTAATCTACTCAGAAAGCTTATAGGTGGTTTTTTTAAACTAATGAAATGAAAAATATCATTGTTTATTTAAAATAATATGGATCTTCAATTAATAATAATTCAAAGGCTATGGCACTTTTTACAAGGAAAATGTCATTGAAAAATGAAGAAAATATATTTCAATTTATACTAATTGAATTTGAATCATATGGAACTTCAATTAATAATTATGCAAATGCTAGGACACTTCTTACAAGGATCAAAATTACTATTGAAAAATGAAGGAAATATAGTTCAATTTATTCTTATTGACTTAGAATCATATGGAACTTCAATTAATAATTATGCAAAGGCTAGGGAACTTCAATTAATAATTATGCAAAGGCTAGGGCACTTCTTACAAGGATCAAAATTGTCATTGAAAAATGAAGGAAATAAAGTTAAAATTATCCTTATTGACTTATAATCATATGGAACTTCAATTAATAATTATGCAAAGGCTAGGGCACTTCTTACAAGGATCAAAATTGCCATTGAAAAATGAAGGAAATAAAGTAAAAAAATCCTTATTTACTTAGAATCATATGGAACTTCAATTAATAGTCATGCAAAGGCTAGAGCACTTCTTACTAGGATAAAAATTGCCATTGAAAAATGAAGGAAATAAAGTAAAAAATATCCTTATTAACATAGAATCATATGGAACTTTAATTAATAATTATGCAAAGGCTAGGGCACTTCTTACAAGGATCAAAATTATTGTTCAAAAATAAAGAAAATATATTTAAATTGATGATTATTGACATATAATCATATGGAACTTCAATATAGTTCAATTGATCCTTATTGAATTGGAATCACATGGAACATCGATTAATAATCATGCAAAGGCTAGGACACTTCTTACAAGGATCAAATTACATACAAAATATAGTTCAATTGAGGGAGGTTCACAAATTATTATTAATGCTATTAATAAAAATATATATAGGGATTGCATATAAAATTTTATTATTTTTTTATGTCCATTGAAAATTGTTGGAGGTAATATCTCGTAAATGTATATCTATAGGTAATAAAACCAAGCAGTATATAGTTTAACCAATCAAGGAGATATAGTTCAATTGAGGGGGGTTCACAAATTATTATTAATGCTATTAAGAAAAATATACGTGGGGATTGCATAAAAAATTATATATATATATATATATTATTAATAACATAGACATAGGAGTTTGAGATACTCATCTCTTTCCCTCTCTTTTATTTCCTTTTACGTATGGAGATCAATTGTCATTTTAAAAGCTTGGTCTTTATTTGTAGGAGTATCCTAGAGCAAACACCTCTTTACGGATTTCTATTGCATGCATTTTCTTGTAGTGTTCGGCTACTTAAATTGAGTAATTTTTAAGGTTCATGAGTAATATGTATATTAGATCACTATGTACTTTCATGTGTAGGTTCACTATTAACGGGGAGGGATACATTTTTGTGCTATTTGTCCAGGAGACATGCTATAGTATCTCATTTGGATTCAAACCTTAGACCTCCTATTTACAATATAAAGTCTTAATAGCATTAATAATATATATATATATATATATATATATATATATATATATATATATATATATATATATATATATATATATATATATATATATATATAATTTTGTATGCAATCCCCACGTATATTTTTCTTAATAGCATTAATAATAATTTGTGAACCCCCCTCAATTGAACTATATCTCCTTGATTGGTTAAACTATGTACTACTTGGTTTTATTACCTATAGATATGCATTTACGAGATATTACATCTAACAATTTTCAATGGACATAAAAAAATAATATAATTTTATATGCAATCCCTATATATATTTTTCTTGATAGCATTAATAATAATTTGTGAACCTCCCTCAATTGAACTATATTTTGTATGTAATTTTGATCCTTGTAAGAAGTGTCCTAGCCTTTGCATGATTATTAATTGATGTTCCATGTGACTCCAAGTCAATAAGGATCAATTGAACTATATTGAAGTTCCATATGATTATATGTCAATAATCATAAATTTAACTATATTTTATTTATTTTTGAACAATAATTTTGATCCTTGTAAGAAGTGCCCTAGCCTTTGCATCATTATTAATTAAAGTTCCATATGATATTCTATGTCAATAAGGATATTTTTTATTTTATTTCCTTCTTTTTTTAATGGCAATTTTTATCATAGTAAGAAGTGCCCTAGCCTTTGCATGATTATTAAACGAAGTTCCATATGATTCTAAGTGAATAAGGATAGTTTTTTACTTTATTTCATTCATTTTTTAAAGGCAATTTTGATCCTTGTAGGAAGTGCCCTAGTCGTTGCATAATTATTAGTTGAAGTTTCATATGATTATAAGTCAATAAGGATAATTTTAATTTTATTTCCTTTATTTTTCAATGACAATTTTGATCCTTGTAAGAAGTGCCCTAGCCTTTGCATAATTATTAATTGAAGTTCCATATGATTCTAAGTCAATAAGAATAAATTGAACTATATTTCCTTCATTTTTCAATAGTAATTTTGATCCTTGTAAGAAGTGTCCTAGCCTTTGCATAATTATTATTTGAAGTTCCATATGATTAAAATTCAATTAGTATAAATTGAAATATATTTTCTTCATTTTTCAATGACATTTTCCTTATAATAAGTTCCCTAGCCTTTGCATTATTATTAATTGAAGATCACTATTATTTTAAACAAACAATGATATTTTTCATTCCATTAGTTTAAAAAAACCACCTGTAAGCTTTTTGAGTAGATTAATTTACAAAAATATCTTTCCAGAATCAAGTATAAATCAAATATATGTCATTAATTAAAATAACAATAAATCACATTATTAGAACAACAATATCTCTTAACACAAATATAAAGGATGATTCTTATTGATAACATTACATGGAGAGATATCTCCAATATATAATTTTACATGACTTTTCAGTACTCTAACTATTGCTCTCCTCAAAAATTCGAGAGATGCAACCTTTCATATTCCTCTCATAAAGAAAAAACTCTCATATTGCCACATATCATGTGACTCTTCATTCTCTATCCTAACACTTTGCACTTTCTCTCATATTGACACATACATTATATAAAATATAAATCATTTACTAAAATAATATTACAAGGGGGGCAAATAATGTAATACTTCCAACACCTCTCATATTACAAGTTTTGGTAAGAAGGCTTTTGCCTCAATATTTAATTCTTCTTCATTCTTTATTTTTTAGCTCTGAATCTATCATGGATGGATATATACAACCTTCATTATGTCTTCCTTAATAAATTATCTATGTTTTCCTATGGATCAATGTGTCTTAGTTACCTATAGGTCATTGTCTTTGGATCTACCTCTGGGTTACTACCTCTGGGTATCTACCTTTGGGTCACTTCCATTGGATCACTGCCTCTGGAAATCTACCTCTAGGTCACCTCTAGATTATCATATTCTCTAGGTCATCCACTAGAATATTTATAAGATCATCATATCTATAGGATCATCACTATATATGCTTTCACTATAGGCTATCTTCCAAGCTATGCTTGGGTCATAATACTCTTAGCAAAATTTGATCATACTTGGTTTCCTTTTGTAGAAACCATACAACATTCCTTTTATCTTATCCCATTCATTCATATTTATCCATCCACAATACATTTTTAATCTATAATCTTTCTTTCTTTTTTTAGATAAAATATTTGTGAATGATTATGTCCTCCACAAAATTCACAACTATGAATATTCTAACAATTTTTTTATCTTATGTCTATATCTACCACAATTATTATATTTGTTACTTGTTACAATATTTTTTTTCCCATTTGATCCTTCATTGCTATTGAATATATCTATCATAGATTTGATGTCAAAATTTTCTGTCAGAAATTTAGTTTGTGATTCTTTATTGCTCATTTGTCCTATATGTCCAAGACCTTCACATTTTGGTCTTATTGTTTGTACAATTAGTTCTTTCATTCCTTGTTCATATTTTACCAAACCTGTGTCTTCGTATCCAATTTTACTTAATAATTTTGAACCAATTCCTTTAGTATATGTAGAGGAGGAAAACTGCCCTACCATGTACAATTCCTTGCTGGATCTGCTAGGAGTTGAGGTGAATTACATGGGTATTCTATAACTCTACACTTAGTGTACAAAGGAAGAAGGGTTCTCCAGGAACAATTTTATAACTCATTCCAAGTCCAAGGTGGAATGTGTTTTGATGTGTCAATTAAGCATGCACCTATTCTTGACATTTCTAAATCTACACTATAAAAATGGAAAGAACAATGAAAGATACAAGATGCAAAAAGACAAGGGCTAACCCTAGAATTATTCTTTGCTTGAATGATCACTAACCCTAGGATTGTAAAATAAAATCTTGTAATCAAGGGTTCAAGAGCAATGCACAAATAAGGTTAAAATCCTAGATGCACATTATATGCTTTTATTCTTTCCAGTGCCAAAAAATTTAATGAAATGCTTTCCTCACCCATGATCTTATATTTTGGAACAGAAATAGATAAAAGATGACAAAAAAACAACCTAAATATCTACTAGGGAAATTATCTGATTTGGTGGTTGTTGCAAGCTTTAACTTGCACCCAACAATATCTCACAGCTTCTATCCTGCAAAAATTTTGGACATTTTGAGTCCATAGAGTTGTCATTGATGTCAAGGCATGAAGTTGTCATTGATGCCAAGGAGTGAACCACCATTGATGTCAAAAATTCAAAAGAGCTCCATAATATTTATTTTTAATATTATGTGAATCATAAGGTTCTTATTAAAACCATGGATTGGCAAAAGAGCTTCATAATACTTATTTTTAATAGTATATGAAGCATAATTCAAAAATATTTTTTAAAAACCAAGATGAACAATTAAAAAGGTTTTTATTTAAAACCAAAGGAAAGCAAAGGTTGAGGTTTAATTTTTTAACCTTAAAGAAAAGGGAATAATATTTAATTATTTTTGGCAAACTTTTGTGGGCACACGTTAGGGTTGAAGTAAAGCATCGTCGTCTATCTTGAAGACGTTCTCCATGCATGAAAATAAAATGGTAATGAGGGTGTTGACGTATGATTTACCATCAAATCATGCATATAAACATATAATATTTTCTTTGGTTTTGGCACCAATGCAATTGGGATCTGATGAGAATAAATATGAATTCGATGAATGTTTTCTGAATATTATTGCAAGTGAGATCAGTGAGCCTCAGTTCTGTTGTGTGGGTAAAAACAATAATTTGGTTTTGCATGAGGAAGACTTGAGATTCATTGTATGGTTCATTGTGCTTGGCATCTCCCTATTGAGGAATTTTAATTGAACTCTTTGGAAGAAGCGCGGTAATCAGTGCAACATTTGTGAAGCACAAAAGTGAAAAGAAGATGCTACATTTGTGAGAGTGCAACAATTGTGTGAGAGTATAGTAGTCATGTGAGAGTGTGGCAGTTGTGTGAGAGTGTTGCAGTCATTTGAGGGTACAACAATGTTGAAATATGTAGCAGCCAAGATAGAACGAATCCCAACTACAACCAACCAAATGGAATAGGTGCAGATGCATTATTAGTCTCAGTGTGAAATGTACGCAGGTCAGTGAGGTGTGCACAACCAATACCAAAAATTAAAGGTATGTTCTAAAGTTTGGCAAGCCTTTGATTTTTCAAAAGGTGCTAAGGTTGAGGAGACGTTGAAAAGATTATTAATGAAAATTGTGTTTAGGAATTATCATTTACATTGATAGAAATTATTATTTGTAGTGAAAAGGTGTCATTAGGATAATTGATATTGTTATTCTTGTATAATTACATACTTGGAATAAGGATTGAGGTGATTTAATTATTGAGAGATATATTCATTTGAGGTATAGTTTCAAAGTAAAATATTGTTTGAATAAATAGGGAGTTATAAGATGTATGTGGATGCTATTAATTTATGTAATATTATAAAGAATATTTCTATCATCTAATCACTTTAAGGTTGGAAAAAGTTTAACATCTTAAGGATTGAGGTGATAATATCTTAAGGAATGAGACAGGTTTTCTAAAGGTACTTTAACATCAAAAAAAGGTATGGGTATATTATTCCTTGAATGAAATGATTGATTTGTTGTGAATTTTTGAAAATAATATTAGAGTGAAAAGGACTTAATTAGGTTTCCTTATTGAGTTGTTGAGCTATATGTGAGGATTTTTTTATAAGAATTGTTGTTGAATCCATTGATTGAGTGAAGAACTTGAACTAAGGTTTGGAAAGAACATGAGTATCATTGTTATGTGATATTAGTTGATAAACATTGTTGGAAATATTTTGAGTGAGTGTTCATATGTTTGGAATAGGTTTTTGGAGTAAGGATTATTTCATTGAGTGATTGGTTGAAAATATTTGGTTAAGCCTAGTCAAGTGGATGTGTGAAGTGATAGCTCAAGTTCTATGAAATAAATTATTATCTATTCTAAATAGTTTTGAGAAATAGGTTGAGTATTGATGAGTATAAAACATATCGAGTTTCTAAAAATTCTCTATATGTTTCTATGATAAAAGAGAGATTAAAAGTGATTGAGAGTTTGTGGATGTGAAGTATATTGAGTCTCTAAAAATTATCTGTATGTTTCAAAACAGTTATTGAGCATTGAGCGGAATGTGAAGCATATTGAGTCTCTTACAATTCTTTATATGTTTCTAAAAGGTGATTGAAATTAATTAAGCATTGTGATGAGTGAGAAGCATATAGAGCCTCTAACAATGCTATTTATGTTTCTATGAGAATGGAAAAGTTCTAGTGTGAACTTGTTGAGTAGATTTAAGGTAAGTCTTAAAGAAGAATTGTGGATAGATTTGTTTGAGCTTTTGTGGAAGCTTAAAATACAAATTGATATTAGATTTGGATAAGTTTTAGTGAGGACTTATTGAGCAGATTTGGACAAGTTCTAGTGAGGACTTGTTGAGTAGATTTGGACAAGTTCTAGTGAAAACTTGTAAAGAAGATTTGAACAAGTTCTAGAGAGGACTTGTGGACATATTAGTATGAGATTTTGTGAAAGCTTACAAGGCAAATTTGAGACAAGTCTTTGAGAATAATTGAGAGTAAATTTGATTGATTGATTTGTTCAAACCTTGAGTTAAAGTTTAGGGCAAGTCCAACAGAGTTGATTTGAAATTGAGTAATATATTTTTTTAAGGCTTTAGGATAGATTTGTGCTAGACTGAAGGACTATGTTTAGTGTAGATCATAGAATAGATATTGAGGGAATATTTGTGCTAGACCAAAGGATTGTGTTTAACATAGATTGAAGAAAAATTTTTGGTGTATATTTGAGAACATGTTTGTGTTAGACTAGAGACATAGATTGAGAAGATTTGTGCTAGATCAAAGGATTGTATTTAGTGCATATTTGAGACAGAGCTTTGGAGGTGATAGAGTATAGAGGACGATCAGTCTCTAGTGGATAGAGATCCATTAGTTAAGGCAGTGAGGATAGGTTTCTTCAATGGATAGGGATCCATTAGCCAGATCAATGGGGACAATAGATCATCTAGAATATCACTAGTCAGAGCTAAGGAGAAAGGAGTTCTCCTGTGGATAGAGATCCACAAACTTGATTAGAGGATTTGTGTCTCCTTTGTATAGAGATTCATAAACATTGTAATAGGGAAGGTATTCCCAAGATATTGATTCAAAAAAATTTAGTGAAATATTTACTCCGTGGAAGTAGCCCATATTGGGTGAACCACGTTCAATTGGTGTCTCTATTATGTATGGTGATTTGTGCATTGCTTTTATTACTATTGTTGATATTTCTATGTTTACATTGCATAATATTGATTGGAAATAAAAGTAAAAAATTGTAGTATATTGTTCACCCCCCTCTCAGTATAAGCTTGTGTTCTTAAATTGGTATTAGAGCAGGTTCCTTCGAAAGATTTTAACAGCTTGAAGAAAAATATTTTAAAAACACAATGGATTCTAAGAATGTGTCCTCAGATAATTCAACGCTAATTTTTTATTGAAGTTATTATATATATTGGAGTATGAGAATGAAGGTTCACCTGATGGCACTTGGAAATGGAATTTGGAAAGTAGTTTAAAATGGATACAAACCACCAGTAGATCTACCTACAGATAGGGAAGGTAAGCTTCTACAACATTACATTTCAAAAGCAATGAATGAAATTTTGAGAGGTTTACATAGAACATAATCAATAAAGGTTATGCATTGTAAATATGAAAAAGGTATTTGGGATAAATTGCAAAGCATATATGAAGGAGATAAAAGTGTCAGAAAGGCAAAGATATGAAATCTCAAAGGATAATTTGAAGAATTAAGAATGAAGAATGAGGAAAACATTAGTACTTATCTACTTCGGGTAGATGAGGTTGTTAATGCTATGCAAAAACTTGGACTTAATTTTTATGAATCGAATGTTTGTGATAATATATTAAGGTCTCTCCCAACAAGGTTTAGTTAAAATATTATAGCTATAGAAGAGGTAAAATATGGTGATTATTTGACAAGAGATATGTTACTTGGTATTCTTACAACATTTGAGTTAAGAATAAAAGAAGAACCTAATATTCAAAAGGAAGCAGCCTTCAAAGAGATTAATAAGACAAAGGGTAAGAAGTCATAATTGAAAAATGAGTCATCCAATGATGAAGAAGAAAATTATGGTAGAAGGAATAAATATTCAAGAAGATTTAAATATGTAATTTTTTTTAGATGTTTCTATTATGGAAAGTATGGTCACTAAGCAACTGATTGTCAAGAAGCTAAAAACAACAATGATGAATAAAAGCATGATCACAGGAACACCGAATTAGAAAGATACAGGTACCAAAATAAAGTCAAGGATGGATAAAGCAAACAAGGGAAGAATTTCTTCCAAATACAAAAAAGGAGCTACTATGCAGAGAAGGCAAGTAAGTACTCAGGTGATAGTGATGTCAGTTCTTCAAGTAATGATAA
The DNA here is from genome assembly GCA_028583015.1 of Wollemia nobilis. Lineage (NCBI taxonomy): Eukaryota > Viridiplantae > Streptophyta > Pinopsida > Araucariales > Araucariaceae > Wollemia > Wollemia nobilis. The sequence goes on from JAQPPZ010002765.1 coordinate 884,305, forward strand.
ATATGAAGTCCTATTTATGATTGAATAAAAAGAAGAAGTTAAGAAAAGGTCACCAATAATTCTCAAGTATTTTATATGTGGTAATTTTGGACATCTTGAAGATAGTTGTACAATAAATGGTTTTAGTTTCAATGATGATGAATATGAGGATGCACTTGAAGGATCAAAAGATAATATTCTAATGGCACTAGAAGAAGAAGAAGTTGATCCTATAGTAGACAAGTAAAAATAAAATGAAGATGTAGAAAAATGCAAACAAATAGAGGAAGAATTAGATAAAGAAGGATTTGATCTTAAGGCAAAACTTATTTATGATATTGAAACAGTAAAGAAGGTAAGAAAGAAAAACTCTAAACTTGAGTTTCAGTTTCAAGAATGCGATGAAGAGAGAAGAAAGTTTATAGAGGACCTAAACAAGTCAATGGATAAGAAAAATAAGTTCAAGGATAAGTTCAAAGCAAAAATATTCGAATGTGAAGGATTAGAAAAAGAAGTAACTCTACTAAGGGAAGATTTAGAAAAATCCAAGGATAATCTATACAAGTTTGAAAAGAGTTCAAAAATTGTGGATAAGATGATCAAGGTACAAATAAGGTCAACAAATAAAATATGTCTTGGTTTTTAACAAGCTCAAAATAAATAGGATAAAGTGCCAACCTCATGTTCTGAAGAAGAAAAAACTTCAGAAGAAGACAATGTAAAAGAAAGTGAGACTTCTGAGGATGAGTCAGATAACATAAATTTCAACAAGAAAAGAAACAATGCACAAAACATAAATAGATGGAAAAAAAATCAGAATAGGTTAAGAGAGACTAAGAGACCAATGAGGTCAAGACAAGAAAATTTCAATGGAATATGTTTCTCATGTCATAGATTTGGGCACATGGCTTCACAGTGCAGGACACATGAAAGACAGGAATATGAAAACATATAACAACCCTCTTTAGAACCATTTTGGTCTGATCTACCTCAAAATTGTGACTAATATGTTGTTTGGTACATAGGTGTGAAATTTCATTGATGCTAGCAGGAAGCACTGAAAAACCATTCCTCATGGTAATATGAATGAAGATAAAAAAAGAGCTAATATTGTTTTGTCTAACATGTTGCATCTTTGTGTTATTCCCAACTATTTCGTTGAAGATAAACTCCTGTGGACACCTAGTGGAAATGGGCTTTTCTCTGTCAAAACTATCTATTTCCTTAATGAAAACCTTGATCAGCCAAGGTTTCCTTCTAATATCATTTGGAAGAAGCACCTCATTCCAAAATTTTATTTCTTCTTTTGGCTTGCTATTCAGGACAAAATCCTCTCCATTCCAAATCTCCATATTCAAGGGCTCCTCATTCCTAAACGTTGTTACCTTTGTAGTATTTGTGCGAATATACCCAACATATTTTCCTCTCCTATCATTTATTCCTCAAAGTTCTTTGCTCCTTATTTTCCTTTGCGGGTATTGCCTGGGTTCCTCTTTTTTTTTTTAATGACCTTTGTTTACAGTGGTGTAATCCCTTTAAGAGTTTTTGTGTCAAAACCTTTTGAACCTTTTGTCTCCCCCATTTCTTGTATAAATTTTGGCATGAAAAAAATTCCAGAGGATTCACTAACTCCATCCATGATTCCAATTATATTCTTCCCATAGTTATCCACACAATGGCTAAAATATTTATGTTATTCAAGGCATTGGATGGTCATAATCCCTAAGTGAAACTCAATTCGCCAAGTCTCTCTAGCTCCCATCCTGTAATATTTCCTCTCCCTCTTATGTGGTTGATCACTCAATTATCAAGTGGTCTCCTCCACCTTTGGGATGGATCAAGTATAATTTTTATGGTGCTTCCAAGGGCAACCCAGGACCGAATGGAGCAAGAGGTATCTTTTAATATCATATAGGGAAGATATTATTGGCCTTTACAGAAAATATTGACATCCAAACCAACCATTTTTCTAAAGCTCAAGCTCTCTTCCAAGGTTTGTCTCTCCTATCTAGAAAATAAGTTACCCTAACCTTATTGTCGAAGGTGACTCTATAAAAATTATTAGAAAAATTATAGGTATCCATTCAACATCTTGGAACAACTCTAGTTTAATCTCTGAGGCAAAGTTTTTTATGAGCTCTTCCCCTAATGTCACTGTCCAACATGTCTTTAGGGAAGGAAACCAAATCGCTGAATTTCTAGCTAACTCAGGGGTTTTTTTGCCTAACCTCACCATTTGGAATGAAAGTTCTCCTCCCCTATTGGTGATGGAAACCCCACACCTGTATCTCTTTTGTGAGTTTTCCCAAGATTTAGGTTTCTTGGGTAGCCACATCTTCTCCATGTCATGAGAATCCAAATTAGATTGGATAGCATTTTTAGGACATGTCATTGGAAGTTTCATCAAACTATGGAATTTTTCTAAGTTCACAAGATCTATTTTCAACATACACTTTCATGCATGGCTTTACCTTATCAAAATGAATGTTTGGGTACGTGGATCTTGTTGCTCAACATGGAGAATACCTTTGTGAGCCATACATAGAGATAGTGTACCATCTTCAATGAACACCTCCTACAAATTTTTCGTGTTATGGATGATAAAATGAAGCTATCTATTGTTTTACCCATACACATGAGCAGGATCTATGTGAGCCCGTTGAGGCTTCCTATTTTTTCCCCTGTGAGGATTTATCTATTTATTTTCATCTTTATTCTTGGATGTTTTGAATAAGGTGCTTCCTATTTATTTCATATGGTTGAGAGCATTTTTCCTAACTATAAATTTATTGTAAAAAGTTATGGGATCATCTCAAAACCCCTCTTACCAATAAAAATTAGTGGATATGAAAGGTCTTCAAATAATTTATTTGAAAGATGTAAATGGTATATAAGTTATGGTTTATAATGAGGAGTAATCCTAAGGTATTTTGACTGCATTTCTTAGGAGCCATTAACAAGAAAATAAATAAATTGGATTACATGCCTTGAATTCTTCTCAAACCTTGCATCCATGCAAAAGGATAAGTGTGGCAAATGAATGAAAGAGGCATATCTTTGAGTGTCTTGAAACTTTAGTTGAAAACATTGCTTTAGAGGTTGGTAAGGGTAGTATACCCCTTCTTTAGCCTCGTATATAATTATGGAGTCATGCTAAAGCACAATCTAGAAAAAGGGACCCCCAAAATATGTATGAGGAAACAACCTCAACCTTATTATAAAAGTCATCTTGCCTTTTCTATGGGAGATTATAAAGTCCATAACTTATGTTTTTCCCATATTGAGATTTAACATAGAAAGTAAACGTGATTTGGTTAGATGACTTGCATGAATTTGAATAGTGATGTCAGAAAAACTTTAAAGGATGAAATTTTTATAATATAGAATAGCATGATATTTTTTTGATTTTTTTTTAAATTTAAAAAAAAATCACAAAATTTAGTATATTATATGCACATTTTTTTGATTTGGTAAACGAAGGGGTTTTGAGGTCCCCAAACCTATTACAATAGGTCGATATAGGGCATGATAATACACTAAACTACATCACTAAATCAAAACCAACCAAGGGGCAGGAATAACAGGCTACCCTCAACAAGGCAAAATAGAGAGGGCCCAATACAAAAAACATACCATAAAAATTGGGTAACAACAACTAAAGGAACCAGGCCTCTCTTAGCAAAAAAAAAAAGAGAGGATCCTATACAACCAACATAAATTATAACCTGATATCAACTGGTAAAAGAGCATCATAGCAGAGCTAGTTTGGGGTTACCCTAACCATCTACTTGTTAACCACCTCTCGAATCTCATTGACAAAGGAGACCATAACCTGCAATGTACCTAGAAGAGTAGAGTGATTTTACTCCATAACAGTTAAACACATCACCACATCATCACAAGAGCAAAAAATATCACCATATCACCAGAAGAGCATACAAAAAGGACACCATCAGGATCGAGGCCAAGAAAATTCTAACCAACAACCACATAAAGATGCCAAATCGATGATAGTAAACTAAAAAAGGTTAGGGGACTTGTAAAGATCACCAATTAAGATGGCCCACCCAATCAAGCATAAAATAAAACATCTAGCAAAGATTCCACTAATGAGCACCAAAAATGCTCATTTTATATACATTCTTAAGGGGTATCATTACTGGTTTAATTAGCATGTGAGATAAATTTTTATTTAAATTATGCATATAATTGATATAAAATCTGGTATTATGTTTGATTGGTATTTTTAGTGGAAATTGTGTAGAAGTGTAGGGTTTACTATTAATCTGGTGTTTTTCAGTCTACATCCCACTTGGACCTGGTAGTGTGCAAGAAGGTACCTTACTCTGACACCTTACTCTGGTGCCTTACTCAAGTGGCACCAAGTAGGTGCCTTGATCTGGCGCCTTACTCAAGTAGGCACCAGGAAGGCACCTTAATCAAGTAGGCACTAGGTAGGTGCCTTACTCAAATAGGCACCAGGAAGGTGCCTTACTCAAGTAGGTACCAAGAAGGCACCTTACTCAAGTAGGCACCAGAAAGATGCCTTACTCAAGTAGGCACCAAGAAGGAGCCTTATGCAATGATTGTGCATGTTGATCGGATAGCTGCAAAAGGACCATGTTGACCATAGATGAGTGTTGACTCCATATCATATGCACCAAGTTTGGATGGCTACCAAAGCACATGAGCTATCTCATTTGTGTAGGAGGAAACAACATGACTATTGCCTGAAGCAGAACACGAACTACTAGCTAAAGTAGAACATGAACCATTGGCTGAAGCAATATGTGGGTGATAAACAAGTTAGACCAGTTGACCAAGGGACTACAGAGATTGTTGCATGTGAAGACAAAAAGGGAGATATTTTATTTATGCACTATTATTAAAATAAAATAAAAACTTCTATTATATGATTGGCTAGATACCTTTGTAATGTGAGCGTTATTCTCTCATGCTCACGGATGAACCAAAGCAATGATTTTTACAACAAGCATTATCTTCTCACACTCACGGACAAATCAAAACAGTGAGTTTCCAGTATAGAGTGATGAACTAGGAAATTAATGCATTTCTCATTAGCAACTAAGAAGGATAGCCCCACAGACAAATTTTTCCAGCCTGATTATAATTTTGTTATGATAAAACAAAACATGCTTGATTTATCCTACAAAAGGGTAAAATTAGTGTGTGACTATTTTAATTAATATATGATTGTTATAATTGAATGGGTGTAATATTTATTGTATATCTATTGTAACCGCAAGTCCATAATAGGCTTGCCTAAATTTGTAATAGAGGAAGGTTGTGCATTGTATAAATGCACAGGTCTTCCCTGAGAGAAGGGATGATTAATTTTACACAGAATATTATTTTATTTCATTTAATTACTAGTGCAACTCCTATTATTCGAGCAAGCTCTATGTAGCTAGTTGGGTGGACTATCTACGGGAGCTTGGGCCCACTCCCTATAGTAGTCCTCACCTATTTTAATATTGTAATTTATTTTTAGTAGATTAAATTTATTATTTTACTTCCCGCTTTAATTAATTTAGTTGTGTGTGTTTATTTCCCTGTATTGTATTTCCATAGTTTTATTTCTAGCACTTTAGTTTTAGTTGTAATTTATTTATTTAATTTTCCACACTTCGTTTATTTGGTTTGGCCAAAATTCAAATGCACAAACATCCCCCACCAAACTAAATAAGGTAAATACGAATTCATTCTCCAAAATTGCATGCATATACTGTGCGTGATACTCGTAAGTTTACAAACTTATCAGATTGATAATTTATCGAAGAGAAATGATTGTTTTCGAGACATAATTTTTTCTCACCATTTTGGAGTCATTGTCGTGGAGTGTCTAAACTATAGTATTCTGATTCATAGGTCAGATAAAAATCCCATTTAAAAAAATCTGAGAAGTGTGAGTCCACCAAGGGTCTTTTTATAAGGCCAAAAATAGTTGTTGGCACAATTAGATCCAAATACCATAGGCAACCATTTGCATTTTCTAGCTTCTCAGGTAAACATGGGAATGAACTTAATGTACCTTATTAAGTGTAAGAGTAGGAATAAAATGTGTTGTTGAAAAAATATAAAAAAATTGACAATGAAGGATTTCCATCATGTTCTAAATGGTTTTAAAAAAAATCAAATAAATAGCACAACCCAAGTCTGATTGAAAATTTTTAGGGATATGTTTTTTATACAAAAAATATTGAAAAATTATTTCTTCAAAAGCTTAACTTGAATGATTGAAAATTTTTACAGGCTTAACACTTTGCAACATATTGGTAAATTATTTTATGCAAGAAAAATTATAGAGCATAATTTAAAAAGAACACTTTATTATGGAGTATGCTCTTCACTTGCGCTTAAGGCGATCTAGTGAATCAAAAACTAGCATGTGTTTTTAATAGATTGCTATACCATGTTTTCTTTAGGCTGCTAGCCTGTAGATAATTATTTTCTAGCCTGCATATTTTACCATTACTTTGAAAGAGGTTGGTTGTGAGACCCTGAAGGGAAATGCTCTTCTCATGCTACGACAAATCAGACTAGTTGCTAACAAAATGGATTATTTTCAAAATAATAGTTCAAATATAAGCATGGGGGTAACCCCATCATTGCCACCAAAAACACAATGAACATTGTTTATAGTGTTCATGAAAAGAGAAAAATAATATACATCTTTTGCTAAAAAGGCTCCAAGTTAAAATGCAAATAAAAAAATAGAGCTTTATTTTTTGCTACTTGTTGGAAGAGAGTATCCTATTTCCCTAGGACCAACTTGATACAAAAGGGAAATGAGAAATATCCAACCAGTCACTAAATAAAGCAAGGGAGGAGCCTATAATCAAAATATGAAAAAAAAAATTAGAATTTTATTTTAATGTCTTTAGTTTAGATTTTTTTCTTTTATGTTTTGCAGGACAATGTGAAGTGTGAAGTAGACAAATAATGAGGTGTCTGTGAAGATTTCATGAATCGATTTTTATATGTGGAGTTCGTAATAACAATATACAAATTGTCACATGTACCTTGATCGTGTAGCATCTAGTCTAGTAGGTGAAAGCTAGCGAAGTTTTACCTTGGCAACATTGGCACCTGAAGGTAGGCTAAGTAACCCTGATCAAGCGAAAGGCTTTCAGCCCAAGATGCTTATGGAACTTTGGGAAAGTTTTGTTGTAAGGTGTGTGACTATTACAACTTGAGTAAATGATAAGTAGAGTCAGATATGCTACACCAAGTGCAGAGTAGAGTGTCGAGATAATGTTTGAGTAATGGTCGACGAGCTCCATTCACAATCGTGTCACATTTATGAAATTGGATCACACACCTGCACAAGGAGGATATGTGAAAAAACTACAAGGCACCTTGATGTCATGTATCAAGGATGTCTTTAAAAAAAATTGTATGTGATGAAGTGCCTTACTATTGGCGCCTTACTCTAGAGTAAGGTGCCTTACTATTAACGTCTAACTCCTGAGGACGGTGCCTTAATATTTAGTCAAGTGCCTAAGGTAGGCGTCTTACTCTAGATTCAGGCACCTTACCATAGAATCAGGCGTCTAAGTCCCGTCAGTTTGTTGTTACTAATGGATTGTGATTTTTTATGACCTACTATTATTGTTGCACAACCAACGAATGGGCTTGGGACATCTCTTTAAAAGGTTGGGTTGGGCTCATAGAGGAAGGTATATTGACATGAATCTATATCGGCTGATATGGAGGAAGGTATATCGATATGAGTGATGTTCACTCCCTGATTACTTAAAATTAAAGGTATCACCAAGGAAGAGAAGGGCTAGGTGCCTTGACATCAAATATGCCTTAACCCATTTCTAGCACCTGTGCGGTTCGATGGCACAGAGGGATAGAAAAAAAATTATGTGAATCCTCCCAATAATATAAAAAAAAAGAGAAAAGAGGAGAGAAAAAAGAAGAGACCGCATGGAACATGTCCTGCTTAATGTAAAATTTCTTTTTATTTTTCTTTGTAGGAAATCATGAACCACATGCAAGCTACAGGTATCATGAGATCCAAGATCTAACAAGAATGGAGTCATGACTCCTATTTTCCTGGTTTCATGTATTTTTTTCTTTATAGGTCATCGTGCCCTTTGAATGCAATATGAAGGCATCATAAGAGCTAGGGCCTCAAGCACATGCATGATTATTAATTTTGTGTGTTTAGTCTCATAGGACATGAGTGTGAGCACAATCTATAGGTAGAGCTGACTTAAACTAGGCCCAATAGATGTGTCATATCATGCCTTGTAATTAGAAGTGCGACAAAGTGGAAAAGGCACTTACATCCCACCAGGAAGGAAGTGCCTACAATCAGCCTAGTACAACCATACCTTTTCCCACCTAGAGGAAGGCACCAATAAGTGGTGTCACTCTTCCCACCAGGAAGAGTGGTGCCCATATATTTGAAAATTTTTATGGAGAATATGATGGTTGGGTGCTAAAAATAAGTTGCAGCTCTTCTCTGAGAAGAGAGCGATAGATCCACTCTATACCCAGTAGTGCTCAACTTCTTCTCCCTAGATTGGGGGATACCTATTTTTCAATGTGGGACCTGATGTTCAGAGGGCTATAGACCTATTGCATAGAGGGACCTATTACTGGTGATGAGGACGTCAGCAATTAAAGTGGGAGAGAGAATGGATGAACCCGAATCCCCTACAAATTAAAAAAATAAGAAGAGAAAAATATTGGTCAGTTATGTCTATGATGTTGTAGCCGTACATGCAACAAAGTTCCCTTGCCTATTCTCATCAAAGGTATGGCATTTAATCCCATGGAAAAAAATAAAAGCATTCCCCTATTTTCCAGAAAAAACGATGCAAGGCCCACACATAATAACTAGAATTCGTCATTATTTGCTTAAGGAGAACACTACAAAAAGAATTCCATGGTCTATTTTTTGTTCTCTGTCAGCAATATGAATGGGCACACAATTTTATATCTACATTTTTAAAGTTGTGTAGGAAGGATCCATTGGGAAAAATTCAAAAACTGCATCCTTTTCCAGATTTTCCCGATCATGTAAAATGTCTTAATTAATTGTTGAGGGCTATTGATATGGAAACTAATTTAGTGTATATTCTATTTTGAGTCAAGAAAATTTATTGCGATGGTGGGAACACCATTTTATAGCACTACCATCATATTTTTCAATCAACGCCTCAAAGGAAGAATGACAGAGATGGTTAGCGATATGGATGATGAATAAATAAAAATAAAAATAAAAAAATAATAAAAAAATTTCACACCAGATGTAGGCCACCGCAATATTAGATAGGAGAAAGGGGAAAGCACCTCAAACATCATAGAAAAGGGCCAAAAGAAATGCCAGAGTCACATTCACCAAACTGAACCCCCACTTGGATGAGACCCTGCTACATACAACCAATTCTGGGAGATATATGGTTCATCGTAGGGCCAACCTTCCAAAATGAGAAAATAATTGGAAATATGGGGTTGTTCAGACCAGAGGCAGAGGCAACAATGATTGCAGAAGAGAACACTAGCCTCAACCCTAAAGAAATTTAGTTGTACAAGGTCATCATGGTCGTTCAAAAGAGGGATGACTCCAATATTCCACTCGGAGAGTTACGCCCTCAACTCGTTGAGTTGTGGTAGGAAGCAGAGGTGGTCTTCCAGAGAGGATAAATAATGGTAGTAGCAGTGCCTAACATAGGTGGTAGGCCAAGCATGAAAATGAGGCATAGCCAGCACACCAGGAAGTCAGAGTAGAATGAAGGCCAACCTAGCACAACCAGAAGCCAGTATAGCCAAAGGTCAACATAACCTAGAAATGCCCTACAACAAACTAGTACCCCACAACAGTAATGAAAGCCTCAGAATAAAGGGAAAGCCAAGGCCAGAAGAATAAACAAATAAAATAATTTCCACCTTGAATCTGCTCACCTGGAAATCGGAAAGGCAATCTCTTCCCTCAAAGAACAGTGCCATGCACTCAACCTTTTATTTTTCTGTGATAATTTTGAGAATGTTTCAATATTTTTGGGGCTGAGGTTTCCATCAACACCAAAATTGATGTCAAAAATGTTGTAATCGACGAATATGTGATGGATATCGCTAAATAAGCTTGCACTATTGTTCCAAAGGTTAGCGCTAAGGAGACTTCCAAAACTAAAGCGAAATATGCTGGTCTGGAAGGTGCTGCTTCATCCCTCATGTAGATGGATATTCCCCTTGACGACTGAGGATTCTTCCTCTATTTTTTGGATCCTCTGAGGTGGAGGATAATATTTTTTTGAGATCCTTTTTGGGCGAGGACTACATTTTGGGCTCTGGCAGTTTCCTCTTTGTCTCTCTCTGTTTCTCTCTGTTCCTTCTTGTCCAAGGATGTTATTTGAGGTTGTATCCTGGTGGATGGTTTTTTGTTTCAGCTAGTAGTTCTTTGTTCCTTTTGTCTGTTCCTTTTTTATATTTTGATGTACAAGGCGTTGGGCCACCTTTCAAATGCCTTGGGTTCAAATAAAATTATTAACCTACCAAAATAAATAAATAAATAAAATAAAATAAAATTCCAGGTGCATCAACGTCACAATAGTATTATTTTTTTGGAACGCCTTGGTTACAGGTAGCATGAAAATTTTTTTCACAATAAACATCATACACATCGAGATCTATGAAACTCACCTAGGTATATACTAATTTTTATTAATTATGTGTATAGTTATTTTAAAAATAATTTCCATGCTAACATCAGTAGATGCCCCTTAAATTCTCTTTATCAAAATCTCCCATCAAAATTCCAGCGTATGAAATGCCTCGGATGAGAAGAATTTTATTACCCTAGAACAATTGAAAAAAAAAAACTATGGTATTCATGTGAATAGATTTGGCATTGTTTCATTGCCACATTGTGAGGAATTCGTAAGGTGGAGTGCTAATGAAAGAAAAAAAAGAAAAAAAAATAGTAGTACTCAATGAAAAAATATAGCAATGCTGAATGAAAAAATAACAGTGCTCAATGAAAAAAAAACAATGCTCAATAACAATGCCAATGAAGAAAACAAAGATGCTAAAGGCCATTTGAAAAAAAGAAAAAAAAGAAGAGGAGAAAAAAAAAATATTTTCGGGGGTTGTCACAAGGATGTGACAATATTTAGGCATGGGGGGATGATGAGCACCATAAATGCTCATTTTATATACATTCTTAAGGGGCAACATTAATGGTTTAATTAACATGTGAGATATATTTTTATTTAACTTATGCATATAATTGATATAAAATCCGGTATTATGCTTGACTGGTATTTTTAGTGGAAATTGTGTATGTGTAGGGTTTACTATTAATCTAGTGTTTTCCAGTCTCTGTCCCACTTGGATTTGATAGTGTGCAAGAATGTGCCTTACTCTGGTGCCTTACTCAAGTAGCACCAAGTAAGCACCTTACTCTGGCGCCTTACTCAAGTAGGCACCAGGCAGGCACCTTACTCAAGTAGGTACTATACAGGTGCCTTACTCAAGTAGGCGTCAAGAAGGCACCTTACTCAAGTATGCACCAAGAATATACCTTACTCAAGTAGGCGCCAATAAGGAGCCTTACACAATGATTATGCATGTTGTTCGGACAGTTGCAGAAGGACCATGTTGACCATAGATGACTGTTGACTCCACATCATATGCACCAATTTTGGATAGCTACCAAAGCATGTGAGCTATCTCATTTGCGTAGGAGGAAACAACATGACTACTGGCTAAAGCAGAACATGAACTACTGACTAAAGTAGAACATGAACCATTGGCTAAAGCAGAATGTAGGTGATAAACAATCTAGACCAGTTGACCAAGGGGCTATGGAGATTGTTGCACGTAAAGACAAAAAGGGAGATATTATATTTATGCACTATTATTAAAATAGAATAAAAAATTATATTATTTGATTGTATGGATACCTTTGTAACGTGAGCGTTATTCTCTCAAGCTCACGGATGAACCAGAGCAATGATTTTTCTAGCAAGCATTATCTTCTCACACTCACAGAAAAATTAGAATAGTGAGTTTCCAGCACAAAGTGATGAACCAGGAAATTAACGCATTTTTCATTAACGAGTAAGAAGGACAACCATGCAAATGGATTTTTCCAACCTGATTATAATTTTTTTTTGATAAAAAATAGCATGTATGATTTATCCTGCAAAGGGGTAAAATTACTGCATGATTATTTTAATTAATATATGATTGTTATAATTGAATGGCTGCAATATTTATTGCATATCCATTGTAACCGCAAGTCTGAAATAATATTGACTAAATTTGTAACAGAGGAAGGTTGTGCATTGTATAAATGCACATGTATTCCCTAAGAGAAGAGATGATTAATTTACACAAAATATTATTTCAATTCATTTCTTTGTTTAATTGATTAAGAGTGCAACTTATCTTATTCGAGAAAGCTCTACGTAGCTAGCCAGACAAACTATCTATGGGATCTTGGACCCAATCCTTGTAGTAGTCCTCCTCTATTTTAATTTTGTTCTTTATTTTCATTAGATTAAATTTATTGTTTTATTTCCCGCTTTAATTAATTTAGTTGTGTGTGTTTATTTCCCTGTATTTTATTTCTAGCACTTTAGTTTTAGTTGTAATTTATTTATTTAATTTTCTGCACTTAGTTTATTTGGTTTGGCTGAAATTCAAATGCACGAACATACCCACCAAAATAAATAAGGTACATACAAATTCATTCCCCAACACTACAAGCATATACTATGAATGATACTCGTAAGTTTATGGACTTACTGGATTGATAATTTATGGAAGATAAATGATTTTTTTTTTAGACATAATTTATGCTTACCATCCACAAAGTGAACTCCCATACCAAGCCTCATGCACAACCAACATCTAACTCTGATCATCAAAAACAAGAGATTCAAGGTCTTGGGGGAAATTATCCAACCAGACCCTCAGGCCTTGTTGAGAAAGACCCAAGTTGGCCATATAATCCGCCATATTATTGCCTTCCCGATAAATATGTTGAACTTTGAACTCCTCTTTTGATTTTAAAATTCTAAACACCTCTGCTAGAATATTCAAAATGCTCCAATGAGGCTTGCTAATAGAATTGACAATATTTACTAGAATTAAAGAGTCCCCTTCTACAATGATTTTTTGATATTTAATTTTTTTTACTAATAGTAGCCCTTGAAGTAGGCTCATGGCTTCAAAAAATGAGAGTTTGGATAGAAATATTATGTGTATGCACCAATCAGTTCACCCTTAGAATTTCTAATTACCCTACCAATAGTCGTAGGGTCCGGATTTCCTTTCGAAGCACCATCAAAATTCAATTTAACCCAAACCTCAAGAGGAGGGCACCATGAGGTGGTTGAGTGTACCGAGGTAGAAGGCGGTTTAGACGACTTGCAAGAAGATGAAAAGCCAATTTTAGCCTCCACAAGGCTTTCATCCAAATAACCCGCTTTGAAATCCGGGAAACAATGAGATACATTCTCCACAGTAGCTCCAAGGGCTCTAGAAGAAACCTGATTCAAATTATGCCTTGAATTCTTGAAAGCTCTCTGATTGAGTTCCCACCAGATGCTCCAAAACAAATGTGGGAGCAAGAAAGACCAATTTTTTTCCAACCGAGGGGACTTGAAAGGAGAAGTCGACTGCAGACACATATTAGAGATAGTGTTTGGCAAAACCCAATTGACATTCAGAATGGACAACACCTGATAAACTACTAAAACTGAGAAGAGGCACTGCAAAAGACATGCTGACAAGTTTCCTCGGAAGCTTCACATAGGTAGCATCTATTAAATGTTATTTATATTTTATGAAAAAATAATAAATATATTATAAATTTTGATCATTAACGTTATATATATATATATATATATATATATATATATATATATATTTATATATATATATATATATATATATATATATATATATATATATATATATATATATATATATAATTTAATTAATTGAAAAAATAATGCAAAAAATATATATTGGCGTAAGTTTTTTTCTTATCACCTCTTTCAAAATCAAATCAAAAACCTAATACTTATATTAAGCTTTGAGATTCAAGAATCATAAATATTTTTTAATAGAAACAAAATTTCAAACTTCATCATACTAAAAATATGATACTTAATTTTTCTTTCTAAAAGAGAAATGAAGTGCAAAACTATAACATTTCTAACCATCATCACATTTTTAAAGAGAAATGAAGTTGAAAACTATGAAATTTCTAATCATCATCAATTTTTTAGAAAATTTGATATATATATTTAAAAAAAAATCTTTGCTTGAAAGTATACCAAAACTATTATTAAGTAATTCAATCTTCAACTACTTATTACCTAATGTTTATTTTCTTCTATATACATTAATAGTTATTTCTAATATTTATTGATGTAAATTGAAGATATATACAAATATAAAAATAAAATCTTCAATTGAATTATCATGCACCCTCCCCTTCCCAAAAAGAAAACATTGCTTTGTATTTAAACAATTTAATTTTTATATAAATTTAAAATTTATTATCAAACATTTTAATCTTTGATTATATATTGTTTTATAAAAATTACCATTATTTGTACACTAGAGAGTGTTTTGTATGAAACTAAAATTTTAACTTGATCACATACACAAGCTTTTTAGTAAAATCCTAGAAATTAAAATTTTGAATTAGTGGGATGAGGTAAGAAAATTAATATTTACATTGTAATAGTATTTGTTTCAAAATGGCTTGTTCCCCTCCCCTATTTTAAGTCATACTTAATTATATTTTTCATAAAGATTCATTGATATATTAAAAAATTGAAACTATAACAAATATGTTTGAATAATCATTTGTATAAATTTAACTTTGATTATTGTACTAGCATTAAATTTTTAAGATAAGTCTATAATTTTTAATCCTACTATAATATTTGGAATTGAGACTTTAAAAGTTTGATTGCCTTGAATTTTAAAATATTCTAATTAAAATAAAAAGTTTACTTAATTATTTAAATTGACAATGAGAAACTTGTATGTTATGAATCAAGTTATTTAAGGAATAGCATTTGAGATGATATTATAGATGTTTGTAGTGGTTTAATGGAATCTAAGGACAAAACTATGCTAACATAATTGGGTAGCTTTTAGCAATGTAACATTACTACAAAGGTAGCTTTTAAAAGTTTTAGCCATTGAAGAGACTTAAAAGGTAGAAAATATCTTTGTGGGTTATGATTTTTGTTTGAAATCCTTTGATATATGTGAATCTTGAAGAGAAAAGACACAGGGAAGAAGGGTTTATAGTTAAAGCTACTTTTATTAAAATTACATGGTATAAGCTTAGCTTATAAAAATTTATAGGTTAAATGTTTGTAAAACTATATATATACACACAACAATATTGCATGTAAAAAAACATAGTTGGATATTTTTTTAAGATAGTTATAATAAAAGTTATGAATTCTTGTATACATATTTTATGTCAAAAGTTGCATAACTTCACATAAATACTAAGTTTCTTCCTCAAAATTCAAGTGAATGTAAAGGAACATATAATCCTATCCTAAATATTTGTTGGATATTTCTTAATATGCACATCATATATCTTAAAAAATAACTTTTTATAATAATATAAGTTACTCAGTATAACTTATATAACTATTTGTTTAATTTAATAATATTTTTTATTTCAAATAAATATTAAGAGTTGAGGTTTAGTATCTCACCCCATCATTATAATAAATTTCCACTTAAAGAATAATTCCCTCTTCTACATAACATCATGTGCATGGTAAAGGATAATACAAGAAAAAATAATTTGATAGATTATCTACAAAACTCTACTGAAATTGTAGATAATGCTTCTTATTGGTTTTGAATATTGATTTTTCTACATCTAATCTTCTCCCCATTGGTAGTACAATTTTCTTTGATAATTTTATAGGATGACTCAAATTTGATTGTTGGTTCAACTAATGTTTTTGATATACAAGCTTAGCCTAGGGATTCCTTCTCATGCTTACAAGGCACAATAATATGTTATGGCTTATATTGGCATTTAGCATGAATTGGCACTTTACAATTCAAAACCAACAAGTGTTGCCTTCTGGATTATAGCCATTATTGGATAGAAGAAATGTTGAAGCATATACAAGATATGTAAATTGTATGAAAAAATGCCTCAATAAGATATGGTCTTGTTATCTCATGATTGCAATCATTACTAGATTTATAAATATTGAAACCATATAATTAGATGTGATTCATTTGAGAAAATTCTTCAACAATATATGGTCTCATGAACTGCACTTACACCTCAACACATATTGGCTCATGGAGTGTAATAATAAAATGATTATTAGAGTATTGTGAATCATGTCTATGAATAATATAATGGTTATTTATGGTGCCTATGAGCACCTCTCTATGTGTCTCTTTTCCTTTTTGTATAATATTTGAGTGGATGAATTGATTTTATTCATTTTTGAAAAATATTGTGAATTTCAACTTTGTATTAGAGCAAGTATGGAGCTGGCTCACTTGGTTATGTAGAAATATTCTTTGAAGCCTCTAATTTTTCTTCCAAATTTTAGGATGAATTTTCCTTCAAAGTCTCCCAATAGTTTTTTTCCCAAGAGATAAGAAATATTTACTTTATATTCTTGCTTCATCCTTTCAAAAGCTTTAAAAAAAACCTTGTTAGTTTTCCCTAAGAAATGCTTTATAAATTTATAGGAGCTTGTTTTTATTACTTTGAAATCCATGCTTCAAAGAATCAGAAAATTGATATGCTCAATATCTCTCAAAAAAATAACAACACAAAATATTTTGAATTCAAAATGTTGCCTTTTCCTTCCCATTCACTTTGGATTGGAACCCAAGTAGAGAAGATTGTATAGAATCCTCCTGCAAGGAGGAGGGGCATGTATATTTGCAAATGGTAGGGCTTTCATTATAGTTAATAGGAGAGAATCAAAGGTGCTTTCTCTTTGTGAGCATGATTTTGAGGCTCACTAAGTGCTACTTGTGAAGGTGATGAAGAGGTTTTTGGTTTGGGGATTGCAACATTCATTTTTTATAGTATTGGTTGCTATTCCATTAAAGCATCTATGGCATGGAAGTTGGTTTAGAGGATAATAATGGGGAGGGCATGGGATTGAATTTCATCCCCCATTTTTACTCCTCCAGTGAGGTCAAGATTTCTTGTTTTATGAAAGAAGAAAATAAATATTTTTAATTCAATATCTACCTTAGATATGTTTCATTGAAATGTAATATAAAATGAATATGGTTTAATTTTTGGTATCTTTTCTTGCTCAAAATTAAAATAATAGAAATGACATTTGGGGGTTGCATTATTCTTATGCATATTCAAAAACATAGTAGAATAGATTGCATGATTCATATTTTCAATTCTGAGTTGTTTTTATTTTCATATTGGTCTAATATATACTTGTTTTAGAGTTTAAAAGAGATTGACACATATCATTAGGCAATTGCTATAAATGTTAAAGGACTCACATTATTTGAGAAACATTTGGTAATGACCATATTTTTATAGTCATTAAAATATAAAGCCTATGAGGGTTAGGAAAATATTGTATCCATAACTATTATGAAGCTTTATTGGGATTTCATGTGACTTTGATTCAATCAATATATTGGCTAGGGCAAACTCCTTGTGGTCTTGCCAAAATTTTGGAAAAATTATATTTGTTTTTTTATATAAATATGAATTATATTCCACACTCTGTTCAACAACCTTGATTGTTGGAATTGTTACTTCTTGCTTATTTTATAGTATACCCTATTATTAGTAACATTTGATGTTTTATACTAAGGTTAGCCTAGGTTGTAGTTGTTTTAGCATGATAAGACTATGGATTTTTTAAATTTCCACATACATACATGTTGGAGTATATTACATTATTTGGTACATGCTAATGTACCCCCATGGTACCTCCATGGTACATATGTAAATATTAGATTAGGGTTGAGTCATAGTTTAGAGTGTGATTTATATTTCCCCTTTATGTAAGTGTGAATGTGCACGATATGCACAAGTGTCATATAAAGTTGTAATGTGTAGAATATGCACAAGTGTCATGTGAGTTAGTGTGCAAGTGTAACTTGAGTCTATGTGCACAAGTGTCTTATATGTAATGTAAAGAAGTGCACAAGTGTATTAGGTTAGAGTATGCAAGTTATAGAAGTGCAAGAGTCATGTATAGGTGTGCATACATTATAGAGTTAAGTTTTCATCAAGTATGCAAGTGTCAAGTAGATAAGCCAAGAGTCATGAGACTTGGCATATATAAAGGAATAGTCAAGTATCCAAAGAGTCATATTACTATGGCTATATTATGGAGATAATACTCCATAAGCCAACATCAAACATTATTTTCATTATCATTGTTACTATCTTTGTAAGAAAAAGAGGACCAATAAAGATTGCATATATTTTGATCAATTAATATTGTAGGTTGTATTACATGCTTAGTACATGTTGATTCAGGCTATTTACATTTATATTGCTACTTATTATTGAATGTTATTTGATATATTATTAGCCTTGATATACATATTAATTTGCTCATATTATTCTACTCATATAATTATCTTGAACTTATTATATTGTGGCTATATTATATTCGATCCTGTATATTTATCCTGTGATATTTGTGGTAGTATTAAGGCTTAAAAATCCATCAACACACACACACATATGCACACAAGTAATGATAGGATTACTACCATAGAAAATACTTGAATTGAATAATACCTTGTTATAAAAGTAGAATTTTGATTGCTAGTATTAAGTTGGGTTTTATAATTGGGAAAGTATACTTATGTTACTTGATTTGTTAGTTTGGAAATCATCATTGTCTTATAATAAGGTACAAATATTTTTTTAAACTTGATTTTGTATAGAAGAAAAATCATATGACTGAGGAGAGCCTTCCTAGCTATCATTAATTAAAGTTGTTGCTTGTATTATCTTACATAGATATTGTTATCAAAGAGTCATTTTCATTCCAAGAATCTAAAATAGAGTATCTATAAGGGACATATAAGCATGCCACATGACCCTTGGAGCTCATTCGTAGTGATAATTGTGGACCCTTGGGTACACCATCTCTCTTTAGGAATAGGTACTTTCTTCATTTTTATTGATGATTTCTCCTAGTATGTATGGTTGTATACTATTTGTACCGATGATAAATTTTTTGGAAAATTCAAGGAATTCAAGGCACTAGTGGATAATTAGTTTGAATAAAATATCAAGTTTCCTAGAATATATAAAGAAAGTGAACATAAGAACAAAATTTTTTAGATTTATTGTTTCTTAATTGTATTACCTTTCAGAGGACTTTCATTACACTTCAAAGCAGAATGTGGTAGTAAAGAAGAAGAATATGGTGACTATGGGGAATAATTTATGGATGTTGCATGCTAAGGGGATGGAGATCAAGTTTAAATATGAAGCAATCATTTATGCAACACACATCATTAACCAAATTTTAACCCTAGCTATGTAGGAAATGACTCTTGAGATATAGAAAGGCAACAAGCTTGATATGTCCTACTTTTGTATATTTGGATCCACAACATTGGCCCATATACCCAATCATACTTGAGAGTAAAAGGCATGCAAGATTCATAGATGCATTATTATGATGTATTTGGATACCTCCAAGGAATATCATCTCTATGATACTAATATATGGGAGGTATTTATTTGACGAGATGTGAATTTTAATGAATTTGTTCTAGTAGCTCCTTTAGGATAACCTCCTACTAATTTGGAGAAATATCCTCTAGTCTATCTAATTTTTCTAATGATTCCCTGAAATATTCTTATAGGTATCATATTAATTGATTAAAAGGAATATATAAGAAGTTTATTTGAAATTTAAAACTAAGAATTTGATATTTGAAATTGAATTGATGAAGAAAATTTTGAAATAAGTGATTGAATTAATTGAAATTAATTTTTTTTGAATGAATTGAAATTAAAAAAATGAAGATAAAATTGAAAGGAGATACAAAAAGAAGATTATTGATAATTTAAATTTTTTATTAAATTTAAGGGAGGAAAGACATTAAATTTATGAATGATTTTTTTTATTTGAAATTGAAAAGAAAAATTGGGAGCAATAAGGAATTCCACATCAAAGGAACATGGAGAGAAAACAAATATTCGAAAAAATTCACTAAAGGACAATGAGGAAATGTTAAAAAATCTAAAATATTGCACACAATGCATGATAGAGAATGTTGAAGAACAAAAACATTATCAATAAAATTAAAGAGGATCTTTAAAACAATTTTCAAAGAATCCAAAGATGAAAATTTTGTAACATTTGAAGACCCCAAAGGTACTATTATAGTACCTATTGATATAGGAAAAATAGCATATATGGCATTACTCTCTCTCAAAGTTCATAAAAGGAAGAAAGAATTGTTGAATATCAAATATTTTGACCATGAAATTGATGACAAAAAAAACTTGAACATTGAAGGAAAATACACAATAGGCATAGAGAATGATAGCAAAGACTTGAAGTCTTCAAAAGGAAACAAGGATCATAATAAACCTGAAAAGTGCACAATTCAATTGAGACTAAACATGGATATGATAGAAAAAAAATGAATTATTACATTCTATATTTCATAACAAGTCTAACAATAGTAGAGAAAACACTGATGACATCCATGAATTGTATTATTGTGATGATTTGGAAAGAAACATAATAGGAACAAGCAATAACTAAAAGGACTATATTTGAAATCAAACGTACTCAAGACAAAAGAAAAAGAATATGACCAAGAAAAATAAGCACAAGGAAAAGGGTCATCACACTAAATAATGCAATATGGAGAGCGTGCGAGGGGAGGTGTTAAAATTATTACATTATTTGTTACCATTGTAAATATTTATATTAGGATGTGTGTTTAAATTTTTGATTTTATAGTATGTGCCAAGTTATTAGGAGTGAGTATATGTCATGTAAATAAGTGTGTGAGGTTATCTTTAGTGAAATTTATTTGAGTGA
Source organism: Wollemia nobilis (assembly GCA_028583015.1). Classification (NCBI taxonomy): domain Eukaryota; kingdom Viridiplantae; phylum Streptophyta; class Pinopsida; order Araucariales; family Araucariaceae; genus Wollemia; species Wollemia nobilis. Next base: position 905,355 of record JAQPPZ010002765.1, read on the forward strand.
TGTATCAAGTTTAGAAGTAGGGAGTTATGTGCAATTATGAGAGACTTTATATTTATGTAATATGTGAGATCATTAGTAAAAAAAATGAATTATTACATTCTATATTTCATAACAAGTCTAACAATAGTAGAGAAAACACTGATGACATCCATGAATTGTATTATTGTGATGATTTGGAAAGAAACGTAATAGGAACAAGCAATAACTAAAAGGACTATATTTGAAATCAAACGTACTCAAGACAAAAGAAAAAGAATATGACCAAGAAAAATAAGCACAAGGAAAAGGGTCATCACACTAAATAATGCAATATGGAGAGCGTGCGAGGGGAGGTGTTAAAATTATTACATTATTTGTTACCATTGTAAATATTTATATTAGGATGTGTGTTTAAATTTTTGATTTTATAGTATGTGCCAAGTTATTAGGAGTGAGTATATGTCATGTAAATAAGTGTGTGGGGTATCTTTAGTGAAATTTATTTGAGTGATGTATCAAGTTTAGAAGTAGGGAGTTATGTGCAATTATGAGAGACTTTATATTTATGTAATATGTGAGATCATTATGTAAGAGAGGAATATGAAGAGTTAAGTTCTCCTTGAGTTTGAGGAAAGAAAAGGTCAAGAGTTATATACTATGAAGAGTCTCATGTATCTTATATATTGAAGACAAAGTCATTTAATATGTAACTTTAAGAAACCTTACGTTTATGTATTTCTTTAGTAGTATCATTAAATATTTCTATGAGTTTCATGTGAGATTGATGTTCATTTGATTTATGCATGTTATTGAAGTTATTTATGATCCAGTGAGATAATATTGATAAATTTCTAACAATTCTTACATTGGAAATATATAAATGCTGGATTTTTCTTTATCATTTTCTCTATAGTGTTGGAATATCAATAATTTGACCTTATTAGCCAAAGCTGACAAGCATTATTTATGTAATACATATTAAACCAGTTGTATGGCAACCTCAATTGAGCATTAAATACATTAAGTATATAATAATTTAACCTTTAATCTAGGTTATGTCAGCTTGAGGTTAGCAATAAATTGGGGGTTAGGTATCACTAAAGATACCCCAATGATTGATCCATTATATCAGTTTTATATATTACTTTGGTGTACCTACAAGCACCCACCTCTTATTCTTATTTTTATTATCTATCTATTCTATTTAATCTATGAACTCTTTCTATTTTAGTATTTTACTCTTTTGCATGAAATTTTGGTGAATATATACTTTGAGATATTTTTTGACAAGTATTATAAATTCCAATATATATATATTTAGTAAATTGCTTTTAAGGTTCATTCAAATATACCATTCTCTTGTATTCTACTCCTGTAATTTAAGTTAATATAGGATTATATTATAAAAATTCTTGATATCTTGATCACTAACTTGGGGAATTTTAGTTTATAGATATTCTTGATCATGATCTTTGCAATGGCTAGTTATCTGTTAATATTTTTTCTTGTATATCTTTGACTATTTCGTTCAAGCCAATGATATGATATTTTTCCAAGTTATGATTTCTTTCAAGTAATTTCATGACATAATTAGGAGGATTTTCTAACTATTTATTATCATTAGACCCTTTATATTGATTCTCATCATTGATATATTCTTGGTTAACTTCAATTTTTTTGATTTCTTGGTTTAGTCACCAAGTTACCATTGATATAAAGATTTAATACAACATAAAAAAAACCCTAAATACAAGTACTTTACATAGATTTCAACAAAAAAATTACCCAAATTTGAACAAGCCTAGGATGACATTGTATCCTCAAGTGCAAGCAACACTAGTAGAATACCAAATTGAATAAAACCACATTAAGGGTAAATTTTGGGAAGGTTAGGTTGGAACAATATAACAGATTACCCTAATGTATGATATATATGAAGAATATACATAGGTTAAGGAAATGGTTTATAGTATAAGTCACTCATATACAAGCCCTAGCTAGTCGATTCTAGTTAGTGCAATATACAAAAGTTCTAAGACAAGTATAAAGCAATTACCATATAATATTAACTATATAATATGCAGACAAAGTGTAGGCAAAGTAAATATATTGTAAAATAAAACATAAATAAATGTACTAACCTCCTGTATGAAGCTTTACTTGATGGTTTATCTTCATGTATCACCCTTGATTTTTACTTTGATGCTTGAGATGCTCCTTTGTAAATATTTACTAATTAGGATTTTCTAAATAGTGACACTTTACTAATTAATTTTAATAATTTTGTTATAAAATAATTTATAATTTAATTTGATTAACTTTATAGTTATTAAATTAATTATAAATTAATTATAGCAATTTTATTATTAATTAAATTATAGTTTAATTTAATAACCCTAAGGTTAGGTTTATAAGGGCAAATATAAAACATCGACATCATATTCTAATTTCTCCACCGACATCAATGATTTCCAAGGCATGTGTATAAATACCAGAAGCCTAAGAGGCTTCAAAAGTCTACTCATGATTTCAATAAATCTCCCAAGAAAATCGTGTGAGCAATATTCAGTGAGAATGGAGGGGAGAAGTCATACGTTTGACTTCTTTGGTAGGTAACGAAGGAAGAAAATGTACAAGATACGAAGGCCTTCTCACCACCTAGCTAGGTGGGCTAGCGGTAATTGGAAGTGCCTTGGGAACATGAGGTACTGCATTTGATTCACAACAGGAAGGTTGTGAGGTTGTTTTGTGTGTTAAAGATGCTAAAGCCTTTTGGATTTTTGTGCCTAGGTAGAAGAAAAAAAACCGTGGGGCACTTTTGCCTTCCACGTGAGTGATTAGCTCACGCAGCTTGGAAACCACAGCTAAGGCACTAGAGGTGCTCGTGACGTGGGATCGAATCCCATCGGGAGCACTTTGAGAGGTACAAATTTTTTATTATAATTTGGTTTTTGCTCCTAAGGTTGTATGGTGAATTTTTGAGCTTAGGGAGATATAAGGTTGATGAAATTAAATAATTATTTTATTTAATTGTTTGGTGGATTGAGTTATTTAGAGTGGAGTTATAAGGTTTAATAAACGATTTATTTTTATATGTTTTTGTGAATGCTAATTTCAAGGAGTAATGAGTTTAATTATTTTTGTAATTGTGAAATATTTTGAAAAAGTGTTAGAGTGATATTTTGTCATCTAACCTTTGAAATTGGCAAAGAGAGTACTTGTGATTGAGATAGGTTTTGAGGTTAATCCTTCACCAAACAAAAGGTATGGGCACATATTCCTTATGAGTGATTGTTGAATATTGTGAATGCTAAGTTAGAGTTAAAAATTGTATTTGATAAGCATTGTTGAGTTTGATTGTTAAAGATTTTTCTGAGTGAGAGTTGTTGATAAAAACCTTGTTTGATAAGCATTGTTGGAAATATTGAATGAACCTTCATATGCATGATTAGGGTTTGTGCAATATCATAAGTATCATTGTTATGTGAAGTTGAAAATTATCTTGAAACTAGGGTTTGTGCAAGATCATGAGTACCATTGTTATGTGAGATTGTTTTATAAGCATTTTTGGAAATAATCGAGTGAGTGTTCATATACTTGGACTAGAGTTTGTAAGCAAGGAGTGTTTAATTGAGTGATTGGAGTTGATTGAGCCTAGTAAAGTGGAAGTGTTGAAGTGATAGTTTAAGTTCTATGAAAAAAATTGTTCTATATTGTAATTTGATTTGAAAAAGATATTGGAAGTGATTAAGCATTGTTGTGAGTGTGAAGCATATTGAGTCTCTAACAATTCTCTATATGTTTCTATGATATTGAATAAGATTTTGTGTGAAGCTTGTTTGTGTGATTGAAGAGGATTTTATGTTAGATTGAGTTGAGTTGAGTAAGATTTTGTGGAAGCTTACAATATATATTTGAGGATAGATATTGAGAAAATTTGTGCTAGACCGAAGGATTGTGTTTAGTGCAAATTTAAGGATAGAGATTGAGCATATTTGTGCTAGATCAAAGGATTGCATTTAGTGCAGATCAGAGATAGATATTGAGTAGATTTGTGCTAGATAAAAGGATTGTGTTTAGTGTAGATCAAATATAGATATTGAGTAGATTTGTGCTAGACCGAAGGACCGTCTTTAGTGTATATTTGAGATAGAACTGAGAGCAAGCTTTGGAGGTGATAGAGTATATAGGATGATAGTCTCCAAGTGGATAGAGGTCCATTAGCCAAGGCAGTGAAGACATGTGTTCTGAGTGAGAATAGGAGTCTTCAGTGGATATATATCCATAAGCCAAGTGCAATGGAGGCAATAATTATTCTAGAATATCACCAACCAGAGCAAAGGTAATTTGTGTCTCCTATGGATAAAGATAAATGAAATTGATAAGGGGATTGGTATCTCCTATGGATAGAAATCCATAAACATTGTAATAGGGAAGGGTTTCCCAAGAGATTTGTTGAGAAAATATTAGTGAAATATTTTCTCCGTGCAGTATCCCACATAGGGTGAATAATGTTAAATTGGTGTCTCTATTGTGTGTGGTGATTTATGCATTGCTTTTATTATTGTTTTTTATATTGCAATTTATATATTACATAATATTAATTAGGAAAGAAAATTAAAAAGTTTTCTTATACTTTTCACCCCCCCTCTTAGTGTAATATTGTGCTCTTCAATTGGTATTAGAGTGGGTTCCTTAAAAAGTGTGAGACAAACAAAGTCTCCCAAAGATCAAAGAATGCTCCACAAGATCAATCACACATAAAAGAGGTAAACCCACAACACAAATATTGAGTGGTAAAACCCTATTTCAAATGAAGAAGGGAAACATCCACTATGAAGCTCACTATATTACTCAATGATTCAACAATACAAGAATGCTTCAATGTTATGCAACAATATGCATCAACATAAACTACAAAACAAGTAAATATGACAAGATATGATCATATGTAGTAGAAAACGCCCCCCTATTTAAAGAGAAGCTTTTCTACTACAACCCTAAATCTTATCACAGTCTATCAAATATTAGAAAGTGCTTTAGTTACTTTCTAATTTTATCACAATCTAATATTTGAGATATGTGATAAGTGGAATCTATCAAATATTAGAAAGTGATTAGTTACTTTATAATATTTGCTAGAAAATGGAAATAACTTTTTCCCAAGAAATTAAATATTCTTAGCACCCTTACTTTATTTATTAATTGAGTGGAAATATTTTACATAAGATAGAATTATATTCTAATTCAAATATTTTTCTTTAGAATTTATATTTTAGTCTAAGAATAATTTACACAATGTTGCATTACATATTCCAACACTCCCCCTTAATGCAATATTGGGGAAAGGAATTATGAGACAAAGAAAAATTCTCCCCCTAAAGATACAAACGGGGATGAGAATAAAATAAGTAATATAGTTACAATGAGATTCTATGACCAAGAATGGTCTACAATAAGGCACCAATACAAAATGGGCCAAAATGATACTACAAGCCCCCAACGAAGTAGCTTCAGATACAATTAGCTTACAAAGCCATACATCAACCACAAGTGGTTGCAAATGACAAGAAGAAAACATCACAAGGATGTCTTCAGTAATCCTACAAAATCCCAAATGGAAGTACCTGCAAGCTACAAGCAGCTCAACATAAGATCAGTTAGATACATCATCATAAATATATTACAACATATATGAATATCCAAATATGATAACAAAACTGATCTAAATAATAGTGAACTATAAGTCATCACAAAAATATGCCAAACCATACTTATAGTCACATGCCATATAGTTTATCAAAAAAATATCATGTACAAAGTTGCATTAAGCAAACAACGAGTACCATGATAATGCAAACTCTAAAGTACCATACACAAAAGTAGCACAAGGCTAGCAAAAAAATACCATGTACAATAGTTGCATAAGGTATATGAAAATAATGAAGTGTGCACACTGGTTGCATAAATCCAACCATAAAATATCATGTACAAAAGTAGCATAAATGCTAACAAGAAAGTACCATGATAAACCAATTGCATAATGCCAACTACATAAAAAAACATGTGTAAAGTTGCACAAGGCAATAAGAAAGTACAATGTAAAAGAGTCGCATAAAGCAATTGCATCATATACCATAATTGCATAATGCCATCTAAAAAGTAACATGTATAAAAGTTGCACAAGGCAAACAAAAAAGTACCATGTTCAAAAGAGATGCAAAAATCAATTATACCACCAAAAATCAACTCATATATATAGCAAAAAATACCTCATAAGGATGAATTTGTCATCACACAAGTGTAACTACACTTCATTCTCCCTTGAGGATAACTTCACCAAACCAAGTGAGTCCCTCGGCTTACAAAATTTCTCCTTGGGAAGAGGTTTGGTGAACAAATCATTAGAATTAGAAGATGATGGGCAATACTCCAACTGAATAGTCCCATCCAATACCTTCTCTTTGATAAAATGGTCTTGGATTTCAACATGCTTTGTCCTTTGATGCATTACAGGATTTTTAGCCAAGGCAATAGCTGATTGATTAAAAGAGAGCAAACATGAAGGACAAAATTGCTCAAAGCCAATTTCCTTCATGAGGGTACGAATCCAAACCGCTTCTTGTGCAACTGCTATCGTAGCCTTATACTCGCTTCCATTGTAGAAAGAGCAATTGTATCTTGCTTCTTGGAAGACCAAGAGATAGCTATAGACCCAATACTAAAAACATATGTTGTGGTAGACTTTCTTTCTATTATATCCCCTCCAAAATCATAATAAGCATAGCCAAAAAGAGCAGAGGAAGGAAGCCTAGAATACTTGAGTTCCAAATATCTAGTACTTGTAAGGTACTTTAGAATCTTCTTGGTAGCTTGTAAGTTCTCAATATAAGGTTTTTGCATGAACCTAGCCATCATACCAATTGCAAAAGCAATATCTCGGTCTTGTGATGGTAATATAAATAATACTACCAATGAGCTACCTATACAATGTAGCATCAACGAACTGAGATTTTTTACTTACTTACAACTTAACCCCTATATAAATAGGAATGGAAGTAGGATTGTCATCCTCCAAAACAAACCTTTTAAGAAGATCTCCAATATACTTAGATTGACTCAAAAAGGTACAATAGTCATGCTGATAAACTTGCATACCAAGATATAAGTGTAGAAGAGCAAGGTTAGTCATTTCATACTCTGACTTTAATTTGAAGATGAAATAAAAAATGGCCTCATTCTCATTTTCAGTCATAACAAGGTAATAAACAAATAGAGAAATTAAAATAACCAAGTTATCCTTCCTAAGCATATAGATATTTGTATTTGAATAGAATTTATCAAAACTAAGAGACAAGAAGTAACCTGAAATCTTCATGTACCATTATCTAGGTGATTGCTTCAGACAATACAAGGTTTTCTTTAGTTTACATACAAGTGTTTCCTTACCTTGTACAAAAAATCCTTGTGGTCGACTCATGTAGATATCCACATCCAAATCACCATTTAGAAAGGCACTTTTCACATCAAGCTAAAAAATCTACCAACTTTGAGCAACAACAATAGCAATGAGAAGCTGAATGGTGGGCATTTTAGCAACTGGTGCAAATGTTTCATCATAGTCAATACCATATTTTTGAGCATAACCCTTAACAACCAATATAGCCTTATAATTTTTTATCTCTCCATTAGAATTGTACTTGATTCTATAGACCCACTTGTTCCCAATAACATTTATCTTATTAGTATAAGGCACTAGATCCCAAGTTTTATTCTTTAGAAGAGAATCCATCTCAACCTTCATGGCATCAACCCAACAAGAGTGTTGTGAAGCTTCTTGGTAAGAAGTAGGCTCATGATCATTCTCTATATTAGTTAGAAGAGATATGTTAAGGTTCATACTTCTAGTTATCCTTTGGCTAATTGAATCCTGCTCTTTAGGACCCCTAGAACGATCCAACCACTTGGTCCTTTTGACACAAGGCCCACCATTTTCTAACTCAAGAAGGTATTCATTGAATTTGACATCTCTTGAAACAAATACAATGCGTGAAGAAGGTGAGTATAACTTGTAGCCCCTATGTTTTGCATCATAGCCAACAAAGATGCATTTTTGAGACTTTTTGTCCAATTTATTCCTCTTTTCTGAATTAATATATGAAAATGCATCACATCCAAACACTCTTAAGTGTGACAATTTTGGATTCTTACCATTCCAAACCTCATAAGGAGTCTTCCCCTCAATTTATTTTGAAGTACACCTATTAAGAATGTAGATTGATGTAATGGTTGCTTCACCCCAAAGAAATTAAGGTAAGTGGTCACCAAGCATGCATCTTACCATATCCATTATTGTCCTATTTTTCCTCTTTGCAACACCATTTTGTTGACGAGGATATGGATAAGTAAACTGCCTTTTGATCCCATGAGAAGAATAAAAATCATTGAAATCATTGCTATTGTACTCCCCTCCATTGTTACTTCTAATAATTTTGATCTTTGCTACCTTTTGATTTTATACCAAAGCTTTGAACTCCTTGAATGTCTCAAAACAATCTGATTTATTCTTAAGTAGATACCCAAAGATCATTCTTGAATAATCATCTATAAAGGTGAGAATATAGGATGCACCGCCAAGTGATCTAACATTTAATAGACCCATAATATTTGTATGAATGAGTTGAAGAATTTGTGTGGTCCTTGTTGACTTGTACTTTGCAAAATTTTGTTTGCTCATCTTGCCTAAGATGCATGTTTCACACAAACCATGAATAGGTGAAATGTTAGGCAAGCCTTCAACCAAATTTTTGGACTTCATCATTTGAATATTTTGATAGTTGGTATGGCCTAACCATAAGTGCCAAAGCTTACTACTAGGAGAAACATTAGTTTCTAAACACACTTTAGGAGGAGCATCACCTAACACATAAAGATTATTCTTCACATAACCTGTAATTATTGGTAACATGCCTTTCCTAATGCTCCATGAAGTTGCATTGAACTCAATAGTGTGACCACTTCTAGCAACTTGCAAAACTGAAATTTAATTTCTCCTAAGGTTAGGCACATATAGGACATTATCAAGTATTTTCCCTTCAATTACAACATTGGCAACACCTTCTACTTGAAGTCTAGTATTATCACTAATGACAACTGAATCTGAAGAGTGCTTATGAAATTCCATAAACTTATCCTTTTCAAAACACATATGGTTAGTGAATCCACAATCTAACACCCATTCATTAGAAGTAGATGAGTCAATGGAGTAGAGGGCACAAACAAAGGCATTTTTATTAGAATTTTGCTTTACATTGTTCTTTTTTCTTTCCCTTGCCAAACCATTTCTTAGGTCCTTGTCCCTTAGCCTTTTTTTGCTCTTCCTTTTCTACAATATTCTTCTTCTTGAAACAATTTTGTTCCTTGTGGCATTTCTTGCCACAAAAGTTACAAGTGAAATCAACTCTAGGCTTGTTGGGTTGGAAATTTTGATTTTTCCTTCCGTTGTATTTCTTCTTGAAGGAAGCTTTAGTGGCACTCAAGGCAACATTCTTCTCCTTGGCAACTTGATCATTCACTTTGTCTCTATTAAGAGACTCTTCATGTTGAATCAATAATTATGAAAGAGTGTTGAGAGGAATGTCATCCTCTTCTTGATCTGGCCTAGTATCAATAATGGTGACATAATTCTTGAACTTGCTTAAGAAGTTCCTCAAAATGATAAATCTTAAGAGCTTCTCACTTATCCAATCACAATTACAAGCCAATAGTTGAGTTCTCATGTATTTTATCTTTGAGAGGAATATCAAGGCACTTTCTTCTTCACCTTTCATAGTGCTAAGAATTTTGGGCAATAAAGTGAATTTCCTTGATGTGTTGGACCCTAGATGGACTTGTTTTAGAAAATCTCATGCATCTTTAGCATGCTCACAATGTCTTATAGTGAGAAATATCTCATCACTCACACTGTTGATAATCATGAAAAGTGCAAGGTGACTCCTGTTGTTGTATGTCTCAAGTGCCCTTACCTGGGTTGGATTGCTTCATCTCCATTCACAATGGGCCATAAATTTCTTGCTTGAAATTCAGCCCTCATCCTTGGTTCCATTATTTAAAAATTTGATCCATCAAGGATGTGCTTAGGTGTGAATGAGATTCCATGATTAGCCATTCTAGAAAGTGAACATAATCAAAAAATAAGATGCATTGACAAAGTAAATAAATGATGCAATAAGAAAGTAGATAAACATACTTGAATATATATAAAAAAATATAATTGTCAAGTAATCTATTTTTCAATCATCAAAGATAAAACATCATGAAATATAATCAAAGTTAAGCATCATTAAGAGAGATAAGCATCATCATGAAAGATAATCAACATCATCATGAACTACTATAACCATATTGCAATTGAATAAATGAAATAAACCAAGATCAACTTGCAATAGATTAACTTACAATAAGAAGGTAACTAACCATAACAATCATCTTGCAAAAATATAAACTAACTTGAATTAAATCATAAAACATTTGTTAAATATTAGATAGTCAATAAGTTAGTAAATTAGTGTTCATTTTAAGGTTTTGCTATAGCCTAATGAATTTCCAATTCATCTCATCCAAGGTCAACCAAGTTACCCAAAAGGGTACGGGTACGAGGACCCAAAAATGACTTGCTACTGATAGAGCGAATTCTTTTGGATTCAATAGCTATTTAGTAAATATAAACTGTGTTGCAAGATTAAGTAAATTTTAATCAAATACTAAAGTTGTGGTTACGAAGTTGATTCATTTTTAACCTTCTTGATTAATATAAAAATTAGTAATTAGTAGATTTTTTAGTAGCAAGTTAGTAGGTAGATTAGTTGAGATGCAAAATGTAATAAAGATGAACAAGAGAGAGTGGAAAGACAAAGCAAAACATAAATACACACACTTTCTCTCTCACTCTCACTTTCATTCTCTTTTACTTTCATAATGAAAGATACAAGTTACATTAATTTATAGTATGCTTCAAGCAAATACTAGAGAGAGATTAGAAGAAATTAATAAAATAGGGGAAGAGAGTGAAAACGTTGATCTAAAATTACCTTGTATACTCCAAAACATACTTGGATAACATTGCAAAACAAACAAACTCACAAACAACCATTGTTAATGTGAGACAAAAAAATATTGCATTTTAAGGAGAATAATAATAATTTTTAATATAAAAAATGCTTCAAAAAATGCAATTAAATTAATAAAATTTATTTTATTAATAAAATAAATGGCATGAAAAAGTTTAAATATTTTTATAAAGCAAAACTTTAAAAAAAAAATTAACTGTTTTTTTTTTTTTTTAAACAAAACTATTTTTTTTTATAAAGTAAAACTTATATATATATATAGTCGATTGTTTTTTTGTAAATAAATAAAAAAAAATGACTATATATGGAAATAGGGGTTTTTGGGTCTTCCGTACGCAATCATGGGGTCCGTTTGGCTCCAAAAACCTTTCCAGCAAAAGCTTAATGCCAAAAAAAAAATTATAGATTTAAAATGAAAATATCGTTTTGCAAAAGATCTAACAACTAGATCTAAAAATATAATAAATCTATAAACCCTAATGATAGATTTGCAAAATAAGTTTACATAGAATACCCAAATATTAAATGAATGCAAAAAAATATATATATATACCTTAATGGGTTTTTTACCTCAAAGGATTGAAGACACTTGATGGATATTACAACTGCTCTGATACCAAATGTGAGATAAGCAAAGACTCCCCAAGATCGAAGAATGCTTCACAAGATCAATCACACATAAAAGAGGTAAACTCACAACACAAATATTGAGTGGTAAAACCCTACTTCAAATGAAGAAGGGAAAAATCCACTATGAAGCTCACTATATTACTCAATGATTCAATAGTACAATAATGCTTCAATGTTAAGCAACAATATGCATCAACATAAACTACAACACAAGTCAATATGACAAGATATGATCATATGTAGTAGAAAACACCCTCCTATTTAAATAGAAGCTTTTCTACTACAACCCTAAATCTTATTACAATCTAATCTTATCACAATCTATCAAATATTAGAAAGTGCTTTAGTTACTTTCTAATTTTATCACAATCTAATATTTGAGATATGTGATAATTGGCATCTATCAAATATTAGAAAGTGATTAGTTACTTTCTAATATTTGCTAGAAAAGATAAATAACTTTTTCTCAAGAAATTAAATATTCCTAGCATCCTTAATTTATTTATTAATTGGGTGAGAATATTTTACATAAGATAGAATTATATTCTAATTCAAATATTATTCTTTAGATTTTATATTTTAGTCTAAGAATAATTTACACAATGTTGCATTACATAGTCCAACAGAAAGAGTTTAACAGCTTGAAGAAAAAGCTTATAAGAACACAAATGGATTTTAAGAGTGGATCCTTAGATAATTTAGCACTAGTTTGTTATAGGAGCAATTATATATTTTGGAGTATCAGAATGAATATTCACCTGATGGCACTTGGAAATGAAATATAAGAAGCAGTTGAAAATGGATACACACCACTAGCTACTCCACCTACATATAAAGATGGTAAGATTCTATATCATTACAATTCAAAAGCAATGAATGCAATTTTGAGAGGTTTGCATACAACATAGTTTATAAAGGTTATGAACTACAAATCAGTAAAGGAAATTTGGAATAAATTGCAAGGCATATATGAAGGAGATAAAAACGTCAAAAAGATAAAGTTGCAAAATCTCAAGGGAATATTTGAAGACCTAAAAATGAAGGATGAGGAAAATATTAGTGCTTATCTACTTCATGTAGACGAGGTTGTTAACTCCATGCAAGAACTTGGACTTGAAGTTTAAGAATCTGATGTTTGTGATAATATATTAAGGTCACTCCCAAAAAAGGTTTAGTGAAAAGATTTTAGCTATAAAGGACTCAAAAGATAGTGATATTTTGACAAGGGATGAATTACATGGCATTCTCATAGCTTTTGAGATTAGAACAAAAGAGGGACCTAATATCCAGAAGGAAGTAGCCTTCAAAGCTACTAAGAAGAAAAAATGAAAGAATCCAAATTCAAGCAATGAGTTATCCAAGCTTATGAAGAAGCAAATTATGGCAGAAGGAACAAGAATCTGAGAAAGTATAAAGATACAAAATAAGTTAGATGTTTCAATTATGGAAAGTATGGTCACTATGAAACTAATTTTCAAGAAGTCTGGAAATAGCAATTATGAAGAAAATAGGATCATAAGAATAGAAAAATAGAAAAACACAAGTACCAAAAGAAATGCGGGGATGTACAAGGCAAGCAAGGAAAGAAGTTCTTCCAAAGACAAGAATATTTTCTATGCAGATAAGGCAAGTAAGTACTCAAATGATAGTGATGATAGTTCCTTAGATAATGATAAATATGAAGTTCTATTTTTGGTAAAATAAAAAGAAGTGGTTAGGAAAAGGTCACTAATAACTCTCAAGTGTTTTAGATGTGGTAACTTTGGTCATATTGAATATAGTTGTACAAGGAATGGTTTCAGTTTTAGTGATGGTGAATATGAAGATACACTTGAAGGACTAGAAGAGAATCTTCTTATGGCATTAGAAGAAGAAGGAGATGATCCTATAGAAGATAAGTCAAAAAATAATGAAGATTTTTTCAAAGGAAAATAAATAGAGGAAGAATCAGAGAAAGGAGAATTTGATCTTGAGGGTGACCTTATTCATGCCCTTGATGCATTAAGGGAGGTAATAAAGCAAAATTCAAAACTCAAGCTTAAATTTCAAGAATGTGATGAAGAGAAATAAAAGCTTATAGAGGATCTAACCAACTCAATAGCTAAGACAAGAAGATTCAAATATAAATTAGAACCAAAGGTTTTAGAATGTGAAATATTAGAGCATGAGGTAGCTTCACTAAGAAAGGAAGTAAAAGAGTCTAAAGATAGGTTACATAGGTTTGGGAAAGGCTCAAAAACCATATAAAATATCATCAAGGTACAAAGACGGTCAACAAACAAGATAGGTCTTGGTTTTGAACAAGTACAAAAGAAACAAGGAGAGGAGTCAAACTCAAGTTATGAAGAAGAAGAAACTTTAGAAGAAGAGAGTGTAAGAGAAAGTGAGACGTCTGAGGATAAGTTGGACAACAAAATGTTCAACAAGGAAAGGAACAATACACAAATGAGGAACAAATGGAACAAGAACTAGAAAAGGGCAAAAGAGACTAAAAGACCCATGGGGTCAAGGCAAGGTAGTTTCAATGGAAGATGTTTGTCATGTCATAGGTTTGGGCACAAGGCTACACAGTGCAAGATACATAGAAAACAGGAATATGGAAGTTTCAAAAATAGGTAGCTTTTTCAAGGGTATTGTTACTCTTGTAATCAGTTTGGTTACAAGACAATGAATTGCAGGATTCATGATAGGAATAGATATGGTTTCACCAAGAGAAATCCCAAGACATTTGCACCTCCAAGAAATAATAATATTAAGTGTAATAATGATGGACATACAACAAAGTTGTGTAGAGCAAAATTTTTAGAGATAAGTAGGAATAGGAATAGTCAGAGGAATCAAAAGGATTAGATGAGGAGGAAAGTGAACAAAGGTAAATATCAGTGCATGATGGGAGTATAATTACTCCCACCCTAGAATTAACCACATTAAGAGGAGGTGGGGGAGGAGCTAAGCTAAGAGTCTCAACTATTAGGTTAGCAATAAATTGGGGGTTAGGTATCACTAAAGATACCCCAATGATTGATCCATTATATCAGTTTTATATATTACTTTGGTGTACCTACAAGCACCCACCTCTTATTCTTATTTTTATTATCTATCTATTCTATTTAATCTATGAACTCTTTCTATTTTAGTATTTTACTCTTTTGCATGAAATTTTGGTGAATATATACTTTGAGATATTTTTTGACAAGTATTATAAATTCCAATATATATATATTTAGTAAATTGCTTTTAAGGTTCATTCAAATATACCATTCTCTTGTATTCTACTCCTGTAATTTAAGTTAATATAGGATTATATTATAAAAATTCTTGATATCTTGATCACTAACTTGGGGAATTTTAGTTTATAGATATTCTTGATCATGATCTTTGCAATGGCTAGTTATCTGTTAATATTTTTTCTTGTATATCTTTGACTATTTCGTTCAAGCCAATGATATGATATTTTTCCAAGTTATGATTTCTTTCAAGTAATTTCATGACATAATTAGGAGGATTTTCTAACTATTTATTATCATTAGACCCTTTATATTGATTCTCATCATTGATATATTCTTGGTTAACTTCAATTTTTTTGATTTCTTGGTTTAGTCACCAAGTTACCATTGATATAAAGATTTAATACAACATAAAAAAAACCCTAAATACAAGTACTTTACATAGATTTCAACAAAAAAATTACCCAAATTTGAACAAGCCTAGGATGACATTGTATCCTCAAGTGCAAGCAACACTAGTAGAATACCAAATTGAATAAAACCACATTAAGGGTAAATTTTGGGAAGGTTAGGTTGGAACAATATAACAGATTACCCTAATGTATGATATATATGAAGAATATACATAGGTTAAGGAAATGGTTTATAGTATAAGTCACTCATATACAAGCCCTAGCTAGTCGATTCTAGTTAGTGCAATATACAAAAGTTCTAAGACAAGTATAAAGCAATTACCATATAATATTAACTATATAATATGCAGACAAAGTGTAGGCAAAGTAAATATATTGTAAAATAAAACATAAATAAATGTACTAACCTCCTGTATGAAGCTTTACTTGATGGTTTATCTTCATGTATCACCCTTGATTTTTACTTTGATGCTTGAGATGCTCCTTTGTAAATATTTACTAATTAGGATTTTCTAAATAGTGACACTTTACTAATTAATTTTAATAATTTTGTTATAAAATAATTTATAATTTAATTTGATTAACTTTATAGTTATTAAATTAATTATAAATTAATTATAGCAATTTTATTATTAATTAAATTATAGTTTAATTTAATAACCCTAAGGTTAGGTTTATAAGGGCAAATATAAAACATCGACATCATATTCTAATTTCTCCACCGACATCAATGATTTCCAAGGCATGTGTATAAATACCAGAAGCCTAAGAGGCTTCAAAAGTCTACTCATGATTTCAATAAATCTCCCAAGAAAATCGTGTGAGCAATATTCAGTGAG
Source organism: Wollemia nobilis (assembly GCA_028583015.1). Taxonomy (NCBI): domain Eukaryota; kingdom Viridiplantae; phylum Streptophyta; class Pinopsida; order Araucariales; family Araucariaceae; genus Wollemia; species Wollemia nobilis. Next base: position 921,572 of record JAQPPZ010002765.1, read on the forward strand.
AATGGAGGGGAGAAGTCATACGTTTGACTTCTTTGGTAGGTAACGAAGGAAGAAAATGTACAAGATACGAAGGCCTTCTCACCACCTAGCTAGGTGGGCTAGCGGTAATTGGAAGTGCCTTGGGAACATGAGGTACTGCATTTGATTCACAACAGGAAGGTTGTGAGGTTGTTTTGTGTGTTAAAGATGCTAAAGCCTTTTGGATTTTTGTGCCTAGGTAGAAGAAAAAAAACCGTGGGGCACTTTTGCCTTCCACGTGAGTGATTAGCTCACGCAGCTTGGAAACCACAGCTAAGGCACTAGAGGTGCTGTGACGTTGGATCGAATCCCATCGGGAGCACTTTGAGAGGTACAAATTTTTTATTATAATTTGGTTTTTGCTCCTAAGGTTGTATGGTGAATTTTTGAGCTTAGGGAGATATAAGGTTGATGAAATTAAATAATTATTTTATTTAATTGTTTGGTGGATTGAGTTATTTAGAGTGGAGTTATAAGGTTTAATAAACGATTTATTTTTATATGTTTTTGTGAATGCTAATTTCAAGGAGTAATGAGTTTAATTATTTTTGTAATTGTGAAATATTTTGAAAAAGTGTTAGAGTGATATTTTGTCATCTAACCTTTGAAATTGGCAAAGAGAGTACTTGTGATTGAGATAGGTTTTGAGGTTAATCCTTCACCAAACAAAAGGTATGGGCACATATTCCTTATGAGTGATTGTTGAATATTGTGAATGCTAAGTTAGAGTTAAAAATTGTATTTGATAAGCATTGTTGAGTTTGATTGTTAAAGATTTTTCCGAGTGAGACTTGTTGATAAAAACCTTGTTTGATAAGCATTGTTGGAAATATTGAATGAACCTTCATATGCATGATTAGGGTTTGTGCAATATCATAAGTATCATTGTTATGTGAAGTTGAAAATTATCTTGAAACTAGGGTTTGTGCAAGATCATGAGTACCATTGTTATGTGAGATTGTTTTATAAGCATTTTTGGAAATAATCGAGTGAGTGTTCATATACTTGGACTAGAGTTTGTAAGCAAGGAGTGTTTAATTGAGTGATTGGAGTTGATTGAGCCTAGTAAAGTGGAAGTGTTGAAGTGATAGTTTAAGTTCTATGAAAAAAATTGTTCTATATTGTAATTTGATTTGAAAAAGATATTGGAAGTGATTAAGCATTGTTGTGAGTGTGAAGCATATTGAGTCTCTAACAATTCTCTATATGTTTCTATGATATTGAATAAGATTTTGTGTGAAGCTTGTTTGTGTGATTGAAGAGGATTTTATGTTAGATTGAGTTGAGTTGAGTAAGATTTTGTGGAAGCTTACAATATATATTTGAGGATAGATATTGAGAAAATTTGTGCTAGACCGAAGGATTGTGTTTAGTGCAAATTTAAGGATAGAGATTGAGCATATTTGTGCTAGATCAAAGGATTGCATTTAGTGCAGATCAGAGATAGATATTGAGTAGATTTGTGCTAGATAAAAGGATTGTGTTTAGTGTAGATCAAATATAGATATTGAGTAGATTTGTGCTAGACCGAAGGACCGTGTTTAGTGTATATTTGAGATAGAACCGAGAGCAAGCTTTGGAGGTGATAGAGTATATAGGATGATAGTCTCCAGGTGGATAGAGGTCCATTAGCCAGGGCGGTGAAGATAGGTCTTCCGAGTGAGGATATGAGTCTTCATTGGATATATATCCATAAGCCAGAGTGCAATGGAGGCAATAATTCTTCTAGAATATCACCAACCGGAGCAAAGGTAATTTGTGTCTCCTATGGATAAAGATAAATGAAATTGATAAGGGGATTGGTATCTCCTATGGATAGAAATCCATAAACATTGTAATAGGGAAGGGTTTCCCAAGAGATTTGTTGAGAAAATATTAGTGAAATATTTTCTCCGTGCAGTATCCCACATAGGGTGAATAATGTTAAATTGGTGTCTCTATTGTGTGTGGTGATTTATGCATTGCTTTTATTATTGTTTTTTATATTGCAATTTATATATTACATAATATTAATTAGGAAAGAAAATTAAAAAGTTTTCTTATACTTTTCACCCCCCCTCTTAGTGTAATATTGTGCTCTTCAATTGGTATTAGAGTGGGTTCCTTAAAAAGTGTGAGACAAACAAAGTCTCCCAAAGATCAAAGAATGCTCCACAAGATCAATCACACATAAAAGAGGTAAACCCACAACACAAATATTGAGTGGTAAAACCCTATTTCAAATGAAGAAGGGAAACATCCACTATGAAGCTCACTATATTACTCAATGATTCAACAATACAAGAATGCTTCAATGTTATGCAACAATATGCATCAACATAAACTACAAAACAAGTAAATATGACAAGATATGATCATATGTAGTAGAAAACGCCCCCCTATTTAAAGAGAAGCTTTTCTACTACAACCCTAAATCTTATCACAGTCTATCAAATATTAGAAAGTGCTTTAGTTACTTTCTAATTTTATCACAATCTAATATTTGAGATATGTGATAAGTGGAATCTATCAAATATTAGAAAGTGATTAGTTACTTTATAATATTTGCTAGAAAATGGAAATAACTTTTTCCCAAGAAATTAAATATTCTTAGCACCCTTACTTTATTTATTAATTGAGTGGAAATATTTTACATAAGATAGAATTATATTCTAATTCAAATATTTTTCTTTAGAATTTATATTTTAGTCTAAGAATAATTTACACAATGTTGCATTACATATTCCAACACTCCCCCTTAATGCAATATTGGGGAAAGGAATTATGAGACAAAGAAAAATTCTCCCCCTAAAGATACAAACGGGGATGAGAATAAAATAAGTAATATAGTTACAATGAGATTCTATGACCAAGAATGGTCTACAATAAGGCACCAATACAAAATGGGCCAAAATGATACTACAAGCCCCCAACGAAGTAGCTTCAGATACAATTAGCTTACAAAGCCATACATCAACCACAAGTGGTTGCAAATGACAAGAAGAAAACATCACAAGGATGTCTTCAGTAATCCTACAAAATCCCAAATGGAAGTACCTGCAAGCTACAAGCAGCTCAACATAAGATCAGTTAGATACATCATCATAAATATATTACAACATATATGAATATCCAAATATGATAACAAAACTGATCTAAAAAATAGTGAACTATAAGTCATCACAAAAATATGCCAAACCATACTTATAGTCACATGCCATATAGTTTATCAAAAAAATATCATGTACAAAGTTGCATTAAGCAAACAACGAGTACCATGATAATGCAAACTCTAAAGTACCATACACAAAAGTAGCACAAGGCTAGCAAAAAAATACCATGTACAATAGTTGCATAAGGTATATGAAAATAATGAAGTGTGCACACTGGTTGCATAAATCCAACCATAAAATATCATGTACAAAAGTAGCATAAATGCTAACAAGAAAGTACCATGATAAACCAATTGCATAATGCCAACTACATAAAAAAACATGTGTAAAGTTGCACAAGGCAATAAGAAAGTACAATGTAAAAGAGTCGCATAAAGCAATTGCATCATATACCATAATTGCATAATGCCATCTAAAAAGTAACATGTATAAAAGTTGCACAAGGCAAACAAAAAAGTACCATGTTCAAAAGAGATGCAAAAATCAATTATACCACCAAAAATCAACTCATATATATAGCAAAAAATACCTCATAAGGATGAATTTGTCATCACACAAGTGTAACTACACTTCATTCTCCCTTGAGGATAACTTCACCAAACCAAGTGAGTCCCTCGGCTTACAAAATTTCTCCTTGGGAAGAGGTTTGGTGAACAAATCATTAGAATTAGAAGATGATGGGCAATACTCCAATTGAATAGTCCCATCCAATACCTTCTCTTTGATAAAGTGGTCTTGGATTTCAACATGCTTTATCCTTTGATGCATTACAGGATTTTTAGCCAAGGCAATAGCTGATTGATTAAAAGAGAGCAAACATGAAGGACAAAATTGCTCAAAGCCAATTTCCTTCATGAGGGTACGAATCCAAACCGCTTCCTGTGCAACTGCTATCGTAGCCTTATACTCTGCTTCCATTGTAGAAAGAGCAATTGTATCTTGCTTCTTGGAAGACCAAGAGATAGCTATAGACCCAATACTAAAAACATATGTTGTGGTAGACTTTCTTTCTATTATATCCCCTCCAAAATCATAATAAGCATAGCCAAAAAGAGCAGAGGAAGGAAGCCTAGAATACTTGAGTGCCAAATATCTAGTACTTGTAAGGTACTTTAGAATCTTCTTGGTAGCTTGTAAGTTCTCAATATAAGGTTTTTGCATGAACCTAGCCATCATACCAATTGCAAAAGCAATATCCGGTCTTGTGATGGTAATATAAATAATACTACCAATGAGCTACCTATACAATGTAGCATCAACGAACTGAGATTTTTTACTTACTTACAACTTAACCCCTATATAAATAGGAATGGAAGTAGGATTGTCATCCTCCAAAACAAACCTTTTAAGAAGATCTCCAATATACTTAGATTGACTCAAAAAGGTACAATAGTCATGCTGATAAACTTGCATACCAAGATATAAGTGTAGAAGAGCAAGGTTAGTCATTTCATACTCTGACTTTAATTTGAAGATGAAATAAAAAATGGCCTCATTCTCATTTTCAGTCATAACAAGGTAATAAACAAATAGAGCAATTAAAATAACCAAGTTATCCTTCCTAAGCATATAGATATTTGTATTTGAATAGAATTTATCAAAACTAAGAGACAAGAAGTAACCTGAAATCTTCATGTACCATTATCTAGGTGATTGCTTCAGACAATACAAGGTTTTCTTTAGTTTACATACAAGTGTTTCCTTACCTTGTACAAAAAATCCTTGTGGTCGACTCATGTAGATATCCACATCCAAATCACCATTTAGAAAGGCACTTTTCACATCAAGCTAAAAAATCTACCAACTTTGAGCAACAACAATAGCAATGAGAAGCTGAATGGTGGGCATTTTAGCAACTGGTGCAAATGTTTCATCATAGTCAATACCATATTTTTGAGCATAACCCTTAACAACCAATATAGCCTTATAATTTTTTATCTCTCCATTAGAATTGTACTTGATTCTATAGACCCACTTGTTCCCAATAACATTTATCTTATTAGTATAAGGCACTAGATCCCAAGTTTTATTCTTTAGAAGAGAATCCATCTCAACCTTCATGGCATCAACCCAACAAGAGTGTTGTGAAGCTTCTTGGTAAGAAGTAGGCTCATGATCATTCTCTATATTAGTTAGAAGAGATATGTTAAGGTTCATACTTCTAGTTATCCTTTGGCTAATTGAATCCTGCTCTTTAGGACCCCTAGAACGATCCAACCACTTGGTCCTTTTGACACAAGGCCCACCATTTTCTAACTCAAGAAGGTATTCATTGAATTTGACATCTCTTGAAACAAATACAATGCGTGAAGAAGGTGAGTATAACTTGTAGCCCCTATGTTTTGCATCATAGCCAACAAAGATGCATTTTTGAGACTTTTTGTCCAATTTATTCCTCTTTTCTGAATTAATATATGAAAATGCATCACATCCAAACACTCTTAAGTGTGACAATTTTGGATTCTTACCATTCCAAACCTCATAAGGAGTCTTCCCCTCAATTTATTTTGAAGTACACCTATTAAGAATGTAGATTGATGTAATGGTTGCTTCACCCCAAAGAAATTAAGGTAAGTGGTCACCAAGCATGCATCTTACCATATCCATTATTGTCCTATTTTTCCTCTTTGCAACACCATTTTGTTGACGAGGATATGGATAAGTAAACTGCCTTTTGATCCCATGAGAAGAATAAAAATCATTGAAATCATTGCTATTGTACTCCCCTCCATTGTTACTTCTAATAATTTTGATCTTTGCTACCTTTTGATTTTATACCAAAGCTTTGAACTCCTTGAATGTCTCAAAACAATCTGATTTATTCTTAAGTAGATACCCAAAGATCATTCTTGAATAATCATCTATAAAGGTGAGAATATAGGATGCACCGCCAAGTGATCTAACATTTAATAGACCCATAATATTTGTATGAATGAGTTGAAGAATTTGTGTGGTCCTTGTTGACTTGTACTTTGCAAAATTTTGTTTGCTCATCTTGCCTAAGATGCATGTTTCACACAAACCATGAATAGGTGAAATGTTAGGCAAGCCTTCAACCAAATTTTTGGACTTCATCATTTGAATATTTTGATAGTTGGTATGGCCTAACCATAAGTGCCAAAGCTTACTACTAGGAGAAACATTAGTTTCTAAACACACTTTAGGAGGAGCATCACCTAACACATAAAGATTATTCTTCACATAACCTGTAATTATTGGTAACATGCCTTTCCTAATGCTCCATGAAGTTGCATTGAACTCAATAGTGTGACCACTTCTAGCAACTTGCAAAACTGAAATTTAATTTCTCCTAAGGTTAGGCACATATAGGACATTATCAAGTATTTTCCCTTCAATTACAACATTGGCAACACCTTCTACTTGAAGTCTAGTATTATCACTAATGACAACTGAATCTGAAGAGTGCTTATGAAATTCCATAAACTTATCCTTTTCAAAACACATATGGTTAGTGAATCCACAATCTAACACCCATTCATTAGAAGTAGATGAGTCAATGGAGTAGAGGGCACAAACAAAGGCATTTTTATTAGAATTTTGCTTTACATTGTTCTTTTTCTTTCCCTTGTCAAACCATTTCTTAGGTCCTTGTCCCTTAGCCTTTTTTTGCTCTTCCTTTTCTACAATATTCTTCTTCTTGAAACAATTTTGTTCCTTGTGGCATTTCTTGCCACAAAAGTTACAAGTGAAATCAACTCTAGGCTTGTTGGGTTGGAAATTTTGATTTTTCCTTCCGTTGTATTTCTTCTTGAAGGAAGCTTTAGTGGCACTCAAGGCAACATTCTTCTCCTTGGCAACTTGATCATTCACTTTGTCTCTATTAAGAGACTCTTCATGTTGAATCAATAATTATGAAAGAGTGTTGAGAGGAATGTCATCCTCTTCTTGATCTGGCCTAGTATCAATAATGGTGACATAATTCTTGAACTTGCTTAAGAAGTTCCTCAAAATGATAAATCTTAAGAGCTTCTCACTTATCCAATCACAATTACAAGCCAATAGTTGAGTTCTCATGTATTTTATCTTTGAGAGGAATATCAAGGCACTTTCTTCTTCACCTTTCATAGTGCTAAGAATTTTGGGCAATAAAGTGAATTTCCTTGATGTGTTGGACCCTAGATGGACTTGTTTTAGAAAATCTCATGCATCTTTAGCATGCTCACAATGTCTTATAGTGAGAAATATCTCATCACTCACACTGTTGATAATCATGAAAAGTGCAAGGTGACTCCTGTTGTTGTATGTCTCAAGTGCCCTTACCTGGGTTGGATTGCTTCATCTCCATTCACAATGGGCCATAAATTTCTTGCTTGAAATTCAGCCCTCATCCTTGGTTCCATTATTTAAAAATTTGATCCATCAAGGATGTGCTTAGGTGTGAATGAGATTCCATGATTAGCCATTCTAGAAAGTGAACATAATCAAAAAATAAGATGCATTGACAAAGTAAATAAATGATGCAATAAGAAAGTAGATAAACATACTTGAATATATATAAAAAAATATAATTTTCAAGTAATCTATTTTTCAATCATCAAAGATAAAACATCATGAAATATAATCAAAGTTAAGCATCATTAAGAGAGATAAGCATCATCATGAAAGATAATCAACATCATCATGAACTACTATAACCATATTGCAATTGAATAAATTAAATAAACCAAGATCAACTTGCAATAGATTAACTTACAATAAGAAGGTAACTAACCATAACAATCATCTTGCAAAAATATAAACTAACTTGAATTAAATCATAAAACATTTGTTAAATATTAGATAGTCAATAAGTTAGTAAATTAGTGTTCATTTTAAGGTTTTGCTATAGCCTAATGAATTTCCAATTCATCTCATCCAAGGTCAACCAAGTTACCCAAAAGGGTACGGGTACGAGGACCCAAAAATGACTTGCTACTGATAGAGCGAATTCTTTTGGATTCAATAGCTATTTAGTAAATATAAACTGTGTTGCAAGATTAAGTAAATTTTAATCAAATACTAAAGTTGTGGTTACGAAGTTGATTCATTTTTAACCTTCTTGATTAATATAAAAATTAGTAATTAGTAGATTTTTTAGTAGCAAGTTAGTAGGTAGATTAGTTGAGATGCAAAATGTAATAAAGATGAACAAGAGAGAGTGGAAAGACAAAGCAAAACATAAATACACACACTTTCTCTCTCTCTCTCTCTCTCTCACTCTCACTTTCATTCTCTTTTACTTTCATAATGAAAGATACAAGTTACATTAATTTATAGTATGCTTCAAGCAAATACTAGAGAGAGATTAGAAGAAATTAATAAAATAGGGGAAGAGAGTGAAAACGTTGATCTAAAATTACCTTGTATACTCCAAAACATACTTGGATAACATTGCAAAACAAACAAACTCACAAACAACCATTGTTAATGTGAGACAAAAAAATATTGCATTTTAAGGAGAATAATAATAATTTTTAATATAAAAAATGCTTCAAAAAATGCAATTAAATTAATAAAATTTATTTTATTAATAAAATAAATGGCATGAAAAAGTTTAAATATTTTTATAAAGCAAAACAGTTTTTTTTTTTTTTTTTTAAACAAAACTATTTTTTTTTATAAAGTAAAACTTATATATATATATAGTCGATTGTTTTTTTGTAAATAAATAAAAAAAAATGACTATATATGGAAATAGGGGTTTTTGGGTCTTCCGTACGCAATCATGGGGTCCGTTTGGCTCCAAAAACCTTTCCAGCAAAAGGTTAATGCCAAAAAAAAAAATTATAGATTTAAAATGAAAATACTGTTTGCAAAAGATCTAACAACTAGATCTAAAAATATAATAAATCTATAAACCCTAATGATAGATTTGCAAAATAAGTTTACATAGAATACCCAAATATTAAATGAATGCAAAAAAATATATATATATACCTTAATGGGTTTTTTACCTCAAAGGATTGAAGACACTTGATGGATATTACAACTGCTCTGATACCAAATGTGAGATAAGCAAAGACTCCCCAAGATCGAAGAATGCTTCACAAGATCAATCACACATAAAAGAGGTAAACTCACAACACAAATATTGAGTGGTAAAACCCTACTTCAAATGAAGAAGGGAAAAATCCACTATGAAGCTCACTATATTACTCAATGATTCAATAGTACAATAATGCTTCAATGTTAAGCAACAATATGCATCAACATAAACTACAACACAAGTCAATATGACAAGATATGATCATATGTAGTAGAAAACACCCTCCTATTTAAATAGAAGCTTTTCTACTACAACCCTAAATCTTATTACAATCTAATCTTATCACAATCTATCAAATATTAGAAAGTGCTTTAGTTACTTTCTAATTTTATCACAATCTAATATTTGAGATATGTGATAATTGGCATCTATCAAATATTAGAAAGTGATTAGTTACTTTCTAATATTTGCTAGAAAAGATAAATAACTTTTTCTCAAGAAATTAAATATTCCTAGCATCCTTAATTTATTTATTAATTGGGTGAGAATATTTTACATAAGATAGAATTATATTCTAATTCAAATATTATTCTTTAGATTTTATATTTTAGTCTAAGAATAATTTACACAATGTTGCATTACATAGTCCAACAGAAAGAGTTTAACAGCTTGAAGAAAAAGCTTATAAGAACACAAATGGATTTTAAGAGTGGATCCTTAGATAATTTAGCACTAGTTTGTTATAGGAGCAATTATATATTTTGGAGTATCAGAATGAATATTCACCTGATGGCACTTGGAAATGAAATATAAGAAGCAGTTGAAAATGGATACACACCACTAGCTACTCCACCTACATATAAAGATGGTAAGATTCTATATCATTACAATTCAAAAGCAATGAATGCAATTTTGAGAGGTTTGCATACAACATAGTTTATAAAGGTTATGAACTACAAATCAGTAAAGGAAATTTGGAATAAATTGCAAGGCATATATGAAGGAGATAAAAACGTCAAAAAGATAAAGTTGCAAAATCTCAAGGGAATATTTGAAGACCTAAAAATGAAGGATGAGGAAAATATTAGTGCTTATCTACTTCATGTAGACGAGGTTGTTAACTCCATGCAAGAACTTGGACTTGAAGTTTAAGAATCTGATGTTTGTGATAATATATTAAGGTCACTCCCAAAAAAGGTTTAGTGAAAAGATTTTAGCTATAAAGGACTCAAAAGATAGTGATATTTTGACAAGGGATGAATTACATGGCATTCTCATAGCTTTTGAGATTAGAACAAAAGAGGGACCTAATATCCAGAAGGAAGTAGCCTTCAAAGCTACTAAGAAGAAAAAATGAAAGAATCCAAATTCAAGCAATGAGTTATCCAGTTATGAAGAAGCAAATTATGGCAGAAGGAACAAGAATATGAGAAAGTATAAAGATACAAAATAAGTTAGATGTTTCAATTATGGAAAGTATGGTCACTATGAAACTAATTTTCAAGAAGCTGGAAATAGCAATTATGAAGAAAATAGGATCATAAGAATAGAAAAATAGAAAAACACAAGTACCAAAAGAAATGCGGGGATGTACAAGGCAAGCAAGGAAAGAAGTTCTTCCAAAGACAAGAATATTTTCTATGCAGATAAGGCAAGTAAGTACTCAAATGATAGTGATGATAGTTCCTTAGATAATGATAAATATGAAGTTCTATTTTTGGTAAAATAAAAAGAAGTGGTTAGGAAAAGGTCACTAATAACTCTCAAGTGTTTTAGATGTGGTAACTTTGGTCATATTGAATATAGTTGTACAAGGAATGGTTTCAGTTTTAGTGATGGTGAATATGAAGATACACTTGAAGGACTAGAAGAGAATCTTCTTATGGCATTAGAAGAAGAAGGAGATGATCCTATAGAAGATAAGTCAAAAAATAATGAAGATTTTTTCAAAGGAAAATAAATAGAGGAAGAATCAGAGAAAGGAGAATTTGATCTTGAGGGTGACCTTATTCATGCCCTTGATGCATTAAGGGAGGTAATAAAGCAAAATTCAAAACTCAAGCTTAAATTTCAAGAATGTGATGAAGAGAAATAAAAGCTTATAGAGGATCTAACCAACTCAATAGCTAAGACAAGAAGATTCAAATATAAATTAGAACCAAAGGTTTTAGAATGTGAAATATTAGAGCATGAGGTAGCTTCACTAAGAAAGGAAGTAAAAGAGTCTAAAGATAGGTTACATAGGTTTGGGAAAGGCTCAAAAACCATATAAAATATCATCAAGGTACAAAGACGGTCAACAAACAAGATAGGTCTTGGTTTTGAACAAGTACAAAAGAAACAAGGAGAGGAGTCAAACTCAAGTTATGAAGAAGAAGAAACTTTAGAAGAAGAGAGTGTAAGAGAAAGTGAGACGTCTGAGGATAAGTTGGACAACAAAATGTTCAACAAGGAAAGGAACAATACACAAATGAGGAACAAATGGAACAAGAACTAGAAAAGGGCAAAAGAGACTAAAAGACCCATGGGGTCAAGGCAAGGTAGTTTCAATGGAAGATGTTTGTCATGTCATAGGTTTGGGCACAAGGCTACACAGTGCAAGATACATAGAAAACAGGAATATGGAAGTTTCAAAAATAGGTAGCTTTTTCAAGGGTATTGTTACTCTTGTAATCAGTTTGGTTACAAGACAATGAATTGCAGGATTCATGATAGGAATAGATATGGTTTCACCAAGAGAAATCCCAAGACATTTGCACCTCCAAGAAATAATAATATTAAGTGTAATAATGATGGACATACAACAAAGTTGTGTAGAGCAAAATTTTTAGAGATAAGTAGGAATAGGAATAGTCAGAGGAATCAAAAGGATTAGATGAGGAGGAAAGTGAACAAAGGTAAATATCAGTGCATGATGGGAGTATAATTACTCCCACCCTAGAATTAACCACATTAAGAGGAGGTGGGGGAGGAGCTAAGCTAAGAGTCTCAACTATTAGGTTAGCAATAAATTGGGGGTTAGGTATCACTAAAGATACCCCAATGATTGATCCATTATATCAGTTTTATATATTACTTTGGTGTACCTACAAGCACCCACCTCTTATTCTTATTTTTATTATCTATCTATTCTATTTAATCTATGAACTCTTTCTATTTTAGTATTTTACTCTTTTGCATGAAATTTTGGTGAATATATACTTTGAGATATTTTTTGACAAGTATTATAAATTCCAATATATATATATTTAGTAAATTGCTTTTAAGGTTCATTCAAATATACCATTCTCTTGTATTCTACTCCTGTAATTTAAGTTAATATAGGATTATATTATAAAAATTCTTGATATCTTGATCACTAACTTGGGGAATTTTAGTTTATAGATATTCTTGATCATGATCTTTGCAATGGCTAGTTATCTGTTAATATTTTTTCTTGTATATCTTTGACTATTTCGTTCAAGCCAATGATATGATATTTTTCCAAGTTATGATTTCTTTCAAGTAATTTCATGACATAATTAGGAGGATTTTCTAACTATTTATTATCATTAGACCCTTTATATTGATTCTCATCATTGATATATTCTTGGTTAACTTCAATTTTTTTGATTTCTTGGTTTAGTCACCAAGTTACCATTGATATAAAGATTTAATACAACATAAAAAAAACCCTAAATACAAGTACTTTACATAGATTTCAACAAAAAAATTACCCAAATTTGAACAAGCCTAGGATGACATTGTATCCTCAAGTGCAAGCAACACTAGTAGAATACCAAATTGAATAAAACCACATTAAGGGTAAATTTTGGGAAGGTTAGGTTGGAACAATATAACAGATTACCCTAATGTATGATATATATGAAGAATATACATAGGTTAAGGAAATGGTTTATAGTATAAGTCACTCATATACAAGCCCTAGCTAGTCGATTCTAGTTAGTGCAATATACAAAAGTTCTAAGACAAGTATAAAGCAATTACCATATAATATTAACTATATAATATGCAGACAAAGTGTAGGCAAAGTAAATATATTGTAAAATAAAACATAAATAAATGTACTAACCTCCTGTATGAAGCTTTACTTGATGGTTTATCTTCATGTATCACCCTTGATTTTTACTTTGATGCTTGAGATGCTCCTTTGTAAATATTTACTAATTAGGATTTTCTAAATAGTGACACTTTACTAATTAATTTTAATAATTTTGTTATAAAATAATTTATAATTTAATTTGATTAACTTTATAGTTATTAAATTAATTATAAATTAATTATAGCAATTTTATTATTAATTAAATTATAGTTTAATTTAATAACCCTAAGGTTAGGTTTATAAGGGCAAATATAAAACATCGACATCATATTCTAATTTCTCCACCGACATCAATGATTTCCAAGGCATGTGTATAAATACCAGAAGCCTAAGAGGCTTCAAAAGTCTACTCATGATTTCAATAAATCTCCCAAGAAAATTGTGTGAGCAATATTCAGTGAGAATGGAGGGGAGAAGTCATACGTTTGACTTCTTTGGTAGGTAACGAAGGAAGAAAATGTACAAGATACGAAGGCCTTCTCACCACCTAGCTAGGTGGGCTAGCGGTAATTGGAAGTGCCTTGGGAACATGAGGTACTGCATTTGATTCACAACAGGAAGGTTGTGAGGTTGTTTTGTGTGTTAAAGATGCTAAAGCCTTTTGGATTTTTGTGCCTAGGTAGAAGATAAAGCATCATGGGAACTTTTGCCTTCCACGTGAGTGCTTAGCTCACGCAGACTTGGAAACCACAAACTAAGGCACTAGAGGTGCTCGTGACGTGGGATCGAATCCCATCGGGAGCACTTTGAGAGGTACAAATTTTTTATTATAATTTGGTTTTTGCTCCTAAGGTTGTATGGTGAATTTTTGAGCTTAGGGAGATATAAGGTTGATGAAATTAAATAATTATTTTATTTAATTGTTTGGTGGATTGAGTTATTTAGAGTGGAGTTATAAGGTTTAATAAACGATTTATTTTTATATGTTTTTGTGAATGCTAATTTCAAGGAGTAATGAGTTTAATTATTTTTGTAATTGTGAAATATTTTGAAAAAGTGTTAGAGTGATATTTTGTCATCTAACCTTTGAAATTGGCAAAGAGAGTACTTGTGATTGAGATAGGTTTTGAGGTTAATCCTTCACCAAACAAAAGGTATGGGCACATATTCCTTATGAGTGATTGTTGAATATTGTGAATGCTAAGTTAGAGTTAAAAATTGTATTTGATAAGCATTGTTGAGTTTGATTGTTAAAGATTTTTCTGAGTGAGAGTTGTTGATAAAAACCTTGTTTGATAAGCATTGTTGGAAATATTGAATGAACCTTCATATGCATGATTAGGGTTTGTGCAATATCATAAGTATCATTGTTATGTGAAGTTGAAAATTATCTTGAAACTAGGGTTTGTGCAAGATCATGAGTACCATTGTTATGTGAGATTGTTTTATAAGCATTTTTGGAAATAATCGAGTGAGTGTTCATATACTTGGACTAGAGTTTGTAAGCAAGGAGTGTTTAATTGAGTGATTGGAGTTGATTGAGCCTAGTAAAGTGGAAGTGTTGAAGTGATAGTTTAAGTTCTATGAAAAAAATTGTTCTATATTGTAATTTGATTTGAAAAAGATATTGGAAGTGATTAAGCATTGTTGTGAGTGTGAAGCATATTGAGTCTCTAACAATTCTCTATATGTTTCTATGATATTGAATAAGATTTTGTGTGAAGCTTGTTTGTGTGATTGAAGAGGATTTTATGTTAGATTGAGTTGAGTTGAGTAAGATTTTGTGGAAGCTTACAATATATATTTGAGGATAGATATTGAGAAAATTTGTGCTAGACCGAAGGATTGTGTTTAGTGCAAATTTAAGGATAGAGATTGAGCATATTTGTGCTAGATCAAAGGATTGCATTTAGTGCAGATCAGAGATAGATATTGAGTAGATTTGTGCTAGATAAAAGGATTGTGTTTAGTGTAGATCAAATATAGATATTGAGTAGATTTGTGCTAGACCGAAGGACCGTCTTTAGTGTATATTTGAGATAGAACTGAGAGCAAGCTTTGGAGGTGATAGAGTATATAGGATGATAGTCTCCAGTGGATAGAGGTCCATTAGCCAGGGCAGTGAAGATAGGTCTTCTGAGTGAGGATAGGAGTCTTCATTGGATATATATCCATAAGCCAGTGCAGTGGAGGCAATAATTATTCTAGAATATCACCAACCAGAGCAAAGGTAATTTGTGTCTCCTATGGATAAAGATAAATGAAATTGATAAGGGGATTGGTATCTCCTATGGATAGAAATCCATAAACATTGTAATAGGGAAGGGTTTCCCAAGAGATTTGTTGAGAAAATATTAGTGAAATATTTTCTCCGTGCAGTATCCCACATAGGGTGAATAATGTTAAATTGGTGTCTCTATTGTGTGTGGTGATTTATGCATTGCTTTTATTATTGTTTTTTATATTGCAATTTATATATTACATAATATTAATTAGGAAAGAAAATTAAAAAGTTTTCTTATACTTTTCACCCCCCCTCTTAGTGTAATATTGTGCTCTTCAATTGGTATTAGAGTGGGTTCCTTAAAAAGTGTGAGACAAACAAAGTCTCCCAAAGATCAAAGAATGCTCCACAAGATCAATCACACATAAAAGAGGTAAACCCACAACACAAATATTGAGTGGTAAAACCCTATTTCAAATGAAGAAGGGAAACATCCACTATGAAGCTCACTATATTACTCAATGATTCAACAATACAAGAATGCTTCAATGTTATGCAACAATATGCATCAACATAAACTACAAAACAAGTAAATATGACAAGATATGATCATATGTAGTAGAAAACACCCCTATTTAAAGAGAAGCTTTTCTACTACAACCCTAAATCTTATCACAATCTATCAAATATTAGAAAGTGCTTTAGTTACTTTCTAATTTTATCACAATCTAATATTTGAGATATGTGATAAGTGGAATCTATCAAATATTAGAAAGTGATTAGTTACTTTATAATATTTGCTAGAAAATGGAAATAACTTTTTCCCAAGAAATTAAATATTCTTAGCACCCTTACTTTATTTATTAATTGAGTGGAAATATTTTACATAAGATAGAATTATATTCTAATTCAAATATTTTTCTTTAGAATTTATATTTTAGTCTAAGAATAATTTACACAATGTTGCATTACATATTCCAACACTCCCCCTTAATGCAATATTGGGGAAAGGAATTATGAGACAAAGAAAAATTCTCCCCCTAAAGATACAAACGGGGATGAGAATAAAATAAGTAATATAGTTACAATGAGATTCTATGACCAAGAATGGTCTACAATAAGGCACCAATACAAAATGGGCCAAAATGATACTACAAGCCCCCAACGAAGTAGCTTCGGATACAATTAGCTTACAAAGCCATACATCAACCACAAGTGGTTGCAAATGACAAGAAGAAAACATCACAAGGATGTCTTCAGTAATCCTACAAAATCCCAAATGGAAGTACCTGCAAGCTACAAGCAGCTCAACATAAGATCAGTTAGATACATCATCATAAATATATTACAACATATATGAATATCCAAATATGATAACAAAACTGATCTAAAAAATAGTGAACTATAAGTCATCACAAAAATATGCCAAACCATACTTATAGTCACATGCCATATAGTTTATCAAAAAAATATCATGTACAAAGTTGCATTAAGCAAACAACGAGTACCATGATAATGCAAACTCTAAAGTACCATACACAAAAGTAGCACAAGGCTAGCAAAAAAATACCATGTACAATAGTTGCATAAGGTATATGAAAATAATGAAGTGTGCACACTGGTTGCATAAATCCAACCATAAAATATCATGTACAAAAGTAGCATAAATGCTAACAAGAAAGTACCATGATAAACCAATTGCATAATGCCAACTACATAAAAAAACATGTGTAAAGTTGCACAAGGCAATAAGAAAGTACAATGTAAAAGAGTCGCATAAAGCAATTGCATCATATACCATAATTGCATAATGCCATCTAAAAAGTAACATGTATAAAAGTTGCACAAGGCAAACAAAAAAGTACCATGTTCAAAAGAGATGCAAAAATCAATTATACCACCAAAAATCAACTCATATATATAGCAAAAAATACCTCATAAGGATGAATTTGTCATCACACAAGTGTAACTACACTTCATTCTCCCTTGAGGATAACTTCACCAAACCAAGTGAGTCCCTCGGCTTACAAAATTTCTCCTTGGGAAGAGGTTTGGTGAACAAATCATTAGAATTAGAAGATGATGGGCAATACTCCAACTGAATAGTCCCATCCAATACCTTCTCTTTGATAAAATGGTCTTGGATTTCAACATGCTTTGTCCTTTGATGCATTACAGGATTTTTAGCCAAGGCAATAGCTGATTGATTAAAAGAGAGCAAACATGAAGGACAAAATTGCTCAAAGCCAATTTCCTTCATGAGGGTACGAATCCAAACCGCTTCCTGTGCAACTGCTATCGTAGCCTTATACTCTGCTTCCATTGTAGAAAGAGCAATTATATCTTGCTTCTTGGAAGACCAAGAGATAGCTATAGACCCAATACTAAAAACATATGTTGTGGTAGACTTTCTTTCTATTATATCCCCTCCAAAATCATAATAAGCATAGCCAAAAAGAGCAGAGGAAGGAAGCCTAGAATACTTGAGTGCCAAATATCTAGTACTTGTAAGGTACTTTAGAATCTTCTTGGTAGCTTGTAAGTTCTCAATATAAGGTTTTTGCATGAACCTAGCCATCATACCAATTGCAAAAGCAATATCTGGTCTTGTGATGGTAATATAAATAATACTACCAATGAGCTACCTATACAATGTAGCATCAACGAACTGAGATTTTTTACTTACTTACAACTTAACCCCTATATAAATAGGAATGGAAGTAGGATTGTCATCCTCCAAAACAAACCTTTTAAGAAGATCTCCAATATACTTATATTGACTCAAAAAGGTACAATAGTCATGCTGATAAACTTGCATGCCAAGATATAAGTGTAGAAGAGCAAGGTTAGTCATTTCATACTCTGAATTTAATTTGAAGATGAAATAAAAAATGGCCTCATTCTCATTTTCAGTCATAACAAGGTAATAAACAAATAGAGCAATTAAAATAACCAAGTTATCCTTCCTAAGCATATAGATATTTGTATTTGAATAGAATTTATCAAAACTAAGAGACAAGAAGTAACCTGAAATCTTCATGTACCATTATCTAGGTGATTGCTTCAGACAATACAAGGTTTTCTTTAGTTTACATACAAGTGTTTCCTTACCTTGTACAAAAAATCCTTGTGGTCGACTCATGTAGATATCCACATCCAAATCACCATTTAGAAAGGCACTTTTCACATCAAGCTAAAAAATCTACCAACTTTGAGCAACAACAATAGCAATGAGAAGCTGAATGGTGGGCATTTTAGCAACTGGTGCAAAGGTTTCATCATAGTCAATACCATATTTTTGAGCATAACCCTTAACAACCAATATAGCCTTATAATTTTTTATCTCTCCATTAGAATTGTACTTGATTCTATAGACCCACTTGTTCCCAATAACATTTATCTTATTAGTATAAGGCACTAGATCCCAAGTTTTATTCTTTAGAAGAGAATCCATCTCAACCTTCATGGCATCAACCCAACAAGAGTGTTGTGAAGCTTCTTGGTAAGAAGTAGGCTCATGATCATTCTCTATATTAGTTAGAAGAGATATGTTAAGGTTCATACTTCTAGTTATCCTTTGGCTAATTGAATCCTGCTCTTTAGGACCCCTAGAACGATCCAACCACTTGGTCCTTTTGACACAAGGCCCACCATTTTCTAACTCAAGAAGGTATTCATTGAATTTGACATCTCTTGAAACAAATACAATGCGTGAAGAAGGTGAGTATAACTTGTAGCCCCTATGTTTTGCATCATAGCCAACAAAGATGCATTTTTGAGACTTTTTGTCCAATTTATTCCTCTTTTCTGAATTAATATATGAAAATGCATCACATCCAAACACTCTTAAGTGTGACAATTTTGGATTCTTACCATTCCAAACCTCATAAGGAGTCTTCCCCTCAATTTATTTTGAAGTACACCTATTAAGAATGTAGATTGATGTAATGGTTGCTTCACCCCAAAGAAATTAAGGTAAGTGGTCACCAAGCATGCATCTTACCATATCCATTATTGTCCTATTTTTCCTCTTTGCAACACCATTTTGTTGACGAGGATATGGATAAGTAAACTGCCTTTTGATCCCATGAGAAGAATAAAAATCATTGAAATCATTGCTATTGTACTCCCCTCCATTGTTACTTCTAATAATTTTGATCTTTGCTACCTTTTGATTTTATACCAAAGCTTTGAACTCCTTGAATGTCTCAAAACAATCTGATTTATTCTTAAGTAGATACCCAAAGATCATTCTTGAATAATCATCTATAAAGGTGAGAATATAGGATGCACCGCCAAGTGATCTAACATTTAATAGACCCATAATATTTGTATGAATGAGTTGAAGAATTTGTGTGGTCCTTGTTGACTTGTACTTTGCAAAATTTTGTTTGCTCATCTTGCCTAAGATGCATGTTTCACACAAACCATGAATAGGTGAAATGTTAGGCAAGCCTTCAACCAAATTTTTGGACTTCATCATTTGAATATTTTGATAGTTGGTATGGCCTAACCATAAGTGCCAAAGCTTACTACTAGGAGAAACATTAGTTTCTAAACACACTTTAGGAGGAGCATCACCTAACACATAAAGATTATTCTTCACATAACCTGTAATTATTGGTAACATGCCTTTCCTAATGCTCCATGAAGTTGCATTGAACTCAATAGTGTGACCACTTCTAGCAACTTGCAAAACTGAAATTTAATTTCTCCTAAGGTTAGGCACATATAGGACATTATCAAGTATTTTCCCTTCAATTACAACATTGGCAACACCTTCTACTTGAAGTCTAGTATTATCACTAATGACAACTGAATCTGAAGAGTGCTTATGAAATTCCATAAACTTATCCTTTTCAAAACACATATGGTTAGTGAATCCACAATCTAACACCCATTCATTAGAAGTAGATGAGTCAATGGAGTAGAGGGCACAAACAAAGGCATTTTTATTAGAATTTTGCTTTACATTGTTCTTTTTCTTTCCCTTGTCAAACCATTTCTTAGGTCCTTGTCCCTTAGCCTTTTTTTGCTCTTCCTTTTCTACAATATTCTTCTTCTTGAAACAATTTTGTTCCTTGTGGCATTTCTTGCCACAAAAGTTACAAGTGAAATCAACTCTAGGCTTGTTGGGTTGGAAATTTTGATTTTTCCTTCCGTTGTATTTCTTCTTGAAGGAAGCTTTAGTGGCACTCAAGGCAACATTCTTCTCCTTGGCAACTTGATCATTCACTTTGTCTCTATTAAGAGACTCTTCATGTTGAATCAATAATTATGAAAGAGTGTTGAGAGGAATGTCATCCTCTTCTTGATCTGGCCTAGTATCAATAATGGTGACATAATTCTTGAACTTGCTTAAGAAGTTCCTCAAAATGATAAATCTTAAGAGCTTCTCACTTATCCAATCACAATTACAAGCCAATAGTTGAGTTCTCATGTATTTTATCTTTGAGAGGAATATCAAGGCACTTTCTTCTTCACCTTTCATAGTGCTAAGAATTTTGGGCAATAAAGTGAATTTCCTTGATGTGTTGGACCCTAGATGGACTTGTTTTAGAAAATCTCATGCATCTTTAGCATGCTCACAATGTCTTATAGTGAGAAATATCTCATCACTCACACTGTTGATAATCATGAAAAGTGCAAGGTGACTCCTGTTGTTGTATGTCTCAAGTGCCCTTACCTGGGTTGGATTGCTTCATCTCCATTCACAATGGGCCATAAATTTCTTGCTTGAAATTCAGCCCTCATCCTTGGTTCCATTATTTAAAAATTTGATCCATCAAGGATGTGCTTAGGTGTGAATGAGATTCCATGATTAGCCATTCTAGAAAGTGAACATAATCAAAAAATAAGATGCATTGACAAAGTAAATAAATGATGCAATAAGAAAGTAGATAAACATACTTGAATATATATAAAAAAATATAATTGTCAAGTAATCTATTTTTCAATCATCAAAGATAAAACATCATGAAATATAATCAAAGTTAAGCATCATTAAGAGAGATAAGCATCATCATGAAAGATAATCAACATCATCATGAACTACTATAACCATATTGCAATTGAATAAATTAAATAAACCAAGATCAACTTGCAATAGATTAACTTACAATAAGAAGGTAACTAACCATAACAATCATCTTGCAAAAATATAAACTAACTTGAATTAAATCATAAAACATTTGTTAAATATTAGATAGTCAATAAGTTAGTAAATTAGTGTTCATTTTAAGGTTTTGCTATAGCCTAATGAATTTCCAATTCATCTCATCCAAGGTCAACCAAGTTACCCAAAAGGGTACGGGTACGAGGACCCAAAAATGACTTGCTACTGATAGAGCGAATTCTTTTGGATTCAATAGCTATTTAGTAAATATAAACTGTGTTGCAAGATTAAGTAAATTTTAATCAAATACTAAAGTTGTGGTTACGAAGTTGATTCATTTTTAACCTTCTTGATTAATATAAAAATTAGTAATTAGTAGATTTTTTAGTAGCAAGTTAGTAGGTAGATTAGTTGAGATGCAAAATGTAATAAATATGAACAAGAGAGAGTGGAAAGACAAAGCAAAACATAAATACACACACTTTCTCTCTCTCTCTCTCTCTCTCACTCTCACTTTCATTCTCTTTTACTTTCATAATGAAAGATACAAGTTACATTAATTTATAGTATGCTTCAAGAAAATACTAGAGAGAGATTAGAAGAAATTAATAAAATAGGGGAAGAGAGTGAAAACGTTGATCTAAAATTACCTTGTATACTCCAAAACATACTTGGATAACATTGCAAAACAAACAAACTCACAAACAACCATTGTTAATGTGAGACAAAAAAATATTGCATTTTAAGGAGAATAATAATAATTTTTAATATAAAAAATGCTTCAAAAAATGCAATTAAATTAATAAAATTTATTTTATTAATAAAATAAATGGCATGAAAAAGTTTAAATATTTTTATAAAGCAAAACTTTAAAAAAAAAATTAACTGTTTTTTTTTTTTTTTAAACAAAACTATTTTTTTTTATAAAGTAAAACTTATATATATATATAGTCGATTGTTTTTTTGTAAATAAATAAAAAAAAATGACTATATATGGAAATAGGGGTTTTTGGGTCTTCCGTACGCAATCATGGGGTCCGTTTGGCTCCAAAAACCTTTCCAGCAAAAGGTTAATGCCAAAAAAAAAAATTATAGATTTAAAATGAAAATACTGTTTGCAAAAGATCTAACAACTAGATCTAAAAATATAATAAATCTATAAACCCTAATGATAGATTTGCAAAATAAGTTTACATAGAATACCCAAATATTAAATGAATGCAAAAAAATATATATATATACCTTAATGGGTTTTTTACCTCAAAGGATTGAAGACACTTGATGGATATTACAACTGCTCTGATACCAAATGTGAGATAAGCAAAGACTCCCCAAGATCGAAGAATGCTTCACAAGATCAATCACACATAAAAGAGGTAAACTCACAACACAAATATTGAGTGGTAAAACCCTACTTCAAATGAAGAAGGGAAAAATCCACTATGAAGCTCACTATATTACTCAATGATTCAATAGTACAATAATGCTTCAATGTTAAGCAACAATATGCATCAACATAAACTACAACACAAGTCAATATGACAAGATATGATCATATGTAGTAGAAAACACCCTCCTATTTAAATAGAAGCTTTTCTACTACAACCCTAAATCTTATTACAATCTAATCTTATCACAATCTATCAAATATTAGAAAGTGCTTTAGTTACTTTCTAATTTTATCACAATCTAATATTTGAGATATGTGATAATTGGCATCTATCAAATATTAGAAAGTGATTAGTTACTTTCTAATATTTGCTAGAAAAGATAAATAACTTTTTCTCAAGAAATTAAATATTCCTAGCATCCTTAATTTATTTATTAATTGGGTGAGAATATTTTACATAAGATAGAATTATATTCTAATTCAAATATTATTCTTTAGATTTTATATTTTAGTCTAAGAATAATTTACACAATGTTGCATTACATAGTCCAACAGAAAGAGTTTAACAGCTTGAAGAAAAAGCTTATAAGAACACAAATGGATTTTAAGAGTGGATCCTTAGATAATTTAGCACTAGTTTGTTATAGGAGCAATTATATATTTTGGAGTATCGGAATGAATATTCACCGATGGCACTTGGAAATGAAATATAAGAAGCAGATTGAAAATGGATATACACCACTAGCTACTCCACCTACAGATAAAGATGATAAGATTCTATATCATTACAATTCAAAAGCAATGAATGCAATTTTGAGAGGTTTGCATACAACAGAGTTTATAAAGGTTATGAACTACAAATCAACAAAGGAAATTTGGAATAAATTGCAAGGCATATATGAAGGAGATAAAAACGTCAAAAAGATAAAGTTGCAAAATCTCAAGGGAATATTTGAAGACCTAAAAATGAAGGATGAGGAAAATATTAGTGCTTATCTACTTCATGTAGACGAGGTTGTTAACTCCATGCAAGAACTTGGACTTGAAGTTTAAGAATCTGATGTTTGTGATAATATATTAAGGTCACTCCCAAAAAAGGTTTAGTGAAAAGATTTTAGCTATAAAGGACTCAAAAGATAGTGATATTTTGACAAGGGATGAATTACATGGCATTCTCATAGCTTTTGAGATTAGAACAAAAGAGGGACCTAATATCCAGAAGGAAGTAGCCTTCAAAGCTACTAAGAAGAAAAAATGAAAGAATCCAAATTCAAGCAATGAGTTATCCAGTTATGAAGAAGCAAATTATGGCAGAAGGAACAAGAATATGAGAAAGTATAAAGATACAAAATAAGTTAGATGTTTCAATTATGGAAAGTATGGTCACTATGAAACTAATTTTCAAGAAGTCTGGAAATAGCAATTATGAAGAAAATAGGATCATAAGAATAGAAAAATAGAAAAACACAAGTACCAAAAGAAATGCGGGGATGTACAAGGCAAGCAAGGAAAGAAGTTCTTCCAAAGACAAGAATATTTTCTATGCAGATAAGGCAAGTAAGTACTCAAATGATAGTGATGATAGTTCCTTAGATAATGATAAATATGAAGTTCTATTTTTGGTAAAATAAAAAGAAGTGGTTAGGAAAAGGTCACTAATAACTCTCAAGTGTTTTAGATGTGGTAACTTTGGTCATATTGAATATAGTTGTACAAGGAATGGTTTCAGTTTTAGTGATGGTGAATATGAAGATACACTTGAAGGACTAGAAGAGAATCTTCTTATGGCATTAGAAGAAGAAGGAGATGATCCTATAGAAGATAAGTCAAAAAATAATGAAGATTTTTTCAAAGGAAAATAAATAGAGGAAGAATCAGAGAAAGGAGAATTTGATCTTGAGGGTGACCTTATTCATGCCCTTGATGCATTAAGGGAGGTAATAAAGCAAAATTCAAAACTCAAGCTTAAATTTCAAGAATGTGATGAAGAGAAATAAAAGCTTATAGAGGATCTAACCAACTCAATAGCTAAGACAAGAAGATTCAAATATAAATTAGAACCAAAGGTTTTAGAATGTGAAATATTAGAGCATGAGGTAGCTTCACTAAGAAAGGAAGTAAAAGAGTCTAAAGATAGGTTACATAGGTTTGGGAAAGGCTCAAAAACCATATAAAATATCATCAAGGTACAAAGACGGTCAACAAACAAGATAGGTCTTGGTTTTGAACAAGTACAAAAGAAACAAGGAGAGGAGTCAAACTCAAGTTATGAAGAAGAAGAAACTTTAGAAGAAGAGAGTGTAAGAGAAAGTGAGACGTCTGAGGATAAGTTGGACAACAAAATGTTCAACAAGGAAAGGAACAATACACAAATGAGGAACAAATGGAACAAGAACTAGAAAAGGGCAAAAGAGACTAAAAGACCCATGGGGTCAAGGCAAGGTAGTTTCAATGGAAGATGTTTCTCATGTCATAGGTTTGGGCACAAGGCTACATAGAGTGCAGGATACATAGAAAACAGGAATATGGAAGTTTCAAAAATAGGTAGCTTTTTCAAGGGTATTGTTACTCTTGTAATCGGCTTGGTTACAAGACAATGAATTGCGGGATTCATGATAGGAATAGATATGGTTTCACCAAGAGAAATCCCAAGACATTTGCACCTCCAAGAAATAATAATATTAAGTGTAATAATGATGGACATACAACAAAGTTGTGTAGAGCAAAATTTTTAGAGATAAGTAGGAATAGGAATAGTCAGAGGAATCAAAAGGATTAGATGAGGAGGAAAGTGAACAAAGGTAAATATCAGTGCATGATGGGAGTATAATTACTCCCACCCTAGAATTAACCACATTAAGAGGAGGTGGGGGAGGAGCTAAGCTAAGAGTCTCATTCTTAGCCTCGAGAGCCAAAGGTGAAACTTTGCCATTGATGACAAAGAGGGAGATATTTGAGTTAGGGGGAGAGTATTCAGTTAGGGAGAGTAGTTTCTCAAGAGGAGTAGAATAGGAAATGGTAAAAGGAATGGTAAAATAAAAATGGGTTGCCATCAATGTCAAAGGGGAAGATTTATTGGAAATATGAGAAATATTTGTTGTCATTGATGTCAAGAGTCAGTTTTAGTGAGCAGTGCAAGAGGAAGGATGTCAAGAGTCAGAGAAATATTACCTCTACACCTAAGGGAAATAATATTATAACATCTCCCATTATAATATTCAAGGTGATCATATAAGGTCTACAGGAGAAATGAGAAGGCCCAAGAAAAAAATATTATAATATTAAAGGTCTAATGGTAAGACCTAAAGAAATTAAATTAATTATAAATTAATTTTAATAATTTCATTATAAATTAATTTATAATTTAATTTGATTAAATTTATAGTTATTAAATTAATTATAATAATTTTATTATTAATTAAATTATAATTTAATTTAATAACCCTAAGGTTAGGGTTATAAGGGCAAATATAAAGCACCGACATCATATTCTATTTCCTCCACCGACATCAACGATTTCCAAGGCATGGGTATAAATACCCAAAGCCTAAGAGGCTTCAAAACCCTATCCACGATTTTAATAAATATCCCAAGCAAATTGTGTGCACAATATTCAGTGAGAAAGGAGAGGAGAAGTCATACATTTGACTTCTTTGGTAGGTAGAGAAGAAAGAAAAGGAACAAGACACGAAGGCCTTGTCACCACCTAGCTAGGTGGGCTAGCGGTAATTGGAAGCACCTTGGGAACATGAGGTACCACATTCAATTCACAACAAGAAGGTTGTGAGACTATTTTGTGCATCAAAGACACCAAAGCCTTTTGGATTTTGGTGCCTAGGTAGAAGATAAAGCATCATGGGTGCTTTTGCCTTCCACATGAGCACTTAGCTCACGCGGCTTGGAAATCATGGCTAAGGCACTAGAGGTGTTGTGATGTGGGATCGAATCCCACCAAGAGCACTTTCAAAGGTACAATTTTTTTATTATAATTTGGTTTTTGCTCCTAAGGTTGTATGGTGAATTTTTGAGCTTAGGAAGATATAAGGTTGATGAAATTAAATAATTATTTTATTTAATTGTTTGGTGGATTGAGTTATTTAGAGTGGAGTTATAAGGTTTAATAAAAGATTTATTTTTATATGTTTTGGTGAATGCTAATTTCAAGGAGTAATAAGGTGTATTTGAGTTTAATTATTTTTGTAATTGTGAAATATTTTGAGGGAGTGTTAGAGTGATATTTTGTCATATAACCTTTGAAATTAACAAAGAGTGTAATTGTGATTGAGATAGGTTTTGAGGTTAATCCTTCACCAAACAACAAGTATGGGTACATCTTCCTTGTGAGTGATTGTTGAATGTTGTGAATTCTAAGTTGGAGTGAAAAGGGTTGTTTTATAAGAATTGTTGAGTTTGATTGTTAAAGGTTTTCTAAGTGAGAATTTTTTATAAAAACCTTGTTTGATAAGAATTGTTGGAAACATTGAATGAAATTTCATATGCATGATTAGGGTTTGTGCAAGATCATAAGTATCATTGTTATGTGAATTTGAGAACTATATTGAAACTAGGGTTTATGCAAGATCATGAGTACCATTGTCATGTGAGATTATTGATAAGTATTGTTTGAAATAATTGAGTGAGTGTTCATATACTTGGACTAGGGTTTGTAAGCAAGGAGTGTTTCATTGAGTGATTGGAGTTGATTGAGCCTAGTCAAGTGGAAGTGTTGAAGTGATAGTTCAAGTTCTATGAAATAAATTATTCTATATTCTAATTTTATTTGAGAAAGATATTGAAAGTGATTAAGAATTGTTGTGAGTGTGAAGCATATTGAGTCTCTAAAAATTCTCTATATGTTTCTGTGATATTGAAAAATATTTTGTGTGAAGCTTGTTTGTGTGATTGAAGAGGATTTTGTGTTAGATTGAGTTGAGTTGAGTAAGCTTTTATGGAAGCTTACAATAAAGATTTGAGGATAAATATTAAGCAGATTTGTGCTAGATCGAAGGACTATGTTTAGTGCAGATTTGAGGAATAGAGATTAAGCAAATTTGTGCTAGGCCAAAGGACTCTATTTAGTGCAAATCAGAGATAGGGATTGAGCAAATTTGTGCTAGACTAAAGGACTATGTTTAGTGCATATCAGAGACAGATATTGAGTATATTTGTGCTAAATCGAAGGACCATGTTTAGTGCAGATTTGAGAAGAGCTAAGAGCAAGCTTTAGAGGTGACATAATATAGAGGAAAATAGTCTCTAGTGGATAGAGGTCCATTAGCCAGGGCAGTGAATACAGGTATTCTAAGTGAGGGCAGGAGTATTCAGTGGATAGAGATCCATAAGCTAGTGTAGTGATGGCAACATTTCTTCTAGAAGATCACCAGCCAAAGTAGAGGGGATTGGTGTCTTCTGTGGATAGAGATCCATGAACTTGATTAGGGGATTGGTATGGGTCCATAAACATTGTAATAGGGAAAGGTTTCCCAAAATATTTGTTGAGAAACTATTAGTGAAATATTTTCTCCGTGGAGTAGCCCACATTGGGTGAACCACATTAAACTGGGTCTCTATTGTGTATGGTTATTTGTGCATTGCTTTTATTACTATTTTTGATATTTTTATTGATATATTGCATAATATTGATTGGGAAAGAAAAGTAAAAGATGGTCTTATACTGTTCACCCCCCCTCTCAGTATAAGCTTGTGTTCTTCATATATTCACTATAGGATTTCATTCATTATTTATGAAATTCTTGTGAACATATACATTAATGAATTTTCAATTGTCCTTGTCAATAGACCATAGCATACAAATTTTATAGAGGTGGAAGCAATCAATATTGATGTAGTGTATTTCTTCAAATAAATATTTAAAGTAAACACAAAGGAGAAGGAGGAGGATATGGAGGAGGTGTTAAGAAATATTCCAAGACTAGTCACAACCTCTATGAATAAATATCTATATAAAATACCTTATTTGTAATGAAAAGAGATAAATCTCCAGGTCCAGATGGAATGCTAGTTGGATTTTTCAACTTTGTTGGAAAATTGTTAAAGATGATTTAGTGGATGCAATCTAAGAGGCCCAAAGAAGAGGTAAGATTTTAATAAGCATTAACAATACCTTCCTCACTCTAATTAAGAAGAAAATAGATGCCACCCACCTAGATGACTTCAAACCAATCATTCTTTCCAATGTTACTTATAATATTCTAATGAAATATATGGAAATAAGACTCAAGAAGATCTTACCTTTCATATTTTTAGAACAACAATAGGTCTTTTTTAAATTTAGACAAATTATTTATAGCATTGTGATTTCCCATGAGACCATCCACTATGTTGAGAAAAATAAACAAGCAGTTATGTTGTTTAAAATGGATATAAGTAAGGCCTATGACAAAGTATCCTAGAATTTTTTATATAAGGTACCAGAAAAATTTGGTTTCTCATTTTGGTGGAGGAAACTCATGAAAAGTTGCATTTTTTTTATTAGATGGACAAAGGAGTTTTCCAAACCTTGTACAAAATATACTAAAGCCCACCCGAAAAGAGGGAGCCAAAATTACTGTTAAGATCATATTCCCAACACATTATTACTTCATTCACTATTTAATTATTCAATAATCCAACTTCGAACAAATATTTCTTTTCATTCACACCATTATAGTAGGTATATTTATGCCTTTGCATGGGTTGTTTTAGGATCCATCGAAGAAGATATTATTTATTTAAATCTAGTGGTTGGATTTTTCCTCCATTGAACAGTGATTCCATCCTCAAAAATTTATTCTTAGCTTCATTTTGTACTATTATTGTTAATTTTATTTATCAAAAACTACTAGGATCCCAAGGCTCCTACCATTTGGTATCAGAGTTTTGTCCTAAGGACCCATTCATAGTCACCTTCATACAATTTTTTTTCTCTTTTACTTCATTTAAAATATCCATTTTCCAGTTACTGCACAATCACTCTCATGGTTACTGTAACTCATACGTCATCAATACTACATTGCACCCACAAATTTACTCTAAATATCTCAACTCAGCAATAGAACCATTCCAAAGAAAAAACAAGGTAATAACAAGAATTTAGGTGGCGATAACGTAAAGAACCATACTAGGAAAACTGCTACATAATAGGAAAAAAATAGGCAATGTGGGATTGTTACAGGTAGAAGACAATAGTCAAAAAATGTATTTATATCTTAGACTTCGTGAAATCATCATCGATAACCTAAATTTGACAAACTGATCTCAAAATCACGTAAATCTAAGTAATTATATGATGTTGAAATGTTTCAAGTGATTAATTACAAATATTTGGCAAACATGACAAAAGACGATAGGTGAAACTAAGGTTTAAAAGTTATAATATAAGTTTTTTTTTATTATTTTATATTCCATCATCGAAAACTTGACTGCTAGAATTCCTTAATTTTAGAGGATAAAGAAAAGTTTTTTAAATATTTTTGGGATAATTTAATTCTATATTTACATGATGGAGGGGTGTTTGTGTTTTAAAAGGAAGGGAACATGTTTAGTTGGTTGTGAATTTGGTCACGCCACCTATCCACCCTGCGCATGAACCGAAGCCCTCCCACAGTATATGTCACCTTCATTCTCTATCGATACTCACTATTAGTGTTGTTGCACCACCATATCATACTTCATGCTGACCACACAACTGTGTCACCACATAGTCACACTCCACTCAACTCTAGAATATGTGAAGATTCCCCATCTCAATCGTTGACCTTAAACTCCATGAATCGATCGCCACTTGTAACAAAATCATTTTTTCCATACTCTCCTACTCCAACTTGAAACACACACCTCCTCTGACTGTTCCATTCTACTGCATAACCGCTCGAACCTCCACTTTACTGCCTAGTCATTGCCTCATTTTCGCCAACCATCAAAACCCACTACTATCCACCATGTTGTAGTCTACTAAATTTCTATCCGTAAGTGGTCAATTCTCCTCAAACATTATATGGTGACCAATGACATCAAAAGCATTGGTGGGACCAGTGACATCAAATTATCATATCATCATTACCTTCACATAGTTAAAAATTTAAAAAAGTTGATATTATAAACCAAATTTTTTTAAGGTGCATAAATTTAAAAACACAACTTTTGGCAATATAAAATTGTAAAACAATTTTATTGCTAAAACAAATTTTCCAACAAAAAAAATTGCTAGCAGATTTTTTGCAAAAGTTGCAAAACAATTTTTTGTAAAGCAATTATATTTTTGCTAAGAAGTCAAGATTAAAAATCCATAGAAATCTACAAAAAAATCATTACATGGCATATGGGAGAATATCACAAGACCTTGTGAAAGAAATTTCGAAAGAAGTCTTGCAAGGAATGATGCAATGGAAAGATGATTTTGAAATAAAAATTGCGATAAAAATAGTAGAGTTTAATGTGAAAATTGACGTCACCGATGTAGAATTATCAACCAAAATAGATACTAAAAATCACTTTGTGGACCTGGTACAACAAAACTTGGTATTAATGCAAATTGGTCAACAAAACACAGCACCCACACAACAAACATTACTAGTAGGACCACACACATCAATCCTACCTCGAACCACAAATTTGGATTTCCCAAAATTTGATGGAAGCGACCCCAAAAATTGGATATATAGGGCAGATCAATATTTCTCTCTATATCAAATTTTAGAGACCCAAAAAGTATGCATCGTATCATTCCACCTAGAGAAAATCACTACGTAATGGTACCAATGGTATAAAAACAAAAGGTACTCCCACATGGACTGAATTTACAAATAATCTAATGCTACATTTCAGCCCAAGCAAATTCAAAGATTTTACAGGGGCTCTCACCAGACTCCGTCAAATATCTATAGTAAGAATACCAAGCGCAATTCAAGAAGTTGGTAAACCTTACATTAGGACTAGATGCATCATTCTTTCAAAGTTTCTTCATTAGTGGCCTAAAAAAAGAAATTCGATTGGAAGTACAAATACTCATTCCTATTGATATGATGCATGCGGTTGCATTAGCACAAATAGTGGAAGAAAATATCAATAATGAACGTTGACTCAGAAACATATCTACAAAAGACTCACAAAATACTTCCACCAACCAAAAACTAACTAAATTCATACCAATTAAACACATTAGCCCTAAATAAATGAAGGAAAGAAGAGCAAAAATCATTTTCTTTCATTGTGATGACAAATTTGTTCCTAATCACAAATGTATTAAACCCAAAATTTATATTCTAGATGCAACTATTCCTTGTCAATCAACACTTGATGAAGAGGAAATCAAGGTTGAACTAGTGGAAGATATACTTGAAGATAGTCCTCAAGGTCCACTAGAAATTTCTTTCAATGCCCTCACCGAAAATTCTTCTCCCCAAACTATGAAAGTCCTAGGAACCTTCAAAAACCAAAATATTATCGTACTTATTGACTCTGGTAGTACCCATAATTTTATCGATCCATGTGTGGTAAAGCAAACCAATTGTTTTATACATCCTTGCAATAATTTTGAAGTCATGATTGGTAATGGGGGAAGGATCACCTATAAAGGGAAATGCCAAAATATTAAGCTCACCTTGGGTGACTATACCATGAAACATGACATGTATGCAATTCCCTTAGGAGGTTGTGATATTGTTTTAGGAGTACAATGGCTATGAACACTTGGCACAATTCGATGGGACTTTGATGACTTATAGATGAAATTCACACAAAAGGATCAAATATATACTCTTAAAGTGATAAAATATTGTCATTCTCCACTAGAAATCTCTCATCGCATGGAGAAAGTTTTTCATAGAGGAGGCAAGAAAATGGTTACCCATTTATTTTCTCTCCAAGCCACTATGAAGCCACCAAAACTTAAACCTTCTCGATATCCCTACTTACGGTACAATGATATTAAAATGGTGCAAGAACATGAGCAAATACTACTAGGTAAACAAGAGATAAAGCTTCTCAATTCGAGCTTTGAGGACAAAGATATTTTTAAGGAGGGTGGCATGTTAGGATTCTATTCCTAACACATTATTACTTAATTCACTATTTAATTATTCATTAATCCAACTTCAAACCAACATGTCTTTTCATTCACACCATTATAGTAGGTATATTTATGCCTTCGCATGGGTTGTTTTAGGATCCATCGAAGAATATATTATTTATTTAAATACGGTGGTTTGGTTTTGTCCTCCATTAAACAGTGATTCCATCATCAAAAAGTGATTCTTAGCTTCATTTTGTACAATTATTATTAAATTTATTTATCAAAAATTTCTAGGATCCCAAGGCTCCTACCAATTACTTACATCTGGTAATAATCAAGGAATGACCAATCAAAGGAGTTATCCCTTCCAAATTCAAACCAATACATAGGTAAGACTACATAGTTTAAAAATTAAAACAAATTGAAATTAAATCAGGCTGTTAGAGACCATTATTTGCACAACCTTTTCTATTCTAATCAATGGATCTCATATAGCCTACTTCAATAGCTCTAGGGGGCTATGAAAAGGGGATCCAATATCCCAAACCCTATGAATCATCATGTTAGAGGATCTGGATAGATCAATAGAAAGAAAGTAAATGAATCAATATCAAAGGGTAAGGAGTAATAAGCAAGGTGGCAAATAAAACACACATCCAGTTTGTGGATGACACTTTGCTGTTATGGTAAACCACACTAAAGGAAGATAAAACTCTAAAAACACCCTAAATAGATATGGAAGGGCATTCTCTTAGAGTATCAACTTTGAAAATAGTAAATTTTACTTTCTCAACACATCTCCCTTGATATAAATCAATATAAAGGTAATATTGGAATGTGAAATAGAGGAGCTACCCTCTTCCTATATTGCGCATTCCCTTATTAGTTGACCAAATAAATACAATCCATGGGAACAATGTTATTGATAAACTCAATAAGAAACTAATAGGTTGGAAATACAACCTTCTTAGACAAATAGCAAAATTTTAACATCTTCAGTCCACCTTACAAAGCAT
Organism: Wollemia nobilis; assembly: GCA_028583015.1. Lineage (NCBI taxonomy): Eukaryota > Viridiplantae > Streptophyta > Pinopsida > Araucariales > Araucariaceae > Wollemia > Wollemia nobilis. Next base: position 955,527 of record JAQPPZ010002765.1, read on the forward strand.
CCTAATTTGCATGCTCTCCCTATTCAAGGCACTAGCTAAAATAGAGGAAGCAATAGAAATCATCTGTAAAAAATTCCTATGGAGAGGTACTAAGGAATGAAAGAGATTCCATATAATCAAGTCGAAAAGGGTGTTCCTTCCAAAATATTGTAGAGGACTAGGTCTAAAAAGAATAAAGACCCTCAACAAAGCTCTACCAATGAAAATGGTGTGGAGAATCATTTAGAAAAAAGGTAGACTAATAATTGTTAAGAACAACCAAATAAAAGGTGGCTTAGAAATATATAGCCATATCCATGAAGGAATAGATATCATAAGAGGAGGAACATATTGGAGGATAGGAAAATGAACTAAAGTAAAATTCTAGGAGGATAACTAACTTGATTTAGCACCTTTGGATAGAGACCAATATTTAGAGGAACTTAAAAAAATCTCCAAGTTAAGTGGGGCACCTCCTTAAAATCCTATATAGTGAAGCAAAGAGGATTCAAAATATGGAGAACCAATATGAAAAACACCAATATAAGACACAAGCTAGAAGACTTCCATGCCAAAATAAAGTACTTTTAGATCCCAAATTTAGAGGAATTAGATCAATTGGTGTGGATAGGGTCAATTTTTTGTCATTGTACAATTAAAAGTGGTTACATTGAGATGCTAGAAAGACCTCAAGAAAAAGTCTCTTGGAGGAATATTTGGAACAACAAGTGCATTTACAAAATAAAAATATTTACTTGGATTGTGATCTATGAAGATGCAAAAATCAAACAACACCAAATATAAAATATTAAAATAAACAAGCAATGTAAATACATAAATGATTATATAAGGAAATATATTCTTTCATTAATACCAGTGGATCTCCAATACTACAATCAAGAATGCCCAAAATATGGTGTTTACAAAGTTTGTTATTTGATACAATTATTACAATACACTAGGGTTCTCCGAAACCCTAGTTAACAAATGATTATGGTGTCTTCACGCATGATTTGACCCAACAGTATGGTGAGTGGGCTTTGGTATCCTATGCAGGGCCACTCAATCTTCAAAAGCTACCAATGAATGTGATCCTTAGACCTGCACATACAAAAAATAAACAAGGATTAATAACATATGTGAGGGCTCCACTATGTGAGACCCTCAGGAAATAAATCACCAAACCCTAGTTGTAGAAATAATGTTGTAAATATATCTAAGAATAATAAAAATACTTGCAAATAAAATTTTACCTTGTCTTTGCTGACTTGTCACTTTTGTCTTTTTTGTTGTTGCAGATGAGGATTACACAGATGTGCCCTAACAGTACCTGAGGACCATAGGGTTGTAGAACTTGGATGGGAGGCATCCATGACCACTTGGTGCAGACCATAAATGCCCAAAGGCTCTTGGTGGGTGCTGGTGGGCACTCTACAGATTTTGGGGTGTGCTTGATGATGGTACAAACTACCCAGAGGTACTTGGAAGGCTTTGGAGGGTGTTCAAGGGTATGAAGTAGAAGCTACAAAGCAAATATAATTCACAAGGTGGGCGATAGTGGATGTGAAGGAGGTGATATGGAGTGATGTAGGATGGAAATAATGGCAAGGGGACTTGAGAACTTAGGGCACAAGAGATCAGGGAACTCAAGGACTCAAAGGGCTTTAGCTATGGTACATAGGGGATTAAGGGGTTGAGTCTTAAAAATGACTCCTCTTTATAATCTTCCCTTAGGCATGTTAGGGTTTCAACGACACAATTTGTGTGGCCAAGATTAAAACATGACAAAGGGTGGAGATTAAATTTGGGTAAATGGCATGGATTAAGGTGGATGGATGGCTAAGATTAATTCATACATAAATATATATTTATTAAATATATAATAAAATATTATTATTTAAATATATATTAAAAATATATATATATATATATATATATATATATATAAATATATAAATAATGGATAATTGTGGTGGGAAACTATGGATGGATGAAAAGTGGCTAGATTTTGGTGTCTATAGATGCCTCTTTTTGTACCATATTGCGTGAAACATAATGTGGTTCAAAATATGAGACACCTAGTTTGGCTTGATGAAGAAGCAACTTCCTTTCATTGGGATGCAAAGATCAACTTGAGGACACAAGAATTTTGGAGTGTGTAGCTTACCCCCTCAATTGGAAAATGAGTGAAGAATGAATCTCACAAGCCAATTGAAAGAATTGTGCAATATAAAATGTAATTTATTGATGGAGATGCAAATGTATTGTGCAAATGTGATACAATTTTTGCCCCAATGGTGGAAAGGGGGTTTTTGTGAAATGCAAATGATTGATTCTATTTTTGCCCTAATAGACAAAAGAGGTTTTTTTACCAAGTTTATATTCCATGATCATGTAAGATGTATCTCATAGTGGGAATTCAAAATCAAATTTGTGTTTCCCTAAGACTGGGGTGATTCCATGCTGTCGAAGAAAATTGTCGAATGACACCATTGAAATGCAAAGTGATGAATATGCAAAATATCAGGAACCAATTACCCTAATATCAAATTATTGCCAAGAATAATATCCTAGTTGACTCTATGTAATTCCTGATTGTTGATGACAATGATGTATTATATTTTATACATGTTTCAAACCCCATGGACAAGACCATCAATGACAACTGTTGAGCACATTGGTCTTGTCATAGTTTCATTCACAAGGTGAGGTACCAAAATTGATTTAATTTTTGAATAATGAGATATTGAATGATGAAAATTATCCAAGTGTCCTTATGGTGATTTATTCATCTTACCGCATTGCATGGATGCAAATCGCTGTAATCACCAAGGATATAGAATAAACTACTAGGTACGAGGTTCACTTGAAATTGTATTATGAATTTATAAAATGTGATAGTGTAATGATTTATGGATGAAAATGCATTGATGATTGAATTGAGCTATTTTGTGAAATTTTGCATTAATTTGGAGCATTTTGAAGCAATTTTGGGTAATTTTGTGCCTTTTTGGTGCAAATAAAAATTATCCACCCAAATAAATTCATATTATCACAAAAATGAATACAATGATGGAATTGATGATGAGAATTATGAAAATGGTTGTTTTGTGAAAATTGGGACCATTTTGAAACATTTTGTAACTTGTAATGTGATTTTTTGAGTTTTGGTCGCAAGCAAACATTATGAATCCAAATAGATTTTGGTTTTTTAAAAATATTATATTATGATGAAATTGATGTATGGATGCGATTTGGAATGATTTTGTGGATCTAAGATAACTTTTTGGCTCAGATTAGTCTTTTTGTCAATTTTAACATCAAACGCTGGTGGGTGTGTACTGCATGTGCAAACACCCACTAAATTTTATGGTTCTTCAAATGTAGGAATGCATTTCAATGCATCTAGAAGCACACATGGACATTTCAATGCACTTGAAATAGTTATAAATAGCCTACAGAAGGAAAAACAAGTTCATTTCTGTGTTTGCAAAATTTTGAAGCTACGTCTGAGGGAGTGGAGTGAAGTGGAGTGAGTGTGTGAAGTTTTGTGGAAGCTATGTTGATGGAGGGTGCAGATGTAGCAACTAGAGAAGATGTACAATTTGCTAAGGTAAGTGCTTTTGAAGATCTTTGTTTTTGTGCAAAAAAAAAAAAATTGTTACTTTTTTTTTGTGACATTAATGTTTTGCCTTTATGTATTATGCAGTAGTTGAGGATTTTTGAGGCTCAGCATCGATTCTCACCTCTCATCCCTGGGATGAGGAAGGTGGTGTGTGAGAACTGGTGGGATTGGTTAAATGCTATGGGGTTGGCTAGGATAACCTAGATAGATGTGGTGAGGGTAGATGAGGGGTATCTCTCTACCTTAGCAGAGATATGGGATCCAGATAGGAGGACATTTCAACTCCCTATTGGAGAGGTTACCGTGACACTTGAGGATGTATATCACATCATCAAGTTCCCATTGGAGGGCTTATATGTTGAGGTTGGACACAATAAGGGATATGATCTAATACATATATTTGGAGATGATTGGCAAAATATGGATGTGACGGGTGGAGGGATAACATACTTTTCCATGTATGTGGAAAAGAATTTGGATGTCCTTCATGCATTGGTGATGTTTTTATTGGCCAACATAGTAGTCCTAAATAGTAATGACTATTGTTTCCCATGGAAAATTATCGGTTTGGTGTGTAAAATTATTGACACACCTCATGTGTACGCATAGGCTCCTACATTATTGGTGTAGTTGTACCAGAAGTTGTATGAGGTGAGGAGGTAGAGGTGGAAGGGACTAGGTTGTATTCTACTATTGTAGTGTTGGGATGGGAGCACTTCAGTGTGGCTAGGTTTGTGGGATTGCCTACTATGGCATAATATAGGGATAAACCCTATGCTATGAGGTGCTCAATGGTAGAGGAGGTGCAACCGAGTCATCTTGTTCAGATGAGTCATTGGTATAGGAATTTATGGGTTGGATTGATAGTAGCTTAGTTTATATGGAGGTCATGGTGAGGTGTCATATGGATAGGTGATGGGGAGAATCTATGGAAGATATGACATGCTAGGTGGATAGTTGGGAGGCACATGAGTGAGGTGGATTTGATTCAGTTCTCATGGGTGTTGTAGTAGTTTGAATTTTAGAATATGGTGGTTTGAACTAGGGTTTTTGGATCTATAGAAGGTAATCTAGGATTACATATATATCTTGTGGTGCTCAAGGGATGCAGAGATAGCTCAACTATGGGATGTGGATATAGCGGCTTGGGATGCAAAGGTGGCTCAACTATGAGTGGAGCTAAGGGTATGGTTGACTAAAAGTGGAGGCGAGGACGTGATCATAAGGCTCTAAGAAAAGCTGCTAAAGAGGGGTCATTAGTAGAGACATGATGTGTAGTATCTTCAGGACCAAGATAAATACATCTGATTGTTGGAGTATTGACTTATGAAGCATGACATTAGGATTCTAGATCCACCCTCATCATCCATAGCTAGGTCTGTTAGGCCTAGTGAGTCAAAGTATAGCTCTAGATCTAGGGCTCCTTCAATGTCACAGGGGTCATCTCATAGGTGTTAGTTAGTGCTTAGATGCACTTTTTGTATATGAGCCTTGGTGCTCCATTGTATATAGCCTTTGGGTATTCATTGTACATGTGATATTTATATATACACATGACTTTTAATTTTATGTTTTCCTTTTGTATGAATGCTTTTGTGTGGATGTATGTGTATATGGATGATTAATATAAGTGATAGAATGCAAATATTCTAATGATCATTCATAGTTTAGATTTTACTTGGCCATGTTTAGCATTGTTGTTTAATCAGGGGTACTAAATTGGTGGTATGTGAAATTTATGACTCTTTAAATGTATGAATGGAAGAATACTTGGATTTTGATATGGAAGAAGATATGGATGTCGATATGGAAGAAGATATGGATGTTGATGTGGAAGAAGATATGGATGTTGATATGGAAGACTAAGTATTTTTGTAGAGACTCAAACATACTAGTGGCATAAAAAAAACTCATTAAATACTGCATAATTCCTCTAGGACCAAATGTGTGTGTAGTGAATTCATTTACCAAATCATGAGCATGGTAATGACTCCATGTAATCAAGAACCAATGTGTGTGCAAGTGAGTTCATTAACTCATCTTTAGAAAATTGAGATGAAACATGTTATGGATGAGACCAAGAAGCTAACTTGTCCTTATGTGTGGTCAAAGGTATATTTAATAGAGACGTGTCACCATGCATGAGTGTACTCCACTACCAGTCCAGCATCTATAACCCCAATGGATACTAGCTCCATAGTCCAAAGATTTTGATCTTTAAGTTTTGGGGATGACTACCTAACTGTCTGATTGGAAATGTAGTACTATCCTTACAACCCAATGATCAGTGGTGTGTGATGTGTAAAAGATTTAGAGTTTTTTAGGGATTTTTTCCTACTCTTTCTTTTATTATGAAATTGTGAAAGTGGTGAAAACCATTATTTTTGTGGACTATGTTGCATGATGGGACAAGCAAGGATTACCCTTTTCACTTTGAGGTACAATCCAAGTATGGTGTTATCCCTCTTTGATACAAGATATTTTTAATATGTGTAATTGTATTTGGTTCAAGAATCTTTAGAGTCAATTCCCAGAACTCAAGATTTTATTAGTGAAAATATGTCTTGGTCTTAAAGAAAAACTTGACATGTATGTGGAATTTTCTTAAAACACTAGGATTGGCTAAGTGACTGAAAAAACCTAGGAATTATGGATATTTAGATTTTTCTAATGATAATATGGCTTTGTGGAATGATGTAATGGAATGAATGATATTTTTGAAGGTATCCCTGATTAAGGCAACATGATTGTATTGGACCAATTATTATCTAAATTGAATAAATGATCCCTAATATGAGATGGAATGTGAATGTAATGAATGAAATGTGATTTGTGAAATGAAATATATGCAAATGAAATGTGTGTAATGCAATTTATGCAATGCAATGTGTGAAATGAAATGTATGAAATGCAATGTTGTTTTTGTGTAATAGCCATGTATATCTACATATATAAGTCACATTATAAATAGAATTCTCTCAAGTGTATAACATTAAGTGGTTCGGACTCTTCAAATCCCTCTAGAATAGCAAGCCTATAAGTTCCTTTACCCACTTTTTGAGTAACAATGTATGGACCTAACCAATTAGCTATAAATTTATCACAAATATGTGATAATGCATTGGTGTTTTGTTGATTCTATTTAAGAACAAGATCTCCTACTTGGAATTCATGTAGATGAACTTTGGCATTGTAAGCATGCTTTAGGTGGTCTTGATAAACTTGTAAATGCTCTAAAGCATTGACTCACCTCTCATCAAGAAGTGTGATTTGGTCAAGACATTCTTGTCTAGCAGTGTTGTCATCTATGAATTCTTGCAATGAAATTCGCAATGAAGGGATCTCAAGCTCAAGAGGCATGATTGCTTTGGCTCCATAGACCAATGAAAATGGTGTTGCCCCAGTAGGTATGCATATGCTTGTTTGATAAGCCCATAATGCCAAGGGAATTTGTGTATGCCAATCTCTATGATTTTCTTTAACAAGTTTCTTGAGAATAGAAATTAAGGTCTTATTGGTAGCCTTAGCTTGTCCATTTTCTTATGGGTAATAAGGAGTCAAGAAACTATGTTGGATATTATATTTCTTGAAAAGTGCTCAAACATCCTTATTCTTGAAATACTTTCCATTATTAGAGATGATTTTTGAGGGAATACCAAAATGAAAAATGATATGATGAAGTATAAACTCCACGATTCTTGGTCCTATCATATTGGTTAGAGGAATTACCTCAACCCACTTTGTGAAGTATTCAGTGGTTGTGATGATGAATGTATGTTGTCCCAAGGAAGGAGGTGATATTTTTCCAATTAAATCTAGACTCCATTGTGAAAAGGGCCAAAGGCTTTGAATAGGTTGTAATTCTTGTGATGGCACATGAATTAAATTAGCATGTTCTTGACATTGCTTACAATATTTGACATATGTGCAACAGTCACATTCCATTGTGGGCCAATAATAACCCATGCATAAAATACGCTTTGCAATGGCCATTCCACTAAAATTACCACCACAAGTACCATCATGAGCTTCAACTATGGCTCTTTGTGCCTCAATAGACTCGATACAATGAAGGAGAACTCCATCATAACCACGTTTATACAACACATCCCCCAAGAGAGTAAAATGAGCTACCTTTTGCTTGAAAGTGCATTTAGCAGTCCATGACATATCTTATGGGAGTGTTCCAAACTTGATAAAGGCTACTATTTGGTTTGACCAAGACTCATATGGTTCCAAATGGATAAAGAAAACATCTTTTTCATCCTTAGATTTAGCATAGACAATTGCATATTTAGAGATCATTGTAATAATGAGTGGTTGTACCTCTCCTAAGGAGTCCTTTGGAATCAATGATCCAAGAGAGGCCATCACATCTATAAATCTATTAGTCGAACATGGTAAAATATTAATTTCATACCAATCAAACTTAGAGAGCAATTTCATTATTACTTCGTGGTAAATCTTAATGGTAGGTTCTTTGCATTGGTATTCTCCATTTACCTATTTGAAAACAAGTTGAGAATCACCAAATATCCTGATACGCTTGATACCCATAGCTATGGCTGCTTGAAGACCTAAGATTAAGGCTTCATACTCTACATTGTTGTTTGTGCATTGAAAGTCAAGTTTGAATGATAAGGAGATAGGTACCCCCTAGGTTTTATGAAATATGACTCCAACACCTTGACCTTTCTCACACTTAGAACCATAAAAGAATAGTGTGATATCGACATCTTCCTTTGGAATGATATATTCTTCTTTTTTAGTGATAGGAAATACCAAATCATCTGGGAGCTCAATAATAAAGTGATGATCACTAGGTAGTGGAGCTTCCACAAGCTGATCGGCTATGACCTAACATTTAATGGATTTTTTACTGATAAACTCAAGATCAAATTCAATGAGAAGCATTATCCATTTAGCGGTGCGGGTGTTATTGTAAGTGCGAGACATCATATAACGTAGAGAATTTTCTCTAGCTATGACATATGTGGTGTGATTAAGCATGTAATGTCAAAGTTTCTTAGTGGTAAAAACCACTGCTAAGCACAATTTTTCCACATAAGCATATCTGGTTTCATAGCTTACCAATGTTTGACTAATGTAATAGACAACTTGCTCTCGATTGTTTTCATTCTTTTGTGAAAGCATTGTCCCTAATACAAAGTCCATTGCTAAAACATAAATATAGAAGGGGACCCCTAGACAAGGAGGAGCTAAGACTGGTGGAGAATCCAGGTATTTCTTAATGTCATCAAAGGATCTTTTTGGCATTCATCTATCCATGAAAATGGCACACCCTTTTGTAGCAAGTGATTGGATGGCCTACATTTTTTAAAAAGTTGCACAATGAAATGATGGATTGATTAAATATTTTCTTGTAAACTATGCAAGTCCTTCAATTTTTTGGTGGAGGCATCTCCATGATGGATTTGAATTTTTTTGGATCCTACCTCTTTTGGAGATAATGAACCCTAGGAGGTTGGTGGGAGGTAATCTAATCCATAAGACTCATTTCTGAATTGGCGTTGCAATATTATGGATTATGCAGTAGAAATCAATAGGATTCATGTTGACTTAAAGGGAAAAGGTGATGGTTGGCAAGGGTAAATGGTGGATGGATCATTTTAGCTAGTACCAATGCTAGAATACTAGTAAACCTAAACAACAGCAAGCAACACAAATAAATGCAATGTACATACAAAATATTTTTTTATTTTTTTTATTTTTTTGTTTGTTTTTTTTTTGAAATTTGAGTTATGTACATATATTACAAGTAAAATGGTCGGTGATGTGGATCAATGATATGGAGGTGGTGGTTCACCAGTTTGTTCATATTTTTCTTGTGGAAGAAGCAAGTGAAATATGGGTTGATGGATGGGGAACATTCTGAGGTAATACTCATCCTGTTCGATGTGTGGGATGATGGGGTTTGATTCCTCTTTAGATTCATCAGAAGCTATCGACATAAGGTCAAATTATTCATATATTTCATCTTCAGAGTCATCTATGTGATGGATGTCTTCTCCTAAATTTAAATTTAAGCTTTGGAAAGCTTGTTCAAGAGAAGAAGTGGATGAAAGTGGATGATAGCCTAAACCTGAACGATCATGTATTTCTCAATATGAAACATTGATAATATCATGCATTCCTTATTCATGCCATCCTAGGCCATGTCCTTGCCAATTAACAATGTGAAAATATTAGGATGGAAAACCCAACATATGTTGTATATTGGTCGGTGTTGGTGGTTTGGGTTCATCTAGGGAAGATAGATTGGATGATGAATCAATCCCCCCATACACAAAATTAATGCTATTAGGTGTTGAACCCATGTTATATACCACTCCTATAGATAAGGGTGGGTCACGTGGGCAATCGTAATCCTTAGCAGTTTGAATGTTGAGCAGTGTAACTGTGATGTCTTGGACCACATATTCACCAATACCAGGATTAGTGAGGTGGACCTCAACTTGGGATGATGTGGATGGATTGGAAATGGATGACTCATGATTGGATTAGGGTGTGGCTAAAATGGTATCTCACAATTCATTAAATCAAATTTTGAAATATTATCTTATAAGCATGTCTATGGATTTGAATAATATGATTGTTGAATTGGAAATGATGTGGAAGGAGTGGTGGAAGATGTTGATGTTGATGATGTGGCTAATGTAGATTGAGTTTGACCACATGTGCATGTAGTCAATGGTGATGAATATGGGGGTATGGAAGTGGATGTTTGATGTGAAGTGGTGATGGGAAGCTCCTCAGAAATAGGGGCTTTAGATGATGATATGGTTGGAGTGGATGATGAAGTGGATGATGATGTGAGAAATAGATGAGTGGAAGAAAGCATGGACTCATAGGGATTTGAGATGAAATTGTAATACTTAAACAGTTCAATATTTGTTGGTATGCAATGTACTTGTCTCTCATGTACGTATTTCAAACATTGATGTAATATAGAGGACACATCTCATTTCTCTCATCCAAGGTCATCCAAGGAGTACATTATAAACCATGGATCCTTCCAAGATGTGGAACATAGTATGCAATATTTTGACCCCTACTTTGATGGGTAAAATAATAGTGCCAACTATGGAGCAGAGAGCATCATTAAATGCTTTCAAGGTGAAAGAGGATTTGGTGATATGATATAGTGGAAGATTGAGATGTTGAAGAGCGGATGTGGTGATGATGTTAATGGAGGAGCTAGTATCAATTAAAACTCTTTTGAAAGGCTTCCTATCAATTTGAGCCATGATGTGTAATGGAGGGTCCATTAATTCCGATGATATTGGTTTGATCTCAAAATCATAGAAAGTAATGGAAGGTTCCATACATGTTTGAATATTCCCCATAAAATTGTTGAAGGCATTAGCATCTTGAGATTGAAGTTCAATGGATTTTAGAATATCCATTAATGCTTCACGATGTGGAGGATATTGTTGAATTAGCTCATATATAGATAGTTTGGCTATTGCTATTTTTAAGCTTGTGGTTAACCGACTACTCAATGAGATGATTGGCCTAGATGGATGATTGGAAGGATGAATGGGTTGATATGGACAAGCTGAAATATGGATTGGATGGGAGGAATTGGCAAAAAATTGGATGGGAGATGATGATGTGGTGGGTTGAGACACACTTATCTATGGAGGTATGGGTGGTTGAATTGGTTGTTGCTAATAATTTTTTTGATTAGTGCATTGTTGTTGACCTCGGGTTACTACATGAATAGTACCCACAAAACCTTGGTAATATTGAATATGATTAACCTGATTAGGAGGAGTCTTGGTATTTGACCCTCCTATTGTTGGTTGTGCTTCCTCATGATGAGGAAGTGGTGTTTGATAAATCCCAAGATTTTGATTTTGTTGAGCTAGAGGATTGTCAAGCTTGATAGCCCCTAACTCAATAAGGTCTTGCACTCTATCTTTGAATTGATGGTAGCTATTGATATCATGCCCATTCTATCTATGATAAGGACAAAATAAATGCTCCCTGTAGTATTTACCATGTTTAGCGGGATCATCAAGTTTGACCTTAGGCAAGGAAAGTTGATTTGTGTCATATAACCTATAGAAAATGGAGGTATAAGATTCAGCCAATGGGGTATATTGATGAGGTTGTCGAATAGATTATCGATATGGTTGGTTTTCCATAGCTAGAACTGTGCTTTGACTTGATTGAGTTGTTGAGGGAACCACATGATATTCAATTTATCATGGTTACTATTGCATAGGTTGTTGTTGAGCCATTACCGAATGGCTCATGACCACTTGATTTACTTGATTGGATGAATTGGCTGGATTGGCCTGATTGGATTTGGTTTGGCCAGAATAATTTCCTTTATATTAGCCCTTGTTTTGCCATTCTTTCTTCTTAGGCTTAAGCACTCCTTATTGGATTTTTATCTCCTCAATTATTCTAGCTTGGGCAAGAGCTTCATCAAATGATATATATTGTTGTAATTGTAATAACCAAGAGATGGGTTTTAAGAAACTCTTAGTGAACAATCAGATCAACTCCTCCATTGGTAGGGCAAATGGCAATTTGGTGATAACGACCCTCCAATAGTTACCAAAGTCATAGATAGACTCATCATCATATTGTTTTAGACCATATATATCAGATAATGAGACTTTCTTTCTTACATTGAGGGAGAATATTTCAAGAAATTGGTCAACCAATTGCTCAAAAGTATAAATACTATGGTTGGGCAAATGGTTGTACCATTCTACAACATCTCCCCTAATGTTTGAGGGAAGGTTCTAAGCATTAGAGAATCATTGCTTTGAATTCTAAAGTAGGAATGAATAAATGAGCTCACATGCTCTTTAGGGTCCTCAATCCCTTTAAATTTATCAAACTTTGGTACTGTGAAGTCTATCAGATATGGTGGTGATGGTACCGAAGGATGGATTGGTTGATTGATCAGTTGATGTAAGGTAGGCTTCTGGTTTATCATGCCAGGAGTATGTTGCATCAAACTATCAATTTGTTGTTGCATAGCCTGGATTCTAGGGTCCTCCCTAGGAATGTGGAAACCCTAAATCACTTGATGATTTTGTGATGGTGAGGTGGAAATATGTTGAGGTGTAATGAGGTGATGATGACTTGGTAGAGTGGATTGATATTGATGATAATGGGGTTGATGAAGGAATGATTGTGAATGAAGATATGGAGATGATGTATGAGGGCTTTGGCTAGGTTGGCTAATGGGAATAGAATGGGTATGGGTTGGTGGCGGTGTGGGAATGGAAACCATAGAATATTGTGGTACCCAAGATGGACTTTGACTAACAAATATGGGATGAGTGGAAATAGGTTGAGGCTTAGGGTTGACCACCTGAACTTGTTGTTGAGAATTTTATCACTTCTTAAGCAATTTTTTGAGGTGTTCCCATGCTTCATGTATTTCCATATCAGAGGTTTATGGAATGGATGTGGATGGGATTGATGAGGTAGGTGGGGAATAAGTTACAATGGGAATTGCAACTTGATGGGAGACACTAGATGGCAAGGACATGGGCACTTGTGAAGTAGCATTAACATGTGCTTCATACAAGGGGTTACCATAGACTAAGGTGTATGAGGATGGGATGGATGTGCTTTGAGCACATGATGATTGTGGTATGGATAAATGTTGGGAAGGTGCAGTAGATACCTCAAAAATAGGGTTATTATACACCTGGGTAAGGCTTGAAGGCTGGGAGGAGATAAGTTCCTACTATAAAGAAGGATCATGCCTAGGTGGACTATTGGCTGGTTCTAAGACATAGTTAGCAGATTTTAAAAGAGCTTCCACTTGTGCCATGTCTATATGGGTGATGTGGTGGTCAATAGTAGGTGAAGATGATTCTATTTGTGGAATAACCATGTGAAATGATTGTGTGGGTGACACAATGTGTGAGGGACCCACAGACAAATCTGAATGACTTGCCTGTATCACACTAGGGGGATTGATCATGGAAGTGGTGGTGGAAGGTGATGATGAACACTCCATTGCTAAAGTGGTTTGATTGGTGGATATTTGATTCATTATTTTAGCTTGATTTCTTGTTAATACCATAAACTAATGAACCAAATATAAAATGTGCTAGAAAATAAAATGCGGAATGAAAAACTCACAAAATCAAACAGGCAATCCAATCCTATGTTTATACAACAAATGTGTCTTACCTCTTTTCTTTTTTTAATCTCATTTTAATGTTTTTTTCCTTTTTTTTGTTTTGTGTGTTTTGATGTACTAATCTGAATTAAAATGGGTGAAAACTATGGCTTGGATGGGCAATGAGATTCTTACTAGTGATGAAATCTAGCAAGTTTTCTCAGGGGTGTCCTAAGGTGTCTAAGGGCAGAGATTGGTGGATGGAGATGAAACCCACCATCACCAGATCTCAAGCAATGGTTGGTGATGAAATCCAACACATTACTATTTAAAGTGATACGTGTTGTGTGTGATTCCTTTTAATATTTCCAATTTTTTATGGTGTACATACAATGTCAGAAATAACTAATTTCACAAGTCTAAATTAGAAGCCAACACCAAAAATATTAATTTCCCCAAAAGAAGTAGAGTACACCACTTAAGACCCACTCTCTAAACAGAGGAGGGTTCATCTACTCTTCCACCTTGAATCACCAAATATGGGAGTACTTTCAATATACTAATGTTGTTCCTACTTAGACAAGCAAAAAGAAGAAATTCCTAACCCTAAAATGCAAACTATTTCATGCAATTAACAATTCATATGAAAATAGAATGCAAGGTTTTAAGTGTAGCACACCAGAAAACAATGAAATTTTAATTGGAAATGTGAAATGTGTGAATGAATATGGATGCAAAAACTATTCTAATGCCTAAAATGTAGATTAAACATGCTTGTTTTAATATATATTTAATGATGTTCTTTTTAATACTAAATCTATAAAAACATAAAAATACATAAAACAGAGGGGTTAGGGTTTTTAAGTAGACTTACAGATAAGCCTACGTATTTTTCTTCCCTCTCTATGAAATACCTCTCAGAGTCTCTAAAATGCACCAGGGCACATTTTGAACTCTTGGTGTCCCTCGAGCATCGTAGGGCATCTGCATAACTTCTACAACTTCTGCAATTCTTCAGAAACCCTGATTCTACGAAATTCACGTGATCCATTTTTTTGAAAACCTACAAAATAAAAATAGAAAACCACAAGTTAGTGACAAGATAATTTAAAATGTAGAACCCTTTGTGGGTCCCACCATGATCACCATTTGTGAATGCAAAATCAAGCAACACCAAATATAAAATATTGAAATAAACAAGCAATGTAAATACACAAATGATTGCACAATGAAATATATTATTTTATTAATGTTGGTGGATCTCCAATATTACAATCAAGAATACCCCAAATGTGGGGTTTACAAAGCTTGTTATTTGATACAATTATTACAATACACTAGGGTTCTCCGAAACCCTAGTTAACAAATGATTGTGGTGTCTTCATGCCTGATTTGATCCCAATAGAGTGGTGAGTGGGCTTTGGTATCCTATGATAGGGCCACTCAAGCTTCAACAACTACCAATGAATATGATCCTCAGACCTATACATACAACAAACAAATAAGAATTAATAATATCTGTGAGGGCTCCACTACGTGAGACCCTCAAAAAATAAATCACTAAACCCTAGTTGCAGAAATAAAGTTGTAAACAGATCTAAGAATAATAAAAATACTTGCAAATGAACTTTTACCTTGTCTTAACTAACTTGTCACTTCTATATTTGTTTTTTTTATAGATGAGGAATACACAGATGTGCCCTAATGACACCCAAGAGTAGTAGGGCTACAAAACTTGGATGGGAGGCACCTACATGCACTTGGTGCAGAGCAAAAATATACAAAGGTTCTTTGTGGATGCTGGTGGGAGCTCTACAAATTTTGGGAGGTGCTCAATAATGGTTTAAAGAACCTAGAGGTGTCTACGATTCTCTAGAGGGTATTCAAGGGTATGAAGTAGAAGTTGTAGTGCAGATATGATTCACTAGGTGGGTAGTGGTGGATGCAAAGAAGGTGAGATGGAGCGATGGAGGATGGGAGTGGTGAGGATGCTTGGATGCTTGAGGACTTAGGGCACAAGGGCTCAGGGAACTCAAGGACCTTAGGAAAATGGGAAAACTTAGGGGACTTAGGGGTTGAGTCATCAAAATGACTCCTCTTTATAATATTCCCTTAGGCATGTTAGGGTTTCAATGACACAATTTGTGTGGTCAAGATTAAAACATGACAAAGGGTGGAGATTAAATCTGGGCAAATGGCATGGATTAAGGTGGATGAATGGCTAGGATTAAAACATGATGGATGGCTAGGATTAATTCATACATATATACATATATTTATTAAATATATAAATATAATATATAAAATATTATTATTTAAATATATATTAAACAAATATATATAAAGAATGGATAAATGTGGCAAGAAACTATGGATGGATGAAAAGTGGTTAGATTTTGGTGTCTAAAATCTAAAATAAAATCCTTAATTGAGATAACTTGACCAAAAGAGATTTCCAAAGACCCAACAGATGTTGCCTTTGTAAAAATAATGAAGAAACAATCACTCATCTTTTAAGGTGATCCTTCTCTCAGGAAGTATTGGATCAATGGTTGAGGTCAATTAGTTTTAGTTGGGTAATGTCTGAGGATCTTATTAACTAGTGGATCAAATAGATACCTCCTAATAAGGAGAACAAACAACTTTGGAACATTGTCATCCCAAAATTTCTATGGTGCATATGGATCAAAATAAATAGGATAACCTTTAAAGACAAATTCAAGAATATGATTATTGTCTTCAATCAACTCCTAGTGAGGATAGAGGAGACTCTCTAGCTTAGGGGAGTCATCCACCACTCCTTTAAACACCCTCAAGTAGCATAATATTTAATGCCTAGCAGATTCTAACTCTATTTTGGTCCTCCCTAGAGTTATCCAATAGTAGATCCACCAACATGTGTCCTATCACTAGGCATTAGCAAATATAGGTATCTTGTTCTTGGATAGAAGATCAAGATCTAGCTATCAATGAGGAAGATGTAGATCCCATGGTCAACTAATAATAATCCCTAATGATATTAGCTTTGATAAAATTTTAGAGGTAATACCCCTTGGTTGATAAAGAAAAAAAAAACTTAGTAGGGAAATGAGAGCCAAAGGTTTAATGCATAGCTAGTTTTGTTTTATTTTTTTACAAGCTCAAGATTTCATTGTAAAAGGGTAAGGACCCCTTTAAAAACCCATTTATTTAATGACAAAAAAATGACTATTATTTTGTGTAAGAGTAATTGCTATACTTTGGGTTTAGGAATTTAGGCATTATTGATTCATAGGGTATCATTTACAGTAGGAAGTGTGGGATTCCTATGAAGGCAAAGTGTAGGATCAAGTGGTAGCTTTCTTGCAACTCATGGAAAGGGAATGTAGATAGGATTTTCCCTAAAATTAAATATAAGATAAAGTAAATGTATTTTCTTTGGCTATATCCCATGGAGTGGCATGAAACAATTGAGTATAAATAGGATAATTTGCATTAACTATTCTAAATTATTTATGCATATGAAAGTTGGTATTACAATACCTCTTAAATTAGCTTTGGGAAGGATTACTATATGAGGAACTATAGCCATTATTAGCTTGCTATTTCTCAATATTAGAGTATTTATCTAAGGATTTATCTTGTTTATTATTATCCTTAAAAGTATCATTTCTAGGAGGAATTTTCTTATATCTAAGTCCACTTCTAGTGATCTAGCATTAATACTAAAGAATTGAGCCATTTATCTATGCTTAGGATAGAAAACCACTAAAAATTGTGTTAGATTGTGCATGACTCATAGAAATGTTGGGGTTTAGAAACATAACATGCTTCAGGAGAACCTTGTAAAGTAGAAAAAGGCTTGTAAGAAGTATCAATTGTTGATCATAAGTATATAATATACCCTCATTAGAATCCAAAATATAAGCAAGCAAGGCATCATATTTCTCATTTTCTTCCCTTTGTAGATGGGCAATATCCAAATATTATATCATATTAAGTTTCTTGTACTATATACAATTATCAAAGTTAGATCTTGCCATACCATGTAAAATGCAAAATGTATCATATCTAAAGCATATTAGACTAGTTTTATCATAAAATATCAAAGGCTCATTTTTATTGAATGCATGATTTCCCAAGTTATTGCATACTTATAGGTGCAATGCCATTAAAAACATATTGATCCAATATTTGTTGTTGACTTTTATCTTCTTGAGACTTCTTCATAAAGTATCTAGGATGCGTTTCTTGTTGTACATTAGCTTTGGTTATATTTCAAATAAGTGGTTCTAATAGTAAGAATTTGAAACTCCAAATAGGAGGTTAAAGGTTCAATTCAAATGAGGGATATATTTGTACACCATACATTGGCAATTGGATTTTTGTTGGATAAACACATATTGGATAAATAACATTCTCTATGAGAGTCAACTTAGACTACCTATAGTTTCATAGATGTTACAAACTACTTTAATTTTTACCTTTTTATTATTATGTATGTCAATTTCCATATATACATAATTATTTGCTCGTTTGCTTGGATATTTAGCTTTAGATATAATCCTTGAAGGTTGTTCTTTCTTCTCCAAGTTTCCCACCATTCTAACAAGGTCATGCAATCTTATAAATTATTGATATTGAATTGTCTTTAAGTATATTTCTAATATGTGGTAAATATGCTTCAATAAACATATCCTTAAGAATTAGTATCATTAATATTATATTGTGCTTTATAGCTAATATATTTTCATATTTTAATAAAATTCTATATAGTTTTGATTTCATTTGCTTTGTAATGAAAAATTGTATTAAGACATCATTTCAAGTTGTTCTTGCTCTAAAATAATATATAAGGAGATCTACTATTCACATGAAACTTTAGACTAGACCCTTTTGGAATATTTTCATATCAATTAAATATGACCCCTATGAAGGATCTATCTAACACTTTGATTGTGGGGTCATGATCTATGTCTAACTAATGTTTGTAAGTATTAAACAAATTCCCTTCATGAATAATTTTGCATTATATGAAAGATGTGGAATTTTAAGCAGTCTAAGTAATATGATGATACAAAGATTCATTAGGTCACTTTATTAATGTTGGTTTACTCAATTTCTCCATTATTTTTGGTACTAGTCTTGATGGATTAGTAGAAGGTGATAAGATCTATTGTCATAGGTATAATTTTTTCCATGGATATACTAATTCCACTCATTTTATTTTGAGTCATTTGATCTTTCATATACTTGAGTTCAAGGCTAATACTCTTGATCACTCTTCTTGGTATCTCATATTTGAAAGGATGAGGGGAGAAGGTTTTTAAAATTGATGATGCCTAAACTAGTTTTACATTAGTTATGCTTAGGAAAACTGATATTACATTTATCAAAAGAATATTTTTTGTTCTTCCATTGTAACTTTAGCAAGTCTTTGATTCTCATAAATTATTTTAGGGTTAAAATATATTTTTTAAGGTTTTGTTGAGTTATACCACTCTATCTTATTCTTCTCTTGTAAGGAAAATTAATATGGAATTGGCTTGTAAAATTTCATTATTATATTGATCAATAAGATAGGGCATATTACATTGCACACTTTCTTTATGATAAATCTTCCCATGATTGGTTAAATTTTATTTTTACTTTTTTACAAGTCTTTGAATATTTATTTCAAGGTATCAATATAATATTTTTCCAATTTATGATTTCTTTCATGTAATTCCATATCATACTTAGGCCGATATTCTAAGTATATATGTGGGTTAGACCCTTCATATTGATTATAATCATAGATATATTATTGGTTAAGTCACCAAGTGGCCATTGAATTAAATATTTTATGGACTAGAAAAGAGCATTTCCACTCATAAGTAGTATTTAACATTTGGTTCATCAAAATTTTCTACCCAAATTTGGATAATCCTAGAATGACACTATACCCTTGAATGCAAGCAACACTAGTACAAGCCAAAAATGAGTGAAACCACTTTAATGGTAAAAGTAGGGAAGGTGTTTTTGGAATCATATAATGGATAAACCTAAGGTATGACCTAAAATAAGAATATGCATAGGGTAGGGGATTTATTTATAGTATAAGACACTCATACACAAGCCTTGGATTGTGGATTCTAATTGGTGTAATATCTAGATATGCTAAATCGAGTATAAAGCAATCTTCATACAATACTAACTAGATACTATAGAAGCATAATGTATATAAAGTAAATATATTACCAAATATAACAAAAATACACGTGTTCACCTTTTAAATGAATATATACTTGATGTTTTATCTTCACACCTTATCCTTGAGTTCTACTCTATTTGATACAGAGGGAAGAATAATAGCTAAAGTGAAAGGAATACTCCTTATAAAGGCTAAGAAATAACAATACAACCAATATTATTACCCTTCCTAGTATCCTTGGAACCTCATGTAACAAATGATTGTAATGTGATTGAAATCTATTTGAATGAAGGAAGAAGAGGGATTGTGTTACTGTTATATGTTGTTTATGCATTTTATGATGTGTGAATTGGAAGATGTTGAGAACGAATACAATGATATTATATTTATAGAATTTTATTGTTTGAATTCATCTTGATATGAGCACCAAAAAATATTGCTCACTATAGTCATGTCTAAGTAAAAATCTAATGAAAGTATAAAAATCAAATGGGGTAAAAAAATATTAATATTAAAGTTTTATTGGGTCTTGCCTTCATGTGAATGAGAGCACTTACTTGGTGGTACTTTGGTCTAAAAATATGTGTTTTTAGGAAATATTGAAGTCAAAATAGTGGGGCTTTAGTTAAAAACATAGGTGCTCAAACTATAATATAATCAAGCCTAATTTTTATAGGTATTATATTAAAAATGATAGAATCTATGTAAATTGAATGGATGTGGATGATCATATAGAATATAATGGATCTTAAAGCTCTTTACGTGATTTCTATAAAGGATATAAATGGTATCTAAGTCATGATTTATAATGAGTAATGCTAAGTAGCTCATTTATCTTAAGGCTCACCCACTACCTTTCTTAATAGTTGTTAACAAGAAAGGAAAGAAATTAGGTTGCCTACCTTGAATTCTTCTCTTGTATAGAATTTTTTTTTATATATATAATTCCCCAAGGATATTCCATATCCCAATACTCTACCAGGGTGCTCAAAACTCTTGGGCAAAAGTTTTGTGTATGTGCTTTTCAAGTACCAATTGTTGATTCGGGTGATTTTAATCAATCCAATGGCCTCCCCTTACATTATTTCTCATTTCCAATCTAGGGCAATACATGTGTATCATGAAGTGTAATTTGTAGGTTCTTGATTGATATGCTCATCTTTACATCCATGATTCTTCATATGATTTGAATGAGCATGAAATATTGATATTATATTTCTCTCTTTTAATCCAAGGGCCATAATGACCCTTGGAGCTTAATTGTAATAGTGAATAAGGACCCACTAGATATCATCCTTTTTACCATATTATGTTGCACGCTTTCATTGAATTACTTGGTTTTTTCCAAGTTAAACCACTATTTCTTATTAAAAAAGAGTAAACTATTGATTTATATTCAAGTAAAATTATGTGTACTCAAAGTAACCTTTCACTTTATAAAAACATTACATCCCAATCCTCAATAGATTCTCCTAATCTAATATGTAGTTAGAAGAATAAAAGCTAAACAAATATGTTCATATTTCAAGTCCTAGATTAGTGTCAGCTATTGATTGGAAAATTCATCCTTAATTTAAAGTTTTAAAATTGGATTCAACATATTTACATACATCTTATGTCATTGAAAAGCTCAAAATGATTTGTACATACATTATAATATTTTTAACTATATTAATTATATGTTAGATTTTGATGTAGTATGCAGTGGGACATAACAATCACAAGATATAGAATAATATGAAAGAAAGTAATCTATGATATGAATGAAATATGCTATAAATAAAAATAACAAAAATGAATACAATGTAGCTATGGATGAAATGGAAACTCCATGAGCAAAGCTACTGGACTACATTGCACCCATCACCAATATATGGTGATCTACAGAACACTATGCTACTACCTACGAATATACTACGAGCTTGTTATAAGATTGTTACAATCAGACCCTTTTTAAATAGGAATATAGGTTCCTTGGCCAACACTCTACCTAGTTGTACAAGAGACACCTTGCACATATAAAACTTGCACATTAACACTTGTGCATTTATTACATTGCATGAAGTAACTCAATAAATTCCTCCTAAAATTTAACCTCCTAAGTATGTAACTACGAAGGTACATTTACATGACCCAAATGATGTAATATACTCTATCTCTAACACCAACCTGTATTACATTATTTGGGTATTGAAAACTTTAGTATTCAATATGGATCTTCTTCTTGATCTTGAGATTCAAATTCTTCTTCTTTATTTTTTGTAAACTATTCAAGCAAGTAGTTAGTATATTCATAACTTGTCATTCTTGCTAAAAGAGCTTTGACTTCATAATCATCTGTATATTCTTCTAGTTCTTTGATTTCTTCTACCATCTAAGCTAGATGTCCTTTTTTATTTCCTTTTCAATGCTCCAATTGGGGATAATTGGTTGGACACTAAAATTATTGCTATCAAGGATTTTGATATTGTCTTTGTTGAAATTGGTTCCCATTGTTCATATGATTTCCTTCATTATGATTTTTGGGATTGAACCTACAATAGCTGGTACTATGGCATTTTCTCTTGCATATTTTATTATACCTATTATAACATGGTTTTCATCCTTTTTATGAAGAAGAAATATTTCCCTATAGATTATCTGTAGATGCCAATGTAGTGTTAGTGTGAAGAATTCAAGCTTATACTGAGAGGGGGGTGAACAATATAAGATAAAACATTTTAATTTTTTTTCCAAAGTAGTATTTTCCAATATCATCAATTGTGATAATGAAACAATGCATATATCATTACACACATAAGAGACACAGATTTAATGTGGTTCACCCAATGTGGGCTACATCCACGAAGAAAATATTTCTTATAAATTTTCTCAACAAATCTCTTAGGAACCAATTCCCTATTACAATTTTTATGGGCACCAATCCAAAGGAGACACCAATACCCTATGCTCAAGTTCATTGACCTCTATCCACAGGAGAAACCAATCCCTTTTGCTTTGCTTTGTGGACCTCTATCCATAGGATACCTCAATCCCCTCTACTTTGGTTCATGGACATATATTCATAGGAGACCTCAATCCCCCCTAATCTAATATACTCCAAACCTTTACACAAGGCTTGCTCAAACCTACTCCAAGCCTACATAAGGCTTGCTCAAATATGCTCCAAAAACTACTCTCAACTCTACTCAAATTTTCTCCAAGCCTACACACAAGGCTTTCTCAAATCTACTCACCAAAACCTACTTAAATCTACTTCAAGCCTACACACAAGGCTTGCTCATATTTTCTCACCAAAACCTTCTCAAATATGATTTAAGCCTACACAAGAATTTCTTAAATCTTCTCACCAAAACCTTCTCAAATTTGCTTCAAGCCTACACACAAGGTTTGCTCAAATTTGCTCACTAAAACCTACTCAAGTCTGCTTCAAGCCTACACACAAGGTTTACTCAAATCTGCTCACAAAAGTCTACTCTTAAATATGCTCCAAGCCTACACACAAGGCTTGCTCAAATCTGCTCACCAAAACCTACTCTTAAATCTGCTCCAAGCCTACACACAAGGCTTGCACAAATCTGCTCACCAAAACTTGCTCTCAACTCTGCTCAAATTCTGTATACAAACAATGTTCATATATTTCAAAATCTTACATAATGATGTCTGTAGACCCCAAATCCTAGCCACTTGTCCACCATCACCTTTTTTCACCATTCAATTGGTCATTCCATGCTTTTCCCACAATCCAATGGCCCACTTTACCCCTTTCCCACCATTTTTTGACTCCTATTTGACTCATTTATATTTATTTTATATTATTTTTATTTAAATATAATATTTTATATTATATTTTAATATATTTGTTATAAAATATATCTTTATAAGACAAATTAACCTTAGTCACCCGATCCAATCTAATCTCAATCGTCCATCTTCCATAATCTATGTCACACTTAAAGTTTAATATCAACCGTTAGATCCTGTTTAATATTAGCCACATGATCAAAGTGTTAAGCTAAAACCCTAATAAAAACCTTAGGCTTGATAATAAATAGGAGCATTCTCAATGCTCAAACCTTGGAAAACATGAACGCTGGAGATCTAATTTACTTGTGAGATCTAACCTTGCTTAGAGCTATATTCTTATGAGTAGGTTGTGCCCTAGCCTAACCTTCCCCAAAACCCTAGTCTACCCTAGGATTTTTGGATTCCAGATATCTCCACATCCCACTTCCACCACCGCCATTATCATTCATCTGTTGAGCCCTTTGCATCCCCTCGATCTGCTTCTATAGATTTAGCCCTAATCCATAGGTGCAATCGAGCACCTACTGCATCCCATAGGTGCATCAATGTGCCTACCATATTTTGTAGGTACAACCCAGTGTCTACTGTCCCCATAGCCATAGACCAATGTTTGCCATATAAGATCATCAGGTGTCATCGGGGCACCCTACCATCAATCTGCAATGAATCAATAGAATAGCAAAGTAAGTATTCTATGCATTTTATTTGTTGCTATTTGATTTTGCATGTCTTTTTTACTTAGATATAGGGTTTTTAGTTTACATTTATGAGGGTTTTTAGGTTGTGCCCTAGCCTAACCTTCCCCAAAACCCTAGTTTTCCCTAGGATTTTTGGATCCCCACCACCTTCCACAACCCCCTCCAATCCTGAGCCATCCATTTCCACATCATCCACCACCTCATCCCAAGTCGAGGTCCACATCACTAGTCCTGGTATTGGTGAATACGTGGTCCAAGATGTTACCATTACCCCGCTTGCCATCCCTACAGCCAAGGATTTTGGTCGCCCACGTGACCCTCCTTTAACCATAGGTGTTGTCTACGATATGAGCTCTGCTCCTAATAGTATCAACTTTGTTTATGGAGGGATTGATTCCTCAATTGAGGAAAATCCACCCAAAGAACCAAAAGAGCCAAGACATGCCAACATACAAAATATGATGGGATTTCCATCTCGTTACTTCCATATAGTCAATTGGCAAGGTCAAGGTCTAGGTTCCCATGAACAAGGGATACATGACATAATTGATTTCCCATATCGAGGAGCACATGATCATTCAAGCTTAGGATATACCCCACTTTCCACAACCGCTTCCCTTGAGCAAGCCTTCCAAAGGCTTAGCCTCAATGAAGAAGACAAAGCCCCCCTTCCATTTTCCTCAACCACTTCTCTTGAACAAGCTCTTCAAGAGCTTAGCTTCAATGAAGAAGAAGATCCCCTAAATTTTTCCTACCCACTTCCAGATTTCGATGATGAAAGTTATGAAGAGTATGAACTTATGTCCAATGCTTCTGATGATTCTGAAGAGGAATTTCAGCCCATTGTTCCCCTTACCCAACAGGATGAGTTTTACCTCAGACTATTTCCCATCCATCAGCCCATATTTCGCTTGCTTCTTCCACAAGAACAAGTTGACCCACCTGGTGAACCACCCCCACATGAGTTCCATTGAGCCATTCAGCCAAGCCAAAATTTGTAACATATGTATATAAACAAAAATTAAAAAAAATCAAAACATTCAAAACAAAACAAAAACAAAAATCTTTCTTTGCATGTACATAGCATTTAATTTCATGTTTTGTTGCTACTATCCAGGGTTAACAAGATTCAACATCGGTTCCCATCCATTCTTCCAATCCATCCTCTTCTACTAAGTCAGTATGAATCCTATTGACTTATTCACCCCACTCCGCAATCCATACAACCTAGCTAAGCCAATTCCAATTGACATAAGCCTTGTTGACATGGACCGGATTTCTTCCCCACCCTCCTTTTTAGAGTTCATCCTATCCGAGGAATTGTTAAGGGCTTCTGCCAACTACATTCCTCCTTCCCCTCCACCTTCACCTCCATCTTCTACCAAGAATCTTGAGGTATTTCAGGAAGAGTTAGATGATGATAAGCAGGAAGAGTTAGATGACATATTAGATGACATTCATCTGATACCAACACCACATCAACTTGAGGAAGGTTCACATATGTCTATTGAAGATACCATCGAAGTAAACCTTAGTTCAGATCCACAATCCCAAATTTCAAGCTTGGAAAAAGCCTATCATATGATGAACAAGAGCAATTCATTACTCTCATCAAGAAAAAAATGTGTTTGCATGGTCCTATAAGGATATGCCTAGTCTTGACCCTAGTCTTGTGGTCCACAACCTCACCTTACATCCCGATGCCAAACCGATCAAACAAAAGCTTAGAAGGATGCATCCTACCGTGGCCCTCATAGTCAAGGAAGAGCTTCAAAAACTTCTAGATGTCAATTTCATTGTTCCTATTGACTATCCTAAGTGGCTTTCAAACATGGTACCCATTCACAAGCCTAATGGGTCGATACACATTTGCACTAATTTTCGAGTATGATGTTTATATGTATATATATACATGGCTAAAAAAAACAAACAAAACAAAAACAAATCATTCACATAGGCATATTCCCATTGCATACATCTTGCATTTACATATAGGCATATTTACATGCATTTTTCACATTACATTCATACATATTACATACATATTCCATTTGCATTCATTCCACATGCATTCCACTACATTCATTCATATTGCATTCATCCCATCCCATGTTCAATGATATTTTATAGTAGTGATGATATGGCCAAATAAAAAATTCAAGTTTCCACAATTGGGGGTACCTATTTTTGGCATTTATGCAATTTTACCCAATATCATAAGCCAACAATCCCATTTGTCAAAAATCATAAACCCCAAGTTTTCAGTCACTCAACCACTACTAGTGTGTCTAGCAACCTCCAAAAAGATGTCCAATTTTCTTTAGGACCAAAAACACTTTTTCACATTAAGAAAATCTTGAGTCTTGTCAATTGATTCCAAAAACAATCTTGCACCAACCACACTTCTTCACATCTTAAAAATATTTTGAGTCAAAGAGGGATAACACCATACTTGGGTGGCACCTTGAAGTGAAAAGGGTATTCCTCGCTTGTCCTATCATGCAACATAGTCCAAAATAAAAAATAGTGGTTTTCACCACTATCACAGTTGCTCTCCAAATATAAACACAAAATATAGAGTAGTAAGGATAGGGTCACATTCTCATCACACTTCGGTTGAGAATCCGATTCCCCAAAGCTCTATCCAAAGTTAACAATTTCTATGCACACACCACAGATCCCTAAAGCTGTAAGGATCATACTACATTTCCCTCAGAAAGTTATGTAGTCATCCCCAAGGCCTAAATATCAGATCATTGGACTATGGAGTGAGTCTCCACCGGGGCTATAGATGCTTGACTGGTAGTGGAGTAAGCTCATGCGGGGCGACATGTCTCTCTTCCAAAAAGGGAGACCTCTGACCGCACATACGGACAAGCTAGCTTCTTGGTCCTCTCCATAATAGGTCATGCCTAATTTACTCATAATGGGTTAATGAACTTCACATGCACACACATTGGTTCTTGATTGCCTAGGGTCATTGTCATGCTCAAGATTTGGTACATGAACTTCACTTGCACACACATTGGTCCTAAAGAAAGTTAGACAACCTTTAGTGAGTTTGGTTGATAACACTAGTCTGTTTGAGTCTCTAAAAATCCTTCAATATTCCATATCAACATCCATATCTTCTTCCATATCAACATCCATATCTTCTTCCATGTCAACATCCATGTCTTCATCATGGATCAACCCGCATAAAGCCACCAAGTTTGGTGCCCCCGATTGCAAAACAATGAACAAAAATGGCCAACAAAATTCTGAACTATAAATGATCATTAGAACATCATGCATTCCTCTCATATAGTTTACATTCATTATTTCATATACATGCCATTTAACTTGCATTAATCATCCATATAAGCACTACGCATACACATCATGATTAGCTTGCATTAATCATCCATATAAGCACTACACATACACATCATAATTAGCTTGCATTAATCATCCATAAGACATTCATAAAAACATTTTCATAAAACATGCATTGCATACACACAAAACATTCACACAAAAGATAACACAAATATAAAAGCCATGTATATATATATATAAAATATCATATGTACAATGAGTGCCAAAAAGGCTACAATGGAGCACCAAGGCTCATATACAAAAGTGCATCTAAGCACTAAGCTAATGTCCATGAGAGGACCCCTGAGACCTAGTAGGAGCCCTAGACCTAGAACTCTGCCTAGATGTCGTATGCCTCGATGACTCAGTCCTAGAGGATGATGGAGGATCCGGAAAAGGAATGTGATAAGCCATGCACAAATCCTCCAAGGAGTGTGCATATGTCTCACTAGCATGTAGTCACCGCAAGTCAATCTGATGTCGATGCTCTCTCACCAAAATCTCTGCCCGAAGCCTCGTGACCATCTCCTGATCACCAGCCCCATCTGTCGACCGCTCTACCTCCATCCAAGCTATAGTAGCCCGCAACCCAGCTATGACCCCATCTCATCCTACCAGAGACTCCCTATGAGCCTCCAGCATAGTCTCTCGCTCCTCGTAGAGCTGCTCCACCTCAGCCCATAGCCTAGCCAACTCAGAGATCTCTCCCATATCCTCATCATCCTCCCCCTCATCCTCCACTACCTCCACCTGAGAGTCTACTAGGCTGCTCCCCTCGATCACCTCCGACTCATCGATCATTGAGACCTCATCCTCTTTGGAGTCATCCTCGACTCCATAGCTATCGCATCCCCACCCATCACCACCTTTGGCACCCATACTGGTTGGGTACCAAACCATGCTGCATACTCTAGAGTCACCCTAACATCATCTAAATCTAGGACCTCCAACCGCTCATCATCCTCTATCTGCACTCTCCATGGCTCTGCACATGGAAGCCCCACCTCATCCCATCGATGTCGGTACAACACTAGCTCATCCGACACATCCTGAGGTAAGCCAAACTGCCTCAACACCCATGAGTACTAAAAGTACTCCACCTCCTCATATCTCCTCCCAACCAACCATCATGCCTACCTCACCCATCATAGCTACTCCTCATCACCCTCCCACATGGCTCCTCACCATGGCCTCCATATCACCTGAGCTAGAGTCAACCCTACCCACATATCCCTATACCATTGGCTGGTATGCACCTCCCGACTCGGCTGCACCTCCTCAACCACTGCCCATCTCCTAGCATAGGGCTCACCCATATGCCATGCCTAGCAAGGTAACCCCTCTGGCCGAGCTACACTAAAATGCTCCCAAGCCCAACACTGAAGAAGGAAGTTGCATCCAATCCCCTTCCTCCCTCTCCATGTAACCTCATAAAGCTCTCGATATAACTACACCAATAACGTAGGAGCCCATGCATACGCCCTTGGATCGGTGAGTAGGTCACTCACCAATCCCAATAGGTTCCAAGGGAACCTACACCCCATGCTATTAGGGAGCACTATGTTCGCTAACATGAACATGATCAAGGTTGGGAGTGCATCCAACTCCTTAGCCTTGTACATGCTCAAATAGCATATACCCCCATCTCCCATCCTCACCTCCCACCATCGCTCACCAAACATCTTCATCATCTCCACCTTCTTATCATGCCCAACCATCACCTTCTCCCCCTCCACTAGCACCTTGAGGATGTGGTATACATCCTCAAGGGTGACAGTAGCCTCCCCAGTCGATAGCTAGAACGTCCCCCTATCCGAGTCCCATCTCTCTATCAACGATGAGAGATACCCATCATCCACCCTCACCACATCCAACCGAGCCACTCCCTCCAAACCCACCTCCCTCAAAATATCCCAATCACCCTCCATAAGCTTCTTCCTCATCCCAGGAATGAGAGGAGAGAACTGATGTCGAGGCTCTATCTCCCTCAACTACAACAACAAACATTTTACATTAGTATTATTTCAAAAAAAACTTCAAAATTTTTGCACAAAAGAACAAAGTGTTTTTCAACATTACCAGGGCAAATCATGCCTCAACTCCACCAGCAGCATTCGCTCCCTCCGTCGCCATAGCTCCCACATAGATTTCCACCAACCTCACTTCCCTCACCAATGCACTCCACTCCTCAAGCGCAGCTTCACAAACTCTCAAACGCACAAATGAGCCTCAAAATTCACCCTACAAGCTATTTATAGCTGCAACTAGCACACTCAAGTGTAGGGTGGCACCTATGGGCCGTAGGTGCACCCAGGCATAGCCGAGCGCCTACAGGATACCACAGGCACAATAGGGCACCTGGCGCCAAAATGACATAAAGACAAAAGGGATCAAAATAGTAGCTTGCCCCCTCAAAATCTCACCAAATTTCATCCACACATCATGCACATCATAAAATCATGTTTTGTGAAAACAAAAATCATTTTGCACACATATTTTTTGAATACGATGCAAATTTGTAAAATACACAAATCAAGTTACAAAACACATCAAACGATTCCAAATTTTTACAAAACTAACACTCATCTCCTCTACTCCATATTCTTCATCATTCCACAAATTTTCACAAAATTGGAGTTGATTTGACCATCAAATCAATTGTTTCCATTCAAAAAGTGCAAAATCAACCACTAAAAGCTCTAACATTTACAAATCGACTCCAACTTTGGTGATATCATCACATTCTTCCATCAACATTCTTCCAATATCATAATCTACCATCATTTCTTCCAACACATGTCAAAATTACAAGTGAATCTCGTATATAGTGGTTTATTCTATATACTTGGTGATTGCAGTGATTTGCATCCATGCAATTCGGTAAGATGAATGAATTACCATAAGAACACTTGGTCATCATCATCATCACTTATCTCCTTGCTCGAAATCACAATCATATTTGGTATTTCCTCATATTTAGAGTGAAACATTACCAAGAACAATTTGCACAACCGTTGTCATTGATGGCCTAGTTCATGGGGCTTAAAACATGGACACAACTCAAATTTCATCATTCAAAATCTCCTTAACACCTTCGAGATAGGCACTAGCTAGGATGATTGGTTCCAATTGTGGGAATTATTCAAACAGTCACTAGAAGTACATCCAAGGTTGATTCCTTTTTCCTTTGCATCATCATTTTGCATATCAATGATGCCAAAAAGGCAAAATGTTCCAACAACATCGAATCACCCCAAATTTGGGGCAACCAAAATTTGATTATGATTTTCCCACGATGGGATACACCTTACATGATCATGACATCTACATTTGACACATCACATTTTACATCATTCATATCATCCACATCACATCACATTTGTACAAAACCCTTCATCCATTAGGGCAAACACAAACACATCATATCACATTTTACACCAACCCCCTTTGCACCATTGGGGTAAAAATGGTATCACATCATTCATCATTTGCACAAATTTTTTCAATTGGCTCATGAGATTCATCCATAATCTCATTCACCAATTGAGGGGGTAAGCTACACAAATTCCAAAATTCTTTATTCTTTTATCTTCAACATTATTGCTCAAAAATCCAACAAGAGAGAGAAGTTGCTTCTACACCCAAAGCCCAACCAGGTGTCTCATATTTTTGCACCATATTGTGTTTCACGCAACATGGTACAAAAAGGGGCATCTGTAGACACCAAATCCTAGCCACTTGTCCACCATCCCCCTTTCTCACCATTCAATTGGCCATTCCATGCCTTTCCCGCCATCCAATGGCCCACTTTAGCCCTTTCCCACCATTTTTTGACCCCTATTTGACTTATTTATATTTATTTTATATTATTTATATTTAAATATAATATTTTATATTATATTTTAATATATTTATTATAAAATATATATTTATAAGCCAAATTAACCTCAACCGTCCGATCTGATCTAATCTCAGCCATCCATCTTCCTTAATCCGTGTCACACCTAAAGTTTAATATCAACCTTTGGATCCACTTTAATATTAGCCACATGATCAAAAGTGTTAAGCTAAAACCCTAAGAAAACCCTAGGCTTGATAATAAATAGGAGCATTCTCAATGCTCAACCCCAAAAAAACTTACGCTAGAGCTCTAATTTACTTGTGAGCCCTCCCCCTTGTGAGGTTTTTTTCTTGTGAGTAGGTTGTGCCCTAGCTTATCCTTCCCCAAAACCCTAGCTTGCCCTAGGATTTTTGGATTCCAGCCACCTTCGCATCCCATTTCCACCACTGCCATTGTCGTTCATCCATCGAGCCCTTCGCATCCCCTCGATCTGCTTCTATAGATTTAGCCCTAATCTGCAGGTGCAACCGAGTGCCTGCCTCATCCCATAGGTGTAGCAGCATGCCTACTGCATTTTACAGGTGTAGCACAATGCCTGCTATCCCCATAGCCACAGACCAGAGTTTACCGCATAAGATCATCAGGTGCCATCGGGGCACCCTACCATCAATCTGCAATGGAGCAACAAAACAACAAAGTAAGTATTTTATGCATTTTATTTGTTGTTATTTGGATTCTGCATGTTTTATTTACTCAGATCTAGGGTTTTTAGTTTGCATTTCTGAGGGTTCACACTGTGGAACCCTCATTTTGTTTGCTAACAACTTTATGTTTGTTGTGTGTGCAGGATCAGGTAGCATTCATCAAGGATTGTTGAGTAGCTATTGAAGCTAGAGTGGCTCGATTACGGATAACCAGAAGCCCACTCACCCTGTTGGAAGCAAGATACATTGGAGACACTACTTGTTTTGTAGCTAGGGTTTTAGAGAACCCTAGCATCTGTATTTATTGTATCAAAATAATTCCTTTGAACAGATCAATTGTAACAAAGGAGTTTCTCAGCTCCCCCCATTTATTGAATAAAATCATATTTTGTGCAATCTCTTGTTCATTGAATTATTTTACTTTCATATTTGCTTTAGTGTCGTATTTTTGCTTCACAATGTCATTAAGTGCTTTATCTAATATTTAATGTGCTTTATTTAACTTAATTAGTTTAGAAATATTATACCCAAAAAAAAATTAACCTCTTGACCATATAGAGAATGATATGCACTAGCAAATCCTTAATATGTTCTTCACATTTATTAAGTCTATCGCTTTCACATGTTTCACATTTATTACATTTTAAAGGTAGCTCTATTCTATCACTTGATAACTGACTTGATAATTATTGATTTTCACCTTCACTTCAAAACCAATCACAATGCACAAGTCCTTCTCATCTACTCACAAAATCAATCATGAACAAAGCACATATTTACTTCTCAAAACTGGTCTATGACTCTTGCACTTTCATTCCCAATATCATTCAAAACCAATGCTCAAATTTTCTTCACAAAACTGATCTATTATTTTTGTACTTTCATTCCAAAAACCACAAAAAAATAGTATTCATGTTTTCTTCACAAACAAATATGGTCTATAGCCCTTGCAAATTTATTCCCAATGTCAATCAAAACTCATGCACAACTTTGTTCTCAAACCCTTGCACATATATTTCCAATTTCATTCAAAACTAATGCATAAGGTTGCTCATAAATTTGATCTATAATATTTACACATGTATTCTCAATTTCAAGCAAAAGAATGCACATCCATTAATTCCTTATACCTTCAATGTCATGACAACAAAAAATATTTTCTTCAAACAAAACTTTCTTGAGAAATAAATTATATCATGATGCCTCTAAATCTGTCACAATGATGATGAGCCTTTCAAACCTATATTTAAAAAATATATTTTCCTTTCTTTTGCCACTTCAAAAATAGATTAGCAAATCTCTTCCTGATAAAAATATTCTCATTAAAATCCTTTATCAAAAAGTACTCTATCAAGGCTTAAAATAATATCTTATATTTTCCTCACAATATAAATCTTTATCAATAACACAAATCCTTTGATTCCCTTTCTATGATATGCCAAAATACAAATAACAATAATCACAAATACACCTTATTTCTCCTTTCTAAGATATGCAAAAATACAAACAACAATAATCTCAAATACACCTTATTTCTCCTTTCTAAGATATGCAAAAGATACAAATAATAATAATCTCAAATACACCTTATTTTTCTTCAACCTTAATAAAAATTTTAATCAAAATTTTTAGTACCTTTAGCACTACCACGAATCGAACCTCCAACCTCTTGACAAGCAACACTCTCCCAAGTGCCCTGACCAGCTGTGCTACCACAATGAATGATACTAAAATAAGGGTGTTGTTTATTTAAACCACTATTTGCACACTTACAACAATAAAAACCACAAAATCGACTACGACAGAAATCGACACCTTGACCTCCTACCAAGTAGCACTTTGTGCACAACCTAAAGCTAGCTGAGATACCCCAATGAATGAAACCTTAGATGCAAGCAATAAAAATTATTTCATTCTTCTCCCTTCTTAATAGCAAAATAAAAATAGAAAATAGTGTCAACGAGGTTTGACCTCCTAACCTTATTCCTAGAAAACTTCCACGCAGATCTACACTGCCAGTTGGACTATCCTAGTGAACGAAATCACAAGTGCAAAAATTATTTCATTAACTTTTTTTGCCTTGATTTTTGCTATTTTATCTTCTATATTTCTTTTCTACCGTTCACAATCACATATTTGAATTTTTCAAATTTTAATTCATAAAACCATCGTGAGATGTAATTGTTTTCGTGTATATATATGCCTTCGATTTATTTTTAGAGGTCAACTTTAATATTTCCTTGGCGCATTTTTATTTTAAACTCATTTGATTATAATATTTAAATTTAAAATTTAAATATTATAATATAAACCTTTGTCCCTCTCTTTTAAGCCTTTATCCTTATTTTTAAAACTTTTGTCCAGGCATCCTTAAACCTTTTAAACCTTTATCCTCTCTTTTTAAATCTTTTGTCCAAGCATCCTTAAACCCTTGTATTTCTCTTTATAATATTTAAATATGAAATTTAAATATTATAAACCTTTATTTAAAAATATTTTCCTTGCCTTGTTCAATCTGAAATAATGTTTGCCTTGAATAATTTTCCTTGCCTTAAATAACTGTCCAACCTTGTCAACTTCACATCCTTGAAGAATATTCCTGCCTTGAGTACCATGCACCTTTGACATCAATGACAAATCAATATTTTTAACATAGTCATTTCATATTTAACTATATTTTCCACCTCATATTCTTGTAGAATATTGACTAGGTCATCAAAAGAAGTATATTTACTTAGGACTTGTAAAGATGTTACCAAATGCTTATAGTTGTCTGGAAGTGCTCTCATGGTTACTTGAGTAAGAAGTTCATCCTTAATTGTTTCTCCTAAGGTCAATAATTTCCATTTAATATATGCTACCTTCCTTAGGAACATTTCTATGCTTTCTCCACTATTCATCTTTAATGAGTGAAGTTGAGTTTGAAGATGAAGAATAGTTACCTTATTCTTTCCTTCAAATATTTTCTCTAGGCTTGTCCATGCATCTGAAGATGTTTTTGCTGAACTGATATAGGGTTGTATCTCATCAGTGATAGCAAAGGTTATTATCATTAGAGCCTTTGAATCATTTTCCTCAAACTTTAGGATTTCAGTATCACCTGTGGTAGGTCTCTGTGTTTTCCCTTTGACAATATCCCAAATTTTTTCATATACCAAGATTTCTTTCACTTTATTCTTCCAGGAGAAATAATTAGGACCCTTGAGTAGTTGAGATTCTGCTAGGAAGAATTTTTTTGATGCCATTTAAATTCCCTAATATCAATCCTTAGATTTTGTGGACTTCCTTATGTCTCCCTAGTGATTTTAGAATATGATATAGTGCTTTTGTAAAATGTAGTTCAATTTTGGGTTGATTTTGTAAAGTTTTGTAAATATCAAAATCAACTTTTCTAACACCTTATTACTCCTATTGAACTAAGCACTTTTCCAAATTTTTAAGAGGTTTTAATGTTGGATTTCTTTTGTCCCTTTTGTGAAATTTTGAGACAAGAATATTATAAATTTCCAACCTTAGAAAAAACCTTAATAACCTCTTTTAATATCCCTTAGGATTTGATTTTAGTGTTTCTAATTTTCAATAACCTAATTTGGTGTTGTAACCCTTATAGCTCCCAAATATAGAAAATTAGAACACAATAATATTTGCAAATATTATAAATTTGATTTTTCCAATAGTAACCCTTATTACTCCAATATTTAATATTGCAAATATTTAATTAATTTGATATCTTAATTCCCTTTTAATTTTTGCTTTCAATACGTTTGATTTCTCTAAGTTTCAACCTTAGTATATAATCCTTATATCTCCCAAGAATGAAATCAAACTATAATGGGAATTATTCCTTACCTTGCAACATTGATGTCCACAATTTTTGATGCAGTATTCGGGCATGAATGATAGTAATGCCAACATATTTTGCCTTGGGTGCTTCAACCAATGGATAGCCTTGGATTTCTCTTGGTTTTGGAACTTGAAGAATGGCACCCAAATTCTATGACTTTTTGGCTCCTTTTGACTAGAGATTTAAATGCTCTTTCACTTTCCTCCATGCTACAATTCAGCCCTATGTGAAGTGCTTTGAATGGATATGCATGCTTCAAACTCCCTTGGTCATTGAACCCTTTAAATGGAGCAAGAATATTTGCAAATATGACAAGTGGCATGATAGTTACACTTCATAGGCGCTTGAGGAGTAGATGGGAGTTACTAAGCACTTGTCTTGCTCTTGTATGTAATGTATGAGATGTTACAATATTCTTGGTGAGTGCTTGACTTCCTCTCCAATATGGGTGCTCCTAGAATCTTCCAACTTTGGACAAGTGGTGCTCATATGAATGTAACCTCTTCTTTATTATTTGTAACTTCCCTTGGTTGAGCACTTGAAGTAATCCTTTGTTTCTTGGATATTATGAATGAAGATGGCACCTTAGGAGGTTTGTGCCAAGTGGTACTTTACATGTAACTCTTTGTTATAATGCTCCAAGATGAATGATATACCTCCTATTCCCTTTTGTATGCTTATTCTTTTGCTTGCTATATTTCTTGGAGAGCAAGCAACTTCTTTATTTTGTAGGTGCTTCGATGAGGACATTGGATGGTGCTAGCTGTGATGTCCCTTGATTCTATGGAGCTTCCAATGGTGGTTTTGTAGCTGATCTTGGTGCTCCTATTGGTGGAAATTTTTCTCCAAGCTTGAAACCTTGGATTTAGCACCTATTCTTTATACCTTCAACGTGTTGATTTTGTCCTCCTTTCCACATTGGTTTTGATGCCTTATTTTCTCCCTTTTTGAACCTGTTATGTATTTCCTTCTTTGTAGATAATATTGCTCTCAAATATGATATTGTTATTTCCTTATGTTGTCCCTTGAAGGCTTGTAGGTTCGGCTATCCAGAATGGAGAAGATGTGAGCCTTTTGAGAGGCTCCTTTGCTACGCTCGGAGTGTGCTAGTGTCTAGCTATTTTAACCTTGTATAATGTGCCTTTGTGGCACCTCAAAATCTACCTTATCACCTACATAAAACAACTTAGAATGGTGCAACAATATGTAATAATTTTAGGATATAAAAACACCCCTTTTGCACCTTTTTGCACTCCTTTTGCTACTTTTTTGATTTTATGGCAGATTTTTGGAGATGTTCTTTTGAATATGCAACTCTCCTTTTTTGTTGGTTTTATGAACCCAACTTATAACCACTTTTGTAGATGCAATATAGCACTTATAGTGCTTTGAATCTGAGACTCACCAAGTCTCGATTTGAGGCAATCCTTGCTGATTTTCTGTGGCTATTTTCTTCTCCAAAACTTGGAGGATTGAGCTGATTTTGGTGGCTTCCTTTGGCCACTAAAATTTGCATATTTTGGTGCACTAATGGTGTCTTTAGACACTTGATGCTAATATGATTTTTTGCCCTTCTCAAGAACACAAACACTAAGCTTTTTGAGAGTAATATAGTAGTGCAAATGAACCCACTAATATTTCACTTTTAATGCACTAAAAATCTCACCTTATCACTCCAATCAACTCTCAAAATAACTTATAAGTGCACTTAATCAATTTACTGAAACTAATAAAGAATAATATGAAATGAATCTTCAAGAATTATTCTGCAATTTCACTACAAACAAAGTTGTAGGAACTAGTCTTCTTTTTCTTTCCAAAGTAGATATTTGGTAGTTGATAGATAGTTGTAATTTTGTAATCTAATCAACTCCAAAGCTAATGTGCAAATGAACCTTAAAAGAAAATTTTCCATTTTTGCACTTTTGAATATTGTAATTCAATTTTCCTCTTTTGCAACTCTAATCCAATATAAGGTGCTTTAACAAATCTGATAAGTAATCCAATTAATGAATCTACTTGCACCAATAGTTTCTTACCTTTTTGAAAGATTTTGTAGCTCTTTTGCATTCTATAGAGGATGTAGATCTTGGTGTCTAAGATCACCAAGTTGTTGCTTTGAGTAGGATCTCATTGCTCAGTTTCTTCTTCACCAAAAAGTGGTCTCAAACTTTCTTTTATGAGCCTAGGTTTTGGTGATTTGATCCTTCAAGCAATATTCTCCTTTTGTTGTAGATTTGGAGAAGTCTTTGTCTCTAAAATGGTGCCTTCTTAATGAGAGAGGTAATCTTCAAATCTCTCGAATTTGGTAGGCTTCTCCTATATTCAAGTCTTCTTGTTGAATTTTGACTTCAAGCAGGATCTTCTTCTCAAGATTCTGAATATCTTGAGGTCTTCTGAATCTTCTTCTGAGATTTGGCACTCCTTGTCAAATTCTTCTTCTTATTTTGGGCTTGTTGTCATATGGAGATAATTGTCCCAAATATTTCACTATCTTCTGTAGTGAATTTCTCCAATGAGTTCTCCTCAGAACTCCTTTGATGATTTCTTCAGTAAGGCTCTCCAAGCCTTTTACTGGATGCTCATTGAGACCTCTCCAAGGTATTTGATCTTGCAACTTCTTCTGGTCTTCCTTGAGATATTTTCTTCAACCTTCTTCTTCTAGAAGTGTTGGTGGTGAGATCTTCTTCTGGATATCTAATTTTGCTACTTCTAGATTTGAGTAGGACTCTCCTAGTCCTTCTTCTTCTTCTTCCAAGATTGGAAGTTCTTCAATGATATATTCTCCTGATCTCTTTAGCTTCTTTGAAAGGAGATCACCAACCTCCTATTTCATGAACTCTTCTCTAGAGTCTTCTTTCTGGTTCAAGAACCCTTATCTAGAATATTTTGTAGGATTAAGGCTTCTGTGGCCTTTTCTTCTAGATCAAGGCTTCTGTGGCATTTTCTTCTGGATCAAGGCTTCTATGGCCTTTTATTCTTCTATGAAGTTCTCAATCTAGCAATGGAGATCTCTAGTCTCCTAACTTCACCATGACTCTTCTCCAAGAGTCTTCTTCCAAGTATTCTTTTTTTGCACAAGGAAATAATCTTTGCACTATGAAGGCACATCGACATTTCGGCAACGAAGTTGAAATATCCTATATTTCTGTTGTAGGAGGTGTCCTAATCATCTGAGAATTAATTTTCTACAACAAAATAAACTTTGGGCAATAGTTAACAAATTCCAAATATCTTGAATGATCTTCACTAGTTGATTTGTCAATCTAGTGGATTGAATGCTGAGTCCTAGTCTTCACGAGTTTTTTCTACAACTCTATGGAAAGACTCTAGCCAAATGTAATCTCAGTATTTTTGGAACTGAGATTTATTTTAGTCCTCACTTGTGGCTCTCCCTAATTCTACCACCTAGACTCTTCTGAGAGTTTTTTATAGTGGTTGGTCCAAAGGTGCGTCAGGTTGACAAAAAACTTAGGCTTAATGATAATGGTGGTTTTCCTATCGATCTACTATGGCTAGATCTACCATGGATCTGATACCACTATTAGATTTTGATGCAATATGCAATGGGAGATAGCAATCACAAGATGCAGAATAATATGAAATAAATTAAATCTACGAGATGACTAAAATATGCTATAAATAGAAATGATGGAAATGAATACAATGTAGCTATGGAGGAAATGGACACTCCATGAATAAATCTACTGGACTACATTGCATCCATCACCAATATATGGTGATCTACACAACACTATGCTACTACCTACGAATATGCTATGAGCTTGTTATAAGCTTGTTACAATGAGGCCCTTTTTATATAGGAAGATAGGTTCCTTGGCCAACACTCTACCTAGCTATACAAGGGACACCTTGCACATTGACACTTGTGCATTTATTACATTGCATGAAGTAACTAGATAACTTCCCCCTAAAGTAATCTAATGTCCTAAGTATGTACCTAGGAAGGTACATTTACATGATCCAAATGATGTAATATACTCTATCTCTAACATTATAAAATTATCTCTTAATTAAATGGTTGTTTTTAAAAGGATTTCATAGATGATGTTTGTATTTATAAAATACATATATAATATTGAAAATTTGTATAAATTATCTAATATTAAAGAATATTGTATGTGGTAATTTTAAAAAATAAAAAATAAAATAAAGCTTTTTAACATATTTAAATAAAACTTCTATTAAATTTAATTTAGAATAACAATACTATTCAATAACCCCCAAGGGATAGATGTGAAGAAACACACGCTTATACTAAGATGAGGGAGTGAGCAATATAAGATAAAACTTTTATTTCCACAATAATAACTACAATAATATGAATGCAATAATGAATCAATGCACAAAACACCATACACATAAGAGACAAGGATTTTATGTGGAAACACCCTTTCGGGAGAAAACCACAAAAAAATATTGCTTATATTTATTCAATAAATTTCATGGTCACCAACCCACAAGAGACACCAATCCTCTTTTTGAAGTTCGTGGGCACCAATCCGCATGAGACGCCAATCTCCTTGTTACAATTTTATGGGAATCAACCCACAAGAGACACCAATCTCCTTGTTACAAGTTCGTGGGCACCAACCCATAAGAGACACCAATATCCTTGTTACAAGTTCATGGGCACCAACCCATAGGAGACACCAATATCCTTGTTACAAGTTCATGGGCACCAACCCATAGGAGACACCAATCTCCTTGTGCAAGTTTGTGGGCACCAACCCATAGGAGACACCAATATCCTTGTTACAAGTTTATGGGCACCAACCCATAGGAGACACCAATATCCTTGAGGTACCAACCTCAAATTTGAAGGCACCAACCTTGATAAACAAATAGAGAATGATATACTGGTATTGGAAGCTTCAAATGGTCAAAATGTCCTTCACATTCATTAAGTTTGTTGCTTCCACATGTCTCACATTTATTACATTTTAAAGGTAGCCCAAGTCTAGCACTAGATAACTTACTTGCGTGTTGAATTGGAGACACCAATACCTTGCTTTCACTCTTTTATACTTCCATGTTATGAAGCACTTCTCAAGCTCTTCAAATTCTAAATTTCAACCTTCTATGCTTGCTGCTTTGTTATAGGTACTCAACTTTGTTAACCGTTGCACAATATGTTTAAGTTAGGTGTTGTTAGCAGGCCCTTAAGGCTTTATACTTTGTTCTTTGAATTCTAAAATCAAGCACTCACAATTTTTCTTAATAACTCTACTTATGTCTGCTCCATTCTTCTATCCTTCTATGAGCTTTCTAGGCCCTTGCCAAATGATACATGAATAATATCCAAGATTTGTTGCTATTAATTAATCTATAATACTTTAGATTAATTAAATCAAACCCTATAAAATAAATATCAATGCTCCTTATTCCTCCTAATGAATTAAACTTTATGACTTCTCCTTATAAATCCTACCTTAGAAAAACAAATAAATATTATCTTAAATTTACCTCCAAACTCCTTTTGAGTGCACGATGGTGGTCTTCTAAAAAACGTCCTCCAATGGCTCTTCAAACTCCTCCTGCGTGCTTGACATTTTCAAAATTGTCATCATGTTGTATCTCTTAGGTTTTGCCTATGGTAATATTTGCCCTTTGACCAATGTCTTCCCTTGTGCGTTGTAGATTTCAAGTGTGATCCACATGGGCCCCAAAAGGTTTTGTTTTGTTGTAACGTAGATGTCCCTATCATGTGCTTGACATTGTCCAATGTGCAACATAACCCTCCAATTTTATGTGACCAAAATTTTATCTTGATGTATCTTCGATGTTCTATTTGCAATTCTATTATGGCTATTAGTCTTCCTTAGGATGGTACTCAATAGTTTAGTGAAATTTATGTTCAAAGTAAAGAACCAAATTTGAATTCGTCAATGCATACCTTTATAATGGTTATGATTATTTCACACTCCTTCAATGCTAAACTAGCACTACCCTTATGTTCCTCTCGTGATGTTTATCACACACTCCTAATGACACTTCACCAGACTCTCCTTCAAATGACCTTCCAAGCAACGTGTGCTCTCATATCTCGAAGACCTTCAAACTCAA
Organism: Wollemia nobilis; assembly: GCA_028583015.1. Taxonomy (NCBI): domain Eukaryota; kingdom Viridiplantae; phylum Streptophyta; class Pinopsida; order Araucariales; family Araucariaceae; genus Wollemia; species Wollemia nobilis. The sequence continues at coordinate 997,761 of JAQPPZ010002765.1, forward strand.
CACTGACCTTGCTCAACCTACATGTGTCTAGTTCAATAATCTTGTATGCCTTCTTCAAAATTCATCCACAGGTTTTGGCTCAAATTCTCCAAAAACCAATCTACAACTTCTATATCTTCTTTTGGGAGTTTCAATAGGATCATAAGATGTTCTCTGGGCCATGCATGCATCATGGTAGTTGATTTTGTAACCTCCTACTGCTATATTTTTTACTATATCAAAAACTCTCTTCTTCATGACACTCTATTATTCTTCGCCATCGTTCAACCTCATATCTGAGTCCACATAAAAAGGAAGTGTTGGTTATACTTTTCCACTCACCATACTAATATTTTTTCAAAACTTTGTCATTGTTTGAAGATCTCCACTCACGTCGTCATTGCATTCTGCCACCAGGGATGTTGCCTAGCATCTAGCCACAAATTGTCTCTCATAGGGCTTCTTCTCCTCCAACTAATCTCCTTCTTCACATCTCATGAGCACGACATCATTCGATTTCTTTTCGAAATGAATTTCCACCTTGTTTTTATATCAAACTTTTCACTTTGCCAAATATGTCGGCCCATGCACTCATAATAATAATATTTCAACCTTAGGCAAGGGTAAATATTTTCCACCTCAATAATAATATTTCAACCTTAGGCAAGGGTAAATATTTTCCACTTCAATAATAATATTTCAACCTTAGGCAAGGGTAAATATTTTCCACCTCAATAATAATATTTCAACCTTAGGCAAGGGTAAATATTTTCCCACCTCAATAATAATATTTCAACCTTTGCCCATTGCACACATTAGAAATATTTAAATCTTTAATTTAAATATTTCATTATATTTCAACCTTTTGATATTACATCACCCTTGAATAAAATATATTTACCTTGAATAATTCATCCACCGTTTTCTATCAACCAAGATGGCATTTGACATCAACAAAAACACAATAATTCTAACAATCTTCCCTTTTTTCATTTATGACAACCCTGCAAAGAAACTATAATTTACTGTAACATGATCACAATATGCTCTTCCTAATAAGCTACTCCCTCTTACTGAAATTACAATTTGCTCCCCCTTACTAAAATTCTCCTCTGTTGACATCAATGACAAAGGTTTCTTAGGGATAAATGATAAGACACTTGACAGCACCCCCTTTCTAACTGCCCTAACTGGGACTTCATTGATGAGATGGGAGTGAAATTACTCCCAAATTACTATGCTCCTTTTCTTGTTCTATTTTCATTTTCCAAACTTTGGAGGGCATATCCTTTTGAACTATTTGACCATCCTCCTTTTTACTATATTTTGGAAGTTTAGGGAACACCATTCTACACCATTTAGTTGTATGCTCAAAATTATCACATTTATAACAAATGATGTTATAGTCCATGAGAGGTACAAATGAATTGAAATTCCTCTTGGTGAAGCCAAAATCATTTTTAGAACAGATCCTGCAGTGTACAACTTTATAACCAAATTGATGACATGAAAAGCAATAACCTCGAAATAAATATTGAAACCTATCTAAGTGCCTAGGAGGATATGGACACATGGTTCTCTCATTACTGTTTCTATGATGGACCTTGTTCTTTTATGATGCTTTGTTTTCTTCCTTCTCAATGCTTCCACTTCTCAACACATCAACATAGGTCTTAGGCTCTTCTTAAATTATTTTCTTTGATGCCTCTATTCTTTTTGAGCTTGAATCCTTTTTTTTCTTTTGACTTTCTTAAAACCAAGTCTAGTCTTTATAACCAAATATCTCTGTGCTTTGATAATATCATCAAAAATTTTTGTGCTTTTCTCAAACCTAATATTTTTATGTAGCTTATCATTAGATTCTTCCACTTCCTTCCTTAGAGAGACAACCTCATGTTCTAGTTTTTTACATTCCAACTCTTTTGCCTTTAACTGCTCAGCCAGACCTTCTTCAATTCACTCTACCTCTTCAATTTTCACTTTTAAGTCGATGAGATCTTGTGAAAGCTTTGCCTTTGTCTTCTCATCCTCTTGTACTTAAGTTTTCAATTATGAGTTTTTCTTTCTAAGCCTTTTCAACTCTTCAAAATAAAAAACAAGTTCCTCTTCTATGTTAACTATGGCTTCCTCTTCATTTTCTAGATATTTCTCGTCTTTTTTTTCAACAATAGGAGCATCTTATTTCACCTACATGGAAAAAAAAAAGGATTTATTCTCTTTCACTATCAGAGAGACTTTCATCACTATTGTTGGAATAACTACTAGATTTATCAACATACTCTTCTTGTGCCTTTGAAAAATATTATTCTCATTCTTTCTTTGATCGTGCCTCTTTTTCTTTTCATGATAAAATTTTCTTTCCTTCTTTTTCTTGTAATCCTCTTCTTCTTCATTGCTACTACTTACATCTTGTGGGTACTGAGATGCATAGTGACCAATGTTACCATAATTAAAACAAATCACAGTATGCTTACCTTTGTTTTTTCTTGGTCCCTTCTTATTTCTTCACACAAAATTAACTTCTTCTTCACTGCTCGATTATTTCTCCAAGTCCACGAATGGTGTTGACAATTTCATCAACAAGGAGTAGATATTTTGCAATATCTTCCTCATATTTCATCTTCAAGTCTTTGAACTCCTCTTGTGGGTTTGAAGTTTTGCTACTTTAACCTTGTTGTATCCTTCATATTTTCTTTATAACTTGTCCTATTTTTTTTTTTATGAGGTGTATTGCATGAATTTCACAAACTCTGATTCACATAACCCACTTAATATTGCATTTAGTACCTTGGAATTGTTTTCAAATGGTTTCTTATCATTTTTATCCTTAGGAGGGGTTGTAGGTGGTTTGAACCCATCCACAATAGATCACCATATATCGTAGTTATGTGCCATCAAATAGATTTGCATCCTCATGCTCCAAAAGGTATAGTTAGTCCCATCAAAGAATGGAGCTCTATTTGAAAAAAAACCTTCTTGGTAATTCATGTGTGTTCTTATAAGATCTTCCTTCAAGCAGTTAGGACTTCACAAAGAAACCTTGCTCTGATACCAATTGAAAAAACACATGCTTATACTAAGAGGGGGATGAAAAATATAAGATAAATATTTTCTTTCCACAATAATAACTGCAATAATATGAATTCAATAATGAATCAATGCATAAACACCATATACATAAGAGACACTGATTTTACGTGGAAACACCCTTTTGATAGAAAACCACGACAAAATATTGCTTATATTTCTTCAATAAATTTTGTGGACATCAAACCACAAGAGACATCAATATCCTTTTACAAATTTGTGGGCACCAACCCACAAGCGACGCCAATATCATTATTACAAGTTCGTGGGCACCGAAGACACCAATATCCTTGTTACAAGTTTGTGGGCACCAACCCATAGGAGACAACAATATCCTTCATACATGTTCATGGGTACCAACCCATAGAAGACACAAATATCCGTGTTACAATTTTGTGGGAACCAACCCACGGGAGACACCAATCTCCTTGAGGCACCAACCTTGATCAAAAAATAGAGAATGATATACTGGTTTTGGAAGCTTCAAATGGCTAAAATATCCTTCACATTCATTAAGTCTATTGCTTCCACATGTCTCACATTTATTACATTTTAAAGGTAGCCCAAGTCTAGCACTAGATAACTTACTTGCATGTTGAATTGGAGATGCTAATACCTTACTTTAACTCTTTTATACTTCCACGTTATGAAGCAATTCTCAAGCTCTTAAAATTCTAAATTTCAGCCTTCTATGCATGTTGCTTTGTGCTAGGTGCTCAGCTTTGTTAACTGGTGCACAATATGTTTTAGCTAGGTGTTGTTATCATACCCTTAAGGTTTTATCCTTTGTTATTTGGATTTCAAAATCAAGCGCTCACAATTCTTCTTAATAACTTTGCTTAGGTTTACTTCATTCTTATATCCTTAAATGAGCATGTCAGGCTCTTACCAAATGATACGTGAATAATATCCAAGCTAGAGACTATTTTACTCTATACTCTATCACCTTCAAAGCTATTTCTCAAATCTGCACTAAACATAACCCTCTAATCTAGCACAAATATACTCAATATTTATCTCTAGTATGGCACAAACCTATCCTCAAATTTACACAAAAATATATTCTCAAATTTGTATTAAACACAGTACTTCGGTCTAGCACAAATATATCCTCGATCTCTATCCTCTGATCTGCACTAAACATAGTCCTTTGGTCTAGCACAAATTTTTCCTCAATATATGTCCTCAAGTCTTAACAAAAAGCTTGATTTAATATCAAATCAACTCTGTTAAATCTGACCCAAACCTTAACCCAAGGTCTAAACAAATAAATTAGTCAACTCTACTCTCAAGTCTTCTCAAAGACTTATAAAAAATATACCTTGTAAGCTTCAACAAAATCTCACATTAATCTATCTACATGTCCTCTCTAGAACTTGTCTAAATATGATCAAGTCCTCACTAGAACTTGTCCAAAATTGCTCAATAAGTCCTCACTACAACTAATCTAAATTTGCTCTCAATTTTTGTTCTCAAACTGTATTATAAGCTTCCACAAAATCTTACACAAATCTATCCACAAGTCTTCTCTAAGACTTGCCTCAAATCTACTCAACAAGTCCACACTAGAACTTGTCCAATATCATAGAAACATAAAGAGAATTATTAGAGACTTAATATGCTTCACATTCACCACAATGCTCAATCACTATTTTTACCATAAAAATATATAGATAATTGTTAGAGACTCAATATGCTTCATACTCACAAATACTCAACCTCTTTCAATCTCTTTTTTATCACAGAAACATATAGGGAATTTTTAGAGACTCGATATTTTTCACATTCATAAACGCTCAATCTCTTTCTCAACTCAATTCAGAATATAGAACAATTTGTTTCATAGAACTTGAACTATCACATCAACACATCTACTTGACTAGGCTCAACCAAATCTACTCAACCAATCACTCAATGAAGTAATCCTTACTTGCAAATCCTAGTCCAAGCATATGAACACTCACTCAAATGATTCCAACAATTCTTATCAATCAATATCACATAACAATGATACTCATGATTTTTGCAAATCCTAGTTCAAGTTCACTTAACTAATAACTTCAACAATAATGCTTATCAAACAAGGTTTTATCAACAACTCTTTATTCTCAAAAACCTTGAAGCATTAATTCAAAACACACTCAACAATTCTTACCAAACAATCCTTTTCACTCCAACTTTACATTCATAACATTCAACAATCATTCACTAGGAAGATGTGCCCATACTTTTTTGTTTGATGTAGAAGTGGCCTTAGAAAAAATGTCTCAATCACAATTTCTTCTTTCCAATTTCAATGGTTAGATGACAGAATATCACTTTTAACATTTTCTAAAATATTCCTTAGACACAAAAATAATCAAACCTCAAATAAACCTTATTGCTCCTTATTGAAATTTGCATCCATAAAATCATACATGAAAATAATTATTTGGATACACCTTATAATATCCAACTTAAAATAATATCCAACACCACAAAACCTCAAAAAATATTCCTAAAACACCTTATTACCCTTTTCAAACACTAAAGCAAATAACACCAAAAATTTATTTTGCATCAACCTTATAACTCCCCTTAAAACCTTACAAACCAAATAAATTATACAAAAAAAATAATTTTTTAATAGCTCAACTAATTCCTTGAAACATTTTGGTGCTTAACTAATGCATATCTTTGTGTTCTCCCTAAAATGGTTTCGGCATGATTATAACCACTATATCCCCAAGAGCCAAGCACCTTAACACTTTGGTGCACACCATGTGGGCTATAGGCACCCACGTGAAGGAAGGAAGACTTCCTTTCTTTTCAACCTTCATCCGCCATTTATTTCAACACAAAACAAAAATAGTCCTCCCACGGATTTGAACCTGTGCCAATTGTTACCCTCACGTCTTGCTTCCATTGTGGTTTCCAAATACGCTTCCAATGCTTGGTTACCAAGGCTCCCTCCTTGGTGGGTGATATCCTTTTGCCTCAGCTAGGCACTTTAAAAAAACAAAATCCTCTTTTGACACAGAATGATTTGCACAAGCTTGTATAGCATAATATTTAATTCGAAAGTATAAGAGACTTTGGCTAAGGTGGGGAAGTCCCATTTTTTAAACACTTGGTTAATTTTCTCCCCATGTCAGTGCTCAATTTTGAATTCGAATTTTTGAATTTTGACTTAATAACCCACTGTAGGGTTATTTAAAATTAACATAAATTAAAGTATAATTAATATTAAAATTAATTATAAGTTAAGTAAATTAATTTAAACTTCCCTATATAATATTATAAAGAAATATTATAATATTATTCACTTGGGCTTCTTCTTTGCATTTTGGACCACATTTGACTTCCTGGAACCGGTTCTTGATCAATTGAAAATAGGCTATCCTTTTGTACTTATTGGAGAACCTAAAACTGATGTTGCCCACTGAAATTGCCAACTGTCTGGTATTGAAAGCTTGACATCAATTACCACTCACTCTTTAAATCAATGACAACTCATCAACTCAAAATGTCCAACAATCTCCCTCTTTGTCATTAATGGCAACCCAAATTAATTTTACCAAAGCTTGACCTTTTTCCTGTTCTGCTCTCCCTAACTCAATGTTCTATCCTTAAACTAAATCTCTCCCCCTTACTCAAATCTCTCCCCCTTTGACATCAATGGCAAAAGGTCACCTTTGGTGCTTGGGGCTAATAATGAGTCTCTTAGCTTAGCCCCTCCCCTACCTCCTCTTGAGGTGGTTAATTTTAGGGTGGGAGTATTTCTACTCCCAACAAGCATTAGTCTCTAACTTTTTCCTATTTCCTTCTCATCTGATCCTTCTGATTTCTTTCACTATTCATATTCATGTCCATGTTCATGTTCTTGTCCATACTATAATTCTTGTTCATGTCCATATTCCTATTCCTATTCCTATTCTTGTTCATGTTCATGCTTGATTCTAGAATGTCTACTCTATAACACTTTGTTGTATGTCCATCATTATTGCACTTATAACACTTAATGTTACTATTCCTTGGAAGTGCAAATATCTTAGGATTTATCCTGGTGAAGCCATAACTGTTCCTATCATGAACCATGTAATTCATTTCCTTGTGACCAAATTTACTACATTAGTAGCAATACCCATGGAAAATTTACCTGTTCCTAAAGTTCCCATACTCTTATATTTCATCTGTCTTGCACTGTGAATCCATGTGCCCAAATATATGACATGAGAAACATCATTCATTGAAATTTCCTTGCCTTGAACTCATTGGTCACTTAGTCTTTTTTTATTTGTATTGGTTTATGTTCCATCGATTTCTTCTTTGTGTATTGTTACTTTTCTTGTTGAACTTTCTATTATTCAAATCTTCCTCAAAGGTCTCACTTTCTCTCACACTGTCTTCTTCTGAAGTTTCTTCTTCTTTAGAACTTGAGGTTGACTCTTCTTCTTATTTCTTTTGAACCTATTTAAAATCAAGATCTATCTTGCTTGATGTAGGATTTTTTGCCTTGAAGATCTTATCCATTTTATTTGAGCTTCTTCCAAACTTATGTAGCTTATCCTTGGACTTCTCAACTTCCTCCCTTAGTAGGGATACTTCTTGTTCTAACTTTTCACATTCTAAGACCTTTTCTTATAAATTATCCTTTAACTTCTTTGTCTTATCCATTGACTTTTTAGATCCTCTATAAGATTTTCTTTCTCTTCATCACATTAATGAGACTATATCTCAAGTTGAAATTTTTCCTTTCTTACATTTTTTAAAGATTTAAGAGCATAAATAAGATCTCCCTCAAGATCAACTCCTCCTTTTTCTGATTATTCCTCTATTTGTTTATCTTTGAGAACATCTTCATCATTTTCTGACTTGTCTTCTATAGTATCACCTCCTTCTTCTTCTAGTGCCATTAGAATATTATCTTCTAGTCCTTCAAGTGCATCCTCATATTCATCATCACTAAAGATAAAACAATTCCTTGTACAACTATCTTCAATATGTCCAAAATTACCACATCTAAAACACTTGAGAATTATTGGTGACCTTTTCTTAACTTCTTATTTTTCTTCATTCATAAATAGGACTTCATATTTATCATTGTTTAAGAAACTATTATCACTATCACTTGAGTACTTACTTACCTTGTCTACATAGTAGCTCATATTTTGTCTTTGAAAGAACTTCTTCCCTTGTCTACCTTGTCCATACTTGCATTTCTTTTGGTACCTGTATTTTTCTAATTCCTTTTTCTTGTGATCCTATTTTTCTTCATCATTGCTATTTTTGGCTTATTTATAATTAGTTTCATAATGATCATACTTTCTACAATTGAAACATATAATATATTTTACATATTTAAATATTCTTGAATCCTTATTCCTTTTGCCATAATTAGCTTCTTCATCATTGGATGACTCATTGCTTGAATCTAACTTTTTACCCTTTGTTTTGTTAGTAGCTTTGAATACTGCTTTCTTTTGGAGATTAGGTTCCTCTTTTTTTCTTAACTAAAAAGTTATAAGAATACCAAGTAACATATCCACAAGATAACCCTTTCTCCTTAGCTCTGACTGGTGATATTCTAGAAGAACTGCTACCCCCACTACTCTGGCTAATGGATCTCTATCCACTAAAGACACCTATCCTCACTACCTTGGCTAATGGATCTCTATCCACTAGAGACTATCATCCTCTATACTTTATCACCTTCAAATATCTATCTCAAATCTGCACTAAACACAATCCTTCGGTCTAGCATAAATCTGCTCAATATTTATCTCTGGTCTGGCACAAACCTATCCTCAAATCTGCACCAAAATCTATCCTCAAATCTGAACTAAACATAGTCCTTCGGTCTAGCACAAATTTTTCCTCAATATCTATCCTCTAATCTACACTAAACATAGTCCTTCGGTCTAGCACAAATCTATCCTCAATCTTTGTCCTCAAGCCTTAACACAAATCTTGACTTAATCTCAAATCAACTCTACTAGATCTGCCCCAAACCTTAACCCAAGGTCTGAACAAATCAATCAATCAAATATGCTCTCAAGTCTTCTCAAAGACTTATCTCAAATCTACCTTGTAATCTTCCACAAAACCTCACACTAATCTATCTACAAGTCCTCTCTAGAACTTGTCCAAATTTGCTCAACAAGTCCTCACTAGAACTTGTCCAAATCTGCTCAATAAGTCCTCACTAGAACTTATCCAAATCTGCTCTCAATCTCTATTCTCAAATTGTATTGTAAGCTTCCACAAAATCTCACACAAATCTATCCACAAGTCTTCTCTAAGACTTGCCTCAAATCTACTCAACAAGTCCACACTAGAACTTGTCCAATCTCATAGAAACATAAAGAGAATTGTTAGAGACTCAATATGCTTCACATTCACCATAATGCTCAATCACTTTCAATCACTCTTTTTACCACATAAACATATAGATAATTGTTAGAGACTCAATATGCTTCATACTCACAAACACTCAATCACTTTCAATCTCTCTTTTATCACAGAAACATATAGAGAATTGTTAGAGACTCAATATGTTTCACATTCATCAATACTCAATCTCTTTCTCAACTCAATTCAGAATATAGAATAATTTGTTTCATAGAACTTGAACTATCACATCAACACATCCACTTGACTAGGCTCAACCAAATCTACTCAACCAATCACTCAATGAATTAATCCTTGCTTACAAACCCTAGTCCAAGCATAAGAACACTCACTCAAATGTTTCCAACAATGCTTATCAATCAATCTCACATAACAATGATACTCATGATCTTTGCAAACCCTAGTTCAAGGTTCACTCAACTTATCAAACAATATTCACATAACAATGATACTCATGATCTTTGCAAACCCTAGTTCAAGTTCACTCAACTAATCACTTCAACAACAATGCTTATCAAACAAGGTTTTATCAACAACTCTTTATTCCATAAAACCTTGAAGCATTAATTCAAAACACACTCAACAATGCTTACCAAACAATCCTTTTCACTCCAACTTTGCATTCACAACATTCAAAAATCACTCACTAGGAAGATGTGCCCATACCTTTTTGTTTGATGTAGAAGTGGCCTTAGAAAACCTGTCTCAATCACAATTTCCTTCTTTCCAATTTCAATGGTTAGATGATAAAATATCACTCTTAACACTTTCTCAAATATTCCTTAGACACAAAAATAATCAAAGCTCAAATACACCTTATTGCTCCTTCTTGGAATTAACATTCATCAAATCAATACATGAAAAATAATTATTTGGATACACCTTATAATATCCAACTTAAAATAATATCCAACACCACAAAACCTCAAACAATCTTCCTAAAACACCTTATTACCCTTTTCAAACACTAAAGCAAATAACACCAAAAAAATTATTTTGCATCAACCTTATAACTCCCCTTAAAACCTTACAAACCAAATAAATTATGCAAAAATTAATTTTTAATAGCTCAACTAATTCCTCCAAAAAATTTGGTGCTCAACTAATGCATACCTTTGTCTTCTCCCCAAAAGGGTTTCGGCATGATTCGAACCACCGTCTCCCCAAGCGCCAAGAACCTTAGATCTTTGGTGCCCACCGTGTGGGCTATAGTCACCCACGTGAAGGAAGGAAGACTTCCTTCCTTTTCAACCTTCATCTACCATCGATTTCAACACAAAATAAAAAATAATCCTCCCATGGATTCAAACTTGCACCAATCGCTACCCTCACGTCTTGCTCATGTTGTGGTTGCCAACTGCGCTACTAGCGCTTGGTGACCAAGGCTCCCTCCTTGGTGGGTGAAATCCTTTTACCTCCTCTAAGCACTTTAATAAAAATAAAATCCTCTTTTGACACAGAATGATTCGCACAAGCTCGCATAACATACTATTTAATTTGAAGGCATAAGAGACTTTGGCTAAGGTGGGGTAGTCCCCCTTTTATACACACTTGGTTAATTTTCTCCCCACGTCGACGCTCGATGTTGAATTCAAATTTTTGAATTTTGACTTAATAACCCACCTTAGGGTTATTTAAAATTAACATAAATTAACTTATAATTAATATTAAAATTAATTAATAATTAATTTAAATAACTTATAAGTTAAGTAAATTAATTAATAAATTAATTTATAATAAAAATTATATTAATTAATTTAAACTTCCTTGTATAATATTATAAATAAATATTATAATATTATTCACTTGGGCTTCTTCTTTGCACTTTGGACCACATCTGACTTCCTGGAACCGGGTCTTGATCAACTGAAAATGGACTATCCTTTTGCACTTATTGGAGAACCTAAAACTGATGCTGCCCACTAAAGTTGCCACTGATTGGTGCTAAAAGCTTGACATCAATGACCACTCACTCTTGACATCAATGACAACTCATCTACTCAAAATGTCCAACAATCTCCCCCTTTGTCATTGATGGCAACCCAAATTCTTTTTACCAAAACTTGACCTTTTTCTGTTCTGCTCCCCCTAGGAAATTGCTCCCCCTCACTCAATGCTCTCTTCTTAAAACAAATCTCTCTCCCTTACTCAAATCTCTCCCCCTTTGACATCAATGGCAAAGGGTCACCTTTGGGGCTCGGGGCTAAGAATGAGTCTCTTAGCTTAGCCCCTCCCCCACCTCCTCTTGAGGTGGTTAATTTTGGGGTGGGAGTATTTCTACTCCCAAAAAGCACTGGTCTTTACCTTTGTCCTATTTCCTTCTCATATGATCCTTCTGATTTATTTGACTATTCTTGTTCATTTCCATGTTCTTGATTCTATCCATATTCTCATTCTTGTTCATGTCCATATTCCTGTTCCTGTTCCTATTCCTATTCCTATTCCTATTCCTATTCCTATTCATGCTTGATTATGGAATGTCTGCTCTACACCACTTTGTTGTATGTCCATAATTATTGCACTTATAACACTTAATGTTATTATTCCTTGGAGGTGCAAATATCTTGGGATTTCTCCTAGTGAAGCCATATCTATTCCTGTCATGAACCCTGTAATTCATTGCCTTGTGACCAAACTGATTACATGAGTAGCAATACCCATGGAAAAGTTATTTGTTCCTGAAGTTCCCATACTCTTGTCTTTCATGTGTCCTACACTGTGAAGCCATGTGCCCAAATCTATGACATGAGAAACATCATCCATTGAAATTTCCTTGCCTTGACCTCATTGGTCTCTTAGTCTCTTTTTCTTTGTATTGGTTCTTGTTCCATATGTTTCTTATTTGTGCATTGTTCCTTTCCTTGTTGAACTTTCTATTATCCAAATCTTCCTCAGAAGTCTCACTTTCTCTCACACTGTCTTCTTCTGAAGTTTCTTCTTCTTCAAAACTTGAGGTTGACTCCTCTTCTTGTTTCTTTTGAGCCTGTTCAAAACCAAGACCTGTCTTGCTTGATGTAGGCTTTTGTGCCTTGATGATCTTATCCAAATTCTTTGAGCTTCTTCCAAACTTATGTAGCTTATCCTTAGACTTCTCTACTTCTTCCCTTAGTAGGGCTACTTCTTGTTCTAACTTTTCACATTCTAAGACCTTTGCTTCTAACTTATCCTTGAACTTATTTGTCTTAGCCATTGACTTGTTTAGATCCTCTATAAGCTTTCCTCTCTCTTCATCACATTCTTGAAACTGAAACTCAAGTTGGGAGTTTTGCTTTCTTACCTTCTTTAAAGTTTTAAGAGCATAAATAAGCTCTCCCTCAAGATCAACTCCTTTTTTTATTCTTCCTCTATTTGTTTCCCTTTGAGAACATCTTCATTCTTTTATGACTTGTCTTCTATAGGATCACCTCCTCCTTCTTCTAGTGCCATTAGAATATTCTCTTCTGGTCCTTCAAGTGTATCCTCATATTCATCATCACTGAAACTGAAACCATTCCTTGTACAACTATCTTCAAGATGTCCAAAATTACCACATCTAAAACACTTGAGAATTATTGGTGACCTTTTCTTACCTTCTTTTTTTTTCACAAAAAAAAAAACACCCTCTTTTTATACTTGAAACTATTATCACTATCACTTGAGTACTTACTTGCCTTGTCTACATAGTAGCTCCTCTTTTGTCTTTGAAAGAACTTCTTCCCTTGTCTGCCTTGTCCATCCTTGCCTTTCTTTTGGTACCTATATCTTTCTGATTCCATGTTCTTGTGATCCTATTTTTCTTCATCATTGTTATTTTTAGCTTCTTGACAATTAGTTGCATAGTGACCATACTTTCCACAATTGAAACATCTAACAGATTTTGCATCTTTAAATCTTCTTGAATCCTTATTCATTCTGCCATAATTAGCTTCTTCATCACTAGATGACTCATTGCTTGAATCTGACTATTTTCCCTTTGTCTTCTTAGTAGCTTTGAAGGCTTCTTCCTTCCGAATATTAGGTTCCTCTTTTGTTCTTAACTCAAAAGCTGTAAGAATACCAAGTAACATATCTCTTGTCAAAATATCACCATATTTTGATTCCTCTATAGCAGAGATCTTTTCACTAAACCTTTTTGGAAGAGATCTTAAGACCTTATCACAAACATTAGATTCTTCAACCTTAAGTCCAAGTCCTTGCATGGCATTAACAACCTCATCTACCCGAAGTAGATAAGTACTAATGTTTTCCTCATCCTTCATCCTTAATTCTTCAAATTGTCCTTTGAGATTTCGTATCTTTGCCTTTTTGACACTTTTATCTCCTTCATATATGCTTTGCAACTTATCCCAAATTCCTTTTGCATCTTTACAATGCATAACTTTTATGAATTTTGTTCTATGCAAACCTCTCAAAATTGCATTCATTGCTTTTGAATTGTAATGTTGTAGAAGCTTACCTTCCTTATCTGTAGGTGGATCAACTGGTGGTATGTATCCATTTTCAACTACTTTCCAAATTTCATTGCCAAGTGCCATTAGGTGAATCTTCATTCTCATACTCCAAAATATATAATCACTTCCATCAAATACTGGTGTTGAATTATCTGAGGACCCATTCTTAGAATCCATTATGTTCTTGAAAGCTTTTTCTTCAAGTTGTTAAACTCTTTCGAAGGAACCCGCTCTGATACCAATTGAAGAACACAAGCTTATACTGAGAGGGGGGTGAACAAGTATAAGACCACTTTTTACTTTTCTTTCCCAATCAATATTATGCAATGTATAGATAGCAATATCAACAATAGTAATCAAAGCAATGCACAAATCACCACACACAATAGAGACACCAATTTAACGTGGTTCACCCAATGTGGGCTACTCCACGGAGAAAATATTTCACTAAAATTTTCTCAATCAATCTCTTGGGAATCCTTTCCCTATTACAATGTTTATGGACCTCTATCCAAAGGAGACACCAATCCCCTAATCAAGTTCATGGATCTCTATCCATAGGAGAACTCTTTCTCCTTAGCTCTGACTAGTGATCTTCTAGAAGAACTATTACCCCCACTACTCTAGCTAATGGATCTCTATCCACTAAAGACACCTATCCTCACTACCCTAGCTAATGGATCTCTATCCACTAGATACTATCATCCTCTATACTCTATCACCTTCAAATCTCTATCTCAAATCTACACTAAACATAGTCCTTCGGTCTAGCACAAATCTGCTCAATCTCTATCTCTGGTCTAGCACAAACCTATCCTCAAATATACACCAAACTCTATCCTCAAATATATACTAAACATAGTCCTTCGATCTAGCACAAATATATCCTCAATATCTATCCTTTGATCTGCACTAAACATAGTCCTTCGGTCTAGCACAAATATATCCTCAATATCTATCCTCAAGCCTTAACACAAAGCTTGACTTAATCTCAAATCAACTCTGCTAGATCTACCCCAAACCTTAACCCAAGGTCTGAACAAATCAATCAATCAAATCTACTCTCAAGTCTTCTCAAAGACTTATCTCAAATATACCTTGTAAGCTTCCACAAAATCTCACACTAATCTATCTACAAGTCCTCTCTAGAACTTGTCCAAATCTTCTCAACAAGTCCTCACTAGAACTTGTCCAAATCTTCTCAATAAGTCCTCACTAGAACTTATCCAAATCTACTCTCAATATCTATTCTCAAACTGTATTGTAAGCTTCCACAAAAGCTCACACAAATCTGTCCACAAGTCTTCTCAAAGACTTACCTCAAATCTACTCAACAAGTCCACACTAGAACTTGTCCAATCTCATAGAAACATAAAGAGAATTGTTAGAGACTCAATATGCTTCACATTCACCACAATGCTCAATCACTTTCAATCACTCTTTTTACCATAAAAACATATAGATAATTGTTAGAGACTCAATATGCTTCACACTCACAAAATCTCAATCACTTTCAATATCTATTTTATCACAGAAACATATAGAGAATTGTTAGAGACTCAATATGTTTCACATTCATCAACACTCAATCTCTTTCTCAACTCAATTCAGAATATAGAACAATTTGTTTCATAGAACTTGAACTATCACAACAACACATCCACTTGACTAGGCTCAACCAACTCTACTCAACCAATCACTCAATGAATTAATCCTTGCTTACAAACCCTAGTCCAAGCATAAGAACACTCACTCAAATATTTCCAACAATGCTTATCAATCAATCTTCACATAACAATGATACTCATGATCTTTGCAAACCCTAGTTCAAGTTCACTCAACTAATCACTTCAACAACAATGCTTATCAAACAAGGTTTTATCAACAACTCTTTATTCCAGAAAACCTTGAAGCATTAATTCAAAACACACTCAACAATGCTTACCAAACAATCCTTTTCACTCCAACTTTGCATTCACAACATTCAACAATCACTCACTAGGAAGATGTGCCCATACCTTTTTGTTTGATGTAGAAGTGGCCTTAGAAAACCTGTCTCAATCACAATTTCCTTCTTTCCAATTTCAATGGTTAGATGACAAAATATCACTCTTAACACTTTCTCAAATATTCCTTAGACACAAAAATAATCAAAGCTCAAATACACCTTATTGCTCCTTCTTGGAATTAACATTCATCAAATCATACATGAAAAATAATTATTTGGATACACCTTATAATCTCCAACTTAAAATAATATCCAACACCACAAAACCTCAAACAATCTTCCTAAAACACCTTATTACCCTTTTCAAACACTAAAGCAAATAACACCAAAAATTTATTTTGCATCAACCTTATAACTCCCCTTAAAACCTTACAAGCCAAATAAATTATGCAAAAATTAATTTTTAATAGCTCAACTAATTCCTCCAAAAATTTTGGTGCTCAACTAATGCATACCTTTGTCTTCTCCCCAAAAGGGTTTCGATATGATTCGAACCACCATCTCCCCAAGCGCCAAGTGCCTTAGCACTTTGGTGCCCACCGTATGGGCTATAGATACCCACGTGAAGGAAGGAAGACTTCCTTCCTTTTCAACCTTCGTCCATCATCGATTTCAACACAAAACAAAAATAATCCTCCCATGGATTCGAACCTATGCCAATCACTACCCTCACGTCTTGCTCACGCTATGGTTGCCAACTACGCTACCAGCGCTTGGTGACCAAGGCTCCCTCCTTGGTGGGTGAAATCCTTTTGCCTCCTCTAAGAACTTTAATAAAAATAAAATCCTCTTGTTGCACAACATGATTCACACAAGCTCGCATAGCATTAAATTTAATTCGAAGGCATAAGAGACTTTGGCTAAGGTGGGGTAGTCCCCCTTTTATACACACTTGGTTAATTTGCTCCCCACGTCGATGCTAGATGTCGAATTCGAATTTTCAAATTTTGAATTAATAACCCACCTTAGGGTTATTTAAAATTAACATAAATTAACTTATAATTAATATTAAAATTAATTAATAATTAATTTAAATAACTTTAATTAAGTAAATTAATTAATAAATTAATTTATAATAAAAATTATATTAATTAATTTATAATTAATTTAAACTTCCCTATATAATATTATAAATAAATATTATAATATTATTCACTTGGGCTTCTTCTTTGCACTTTGGACCACATCTGACTTCCTAGAACCGGGTCTTGATCAACTAAAAATGGACTATCCTTTTGCACTTATTGGAGAACCTAAAACTGATGTTGCCCATTAAAACTACCACTGAATGGTGCTGAAAGCTTGACATCAATGACCACTCACTCTTGACATCAATGACAACTCATCTACTCAAAATGTCCAACAATCTCCCCCTTTGTCATTGATGGCAACCCAAATTCTTTTTACCAAAACTTGACCTTTTTCCTATTTTACTCCCCTAGGAAATTGCTTCCCCTGACTCAATGCTCTCTTCTTAAATCAAATATCTCTCCCTTACTCAAATATCTCCCCCTTTGACATCAATGGCAAAGGGTCACCTTTGGGGCTCGGGGCTAAGAATGAGTCTCTTAGCTTAGCCCCTCCCCCACCTCCTCTTGAGGTGGTTAATTCTAGGGTGGGAGTATTTCTACTCCCAACAAGCACTGATCTTTACCTTTGTCCTCTTTCCTTCTCATCTGATCCTTCTGATTTCTTTGACTATTCCTGTTCATGTCCATGTTCCTATTCCTATCCATATTCTCATTCTTATTCATGTCCATATTCATGTTCTTATTCCTATTTTCTGTTCATGCTTGATTCTAGAATGTCTGCTCTACACCACTTTGTTGTATGTCCATAATTATTGCACTTATAACACTTAATGTTATTATTCCTTGGAGGTGCAAATATCTTGGGATTTCTCCTAGTGAAGCCATATATATTCCTATCATGAACCCTACAATTCATTGCCTTGTGACCAAACTGATTACATGAGTAGCAATACCCATGGAAAAGTTACATATTCCTAAAGTTCCCATACTCTTATCTTTCATGTGTCCTACACTGTGAAGCCATGTGCCCAAATCTATGACATGAGAAACATCATCCATTGAAATTTCCTTGCCTTGACCTCATTGGTCTCTTAGTCTCTTTTTCTTTGTATTGGTTCATGTTCCATATATTTCTTCTTTGTGCATTGTTCCTTTCCTTGTTGAACTTTCTATTATCCAACTCTTCCTCAGAAGTCTCACTTTCTCTCACACTATCTTCTTCTAAAGTTTCTTCTTCTTCAGAACTTGAGGTTGACTCTTCTTCTTGTTTCTTTTGAGCCTATTCAAAACCAAGACCTATCTTGCTTGATGTAGGCTTTTGTGCCTTGATGATCTTATCCAAATTCTTTGAGCTTCTTCCAAACTTATGTAGCTTATCCTTAGACTTCTCTACTTCTTCCCTTAGTAGGGCTACTTCTTGTTCTAAATTTTCACATTCTAAGACCTTTGCTTCTAACTTATCCTTGAACTTCTTTGTCTTAGCCATTGACTTGTTTAGATCCTCTATAAGCTTTCCTCTCTCTTCATCACATTCTTGAAACTGAAACTCAAGTTGGGAGTTTTGCTTTCTTACCTTCTTTAAAGTTTTAAGAGCATAAATAAGCTCTCCCTCAAGATCAACTCCTCCTTTTTCTGATTCTTCCTCTATTTGTTTACCTTTGAGAACATCTTCATTCTTTTCTGACTTGTCTTCTATAGGATCACCTCCTTCTTCTTCTAGTGCCATTAGAATATTCTCTTCTAGTCCTTCAAGTGTATCTTCATATTCATCATCACTAAAACTAAAACCATTCCTTGTACAACTATCTTCAAGATGTCCAAAATTACCACATCTAAAACACTTGAGAATTATTGGTGACCTTTTCTTAACTTCTTCTTTTTCTTCAATCAGAAATAGGACTTCATCTTTATCATTATCTGAGAAACTATTATCACTATCACTTGAGTACTTACTTGCCTTGTCTGCATAGTAGCTCCTCTTTTGTCTTTGAAAGAACTTCTTTCCTTGTTTGCCTTGTCCATCCTTGCCTTTCTTTTGGTACCTGTATCTTTTTGATTCCTCTGTTCTTATGATCCTATTTTTCTTCATCATTGTTATTTTTAGCTTCTTGAAAATCAGTTGCATAGTGACCATACTTTCCACAATTGAAACATCTAACAGATTTTGCATCTTTAAATCTTCTTGAATCCTTATTCCTTCTACCATAATTAGCTTCTTCATCACTGGATGACTCATTGCTTGAATCTGACTTTTTGCCCTTTGTCTTCTTAGTAGCTTTGAAGGTTGCTTCCTTCTAGAGATTAGGTTCCTCTTTTGTTCTTAACTCAAAAGTTGTAAGAATACCAAGTAACATATCTCTTGTCAAAATATCACCATATTTTGATTCCTCTATAGCAGAGATATTTTCACTAAACCTTTTTGGAAGAGATCTTAAGATCTTATCACAAACATCAGATTCTTCAATCTCAAGTCCAAGTCCTTGCATGGCATTAACAACCTCATCTACCCAAAGTAGATAAGTACTAATATTTTCCTCATCCTTCATTCTTAATTCTTCAAATTGTCCTTTGAGATTTCGTATCTTTACCTTTTTGACACTTTTATCTCCTTCATATATGCTTTGCAACTTATCCCAAATTCCTTTTGCATATTTACAATGCATAACTTTTATGAATTCTGTTCTATGCAAACCTCTCAAAATTGCATTCATTGCTTTTGAATTGTAATGTTGTAGAAGCTTACCTTCCTTATATGTAGGTGGATCAACTGGTGGTATGTATCCATTTTCAATTACTTCCCAAATTTCATTGCCAAGTGCCATCAAGTGAATCTTCATTCTCATACTCCAAAATATATAATCACTTCCATAAAATACTGGTGTTGAATTATCTGAGGACCCATTCTTAGAATCCATTGTGTTCTTGAAAGCTTTTCCTTCAAGTTGTTAAACTCTTTCGAAGGAACCCACTCCGATACCAATTGAAGAACACAAGCTTATATTGAGAGGGGGGTGAACAGTATAAGACCACTTTTTACTTTTCTTTCCCAATCAATATTATGCAATGTATAGATAGCAATATCAATAATAGTAATCAAAGCAATGCACAAATCACCACACACAATAGAGACACCAATTTAACGTGGTTCACCCAATGTGGGCTACTCCACGGAGAAAATATTTCACTAAAATTTTCTCAATCAATCTCTTGGGAATCCTTTCCCTATTACAATGTTTATGGACCTCTATCCAAAGGAGACACCAATCCCCTAATCAAGTTCATGGATCTCTATCCATAGGAGAACTCTTTCTCCTTAGCTCTGATTGGTGATCTTCTAGAAGAACTACTATCCCCACTACTCTAGCTAATGGATCTCTATCCACTGAAGACACCTATCCTCACTACCCTGGCTAATGGATCTCTATCCACTAGAGACTATCATCCTCTATACTCTATCACCTTCAAAGCTCTATCTCAAATCTACACTAAACATAGTCCTTCGATCTAGCACAAATCTGCTCAATCTCTATCTCTAGTCTAGCACAAACCTATCCTCAAATATACACCAAACTCTATCCTCAAATATGTACTAAACATAGTCCTTCGGTCTAGCACAAATCTATCCTCAATATCTATCCTCTGATCTACACTAAACATAGTCCTTCGATCTAGCACAAATCTATCCTCAATATTTATCCTCAAGCCTTAACACAAAGCTTGACTTAATCTCAAATCAACTCTGCTAGATCTACCCCAAACCTTAACCCAAGGTCTGAACAAATCAATCAATCAACTCTGCTCTCAAGTCTTCTCAAAGACTTATCTCAAATATACCTTGTAAGCTTCCACAAAATCTCACACTAATCTATCTACAAGTCCTCTCTAGAACTTGTCCAAATCTGCTCAACAAGTCCTCACTAGAACTTGTCCAAATATACTCAATAAGTCCTCACTAGAACTTATCCAAATCTACTCTCAATATCTATTCTCAAACTGTATTGTAAGCTTCCACAAAATCTCACACAAATCTATCCACAAGTCTTCTCTAAGACTTACCTCAAATATACTCAACAAGTCCACACTAGAACTTGTCCAATCTCATAGAAACATAAAGAGAATTGTTAGAGACTCAATATGCTTCACATTCACCACAATTCTCAATCACTTTCAATCACTCTTTTTACCATAGAAACATATAGAGAATTGTTAGAGACTCAATATGCTTCACACTCACAAACTCTCAATCACTTTCAATCTCTTTTATCACAAACATATAGAGAATTGTTAGAGACTCAATATGTTTCACATTCATCAACACTCAATCTCTTTCTCAACTCAATTCAGAATATAGAACAATTTGTTTCATAGAACTTGAACTATCACAACAACACATCCACTTGACTAGGCTCAACCAACTCTACTCAACCAATCACTCAATGAATTAATCCTTGCTTACAAACCCTAGTCCAAGCATAAGAACACTCACTCAAATATTTCCAACAATGCTTATCAATCAATCTCACATAACAATGATACTCATGATCTTTGCAAACCCTAGTTCAAGTTCACTCAACTAATCACTTCAACAACAATGCTTATCAAACAAGGTTTTATCAACAACTCTTTATTCCAGAAAACCTTGAAGCATTAATTCAAAACACACTCAACAATGCTTACCAAACAATCCTTTTCACTCCAACTTTGCATTCACAACATTCAACAATCACTCACTAGGAAGATGTGCCCATACCTTTTTGTTTGATGTAGAAGTGGCCTTAGAAAACCTATCTCAATCACAATTTCCTTCTTTCCAATTTCAATGGTTAGATGACAAAATATCACTCTTAACACTTTCTCAAATATTCCTTAGACACAAAAATAATCAAAGCTCAAATACACCTTATTGCTCCTTCTTGGAATTAACATTCATCAAATCATACATGAAAAATAATTATTTGGATACACCTTATAATCTCCAACTTAAAATAATATCCAACACCACAAAACCTCAAACAATCTTCCTAAAACACCTTATTACCCTTTTCAAACACTAAAGCAAATAACACCAAAAATTTATTTTGCATCAACCTTATAACTCCCCTTAAAACCTTACAAGCCAAATAAATTATGCAAAAATTAATTTTTAATAGCTCAACTAATTCCTCCAAAAATTTTGGTGCTCAACTAATGCATACCTTTGACTTCTCCCCAAAAGGGTTTCGGCATGATTCAAACCACCGTCTCCCCAAGCGCCAAGCGCCTTAGCACTTTGGTGCCCACCGCATGGGCTATAGATACCCACGTGAAGGAAGGAAGACTTCCTTCCTTTTCAACCTTCGTCCATCATCGATTTCAACACAAAACAAAAATAATCCTCCCACGGATTCGAACCTGTGCCAATCGCTGCCCTCACGTCTTGCTCACATTGCGGTTGCCAACTGCGCTACCAACGCTTGGTGACCAAGGCTCCCTCCTTGGTGGGTGAAATCCTTTTGCCTCCTCTAAGCACTTTAATAAAAATAAAATCCTCTTGTTGCACAACATGATTCGCACAAGCTCACATAGCATTAAATTTAATTCGAAGGCATAAGAGACTTTGGCTAAGGTGGGGTAGTCCCCCTTTTATACACACTTGGTTAATTTGCTCCCCACATCGATGCTCGATGTCGAATTCAAATTTTCAAATTTTGACTTAATAACCCACCTTAGGGTTATTTAAAATTAACATAAATTAACTTATAATTAATATTAAAATTAATTAATAATTAATTTAAATAACTTATAAGTAAATTAATTAATAAATTAATTTATAATAAAAATTATATTAATTAATTTAAACTTCCTTGTATAATATTATAAAGAAATATTATAATATTATTCACTTGGGCTTCTTCTTTGCACTTTGGACCACATCTGACTTCCTGGAACCGGGTCTTGATCAACTAAAAATGGACTATCCTTTTGCACTTATTGGAGAACCTAAAACTGATGCTGCCCACTAAAACTGCCATTGATTGGTGTTGAAAGCTTGACATCAATGACCACTCACTCTTGACATCAATGACAACTCATCTACTCAAAATGTCCAACAATCTCCCCCTTTGTCATTGATGGCAACCCAAATTATTTTTACCAAAACTTGACCTTTTTCCTATTTTGCTCCCCCTGACTCAATGCTCTCTCCTTAAACCAAATATCTCCCCCTTACTCAAATATCTCCCCCTTTGACATCAATGGCAAAGGGTCACCTTTGGGGCTCGGGGCTAAGAATGAGTCTCTTAGCTTAGCCCTCTCCCACCTCCTCTTGAGGTGGTTAATTCTGGGGTGGGAGTATTTCTACTCCCAACAAGCACTAGTATTTACCTTTGTCCTCTTTACTTCTCATTTGATCCTTCTGATTTATTTGACTATTCCTGTTCATGTCCATGTTCTTGTTCCTATCCATATTATTATTCATATTCATGTCCATTCTTTTTCCTATTCCTATTTTTGTTCCTGTTCATGCTTGATTTTGGAATGTCTACTCTACACCACTTTGTTGTATGTCCATAATTATTGCACTTATAACACTTAATGTTATTATTCCTTGGAGGTGCAAATGTCTTGGGATTTCTCTTGGTGAAGCCATATTTGTTCATGTCATGAACCCTACAATTAATTGCCTTGTGACCAAATTGATTACATGAGTAGCAATACCCATGGAAAAGTTGCTTGTTCTTGAAGTTCCCATAATCTTGTCTTTCATGTGTCCTACATTATGAAGCCATGTGCCCAAACTTGTGACATGAGAAACATCATCCATTGAAATTTCCTTGCCTTGAACTCATTGGCATCTTAGTATCTTTTTCTTTGTACTGGTTCATGTTCCATCTATTTCTTCTTTGTGCATTGTTCCTTTTCTTGTTGAACTTTCTATTATCCAACTCTTCCTCAGAAGTCTCACTTTCTCTCACATTGTCTTCTTTTGAAGTTTCTTCTTCTTCAAAAATTGAGGTTGAATCCTCTTCTTGTTTCTTTTGAGCCTTTTCAAAACCAAGACCTATCTTACTTGATGTAGGCTTTTGTGCCTTGATGATCTTATCCAAATTCTTTGAGCTTCTTCCAAACTTATGTAGCTTATCCTTAGACTTCTCTACTTATTCCCTTAGTAGGGCTACTTCTTGTTCTAACTTTTCACATTCTAAGACCTTTGCTTCTAACTTATCCTTGAACATATTTGTCTTAGCCATTGACTTGTTTAGATCCTCTATAAGCTTTCCTCTCTCTTCATCACATTCTTGAAACTGAATCTCAAGTTGGGAGTTTTGCTTTCTTACTTTTTTTAATGTTTTAAGAGCATAAATAAGCTCTCCCTCAAGATCAACTCCTCCTTTTTCTGATTCTTCCTCTATTTTTTTGCCTTTGAGAACATCTTCATTATTTTTTGACTTGTCTTCTATAGGATCACCTCCTTCTTCTTCTAGTGCCATTAGAATATTCTCTTCTGGTCCTTCAAGTGCATCCTCATATTCATCATCACTGAAACTAAAACCATTCCTTGTACAACTATCTTCAAGATGTCCAAAATTACCACATCTAAAACACTTGAGAATTATTGGTGATATTTTCTTAACTTCTTTTTTTTCTTCAATTAGAAATAGGACTTCATCTTTATCATTGTGTGAGAAACTATTATCACTATCACTTGAGTACTTACTTGCCTTGTCTGTATAGTAGATTTTCTTTTATCTTTGAAAGAGATTCTTCCCTTATCTGCCTTGTCCATCCTTGTATTTCTTTTAGTACATATATTTTTCTGATTCACTATTCTTGTGATCCTATTTTTATTCATCATTGCTATTTATGGCTTCTTTACAATCAGTTGCATAGTGACCATACTTTCCACAATTGAAACATCTACCAGATTTTGCATCTTTAAATCTTCTTGAATCCTTATTCCTTCTGCCATAATTAGCTTCTTCATCACTAGATGACTCATTGCTTTAATCTAACTTTTTGCTCTGTCTTCTTAGTAGATTTAAATGTTGCTTCCTTTCAGATATTAGGTTCATATTTTGTTATTAACTCAAAATATGTAAGAATAGCATGTAAAATATCTCTTCTCAAAAGGTTCAAGGTGTAGACCAATTGGTTCATCCAAACCCCATAATGGGGGCGGAGGTCCAAGGTTCAAATATTAGGCCTCATCGAACTGAACGTTTGTCCCTTTCTTGGTGCTTTTAGCGGCGTAAAAGGTTTAAAATGATTGTGGCATGGTAGTTATAGGGGAGGATTACATGAAGATCTGTGTGGCAGCTTCCAAGGCAGACAATGCATAATACTATGGTGGCTATAAAAGCTGGACAACCTGCCCAGATTCGTGGCTGCTACTAATTCCACCCTGTAAAAAAAAGAAAAAACATCTCTTGTCAAAATATCACCATATTTTGATTCCTCTATAGCAGATATTTTTTCACTAAATATTTTTGGAAGAGATCTTAATACCTTATCACAAACATCCGATTCTTCATCCTTAATTCCAAGTCCTTGCATGGCATTAACAACCTCATCTACCCGAAGTAGATAAGTACTAATGTTTTCCTCATCCTTCATTATTAATTCTTCAAATTTTCCTTTGATATTTCGTATCTTTGCCTTTTTGACATTTTTATCTCCTTCATATATGCTTTGCAACTTATCCCAAATTCCTTTTGCATCTTTACAATGCATAACTTTTATGAATTTTATTCTATGAAAACCTCTCAAAATTACATTCATTACTTTTGAATTGTAATGTTGTATAAGATTACCTTCCTTATCTTTAGGTGGCTCAACTAGTGATATGTGTCCATTTTCAACTGCTTCCCAAATTTCATTTTCAAGTGCCATCATGTGAATATTCATTCTCATACTCCAAAATATATAATCGCTTCCATAAAATAATGGTGTTGAATTATCTAGGGATCCATTATTAGAATCCATTGTGTTCTTGAAAGCTTCTCCTTCAAGTTCTTAAACTCTTCTTAAGGAACCCACTCTGATACTAATTGAAGAACATAATATTATACTAAGAGGGGGGTGAATAGTATAAAATCACTTTTTACTTTTCTTTCTCAATAAATATTATGCAATGTATAGACAACAATATAAACAACAGTAATCAAAGCAATGCACAAATCACCACACACAATATTAACACCAAATCACTAAAATTTTCTCAAACAATCTCTTGGAAATCCTTTCCCTATTACAATGTTTATGGACCTCTGTCCAAAAGAGACACCAATACCCTAATAAAGTTCATGGATATCTATCTACATGATAACTATTTCTCCTTAGCTCTAAATGGTGATCTTCTAGAAGAACTATTACCCCTACTTCTCTGGCTAATAGATCTTTATCCAATGAAGACACTTGTCCTCACTGCCCTAGATAATGGATCTCTATCCACTGGAAACTATCATCCTCTATTATTTATCATCTTCAAAGATCTATCTCAAATATATACTAAACATAGTCCTTAAATCTAGCATAAATCTTCTCAATCTCTATCTCTGATCTGGCATAAACCTATCCTCAAATATGCACCAAACTCTATCCTCAAATCTGTACTAAACACAGTCCTTCGGTCTAGAAAAAATCTATCCTCAATATCTATCCTCTGATCTACACTAAACATAGTCCTTCAGTCTAGCACACATATTTCCTCAATATCTATCCTCAAGCCTTAACACAAAGCTTGACTTAATCTCAAATCAACTCTGCTAGATTTTCCCCAAACCTTAGCCCAAGTTTTGAACAAATCAATCAATAAACTCTTCTCTCAAGTCTTCTTAAAGACTTATCTTAAATATGCCTTGTAAGCTTCCACAAAATATCACACTAATATGTCTACAAGTCCTCTCTAGAACTTGTCCAAATTTTCTCAACAAGTCCTCACTAGAACTTGTCCAAATATACTAAATATGTTCTCACTAGAACTTATCCAAACATGCTCTCAATATTTGTTCTCAAACTGTATTGTAATATTCTACAAAATCTCACACAAATATTTCCACAAGTCTTCTCTAAGACTTGCCTCAAATCTAATCAACAATTCCACACTATAACTTGTCCAATATCATAGAAACTTAAAGATAATTATTAGATACTCAATATGCTTCATATTCACCACAATGCTCAATAACTTTCAATCACTCGTTTACCACATAAACATATAGAGAATTGTTAGAGACTCAATATGATTCATACTCACAAATACTCAACCTCTTTCAATATCTCTTTTATCACAAAAATATATAGGGAATTGTTAGACACTTAATATGTTTCACATTCATCAACACTCAATCTATTTCTCAACTCAATTCAGAATATAGAACAATTTGTTTCATAGAACTTGAACTATCACATCAACACATCTACTTGACTAGGATCAACCTAATCTACTCAACCGATCACTCAATAAGTTAATCTTTGCTTACAAACCCTAGTCCAAGAATAAGAACACTCACTAAAATATTTCCAACAATGCTTATTAATCAATATCACATAACAATGATACTCATGATTTTTGCAAACCCTATTTCAAGTTCACTCAAATAATCACTTCAACAACAATGCTTATCAAACAAGGTTTTATCAACAACTATTTATTCCATAAAACCTTGAAGCATTAACTCAAAACACACTCAACAATACTTACCAAACAATACTTTTCACTCCAACTTTGCATTCACAACATTCAACAATCATTCACTAGGAAGATGTCCCCATACCTTTTTGTTTGATGTAGAAGTGGCCATAGAAAACCTATCTCAATCATAATTTCCTTCTTTCCAATTTCAATGGTTAGATTATAGAATATCACTCATAACACTTTCTCAAATATTCCTTAGACACAAAAATAATCAAATCTCAAATATACCTTATTGCTCCTTCTTGAAATTAGCATCCATCAAATCATACATGAAAATAACTATTTAGATACACCTTATAATATCCAACTTAAAATAATATCCAACTCCACAAAACCTCAAAAAATCTTCCTAATACACCTTATTACCCTTTTCAAACATTAAATTAAATAACACCAACAATTTATTTTGCATCAACCTTACAACTCCCCTTAAAACCTTAAAAACCAAATAAATTATGCAAAAATAATAATTTTTTAATAGCTCAACTAATTCCTCCAAAAATTTTGGTGCTTAACTAATGCATACCTTTATCTTCTCCCCAAAATAATTTTTAGTGTGATTCGAACGACCATCTCCCCAAGCACGAGGCACCTTAGTACTTTGGTACCCACTACATGGGCTATAGGCACTCACGTGAAGGAAGGAAGACTTCCTTCCTTTTCAACCTCCATCCATCGTTGATTCAACACAAAACAAAAATAGTCCTCCTATAGATTTGAACCTGTGCCAATTGCTGTCCTCACATATTGCTTTCGTTGTGGTTGCCAAATGTGCTACCAACGCTTAGTGACCAAGGCTTCCTCCTTGGTGGGTGAAATCCTTTTGCCTCTTCTAGGCACTTTAAAAAATATATATATCTTCTTTTGGTAAAAAATGATTCCCACAAGATTGCATAGCATAATATTTAATTTGAAGGCATACGAGAATTTGGCTAAGGTGGGAAAGTCCCCCTTTTATACACACTTGGTTAATTTACTCCCCACATCGATGCTCGATGTCGAATTCAAATTTTTGAATTTTGACTTAATAACCCACCTTAGGGTTATTTAAAATTAACATAACTTATAATTAATATTAAAATTAATTAATAATTAATTTAAATAACTTATAAGTTAAGTAAATTAATTAATAAATTAATTTATAATAAATATTATATTAATTAGTTTATAATTAGTTTAAACTTCCCTGTATAATATTATAAAGAAATATTATAATATTATTCACTTGGGCTTCTTCTTTACACTTTGGACCACATCTGACTTCTTAGAACCGGGTCTTGATCAACTAAAAGCAGACTATCCTTTTGCACTTACCGGAGAACCTAAAATTGATGCTGCCCACTAAAACTTCCATTGACTTGTGCTGAAAGCTTGAAATCAATGAACACTCACTCTTGACATTAATGACAACTCATCTACTCAAAATTTACAACAACCACTACCCTTGGCTTGATATCCTTGGATCTACCCATTGTTGCTCCCCTCATAGCAACTCCCTCTGCAATAAGTCCCTACTCTTGAGACCTGTGAAGTCAATTCCTTTACAAACCAAGGTACAAGTGGGGCAATTGAAGGAGCACTTGATTCTCCACCTCTCTAATTCTGGTAGGATGAGGAGGAGGATGATGGTATGGCTAGAAGATCATTATCCAATACCCTCATCCTATCTCGATGCCTCTCTATGTGGTCCATTTCGCATTCTATTTGGTCTAGGATAACTATTATGGCTTGACTGCTCCCAACACCTTGGGTTTGTGCTACTTATAGGGCATCATACTCTACCCTCAAAGAATCACGCTCTACCATAAAACATTCCTCTTAGCTCATATAGCATCCTTATCAACCACATTGTGCATGCTATCTATCAAAGATTGATATCTCTCCCTATGATCATCCTAGCTCTCTCATCATGTAAGCTCTACACCTAGGCCCCATAGTGTGTCCTACTTATTATTCTAGTCGTACCACATTTTCCACTTCCTATCCCACTGGATCTACTCCAAGGTAATCAATGTATTGAGCTCAATCTTCTATCTCTCAAGTAATTGCATTTGATTAGCCATAGTCATGTACTCTATTGTAGAGTCTCTACTCCCACAACCCCAATCCTTGTTGGAGCTTCCCTCCACCACTGCCTTCCCTAACTTGCAGTATGGTCCTACCTTAGCATCTAACGTACACCATACCCATTACCCTAGAAACTCCTGAGGTGCCTCCTCTCTACTTATTGCTATGACACCACCCTCTAGATTCAACTAGAATTCCTATCCTCTAAACTAGACATTATAGTCCAAATTCATCCTAGCATCATCCCTCTCTACTGCAAGAACTATCACATCCTCATTTGCCCCAATAGGCTCATACTCAAGATCTATTGTAGACTCCTTCTACAAACACCTATATACCACATACAGTTATAGAACATCCTGAGGTAACCCAAACTATCACAACACATGGGCATACTATAAAATATCATACTCTATCCCATGGTATGCCACAACCCATATTTGTTACCACACCCTCACTAGGTGCACTATATCCTATTGCCAAGATGGCCCACCCATCCATGGCCTCTATAAAACCTGCCCTAACTGCAACCCTACAAACCTCTCATCATAATATATCCACATCCCAACAAGTGGGTACCTCCTCCCCTCCTCCTGGTCCTTAATCCATATCATGGTCTAAGGTGGATCATTTCCTAGATCCTATTGGGTCAAACATGATAAAACATTCAAGCACTTGATGGTAAAGTGCTCTCATGCCCAAATATACAGTAGCAAACTACAACCCAATCCTAGCTTACCATAGTATTGTATCTTATAAAACTCTTAGTATATTTTTACTAGTAAAACTAGAGCCCATACCATCATATTGGGATTTTCAATCAGATATTGAAATAACCCCACTAGGTTCTATAGAAACCATGCACCTAATGAGTTTGGTAGAATGATATTGGAGATCAAAATCATCAGAATAGAATGCCTAGTTGTAATCCATTACAATGAGTGGTTGTCTACATCCACACCTCCACTCTCTATACTGACTATAGCCATGTGATCCTTGTACACTCATTGTAGTAATACCTCCCTTCGATGAGTAGGGGTAGTCTCAATGCTCTCACCCTCCACTATATATCCTCCAGTGTGATGGTGATCTCCCCTATAGGTATATAAAAAGTATAGGTATTGGGATCTCATATGTCTATCAATGTTGTCAAGTATGCATGGTCTACATGCACATTCTCTATTTGAGCTACATACTTTAGCCCAATCGAGTCCAACCACTTCCAGTCATACTTTATCAACCAACATCAAGCCTTGTAGAGCACCTTAAACTGATACCTCAATCTAATCAATATCCATTGCATATATAAAAAATATAAATATATCATAGCACAATAATATAAAAAAAAAATCAAATAATATTTAATCACCCATCTACTAGATGGTTGTGAACCCTAACCATCTGACAACTGGATGGTTGATGTGAATAACCATATATCAATGAACAATCATGAAAAATGTGCACAAGAATTAAAAACATATCCATGCAATATGACTAACCATTTATCTAATGAATGACCTTATGGTAGGGCATTATGCTACTTGGATTATCATAAATCAATCACATCATACCACATGTTTAAAAAAGAAACACAATATATTGTAACCACCAGAAAGGGTCACACCCGATGGTGGCTCCTATTGTGATAAATGGTAAAATATAGCATGCATACAAGAAAATGAAATTGACAACAAATGAAACAAGAAAGAAAACACTTTATTCCATTGTATTCAAAGCCAAAATCCAATTACAAGTACGTCCCTCTTAGGGATATTCATTTTGATACAATATTACAATAGGAGTGCACAATTGTTTTCCCTCTTAAGGGTAGGTGTGATTTCCAAATGCCTTTTAGAATGGCACGAACTGCTCTAGGGTGGAGGTGCCCTCTTCTTCGCGATGGGGAAGGAACTTGATGGTTTGCTCTCCTTTGAAACTGTTCCCTGCGGTCAAGAAACAACACAAGAATGTCAAAAATATAGGCAGCCTCTCATGATGAGGCCCTTTTAGGTAAATTGCATAATGACACCATTAACATGCATAATCAAGAAAATGTAAAGAATGCTTCTAAGCTATGCAAAGTGAATCAAGATTCATGTAATAACATAAAGGAAAGTAGCAGCTATACTATGCATGGATCAAATATAGAAAATGAAGCATAAACATGCATAAAGAAAGCATTTAGGTCCTAATTGAAGCATAAACATAAGAAGTAAATCTAACCTAATTCTACGGTCAAAAGTCTGCTAAAATGCTATTAAACTAATAAAACAACTAATCTAACCTAATTAGCTAGACAAAAATGGAAATAGGAAGGTGGTTATACCTCTACTGCAAACCGTAGCTCTGGTGCACGGTCTGCACTGTAAACCATGGTTGACAGCCATGGTTAGCACTCTGATAGGCTTACCCTCAATTCCAAGGGTAGTGGGCTTAACCTCCTTGTCCAATTGATGTTCAAGGGTCACCTTCAATGTCCTTCTGATAGGTTTGGCGGTCGAATCACTGTGATGGGCCTTCGTTTGCCCAGATTTGTATTTCTTGATCCTCCTAGGCTCCTAGAACTTCCATGGCAAACTGATCATTGGATGAATAGCAAAGTGGCCTTCGAATGCACAAATTTAGTATGCAATCCGACAGGGCTTCGCTGCTCGCTTGATCACTTCACACTCACTCGATAATTCGTCAACGCTTCGCTATACAAATCATCTATATTATCTCCCCATTTTGGAGGGGGTATTTATAGGATGCCCTAGGACTTGGGGTGGCTTCCTAGAGAAGCCAAGATCAAGAAGGGGTGGTTAGGATAGTTGGAATGGAAGCTTCCACCCTCTAACCACCTTCTTCTAGATCCAATGGTCGTTTCAACCGATTTGGCTCGGATTGAAGGCCAACTAAACTTCAGTTAAGACCGCAGGTCACAACCATGGTCTAGACTACAAACCATAGGTCTCGGCCATGGTTCAGCTATAAACCATAGGTCTGGGCTATGGTTCAGAATTATTAGGCCAAGGAGCCCAAATTGAGTGGTTAGAACCATTGCTCTATCTTGGAGTCTATCCAAGATCTTCCATATGGTCTTGTAGCATGTCCATATGAGTAGTCGCCCTCGACATGATGTGTTTTAGGTGTCTACAGATGCCCCTTTTGAGATGCATTGTGAGATCAAACAACACTGAGCAAAAATAGACCTCCTAAAATGATGTCGAAGGTTCTATGATGATCATTAGTCAGATCAACATTAGATGCCCTAGGTCCAGCAAAAGGATGTGCATCCTGGAATCATTGCTTCCAACTCTTTGGAGGCTTAAACTTGAAAATATTGTGCCCTTATCATCTCATTTGATGTAGTTGTGCATTCCATAGGTATCTTCTGACCCATAGATCCGAAAGGCAGAGAACAACAAGAAAAATCATATTTGCTATTTTCCCCAAGCAAAGGGGTAAGCTTATGATAGTTGTTTACAATGATTCGCAAGGACGAACACAATTTTGACAAGATCAAGGGATCTACGATCTTCGGGATCTTCTATTGATTTTGATTATGATTTGATATTATGACTACCCCCTCAAGCGACGAGTCGATGAGGGTAATGACAATGAATAAAGCGACGATGTCGCTTGACCACCATGGATGATCTGAACAAATTTAGATTTGAGCAAATTAATGCCTTGGCTAGGCCTAGTTTAGCTTTTGATTCCAACTATTAATAGTATTTGCATGCTTCTATCCCATGGAGCAGTCGGGCTACAATAGCCATCTTAGGGAATCGAATTGATACAAATCCAATCAGATTTGTGTTGAATCAAATTATCGATGATTTGCTAAAAAAGAGGTCATAGAAGAAATGGCATGCAACGCCTCATTCCCATGGAGCAGTCCAGCCACGAAGGCCTTCTTAGGGATTGAAAAGAAGCATATCAGATCAACGATGACAATTTTTTCCCCAAATGTCCTTATGGTAATTTACTCATCTTGTCGGATTGCATGGATCGCAAGTCGCTGCAACCGCCAAGTGTATAGGGTAAATTACTGAATACGAGGTGCATTTGGTGTTTTAATTTATTTGATTTTTTTTAATGTTTTGAATTATGCATTGAGCTTATTTATTTGGCTGGGAGGTGCGTCACTCCATGAAAGGATTTTCATAGCGATGACCTCGGTTGAATGTACTTTATAATCTCGTAGATTTTTAATTTTTAATTGGATCCCGGTGCTTGATTATCACCAAATTTCCAAATTAGTTTGCTTTTATTGAGCTCTGACCCAATGGGAGGCATTAATTTATCTTTTTGGCCCTTCCCATGGTGGGATTTTTCTAAATTGCCTGCCAGTTGCAAACCGCGGCTAGGGTCTGCGGTTCCCATTTGCAAATTTGGGAACCACGGCTAGGGCCTGCGGTCCATACGGAATATGAGAAGCCTATAAAATGCTTCAATTTTCAAATGTCTCTCATTATTCCTTGATAGTGACTTGCAAACTAGAGCACTGATAGTGACAACTGACAAAACTGACCTGCAACCTACCACACCTTACCCGCACACCGACTCACAACACGATGGCAGGGCACGGGCAAGCATCTTCTAGCCGCGGGGGATGAGGCGAGGGCAAGGTAACTCAAAAACCAAGACCTTGCATCCATTACCAATTAAAATGAACCCAATTAAGAAATTGGAAAATCAATTACACTAAACTGCTGGTAATGAACCTCATCTTAGGCTAGGGTAGCTTAGATTTAATTTTTTTTTGCATTTTTGGCCGTGGTATCGCACTCGATCGGACTTCAATCGGAGACCGTAGGTACCAGCTACGGTTCCCAATTGGTCAATTGGGGACCACAATTGCTAGTCATGGTCAGCATTCAAAATCCCAATGGTCAATTTTTGACCGCATGCGGACCGCAGGGTTGACCCGTGGTTCGCCAACTTTAGGAAAAATTTGCAAAATTTTTAATTTTTCTAAATTTTTAGAGGCAATTAATGTCATTTAATGCATTTCTGACCTATCTGATTGAAAAATTTAATTTGTAGGCCTGCATGATGACATGTTTTTACAATTTTATCAGTTTTTTACTATTTTTGATGATTTTTAGGTCATTTTTAAAATGTTTTTGCTTGTTTTAGTTAGATTTTTCCTTATATTATGTTATTTATTTTAGAGATTGACCTCTAGAGCATGAGAGCCTAACATTCTGAAGACTCTCCATGGAGAGCTCACTGATGGTGAGTGAGAGTGGTTCAGAGCTGTCGGCTTCGACTACATTCTAGATCTACCCACTATCCGGGTAGATCAATCCTATCTGACTACATTGGCCCGATGCTGGAATGTGTGGACCAACACATTTCACCTACCTACAGGTGAAATGATAGTGACATTAGAGGATGTATACAGGATCTTTAGGATCCCCATTGATGGTGAGGCCATCATCTCCTCGACCTCTAGTGTCAAGGAGTCCATCTTCGATGCTATCTTCGATGCTCGGAGTGAGGAGGCTCAACGAGCTATTGACCACGGAGGGGTCCACATTGGCTACTAGTAGGGGAAGAACATCTTCTCCATGTGCGAGGCCATTTTTATGCACCTGGTGGTGCAATATGTGCTTCTAGACTCCTTGAGCGTGAGGATTCCCTAGAACCTCTTAGCTACTATACGTAGAGTTGTACAGAGCTCTATCTAGCAGCCACTACTCCTAGCCTAGGGGAGCACTCTACTAGCTCAGCTATACCATGAGTTATACCAGATCACCGATCAAAGCCATCGAGGGATCAGCTACAGTCTTCTTTTATAGATTTGGGGCTGGTAGCATATCAAGATAGAGCATCCTAGGGAGCTGCCCATACATATCATAGAGATCGATGATGATCATCAGTGCTATGCTACCTACTAGCCTCAGGAGGAGGAGGGCTTCCATAGCAGGACCCATGCTAGTGACATCCAACATTACATTACCTGGTTTGTAGGACTCGAGCCAGATGATATCGAGTGGCGGCCCTACATGGAGTGTCCTAACTGGCCTGAGGCCGATGAGCGACTTCGACGGTCTCACCGGGATAGATGGTTACTCGATCGAAAGGTCGAGATCCAAGAGTACCAATTTTTCTCTCATATCCTACGATAGTTTGGCATGGTGTAGGACATCCCGAAGATCCCATTTGCTTATAGGCGCCTAGCCTTGGAGAGGGATCTACCATGGATTCAACCTCTAGCTCTAGGGGATGCTCCTGATGACTTCCAAGAGACTAGAGTTGATAGAGTGGTGACCACGCCCGAGTACGATGGATGGTGGTCTCTATTCCATTGGTATGGGATA
The DNA here is from genome assembly GCA_028583015.1 of Wollemia nobilis. NCBI lineage: Eukaryota > Viridiplantae > Streptophyta > Pinopsida > Araucariales > Araucariaceae > Wollemia > Wollemia nobilis. The sequence goes on from JAQPPZ010002765.1 coordinate 1,033,739, forward strand.
GGGCCTCTGGGTCGAGCGACAGATCAGGCAGAAGCAGAGGTGGATCCTGATAGGCGCAATGTGCACCAATGGACAGAGGGTGGCTAGGGTATAGAGGCTGCTACTGGGGAGGCTCCTAAGGTTGACCCTAATGAGGATGCTCTCGAGGAGGGTGAGGTCCCTCCTAATAGTGTAGAGGGACTACTCTTAGCATAGGTGGCTAACTTATAGAGTCAGCTTGGGTGATTCCAGACTTAACAGAGGGAGAGAGACACTACTATCGCTACTATATAGGCATAGTTGATAGATAGAGATCACCGATTGACATAGGCAGACCAGTAGATTGCTAGCCTGACAGCACGAGCTACTATAGTAGAGACCCAGGTTGGTGAGCTCACCCATGCTCATGACTTGGCACTAGCATAGAGGGATGCAGTGGTGGCAGAGCGAGATCTTCTCAGGGCATAGAGGGGAGATCCCTCATCTTCATAGGTGATTATGGGGCCTCCGGTGGCACCAGCAATAGTACTACTAGGTGGTCGGGATCCTATGGTAGAGATTCAATGCCTATAGGGTTTGTTGATGAGTGCCAATGATAGGCATGCATCCAGGGTTGCTCGGGTAGACCAGCTAGTTGGCTACATTCAGATGCTAGGTGCAGAGGTTCCTGAGGATCCATATGCTATAGAGTCCCAATGGACTAGATCTCGGACTACAGGATAGTCCACTACTAGCTCTAGCCATCGCACCCATCGGAGCGAGAGGACACATAGGTCCTCTAGTACACATGGTGGTAGCAGTCATACCAGGACTAGGGAGGCAGGGTAGTCTACTGTAGCATCCAGCCATAGGTCCCGATGGACAGAGGTGCCCATCACATAGGGGGAAGTTGGATGAGTGCTAGGCCTCTTCAGGCTAGGTGGTACTCAGGGTGCTCAGCAGGATCCACATCAGTCAACAGGGTAGCAGGCAGAGCAGGCTCCTGAGCATAGTACTGAGGGAGGCGATGAGAGCTCCGATACAGGGGGAGCAGATCAGAGCTAGAGCTCTACTATTGTAGGATACATTTTGATATATCTCATTTTTGGTGTAAGGTCGAGGACCTACACATTTGTAGCCTGTGGGTATTTTTGTACTCCCGATGTACTCTGAGACACACATTATATATATGATATGATCATTATTATGGCTCATTATTGTGTACTCATTTATTTTTTATTTTATGTTTATGTGATGCACATGGATGCAATGCTTATGTTATGCTGATGCTATATGATGTGATGTATGGATGACATGCACTAGATAGCTATTTGATTTATGATGATGATATGCAGTGATCTAGATGCTTAGATGTGCTTTTTGATGATAGATGCATATGGATGCGATGTTTTTCTCTTAACGCATATTTGATATTGCTTTATTTTCATGCATTAATGTATGTAATGATTTATTTACACGATGCTAATCTAATGTAAATGAACCTGTATGCTTTAATCACTTAAAACATAAGGAATGAATGCAAATATGTTTATCAATCTAATGGATGACACCACAGAATGTATAAAAATCATGAATGTAATTGAAAATCCTTAAGATAAGAATGTAATCAATTAATCACCCATATATGAAATGCAATGGTATGCAATGTTTATGATGCGAATGATATAATGTGTCATTCAATTTTCTTTTGCAAATTTGAAAAATGTGCATGATATAGTCAGTGGTCATCTAAATATTATTGCTAATATCCATCCGGTATCTATCCTATATGTTGATTGTGCTTTATATAATGATGTATCATGGGTTTGATACTTTGCAATTTGATGATTTATATGGTTGCCATTTTTGACACTTTGTTGCTATGGGAGAAAATTTTGAGGTTTTCCATGAGACTCAAACACCCTAATAGACTTATCAAAAGTTGCATACTAACCACACTAGACTTCTGAGATAAAAGGCTTTTGCTAGGATAGACCCTAACTATTCATTATCCCTATGTGTGCAAATGAATATTTTAAGATAAGACACGAGCGTTCCCCGATGTCAGGCGGGATTCTTTCAGCCCATTGCTAAGATAGGGGTTCCACAAATGTCTTATCCAATCTCAAGTTTAGATTTTAGTTGGACTAAGCCACTAGGCAATGCAGGACACCTGAAGCTAGCTCTTCCACATTCAAACATTGGTCTTGTTCATAAGCGAGATGCTAATGCATCAGACATATCATCATGCGTAAGGTACAGTAGTGCTGACAATTCTAGGGATTCAGGCTCATTCCTTTCTATCCTTCAATTTTTGGGATACTTGCTCATATGTAGTGAAGCAAGGGAGTCGATTCCATCTTCTTTTTGAACTGTCTTTGGATCTTCATTTGATCTCTCTTCGAACTAGATTTTGGATCTTCATTTGATCTCCGCTCGAACTTTTGATTTATGATCTTCATTTGATCTTCCTTTACTTCACTTTGAACTTTGATTTAAGCCTATTTTTGATCTTCACTTGATCTTCACTTTTTGGCATTTACATTTGATAATTTTCTTCAGAAACTTTCCTTTGGGGGATTTACTTGGAAAAACTGTTTTTGGTATATCGATTGAGAATATCGATCTTATGATATCAATATGGGATATCACTCTAGGGAGTCGATCTATGATATCGATCTAGGGTATCAATCATGAGGATTGATGTGGGATATCTCTTTGGGATATGCTCATTTTATCGTAAGCAAGGGATTCTGAATAGGGAACTAACCTATCCTTTTGCCAACTGCCAACATTTCCCATACCGTCCGCACAGAGGGATAAGCAAGAATAACTCTTTTCACTTCAGGATACCCAGTCCTACTTCATGGCTTTCATCTTCCCCTAGTCCTTGTTAGGATTGTTTAAATTTGTTGATTAGTGATAGGCTTCTGATATGCTAAGGGCTATACTAACTGAACCTTAGCTACAAAAGCAAAGCAAGCTTTCTACCAACTCTTGATAAGACCACTAGGTATGGCTGAGTGACCGAAAAACCCTAGTATATCTCCATAGCAACATTATAGGTTGTGTTGAAAAACACAATTACTCACATGAATGATGGATTATGATAAATGCAGAGATGCATGATTTAAACACAAATGTGGCATCGTTTGTAAGACTGACAAACACAATGCCTTCTATTACGGAATGCAACGGATGACGAATGCCTATATGCAATGCAGTAATGCAACGAATGCATGTGTAAATGCAAAATGAAAATGCAAAATTCAAATGCAAATGCAAATGTTTTTGGATTTTATGCTTTACCAATTTTTTTTGGATTTTATTGATTTTATTATTTTTATGGGTTTTGAGCCTCATAATTGACCAAACGATGAGTACATGCCTCTGGAGCCTTTAGATTGACCAAGCAATTTTTAGGAATCCTTGGAGCTTTTAGGATTGACCAAAGGGATTATGGGTACCTTTGGGGCATTTTGGGATGACCAAGTGATTTTGAGAATCCTTGGAGCCTTTGGGGTTGACCAAGCAATTTTTCAAAAACTCTTGGTGCCTTTTGCATTTGACCAAAGGGATAACAGATGCCTTTGGAGCTTTTTAGGATGACCAAGCGATTATAAGCGAATCCTCGAGGCTTTTAACTGACATGACCAAGCGGTTTCAGGGACCCTTGGAGCCTTTTGGGATGACCGAGTGGTTTTACCAAACCCTCAGAGCTTTTGAGGTTGACCAAAGGGCTTACAGATGCCTTTGGAGATTTTTACTTGACCAAACCACTGATGAGAGTGTTTGGAGCTTTTTAGGATGACCGAGCAGTTACAAGCAACTCTCGGAGCCTTTTACTATGCTCTTCAAGCATAAAATGCCTTAATATGGATGATGTTGAGAGGTTCAGGCTCTTCAACACCCCCTAGCAACGTTAGGTGATAGGTACCTGGACCAATATTTTCAGATATGATGTAGGGTCCTAGCCAATTAGCCATGAATTTGTCTCGCATATCTGGTGGTAAATTAGAGTTTTGTTGGTTTTCTTTCAAGACAAGATCCCCAACTTCAAAGTCTCTCTGGTGGACTTTGATATTGTAAGCTCATTTTAGTCACTCCTGATAAACATGGAGATGCTCCAAGGCATTCACATGACGTTCATCAAGTAGCATCAGTTGATCCAGTCGAGCTTGCCATGTAGTGTCATCATCGATGAACTCTTTCAATGCGACGCGCAGCGTTGGAATTTCTAATTCCAAGGGCATAATGGCCTAAGCACCATATACTAGTGAGAACGGTGTTGCCCTAGTGGGCATCCAAATACTAGTCCTATAAGCCCATAACGCAAGGGATAGTTGGATGCGCCAGTCTTTGTGGTTTTCTTGTACCATTTTTTTCAATATGGCTACCACTATCTTATTTGAAGCTTCATCTTTCCCATTTTCTTGTAGATAGTATGGAGTCACAAAAATATGTTTGATTCTATATTTAGATGTCAAAGCTCTCATAGTTTTGTTCTTGAAGGACGTTCCATTATCCGATATTATTTTGGATGGAATCCCAAAATGACTTATGATATGCTCCAGTATAAACTCTGTTATACGAGCTCCGATTGTCATTGTTAAGGGTATTGCTTCTACCCACTTTCTAAAATACTTAGTAGCTATGATTATGAATGTATGTTAGCCCGATGACGGAGGAGAGATCTTTCCTATAAGATCTAATCCCCACTGAGAAAATGTGGTAAGACCTCAAGGTCTTACTATAAATGTAATCGCAGGCCACTCAAAGGGGGCTCCCTTGTAATCGCTTTGCCACTATAGGGGGCTCCCTCCTTGGAATCTATGATTCTTATTCTTATTATTCATGGATGATTTGATATGGATGGCCAACATAATATATATATCTACCCTAAAGCTACGTTGGTGAAGAGACATGATGGTTCACATATGAAGAGACATGATGGTTCACGTTATGAAGGGTTGTGATGGTTCACTTTATAAGTTAATAATATAATAATTAAATGATTAATAATACTAACTAATACTAACTAATAATGTTAGGATTGAGGATCCTAACATGCCACCCTCCTAAAAAGAGCCTTGTCCTCAAAGCTCAAAGTGAGAAGCTTTGTCCTTTGTTTTCCAAGAAGGATTTGTGTAAGTTCTTGGACTCTTTTAATGGCATCCTTTCGTAGGCAGGGATATCGAGAAGGATGAAGCATTAGCAGGGGGTTTCCAAGAACAATAGTAGAATCTTCCTTAGGAAAATCATGATGACGATGGGAGGGAAACCCTTGGGGTTCCTCAAATACTTTAGAATGATGCATCAAAAGTGATGGTAATGATTTCATATCCTTTTTTGGTTCCTTGGTAGAGCCAATGGAGGAGTGTGTAGTCACTCTACATTGGTTCCGAATAGGTTTGGTCATATGGCAAGAACTCACTATTGGTGAGGAAGGTATGTGTAGGTCTTGTAGAGTGCATGTTTGGCTAGCATTGATCACTTTGGGTATGTATACCTCATCCTTGCTTGGTACATCAATAACTTCTTGCACATCGACCTCATTGTCTTCATTGTGGTGAGTAGGTGCACTAGTTGCTTCGGACACAACTACCTCATATGCTTGCTCTATGGAGATACAGGGATCAACTTCCTTCAATAAATACAATGTTAGTGTAACACATTTATGGTGGGGTCCAAATTGTTCATCACAATTATCACAGAGTCCTTTTGCTCGTCGTTCCTTCATCTCCTCAAAGCTAAGATGTTTAATTCGTAAAGTTTGGTTATATTTGGGGGTTGTGTAAGTGCTTTGTGACCTTCCATTATGCATAGGTTTGGGAGCTATGTAAGTGGTCGATGATTTTTCCATAAGTGGTTTCCCTAATCGTTGTTGTGCATTAATTTTATCTTTAGCTAATTTTGCCAATCCATAGGTCTGCATCATGGTATAGGGATTGAACCTTGTCACCTCCATTCTAATTTCCTCTTTTAATCCCCTAATGAAGCCATTGATGAGAATTGATTCATCCAATATTGTGTTGTGTTTGGTGATATCCTCAAACCGAGTTTGATACTCATGCACATAAGTGATTTGATGAAGATCTTTGAGCAATTCCCACATGACTGGGTCCCACATGGCTCTGATACCAAATGGTAAGACCTCAAGGTCTTACTATAAATGTAATCGCAGGCCACTCAAAGGGGGCTCCCTTGTAATCGCTTTGCCACTATAGGGGGCTCCCTCCTTGGAATCTATGATTCTTATTCTTATTATTCATGGATGATTTGATATGGATGGCCAACCTAATATATATATCTACCCTAAAGCTACATTGGTGAAGAGACATGATGGTTCACGTATGAAGAGACGTGATGGTTCACGTTATGAGGGGTTGTGATGGTTCACTTTATAAGTTAATAATATAATAATTAAATGATTAATAATACTAACTAATACTAACTAATAATGTTAGGATTGAGGATCCTAACAAAATGGCCAAGCCACTTGAATGGGTTGTAAGGCCTATGATGGCAAGTGCGTAAGATTAGCATGATGCTGGCATTTAACGCATTTCTTGACATACGCATTGCACTCCTTCTCCATAGTGGGCCAATAATAACCCATTCAAAGGATGCGCTTGACGATGGCCATGCCACTGAAATGGCCATCGCACGTACCATCATGGGCTTGCAAAATTGCCCATGATGCCTCTTGGGGCTCTAAGCAATGAAGGAGAACTCCATCGTAGCTTCTTCGGTACAAGATGTCTCCTATTAAGACATATTTGGCCACTTTCTATTTAAATGTGCGCTTCATGGCATGCGACAATCCCTCTGGGATTATACTAAGCTTTAGGAAGTCTTTAATTTGTGACATCCAATTTTGATAAATCTCAGCTTTGACTGCTAAGACGACTTGCTCCCCCTACGTATTTACTTTTGCAAATGCAGACTCAGAAACAACCCTATGGTGAATGGTAGTACCACTCCCCATGGGACTCTGAGAGGTTAATGACCCCTAGGGTGCCTTCTTAAGAAAGTCTTCAGCTCTACAGAACCATTCAGCTTGTGGTTCTACACTGATCATGTTGACCGATTCTCTGTTATCATAGGCTGCACGCTCTACTGCTGGATGAGAGAGCGTCTTGACATGGATGGTAGTGAAATCAGTAGATGGATTCTGAGGGATTAAATATCCCAAAGAAGCCATGGTATCTGCAAACCTATTTGACGATCGAGGGATTGCCTCAATGTCATACCATTCTAGTTTGGCCAAATATGTGTCAACTAGATCTTTATAGGCTTTCAGTATGGGACATCGACACTAAAAAAGCCCCTTGACTTGATTTACTATGAGCAAGGAATCACCAAAGATGTTCAATCTCTTAATATTCATGGTGACAGCTGTGTGGAGGCCCAGTAGTAGGGCTTCGTACTCAGCATTGTTGTTGGTGCACAAAAAATCCAACTTGAATGACAAGGGCATTGGAGCTCCTTGCGGCGTGAAGAACACTATTCCGGCACCACCCCTTGTTCGCACTTTGAACCATCGAAGAACAGAGTCATATCAGCATTGTTCTCTGGTTCTTCGGGTTTGGGAGCTTCAGATACGATGAAGACTGCATCATCTGGAAGCTCGATTGTTAGAGGCCTACTGTTTGATAGTGGTGCCTCAGCTAATTGATCTGCTATGACCTGTCCCTTAATGGACTTCTGGCTTATGAATTCTAGATCAAATTCCATCAAAAGCATGATCCACTTTGTAGTACGCGTATTGTGATAAGTCTTACTCATCATGTACTGCAAAGGATTTTGTTTGGATATAACATACGTCGTATGACTTAACATATAGTGTCACAATTTCTTTGTAGCGAACACTACTGCTAAACATAATTTTTCCACGTATGCATACCCGAGCTCATAGCTCACCAAAGTTCGACTAATGTAATATATGGCATGTTCTTTGCCTTGCACGTTCTTTTGGGCCAACATGGTTCCCAGTGCAAAGTCAGTTGTCGATATATATAGTAGAAAAGGCACCTCTGGCCTTGGTGGAGCTAGCACTGGCGGCGTCGCCAGGTATTGCTTTATCTCAGTGAAGGCTGCCTTGCAGTCCTCATCCCAGTTGAATGGGACACCCTTATGTAGCAGTCGATTCATGGGTCGACATTTATCCGATAGTTGGGCGATAAATCATTTTATCGAGGCTACCTTGCCCTGAAGGCTCCTTAATTCCTTAATATTGGTGGGAGGACGCATTTCCAAAATGGCCTTGACCTTCGTTGGGTCTACTTCGATGCCTCTCTTGGAGACGATGAACCCTAGTAATTTTCTAGAAGTTATGCCAAATACGCACTTCTTAGGATTCAGCCTGACATTGTGCTCTATCAGGCGATCGAAGACTTTCCTTAAGACCTCTGCATGCTCTTCTCGTAGCAATGACTTGGCTAACAAGTCATCGATATAATCTTCAAGAATTTTGTGCATATAGTCATGAAAAATGTATGTCATGGCCCGTTGATATGTGGCACCAACATTTTTGAGGCCGAATGGCATAACTTTATAGCAAAATGTTCCCCATGGCGTTATAAACGTGGTTTTGTGCTGGTCTTCGGGTTTAATCCGAATTTGATTGTAACCAAAAAAATCATCCATTAAGGAGAGCATTTCGTGACCTGTAGTTGCATCTACGAGAGCATCAATATTGGGCAATAGAAATGAATCTTTGGGTGTTGCCTTATTTAGGTCTCTGAAATCCGTGCAAATATGGATTCTTCCATCGGGTTTTCCCACGGGTACCATATTGGACACCCATTCTGGATAATCGATGGAAATCACAAATTCCACATCCAACAACTTTTGTAGCTCATATTTCACCATTAAGGCTACTATTGGGTGCATTTTCCTAAGCTTTTGCTTGATCGACTTCTTCATCAAGTCTAGCGAAAGGTTATGAGTAACCAATTTTGGGTCTAGACCTGGCATATCCTTATACGACCAAGCAAACAAATTTGGTCTCTCTTTCAGCAGAGGGATGAGGGTGGCCCACTCATCTGGAGTGAGACTCTCTCCAAATTTAACCTTCTTTGTGTTGGTGGGATCATCACTGATATCCACCTCAAAGGTTTCCTCTATCGACATATGTGATCCCTCCTCAAGCTGGTGAGGCGTAGGAATCAAATGAATGTCATCAGCCGGGTTGAGTGGTTCCACGTTGGAAGCATTTTTGGCATGATAAACATCATATGCACAGCCTGGTGCAAAATGGAAAGGTTGCAACATTTCTTCATTGGGGAAGAAATCCTCAGGCTCAACGGGTGAATCAGCGTGATCCCAGTCGATAGCATCTTTGTTAAGATACAACGGTTTAGACGGATCTACTGGATTGCAGAGTGGAGTGGTCAAATCAATGGAGACCATGTTTATGGAATGGAATTGATCTCCAAGACCACACGGACTGACCTCTACAAAATCTGCATAGTCCTCATACCCATGATCTGGCTCTAATGGCACAGGCACAAAAGGGTCTTCCCTGTGAGGACTATGAATAACTGGATCCTCCCTATGCACTGAATGCAAAATAGGATCATTCGGCTCATGGAGCTGCATGTAGGTCGATGGAAGGGGATTAACCAACCGATGGATTTGATCCAGGTTTAACCATCTTGCTCTCAGATGTGGACCAACATGTAGCTGCCTATAGACCTCATCGATGTCGATGGGTTGATGATGGTGATGCAAATAAGGAGGACCAAGGTAGGCCCTCTCTAGCTCATCTTCTTCATCACTATCATAATAGAATCCTTCATTCACCCCCACTCCTGGAGGGCGCTCCTCTAAGTGAGGCCCCATGAATCTCACTTCTTGCATGCTGTCATCGCTATCCAGAAAAATTGGATAATTATACCTCATGTACGATGCTACCGAGAAAATTGGCTCGGTCTCTTCCCCTGGATGATCAACATTGGGAAGGATCTCTTTGGTATCCTGTACCGATTCCATAGGCAATAGATGATGCACATACAAAGGCCTTACATAAGCGCCTTCGACTTCATCCCCAGATCCATCATCGTTTGAGGAATCCTCATCTGCATCATAGCTTGGTCCACTCATATCGGAGGTGGACTCCACTCCATCTTCATTACAAAGATCTCCTAACTCGAGATCGCTTGCAGTAATGGGGTTGCACCCCTGCATGTCTGTGTCATCGACTGCCTCATGGGTTTGGTGTCCTAGTTGATCTCTGGGGTTCATTTCTACCTCAATCTGCTCAAGGAGCCCTTCACGATGATCTTCGAGTGGCTCAATGGTGATGGCAGATATCATAGGGTGATTCCTCTAGAATTTGGAAGGATCCGGATGATATGGATTAAAATCCACATCATCTGCCATGCTGAGGTACAGACGATCTAGGGATGCTATGAGCAAATCGTCCTGCCCACGTATCTGTAACCCTAGACCGAATCTATCAGTGACTAACTGATAATGAGGTTCCAATGGAGTCCTCCATCCTTGTTCAAAGAGACCAAGGTCGTATCCATGCCAATGATATAGCTCAAAAATATGCATGGCATACTCTGGATTAGACAAATAACGAACGTTTACCGTGAAAGGTTCCTCGTCATCTTCATCCATGGGCTCTCACGTTGGAAGCTGATCTAGCCCCGCATAGATGAAGTTAGTCTGGTTAGGTGGCTCTCCCAATGGAACCACCGATCCAACTGGATAACGATGAGTGGATGGTCTGCCCATCTCTTGCGTAGTCTTCAGAATTGGTCCGAAGGTCACATTTTGCACAAGGTACTCACCTAATACGGTATTAGCGAGATGTACCATCACCCATGGTGTGGATGACCCTACTGAAGATGCAGGTGAGGCAGGCTGAGGTGCCTCCTCGGCTTTGTCTTGGGGTTCCTCAACTTCCATGGGAATGGGAACGTCCTCGATGATTGGCTCGGGCTCAAGCTCTTTCTCTTTCTCACCCATCTTCACCTTCAATTTCCTATCATCCCGATGCATGACTGATGTCGATGGTTTCAAGGAAGTGGTAGTGGTATGCTCCGATCTATGTGACACAGATGGCATTGGTTGAGCATGCACTACCGGTTTACCTCTTGGTTTCCTTATTGGTGATGATGGCCGAACATCCAGGTGCATTGATGGGAGTATGAAACCCCTAGGAAAATCTGCTAGATTCACAAACTTAAATGGCTCCTCATCCGAAGCCACTACGTGAACCAGTCCCTCATGAATATATTTCATGCACTGATGCAATATCGAGGGGACACAACGCATTTCATGAATCCAAGGCCTACCGAGTAAAATGTTGTACTGCATGGCCCCTTCTATCACATGACACATTACTAAAATGGTCTTCAAACCTACCTGTATGGGTAGGATAATTGTGTCGATAGTCGAACATAGTGCATCGTTAAACGCTCTCAATGTAAATGTAGTTGGCACAATGTGTGATTTAGGTAGCTTCAAATGACTCAGTGCCTTGGTCGTTATTATGTTGATCGATGAGCCAGTATCGATCAAGACCCTTTTAAATGGCATGTGATTCACACACGCGATTATATGCAATGGTGGGTCGGTCATAGTTGTAGAAACCATCCTTATCTCATGATCATAAAATTGGATCATCGGTTCTCGACACTATTGTACATGTCCCACAAAATTTGTGAATGCCTACGCATCCTGGGCCTGTACTTCAATGGACCTCAAAATGTCCATAAGAGTCTCCCTGTGCCTCGGGGACTACTGAATTAATTCATATATTGACAACTTCGTAGGAGTTGTCTACAGGTTTTGGACCAACCTGCTCCTTAGGGTCACCACCGGTCTTGTTGGTGGGCCTAGAATATTCTGTGTCGATCGTTGATTCGGTGTGGCTTGTATCTGAATAGGAGCACGAGGTTGATTTTGTTGTTCGTATATCTCCCATGCCTAGTAACAACATTGACCATGCCTATGAACCCCTGGGTAGGTGGTTCGACTCGCACCTGGTTAACTTGACCAACGTTGTTTCGAGGTGCCTCATGATTCGGTAAGGGGTTCTTGTAAATCCCCATATTTTGATTGTCTGGAACCTATGGGTTGTGAGGCACTACAAGCTCACCCTTGTCGATCATATTTTGCACTAGGTGTTTGAAAGACCAACACACCTCGATGTCATGACCTTTCATTCTATGAAAGATGCAAAATAGATCATCTTGAAACCCCTTTGGTTTGGGTTGATTGGGGTCTATCATCTTGAATTCGGGAAATCTGATTGCCTTGGCCTCGCATAACTGATGGAAAATCATCGTCAATGATTCCATCAATGGTGTGAACTGGCGAGGCGGGTGTTGCTCTTTGTTCTTGCCCTTGTAGTTGTTATTGCGCTTGTCATACTATGCAAGGGGAGGTTGGGCCTGATAGTTCTGCTTTTGTTGCCCCTTGTCCTCCCATTGGAGATTCAATACCACTTGATTTACATGGGCCTGCTTGCCCTGTTGCTTTGTGGTACTCTTCTTTTATCCCTCTCTCCTATTTTTGAGCTTCAAGTTGCCCTCCTGCAACTTGATATCCTCAATCACCTTGGCTTGCGCCAAAGCCTCTTCGAATGTAGGATACTATTGCAGCTGCAATAGTAATGAGATGTGCTTGGCACAACTCTTCATAAACATCCGAGTTAATTCCATGGTAGGAATGGGGAATGGCAACTTCACCATTAATCTCCTCCATCTCTTTCTATATTGTTCTATCGGCTCATCGTCATGCTGAGCTAGCACAACCAGATCGGAAATATTGGCCTATTTCTTGATGCCAAAGGAATAGCATTCAAGAAAGGCATCAGCTAATTGCTCGAAACTTGTTATACTATGTTTCTTTAGCTGATTAAACCACTCTCGGGCCAGGCCCTAAAAGTGTCATGATGAACGTGCGCAACAATAATGCATCGTTGCTTGCTATCTAAAAACAAGCATCCAAAAAGCTCGTTACATGTTCTTGTGCATCTTCATCACCCTTGAACTTATCTAACCTGGGCATATCAAAATGCTCAGGGTAAGCCGGAGTAGGCACCGAAGGATCCAAAGGCTCGTTATGGATTTTCCTTAATGTCAGCTTTTGAATAGCCATGCCTTGTCTCTCAATGGCTTTAATCTTCTCGGCTAAGGCCTTATAGGCCTCTGAAGACAGAAAGTCCTCCTCCCTAAGTTGACGTGTAGGTGGCTTAGGAGGTACTATCTTCCTTGTGTGAGATGGAGGTCTTTGCTCTTCCTCCTCTTCAGCTCGGGAGCTCTCAGGATATTCTTGCTCGTATCCATCTCCCGTTGTTGCTTCATGTTGTCTCTACCTTTGATTATTGAGCGGTGGTAGCCGCTCCCTTTGTTCGGCAGTAACATGAGTATGAGCATCTCTATGCTCTTGATGCATCTCGGCTTGTGAGAAAGCCTTCCTATGCGTATGCTCTTGATGCTCATCTTGAGGATATAGGCCAGCCCTAGCTAGCCGATCCTCCTGCTCCATGCGTTCCTTTTGGGCAAGGATACGCTCTTCGTGCATGCGCTGCTCATATAACCTCTGTCTTATGAGCCTTTGTGCTTGAATATTTTCATCTTCGATACGTTGCCTCTCTAGGCGAGCATCCTCCAATTGGTCTTGGAGGAGTTGGTATTTTTGCTCTGATGCCAGTCGATGTGATCTATCGATCTGGTCGACCATGGGAGGCCTTTGATACCCTTGCTCTGTACGAGCGACTTTGTGGGTTCTGTACCCATCGGACTGATGTGTTGTGCCTTTGCCTCTATCTATGAAGATGGCATTGGCCTCTTACTATGTCCTATATTGTGACCCACCATGCGCAGATAGTGGGTGTGTGACATGAGGGCGCTTAGAAGCCTCCCCATGTTCTCTAGTAGTGTGGATGACACTCACGCTACGCTCACTTGGGGCTCGAGTGGGTGGAGTGGAAGGCTTGTAGCCTAGCTGCTCTAGAACACTACCTAGACCTTCTAGCTACCTAGACCACCATCGCTCATGTGGTGGTGTGCCATTATCTCCCACCTTTGATATGTCAATGGTGATCTTGCGTGGTGGACCACGCATGGGAGTATGGTTAGTTCTATGCTCGATAGCGAGCCTATCTACCTGCCCCTGAATGGGTGGGTCTCTAGTCCTTCTATACTCAGAAGGTGGAGCCATAGATCCTCCAGTGGACTTAGTACGTAGGGGCACCAATCTGGTCCCCTGCACAATAAACTCTTTGGTCGATCCCATGGATGCGCGTGCATTGCGGTCTCGGTAATGGCTCTCAAGTGGAACACCCTCATGCTGGAAGGTTTCCTATTCTACTCTATGCCTAGAGGAGTGTACTGAAGCTCCTCTATTTGGGGTTTGCTCTGTTGGCTCCCCTCGTGTCGAGTTATCTCCTCGAATGCTAGCCGAACGACGTTCGGTTCGCTCATGTGGTTGAGGATTCGACACGTATTGTTGTGAACTAGTTAGGGGTTGGTCATCGGCATTGGCTTTGGACCTTTGTCGACCACCCCGTGTGTCCACCATTGTGTACCTAGAGTCTAAATGTATTATTATTAAGCAAACAAGGTATACAATAATGATTATCTCATTTTAAGTTTTAAAAGTGAGTCCTAAACTATTTGATGTGTTTTCAATATGTGTTGTATCAGTGTAGAAACTCTCATCGTATTTTGCAAAACTTGTTGGATTTTATTCTTGGTTTAATGGATTTCACCTGTACGCTCGTAGCTCGACAACTTGGCTATGAACTCCAAGTCGCGTAAATCCCCCGTGTGTGGTAATGAAGCCCACACCCGAAAAAGGAGCACAGGTCCTCCCAGATCCTCACCCATTTTCCCCCAGTCAGCGTTATACCCTCCGAAGAGAATACATGCAAATTTTCTAGGGTACGAAAGGTTCTTGGATCCGGTATTGGTCTATATATCAAGGGTTCGTAGGATTTGGGCCAACGGATGGAAGTTACGCCCACCGTCATTGAACCCTACTAGTGGTTGGATGTCAAGCCCAACTCACTAGCATTTAAGTGCTTCGTGGTGTGTGTGGTTCCTTTTAATGTACATAAAATAAATGCATCATATAGCACACATGCTCATTTTCTAAATGCTATGCAAATGAAAGACGTTTCAAATTCAAAAAATGCAAGCTACTCTAGATGCTCTTTAAGACTATGCACATTATGATGCTAAATGGCCACTAATCGGGCCTCACACATGCAAACCATCAACACATATCTATCAAGCACGTTGTAGCCTAGGGTGAACTGCAATCAGAGGTCCGTTGTTCCCAGCAGCGCCTTTCTAGTGAAAGCAAAGTATGAAAGCAAACTAGGACAATTGATTTACCATTTTTTTTAGTTCTTTTCCTAATTTGCATTCGAAATAGACCTACTATAAAAACACAAAGAACAGAAAAGTGACAGAGGTCTGAAAATAGGACCTACCTCATGTCCTGCACTATCTAAAATTCTAAAATTGGTTGTCTGTGTTGTCAGTAGGAAACCGTAGGTCTGACCTGCGGTTCTGACTATAAACCGTGCCTTGTACCTACGGTTCAGTTGTTGGGCCGTAGCTGATAGCTGTGGTCTATACCTACAAGTGCAAAAGCCAAAAAAGCATAGTCAGATCCTAAAAATATGGGGTGCCACCATGATCACCTCTGTAACCACCAAAAAGGGTCACACCCGATTGCGGCTCCTATTGCGATAAATGGTAAAGATATAGCATGCATACAAGAAAACGAAATTGACAACAAATGAAACAAGAAAGAAAACACTTTATTCCATTGTATTCAAAGCCAAAATCCAATTACAAGTACGTCCCTCTTAGGGATATTCATTTTGATACAATATTACAATAGGAGTGCACAATTGTTTTCCCTCTTAAGGGTAGGTGTGATTTCCAAATGCCTTTCAGAATGGCACGAACTGCTCTAGGGTGGAGGTGCCCTCTTCTTCGCGATGGGGAAGGAACTTGATGGTTTGCTCTCCTTTGAAACTATTCCCTACGGTCAAGAAACAACACAAGAATGTCAAAAATATAGGCAGCCTCTCATGATGAGGCCCTTTTAGGTAAATTGCATAATGACACCATTAACATGCATAATCAAGAAAATGTAAAGAATGCTTCTAAGCTATGCAAAGTGAATCAAGATTCATGTAATAACATAAAGGAAAGTAGCAGCTATACTATGCATGGATCAGATATAGAAAATGAAGCATAAACATGCATAAAGAAAGCATTTAAGTCCTAATTGAAGCATAAACATAAGAAGTAAATCTAACCTAATTCTACGGTCAAAAGTCTGCTAAAATGCTATTAAACCATAAAAACAACTAATCTAACCTAATTAGCTGGACAAAAATGGAAATAGGAAGGCGGTTATACCTCTACTACAAACCATAGCTCTGGTGCATGGTCTACACTATAAACCATGGCTGACAGCCATGGTTAGCACTCTGATAGGCTTACCCTCAATTCCAAGGGTAGTGGGCTTAACCTCCTTGTCCAATTGATGTTCAAGGGTCGCCTTCGATGTCCTTCTGATAGGTTTGGTGGTCGAATCACTATGATGGGCCTTCGTTTGCCCGGATTTGCATTTCTTGATCCTCCTAGGCTCCTAGAGCTTCCATGGCAAACTGATCATTGGATGAATAGCAAAGTAGCCTTCGAATGCACAAATTTAGTATGCAATCCGATAGGGCTTCGCTGCTCGCTTGATCACTTCACACTCACTCGATAATTCGTCAGCGCTTCGCTATACAAATCATCTATATCTTCTCTCCTAATTTGGAGGGGGTATTTATAGGATGCCCTAGGACTTGGGGTGGCTTCCTAGAGAAGCCAAGATCAAGAAGGGGTGGTTAGGATAGTTGGAATGGAAGCTTTCACCCTCTAACCACCTTCTTCTAGATCCAATGGCCGTTTCAACCGATTTGGCTCGGATTGAAGGCCAACTGAACTTTAGTTAAGACCGTAGGTCACAGCTACGGTCTAGACTACAAACCATAGGTCTCAGCCATGGTTCAGCTATAAACCATAGGTCTGGGCTGTGGTTCAGACTGATTAGGCCAAGGAGCCCAAATTGAGTGGTTAGAACCACTTCTCTATCTTGGAGTCTATCCAAGATCTTCCATATGGTCTTGTAGCATGTCCATATGAGTAGTCACCCTCGACATGACATGTTTTAGGTGTCTACATATATAATCAAGAAACAATTACAATAACATCAAACAACAAGTATATATGAGAAGCAATAAATAACACAATCAAGAAAGCAAACAAAAATAATAAGGAAAGCATGATAATCAAGTTCATTTTATTCTAAATTAAAAAATATATGACGGTAATTTGTTACTTATCAGTCTCGCACTACTAGTCACTCTGGTGATCATTTCCATCTACTCCATTCACCACACAAAATTACAAGACCTCCGTGGATATTTCTTCATTTCAAACCTCAATATTCTCTCGTTCCTCATCAACTATAGCAAAAATAAAAAACCACATGCCAAAAATTATTATTTATAGCATTTGGTGCATGATCATCTAGGATGAGCGTGATGTGACCATCTTGGATGATCACATTTTTTGAACAAAAAAATAACAAAAAATATTAAAGAAACTAAAAAATTCATCCACCACAAGATCAATAGCAACAACACATCATTTCTATAAGGTTACTTGTCTCATTTCCATCCCATGTTATTTTCTATCGATTCAATGCTTGAGGGGGTAGAAAATATCAACATTATACCTTCACTATGATCAATACACAACCCACTCATTTTGGACTTGATAAATATCCAAAAATATTGTTTAAATATTACCATAACATCATTTCAACAATGGTGGTCACAAAAAATTGATCAAAACAACAAATTTGCATAGCGATGAAAAGCTCGTGCCTTAGTAGTTTAGTTATTCATTCATTCAATGACAAGACTGGAGCATTTTACATTGATCTAAAATTGGGATAGTCAAATGTCAAACCTCTTCAAGCATTAGAGTCATCACATCATCCATTCATCATTTGTAGGTGTCATTTATTTTTGTATCACATTGTGTATTCACACAACACGATACAAAAAGGGGTATCTGTAGACACCAAATCATAGCACAATAAATACTAATTAATTAATCATAATTAATTAGTACATTTAATATTAATTAAATATAATTAATATTAAATAAGAAATAAATCACCTAAGTATTGATTAATTAATTAGTTATTTAATTAAATACTTAATTAATTAATGTCTATGTTGTGCATACATTCACCCTTCCATTCTCTTATCCACATCATCCATTTCATTCGCAGTTCCACCTTCCATCATTTGTTCTAGTTTCACACTAGGAAAGCCTTTTTCAAAAGTGAACTCAAGTTACTAAGCTATTGCACCTCCTTCCACATAAGGACGATTTCACATGTACACTTAGTTAACAAAATCAATTAACTTAATATGCATAAGCATGCACATTAAAATAAAAGTATATGCATAATAAATTAAATTCATACACAATGGATGAAAACTTAAAATATTGCACACCATGAATTTACATGCACTTTCCATAATTGGTGAAAATTATGAGGTGATTTTATCTCATGCACTCCCCATGATAAAATAAATGCAAGGAGAAAACGCTTAGTTATAGAAGTTAACTGGTTGAGCTAGCTCCTTATCCCTTCTTCTTGAGAAATTTTACAAATCTCTCCTCATTTCTAGAGCATGAGTATGGAAATAGTATCAAAGCACTGATGAAACTCTAAGCGTTCACAACATTCAATCACCCAATATTTCAATCTTTGCCATCCCCATCTCATGTCAAATACCTAATCATGCAACTTCGTAAGTTGTTATTCACATCTTGATAGTTTTGAAAAGTAATAGATCATAATAATTTTATCTTAGATCATATTAACTCATAATCATCAGACCCTTGAATGATCAGCTTCTAGCCTACACAAAATCCTCCTAAAGCAACATGGTACAACCATGATAATAGCACGATGTACAATGCAATGTAACAAAACACAAAAATGACATCAACAACAATGATTAGAAAAAGGTAAAAAGAAAATTATATTTTATCACATTTGCATACTTACTACTTTCTATTACATTGCATATATTTTATATTTATTTGAATTCAAACCTTAATTTAGGAGTTTCAATAGGTACTAACCAATTGCATTTAACATGTGCACAGGTATACAGGTGTAGATGAGATTAAACAAAGTAGGATAGGTTAGAGGTAGACCCAGATCCATATGATACATAGGACTAGACTTTTATTGAAGTAGCAGGCCATAGATCATGACCATATAACCCTAGATGATCATGGACCATGATTATTTGACCCTCGAATGATCACCATCTAGATAGTAGTCTATCACAGCTCTGATAGTTACATACATACACCTTGATGTATAAGTACTATACATGACCCCCAACACATTCAACGAAACAACATTATAGCTACCCACCAATGTTATAGCTACAAAAGTGTTGAGGCACCATTGATTATTTACAAAAAGAGAATCAATCCCTTATATCATTGTATAACCCTTGTGCAGGTAGATATTGTAATATAATAGTAAGAAATAACAATACAATACAATATATAATACTTTTGATTTACATTTGATATATATATATGGTGTGTACTTTTGTCATCTATAGAAACACCCTAAGATGGTAGATCCCTCAAATTGTTAATATAAATTCACTTGTTCACCAAGATCAGCTAAACCCAAAGCACAAAACAATAAAACAACAATCCCATATTAGAAGAGCACTTGTTAGCACAAATAATGAGCAAGTTAATATCTAGGATTCTCAAGAAGACTAATTGGACTCATCTAGGATAAAAGGAGGAATCCAATCCTCTATTTATAATAGTTTTAGAGGTCTTAAGTGTGGGAAAATTAAAGTTCACTATGGGCAAGGGCCAACACCATAGGCCAATGAGGGGAAGATTTTTTGAGAGAAGATCCTAGAATGCCAAATTTGTACCCCATAATTACAAAGTGCAAATTTGGAAAGACAAATCCACATCTTGTATAGACCAAATGCAAATTTAGTAAGTCTAGGGAAAAAGGACAAAGGAAGAGGAAAAAAGGATCCCAAATTTGCACTTAGCAAGTCTCAATGGCTTCTTAAGGATCTAAGGAAATATTGACTTGTTTAATGGTTCAATTTTCCATGTCTACATTTTGCCCCCTCTTTGATGCATTTATGGTAAAACAAATACATCAAATAAAAATGTAGACTTCTATGGATGAAAATGATGAACACAAAAAAGGGGTGGTTGGGTTTGGATAGATAAATAGTAAAAAAATAGGTGTTATCTTGAACACCACAAGTTTGCATTTAAATTAAGGCTTTATTACCATTAATGCCTCTAAGGTTAGGGGGACCCCTCGAGTTTTCAAAAGTAATATTAAATTCCTAAAGAAAATAAAAAGTGAAAAAGAGAAAGATAAAAGATAAGGGAAGAGAAAAAGGAAGAAGGGGAGGATAGAGAAGAAAGAGAGTGAAAAGAAAAAGGGATAGAGAGAAGAAAATGAGGAAAAATAAAGAAGGGGGAAGACAAGACAAAGGGAGCTCATTTTCACCATGCAAGAAAGAGAAAATATCTCTTGGAGAAGAAAAATAAGAATGGCACTCCCAACATATCATGTTGCCATGGCGAGAGGTTATGGTGGAACTTCTACAAACTGGATGAAGGTATGGATTGAAACCCATTTTCTAGAATTAGATTTTTCACCTACACATAAATTTTTAACAAAACATTCGAATTTTGTGAATTTTTTAAGATTTTTTTTGCAAAACTCATTGTGGAGAGTGAATTTGGTTGTGGAGCATGAATTTGGTTAGGTACCCTTGGAAAATTCATGTTTGATCACCCTAGGGTACAAATTTGGTAAATTTTCCAAAAAAAATGTTGAATGATTAAATGAGCATGAATGGAACTAATTAAAATATGGATTTTATTTGATGTAGTTAGATGTACTCAAGAGCAAAGAGTGGTGGTCGACCAAACTCAAGGAGGCTATGAGAGATCTCACAATGGAGGAGAGGGAGACACTAGAGAAGGTGGAGCTACTATATATAGAAAAGATACCCTGTGTTGATGTGGATAGAGCTCTATTGATGGCTTTGGTAGAGAGATGGTATCCAAAATCATCCATTTTTTTATTACCGATAGGGGAGATAACCATCACACTAGAGGACATGTGGAACATCTTGAAGATCCCCATTAGAGGAAGGATGGTTTATATGGTATGGGTGTTGATGGCGGAATCAAGGATGATTTTGATGGACCTAATACAGGGGATCCAATAGAGTGGATTCCATGTTGATGATATGCCACATCGATATAGAGTTCATGCACTAACATTCATACCATGTGGAGTGGTGGTAAGGATGCTAGTGTGCCACATGAGTAGGCAAAACCTACCATGGGCACTAGCAAGAGTAGTGTTATACAAGTGAGATCAAGAGAATATATTCACATGGGAACCATAGGTGGTGGTCTACTTATACAAGATGTTTTACAATATCATTTATAATTGATAAATAGGATTGATCTATATGACATTGCTCCAGGTGTGGTCTTGTGATCACATAGCAATATAGAGATCGAATGCACTACTAGGGCCATATCCCAACAAGGAGTGATCAACAACATATAGGTGGATCCAACACTATGAGCATGGGTGCAAGCCATACACTAGTGTCTTGCCACTAGGGAGGTAGGTGATAGAGGAGCTATGGGAGCATCAAATCATATGGTAACCATGGCATCAACTGTTGGAATATGTTACATCATTTGGGTCATGTAAATATACCACCTTTGGTACATAACTAGAGTAGTATATTACTTTAGGGGGTAATTAGCAAGTTACTTCATGTAATGTAATAAATGCACAAGTGTCTATGTGCATGTGAGGAAGAGTGTTTGCTAAGAAATCCATATTTCTATATAAAAGGCCTCATAGTGAGTGTTCAAAAAGAGCTATAGGTAGTATTAGGTATAATCTAAAAGATCACCATATAGGTTGGTGATGGATATAATGTAGTTCTTACCGTATATTTTGTAGTGTTTGTTTCCTCCATATAGAATTGTATCATTTTCATCACTTACCATTTATAGTATATTTTAGTATCTTACATTTTTGCATATTCTATATTAAGTGACTAAATTCTCCCTTGGATCATAGCATCAAAATATAATAGTGGTATTAGAGACATGGTAGATCAATAGGAATAGGTAGAGTCATAAGAAAGCACCATTTCTACTATAGATCTAAACCTTATTATATTTTTGCAAACTGGATCAGCCATTGTGCATCGTTGCATGCAAACGTAGTTGCAAGGGATTGTTGGATAGGAAAGGCCATAGTAGGTTAATAGAAATAGGAAAGTCACAAGAAATATTGAGAGGAGAAGCTAATCTCAATTCTAGAATTTTTGATATTGCATTTGGCTAGAGTCATTCCATAGAGTTGCAAAAAAAATTGTGAAGACTAGGACTCAAAATTTTGTTCCACTAGATTGATAAATCAACTAGTGAATATTTATTTGGAATTAACTTACTAATATATTTTTGTAGGAAAATGAACTGCAGGAAACCCTATTCTAGACCTTCACATTGCTGGAAAAGGCCACAAAATCCTTATTGTTGAAAAATACCACAGAAGCCTTATTGCTGAAGAAAAGGACACAAAAGCCTTATTGCTGAAGAAAAGGCCACATGAGCCTTATTATTGAAGAAAATATCATAGAAGAATTATTGAATAATAGGCCATATAAGCCTTGAAACTAAAGAAGACTCCAGATAAAATTCCATACAAGATAGGATATTGGTGATCTCCTTTACTGATTGAAGACTTCCTCTAGAAGAATCTAAAGAGACCCATCAAATGTCTCATTGAAAGAACTTTCATTCTTGGAATATTGAAGTAGGACTAGTAAGGTCCTACAATTAATTTCAAAATTAGACTTTAAATATCCACTAGAGAGATATCATTGCCAACACTTCCAAAGTTAAAGGTTAAAGGAAAGGTCTTATCAAGAAGACCAAAAAAACTATGATATTGAAGACTTTGGAGAGGTCTCAAGGAGAAGGTTTGGAGAGCCTCATTCCATAAATTGGAAAAGCCATTAAATAAGTTCTTAGGAGAACTCATTGGAAAAATTTACTATAGAATATAGTGAAATATTTGGGATAATTATCGCCATCTAAAAACAAGCTTAAAAGAAGAAGAATTTGGAAATAAGTGCCAAATCTTGAAGAATAATATTGAAGACCTCAAGACATTCAGATTCTTGAAAAGAAAATCTTATTTGAAGTTGGAACTCAACAAGGAGGTTTAATAAGAACTTATATAGAGTATACCTTCCAAATTTGATAATATTTGGAGATTGCTCTTCATAGCTAAAGAAGGCACATATAGAGATTTGTTGAATTCATAAAAAAATACTGAAATAGTTCCTAAAGGACAACATTTCAATTAATATATTGACTACTAGAGTGCAACAATTAAGATACCATTACTAGCTAGAAGAATTCAAAAGTTCCAAGCCAAATCCTGAAGGAGAAGTTGAAAATCATCTACTATAGAGGAGTAGACTTGAAGCATTCATAGTTATGATAAACCATCATTCCAAATAAGAGACTTGGTGAATCAAATCATCAACATATTCATCATTAATGGTAAGAAAATTTGGTGCAAAAAGGGTTCATTACTTGAAAACTTATTAAGATTACTACTTAAATTAATTGAGCACCTTATTAAAATTTGGAAGTTGCAAAATAGAAGGTTGCATTTTAAGTCCTCAAAGAAAGTGTAGAAGGTAGTTTTTGTTAAGGTTCATTACCTGTACATTAATAATAGTTATATACATTCTTCCTATTATTTGATTATTGAAAAGAGGACCACATTAAGAAATTTGCACTGAATATTAGTGCATTATAATCTACTTTGAGATATTATTAATAGGAGTGATAAGGTGAGATTATTAAAGTACATTAAGATTGGAAATATTATTGGTTCATTGCACTATACAAGTTGTCCGTTAAACTAGTTACTCTCAAAGAATTATTTTGTGTATTGATTGTTACAATCAAGGGCACAAAAATTTGCAAATAATCAAAGTGTCTAAAGACACTAATTAGAAATCAATTCCTTCAAGGTATTGTGGCAAACATAAGCCAAAAAAATTCCTCCAAGGAGTGGAGAAGAAGAAGAAGCCATTAATCAGTGGTAGAAGCCAAAATTGAGAATTGGTGAATCTCAAATTCAAGGTGCACTAAAGAGCTTATTTTTAGGAAAAATTTAGCGTAGTAATTACTCCATCAAAAGAAATATTATCTATGTGATTATTATCTTTGGTTAATTTCTTAGATCAACCAAGCAAAGGAGAGAGTTGTCCAACAGAGAAGAAAACTTCAATCAGCACTTGCCTACAAAAGATAATACAAAGAAGTCGTCATTAGAAATAGAAAAAGAAGCTTGCAAGAGAAGGTGTAAATCAAGATATTCTATTATAACTCTATTTACAATATTTTGCACCATAACATCTTGTACTACATAGAAAATAGGATGGAATATAATTATATTAAAGACACATCCTCTACAAGTAAGGAATATCATACAAGCGATCATAGAAGAAGCATAAATTCAAAGGAAGTGAGAAGAGCTATCAAAGAGCTCTAATTATGATGTTAATAGACACCCTTACAGCCATAATAGTAGGTGTTTCCAACAATCAATTTGAAGCATAAATTATAGCAAAATGTTGTTAATCATCTACGTTGGCTGCTATCCATCAATCATTACAAAGGAAGCATTCGAACCAGAACAATGGAAGCAAAAGGAAATAAAAGGAGAAGCAATACCTAGAGCTATTGCTTAGAGAAGACATTTTTTGTAGAAGTGCTCAAATCAGACCACCATAGAACTAGCACCAAGCACCCAAGATCTCCATTGAAGAGCCAAATCATACTTGCCTAGAAGAAGCATTGAGAAAAAAGAAACAATTGGACATACATTGGAAAAAGGAATATATAGGAGAAGAGAAGGATTGAAAAGAAGAATACATGCATCTACCATTTTTCATCACTGAAAAAAAACATCATATCATAAAAAAATACCGAGACATTGGAGCAAAGGTACTTACATAGAAGTTGTGATAGGAAGGTATGTTACAACATTTTCATTCAAAATTGGAGCCCATAATCCACTTGGAGAAGGCATTAGACTCAATTGTAAGCATTACAAGATAATCCCCATGCATATTGGAGCATAGAATCCACTTGGAAACCTCTCAAATAAGGAATAATAAATACCTCAGATGTTACTCAATATGCATATGCCACATAGCTACATAAATGTTCAATTTCAAGGTGTAGAAGCAAATAAAAGTCAAAGCAAATTTGTAAACATTTGAGTGAGTAAAATCATGCCAAAATTGGATTCAAACAATGCAGTGAGGACTGCCATTAATTTGCATTCAATTCCTATGATTCTAGGCACCCATTGAGGATAATATCAGGCCAAAATAGGTATTGTGAAAGCACAGAGGTAGAAGGAAGAATACATAGGTCTTTTTATTAAACAACAAGGTCAAAGCATCAGTTTTGAGATACACACCAAGCCACTTTCAAAATACATGGAGATATGTAGAAAATAAAGGCTCACAAAGAACATCAAGCCTCATGAAGGACATAGAGCATGCATCACACCTTACAAAGGTAAATTAAATTTGTTTGCTTTAATTAAATTGGAGTTATAAGGTGATATAAACTATTTATTTGTTATAAGGTAATATATTACTTTGGAGTAAATATAACAAGCATTAGTAATTATCGAGAAATATTATTTCAAGATATTGATATTTACAATTAACCAAGTAGGAGATATAAGGTTGTCAACTATTGGTTAAATTACTATTAAATTGTAATTGATATTTTTCTTCTAATATTCAAAAAAAGTAGAGAGATATAAGACATACTACTTCAAACTATATACACATAATTAGAATTTAGAAAATTAATCTATTGGAAATAATAGCAAACCGATTGCATACATATAGAGTCAGAATTAATTGGTAAATTTTATCTCATACTGATTCTAAGGAGATACAAATAAATCCAACCATTAAAGCATACTTCATTGGGAAAGAGAAGGCAAAATTAATAAGTTGATTATTCTCAAAACATTACAAAACCAACTTAGAAAGTGAACTAAACATATTAGGGAGATATAAGGAGGCCTAAAAAACATTATTTTAAAAAATGTTTATCAAATTAATTCACATCTCTTAAACTAGGGAGCTATAAGGAATTCTACCAAATCCTAAAAGCAAGTAAGGTATTACACCTAGAAAGTCATCATGACTACAAAAAAATTCATGCTTATAGAATCTCAATTACTTAAAGGTACAAAATTAATTGTCATGGAAAAACAAAGTGAGATATTTTAATATTTGAGAAGCTTTGGGATATTGTCAAAGGAGTAAGAACTGAACCAGCTCAAGGAGATGCAGTGATTAATTTTTTTGAAGAAAGTGATGCTAAAGAATTAATGATAATAATATTTACTATCACAGATGAATACAAGCCTACATTAGATCCACAGGGACATCTACAAATGCATGGAAAATATTAGAAAATTATTTGAAGGGAAAAATAAAACCACTATCTTAAGTCTCCAAACTCAATTACATTCCCTAAAAATGAATAGTGGTGAAAGCATAGAGTTATTCTTAAGGAAAATAGAAAATATCAAATAAAAGTTACTAACTCTAGGAGAAAATATTGAAGATAAATTCCTTGTTCAATTAACCTTGAGAGAACTTCCAAATAGCTACAAATATCTAGTTACTGTAGGCCCAAAATGGCCACATACTTAGGAAAATTTTGCAAATTTTTCCTAAGGTATAAAGTCCTCATTCCACACACCTTACAATGTATTTTGGAGCGGATCCACAATAGGAGGCATGAGCCCACATGACACTTAGTAAATTTTCAAGCTTGAAGCGATTCCAAGAGACTTCTTTTTAGCTTTGGACTAGTGACATGTCTCGAATCTGCAAAAATTTTTTAGAAGAGATGATGTCAGCAATAAAAAATATAGATTGGTGACCGTTCAATATTTGAATACTCCATGAGTGATTAAGTGTTGGAACGCCTGATTTCGGGAGACTTCTTTTTGGTTTCGGACTAGCGACGCATCTTGAATTCACAAAATTTCATGACAAGAGATGATTTTGGCTAACTCCTTTCTAGAATGGTGACAAGGTGAGATGTTTTATTCTGAAGGTAGTGCGGAATGGAGAAAAAGTCACTTTGTACTATGAAGGGTCTGAATTGACGATCATATGCCAATGCACTTGCTCAACCCATAATGGAATCCACAAAAGTTGTAAATAAAGAATGATATGATCAATATTTTTTGTGTGGCACCCTTACCTTTGCCTTTTTGAAACATGGGGCTCTTTGAAGTAAGGGACAACCCGACTCTCTATCTATAACCCAGGGAAAGAGTCATCTTCCGATTGGTGAATACCTTACGGATAATGAAGAAATTTGAATAACAAAGAGTGGATTCATTCCTGCTTAGATTTCAGATCATTTGGGAGCTGGGATGGTGATTCTATAGTTTCTAAGATATAATGATGATGTCACAAACATTTTAAATCAAAATGGCATTGTGTCATCCCCATAATCATAATAAGCTTGTATTAGAATGAATTTGAGCATACAATAAGGGGGATCAACGATGGGGATTGTGTTGAAGAATATGAGGTATTTAGGGACATTTATCCACCAGAATTAGAATAGTTAGTTGGAAGAGGAAGCTAAAGCATCGAGGGTTTTCAAGAAATCTGAACTAGAGGTGGTTACAGATCGACAGTGGCAGACAATGTTCAAGAAGGATTGATGATAGTGCATGATTTCCAACAGCCTGGACTCCAATTGCATAAAATAGCTACCAAGTTGTAGAGGCCCTGAGCTACCATGGTGAACCACTTTCAATGGATTTCCCGAAGGATGTACCAGTAAGCAAATACCTACAAGAACTCTTTTCTCACTGCCAAAATGAAATCTTTGTAATGTTATTTGTATTTTTTATTTTTGCAAAAACTATAAATAGAGGTTGAACCCTCATTTTTAAGGGTCGGCTCTAGTGTTTTTCCTGTGCTACTGTGAATATTTCCAAAAGCTAATGGAAGGAACATTTCATTGATCTTCACCTCGAATTTATATCGTCATGCTTGATATCAAACATTTGAACTCTTTAGCTATATTTTTGTGAATGCTTAAGTGGTTAGTTTATGCCAAATTAATGGATTACTAGTTGTTAAATTAATTAAAATCTATTTCTGAGATTGATATTTATTTATAGGGAGTGTATTTCTATAAAATATAGATATTGGTGAATTCTATTATTTGGATTATCATTGTATGGGTATTGAAATCACTTTCTATAATATTTCTCTATTATGCATTAATGAATAAACAATCATTTTATTTGTGATAATGTTGGTCTGAGTTATGTGCCTTTGGATTAGTTTTTTGAAGCTTTCTATTGTGGTGCATTGTTGTTAGCCTATACATACACTATTTTTCACATTTCTCTAACCCTAACCTTTTTCTTACCCTAACCTTCAAATCCTAATTGAGCATAATTGTGTCAACATCCTGTTTAAGTTGACAAGGAACCAACCTACTTTGGATGTTGGATCAAAAACTCTATTTTTATCCATCCAATGTTGATTGCTAAGCTAGAGCTATCGGGTGAAATCCTGGATAGAAATTAGGAAGATAGACAGTCGCAGTGTTGAGTAAAAACTTGATACAATTTAGTGCCCAACAATTTTTGGCATGCCTAGTGGGACTAGTTCACATTAACACAAAACCCATCAAATGAGTTATTATTATCTCAACCTGAAGGAATCAAGATTTGGTGAATTATCTTAACCTTATAAGTGAAGAAGAGCAAGTTCACCTGGCGACTCCCTGGTCATTAGACCCAGAAAAGGAACTATCCCTGTAGACCAGTGTCCTTTCATGTATACCAAGTATTTCAAAAGGAATAAAGCTAACTCCTATTTTTACTATGAGTTACCTTATAGAGGGGCTATTGTTACCAGAATTTTGGATCAATATTTCATCATAGAGGAAAATATTCTGGAAGAGAATCCAATAGTTCCCCCAATAAGACCTACAACCAACAAAATGGCATAAAATGCAGCTCCTAATAAGTCATTATAGAAGTACCCTAGCTGGAACACAGCTGGTCCCCTTAGATTAGCCAAAATGAATGCCATACCCTAGGATGTATCTAAAGCTATCCCAATTTATGATGGATCTATAAAAATAGATTATGAGAATTGTCAGGAAATCTTGAATCTAGCAGCAATCCACAACATAAAAGAAGAAGATATTATGGTAATAATTCTAGCTCTATCCTTCAGAGGAAAGATATTGAATTGGTTTAGAACTCTGGAATACAATACTATCACTTCATTGCAAGTGCTAGTTGAGCCATTCATAGAGGAATTTAATGAATTTGTTGATCCTTTTTCTCTGCTTAATTAGTTTACATCCATGCAAAAAAAATAGCAAGAAACTATCTCAAATTTTAATTTGAGTTTTAGCAGAACATGGAAAATAATTCCCCCCACTAACAGACCAACTACGTGTTTGGCTTACATGTATTATATTCAAGCTCTTGGATCAGAATAAGGGTTGTAGAAACAACAATCAAGAGTAGAAACATTCCCCCAAGTTTATATTGCAGTTGTTCATGTTGAAAATATCCTAATCAATGTAGGAAGGCTTCCATATAATAGCCAAATTCAATCCACAAACCCCTCTCACATGGAACCTCTTTATTTATCATCTCCATCTCCACAAATGAATGTGATCCCTCAACCAAAGCCTATATCCTCTGCAACCCCTTTTCCTCCCCTTACTTATTAACCATATTAGGAGTTTTATGCTATTCTGGATATACAAAATACCTTGAAAATTTTGAGCAATAGAATGAATTCAATGGAAAAGAGAAACCAGGAAAGGTCACAACAGAGGAGGTTTCCATATGTAAACAAGGATCAAAGACCTGGTCCTAGTAACAATATTGGGGTCAGGGTGAATGCAGTATATGAGGAGCCATAATGTTCTTTATATACGACTCTTGTGAATGTTTGGTGCTTAGTATGCAATGACTCCTATGACTCGTAGTCTTGTGTGATGTATCAACACCATGTTCAACAAGCTATGGATCAAGCTGAAAGGAATCAAAAGGGGAGAGTTAATATGTTATGGCACCCTAATAAAATCATGGTTGGAAAAGAGCTGGCTGAGGAAATCCCAATTGTTGTTATGATAAGGTCTGGGAAGAAAGCTTTGTAAGTAGAAACCCAAAAAACGAAACAATTCCAAGTACCTTCTCAGAAGAGATTTGACTCCCTCTCTCAAAGTAGTGACACTTTCCCTATTCCTCAAGCTAGGGAAAAATAGAAGATATATAGCCTTCCTAAGAGACCGGAAAATAAAATAGAAGGATACCATAAGATATCTAAGGGTGAAGATCAAGAAAAGCTTAGGTTCCCCTCTATCACTAAAATACAAATATTAGAGGCCACCTAAAAATATAAAAGAAGATATGGTGAGCTAGAAAGAGGGATGGAAAAACTCTCCTTGACTAAGTATGCATACAACATTGTTTAAGAGATGAAAATAATTCCATCAAAAGCTAGCATGTATGACACTTTGTTCATTCCTGGTCAAATCGACCTGCTTAAAGCTTCCCTCAGTAAAAACCCATAGAATAGGTTTGCCACTACAATCCTTAGTATGCCATAAGAAAAAAAATAAATGAAACATGTTGTTCTAAATAATAAGCCTTCCCCTTTTTATATCCCTAATAATGGAAGGTTGGGTAGTCTAAAATTGTATGTATGACTCAGGAGCATCAACTACAGTTATGCCTAAGGCATTCTATGAGGATATAGGTATGGAGTATACCCAATCTTGTCTTGGAGTGTTACAACTAGTTGGGACACCTGTTAAGACAGTTGGAGTCATTAAGGATGTACTAATGAGGTTGCACAGAGCCTTAGAGGTGATAGTAATGCAAGAAATAGTTGTGGTGGATTTAGAACCCTATTTTGTATTATTTCTCTCAAGAGATTTTATTGCAAAACAAGGGGGATGCATGTACATAGATTATTCTATCATGGTAATCTATTTCAAAGGAAAGAGGATAAGGATAACACCTGAGAAACTAGTAGCTTATCATATTGAAAATATTGAAGAGGATATATGCAATCTTAATCCCTTGAAATAATTTGAGCTAGTGGAAAACATTGAGGAGCTAGACATTGAGGATGAATTACCTTTCATAGAGGATTATAGTCAGTTCAAAACTGATATGGAAACATATAGCATCTCAAATGAATCAGAGAGGAAAATCCATGATTTATGCAACCAATATCTAAGAGAAAAAGAAACATGGATCATGCACTTTGATGGCACTAAATGCAAAAATAGTGTAGGAGTTGGTGTGGTCCTATAATCTCAGTTAGAGGGGATAAAGAATTTTGCTTATATACTGACATGGTCATGTACTAACAATGCTGCAAAATATAAGGCCCTGTGTCTCGAATTGATACAATCAGAGAGCATGGGCATTAATATTTTGAAAATATATGGTGATTCTTAGTTGATAGTCCATCAATTAAGAAATAGGTGTAATAGTAAGTGTCACTACTTAAAAATCTTACAGAAATAGAGTATGGGATTTAATAGAAACATTTGATGCCTTGAATTTAAATTTTGTTCTCAGGGAAAGGAATACTCTGGTTTATTCATTAGCAACAAAGGGAACTAACTTCAACCCTTCTATAGACTTTGAAATCAATAAATCCAAGGGAATTAAAATAATTTTTAGGCCTACGGTACCACAGAAGTAGATTTTCTGGCAGGTTTTCAAAAGTGATGAACAAATAGTTGACATTATGGGGAGAGAAGCATATCTCTCTACTGTCCAAGAAGAGAATTCCGAAGAAATTGATCAGCAAGACATTATCCAACTAAGAAAAAATAATATACGTAGAGGGTTGGTCACCATTGAGAGTTTGATAATGAATATAGAAAGAAGGTCAAAACCATGAAGGTCAACAAAAAAATCTATAAATAAATTGAAGTCGATATAGAAAATAAGCTCAATGTTGGAGTCCAATGTTCACCATAGGAAGTAGAAGATATTAAAGCTTTATGCTAAATATACCAAGACATTGTGGCTTGGTCATAAGAGGACCTCAAGGTGTATGACAAAAATGTTATCCATCATACTATTGAGCTAGATCCTGATGTAAAACCATTTAAGCAGAAGCAAAGGCTATTCAATCTAAGGATTGAGGCCATTATGAGAGAAGAGCTCTTAAATTTGTTAAAGGATAAGATCATATACCCAATAAAAACTCTACTTGGGTAGCCAATTTGGTACCCGTAAGAAAAAAATGGGGATATACACTTGTGTGTAGACTTTAGAAATATTAACCAATCATCCCTTAAATATCACTACCCCCTACCTTGGATTGATCAAATCTTGCAATTAGTGGTAAGAGCAGAGAGGTTCTCAATATTGGATGGTTTTTCTGTATATAACCAAATTTGGGTGAAATATGAAGACTAGTATAAAACATAATTTACCACAAAATGGGGTACATTTGCCTACCAGAGAATTCCTTTTGGGCTATCCAATGCGGGAGCTAAATTTCATATAGCCATGGAATTTGCCTTTGGAGCACTAATCGACAAATTTATTTTGATTTACCTAGATGACATGACTATGTTTTCCCATGATAAAAGGGATCATCTATTACATTTGGAGCAAGTTTTTCAAAAGTGCAAAGAATTGGGTATTTCACTCAATCCTAAGAAGTTATTCTTTGCAATCCATGAAGGAAAGCTACTAGGTCATTTGGTCTTGAAAGAAGGCATGGCTATAGACCTAGACAGAATCAGGTCAATTCTTGCTCTTCCTTTACCTACAAATAAGAAGACCTTACAGTATTTCCTAGGCCAAATCAATTTTATCAAGAAATTCATTTCTAATTTTGCACAGAAAGTAAGGCCTATATTTGAACTACTCAAGAAAAAAGTTGAGTTCAAGTGGACTGAAGTCAGTAAACAAAAATTTGAGGTTATCAAGCAATCCATTGCAATAGCCCCAGTATTGGTAAACCCAAATTTTAGTAAATATTTTATTATTTATGCCTATGAAGCTGAAGAGAGTTATGCCTCGGTACTTACTCAGAAAGATGATCAAGGAGAGGAACATCCTATGTTCTTTTTGAGCTAGGCACTCCATTATTACCAGGCCAAATACAACTTTATTGAAATACAAATATTTGTTATGATGAAATCACCTAAAGAAGTTCAAGAATTATTTGATACAGAGCAAGACCCTGGTATATGTGGTTCATCCTGATGTAAGGATTTTTATCCTACAGGGTAATATGGGAGATAAAAGAGCTGGATGGATTACCAAAATCTAATAATATGATATGGAAATACATCCCACCAAGCTAGTGCAAGGTAGAGCCTTGTGCCAAGGGTTGACAAAAGCTATAGTGTTGGCAGAAGTGATAGCTTGCCAAACAACATAAGAGAATTATGTGGAAATAGTACAATCTGTAGACTCTAATTGGATTGATTAGATGATCAAGTATTTCCAAACTAGAGTATGCCCTCCCAATCTGAATGCGTCCTTAAGGAGGAGATACCTACTTCATGATTTGATATATGTATTACTACCAGAAGGCTTGTTCAAAATAAACTTGGATGGAATTCTTCTAAAATGCTTAAAGATAATTAACAAAAGAGGGTCATGGAGGAGTTTCATGGAGGTTCAGATGGTGGGCATGGCTCAGATAGGGTTACATATTTAAAAATCATAAAAGCAGGCTATTATTGGTCCACTGTATTCATTGATGCTTTTAAAATCACTCAGGCTTGTGACAAATATCAGAGGTATGTTGGAAGAACAAGAAATGCTTCATCCCCCATCAAGACCATACAAGTTGAAGAGCCTTTTCAATAATAGGGGCTAGATTTCATAAGGATTATCGACCCTAATTCCTCAACAAAGCATAATTTTATCTTAACTACCACATATTATATTACCAGATGGGTAGAAGCTATTCCTACCAAGAAATAAGAGCAAGATGTTGTGATCAATTTTATGGAACATTTGATCTCAAGGTTTGGAGTCCTAGAAGCCTTGGTGAGTGACAATGGCCCAGTCTTCGTAGGAGCTAAGTATATTGAGTTTTCCAAAAATTATGGCATCACTCTTTAAAATACTTTAAATTATTATCCACAAGGTAATGGACTTGCAGAATCTACCAATAAAAACCTATTAAGAATTTTTAGGAAATCACTGGAAGGTAAAAAAATAAGTTGGCACCTATTGTTGGACCAAGCTCTGTGGGCAGACAGGATTACTATTAAGAAGTCCATTAATACTTCCACTTATTCATTAGTATATAGCAAAGAGGCAGTGTTGCCAATCCATTTGGAAATTCCAACACTTAAGCTTGTTATTTTAGAAGAGTTAAAAGAAGATCTTATGAAAAATAGGTTGACACATTTGCTGCAATTGAAAGAGAGTAGAGCTCAGGCATATGACAGTTTTCAAAAGTATTCATCAAACATTAAAGCATGGTTTGATAATAAATCTAGATTCATAAAATTCCAAGTTGGATATTCAGTTCTCATATGGAATTTTGATAGAGAAAAGCCAGGAAAGCATGAAAAGTTTTATTCTTTTTGGGTTGGTCCTTTCAGAATAATGGAAGTCAAGGAGTCTAATGTATTTTAGCTATAATATCTAGAGGGAAGCGTACAACTAATTTTGGTGAATGGTTTTCACCTCAAGCTCTACTATGTGTAAGGAGTGATTTCATTGTAACATATGTACACACATTGTATAATTATTTTCTCTTCTTTATGCACTTTGTACTTTGATTTCTTTCTACACTTTGTAATCAGTTTTCTTTGAAAAATATCAGAAAGAAAAAATTGCAAGAATGACTAAGTATGGGCTAAGTGCATAGCAAAGATCCATTCCACACTTCATTCTATGTAAATCCTTTTGGAACGGCGTGCGCTATTGAATGTGCATCAAAATACACTAAATCCCCATGGAACGGTATAAATGTTTCTATCCTGCACGAAAGGAGAGCCAATGACGAAAGGAGAGAAATGACGTTCCCAATATGGGAACCTTCCAAAGGTAATATAATTCAGAAAAGAATCAATATGGAAGTTTGTGCATAGAATTTTCTAAGTGTCAGTGAACTCAAAGGGCTCTTAATCTATCAGTTTCAAAATCAAAGTGGAACCAAGCAGCAATTTCAATCGCAACATGTGGAGACCAACGAATGATCCCGCATTCAATGCTAATGAACTTGCACCATAACAAAAGAGTAGCCAAATGGGTGCAATGAGGTGGCAGCGCAATTTGAAATCTAACCAATAAAAATAAAGAATGCCACCGTTGAGCCATCGAAGTGAATGATTAAAAGTTGGAAAGTGTGTCAATGGGGAGGACGTGCAGTAGCTACATTAATGGTGGAGGATACATGCATTTCAAAAAATAAAAGTGATGAGAAGGAATACATGAGGCTCATTTGGTAGCTATTTGCATCCCCAGAGTGGTAGGAAGGCATAGTGATACCCTAAAGAATTCACTATGAATTACAGGGAGAACAAAGTTTTACTACTACCAAAATGGGCCCAAGAGATAACTCGCTAAGGTACCAAATATGGGATCAAGGTTACAGGCTCATGTACGTCAAACCAGACGAGTCGCGAATACAGTGATGAAAAGAGTAAGGAGGACCGGCCTAAGGATAGGTTTCGAATTTCCATATTTTAGAGGAAAGCCAATGCGCCAACAAGGTACTATAGCTATAAAATCTTTCTTGTTCACCTATATCTATGATTCTATACATCATTACCCCGAATTAGTCTCTTCTATGATTCAATTCTATGATTCTAAAAATAGAATAATTAAAACCTCTGAGGGCGTTCCCCTATTCATAATTACAAAAGAACTCTACTATGAATTATTTATCGTAGGAGTAGGGCCACCCTCAAAATCCAAACTGTTTAACATAGCATAATTAGCTAGGGCTTATGCTACAATGGTAACTTCAAAAGTAAATAAAAAGGCTATAGAAAAATGGTTGCATCTTAATTTTAGAAGAATAAGGAATGAAGATGAAATGCCTGAAGTCCCTATTCATATTGATGAATTTGCAAATATTGAATTATTTTCTATGTTGGCTTGCATGGAGGGTTTAGACTCTGATAGAATGGTACATGGCTGGAAAATTGCCACAACATACTATATTTCTAATGAAAGAATGTATGAGAAACATGTGGGAAAGAAAGGGACTAGAGTGATTTATATTGACTGGCCAGCTTTTCTCACATAAAGGATACATGAGCAACTATTAAGCATGAAAAGGGGCATTGATGCTCCTAGTTTTAGGTATTGCTCAAGTCTGGTGTGGATGTTCTATGCTACCACCAAGGATAGAATGTCATGGATTTCAAGGATAAAACCAATGATGGGGAACCCTTGTTGATTTCTTATTGGAAAAGTCATTTGAGGAGCAGTGAGTCCTATTATAGATTCAATTTGGAATTTTTGGGACCTGCCCTAAAAATAATGTATGGTAAGTGCCCTAGGTTACCACCCTTAGCTGAGAAATTTTGAGAACAAAGAGTGTAGAAGAAGGAGATTGGTATTTTTTATTGAGGGCATGGTAATCATATCGTATGGTTTCATTGGTAAGCCTTTCCTCCTACCCCACTTTGTCACAAAGAGGATTTTTGCCCTGGAATATCTAAGGTAGGCATAGTACATTGATCTGAACTATGGTTCTGGGAGAAAGAGGAAGTCTTTACTCACCCACCACACTATGGATGACATTACCATCACTAATAAGGGGCAGATCCAATAAATTGACCAATATCTTGATAGGTTAGGTCTATTTTATATTCCCCAAATATGAATCTATGACCCTAATCACATTTTTACTACAAGAAATAAGAGCCTAAATGGAGATAAGGCTTATAAGTTTGAAAAGAGGCCCAGGGCTCGTTTTGAATAGGGCAAAAACAATTATGAGACAACTCTTTTAGAGTGGAATGTCTCAAATATGGGTCAGTTGCCCCCATGGTTGGATTTTTATGAGCATATTGTTGATTTTGACCCTAACAAGAAGCCAATTCATTGGATTATAGAGGCTATAATTAGTAATATTGAAGTTGAATCTACAAAGAAAAAATATCCTCCACCTGAGGCTAAGTCTGCAAATAAAAAGGATCCTCCACTTGAAGAAGATATTGCTAAAGAAGAAAAAGAGGAAAAGGTACCATGGAATGTAGCAAATATAATAGATTGGTGAAGAATTAGGATTGAAATTGGAAAGCCTAAGTCCAAGTTTAGAATGAAGATCGACAAAGAATTTTCAAGGAGGTATAATAAAAACATTGGAACCTGGAGACAAAAGGATGTCAAAAACATAGTATTAATGGTTGAAAAACTACCAAATTCCTCTGAATCCCTCCCTCCACCTAAAAATCAAGAGATCCAACTAGAAGATCTAGAAACTCCTTTGACAATGGCTGAGGTATAGAAAACCTTTCATCCTACCATTGAGCAAGTGGAAAAGTTTCCTGATGTTCAATGGATGCTGACTACTATGGAAGTGGGTCCTCTGGTTTTCAAATTTTTGAAGGCGGGAAGGATTTAATTCAAATTTTTGGAAGGCGGGAAGACTACTCTACCTTGCCTGGCAGTGCCATTTCTGAGGACTTCGATAAAACTTTCTCCTCTGGGCGGGAGGACAGTCCCAAAAGCGGTCCTGATTGTGGGAAGAACTTCATTCATAATTTGGGAAAGCAATATGTAGAACCTAAAGCCACCTCTATGCTACTTAGTACTATTTCCATGGATATTGCTAGGGTTTCCTCTAAGTGGGAGAATCCTTCTAAAGTCCTGCTTTCCTCCAATTTTGTTCCTTCTTCGCAGGTGGACCTGACCAATTCTGACTCTACCCATGTTCATTCCTCCTAGGGGGAGGATGTTCCTTCTGATCCTAAACCTTCCTTTTCTAAGGTTTTGGGAAGTTCCTCTGGATCTTTTGATCCTTCCCCCCCTCCTTTTGAGGTTTTGGGCAATAGAGTAAAGATTCCTATTAGTGTCACCGAAAAATTTCTTGCTGAAGAATCTATCTCTCTGGTTGGAAAAGTTGTGGGTGGCAATCCTAGCCTTGACATTATCAGGCATTGGGCATTCTCAAGGTGGATATTTTGAGGTTCCCTTCAAATTTTTGGCCTCTCTAATGGGTTTTTTGGTATTAGGTTGAATACCAAGGAAGATGCTGCTCAAATCCTATCTAGTGGACCCTAGTTCCTTGGAACCAAAAGCATTTTTTTGATGAAGTGGACCCCTGATTTTGACCCGGAGACTCAAAGTATTAATTTTTCTCCCATTTGGGTCAGACTTCCAAATCTTCCTTGGCACCTATGGTGGGAATCTATTTTCAAATCGATAGCTTCCACTATTGGAGATTTGCTCCTCATAGACAAGGTCACATTGTCTAGATCAAGGATGCACGTTGCTCATCTTTGCATCAATGCAAATATTGATTCTGCCCTACCTACCTTTGTTGAGCTGGAGCATGGAACTTTCCTCCAGAAGCAGGCCATTGAGTATGAAAACAAACCTCCTTTCTACATTCAATGTCGAACCCAAGGCCATCTTCGAGCTCAGTGTCCTTCGCTTAAAAAATAGATAGTTTCTTCTGAGACAAATGCAGATCCTTCAAATAAAGGCAAAGGCAAGGACTTCTAGACTCCTTTTAAAAAGGATAAAAGAAGATTTCCTCCATAAAAAGGAGTTGTTTTTAGACCCATCAAGGATCACAAGATAAAATATGCACATAGTAATGCTTCCTTCTTCAATTCTCCAAGTGACAAAGGGAAAATGATTGCCCCTTCTGCGGTTGCTCCCAATGAGGTTAGTCTTTTTGCTCTTCCTAGTCAATTTCAAATTCTTGGTGATTTGAATCCTGAGGATGACCCTGAGGTGGATGTTGATGAAACCCTTAATCTTGATTCTCTTTCAAACCCATCCTCAAACCTAAAGGAAGCCCAACAAGAGTCTGAACCCATCAATCCCTCTCATTCTGATGCCTTCAATGCAGACCAACCTTTGGTTGATGATGTCTCCATCCTTGCTTCCCTTCTTGAACCCTCCAGTCCTATCGTGTAGAAGATTAGTCCCAAAGTTACTAGAAGCCACAAAAAATCTCCTATTGATTGTGGAATGGAGAAAAAAGAGGAAGGCCTTCTAACTCTGATCAATGGAAGCAAGGAACAAATGATGATATTGCCAATGGGGTTCAAAAGACCCTCTTTTCCACTGGTATCATATCCAAGGAAGAACCAAAGTGCACCAAACCTCCCCAACCATCTGGAAATGGAGGCAAAAGAACCTCAAAATCTTCTAGATGAAGATCCTCTCATGGAATGTGAGAGGCCTCAATGGTTTAGCTAAACAAAGGTTAGCTAAATCATTAAGGAAAGAAATCAGACCTACAATTTTTGTGATCCAAGAAACCAAAATCAGTGAATCTCTTGATAAAAATATTTGTAATCATATTTGGAAGAACTGTGAATCACTTGCATGTAAGGCTAATGGGGCTTCTGGAGGCCTTCTGTGTTTGTGGAACCCAAATATTGTGGAAGGAAATCTCATCCATTCTAGTGATGAAATGATGAGCATCCTCTTCTTTGATAAAGACAACAATTTACCTTGGGTCCTCACTAACATATATGCTCCCAATTCCATTACTGGTAGAGCCCATTTGTGGGATAACTTGGCTTCTATCAGAAGCGCTTTTCCAAATCTTCCTTGGATCCTTGTAGGAGACTTCAACACTCCTTTGTTTCCCTCTAATAAAAAAGGTGGTGTTGGATCCTTTTCTAAAAGCATGGAGGATTTTTAGGAGTTCATCAGTGAGCAGAATCTAATGGATGTTAATCTGAAAGGAAATCAATTTACTTGGTCAAATAGAAGATGTGGACCTCAATTAATCCAAGTTAAACTTGACAGAGTTCTTTTCTCTCAGGAAGTTATTGACCTTTGGGGGGATGCAAATCTTCAATCCCTTCTCAAAATTGGATCTGATCATAGTCCGATTATTTTAGACACAAATAATCCTAAAATCTACAAAACTCCTTTCATATTTGAAGCCATGTGGATGCTACATCCTGATTTCAGAGAAAGGATTAATCAATGGTGGCAATCTGACATTCAAGGAACTCCTTCATTTGTGTTAGCGCAAAAACTTAAACACACCAAAGAAAATATAAATATATGGAATAGGGACATTTTTGGAAATCTTTTCTAGAATAAATAGGACATTATGAATAGACTAGCCATAATTGAAAAGGAAATCCAGGAGAAAGGAGATTGTTCTGCAGAAGTAAGAGATGAAGAAAGGAACTTATTAGCACAATACCACAACATCCTTCAATGTGAAGAAATATTTTGGAGACAGAAGTCTCGTGACCTTTGGCTCAAAAAAGGAGATTCCAACACAAAATATTTTCATGTTTCTACATTGAGACACCGCAACAATAACAGGATTAAATAAATTCGTAGCCATGATGGTAGGATCATTACTGACATCAAAGAAATTAGGACTGAAGGAACTACTCACTTCATGCAATTACTCCAAGAGGAATGCAGACCTAATTCCTTGGTTGGCAAGGATTTTTTCCTGCAATTCATTCCTCATCTCATTTCTGATGATATAAACACCAAATTAACAATGGTTCTTTCTGATGATGAAATCAAGGAGGCCTTATTCTCAATGAAACCTGACAAAGCTCCTGGACCAGATGGGTTTCCTCCTCAATTTTTTTAGGCCTTTTGGGATGTTGTTGGTAATGATGTTTGCAAAGCCATCAGAGAAATCCAAGGTTCTAAGGTCATTCCTAGAAGCTTCAATTCCACATTTATTGCACTCATACCAAAAATTCCTAATGCTTCCAATTTTAATGAATTTAGGCCAATTAGCCTTTGTAATGTCATTTACAAAATTTTAACAAAGGCTATCACTATCCGTATGAGAGAGGTCATGCCTCTTATCATAAATCAGTGTCAAGGAAGTTCAGTCAGAGGGAGATCTATCTTGGATGGTATCATTTCTATTCATGAAGCAATTCATTCAATTTCCTTCAACAAAAAAGTAGCTTTCCTTCTCAAGCTTGATATGAATAAAGCCTATGATAGATTGAGCTGGGATTTTCTCCTTGCTATCCTACACAAATTCAGCTTTCATCCTAAATAGATTTCCCTTATTAAAGGATGCATCTCTTCTACTTGGTTTTTTGTCCTTATTAATGGATCACCTGCTGGTTATTTTCAGAGCAGTAGAGGTTTAAGGCAAGGAGATCCTTTGTCCCCTCTCCTATTCATCATTGCAGCAGAGGCTCTTGGTAGGTCTATATTGGTAGCAAAAGAGGCAAGTTTAATTTTTGGACTTCAGGTTACCTCCCAATGCAATCCCATTACTCATCAACAATTTGTGGATGATACCTTGTTGTCCACTTTTGCTTCTGTCAATGAAGCCAAAATCATTAAACGGATTCTTCTTTTGTATGAAGAAGTGGCTGGTCAAAGGATCAATTTCCAGAAAAGCAAATTGTATTTCCTCAACACTCCTTTGAGAAGACAAAATATGATTGCCAACATACTTGAATGCTCTATAAGCAGTTTACCTTCCTCCTACCTGGGCTTACCTCTTTTCATTGGAAATGCCAAAGAAAGCCTATGGGACAATGTCATTGAGAGACTCCAAAAAAAGCTATCCACTTGGAGAGGTAATCTTCTATCCCAAGCAGGTAAAATCACTCTTACCATGGCCTGCCTCCAAAGCATTCCTGTGTATTTTCTTTCTTTGTTCAAAGCTCCTGTCACTGTCTACAACAATATGGAGAAAATTCAAAAACACTTTCTTTGGACAGGATCTGAAAATAAACACAGATTCCATTTAGTTGCTTGGGACAAAGTATGTAAACCCAAAGATCAAGGGGGCTTAGGGCTCAGAAGGATCTCTCATCTCAACCTTTCCCTCCTTGCCAAACAAGCCTGGAGACTTATTTCCAATGAAAATGTGGAGTGGGTCAAAATCATCAGAAGGAAGTATCTTCAGGCCTCTGAATTCTTACATGACCAGGTCCCTTCTTGTGGGTCTGTTTTCTAGAAATCCATTTGTGAAGCTCGCTCCTTGCTGAAAAAAGGAATTCGATGGCAACTTGGAGATGGTAATTCTATTTTTTTCTGGGAGGATAAGTGGACTGGTGATAATCCTCTTAGCCAGATTCCTATGTTTCAAAGGAT
This sequence comes from Wollemia nobilis, assembly GCA_028583015.1. Classification (NCBI taxonomy): domain Eukaryota; kingdom Viridiplantae; phylum Streptophyta; class Pinopsida; order Araucariales; family Araucariaceae; genus Wollemia; species Wollemia nobilis. The sequence continues at coordinate 1,076,228 of JAQPPZ010002765.1, forward strand.
TATCAACATTACTAAACAATTGGTTGGCCCTTTAGTGGCTAATTTCATATCCTCTTCTAATGGTATCATGAGCTGGAAAAGACTTAATATCCTAAATTTTGATGATGAAATCTCTTGCTTGAATACCCAACTGTCTTCCATCAAAATCCCAGTTGGTGATTGTAAGGACCAACCCATTTGGGAGCCCACTGATTCTGGTGAATTCTCTGTCAAATCAGCTTACTTGCTTTCCCTCAACAATCTGGAAACTCCTATTCCTTTTAAGCTGGTTTGGACTAAGTACCTGACTCCCAAAATTGCTTCCTTTTCTTGGCTCTGTATTCAAGACCGTATCCTTACTATTGAAAATCTCATAAAAAGGGGCATACCTCTTCCTAACAGATGTAATATTTGTCTTTCTGATTGGGAGTCTACTTCCCACCTTTTCTTGTTCTGTCCTTTTTCAAGAAGGGTGATCAACAAACTTCTTCTAAAATTTTAGTTGGTTTGGGCTTTTCCTCCTTCCATTGTCACACTATTCCAACAGTGGCCCAATCCATTTAAAAATCTGGTACTCAAAGGATTCTAGAAATTTTGTCTACAACACTACCTTTGGCAAATTTGGCTTGAACGCAACAGAAGGATTTTTGACAAAAAAGCTCTTCATGCAGATTTCATTGCTCATAAAGTCATCCTCTTTGCAAAATAAAATGTCCTTGTTGCTCCTTTTGATCCTTTTCCTTGTCCTCCATTTGAGAAAGCCATCCTTAATTCTTGCAACATATTCCTTGATACTTCAAATTCTGGCAATCCTTCAAATTCAAGGAGTAATGTGAAATGGTTCCCTCCCCCAACTGGGTGGGTCAAACTTAACTTTGATGGAGCTGCCAAAGGAAATCCAGGCAATGCGGGGGCTGGAGGAATTCTTCGAGATCATCTAGGAAATTCTATTTTTGCTTATTCTGAACCTTTGGGCATCATGTCCAATCACTCTGTAGAAGCCAAGGCGGTTTGGAGAGGCCTCCAATTCCTCAAAAATATTCCAGGAAACATTATAGTGGAAGGAGATTCTCTAAATATCATCAACTATCTAAAGACTTCAAAACTTAGCAGTTGGAGGATCAGAACAATTGTGGAGGAAAGTAAGCAAATCCTTCGACAACAACACAACTCCATTGTCCAACATGCCTACAGGGAGGCCAACACTATTGCTGACAAACTAGCTAATATTGGGGCTAACGCCCAAGGGTTATTGACTTGGACCGATACTCTGCCTCCCGAGGTGGATGAACTTATTAAACGTGATCAAAGTGATGATACTCATGCTGAGTCTTAAAAATCTATTCTAGTTCATTCCCCAACATTCCTTATTCCACGTGAAGTATAGGGCTCACATTTCAATATTTTTGTTGGGCCTTCCTTCAAGCTCTATGCTTTACATTGAAAATTGGTCGCATGATTCTTTGTGTTTCATTTTTAAAATTCCCACCGCCTTCATCCATGCTCATACAAATTTTTTGGTAACCGAATCCTTTTGTTATCCCAAGGTGAAATTGAGCATGATTAATAATCATTTTTCTCCCGTGTGCATTGATTTGTGTAATCTTACCTCATTGAGAACCATCCTTAACCAACTTACCAGCTGCTTCATTCCGAGACTCTGTATGGTGAACATCCCAATCCTTTCTGTGTCTCGTGCTAGGGTCTCTTACTGGCTACATTTTTTGTGCACCCTCGATGGTCAACCATCTCATCTGACATTATTCTACCCATTTATCTGGTGTAACGTCCAATGCCTGAAAATCCACTTCGACCTTTGCCCTAGCCATTCCTTTTTTCTAAAGGGGTTTTTTCCTTTTTTGAAGCACCTTTTTTGGCCTCCTCGTAGAATTCCCAGTGATAACAATGCTTTCCTTTTAAATAAATCATTGCATGCTTTGCTTAATCACCAGTCCTTTACCATTGTGCCTGTCCTGTTCAACCTAATCCTTTTTCTTTGCTTTCCTTTTCACCATTTTTTACCTATCACCATGAAGGAAAGCAAACCCATTTTCATTGAACCTACAGTGTTTGAACTTGATCCAATGGTCAGATATTTGTGGAAGGATAAGACTAAAAGTGCACTAATTGAGTTCTTCAAGCTATTTGCGGGCGTTGATGAAGGAGTAACGAAGGCCTTTGCTGAGACCTGGGATAAGGGTCTTGTTACTATTCATGGGGTGGAATACCATATCACTATTGAGTTGTTGGTGGACCTGACAGGACAACCTTTGGATGGCAAGGTTATCCGGTGAAACAAGCATAACTGGGAAGCGGAGCTGGTGTTCTTCGAAAAGAATTTGGCGATTCACAAAATGTACAGAAAAGGTTTGCATCGCAGTCATATTTCCACTCCTTGGCAAGAAATATTAAAACCTATCATGCAATATTTAACCTGTGACAACCCTGAGGCCCAACTTTGTTGCTTCCACTTGGCTTACGTAAATCACTTTCGTGATGCCAAGACGATGAACATCCCTACCACCATATTCTGGTCTATCGACTATACCATTGTGTCCACCCGGTCCAAAAAGGAGGAGGGTTTACCATGCCACCAAGGGCTTTTTAATGTCTTGTACAGATACCTCCTTCTCAATTTCCCTATAGGTAACATCCCTACCCCTGAGTCTGAGGAGGAAAACTCTTCCTCTTTGCCCAGTCCCAAAATTTCAAAATCTAAGAGGAAGAACAAGAATGATAAGCCCCATCCTGAATTCAACATTAGGAAAAAGGTCAAAGTTGAAACCACTCCTGTCAGATGTTCCCAGAGGCTCAAGCACAAAGAATTAACTGAAACCCCTCCTTCTACTTCTATCAAATTTCCAAAGGACCACTCCAACTCGCCTGACCTTGTTGAAAAATACCTTCACAAATTGGTCGTTCAAGCTACTTCTGCAACTATTGATCACCTGGAGACTGCCCACACAGCCATTGGCAAGGCTATTGTGAGTCTCAAAGAATAGCGCCAGGCTCTTAGCCTTCTATTCTTTTGTGATACCTTTGATGATACTCCTAGACTATTTGCTACTGAAATGCCTTCTGATGTCAAAGGGGGTGCCAAAGATGATGATGTGGTTGAAATCGCCAAGGAAGCTTGTATCGATGCTCTGAAGGACAACCCAAAGGATGCTACGAAGGACACCACTGCTATTTCTCCAATGCAAACTGATGCTCCTCTCTGAGCGTGCTTGTTGTCCCTTTGCTGCAACTGCTTTCTTTTATTTCTGGGTTTTGTTCCTTTCTGTCTAGGTTTTGGTCCATTGGCCTGAAGGACAGAATGTTTGGTTTTGATCTAGGGTGATGGTTTTTAGTTCCTCTTTTTGTTCCTTTGTCCCAGAGGACGTTCTCCTTTTGTTGTTCTAGGCTTAATGCCTCTCTGTTGTGATCCTCTTGAAAGTTTAGTGTTCCTTTTTGCTTCACTGATGTACAAGGCATTGGGGTGCCTTTCAAATGCCCTATTTTGAATAAAATTAATTTACCAAAAAAAAAGTGGAAAATTTTCCTAAGGGGGCTAAATTGATTAGCAAAATGCAATATTCTAAAGAAAAAGTTGTCAGTACCCTAGTTTTTGAAATAGTATCTAGGCCTAAATTCTTATATTTGGGAGCACGAACTCCAAACATATATCTTGATTGGAATAAGGATGAAATTTTTAAGTACAAACCCCTTTCTTTTACCCCTACAACATCAATTGAATTACATCCTATTTTTGAGCAATCATTACTTTCTGGAGTAGTGCAAGAAGATGTGTTGGAGGAAGATTCTGAGAATGAGATGGCCTCTTTTCAATTGGTTCATAGAAGGACTAAGAGAGTTCCAGAAAGATATGAGAGAAATTTTGAAGAAACAAAAAATGGATATGGAGGAGATTGCTAAAGAGGTAGTTGATTTTTCTGCGAAAGAATTGATTGATAACGAGAAACAATAATAAACTAAGGTAGAACAAGGGCACCCTATATTTGTAGGTGAAGGTATTGTTTCTAATCCCTCTTCTCCTATTCATCCTCATGAGTCCCTAAAGAAATATCCCTCCCTTTATAATCAAGAAGATATGATAAGCATACCTCCTCCCTCTCACAGTCCATCGCATGTCTCATTAGTAGCCATGGAGGTACAAGTCACTTCTATTTCATCACAGTCACCTCAAATCCCATCTTCTGCATATGAGGTTCCCACTCCATCATTTACCATTGCTTCACTTCCATATTTTTCATCACCACCATCAATGGGACACTGTGTTCCAAGTGTATCCATTCATCTAATTGTTAGTCTTGCATCAGTTTCCATGAGTTTACCAGTAACAACAACAATAGTAGTTAAAGAGTCCACTATTGTCACAAAGACTTTTGTAACTATATATTCATCCCCATCATCAACAATTTAGTCCACCCTTTATTTTCTAGTATCATCATCTCCCCTAGCTGTTGGTATTTCAAGACCTATTACTGTACCAAAGGAGTAGGCAGCCACTTAGAGTATAAATGATTATGGGGAAAAAATATTGCTAAGCCTTCCAACAGTATGGTTGTTAGAAGAATAAGTATGTATGTTGACCCTATTTCTAGACAAAGGGTATCAAGATCTATGAATCCACTGGTAAGAAAACCTGATACTGAGATGATTGTTCAATATTATCGAGTGGAGGAGGTCACAAAAGATATTTACCAGCTTTTGCTTGAGGATGAGTTGGTTATAGCCAAATCCCACTTGGATACCATCTATGTGAAAAATTATATAGTCATAGAGAAGGTGGATAAGTTGGAGAAAAAGGTTGAAAAAGAGTCTCAATGATCAAAAAGAAAAAGTAAAGGCTCTGATAAAAGAGGCTAAGGGTTGGCAAGAGAAGTTTCAAAAGGTCAATAAATTGAAGGACCAATTAGAAGAGCAGAAAAAGTTGAATGAAGATCAGGAAAAATAAATTTAGAATTTAAAGCATCAGCTTCAAATAGATAAAGCTAAATTTTTAGGATTTTCTAATAATGAGTTGAAAAGGATCAGGAAGGAGTTGCTTTTTGAGGTCCAGGAAAAATGTTCAAGGCTTCAAATTATGATTGATTACCTCGATGATGCCAGCCACCTACTCTCTGCTATTCAAAAATAGCTAGATCAAATCACTAGAGAGTTGCAGCCTATGGTGATTCCGGAAGAACAAATGTACATGTTGGTTTATAGCAGACTCATTTATTCTACTAAACCTATTTCTAATAAAGAATGGAATATCTCCATAGTTGCTACCAAGATTGTGGTTAAAAAGCATAGGGCACTTCAAAGAGCCTGGATGTTGGTTGACAGGATGAAAAAGGTGATTAGGGATGTTTTTGAATTAAATAAGGAAATGATTCAGGTTGGTTTTAGAGGACTCTATGGAAGAGATCCAACAGAGGATTAATGAGAATTTTTAGGATGAATCTGGAATAGATTCTCTAGAAGAGCCACTACCCTAAGAATAAGTTGTCAAATTGATCATTGAATTTACCTAGTTGAGAGATCTCATGGAAGATCTGGTGAATAGAGGGAATGTTGCTAACTATGAGGACATTGGAGAGCTAAAATATATCTATAAGCAGCTCAAAGAAACATCAAATCCCTCTGAATAAGCCTAGAAATAGGCTCTACAATATTTGAAATTGATGATTCAGTTGTTTGGGGATACTTTTGGAGAGAAAAGTGAGAAACCACCTATTCTAGAATAAGAAGAAGAAAAAGAAGGAAAGGCCATGGAAGAAGAGGAGCAGGAAGGGGCCCACACTTAGCTTGTTTTTATTTTGTAAATATACATAAGGTTTATTTTTTTGTTTTTACTCTGACAAATTGTCAGAAATAAACAATAAAGGCATGAAGCCTATAGAGCATCAATTTTTTGTGTGAAGGGATTTCTTGAAATAAGGCATTATAAAAGGAATAGAGTTGTGTCTAGTTTTTGAAGACAACAACAAAACTTGTATTTCAAACATAGTATCTGTAAGAGCAGATGAGTTCTATGTATTTTTGGCATTACTTCAATATGAACCTTTACTCTCTAAGCAGATTGTTAAAATTTTCAGAGTAGTGTTTATATGGAAGTTATTCTATAAATTATATCTTTGAAGATAAGTATGTTCGACTCCTAAGGCCCAATGGATAAGACTCTAAGTTCGATTGGATTTGCAAGAAAATCCACCTGGGAGGTGCCAGAATGTAGGCCCAAAATGGCCACATACTTAGGAAAATTTTGCAAATTTTGCCTAAGGGATAAAGTCCTCATTTCGCACACCTTACAATGTATTTTGGAGCAAATTCACAATAGGAGGTATGAGCTCGCCTGACACTTAGTAAATTTTTAAGATTGAAGCAATTTTGAGAGACTTATTTTTGGCTTCGAACTAGTGACGCGTCTCGAATCTATAATTTTTTTTAGAAGAGATGACGTTAGCAATAAAAAGTGTGGATTGGAGACCGCTTGATATTTGAATACTTCATGAATGATTAAGTGTTGGATCGCCTGATTCTAGGAGACTTATTTCCAGATTCAGACTAGTGACGCGTCTCGAATATATAAAATTTCATGACAAGAGATGATTGTAGCTAACTCATTTCCAGAATGGTGACAAGGTGGGATGTTTTATTTCAAAGGTAGTGAAAAATGGAGAAAAATTCACTTTGCACTATGACGGGTCTAGATTGATGATCATATGCCAATGCACTTGCTCAGCCTGGAATGGAATCCACAAAAGTTATAAAGAAAGAATGATGTCATCGATATTTTTTGTATGGATTGGTGAATACTTGAAGTAATATAAAGAACAAAGAGTAGATTCGTTCCTACTTATATTTCAGGTCATTTGGGAGCTAGACTGGTGATTTCGTAGTTTCTAAGATAGAATGATGACATCACCAGCATTTTAAAATGGAATGGTGATGTATTCTCCCCATCATCATAATAAGATTATATCAAAATGAATCTAAGCCATACAATAAGGGGGATCAATGGTGGGGATTGTGTCTACGAATATAAGGTATTTAGGGACATTTCTCAATAAGAATTGAAATATTCAGTTGGAAGAGGAAGATGAAGCATTGAGGGTTTTCAAGAAAGCTAAACCAGAGGTGGTTACATATAGACGATGGCAGACAACATGCAAGAATAATCAACGATAGTGCATGATTTCCAACATCCTAGAATCTAGTTGCATCAAATAGCCAGCAAGTTGTAGAGCCCTCGAGCTGTCATGGCTGACCACTTTTAGTGGATTTCCTATAGGATGTACCAATAAACAAATGCTTGCAAGAACTCTTTGATGGGCTATCAAAATGAAATCTTTGTAATGTTCTTTGTATTTTTAATTTCTAAAAACACTATAAATAGAGGTTGAACCCTCATTTTTAAGGGTCGGCTCTAGTGTGTTTTCTTGTGCTACTATAAATATTTCCAAAAGCTAATGGAAGGACCATTACATTGATATTCACCTTGAATTTGTATCTTCATGCTTGATATCAAAGGTTCAAACTCTCGAGTTTTATTTTTGTGAATGCTTATGTGGTTAGTTTGTACCAAATTAATTGATTACTAGCTGTTAAAGTAATTGAAATTTGTTTTTGATATTGATATTTTTTGATAGGGGGTGCATTTCTATAAAATATAGATATTCGTGAATTCTATTATTTATATTATCATTGTCTAGGTATTGAAATCACTTTTTGTAATATTTCTCTGCTGTGCATTAATTAATGAAGAATCATTTTATTTGGGATAATGTTGGTCTGAGTTATGTGCCTTTGGGTTAGTTTTTCAGAGCTTTCTATTGTGGTGCAATGATGTTAGCCTATCTGTCCACTATTATTCACATTTATCTAACCCTAACCTTCAAACCCTAATTAAGCATAATTGTGTCAACATCCTATTTAAGTCGACAAGGAACCAACCTACTTTGGAGGTTGGATCAGAAACTCCATTTTGGTCCATCCAATGTTGAGTCCTAAGCTGTAGCTATCAGGTGCAATCCTGGAAAAAAAGTAGGAAGATAGAAAACCGCAGTGTTGAGTAAAAACTTGATGCAATTCAGTGCCCAACAATTAAATCCTTATAGGTTCTAAGCAAAGATACATGGTTTGATTAACTGATCAATATTCTTCAAGAATATGATGTAGAGAATATAGTGAAATATGAAATGACTAACAATGCATTGGTATTGAAAGATAATCCATGGAGAAACATTGATTCATCAGCTAAAGGTTGAAGGCCATGGAACAACATATATTATCATATATACAAGAGAAAAGGACATAGCACTAGTTACTGTAGATTCAAGACAAGAAACCAGAACCAAGGAAATTAGATATACTATGGAAACTAACAAAATAGGGTATTTTTGGAGCCAAATTTGACTCAAATTTTGAAACCCCCAATTTTAATTTTTTTGGTTTCATATAAATAATAAGCATTGTTGGTCTCTATTGCATTTTATTTGAGAATTTGATTTTTCATAAGTTTGATTGATGAGCCTAACCTTAGACATTGTTAATGTATGCCCTTTTAAATATTGGTTTACCCTAAAAAGCTTACAAGGATCAAGATATAATTTCATTTATCATAAAGGTCAACCTCTAAATAAACCCAATTATTAAAAGATAAGGTTTAATATTTTAGGATCATTTTCAAACTTACGTCAAAATAAATAAAATTCCCAAATCCTAAAGAGATAAATCAAGGGTTAATTAAAAATGTCATAATATAAAAAACCTAAAAGCCTAAGTGTAACGCCCAAAGCCTTAATTAAAATTTTGAGGGTACGCACCCCTTTCTGATAGATAAGTCAACCGGGTCAAAAGAAATATTTTAATGGAAGGGCTTAGCCTAAGGTATTAAACTTATGGTTAATGTTTTAAACATGTGCTCCTATGATTAACCGGGTAGATTCGACAGTAGCGCTCCATCTAGATGAAGATCCAATGGATGCGCTTTATTCGGCAAGTCCAATTGTAAAATATCTTGTTCTAAGGGACCAAAAGCCTAAGTTTAATGTCGAAAACCTTGATTAAATGTTAAATTGTTTTAAAATATCCAAGGGCAGCGATAAACTTATGTTTTAATCCAATGGTTGCATTTTTTTTAAACAAACCCTGTAGGTAAAAGAGATCAATGGCTATGCTAAATCCTCATCAAGATCTGACGGTAGCACCCATGTCAAAGTCCAAACAAAGGAATAGTTGCAAAGGATCCAACGGTTGTGCCCAAATCACTTTTAATCTTATGGATGCGCATTTAATACAAGCAACCAAAGATGACAGGGTCAACATTAAAACATGCATAGATTGAAGCAAGATCAATGGCAATGTTCCCTCTCGAGTGAATCCAACGGTGGCACTCATTTCAAAGTAAGCAAAGGTAAAATATACCGGTAAGACCAGGTCAGCATTTGATTAGCCAAAATTAATAAAATTTAGCAAGGGTTCTAACACGTTGTTAATCGCCCCCCTTTTCAATTAAACAAGATTAACAAAAAATTCGAAGCATGCTTTTTGGGTTATCTAAGCCTACAGGTTACAAAGGATCCACGACTGCGATAAAATGAAAGTCGATCTAACGGTGGCGCTTCAACCATGAATCATCAGGATCAACCTAAAGACTTTACCCATATTAATGATTAAAGCACGTGCAGGATAAATAGAATCAATGGAGGCACCATCACCAGAGATGATCCAACGATGGTGCACATGACAAGAAGGTCAAACATTAAATATTCCCACTCAAGTCCAAATTTAAAGTGACCTCAAGACCGACTAGATCCAACGATCACAACTAAGCCCAACAGATCCAATAGTCCTATGCAAAAGAAAGTTTCTTGGAGTTTAAAAGAGGATTCCCTTAGAAATAAAACCAACACATATCAATAGTCGTGTTATAATTAGCATCGATCTGATGGCTATAGTTCATCCAAAGAAAAAATTTAAACCGGTGAAATCAATAAAAACATTTAACCCTTCATGGATTGGATGGTCACAAATTAACCAAGGTAATGTAAAGGTTGAAAATTCAAGGGGCTAAAAAAATCAACAACTGCAATCACGCTAGCCCAAATCCAATGATAGAGATTCGATTAAGAGAAATGGTTAAATGAAAATAGATCAACAGCCATGTTTTAACCCACTGAGATCCAACGACCGTCGTTTAATCAGGGTTATAAAAAGGACAAAGAGAGATCCAATAGTGGCACTTAACCTAGATAGATCCAATGGTGTCAGATCATTGAACCACGTTATTTCCTAGTATGATCCAACGACTACACTCATTCATGGTTATCAAAGGTGATTAAAACCCAAAGATTAATCAAGGTGACCTAAGTTATGTATAAAAAATCGAATAGTTGCACTTGGTCAAACATCCGATCTAATGGTAAGCCACTAGTGAGGTAATCTGCATGTCAAGAACTATGCTTTTAACATGGTTAATAACTCCCCGATTAACATTTTTAACCAGTGTTAAATAAATTTTGAAATATCGATTAAATTTAAAGAGTCTGATCACCCCTAACCTTTGCCCTCAATACTTTGGAAGCTAACACCCTTGTAGGAAGTATTTAGAGCAAGCATATGAAGCATATCCCATCCCACGACCATTATAAGTTAACAAAACCAATGATGATCACGAATCAATAGATTTAGCAAGTACCTATTCCAAAGAATAAAATTGATGGTCTAACTCCCAAAAAAAGGATGACCATTTCACAGCATGCCAAAAGAAAGTACCAAAGCAAGGAGTAAAGAGGTGACTCATTCACGAGGATATACGCTAAATGAAGAGCACTACGATGAGCAAAAAATACAATAGAGTCGAGTGAATGGTACACAAAAATTATAAATATAGATGATAACCAAGGAAGGAAATATTTGAATGATCAAAATAAATCCCACAAACAGTACCAGGATAAGGCTAAGGTAGATTTATCAATAGACAAAAATAGATGCTCAAGCACGCAATCAGATCATTCATATCCACTAAGAATGATAGCGTACTACGCGAAAGAATAAAATAATCTCGTTCAAAGCAAATTCATAACCAAAGCTCATAGCTTATAAATAGAGACAATAAAGGGTAGCTAAAGGGCATCAGTGAGAAAAACAATGGAGTTCAAAGAATATGAAAGCATTCATTTTCTGTTCTGCAAATTCTTAAGAAGAAGAAAGTGTGTGATAAGTGAAACATGGTTTCAACTTATGAAAAGTCTTCTACTCTACGCTTCGAAAGAATATAGTTACAAGGAAAACACTCCGAAGAAGAATAGTTATGGAAGGAGCATATAGTGCCTTCCAGACCTTGTTTTTCATTCCCACATTCCTCCTACTTATCACTGATCCCTACTTCTAGGTATTCTCTCTTAACCACCCAGGTCATCCTCCCCACACAACACCATATCACCACCATCCATTATGCAAATCCATATCATTTCCTCATTTCTCTCTTCATCCAATCATGTAATTTGTGCCATTCCATCCATTTTACACTAGTGTGCCACCTCTTCTCTTCACCATCATATTGGGTCCCCCTCCGTCTTTCATCAAGATTTCACATTATCAGTATGGTCGATCTCAAACAACATATCAGAATGACCAAGACAAGAAGAAGAAAATAAATTGTATCTAAGTATAAATCCTTTGTTTAAATGAGCAGAAGAAGAAAAACAAGTATGCCAAATATTTGTAGCATAAAAGCTCCCTTCAAACCAAGAGCAAACTGTAACAGTCAATTCAGAGCCACACCAGCTGGATAGCACACAGGGAAGATCAACCCAAAAAGGGACAAGTGTAAGGCCAAGATCAAACCAAGAATAATAGATTCAAGAACCTAGCCTATAAGAATAAGTGCCTAGGTTTAGAATTAGGATCAAGCATTAGAGATAGAAAATTTTGATAAGAGGTATACTTGAGTGCCCTTTAGAGTTATGATGTTGTATCTCCTTTCTATGTCTATTTTTCTTATTCATTCTTCTTTCTTCCTCGTTCTCTGTAGGATTTTGACAGGAAAGAACTCAAGAAGCTGAGAATATTTCTAGACATATCGAGCCAAAGATTTGGAGACTCTAGTATTACCTAATTAGAAAAAAGAGTAGGAAATTTCTATTACATTATTTGAACATAATATCTTCATTGTATTGATAAATTTTGAGAGAAACAGAGTTTAAAGGTTCTTTCTTACTATGCATGTAATCAAATTTAAAATCAATACAATTCTGGTTCTTTTTACTATTATTTCTTTGTGTCAGGTGGATGTGTTACTATGTAATGGATTACATTATTTGAATGTATTGTGTACATTTCTCTCATTAGTCAACTTTGAATTTTATTACTATATTCAAATAAGTCTAAATGCACCAATTTCAATTTCCTCCATTCTCTCTATTCATATCATTTATGTTGTTAAATTGCTATAACAACCCAATGAATCTAGGCACCGGTCTACATAAGGCATAACAATGGTTGTTTTCTTGCTTGATCATTTTTAATACATCTAGTGTAATCTAATCTGGAGCATGTAATTAGTGTAATATCGTAAATTACCATTGGGATTTCCTTACCCATTTTGTAGTTTCTCCTTAGCAATATTTTGTATTAAACAGAATAAAGTGGCAGGTTGACCAGAGCTTGTAATAGCTCATTGGTTTCAAAAAATTTCTTGTAGCGTGACAATCGAATCTTATGGATGCAAGAAATGGTTCCAACAATTTTTTGGTGCCGTTGTCGGGGATAAATTCTTCATGAGTTTAGACCTGTATTTCATGACAAATTTTTCTAGCAATTCAAACTAACACCAACAGTTTCTTTGGCTTAAACAATGACATTATTATATATATATATATATATATATATATATATATATATATATATATATATATATATATATATATATAATATATATATATATATATATATATATATATATATATATAATGAGTAGCCAATAGGAATAAATAACTAATTCTTTGATTATTTGTATGTTCTTTATTTTACCCATGGTTTTTAATTTCAAAGTTTTATTTTACATTTCTTTATTTTCTTGAAAAATCATGTTTTCTTGATTTTCTTGAATTATCCCAAGAATCATCTCCTGTGAGGTTGAGTGTTAATATCAAGCATTCTTTATAAAGCATATGTTGTTCTTTATGCACCCCGGTGTTGGCGACTCTGTCTGATAGAACCTAGAAGATAAAAATTAGAAAAAGGAAAGAGCAGAACGTGCTGGTGCACACCAAGAGAAGCGGTAAGGAGATATTTTGGGAACTCGACAAATCTAGAGGTATTTATACATAATCAGAAAACTCCACTTTTAAGAATACAACTTATAATAGTAAATTGAATTCTAGTGGTAATAGGTACGTAATAAAATATAGAAGACAAGATAGTATTTTTGTAGATGAAATATTGAATGCTTCTTTTGAAAATACCTTCATCTCAGCTCCCTAGATCTATATTTTGTTCTTTATATCATACTCAGGCAACCAAAACTCATATTCCTGTAGACATTATTGCCAGAAATTTAAAACCTACGATAACAATGGCTTAACAAAACCAACAAAATAAAAAAAATCAGGCTAATGTCCACTTATGTAGAACCAATATATACAAACCCTTTGTGTTACCTCATAATTTGAATGCCTTACCTAGTAAAGCCCATAAGTACCTTCCTAAATTCCTAGGAAATAATGCAATAACTGGGGAAGATCACATCAAAAGCTTCATGTATGCAATGGATAGTCTAGAAGTAGAACATGAAGATGTAGTCCTAAGACTTTTTTTACAAACTCTAGAAAAATATGCCAGGGAGTGGTTCAATTCCCTTCTAGATAATGATATTCTAGATTTCACCAAGATGGAAGCTGTGTTCTTAAAGAAATTTGGAGAGAGAAAAAATGAAGTCCTTGTTAACTGAGTTAGCCAATCTGAAGAAAAAGGAAAATGAGATTGTTAGTGAATTTAACAGAAGGTTTTCAAAAACCAAAAACAAAATCCCTACCAACCTTAGACCTAGTGACATTCAGTCAATATGATTTTTATAAACATGCTTTCCAAGGAGAATTTAATTATGAGATAAGACGAGAATAAGCTAACACAATATATGAATGCATGGAAAAAGTAATAGATATCAAAAGAAACATGTTGTATAATGGTAAGATGGAGCATTACTCTCTAGAATCTAACATACCTAAAATAAATCCCAAAAGGGTAGCATTTGATTTGCAAAGGAGGACTGAAATAGATCCAATGGAAAAACTAACAAATCAAATGATTGAAATGTTCAACACTATGAGCAAAAGGTTAGCAAAAATTGAAAGAAATAATGGTAATAATTGTGAGACATCATAGACAGAGTGAAAACATGTTGATAATCACCCTCCTTTTAATAAAAACTTCAATAGAAATTGGGTAAACAATGATGGCCCTAAAGAAGGAAACAAAAATAGAAATAATGGAAATAGTAACTAGAAAAACAGAAAAAATGATAGAGAACAAAATAATGTTCCCAATCCTATACCATATGTCAATATAGCAAAGGTATTTTCTTATTATTGCTCTACTTGTGATGCACCTCATAACCCTGATGCATGTGGAATACATCTAAGTGATCAACACAATGTAGATTTACATGATGTTTCAAAGGAGGATATAAGGATTAATGCTTATTGGTCTCTATAAGATGATTCCAAGGAAAGGCTATTTGAATAAAATATGGAAAAATATACTTCAAATAATTATACTAAAATTCTTGTAGCAGAAGGTACCAAAATATTGCAAAAACCACATGTTTCAAGATATGACAAGATGAAACAAGGTAAGATAACTTCGATTTTTTAAGAAGTGGAAGAATTGGAAGCAACCCATGTTTTGAATTTAAGGAATAGAATAGTCCCTTAAAGGATAGGAACAACTCCCACTAGTGAAATCAAGAAGCAATCATTCATCAACAAAAGTGCTAATAGAGGGGGAAGCACTCAAAGAAGAAAGCAACAAACCATTGGACATTAAAATATTGAATTTTATGTTGGTACAAAACTTAGCAAATAAAATTTCAACATCACATTTGGTGAACTTATGAAAGTACAACAATATAGAGAACAAGTCTGCAGAGCATTCTGGTTAGCTGAACAAAAAGAAGACCCAACATGTCATGTTGCCAGGAAATATCAGTATGAACAAGGTCACTCTCTATTGTTAGACACTTTTATGTATCACCAAGGTATAATTCATATGAAGGAGAAAGGTATGTTATCCACAAATTTATGTTAGACAATGGAGCTTCTCATAAAATTATGCCCAGAATGATAGTTGATCAAATGGGGTTAATATGTACTAGATATTCTAATCTTGTTTTAGTCATGGATAGTAGACGAGTGTCTTGTGTAGGGGTGATAACTGGATTATTGGTTTTCCTAGATCAAAACACTAAAAAGGGCATAGTAATGGATGTTGTTGTAGTGGATGTTGACCCATTTTTATCATTATTACTAAGCAAAAATTGGGCTGAATAACTAGGAGGTTCAATTCAACTGGACTGGTCTTATGCAACCATTCCAATGTCATACAAGGAAAATGTGACTCTACGTAGAGAACCATTCAATAAATACTTTGTATATTTGATTAAAAGATATGAAATAATGGTAAACTTGGTAAATTTTTTAGAATAAATAGGGATGGGAATTTATTCAATATGGCATAACCCATCCCTAGCAAAAGTGCCAGAAGCAAAGAACATGGACCCAGAAGTTATAAAATTTGTGGATGCTAAATCAGATAGAGTTTTAACTCAAGAAATGTGGACTATGTATTTTTATGGAGCTAAATCCCAATCTAGAGTAGGTGCAAGAATTCATTTTACTAATGTAAAAGGAAATTACCTTGGTATTCCTTACAAACTGGAATTCCCTTGCACAAATAATGTAACTGAATACGAAGCCTTATTGCTAGGATTGAGGAAAGAAAAATAACTAGGTTTTAATCACTTAATTGTAATAGGGGATGCCGAATTGATTATACAACAAATCAAAAGAAAATATCAGACGAAGCATCCTAGGTTAAAATGATACAAAAATGCAGTACTAGAAGAAATTGAAAAGTTTTTGACCTTCAATATTTATTTTATTCCAAGAGAACAAAATAATGTTGCATATCTTTTAGCTTTAAATACATCATGTTTAGATCATCCAAACATAACCACATAATATATGGATATATTCCCAACCATTTTAGTTTATAAGCCTTTTGTGCCAGATAACATAGTTTACCTACAGGTTTTTCAAGATGATGTAGACATTAGAGATTTCATGACTCTGCAAAATCAATATGCAAACATAATTTGTGATGAAAAAGATGAAGATCATCTAAAATACCAGATAGGTGAACCAGTAGAAGTAATCTAGCTAAAAATAAATAGAATAACCAAAGGACTAGTCTCCCTAGAAAGTCTATTGATGATTTTGACAAATCTTACAAGCCTTTACTTAAAGAAGTGATACCTAAAAAAATTAACAGCAGTTCAATGAAAGAGCCTGTAGCACCCTAAAATTGGCGCAGTAAAATTGGAATAATTACATTCACCTTAGTAAATAAATTTAAATTCAAATTTAACCTCCCAAACCACCCGTTAACCGTCGAGAAACCCGTTTCCTCTTTTTCCATGCCATTTTTAGCAGTTTTTTTGACCGTTTGATGATATCGTCTCCGATCAGACGATATCGCCCCAGATTTGACGATTTCGTCTGGACTAGAATGTCCAGATGATTTTGTCGCAAAACTAAATTTGCATAGTTGGAATCCGTTCCAACGGGTCTCCAATCCGGGCAGAAGCGTGTCTGCGCCGTTGGGACCCTTCCCCCGTTGGAGATCTCCCAAATTGGGATGATCTCCAACCTCCCAACAACTATCCTATGCCTATTTAACTCTAAAACTTTTCCTTCCCCAACCCCTGGCTGAATTTTTATGAAAATCAACTCCCTATGCGCTAAAACACTTCAAATTTGCTCTTGCACTAGTCCTATATTAATTTTATTATAGATACACCACTGGTTTTCAGCCGGAGCCATCACCCATTGTCGTCGACGAACCTGTCAAGATCGGAGGCGATCTCGTCAAATTCGAGACGATCTCGTACTGATGAGAGACGATTTCGACTGCAGCACACATCGAGGCAATCAGTGCCTGGAGTTTGCTCTTCTTTCTCTTTTATCTGTCATTTTATGCTATAAATTAGATTGTCTATTCAGTTTTTATACTATATTGCATCTGGAGTTCACCCATTTTGTCTAGTTTGCATATTAAGATCATATTCTTCTATTTAAACACAGTGATTTGCATTTACTTTTGTTCTTGTATATTGTTCAATACTCATATTACTTTTTCATATAGTTTGCCCCTGTTTACAAAATAGAATTTCTTGTATTTCGCATCCTGTTTCGTTGTTTTGCGAGTCTCTGATGAATTCGTCTGACGAATTCGTCAGATTGCAGACGATCCTGTCAGTTTAGACGATCTTATCAAATTGAAGGCGATTCTGTTGAATTGTAGACGATCCAGACTGCTACAAGCAATCAAAAAATTCATCAGACTTCCGGATTAGGTAATCTTCATTGGCCTCCTGCAAATTCTCTGTTTTTGCTTTCTTTTTTGTTTGTTGTATTCATTTAAATTGCATTTTCATGTAGTTTAAGTTAGAATCATTCGGCCAAACCTAGGATGAATGCTTAAAAATAAAACGAACTCATCTAAAACTCATTCCAAAACCTAGGCGTGGAAACTACCGTCAAAATTTTCCTGGTGAACCCAACATCCATCAAAAAATCACCAAAATACACCTCCCTTGAGAGGCGGGACCTTCGCAAAGTCCTCTCATCCGAGGTACCGCACCATCCTTTTCCCATCCTCCTTTCGGGCGTGGATCCAATAGCCTGAAGGTAGGGATGCGAAAAATTTGGAGCGATACATTTTGGTGAACCCGACGTGAATGCATCATAACCTTTTGAAAACAAAAGCAAAAACAAACAAAAAAAAAAAAAAAAAATTAGAACAACTAAAACTTAGATGCATTTTAAAACATTTAAGGTTCAAAATCATGTTTAGATGGTAGCTCCTAAAAAGAGGTTAGCAGTTACTATAAACGTAGTAAACCAATTAGCAACCATAGAAGTTAATTCTGTCCTTAGTATCCCTGAAACAAGTAGAAATCAATCCTTGTGGGATGAGCTTATCAGGAGACTTAGTATCATTTCATCTAGGTCCACACAACTTAAACAGATTAGGAGGCTAGTCTTGGATAGAATCCTGGATCCTCATCAATTAGTTTTCTACCATGAACTTCAGAGAGCTTGCCATAGATGGCTAGCCTATAGGAGAGCTTTAGTATCTTCAGAGTTGTTTAGCTTCGAGGAATACCTCAAAAATGTAGACATTGTACACCGCTTCTTAGGCCTTGTAGAAGACCAAGAAGTTGTTCTTACAGATAGTGAAAGATGGAATAGAGTTCCGCGAGCTGTGCTATATCGAGAGTATTGCCATGAGCTTTACTTTTATCAACCAGCATCTGAAACAGACAATATCACCATAGCCCTTTTCATCAAATTCTTAAAAGAAAACTTTCAATTTGAAGAAGAACATTTCATGACCCCCTGAACAGCTTGAACCTATTAATGATATTCATAAGTTATTCATAGAAGATTAGTTCATCTACTTTCAACCTTATTATTATTGTGTGCATTTATTGTTTCATTTGCTATCTTTATTATATTGTTTCAAAGAAAAACTAAAAAACTAAAAAAATCAAAAAACATAGTAAAAAACTTAAACATTTCAATTACAATATTGCATTAGGTATATATAAATATATACCTTTTAATTTGTTGCATATATATATATATATATAAATATATATATATTTTCTGAAATCAAAACTTAGCACCATGACTAAACTTAGGAATGGTAAAGAAATTTTAGGAGAAGGAGAATATTGGCTACAAAATACAACTGAAAACCCAAATGTCCTTCTTGGAGATACAAATCCGGAAGGTGAAACTCTAGGTCAATCAGATGAAGACTTAGGTGAAGATAAGGAACAAGAAGGAAGTGTTAAAGAATCTTCATCCCCTAGAATAGCTCCAAATGGAGGCATCACTTTTGACAACGCAGAACATTTTCAAAAATTTCTTAATCAACATATCGACGTCCTTAATGTGGCGGTCCGTATTGATAAAGGGGAAATTAGTGATGCTCAAGCAACCTTAGAACGGGCGCTTGTTATGCAAACTAATCCCTTGTCTTTCATTGATCAAGAAAGTGATAAGGGTGGACCATCCAATGCGAATATGGTCACTATAGCCCAAGCCATGACCAAACAACAGGTCACCCAACATCCTAAGCAACCTGTTACTCAACCTAAAATCACTCCCGCACAAAAGAAAATTCCCTTCACTACTTCCTTCCTCCAAACTATTGAGCAAAATGCTTTAAATAGACAAAAATCTAAAACAAAGCCAAATACAAACTTTCAACAATCTACAATACAACACAATCCAACTTCAAAATTCCTCCATAATATTTTTCCTACCAATGTTTTACACAATAGTAACATGGCATCTAATCTGCATGTTCCTCCATCCTACGCCCATAACACTTATGGAAATGCCCCACCGAATCAATATGGGGGGCAAAATAGTAGTTTGGAAGCTATGGTGAAACAATTGGCTTCACATATGGACCAGATAGATCCCTACCGTCCCTCGTATAATTATCGAGAGATTTGTAGCCAACCATTGGATCCCATAGTGGTAGCTCAACCATACCCTAAAAATTTTCCCATGCCCTTCCTGCCTATCTATAAAGGAACCGAAGATCCCATAGAACATCTTCGTATGTTTAGGATAGCATGTCATGACATATCGCATGACGACTTGCTATTACTAAAAATGTTCCCAAAAGTTTAGGTGGAATGGCGTTAGAGTGGTATTATCAATTGCCCACTCATTCCTTAAGAAACTTTGAAGAAACAGCTGAGTCATTTGTTCATCAATTTAGTGCCTACATCGAGAGGCATGTAACTATTAAAGACCTATACAATTTAAAACAAGATAAAGACGAATGCTTTGCTGATTTCTTAGAAATATGGAGACAATTGACAGGAAAATTGCACTTTGTGCTACCCTATAGGGAAATGTTAGACATTTTCATTAACAATTTACAAGAACAACTTTCTTATGAGCTATCAACAGCTACTTTGACTACCTTCGATCAAGATATAGACTTAGCTTGAAGAGTAGAAGATGCCCTCATTAGGAGAGGCCAACTTAGAAAGAAGGATGATGAGAAAACATCTAGAAATCAATATAAAAACAAATAGGTTGTCGGTGATGGAGTCACTGACAGCAGAAATGTTGCTAATGTCAATGCAACAAAAACAACAGAAAAATTCATCTTGAAACCTCCTGATAAGCCTCCTCGAGAGTTCACTAGATTAAACCAACATTTATCAACTATTTTACCTCAACTTCTTGAAATAGGTTTAATCCAACTACCAGCTATCCGGGAACCTGACCCAAGCATACCCGGATATAGAGCTGATTTGCACTGTGATTTTCATAGAGGTCCTGGACATTCTACCAACGCTTGTAAGAGGTTAAAACATAAAATACAATATTTTATTGACAATAATGAAATGGAAGTGCAAGCCTTCCAACCTAAACAAAACCCTCCTAATAATACTCAAAATACTGTTCCCCAAAATAAAAATTAGAATGCCAATCAAACTTTAGACATATTTCAACACCCTTTACCAAGACATGGTAAAGAGGTAGCTAATCAAATTGAACATCATAATGTTCCCCATCCTACCCGATATGTAGGAACCATTAGCGGGCAATTACCTGTTCAGGACTCTCACACATTCGACACAACCTTATCCCTGGTTACAACCAGGCCCTTACATAATTTTCAAACTTCTGATTCTAGTGATATAGAGTCAGATAGTGAGAGTGAAGTAGACACCATTCAATCGAATAGTTCTGAAAACGAATCAGATCCTATTCAACCTATCACAGATGCTAATGTTCTAGAAGAACCATTTCCCAGAAGAGTCACTACTCGACCTTCTTCTAATGAAGTCCTTCCTTATGAACAAGCCATAAACTCTCAACCGAGACCGTTTCAACATCGTCCCTATAACATTGTAGGTACCATCGGAGTCGTCACCCGACAACAAGCTCAAAATCCCCAAAAAGAACCAAACCAGAACGATGGACCAGCTCCATTTGTTCTAAAAAATCCTAATAAAGGAAACCATGCTCCTATTGTTCAACCTAAACCCCCTTATAGCATTAATGAGCAATTGTCTAATACCACCGCCAGAATCTCCCTTTTAGATTTATTAAGATCCTCTCCCACCCATAGGGATGAATTGATGCTTACTTTGAGCCAGATGATGGTACCTCAAAACATCCAACCTGAAGCTATGGCCAATACTATCATCACGCGAGAGATTGATTGTATTGACTTTCGGGATAAAGATATCCCACAACATAGTTTACACAAGGATAATCCCTTGTATATTATAGCTTTAATTGGGGATGTAGCTGTCAAATGAGTCCTGATTGATAATGGCTCATCTCTAAACATCTACACCTTTGACTTCTACCAACGATTTGGTTTTAGAAGTGATGAAATGAAGAAGACTGATATGATTATCAAAGCCTTTAATGACGAAACACAAGAAACGTGTGGAGTCATTACCCTCCCATTGCAAGTTGGTCCTAGAACCCTTGAGACAACTGTGTTTATTGTACATTGCCCAGCATCGTACAATATACTTTTGGGTCGCCCTTGGATTAACGCCATGCGAGTAGTCCCATCAACTTTACACCAATGTGTTAAGTTTGAGTTTAAAAATCAGTTGGTCACTATTCATGGTGACCCTAGACCTTTTGATATGTGTGCATTGGCAGAACCATTTGGAGTGCAATTTTGCCCTGCTCTGTCATCCACATATCCTAGTTCTTCTTCATCTAAAATTGTGAAATATAAACCCATCACTTCATCTATTCCTCCTCCATTAACTTCATCTTCCCATATAGATCAACCACCTTCTAAACAAATTACTGTAGAACTTCAAAAATCTCTTAAAACTACAACCAATTCTTCAAGTTCTAATCCCATAAATTCAAAACCTTCAGACACATCTATCATACCTTCCACATCTCAAGACATAGGTAATAAGCCTTCTACATCTTATGCCCTTTCTGATGATCTTTTACTAGATTTATCTACAACCTTAATATCAGAAAAAATGAATGCTTTCATGCAAGATTCAAACCTTTTAAATCAATTGCCGCCATCTCCTCGTACTTTGGGCCTCCCACAACCTATGGGAAGTACTTACCAAGTCGGGAGTTGCGCCTTCATTTACAAAGGATATGAGTGGGGAAGAATCCCTCAGAATATCAAAACCCATCATGATGGATATGCTCGGTGTTGTTTTACCAACGATTATATTAAAGCTAAACCCATGATGCTTAAAATGGGATATAAAGGGAAAGGCTTAGGACCTTTCCAAAATGGCATGAAAGAACCTTTCGAGGTAGAACCATGGCCTGCACGATGTGGTGTGGGCCTATTACCTAGTAAGGGTCAACCTTTTCCTTTTGAGGATGATGATCATCTCATATGCTATCAAGACTATTTGGATAGACATGTTGATTTGCCTCTTAAAAATCCATCATTTTCATGCAACATGCTATCCATAGCATACCTTGAAATGATTGCTGACCTCGATGAAGAGTTGGAAGGAGATATCTTCCATGATGTCTCTGTTGAAGATATGTTGTACAACGGGTTTTATTTTGATGGTTCTATACCAACCATAGCTCAACTTGAGGCCGCTGACCCTTAGAACGAATTATTTAAATTAACTTTACAAGAATTACAAGAGTTGGGCGTTTCACCTGCCCCACCTAATTTTGAAAGATATCTACACATGGAGGCAGAAAATGTCATTAAAATTAATATTGGAACTAAGGACAACCCTCACATAATCAACATTGGAGCAGAACTAAGTCAAGAAAAACAAGAACAATACATTGCATTTCTTAAATAGTATGAAGATGTCTTCGCATGGAGATATGAAGATATGCCGAGTCTAGACCCTTACGTAGTCATGCACCATCTAGTGGTCCATCCGGATGCTAAACCTGTTAAACAAAAACTTAGAAAAATGCATCCCAAAGTGGCTCTGCTAGTCAAAGGGGAGTTAGAAAAACTCCTGAATGTTATCTTCATACAAGCTATTGATTATGCTGAATGGATCATAAATTTAGTTCCAGTCACCAAGAAAGAAGCCACCAAAGTTAGGGTTTGCATAGATTTCAAAGATATTAACACTGCATGCCCTAAAGACGACTTTCCTCTTCCAAATATGGATCAACTTATTGACTTCACTGTCGGAAGTGGGATGATGTCCTTAATGGAAGGATTCTCCGGCTATAATCAGATCAGGATAGCTCCTGAAGACCAGGCTCAAACAACATTCATTACCCCCTGGGGTACCTTTTGCTGGAAAGTGATGCCATTTGGCCTAAATAACGTCGGTGCAACTTATCAACGGGCTATGACCTACATTTTTCATGATATGATGCATGATATCCTACATGATTATGTAGATGATATTATAGCACACTCTCTTATTGAAGATCATCATTTAGACGATTTAAGAAAAGTTTTTAATCGATTACGAGAATATCTCATTCGATTAAATCCAGCAAAATGTATATTCGGAGTTAAATTCGACAAGTTATTAGGGTTTTTAGTTTCTTTACGTGGTATCGAAATTGACCCTCTCAAAATTGTGTCTATCACTGATATGCCCGCACCCACTAATATATCTGAATTACGAAGTTTACAAGGTAAACTTCAAGCTATCCGTCGCTTCATTGATACGCTGGCGGACAAAATTGGTCCCTTTCTTAAACTCCTTAAGAAGGACATCCCCTTTAATTGGGACACAGAATGTAGAGAAGCTTTTGAACTTCTCAAGCAATATCTCCTTAACCCTCCGGTGCTTTCATCGCCTAAATCTGATCGCCCATTTCTTCTATATATTTCTACTTCAGATTCTGCCTTAGGAGCTATGTTAGCTCAACTTGATGATGAAAAATGAGAACGTGCTAATTATTACATTAGCCGCACCTTCATTAGTTATGAAACCCGCTATACAGCGTTAGAGAAGTTATGTCTAGCAGTCGTGTTTGCTACGCAAAAATTACGACATTACATGCTTAGCCAAAAAACGTATGTCATTGCCAAATATGATCCTTTAAGATATCTCATGAGTCGACCTTATTTATCGGGTCGCACGACCAAGTGGGTTCTTGCTCTAAGCGATTTTGATCTCCCCTTCATAGGACAGAAGTCTGTTAAGGGTCAAATCATAGCGAGATCAATTAGGCTGCTTGCACCCTTAGAGTCTACTCATCCCCTCATTATCGAGTTTCCTGATGAATGCCTTCAATTAGAGGCAGACCTTGTTGAACAATGGTCCTTATACTTTGATGGAGCCCGATGCATGAGTGGGGCTGGTGCGGGTATTATTTTAATATCTCCACAAAAACATCTTATTCCTCTATCCTTCAAACTAACATTTGCTTGCACCAACAATATTGCTGAGTATGAAGCTCTAATCCTTGGATTATGAGCTGCTTTAGCGCTTAAAATTAAAAACCTCTTAGTTTTTGGGGATTCCCAATTGGTTATAAACCAAATTAATGAATTTTATCAAACCAGAGATGATAAAATTTGCCCATATAAGGCCTATGTTTTACAACTAATGGCCTTGTTTGATCAAGTTACCTTGGAAGCCATTCCTCAAACTAGCAACCGTGCAGCTGATGCTATGGCCGCCGCTGCATCTCTCCTACCCTTGGAGTTAGACGACGAATATGCTACTATCATCATTCGTCAACTCCAGGAACCCGCTTCACATAAGTCATGCTTAGAGCCTTTGGATGTGTTTCTAATCAAGGAAACTACTCCTGAACTCTGGTATACAAACATATTTGATTTCCTCAAAAATGGGACTTTCCCTGCTAATTCTAATCGCAACCAGCGTCGGTTATTACATCGACGAGCAAGTCGATTTGTAATCATTGGCAATACTTTATATAGGAGATCTTTTGAAGGTATCCTATTAAGATGTCTAAATTTAGAAGAGTCTAAATCAGCCTTGAGTGAAGCCCACGATGGATCTTGTGGAGGACACTTTAGTGGTAGCGTCATTGCTAAAAAGCTCCTTCGGATAGGATACTTTTGGCCTACCATGGAAACGGATGCACATGAATATGTGCGCCATTGCGACAAGTGTCAAAAACATGCTGAACTTGTCCATGCGCCTGCACAAGAGCTGCAGGCTATTTCTTCTCCTTGGCCCTTTTCTAAATGGGGCTTGGATATTATTGGTAAAATTAATCATGTGTCTTCTGATGGACATAAGTTCATCATAACCGCCACTGAGTATTTCACGAAGTGGGTTGAAGCTATGCCTTTAGCTTCCTGCACTGGTTCATAGGTCTCTAAATTCATTTTTAATCAAATCATCTGCAGGTTCGAAATTCTTGCAAATCTCATCTCTGAAAATGGAACTTCGTTCAAAAATAAAGATGTTAAAAAAATTATGTCAAAAATATAAGATTCAACATCGCTGGTCTACTCCCTATTATCCTCAGGGTAATGGTCAAGCAAAAGCTTCTAACAAAACTCTAATCAAAATTCTCAAAAGACTAGTCAATAAAACTGGTCGTGGTCGGCATATTCAATTATATCCAGCCCTGTGGGCTTATCGAACTAGTGTTCGAACCCCCACGGGCACTTCACCATTTGTTTTGGTATATGGTGCCGAAGCAGTTTTTCCATTTGAATTAGAAGTTCCTTCTTTGGCTCTGCTACTTCAAGACACCGAAGTAGGAGATGAATATCGTGCTAGATAACTGAGCTGGAACTCCTAGACGAAAAATGCATCAATGCTTTAGAGCATCTTCGTGCATACCAAAACAAGCTTAAAAGAGCATATAATAAGAAAGTTCGTCATCGATCCTTTGAGATTGGCGATCTTGTTCTAAAAGAAAATAAAAAAAATACAAATGCAACCACAGACCTGAAAGGTAAATTTGATCCCAACTGGCTCGAACCGTACATCATTACTGCAAAATTTGAATCAGGAGCATATAAATTATCTACCTTAGATGGTAAAGAACTTAAAGAACCCATGAATATTTTACATCTCAAACGTTATTATGCATAAATTTTATTATTTCATTCATGTATATATTTTTTCAAAATCATTATCTTGTATTTCTTTCAATTTATTCAAAAACCTCAAAAACATTCATAAAATCTTCAAAAATCTTCAAAAATATTTATTGCATTTCTTTAAAGCACTTGTTAAGATGCTGTTGCTCAAAAAAATCAACATAAAAATCCAAAAACAGCTATATGCTTGACTCTTTCGAAACCAAAACAATATACAGAATAAAGAGAGAGTCAACATTCTCAAAACTTTCTCAAAATCATTATTTTCTTACAATTATTGTAGTTATATGTTTCAACTTATTTTGGATAAATTAGCATTTATTTTGAATCCCTCACTTGCACACTCACAACAATAAATATCTTGATTTTATCTGGCATGATTACTAATCTCTCTTATATCAAAGTTCACAAAAATCAATTAAATAAAGTTTGAGCATAGAGAATTGATCTTGGTATTTACTTAAACCAAGCACATCTTTTCACAATAAAATGATTATATTTGTAATTTCCATGTTTTGCTACATAGTAGAATTGATTTCTTGAGTGAAAAGTTTCCCCTGCTATCCTATCATGCACATGGTCTAGAATCTTTGAGAATTGGCAAAAGGACAAGCTCACCCCTACCCAGAATAAAAATCCCTTGCTCTACAGCTAATCTGAGCAAGTATCCCTAGAAAAAGAAAAAGAAAATAAAAATTCAAGAAAAATAGAAAAGAAAAATGTTATGTCAGCAATGTTCCAAGCATTATCAAGCAAAAGAAATAAAAAAATAAAAATAAGCAAAGTTCAAAAGAAAGCAAGAAAAGCAATAAAATCCCTTTCCCTACCCTTTGAAAAGAAAAGAAGGGTGAATGAACTTGAATCCCTGGAATTCTCAATTATTCGAAAACTATGAGGTAAGCCCCATAACAGGTGGTTTGTGCCCAACCTGCTTGGCCTTGGGTAACTCCTAGAGTGGCGATATGTCTGTCACATTAGCGACATTCTTTTGTACGAGCCTATGTCTCGCTTATGGATTAGCTAGCTCTTGATAATCCGATCTACATAGTAGCCTAGTATGGTTATATGCATCTACATCATGGTTAATGAACA
Organism: Wollemia nobilis; assembly: GCA_028583015.1. Classification (NCBI taxonomy): domain Eukaryota; kingdom Viridiplantae; phylum Streptophyta; class Pinopsida; order Araucariales; family Araucariaceae; genus Wollemia; species Wollemia nobilis. The sequence goes on from JAQPPZ010002765.1 coordinate 1,103,639, forward strand.
CTTATTTGGTTTCTTCAAATCACTTGTATCATAGTATCTTGCTCAAAAACTGGTAAATGAACAATGCAATTGCACACACATTTGTATTTGAGAGATTTTGTCTATCATTATGATAAATCAAGATTGGCAATGAATTCACTTATGCACATGGGATTCCTTATAAATCTAACTTTTTGTCTTCAAAATACTTTGAAATATTATTTTTGCAAACTTGTTTGGAATAAACCAAGTATAGTTATTTACCACAAAGACAACTATATAATAGAAAAAATCAAAAATTTCAATCAAAACATATCATATATATCTTATCGACTTTCGTAACGATGGTATAGTTTCAAAACCAAAATTGGAATTTTATGCTTAGCGCAAGTCCTCATTATCATATTTTCTGTTCATCAAAAATTAATCATGCAATAAAACTATCTATTTTTCTTTGATCTTCGCGATGATGGTATAAGTCTATACCTACATATTCTATGCCTAGCGCAAACCATTGTAACAATTTTATTTCCTGATTTATCAAAGATCATACAAAACATATGACTTCATTTTTTTTACAAATTATGCTTTTCAAAAGCAAACACATTTTTATTATTTCATATCATTATGTCAACCTTTGCATTTTGCAATGATGGTATAATTCTTAAGGAATTATTCAACAATTTTTATCACACTTAGGAATTTATTCCTAGCAAAAATCACTTTACAATATTTCATGCGTAATATTTTCATGGAAATTTGAAAGCAAACCATCATCATCATCATTTGCATCATCACAACAAAGTCTTAAGACAGTCTCTTAAGCACTCTTTTCTTTTAACAATATTTCTATCCTGGGACTAGCTTGACGACCGAGTGAGTAGCGACTCCATGAAATGGTCTATAATAGCGACAATTTCCTTTGAAATTATTGTTAGAAATCTCTTTTTATTTTTATCACATTTCATTACAACCAATCAATTTGTTACATCAGATTATTTCATTTAAAATATTTAAAGCATGACATCCAAGTTATAATATTTTCCAAAACGACATAATTACATGAATCATCAATAAAATCATTACATCAATCAACTCAATCAATCAATCAAACATAAAAAGCATCATAAGCATCACATAAGACAAGTCATATGATCAAAAATATCTCATCTATATATATCAACAGAATATATACATCATCCAAAATTGGATTAGTATGCCACAATCTGTACCTCGGCATACTCAATCCTCTATCAATACAAGTATAATACAATATCAGTAGCAATATCCCGCCCTCTAGCCTCGAGAGCCTCTAGAGCTCTCGGCCTCATCTCCTCCCCCGCCCTGCGGAGGACGAGGTGGTCCCATCGTAGTATGTGTGGTACTGTGAGTCCTTGTCGTTGACCAAGATGAGCTCCTCGTCGACCCTGTCTTGATAGGATCTGCTATGGCAGGTGGCACCTGTATCCTCTGGCCCTCTGGCACCGCCTGGTAGTATAGATCCTGATAGAATGCGATCTGAGAAACCGACCGCATCAGCTCCTGAGTGCTCACCCCTCTGCCTCGTGCCCTGAGACGAGCATTATCGTCTCGTAGCTGCGACACCTCAGCCTGGTGCTGTGCAGCTGCATCCTGTAACGTCTGCACCTGAGCTCGTAGATGATCTCTCTCTGCCCGGAGAGTAGCCATCTCGTTACTCTCGCCAATGTCCACACCCTTTCCCTTATCAGGCGATGGTGGCCTCTATGGAGATGGGGGTCTCGCCTCCCTCCTCTCCCTCTCCCTCTATCGCGTCCTCTCCTGTGCCTGTGGCCTCCTTTGCTCTCCTTTGCCACGACCCCGGGCTACTTCTACCGTCGCCTGGAACTGCCTCCCTATCCGACGCATGACTACATGGATCGGTCCCTGAGCCCTTGTCATTCGAGGAGTGCGGATGCCTACGTACCAGGCATCGTATCCATCAGCTACCCCTACGTCGTCCCCATCCACTGGCTGAATGGGGGCATCGTCTGCGTCCTGACTCCAAAATCACTGCATATCTGGAGCCTCACTAACTGTGGTGTTATCCTGGACAGTCTGGGAAAACTCATAATACCTGAGAGATGGGATCCCCTACTGTAGACCGAACTATCGTAAAACTCGATCGTAGCGATGGAGCTCCACCTCTCCCCTCTCCATCCGTAGCCAACAGACTCGCCTGATGCGAGCCAGCTCTTGTGCGTCCTCTGCCCACCCTGGATGCTGCCTCCACGGCCTCCAGGTGATCTGGTCTAGGACCAAGTCATCTAGTAGTCTCCGGGACACCGGTAGGTCGATCCGTCATTGTGCCCCTCTTCGGAGCCACCAGTAGAAGACTCGGGGCCTCTCCCCATCAACCCCTGTCAGTGGAAGCCCTACCGGCCTCCGCACCGCAATGTGCTCCCAACACCAAACCTGTAGGAGCGATGTCATGACCAGACATCGCCCGCCCTTGTACATGACCATGTAAAGGATCCTGTACAGCTGACATAGAACAAAGCTACCCCAAGAAAATCTGTAGCCATGGTCGTGCATGTTGCAGATCACATCTGCCAGCATCCATGGTACCCTGCATCCGCTCTGGTGGCACAACAGAAGTCCACCAACCACCCCAGCCAAAACTCGTGTCGGTGTAGATGCCCCGGGCATCTGGCGCAGTGCCTCGATGTTCACTCCACCCTTCTCCAGGGCGAAGCTCGGGTCACCGCAGAGTCGTCCCATCGCGTGGCCCTGATTGGCCACAGGTGTGATCATCCTACCTTGTATGGGGATTCTAAGAATCCTCCATACATCCTCTAGTGTGGGAGTCATCTCCCCTGTCGGTAATCAGAAACATGAAGAGCCCGGGTACCACCTCTCTGCTAGGGCTGTCAGTAGCCCCATATCAGTAGAAACCTGCGGCATCTCTGCCACATGTTGCAAGCCGGCCTGTGCCAGCAGATCCCGCTCTGCCTGGGTGAGAGCGGCCAAGTCGTCTCTCAGTCCACCGTATTTCCACTCTCTGCTCTTTAGTAATCCTCTCTGCAAGCATAAACAATCAAAACAACAAACAATCATTAATAACAATTTTAGCAATCAATAATGCAACTTAAAGATCAAATTTTTGCAATTGATGATATTGCCCACTATTGGCCGATATCGTCCGAAATTTGAGCAAAATCGTCTCCGATTTCACGTGTCGAAATCGTCTCTAATTTGACAAAATCGTCCCTTTTTCGCCGATTTCGCCCTTGGGCGAAATTGACGAACTTGAGACGATTTCGTCGAACTAGGGACGATTTCGTCCGGACGACGTCAATGGCCAAAAACGGCCGCGATGCTCAAAATTCATCCTAAAATTCATTTACAAAGCATGTAAATTCAAATTAAATCAATCTAAACTAAGTTTAAACCCTTACCCATAGACCGCGGCGGACCTCTACAGATCTGTGCACTGTCTCTACCATTTTTGCTCCAGAGCTCTAAAAACGATAAAAATGAACAGTAACAATGAATTAGGGTTTTACCCTATTTTTCTTAATTTTATTCAAAATAATTCACAAATAATTTTTTGCTTTTTCACGTTTTTACCTCAAACGTTCGATTTGGGTAAAAACACGGAGGGGGCACCATAGTAATCTGTCGTACGATTCGACCAAGAATCGTCGCCTAAAAATGGGAATAATTTTTTGCTTTCTCGTAGATCGAGAAGAACTCATCTTTAATGCATTTTCTTCGGAAAATTCGCTAAAGAAGGGGCAAAATGTAGCACCCTAAAATTGGCACAGTAAAATTGGAATAATTACATTCACCTTAGTAAATAAATTTAAATTCAAATTTAACCTCCCAAACCGCCCGTTAACCATCGAGAAACCCGTTTCCTCTTTTTCTGTGCCATTTTTAGCAGTTGTTTTGACCGTTTGACGATATCGTCTCCGATCAGACGATATCGCCCCAGATTTGACGATTTCGTCTGGACTAGAACGTCCAGACGATTTTGTCGCAAAACTAAATTTGCATAGTTGGAATCCGTTCCAACGGGTCTCCAATCCGGGCAGAAGCGTGTCTGCACCATTGGGACCCTTCCCCCGTTGGAGATCTCCCAAATTGGGATGATCTCCAACCTCCCAACAACTATCCTATGCCTATTTAACTCTAAAACTTTTCCTTCCCCAACCCCTGCCTGAATTTTTATGAAAATCAACTCCCTATGCGCTAAAACACTTCAAATTTGCTCTTGCACTAGTCCTATATTAATTTTATTGCAGATACACCACTGGTTTTCAACCGGAGCCATCACCCATCGCCGTCGACGAACCTGTCAAGATCGGAGGTGATCTCGTCAAATTCGGGACGATCTCGTACTGATGCGAGACGATTTCGACTGTAGCACACATCGAGGCAATCAGTGCCTGGATTTTGCTCTTCTTTCTCTTTTATCTGTCATTTTATGCTATAAATTAGATTGTCTATTCAGTTTTTATACTATATTGCATCTGGAGTTCACCCATTTTGTCTAGTTTGCATATTAAGATCATATTCTGCTATTTAAACACAGTGATTTGCATTTACTTTTGTTCTTGTATATTGTTCAATACTCATATTACTTTTTCATATAGTTTGCCCCTGTTTACAAAATAGAATTTCTTGTATTTCACATCTGTTTGCTATTTTGTAGGTCTCTGATGAATTCGTCTGACGAATTCGTCAGATTGCAGACGATCCTATCAGTTTAGACAATTTTATCAAATTGAAGGCGATTCTGTTGAATTGCAGACGATCCAGACTGCTACAAGCAATCAGAAACTTCATCAGACTTTCGAATCAGGTAATCTTCATTGGCCTCCTACAAATTCTCTATTTTTGCTTTCTTTTTTGTTTGCTGTATTCATTTAAATTGCATTTTCATGTAGTTTAAGTTAGAATCATTCTGACAAACCTAGGATGAATGCTTAAAAATAAAATGAACTCATCTAAAACTCATTCCAAAACCTAGGCGTGGAAACTGTCGTCAAATGTTTCCTGGTGAACCCACCATCCATCGAAAAATCACCAAAATACACCTCCCTTGAGATGCGGGACCTTCGCAAAGTCCTCTCGTCCGAGGTACCGCACCATCCTTTTCCCATCCTCCTTTCGGGCGTGGATCCAATAGCCTGAAGGTAGGGATGCGAAAAATTTGGAGCGATACAGAGCCCAAAATAGTCAAGATAGACACAACTTTGCCAGCTAAAGAAAAGGCTGGATGCATCATTTTATTAAAGAAAAATAAGGAACATTTTGGTTGGACTTATTAAGAATTAAAAACCTTCAAGACAGATGTAATGACACACATAATACCCTTGAAGGAATATTCCAAGCCATTCAGACAAAAACAGAGGAAATATAACCTGAATCTATACCCAATAATGCAAAAAGAGGTACAAAATTTGTTGGATTCCAAAATAATTAGAAAGGTATGATTTTCTTCTTGGATATCCAACTTAGTACCAGTTAGGAAAAATAATGGTGATATTAGACTCTGTGTTGAATTTAGAAATTTAAACAAAAGTTAATTAAAATATAATTACGCATTGCCTAATATGGAAAAAATGCTACAAGTAGTAGTAGGTTCATCCAGATTTTCCCTGTTGGATGGTTTTCTCGAATACAATCAAATCCAAATTAATCCTGAAGATAGACATAAGACAACCTTCACTACACCATGGGGCACATTTGAATATTTAAGGATACCTTTTGGATTGATGAATGCAGGTGCTACTTTTAAAAGAGCAATGGACTTTACCTTTAAAGGATTAATATTCAAAATAGTGGTTGTTTACTTAGATGATATTACCGTTTTTTCTAAAAATATAGAATACCACTTAGAACATTTAGCTACAGTCTTTGCTCACTGCAAAGAATTTGGAATATCTTTGAATCCCAAGAAATGCATATTCGGTATAACTTAAGGAAAATTATTAGGTCATTTAGTCTCAAAAAAAGGAATAAGTATTGATCCAAAAAGAATATAAGCTATTACCAAAATTCCCCCTCCCAAGAACTTAAAATGATTTAGGTCATTCTTTTGCAAGATAAATTTTGTTAGATGATTTGTCCTAAATTTTGCAGAGATGACCAAACCTATAAATGACATGGTTAAGAAAATTGGAGAAATAAAATGGATAGTAGAAAATATGGAAGCATTTAACAAGATCAAAGAAGCCATATCAACCAATTCAGCCCTAAGTTGCCCTGATTATGTAAAATATTTTAATATCTACTCTTATGCATCTGAACACTCCATTGTTGTAGTTATTTCATAGAAAGATGACGAAAATATTGAAAGGCCAATAGCCTTCATGATTTCAAGCCTGAAAGGGGCACATATTAACTACACCTTGCTAGAGAAACATGATTATGCAACCATCCAATCTTTAGAACACTACAAAGGTATATTTGGATCAAATAAAGTTTACTGTTGTATCCCTCTTATAGCAATAAAATATATGTTTACTCAATCAGAGCCATTAGGAAGACCAGCAAGATGGATGGTAAAGCTTCTACAGTATGATGCTGAATTTAAAATAGTTAAAACTATCAAAGGGTAAGGTTTGGCTAAACTATTGGCCAATAAAGAAGAAGAAGAATTTGATAATGTTATCACAATACATGAAGCATATGATGTTAGAAGAATCAATAATATTGAATGCAAATGGTATGAATAAATTTTTTCATATTTACAAACCCTGTCATTCCCTGAAGATATGTCAGCAAAAATAATGAGGTCAATTAAGCTTCAAGCCTAGAAATATTATATACAGGATGGTGCGTTGTACTGGAAACACACTGATGGAGTATTATTAGTCTTTTTATATGAAAGTGAAGTCCAAAAAATAATTAATAAATTTCATGATGGTTTCTGTGGGGGAAATTTTGCTCCAAAAGCCATAGCTAATAAAATTATGAGATCGAGATATTATTGGCCTTCCATTTTTAAAGATGTATATAAATATGTTAGGAACTATCATAACTGCCAGATTTTTATAGGAAAGAAGAAGCTAGCAGCCATGCCTCTAAAGCTAGTAATCATTGAAGCACCATTCACCCAATGGGGAATTGATTTAATTAGAGAGATCAATCTAAATTCATCATGTCAGCACAAGTGGATCATAACTGTAACATATTACTTCACCAAATGGGTGGAAGCGGCTCCTCTAAGGTCATCCACAACCACCACCATTATCAAATTTTTGGAAGAGAATATTCTGACCAGGTTTGGAGTTCCTCATAAACTGGTAATAGATAATGGACCATATTTTATTTCATATGAAATGATAGATTTTTGTGCTAAATATGGAATTGAACTTTCCCAATCTGCTAATTATTACCCCCAAGGAAATGGTCTTGCTGAGTCATCCAATAAAAATATAATAACCAAAATTAAAATATCATTGGGTAAAAACAAAAGGGCATGGGATAGTCAATTGAAATTTGCTCTTTGGGTAGATAGGTTGTCTATAAAAAGAAATATAGGCAGGACTCCCTTTGAAATGGTATATGGGGAAAAGGCCTTATTACCCACTAGTGTTGAAAAATCTGCATTGTCCCTGTTATTACAAGATCATGATGCACTGTAGAGAAGATTAGACCAAATTGTTTATTTACAAGAACAAAGGAGGGAAACATTAAACAAAATGATTGATCAAACTCAGAAAACTATGAAATCATTTAACAAAAAGGTAAAAGGTACTCCATTCTTGGAAGGTAACATAGTATTATGCTGGGATCCTAAAAATGATAAACATGGGGAAAAAGGGAAACTTGAGCCCAAATGGATTGGTCCTTACCAAATAGCCTAGGTGGTTGGTCAAAATACCTACAAGTTACGAACTTTGGAAGGATACCTCATAGAAATTACCATTAATGGTATACACCTCAAAGTTTATAACCCTTGCCATGGGGTAAACAAAAGGTGATATATAAAAATAATAATAAAAAAAAAAATGTTTGTTTTTGGCATTTTATTTCATGTTTTGTTGATTTAATTTCTCTGTCGCTTTTGTTTTCATGACTATCATTAAAAATAAGAATATCCTTTGATTGTTGATTCTTGAAAAAACAAATAGAATTAGAAGAAATTCATTATGAGTATATGAGCAGGTTTGCAAACTATTAACTTGAGCTTATCATATGGTATTGATACAGAATAAAGTGAGTCAGAGTATCTAGTCCATCTTGATAAAACCTCACTTTATACACACAATTATAAGAAATTTCAAAGTCCAAGGGGTAAAGTTAATCATGTAGAATGGTTAGAGCTAAAAATCATTACACTCTATCCTTTTAACCATAAAATGATCCTCAACTCAGGTAAACTCCTTGCACAATTTTTTTATATATTAATATTTCTCAAGAGAAAAAGAAAATTTAAAAACATAGCAAATTGAGTCAATGCTTGAGATATCATGGTAAACCTTTACTGAGGCTATAGACACCTAGCTGGCAGTAGGATAAAATTGGATGGGATCAGTTACATCTCCACTGGGGCTATAGATGCTTGACTGGTAGTGGAGCCCTGTACATGGTGATTTTTTTTTTGAAAAAGAGTGAAAATTCTATTAAGCTTTAATCATTCTCCAAGAATAATAAAGTCTTGAAAGGCCAAATAATTGGAAATTAATGCACTAAACACACACTTGGTGAATCAAGATGGAACAGGGAACTCCAAAATATTAGGGACAATCGTATTTTATGATATTACAGGAAAAATCATAACAATAGACCATGAGCCCACTCTAAAATTATAATTTTGATCTTCAAATTCAAATTATCGAAGGGGATTAACAATTTTGGATGTTTTAATTCTTAGATGTCATGTTTTGATTTTTCTTATAGTTTTTTAAAATTTATTTTCTTTGGCTATTTTTGTTTTTTATTTCTAATATTGCTTGATAAAAATTGTCTGAATAACTGTTGTAAAACCAAGAGATTCTAGAATTCTCAAGTGCTTCACATTTTCAATACATTGTCCTAGTCAGAGTCTATGTTGGAGCCAAATTTGACTCAACTTTTGAAACCCCCAATTTCAAATTTTTTGATTTCATCAAAATAATAAGCATTGCTGGTCCCTATTGCATTTTATTTGAGAAGTTGATTTTTCATAAGTTTTATTGATGAGCCTAACCTTAGACATTGTTAATGTATGCCCTTTTAAATATTGGTTTACCCTAAAAAGCTTACAAGGATCAAGATATAATTTCATTTGTCATAAAGGTCAACCTCTAAATAAACCCAATTATTAAAAGGTAAGGTTTAGTCTTTTAGGGGCATCAGTTGGGTAGTCAAAGATATTTCTAGTTACTATGGATTTGAAGACAAGATTGCTGCCCTAGGAGGGCCCAATGGGGACACCTTCGGATCCTCTTCTAGGGAGACATAGTTATTTTAAATATTTGTTAAAGGATAAGTATCCATCAAATACTGAAGAAGCACAAAAAACTGCATTAAAAATGCTCTTTACGACTGCTGGAAATGTGTCAACATCTCAACGAGTTAATGGATGCTTGCCACAATCAGAATCAAGGCCAAATATTATCATTGAGCAAAGGATGGTCAAAGAAATAGTTTTATATAGAGCCAATAATGATTTGATCTATAAATTCATGGGTACTCGCCCTACCCTAAATTTTTTACATTCTTGGGTTTGGCAAAATTGGGAGCCTCTTGGTGAGTATTCTTTGTGGTTTATTAGCAATGGATATTTTATTGTTAGTTTTTCTTCACTTTTCGATAGAAATAGGGCTTTCAAATCATTAAAGAGGAATCATGGTCCGACAGGATTATTTGCTCAACCCTAGAGAGTGGGATTTGATCCTCGAATTGAACCCATTGTTGTCCCAGTTTGGATCCATTTGTATGCACTTCCAATGGAGTTTTGGAGTGATCATATATTGGAAATTATCAGTAATTCCCTTGGAAGAAATTTGGGTGTCTCCAAAGACACAATAGAATTAAACAGTTGTTTATGCAAGATTATGTGTGGAAATGGACCTTAGCTAGCCTCTACCGGTAGAGGTGGAAATTGAACTTGTAGGACTATATTGGATTCAACAACTGGATTATGAGGCATTGCCCTTCAGATGCAAAGTTTACCACAAATATGGGCATTTTTCCTGATCTTCCACAAATAATATGAACATAAAAATGGAGGCTCCTCTAGGAATGTCAAATCTTCCTAAGGAGGGTAAGTCAACAATAAACAAAGAATCAACTGATATTTCATAGGGTAAAGAACCAGATGAAGATGGTTTTGAACAACCCAAAAGAAGGAGAAGGCAAAAGAAAAAATATGGTAAAGAGCAAACCCAACTCAAGCCCTCTAATAGGTATGAGATATTTAAGACACTAATGGACCAAGAAGAATAAAAATTCATGGAAGGAGTGGATGGGAATAATAAAAATAATAACAACCATGTTCAAGCTCCTCTTTCATCTCCCCCCATAATAGAGCAAGTAATTGAGTACATTGAGTTACCACAGTCAAAGAGTGTAGAGGCATTGATAGTGCATAACCAAGAGCAACCAATAATTAAGGATGTCAACATGGGCATATAATAAAAGAATAGAGAAAGGTCAACTCTAGGGATAAATCAAGTGGAAAAGAGATAAAAAAATAGTATCTCTCAATGAGTGGTAGAAAATCAAATAAGGAATTGATAGCAGTTCAAGGAGACAAACTGATCACTAGAGGATAGGTGAGGTCAATAGATTTTTACTGCTCTCAAGGTAACCAATGATTATACAATCATGGAATGTTATGGGTTTAAATAGGAGAACCCATCAATCTACTGTTCGAAGACTCTTAGAAAAATGTAAAACAGATTTTTTGCTTATCCAGGAGACAAAAATGTCGTTGGATCTTATGTGTAAAATAGTTAACATACTTTGGAGGGGTGCTGGTCATATGGAAGTGGCTGCCCAAGGGGTCTCATGGGGGATAGTTACTCTTTGGAAATATCTTTAATGGACTGCAATAGAACATATAGCTTGGAGGGGTGTTCTCACATCACATTTTAGAAATAATGTCACAATTGAACATGTTTTAATCACAAATTTTTATGGGGCTCAAAACCTAGATGGTCAGATGCATCAATGGAAAGTTGTGCATAACATGAGAGTCTCAAGGGAAGAGTTAGACTGGATTATTAATGGGGATTTTAATGCTAAATTATCCTCTAGATATCAGGAAGGGGGAACCCCAATTTTGGACCCAGGGGATCGACTTATGATTGCCCAAGTCCATGCATTACACTTGGTGGATATTAAATGCTCTAGAACCAACTATACTTGGAATAATAAGAGGAGGGAGCCACATAGCAGGAAGGTGAAGTTAGACTATTTTTTGGTTTTAGAGGAGGCATTTGTAAAATGGAATATAAAATTTCAGATTTTGGAGGGTCTAGTTTCAGATCACTTTCCCATTTTGTTGGAAGGAGGGATCAAGACAGTGCAGCATCACAAACCATTTAAATTTGAAAAATTTTGGTTACAAAAAGAGGAACTTTGAAATAAAATTCCATAGTGGTGGGAAGAAGGTCACCCAACATATGGGACAACAATGTTTAAATTCCACAAACAACTTCATTATGTCAAAGATCAACTGAAACAATGGAGGCAAGCTAACAAGATAGACTTCCAGGTCCAAAGAGCTCCATTTGGTGGCCAGATGGGATAAGGTTCAAAAAAACTTTAGGGAAGTAACAATTACAGAGCAACTCAAATAATAGGATGATGAATTACGTAAAGTGGTTGAGGACATTGACAAACAAGAGGAGACCTACTGGAAATAGAGAGCAAGAACCACTTGGTTATTAGAAGGTGATAAAAATACCAAAATTTTCCATCGGACTGCTTGTGCTAGGAGATAGATGAACAACATGGAAGCTCTTCAATATGAGAATAGACACTCCTTTGATACAATTCCAAGTATGCATTTCCATTCAATGGATTATTTTTCTAAACTATTTAAGGAAAGTATGGTGCAAGATGAAGAGGCTCAAAAAGAAGTTATTGTTGTCATACCCTTTGTTATCTCTGAAGAAGAAAATCAGGCCCTACTTAAACCCATTGATAGAGAGGAACTGAAGAATTTAGTCTTTGGAATGAGCATCAGAAAAACACCAGGTCCAGATGACTTTCCAATTTAGTTTTTTTATGCCTTCTGGGATAACTTGGAGGAGGATGTAATGGTTGTTATAGAGGAGTTCAAAGGTAGTAAAATAATGCTTAAAGCATTAAATCATACTTTCATTACCTTAATTCCAAAAGGGGAGGAGGGGGTACATATTTTAGATTATAGACCTATTTCCTTATGCAATGTCATATATAAAATAATCACAAAGGTAATATTTGAGCAACTAAAATCTCTTCTACATAGCATTATCTCCTCAGAGCAAGGGGGTATTGTAGAGGGTAGACAAATATTGGATGGTGTGCTTCTATATCAGGAGGCAATCCATTCAATGTAAACATATAGTAATAGAGGAATTTTCATAAAATTAGATATGTCAAAGGCTTATGATAGGGTGGAGTGGAGCTTCTTATCAAAGATGATGGCAACCTTTGGTTTCTCTTAGGATTGGATAGAATGGGTCATGAGTTGTGTTTCTACTCTGATATACTCAGTGTTAATAAAGGGTCTTCCCTCACGACCATTTGGAGCTACTCGAGACTTTCATAAAGGATATCCATGCTCTCCCTATATTTTTCTCATATTGGTTGAAGGATTGGGTAGAATCATATTGAGGAGAAAACAACAAGGTTTTCTAACAGGTATTAAGGTGGGTGAGGAAGTTTTGACTCACCTACAGTTTGTGGATGACATAGGATTGGTGGGAGTGGCTAGCTTTAGGGAAGAATGAATTATTAGAGATACACTTAATGTCTACCTTAGGGCTATAAACCAAGTCTCAATGATAAAAAATCCAAAGTGATCTTTTTCAATCTTGATAAATTGGGATTCACAAGGACTTATCTCCTAGTGGTATACTTGGGGGTCCCTTTGCATTTTAAAAAACTAAAAATAGATATATGGAGGAATATTTTAGACTGTATCAAGGACATAATTAATCATTGGTCTCACAAATGGTTAATTTATGGTGGTAGATTAACTTTTTTACAATCATTCATTCAAGCCATGCCAATTTATAAATTTTCTATCCTTGTTGCCCCACATACCATATGGAAATAGTTGGACAAGATGGCTAGAAATTTTTTATGGGAAGGATTAAAAGGAGAGAGAAAATAGACATTAGTAGGGTAGGAGAAAGTAAGCCTACCCAAGGTAAAAGGAGGTTTGGGACTGAGAAGATCAAAGTTAAATAATAAATCTTTGGCTGGAAAGCTTTACTGGAGGTGGATTTCCCAACCAACTTCTTTATTCAGTAGAATATTAACTAGTAAATATTTGGGATAGGTAAACCCAAATGAGGTGGGTCATTTAAATTTGGATGTTAATGGATCCTTAGTGTGGTAGGATCTCAAGTTAGGATCTTAGGTAGTAAAATATGGATTATTTTGGAAAGTGGGGAGAGGGGAGAAGGCACAATTTTGGACAGATTCATGGGATCAATACATACCTATCATTGTTAAATTTCCTAAACTAAAACCAATAAAAATAGCCATAGAAACTAGGGGATGGGTCCAAATTGAAAGTCATTTCAACACTAGTCAGCTAAGGGATTATAAGTTTAAGCAGTTTAAGAAGTTGGATGAGTGGCCAATTTCAACCCCTCTGGATTTGACACACATCATGACTAAAATTCTGGTAGAAAGATTTCTCATAGATAGAGATGAGGAGGATGAATTATATCGGGGCTATGGGAACCTTGGTGTCTACATAGTGAAGGATGGATATGATAAGATCCTTCCAGAGCCTCCTCCTCATACATATTAGGTTGAGGATTGGAGAAATATTTGGCAGTCCAAGGGTTGGCCGAAAGTACCCTTTTTTCCTGGCAGTTCATGCATAATGGAATTTTTAATTTTGATAATCTCATATGTAGGGGAATCATTGGTCCATATCAATGTGTTTTATGCTAAAAGAGTGAGGAAATAGCTAATCACTTGATGTTTGAGTTCCCATTCATGCGCCAGATCTGGGAGAGATGGTTTTTATATTATAAAATTCAATTTAATGGTGATTTGAATCGGATTAATATTTGGGAAATATGGATGAGGGGTAGATTTAAATATAAAGATCTTTGTATTGGTTGGGAGCTTAGATTAAACTTCATTTGGTGGTAAGTGTGGTTGGAGAGAAATGCCAAAATTTTTAGAGAAACTTTTTTTTCTTTAGATGGAGTTTGACAGGTCATTTGGAGCAAAGTCACAGAAACTGTGGTAGTCTATGCTAAAGAGGAAACTCAGGTTGTTATTGGGGAAATGGAGAAGTAATTGAAGTGCAAGAGGGGTAGGACAAAGCTAGTTGGAAACCACCCCAAAAGGTTGGATTAAAATTAATACTGATGGAGCTGCAAAAGGCAATTTAGGTAGAGCTAGAATTGGAGTGGTTTGCCAGAATCATGTTGGAACAGTGCTCTATTGGGAACTACAAGGCTTGGAAAGAGCCACAAATAATGATGCATAAGCCTTAGCTATCAAATATGCTTCTATTTGGGTAGTAAAAAAAGGTCACAAGAGGATAATCCTATAATCAGATTCTCAAATAATGGTTGGAGCGCTAGATTGCATGAGGAACTTTGCTTTGAAAACATGGAGGTTGAGGATTCTTGTCACTCAAATTAAGGAATTATGGAGGGAATTAGATTATGTGATTCCAGTTTATGTAAGTAGAGATCTAAATAAAGTGGCAGACTTCCTGGCCAAGATGGTTACTGAGAAGGAGGTAGGGTTTCAGTGGCACAGTGACATGGTTATTGAGGATGGGATGATTAGGCAGGTTGGTGAGAAAATCCAATGCTTAGAAAATTTGGATAACCATTTCATAAATACTATTTAGGAGATTTGTGCTTCAATGTAGATCTTCTTTTATAGTTGTAAACAGGTGAATAGTCATTTTAGAAATATGGTTTAAGATATTTGGCTCCAATGCAAATCTTCTTTTACTATTGTAAACATGTGTTCTCTTTGGCTAAGGCTGGGAAAAGTCTCATCCCAATTTGTAAATGATATTTGTTTTAATAAAAGTTTTTTCAAATTATTTTTCAAAAAAAAAGGTTTAGTCTTTCAGGATCATTTTCAAACTTAAGTCAAAATAAATAAAATCCCCAAATACTAAAGATATAAATCAAGGGTTAATTAAAAACGTCATAATATAAAAAACTTGAAAGCCTAAGTGTAATGCCCAAAGCCTTAATTACAATTTTGAGTGTAAGCATACCTGTTTGATAGATAAGTCAATCGGGTCAAAAGAAATGTTTTAATGGAAGGGCTTAACCTAAGGTATTAAACTTATGGTTAATTTTTTAAACATGCACTCCTATGATTAATCAGTTAGATCTGATGGTAGCGCTCCATCCAGATGAAAATCCAATGGATGTGCTTTATTAGACAAGTCCAATTGTAAAATATCTTGTTCTAAGGGTCCGAAAGCCTATGTTTAATGTTGAAAACCTTGATTAAATGTTAAATTGCTTTAAAATATCCAAGGGCAATGATAAAATTATGTTTTAATCCAACGGTTGTGTTTGTTTTGAAACTAACCCCGCAGGTAAAAGAGATCAATGGCTACACTAAATCCTCATCAAGATATGACGGTAGCACCCAAGTCAAAGTCCAAATAAAGAAATATTTGCAAAAGATCCAATGGTTGTGCCCAACTCACTTATAATATAATGGATGCACATTTACCACAAGCAATCAAAGATGACCAATATTACATTAAAACATGCACATATTGAAGCGAGATCAATGGCGGCATTTCCTCCCAAGTGAATCCAATGGTAGCACTCTTTTCAAATTAAGAAAAGGTAAAATCTATCAGTAAGACCAAGTCAGAATTTGATTAGCCAAAATTAATTAAATTTAGCAAGGGTTCTAATACATTGTTAATCGCTTCCCTTTTCAATTAATCAAGATTAACGATAAATTCAAAGTATGCTTTTTGGGTTATCTAAGTCTGTGGGTTACAAAGGATACATGGCTATGATAAAATGAAAGTTGATCTAACGGTGGTGCTTCAACTATGAATCATCAAGATCAACCTAAAAACTTTACCCACATTAATGATTAAAGCATGTGTAGGATAAACAGAATCAATGAAGGTGCCATCATCAGAGATGATCCAATGATGGCGCACATGACAAGAAGGTCAAACATTAAATATTCTCACTCAAGTCTGAATTTAAAGCAACCTCAAGACCGACTAGATCCAACAATCACAACTAAGCCCAGAAGATCCAATGGTCCTGCATAAAAGAAATTTTCTCAAAGTTTAAAAGAGGATTCCTTTAGAAATAAAACCAATACATATCAATGATCACGTTATAATTAGCATCGATCCAATGACCACGGTTCATCCAAAGAATAAATTTAAACCAACAAAATCAATGAACGCGTTTAACCCTTCGTGGATCTGAAGGTCACAAATTAACCAAGGTAATATAAAGGTTGACAAGTCAAGCGGTAAAAAAAAATCAACATCCGTGGTCATGTTAGCCCAAATCCAATGATAGAGATTTGATTAAGAGTAAATGTGAAATGAAAAGAGATCAATGGCCACAGTTTAACCCATCGAGATCCAATGACCACCATTTAATCAGGGTTATAAAAAGGACAAAGATATCTAACAATGGTGCTTAACCTGGATAGATCCAATGGTGTCAGATCACTGAATGGTACAAAAGTGAAAATAGAATTGAATGGTTGCATTATTTCCTAGTATGATCCAATGGCTACACTCATTCATAGTTAGCAAATGCAATTAAAACCCAAAGATTAATCAAGGTGACCTAAGGTATGTATAGACAATCGAACGGTTGTACTTGGTCAAACATCCGATCTAACAGTAAGCCACTAGTGAGGTAATTCGAATATCAAGCACTATGCTTTTAACATGGTTAATAACTCCCCAATTAACATTTGTAACCAGTGTTAACTAAATTTTGAAATCTCGATTAAATTTAAAGAGTCTGATCACCCCTAACCTTTGCCCTAAATTATTTGGAAGCTAACACCCTTACAGGAAGTATTTAGAACAAGCATATGAAGCATATCCTATCCCATGGCCATCATAAGTTAACGGAACCAATGATGACAATGAATCCACAAATTTAGCAAGTACATGTTCCAAAGAATAAAATTAATGGTATAACTCCTAGAAAAAGCATGACCATTTCATAGCATACCAAAATAAAGTACTAAAGCAAGGAGCAAAAAGGTGACTCATTCATGAGGATATACTCTGAATGAAGAGCACTACAATGAGCAACAACTACAATAAATTCAAGAGAATGGTACACAAAAATCATAAATCCAGACGATAACCAAGGAAGGAAATATTCGAACGATAAAAAAAATACCATAAATAGTACCATGATAAGGCTAAGGTAGAATGATTAGTAGACAAAAACTAATGCTCAAGGACGTAATCATATCATGCATATCCACTAAGAATGATAGCATACTACATGAGAGAATAAAATAAACTCGTTCAAAGAAAATTCATAACCAAATATCATAGCTTATAAATAAGAGATAGTAAATGATAGCTAAAGGGCATCAGTGAGAAAATCAATGGAGTTCAAAGAATATGAAAGCATTCATTTCCTGTTCTACAAATTCTTAAGATGAAGAAAGTACATGATAAGAGAAACATGGTTTCGACTTACGAAAATTCTTCTACTCCATGCTTCGATGGAATATAGTTACAAGGAAAACACTCTGATGGAGTATAGTTATGGAAGCAACATATAGTGCCTTCCATACCTTGTTTTCCATTCCCACCTTCCTCCTACTTATAACTGCCCCCCTACTTTTGGGAATTCTTTCTTAACCACCCAGGTCATCCTCCCCACACAACGTCATCTCATCACCATCCATTGTGCGAAGCCACACCCTTTCATATTTTCTCCCTTCATCCCATCATGTAATTAGTTCCATTCTATTCATTTGCCACTAGCATGCCACCTCTTCTCTTCACCATCACATCGGGTCCCCCTTCGTCTTTTGTCAAGATTTCATGTTATCAGTCTGGTCGATCTCAAATAGCATATCAAAACGACCAAGACAAGTAGAAGAAAATAAATTGTATCTAAGTATAAATCCTTTGTTTAAATGAGCAGAAGAAGAAAAATAAGTATGCCAACTCTTTGCAGCATAAAAGCTCCCTTCAAACCAAGAGCAAACTGTAACAGTCAATTCAGAGCCATGCCAGCTGGATAGCACATAGGGAAGATCAACCCAGAAAGGGACAAGTGTAAGGCCAATATCAAGCCAAGAATAACAGATTCAAGAACCTAGCCTATAAGAAGAAGTACCCAGGTTCAAAATCAAGATCAAGCATTAAAGATAGCAAATTTTTCTAAGAGGTATACTTGAGTGCCTTTTAGATTTGTGTTGTTGTATCTCCTTTCTGTGTCTATTTTTCTTATTCATTATTCTTTCTTCCTAGTTCTGTGTAGGATTTTGATAGAAAAGTACTCAAGAAGCAGAGAATATTTCTAGAACTATTGAGTCAAATATTTGGAGACTCTACTATTACCTAATTGGAACAAGGAGAGTAGGAGATTTTTGTTACATTATTTGAACATAATATCTTCATTGTATTGATAAATTTTGAGAGAAACAAAGTTTAAAATCTTCTTGGTTACTCTGCATGTAAACATTTTAAATCAATACAATTCTGGGTCTTTTTCCTATTATTTCTTTGTGTCAGATGGATGTGTTACTATGTAATGGATTACATTATTTGAATGCATTGCGTATATTTATATCATTGGTCAACTTTTAGTTTTATTACGATATTTTAATAAGTCTAAGAGCACCAATTTCAATTTACTCCATTCTCTCTGTTCATATCATTTATGTTGTTAAATTGCTATAACAGCCCAATGAATCTAGGCACCGATCTACATAAGGCATAACAATGGTTGTTTTCTTGCTTGATCATTTTTAATACATCTAGTGTAATCTAATTTGGAGCATGTAATTAGTGTAATATCGTAAATTACCACTGGGGTCTTCTTACCCATTCTATAGTTTCTCCTTAGCAATATTTCATATTAAACAGAATAAAGTGGCAGGTTGGCCAGAGCTTGTAATAGTTCATTGGTTTCAAACAATTTTTTTGTAACATGACAATCGAATCCTATGGATGCAATAAATGGTTCCAATAGGTATTCCAACCAATGTAATATCAAAATAATAATCGATAGCAATGATCACAACATCAAAACTATTATATACAATTGGAATACCAAAAAGATAATAAAAAAGGACATCTAGATCATATAATTGAAGAAATTGAATAACTGGAAGATACGATAGATAATCATGAAGTCAAAGCTCTTACAACAAGAGTAACATGGCATGAAGACACTAACTATTTGCTTAAACAGGATACAAGAAAAGAAGAAGAATATCCATATTGAAGACTGAAGTCTTTAATACCCAAATATTGTAATACATGGGGGTGTTGGAATATATTACATCATTCGGGTTATGTAAATGTACAATATTTGGTACATAACTAGAGTATAATATTACTTTAGGGGGTAGTTAGAAATTTACTTAAAGTAATGTAATAAATTTACAAGTTTCTATGTGCATTTTAGAAAGAGTGTTGGCCAAGCAATCCATATTTCTATATAAAGGGCCTCATAGTGAGTGTTTACATAGAGTTGTAGGTAGTATCAAGTATACTCTACAAGATCACCATATAGATTGGTGATGGATACAATGTAGTTCTTATCATATGTTCTGGAGTGTTAATTTCCTCCACATAGCATTACATTATTTTCATCACTTACCATTTATAGTATATTTTAGAATCTTACATTTCTGCATTTCTATATCCTGTGAGTGCATTCTCCCTTGGCTCATAGCATCAAAAGCTAACATCAATACCCAATATAGGAGGAGGAGTTAGAGTAGTTGGCTCAGGTCAAGAGGATCTGATGGGTCACCACTAAGAAGGGAAAGTGAGAGCTATATAGGTTTGACTAAGTACAATGTCAGTTTGGCATTCTACAAAAGATTCTAGACCTGAAGGACTACTAGTTCATGAGGATGAGGAGGGACCCACTAGGAATCATAGGTTCTCCTGATGTGAGTAGGTGGATCGAAAAGGACCTGGGTGATCCACTATACATAGATCTAGAGGTGGATGATGTTGGGGTGGCCTTTAGATATAAGAGATGTTATAGGGGTTTTATGCCCCCAAGGATCTTCCCACTAGTGCCAATGTAAATACACTAGGTGATGAGTTGGTGAATGGTGTTGAAACTTTGAGAGGACACTCAACATGCCATAAATCAATAACAAAGGGTCACAATCCCACCAATACCAACCTAGGAACAATTTTGGGTGGAGATAGTGATGGCCACTAGAGAAACTATAATGATATCTAGCTTAGGGGGGTAGGAACTTCAAGAGGTTCCCCCTTAATGACACAGGAAATACCTAGCAAGGTGATAAGATCATAGGAGGTAGAGGCACTATGGGAAGTGGTGGTAGTGATGATTGCAAATATGGACACCATTTGTATAATGTTGGACTAGGATTGAGCAAAGCGAGACATGGAACAAGTTGAGGTAGAGTACCTCAAATGGGAGATGGGATAGTTGGAGAAGAGCATCAATAGGCTTGGATAGAGAGGATGGTTATCATGGTAGGTGGCCAACAGAGTGAGGGAGGTCATATAGTACTAATGGAGTTGTAGAGGATGAGGGAGTCATATGAGGAAACAATATGGAAGGTGGATTACTATTATATGGCCTATTACCATATTGTCCCAATCAATCAGAGGATCTTAGAACCATCACCTTGATGCTCACAGAGTCACTCATAATCATGGGTATGATATGATTCATGATTTGTGACATGGCTCCACCACCTTTAATAAGAATAGTAGAGGGGATAGGCTCACATAGCTAGGATGAGGATTGGGATGACATGCCAATTTTTATTGTGGTGTGCATCCTTGGGAAAGGTTTGAGTGTATCAAGATCTCTATTGTGGCACACCAACTTGCTGGCATGAACTTATTGGTTTCAAGTAATACAATTTTCTTTATTTTAAGTGATGCATTAAATGTGTGTTCTTTATGTGTATAATTTCTATTTATATTTTTAATAATGTGTGGTGAGCACAAACATGATGCATGGAATGCATGATTAACTAACTAAATGAGATGCATGAATGAATCTACTAATACAATGTCTAAATAAAATATAAGATGAAATGCATAGATGGGTGGATGAAAATAATAATGGATGGAAAGAAGAAAGATAGGAAGAAGGAAACACATGGTGAAAGGAGAAATAAATATGGAAGAAGAAAAAGTCAAAGCTCCAAAATTTCAAAAAGGAAAAGAAAGAGAAGAGGAGTGAAACCCTTATAAGGATGTATGCTCACAAATTGCTGAGATGGAGGTGACCCCTCGCCTGTGGTCATGAAGATATATTATAAGGGTGTTATGCTCACAAATATGGTCAAGTTTGGAGTGATACCCGCTATGGGTGTAGTGCTTGCTAATGGCTAAAGATAGAAAGACATACTCATTAGGATGTATGCCCACAAATGATCGATATGGAGGTTGCCCCTCATGTGTGGCCATGAAGCTTATCCTATATGGGATGTGATGTTTAATTGATTTTCAAAATAGGTACTATCCAATAGAGGTGTAGTTTGTGTAAAGGATGAGTGAACAAAGTAAAGCATTACATGTGTGTTCTTGTGTTATAAAATTGAGAGAATAAATAGATACAAAAGGAAAAAAAAGATATGTGCATGTGTGTCTTTCTCAAAATTTTGAGAAGATATGTGCGTAAGATAGTCAACGTCTGTATGAATACCAAAAATAATTTTCATACAATATCTACCCTATCTCACAAGGATATCTTAATAATCAAAATATCAAGAAATAAAAAAGTGAGCAAAGTAGGATTTGTAGATAGAAATAAGAACATATATCCTTTATCTTGATGAAAAGGAGAAAGAAAACATGCAAATAAGAATTATATTATTTAACTTGGAGAAATTATATGATCATTTTATACTTTCAAAGGTGCAATAATATAAGAGAAGAAAATAAATGAATAATATATGGGTGAATGCAATGATGAAAATGAACAAAGATGAGCCCTATTTTAGGGATTCACTAGGCATCAGAGCCCTATTATGAGTGTAATGAATGTGAGCTATGACCTAACTAAGTGTCATCACTTGCCATCATCATGAAGTCCCCAAAAATATATATGATCAAGTAGTCATGCAAGTATGATCAAGCAACAATGCAAATTTATGAGAAGAAAAATGCATATGGAACATAGTTGTCATGCAAATTGTGCAAAGTATGATAGACAATCATGTAGTATGAAAAAGCAAATTAAATGCAATAAGAAAACTAAGCTAATATAAAATGCAATGTGAAAATGCAAAGTCATGCATAGTATATTTTTAGATGAATTATATTAATTGGTTCTTTAAGTTCTTTACCATCTAAATAAGCTAAATGATAGGCTCTTGAACCAAACTATGTCATTATGTTAAAGGGACCTAACAATTGGGTTAAATTTTATCTTTGAGTCTCGAATAATAATTAGTGTTCTTTTGGTTCTCTTTGAGGACAAAGTCCCCAATCTCAAAAGAAATATTATAAAGTTTATTGGAGTAAGATCTCTTGAGCCTACTCTAATAGGCTTAAAGATGCTCCAAGGCATGAATTTTATTCTTCATATAGTAGCTAAAACCAATTCAAATGATCTAATAAAAACTCATCATTGATCGAGGCATCTTGAAACAAGATGCGCAACGAAGGAAACTATAACTCAAAATGAAAAATGAATTTAGCCCCATAAACCAAGAAAAATGGAGAGGTACCTATAGGAGTTTGCACACTGGTGTGATAGGCCCACAAGGCAAGATAAATATAGATATGTTAGTCTCAATCGGTCTTACTAAGCAACTTATTTAATATCTTGATCAAAGACTTATTGGATGCTTTATCTTGACCATTACCCTGAGGGTAATATAGAGTTGACCACCTATTTTGAATTTTGTACTTAACACAAAGTTTATGGAAATACTTGTTCTTGAAAGGAGTGTCATTGTCAAAAATAATCATAAAAAAATATTGAACCTACAAAGGATCTATTTGAAGATAAAATTGGATACTTGAGCTCCAGTCACCATGGCCAAGGGCATGGCTTCGACCCATTTAATGAAGTACTCAATCATCATTATGATAAACTTGTGACCATAAGATGATGTTGGGTTAATATTCCCTATGATGTCCAATCCTCACATGGAAAATTGTCAATTTGGAGAAATAACTTGAAGGTTTTGAGGAGTACGAACAAGTTTTTCATGGTGTTGACACTTGTTGCAACATTAAACATGGTCAAATTTATCATTATCCATGGAAGGCCAATAATATCCCATTTGAAGGAGCTTTATAGCAATGACATTGTCATTGAAATAGCCTCCACATAATCCTTCATGAACCTCACTAAGATCTAGCTGGGCTTCATTGGAGTTAGGCACTACAAGAGGATGCCTTCAAAAGAATATCGATACAAAGAATTGTTAATTATAAAAAATCATCATGCTCTTTTACAAAAAAGCTTACATTGATTATGATCTAAACCATTAGGAATAAAACCATCCTTAAGGAAATTAAAGATATCATTATACCATGGCTCATATGGGAAAGCTCCAATGGTCAAAACATCTAACAAAACAAGACTAGAACTAAGCAACACAGTCTCTCAGAGTTGTCTAATGATAATCAATGTTTTATCATCATCTAACTCCAAGAGAAAAAAATATGCAACAAAATCCATGGCATCCACATGGTGGTTGGAGGATCTAGGTATATACTCTATGGTTACACGATCAAACGTACGTAAAATATTGGTGATAATTAACTTGTCATCCCAAGTTTAATAAATAGCATTAATCTGATTGACCATAAGTTGATTCACTAAAAATAAAAATAACTCAAACCTGCAAGGCTAAGGCTAATCTAATAACAAGGATGAAGGGTTCATACTTAGCAATATTTTTCTTGAAAGAGAAAGCAAGATTGAAGGAAAGGGGAATGAGCTATTTTTGTGGGGTAAATTTTAAGCAATATTTGAGTTTGGGAAATTTCATAAGTTTGGGAAATATCAAAGGTTGAAATATTTAATTAAATATTTAAATATTTCAAATATCAAAGGTTGAAATATTTTATTAAAATATTTAAATATTTCCAACTTCAAATTTAAAAGTGAGCCAACTCTCTTGAAGTGCCAATAGCAAAAGAAGAATTGCATATAAATACAAGGGTTGGAGTTCATTTCAAAGAACACTTTCGATTGAATATCCTCAATTTTGGTGAGCGCATAGTGGATCTTCGGTGGTTGGATAAAACATATTTGTGAGTGCATAGTCGAGCTTTGCCAGCTACGACGACACCAAAGGATTGCACAAACATTATTGGCAAGCATGAAGTGTCAAAAAAGTGAAGACCCATATTTTATCACCTTTGGTTTGTGTGAGAGATATGAGAAAAATGGGGGAGCAGTGCACACGATCAAAATTGAGATAGAAGACGCAACGAAGGGACATCACATTAAGTGAAACATCAAAAAGAAGTGCACTCACTGGGATTTGAGTGTAGAGCAATCCAAAAAGAATATAGGTGTAGGTTTTGGAACAACAAGAGGCAACACTATAGGACAAAGGAATTTCAACTAAAGTGATCGAAGTTTGGTTGACC
Organism: Wollemia nobilis; assembly: GCA_028583015.1. Classification (NCBI taxonomy): domain Eukaryota; kingdom Viridiplantae; phylum Streptophyta; class Pinopsida; order Araucariales; family Araucariaceae; genus Wollemia; species Wollemia nobilis. Next base: position 1,128,540 of record JAQPPZ010002765.1, read on the forward strand.
ATCATGGAAATAAACGAGTGCCCAAGTCTTGTATTTTTGGAGGTAAAATATCTAAAGATCAAATTGTTGGCTTGTCATCATAGAATACAGTGAACGAAGTACCAAGATAATCTCTAATGCAGAATTTCATGCTACTAGATAAATAAATTGGAGTTTGACAAATACCAAGGTCACAATGATAATTTTAGAGATGGAGTTCTAGCTAAAGCACAAAGGAGATTTATCAACATGTTGCAGTGATAACTTTAGAGACGAGGTTCTAGGAAAAGCACAAGAGAGATTTTCTCAACATATATTAAAACATAATCAAATAATATCATGGATGTAATAGTAGATAATGGTTGTAGTGAAGGCATAAGTGTGCATATGAGAAAAATGATATTCCCAGCAATGGTAGTGTAAAATACCTAGGTCTGACTGTCACTTGAGATATGTTTGTGTGGACTTTGTGTAATGCAGATTAAACAAGGTTAGTTTAATATTGAAGGTTTTCAAAATAATGAGAGCATGCATTGTTTGGAAGCACACGTAAATTTTGTTTTTATTTGTTATTCGGTGTTGTTGAGGATATTTGAGTGGAGTGCAAAATATGACAGTTGGAAAAAAGGTATGCAAAACTCTTTCACATCTATCATTCTCTTCTAATAGATGCTCAAAATATTTTGAACAAGAAACTTGGATTATCATTTGGTATTCAATGATAAACCAAAACTGAATGAGGAAAGCAAAAACAAAGATTTTGTGTTGAATATATTCATGCACCGAAAATGAAGTTTGTGAAATAGAAAGAATAAGCATAAGGAAATGGTAGAGGATAGATTGAATATTTGGAGATGAACATCCAATGGTGAAGTTGCAACCTTCATGGTGAGAATACCAATAGAGGTGGTGTATCAAGGATTCGAGTCTTGTAGGTGATAAAGTTTTTGAAGATGAAAGCTCGAGTCGGTTTCAGTGAGGACTGAGTGTGCACATCAAATAGATAGCTAGGATTTCAAAGAAAGCTATATTGGTAGAAGGGTGGCTATAGTGCAATACGTGGTGGGTGACCACAAGAAACAAAATGGTTACAAAGATAAAAGAAAGGTGATTTGTTTTGGGAAAAAGGTGCACGTTTCTATATATACTTTGGAGATTTTGGTCTAGTATATTTTCCATATATCACATAATCAATTGAAGATTGAGATAAAGCAAGATATAGTAGGGATGATAATGTGTTAGAGTGTAAATCCAAAAAGATATTTTGAGAAAAATTATGTGCAACCCTGTATATCATTTACGATCTGATTTAAGAGTAAATTTAAGTAGTGTTTGTGATCATATTTAAGAGCATATTTGAGTAGTGTTTGTGATCATATTTTGGAGTAGACTTAAGTAGAGATACAATGCAACATGAGGTTTAGTTGTTCTAATATCATCAGGTTTGGCTAGACTAATATTACCTTTAAAATGTAATAAATGTGAGACATGTGAAAGCAATAGACTTAATGAATGTGAAGAAAATTTTGACCATTTTAAGATTCCAATACTAGTATATCATTCTATATTTTTTTATCAAGGTTTGTGCCTTTAGTCCTACGGGTTGGTGCCCATGAACTTGCAGAATGGTATTTGTGTCTCCTATGGGTTGGTGCCCATGAAATTGCACTAGGGGATTGGTGTCTCCTGTGGGTTGGTGCCCAAAAACTTGTAGAATGGGATTGGTGTCTCTTGTGGGTTGGTGCCCATGACTAGCACTAGGGGATTTGTGTATCCTATGGGTTGGTTCCCATGAACTTGCATAAGGATATTGGTGTATCCTATGGATTTTTGTCCATAAACATGTATGGGGGATTAGTGTATCTTGTAGATTTGTGTCCACAAAATTGTATAGGCGATTGGTGTCTCTTGTGGTTTGGTGTCCATAAACTTGTATAGGGGATTTGTGTCTCCTATGGATTGGTGTCCATGAACTTGTATAGGGGATTTTTGTCTCCTGTGGGTTGGTGCCCACAAAATTTATTTAAGAAAAATATAAGCAATAGTTTGTCATGGTTTTCTCCCAAAAGGGTGTTTCCACGTAAAAGCATTATCTTTGATGTGTATTGAAATTGTGTATTTATTTATTATTGCATTCATATTATTATTTTTATCATTTGGAAAGAAAATTTTTATCTTATATTGTTCACCCCTCTCTTAGTATAAGATTATGTTATTCAAATGTATCTAAGAATGTAAATCAAAACCATGACACATAATGAGTCATAAAAGAGGATATCACATATATATGTATGAATAAGAAAGTACATTATGGTACAAAATTATCCAAAGGCTAAAATTGTGTAGGTCCTCAAACCTTACAATTTAAAAAATAAATGCATAGCATAACATCAAGCGAGGATTGCACCCCCAAAGTCATCTCCACCCTTAGCCCCATATCTGTGAGGCTATCTAGAACCACTAGATGTTGATATCTCTAACCGAGAAGTTGACCTATGATTGGATTGCACTGATGACTTCCAAAACTCACTTTGCCTACTCTTCTAGGATCCCCTTACTGTAGATCTTTCTAGAAGACTATCCCTACATAGCCTAACCCAAGTCTCCAAGGTAATAATGTATGCTGCATTTTCTATGCACTAAGTGGAAGTCTCCTCTATGAGGCTCCATAGTCTCCTAATATCTGCATCACCACCCAATTTTTTTGGCCCGTGAGTGACTGTAGTGGAAGGTGTAGCCTAAGCTATAAGCACAATTGCTAACTAAACTCTCAGAGCATCTCGCTCTATAGTCCTAACATCCCTCTTGATGGTTTGAGAAGCAAACTATGTACATAGAGTGTCCATAATCATCATAGTTGTATCCACTTGAACATGGAGGAGAGCTATCTCCTCAGTATACCCTCGCTAATACAACTATCTAGTGCTAAGCTAACTCTGGGTAATCACAATACTAGTATCCCACTCTACAAGTCATATATGTGATATCTATAGCTATGCTTGTACACTTTATAGTTGTGCTTGTAACTATACTACCTCATATATTAGGGCATACTCCTCACTCTTATCCTTATCTAGAGGTCCCTCCACCTACCATAAAACCTACCACCACTCACTCTCTATCCTGTAATGAACCCATCGCTCATCATATTCACCCTCCTCTACTGCCATTATTATAGGTTTACCCATAGGACAACTAGCATGCCATAGTCAAGTGACCCACAAAGTATCATACTCAAAATTGGTCCTTGGGTCCACCAAAATAGTATCTGAAACTATAAGGTCCACCTACTCTAATAATGCCACTACTTGAGGTGGCTCAAACTATGTCTTGTCGTTGTAGTAACAATAGAGTATTGGATCCTTTAACATATCTTGAGGAATCTCAAACTACTGAGTCACTTGAGAGTAATGGAAGTACTGTTTCTTAGTATCATTGTGCCCAATGAGCCATCTACCATGTCTAATCCTAGCCAGGTACTGTATCACCTCAAGCCAATTAGGATAATTCAAGTAAGATTTCCATATAACATAATCATATTGTAATCCCTCTAGCGATCCCCATGTGATGAGCCAGGATGCCTCCATGTGGCTGACTCTAGCCAATATCCTTATCCTACAACCACTGTAATGCATAGCAAATGTCATCATCCCCTAAATTAGCTTGAGATATTAGTAATCCAATGGTTTGATCCACCTGGATGTGCTCCCAGCCCCAAATATGGAGCAACAAATTGTGACCCAATCCCACCCACTATCAATGATGTATCTTATATAACTCATCATATACATGTACTAATAGATTTATCCCCCATTTCATAATGATAAGATCCTCTATATCACACTCCAATAAGTCCTGCACCATGTCCGAGAGGTTTCAAGGGAACATCACTCCTGATAAGTCTAGTAGTAACACATTAGAGATGACATGCATCAACACTACTTGGCATCGATAGAATATGTGTGTATCATACCATCTACTGACAAGGACCCAACCATGATCTATATCTCCCAAAGCCTTAGCCATCCTAGAACAAAAAAACCACTATAGAACCCTTAGTCTGTCCCGAATATGAGTAGAGATAATGGCCAATCCCTCAATGAGGATCCTAAAAATTCGATAGAAATCCTCTAATGTCACCATAATATTTTTTGTTGGGAGATGAAAATTATTGGTCTTGCTATCCCATCAATGAGCCAGGGTCATGAGATAAGACTGATCTGACATCACAGTCAGTAGGCACACAAGTTTTCTGATGTCGATCACCTCAAACCAATCCTAGTCATCATCATCAAGAACCTCTCATAACTATAAGAATATGATAGGCTCCCCATCTCGATCTATCAAAGTCTAGAACCCAGCAACCCAAAAAATAAAAAAAATTCAATAAAAATCCAAAAAAATCAATGAACAATAAGTAAATAAAATAAAAAATAAATCAAAAATCAAAAGAAAAAAATTTCCTAAAGTTGGAGGCTGCTTTGGGCCCCGATGGTCGACAGGCGCAAACATTGGACCTAGGGACAACCACCCCCAATGATCAAATTTTTGACCATTGGATTTCAATCACGACTTCCATTGCCCATGATGGCCCCCTTTCTACCAGAGAGGAGCCATTCCTGCCAAGGAACTCCCCATAGTGGCACCTAAACAGATTCATTTCCCCTTCTTAAAAATAATAAAAATTAAATCTAACTTACCCCTAAGCTAGCCTAAGTTATATTCCTAAACTAGGGTGGCATTCATTGCCTACAGTTTAATGAGGTTTATTTAACTCATTACTTAGTGAGGTTCATTTCAAGTTCATAATTTACAAGAAAAGGATGGATTATACCTTTAGAGATCCTACTTCGTCCCTCGTCGAAGCCTTTTCCTGGTATTTCATGATTTTATACCACAATTTTGATAGCATTCCGAATCAATATCTCTCTTCTCTATCTCACAACTCAATTTTCTATCACTACCAACTATAAAATGATAATAAAAATTTCTGAAATTGCTTTTATATTTTTCAAATTTTATAGACGATCACCTAGAGACAAATCATATTTTGGTGCAACCATTTTTCTCCGTGATGATCCCAAAATTTGAACATCACCACCATTGTACCCTAGGATAGCATTTAGATGGAAATAAATGCACACATTTTTATCAGTATCATGAGCTTCAAATTGAAAATTTACGCACATCTAATAGTCCACTTTCATCAAAAAATACAAAATTAACAAAAAAATCAAATAAACAAAATCTCAAAGGTATCTTGTACTTAGTTATTTACCCTATACACTTGGTAGTTGTAGCGACTTACTCTCCATTTAATTTGATAAGATGAGTAAATTACCATAAGGCCATTTGAATGAAATAATTCATTGATGAATTGAAATATCTTCACTTCAATCCCCAAGAAGGCCATGTGGCAAGACTGCTCCATGGGAACGAGTTGTACATTTCATTCTTCTATGAAATTTTATCAAATCATCGAACATAGTGATACACCTCAAGCTTAAATTGAATTGCTATCATTTTTATTCCCTAAGAAATCCATATGGCTGGACTGCTCTATGGGATAGAGATGTACAATTAGTAATAATGGTTGAAATCACAATTGTAATAGGAATTTCCCTTCACACATGTTATCATCTTGCAACGCTCAAAAAAATCATCTTGGTCAAGTGACTCGTCACTTTCATCACTTGTCATTTTCCTCATTGACTTGTCGCTTGAGGGGGTAGTCATAATCAAAGAATTCATAATAAAAATCAACAATTAAACACTTAATCATGCAAATTACGTTCATCCATGAATCATTGCTAATAGCTATCATAAGCTTTCCTATTTACAAGGGTAAAAACCAAAAATATTGAACTAAAACTTTATCAATTTGACTAGCGAAACATGTAGCTCAATAACGCTACTCGATTATCTTTAGATTTCATCAAATTTTTACTCAAATTAAGCCTACCCTTTTATTATAGGCAATGATTCAGAGATGCATGCTATTTCCATGATTGGGACATCTAAAGTTGACCAAATCAATGAACATAAATCAACCTATGATGTGATGTCAAGTTGTCTGTTTTTACTCAATATTGTGCTTTCACATAATGAATCTCAAAAAAGGGTATCTATAGACACCTAAAACATGTCATGTTGAGGAGGCTACTCATATGGATACCTTTTCAGGCCATATGACTCATCTTGGGCCTTCCCAAGACCTAACAGTGGTTCTAACCACTCAAACAAGGCAATTTGACCCTTTACAACCTGGGTTGTTGTCCCCCTAGCGACTGCATGATGGTTGTTGGACCTGAAGATGAACACCTAGAGAAGGCTATGCCTATTGATTATGGCCTCATCTGTAACAAATTTAGGCTCCCCAAGCTGAGTAAAATCAATTATAGGGCAACTAATATTGAACGGTTATGGGCAAGAAGCTTCCAAAAATGATGATTTATCTCCCTAGTCCTAACCAAATATTGATATTGGCTTCCCTTGAAATATAATATGGGTAAATGGGAAATATATAAAAGTATCCCAACCCTTAATTCAAATAATCTAGATTTATCTACGATGAAGTGTTGTCAAATTATCTACTAGAGATAACAATCTCTCATAAATGTCCAAGTACTATAAAAATCTAGTCATGAATCTTGTATGTGCATTAAAGGAGTTTTTAGGTGTTTGAAGATTAAATACCACCATTGTGCATCATAATTCATCTCGAATTTGAGTTAATTCCCACTTTTAAGTTGTTCCTCAAGAGTGCACCAAGAACATCAACCTATCTACAAAGCAAATCAAACATCGTTGCACATTGAACATAGAGAATGAGCTCTTTATTCAGCGGTCGCTATGTTCCATAGCAAACCACAAGCCTAGCCATTCTGAGCCATGATAGCCTTGTAGTGAATTTTGATTTTTTGTATTTTATCAGTTAGATCAGTTTTAGAAGCTTTTAATTAGATTTCTAACCTATTTTAACATATTTTCATTCTGTTTATATACATTTATTTACTGTTTTTAATATTTTTATTTTATTTGCTTATCTTGAAATGGGCCTCATCTTGAGAGGTTCCACCTATGCTTCTAATGTCTTGTAAGTGATTGTATGCAGATATCAGGTTTCCACAAGAGCAAATCATCATAAATATTCCTCAATATTGGCATCATCAAGCAGAGGTCGCTAGGAAAATACTCCATAATCATTTTTGGGAGATCACAAAGATCTTATGAAGATACATATCATTTGATTCATTGATGTAATTTGTATCAAATTGGTTAATCCCTAAGAGAGATATTGTGCAACATATATGTAAAGATGATTTTCAAATATGAATAAAGAAGGGCACCATTTCTTTTATCTCTTTTGATTTATATTGGTTACATGATGCTATCTTGTCAATTTCATTTCATAATTCTTTAGGTGCTAGATATTTTGTACATCTTACAGTAACATAAAGAAGAAATTTTTTATGAGACTATTCCTTCCACTTTAGAATTTCTAGGGTATCCTAACCTAGAGATTTATATATTTTTGTGTAACTTCGATTCTCAAAGTCAACATAAAATGCTTCACTATGATTGCACTTTAGGGTTTTAAGAGCAACAAAATAAATAAATGAGTTTTGAGGATATATATGAAAATTTAGGATTTTCAAGAAAGCACAAGAAAGTAATGTGAGGAAATTGTAAGACCATAAAAGGGAGACATTAGTCTCAGTCTTAATATTTTCAAGGCATATATATAGGTATAAGTTTATGTTATGTTTTATCACAAACACTTGTGTTTGGAAACTAAGGTTTCTTAATTAGTTCTATTTGACCTAATGTGGGATAAGATGTAAATATATATGAAGGTAAAAATTCTAGGAATGGCTAATGTCAACAAACAACAATACAACAAACATATATTCACTTAAATAGTATTTTTTCTAAGATGTAGTAGTTACCAAGTTCGTGTTGCCAAAGTACATAACTAACTATCATACAAGTTGTATACAAGAACAAGAATTAAATGAATACTCAAAGCCGTAAAAGTACCAAAGACATTTAGTAACTATATTAGGAATCACATGTACTTGTATATTGTTAGCCTTTGTAAATTAGGAAAATAAATCATTCTAAATTAGTCAGTTAGTCCTTGTGACTTGTAAGATAAAATGGTAATTAAGAATAGAAAAATAAAGTGTTAACATTTAAGGGGCCTGCTAGAATATAAAGGAGTAATGGAATTCCTTGATGATGGGTTAGTCCCTTGTTCTTATTTTGAAAATATGTAAATACAACCAAATAAAAGATACAAGCATAAACATTTTCTAATCGAGATAGCAAAGAATGAAGAATAAGACAAATAATAAATAAAATGATTAAGAATAAAAGTTTAAATGGTAAATCAAATAGAACAATGTCTAATAATATAATAGGAATTAAATATAGCTCAAGAAAATAAAAGGCGTGGTGAAATAATGGTTGTCTATATTTTAGCAAGGTGGAGGTGACCTTGGAGTAATACAAAGTTAGTGTGAATCAAGCTATGGAGAGTGCAGGTAGCTTTGATGATAATTGTGCTAGTTTTCTTAGGCTCAACCAAGATGGACAAACAATATTTTAGATAACTAGTACAATAGATGATATCGCAAGACATAAAATATCATTCAGCACATGAAAATAAGAGAGCAAGACACAACATCATAGGGTGTAGGAAAATATTTTTTTCCTTTAGGCATGGTTATGCATATATGATAGGAAAACAACAAGTATCACCAAAGGTAACAAGAAATGCATAAGATTTTAGGTGTAAGGTATTAATCAAACAAAGCCTTTCAATAACAAAACTTTCACATATCCTTTATTATATGTTTGCGTGTGCTCTTTTTATCTTTTTTTTTTCTCTTTATTTTTGCAAGAGGATCTTGACATATTTTTTATAGGAAATGGAAAGGGTGGTGGGAAAGAGGGGATAAAGCTAACATGATAAGTATATTTCTTCCATTATCCAATAATCACAACTTAACCACATGATAACCACTATACTTAGTAGTGTGTTGGGCACTAACCATTTCTTAGGTTTACCACATGATAGGTTGGCAAGTTTAGGATATTTGGCACATTTAATTTGTGCACAGTCAATACAAGATGTGACACACTTAGACATACCAAGCTAAAATAGGGGGTATGGCATGCTTATTCATGCTAGGTTAGTGAAAAAAGGTTTAATTTAGCATAAATATGTAATTTTAGCTAGTTTTGGATAGATTTGATTTCTAAATCATGGAACTTTTAGGAAAACTAAGCTAGACAAGATTGGGTGTCTATATTTCCACTTTTTGATGCATTTATTATTTTAAAGGATGAATCAAACTTAGTAGATGCTAATTTTTCCAAATATTGATCATAGGAGTGGTTTTAATATTGATTATATTATAGTTTTAATATAGAATTATATAATAGTGGAACCAACTTTAAGTTTGAAGTGAATATGAGCTGAAAGTGACTTTACCATTTTATGTTTTAGATCTTTGGAAAAGAGTAGGGAATGAGTGTTATGAGTGCAAGCAAGAAGAGAGTGTAAGCAAGGTATGAGCGTCACATTTTCTAAATATCTTAAGAAATTTAAAAGATAACTATTTTATGAGGAAGATTGAGGTAGCATGGACAAAAATTCATTTTTAAAGATTTAACTTAAAATAAGAATGCCCTAATTGGAAGTATGGATGCCCTAGTTCAGAACAAAAGAAAGAGTGGATCTATGGCATGCCCTATCCAAATAGTGGATGTTACACTAGAAGTGATTATCAAGGATGATATGATTTATCATGACTTAATGATTATTAAAATGAGAGGGTTAATATAAAGGCTCCAAGGATATTATCTAGGATTTTTGGAAATTCAAATTTGGATGAAGTGGAAGTGGGAATTTACATCAAAATTCTTAATAATATTTTTTTTTAAAAGGATTTTTTTCTCACTAAATTCTCCAATTCAAAATTTGGGGATAAAACAATGGGTGGTGGCACATGATTTAGAGGGAATAATGCATTGTATTAAAGACCATGGAGTGAAAATATTTATCCAAAGACAAAAACTAGTAAAATACTTATTTATGGGTTATGCTTTTGATATTTCATAATTACTTATTAATAAGGAGGTTTTGAAAAATATTAGAAATGCTCTAGAGTGTTCATCTAGGAGGGACCGATAACTAAGGAGGGGAGGTATGTTTTATGTACTTGAATATGCATTATAATGGATATATTAAAACCTTTTCCAAAATATATTAAGATTATATTTTAATCAAGAGAATGGGATCAATAAGTGGAGTTAATATAGGAGGGACCAACTACTAAGGAGAGAAAGCATGCTTTATATACTCTAATATATATTATGATGTATATTTTAAACCTTTACCAAAATATATAAAGATCATTAAGCAATTATGAAAATATTGTATTGAATGTCATAAATATTATAGGACTAAACACATGACAAGATATTACAAAGTGAAACAATGGAAAAAGATAGAGAAAATTTTGAGCATGACATAAAATTCAAGATGAATCACGAAAATAATATTAAGGTAGAATCTAGAATAGATAAATGTTGCAGTATGAACACATCCACATTCGAAGCTGACGATAAATATCTTGTTGAGTTTTATTTTGAATGTCAGCAATCAACTTTTTCCTCCTCCTCATTATTATTCCTCCTATTTTTCTTGATTATTTCTCCCTTAATATTCTTCCTGGCGTTGCATATTTCAAATTTTGATTAAACTATAAATATGGCTTGTACTCTCTAAAGTTTAGAATAATAAGAATTTACAATTATTTTTTGCCTCTATTTGAATTGATCTCTCATTCTAGTATCAGAGCAGGTGCAGACATAGGCCGCATGAGGGAACGAAACCTGAGGTTGCACGAAGTCTGATTTGGAGCTGACGAAGTAGTTAGCAATGGATGTTGTTGGTACAAGGTTTGAGGCTAGAACAAAGTTTGATGTTGAGGTGGTGCTGAGATACGAGCATACTGACACATGGCATATCATGATTGCTAGATGCTGATGTGGCAGGTGCTGAGTTGGAGCGCTAAGGTGGTGGATGCTAGCTAGCAGCATGCAAAATGAGGTAGGTGTTGTGGTGGCTGGCTGAGGTGGCGATGAGCTAACAAGGCAGTGAGCAGTGATGTGGCATAAGGAGCGACATGTGGCAAGCGGTGACGAGCAGGTGAGCTAATGTGGGTGCACAATCTGAGACATTTGGCGTTTGGCATGTCATCTGACGTGGCATACAATTTGGTAGAAGTTTGAGTTGGCAGGGCGACACGTGTCGCTATTCGATTGTTTGCTATGGCAAAATACTGGTAGGAATGATTGCCTGAAGGCAATCAGAACTAAATGTGCCCGTTTGCATTTTTAAAACCCTCTTATGCCCCTATCCCAATCGATGTGGAATTTTTTTTTTTTTTAAACAAAAAATTTTGCCATGGGTTTTAATATTGCATTGTTACCTTTGAAGTCCATCGGATCACGTAGCTCATGTGGAAAAGTCGGTAGCGTTGTAGGGATGAAGTGTTTGGTTCGAATCTCACCAGGTCACACTAACAAAGTTTTTTTGTTTTCATCGCGTGAGCAAGGAATAAAGGTGTAGGCGCACCAGTTTGGTTTCAAAGGGGACTACGGGTGTAGTAGCCTAAGCTTTCTACTTGGAAGGGCGGAGGCTCGAGTTCAATTCTCTACACCAAAAAATATAAAGGTTTTCTTAAAAAATATTTAAAAAAAAAGTTACATTAAATATTAATTAATTTTTTTTTAGTATTAATTTAATAATTTAATAATGCTTTTTTAATTATTTAAAAAAAATTAAAATTGGAAAAGCATATTTTATTATTAAATTATAAACTAGGAAAAACTTTATAAGGTTTAATTGTAAACTTTTATAAGAGAAATTGTGAACCTATTGCCCTAGAGGCAAAAATCGCCCAAGGGGGCTTGAAAAACCTTGCACAATTGTTTAATATAGCCTAAGAGGCAAGCATTTTAAAAAGGGAACAAAAAAGGTGATGGGAAGCCTTTTGGAGCGCCCGTTTAGCGCTTTTGAAAATTTTTGGACTCCCCGTCTTGTTTTGCCCCTTAGAACCCCATTAAAATCTGATTTTTTTTTGTAATAGCCTTAATGGATGTAAAGGAGTGAAATTTGTGAACCGTGAAGAGTGAAAATTGTAATCTCAAAGGCACTAAGGGAGTTTTTTGTATTGATGTGTAGATGATCAGGTCTACTAGGTGTTACCACGCTTTATGCTCTTTACTACGGAGAGAGACTATCGAGTCATTTGATGAGCGAGTTCGGAGAAACGGACTGCACGTTGTGTTCAGTCAGTTGTAGAATGTTGTTATAGCCCACCAAAGGAATCTTGATTTTGGTTACGAGGCTGACTCTGAAGACAATATATTTGGACAATGAGTGGAGGAGTCCGATTTAGTAGAGGAACAAGCCAGTGATAGTTATTCCCCATGCTCTCCAGAGCCAGATCCAGATACAGAGCAAGAACGAGAACTAGTTGCCCCTGAAATCATCATCATCAACGACGACGAGGATTCAATTGCCAAAAATTTTGGGCATCTAGTACTGGGAGATCCACAACAAGAAGAACAAGCAATCAATGAGAGAATTAAAAAAACAAGATTTGATTTGAATTTGTAATTACTTTGCTTTGTAATTACTTGTATTAGTCAAATCAAATTTTATTTTTAAGCAGTAGCTATGGCCTCAAACACAAGTCTCCCAATTCTAGAATTCAATGGTAGTGATTACGAGTATTGGTCAATAAATATGAAAACCTTACTAATTGGTAAAGTTTTGTGGGATGTAGTTGAAGAGGGTTACATAGAACCCTCTCCTATTGACTGGATCACTTTAAGTGTTGCTGATAGAAAATCTAGGAAAGAAGCATAGAAAAATAATTCCTCTGCCTTGTATCATTTGCAAGAAACCCTAGATAAAAGCATCTTTCCTAGAATTGCATCCTGTGTAACAGCTCAAGAGGCATGGAAGGCCTTGAAATAAGGCTTCCAAGGGAGTGATCAAGTGAAGCAAGTCAGGATTCAAACTTTGAAAAGAGATTTTGAGAATCTTAGGATGCAAGAAGACAAAAAATTTGGTGACTACTGCATGCAAGTCAAAGTAGTAGTAGACAAAATGATCACTCTTAGAGATGAAATCAAGCCAGAGACTATGGTGAAGAAAGTGTTAAGAACACTTCTTCCAAAGTGGAACCATGTTGCAATTATCATTGAAGAATTGAAGGATTTGTCTGCACTATCCTTTGATGCTTTTATTGGTTCTCTACTTTCACATGAAGAGAGATTGCAGGAATCTCCTTCAACCAACTATGGAGGCGATGATAAAGCCTTCACATCTCAAGAAGGAAGAGGCCAAGGCAGAGGCCAAAGTAGAGGTCAGCAAAGAGGCAGAGGCAAGAGCAACCCAAGAGGTGGAAATTCAAGTAGAGGAGGATCTCCCAGCAGAGGTGGAAGTCAAAACAGAGGCAATCAACAAATTAGAGGAAGAAATCCAGGTCGAGGAAGAGGAAGTGACAAGTCAAAGAAGGTTTGTTTCAATTGTGGTAAACCAGGTCACTTTGCTCGTGACTATTGGTCCAAATCCTCACAAGGAAATAGTAGTAAAAGCAATCAATATGGCCATTTTTGTGAAGAAGAGGAAGGGGCATCTAATCTCTTTATCTCTTATGGTCAATCAGATCAGAATTTGAATGACACCTAGATCTTAGACACTGGGTGTTCCAATCATATGAGTGGCAAAGAAGAAATCTTTGCTACCATAGATTCCACCTATAAATCTCGTATCAAGCTGGGAGATGACAAGTCATTGGTAGTAGAAGGCATTGGAGCCATGAAGGTTCCAACACAAGAAGGCATCAAACAGGTGAATGATATCTATTACACCCCTCAACTCCAACACAATCTTCTTAGTGTTGGTCAAATTATGGAAAATAATTATAAACTTGTATTTGATGAGGGTAGATGTGTAATATTTGATAAGAATGATGGTAATAGAATCATTACATAGGTACCAATGACTAAGAACATGTTATTTCCCTTGAAGTTTGGACAACCAGGGGGAGTTCAATTGGAAAATATTGCCATTGCGAATCCAAGTATGCTATGGCACTTGAGATATGGTCACCTGAATCCAGCTAGTTTGAAATTGTTAACTTCTCAAGCGATGGTGATCGGACTTCCTAAAGTTCAGGATCATAAGGAAGTTTGTGAAGGTTGTGCTTTGGGAAAGCATGCCAGGGCCAAATTTCCATGAGGGCAAGCATGGCGGGCCAGCTATCCACTTCAGCTAGTGCATTTAGACATATATGGTCCAATGCAAACAAAAATTCTTGGTAACAATTCATACTTCCTTCTTTTCATAGATGATTTATCTAGAATGTGTTGGGTTTATTTCCTAAAACACAAAGATGAAGCGTTTGATTGCTTCATTGATTTTAAAACAAATGTAGAGAATCAAAGTGGATATCATGTAAAACATCTCAGAATAGACAGAGGAGGAGAATAATCTTCCAATGAATTTTTGAAATTTTGTAAAGAAAATGGGATAAAAAGGTAGTTCACCACTACCTATACTCCATAGTAGAATGGTGTGGCAGAAAGGAAAAATCACACCATTGTAGAAATGGCTATATCAATGCTTCAAATGAAGCATTTTAGAAACATGTATTGGGTTGATGCAGTCAAAAATAGTGTCTACATTTTGAATAGGAGTCCTACTTCAATTCTGAAGGGGACAAGTCCTTACCAAGCATGGTATGGAAAGAAACCAAATGTCAAACATTTTAGAGTTTTTGGTTCTTTGGCTTATGCACACATTCCTGATGAGAAGAGAAATAAGCTTGATCCCAAGAGTCAAGCATGTATTTTTGTAGGGTATTGTGAGTCCACCAAAGCCTATAGACTCTACAATATGAAGACCCAAAAGTATATTCTTTCCAGGGATGTGATTTTTGATGAAGGGGGAGAATGGGGATATCCAAGATTTTTTATTGACGATAAGTCCCATGATGCAGGTTCTTCACAAATTCAGCAGGTATCAACCAAGAAAGGCAATGACACACCCCCTTCAAGCCCAATCAGACGTTTTGCTTCAAGTTCATCAACAACTTCTCCAAGTCCTTCTCCACAAATATCAATCAATTCTTCACCGATGGATATTGATTCTCCATCTAGAGGTAAGAGAACACTCCAGCATCATCCATATTATCAGATGTTGGATAAAAATTTTCAAAGAAGATATACTAGAAGTCAAGCTAGTGAAATGAGTTCAGTTTTGCAAAGACTTGAAAATATGCATTTGTATGGAGATGAGGACTCCCAAGAACCTCAAGGAGTTGTAGTTAACTATTCTTTGATGAATAGTGCACAGCTTGAACCTTCTAGTTTTGATAAGGCTTGTACTTAGAAGATATGGCAGGATGAAATGAAAGAGGAGATGACCTCTATAAAAAACAATGATACTTGGGAGTTGGTAGAGCTTCCTAAAGGGAAGAAATATGTTGGATGTAAATGGGTCTTCAAGACCAAATTCAATGCTGATGGAAGTATTGAAAGACATCAAGCAATATTGGTAGCAAAAGGCTTCACACAGAAGTATGTCATTGACTATGATGAGACATTTTCTCTTGTAGCTAGCCAAGAGACAATAAGAACAGTTCTTGCTTTAGCTGCCCACAAAGGATGGAAAATCCAACACATGGATGTAAAAAGTGCTTTTCTTAATGGGTATTTGACAGAGGAGTTTTATGTTGAACAACCTCAAGGTTTTCAAGAGCAAGGTAAGGAGCA
Source organism: Wollemia nobilis (assembly GCA_028583015.1). NCBI lineage: Eukaryota > Viridiplantae > Streptophyta > Pinopsida > Araucariales > Araucariaceae > Wollemia > Wollemia nobilis. Next base: position 1,144,383 of record JAQPPZ010002765.1, read on the forward strand.
CCTTGTTTATAAACTGAAAAAGGCACTATATGGCCTCAAGCAAGCACCATGAGCATGGTACTCTCGCATTGATAGTTATTTTAAGTAATATGGATTCACCTAAAGCAAAAATTAACCCACTCTCTACTACCTAAAGGAAGGCAAAGACATCCTCATTGTTTGCTTATATGTGGATGATCTTATATTTATGGGTAGTAATGAAAAGATGAATATGGAGTTCAAACACTCCATGATGAAGCAGTTTGAGATGAAGGATATGGGATTAATGCACTACTTCATTGGCATGGAAGTTCATTAGATAGATATAGGGATCTTCATATGTCAACATAAGTATGCTCGGGATATGATTAAGAAGTTTGTCATGGAGCATTGCAAAGCAGTTGCAACTCCAATTGGACATGGGATCCAATTGAGCAAAAATGATGGAGCACCGAAAGTTGACATGACCACTTTTAGGAGCATGGTTTGGAGTTTGATGTTTCTCACCAACACAAGGCCTAAAATCCAGTATGTTATTTCTCTTGTGTCTCTATTTATGGCTAGTCCATCTGAGCTACATTTACAAGCAGCTAAAATAATTCTCAGATATGTAAAGGGTACATGGGCTTTTGGAATCCATTATCACATATGTAAAACTATCATGCTAGTAGGCTTCAGTGATAGTTGTTGGGGCAGCAACATTGATGATAGGAAATCAACTTCAAGGAACTGTTTTAGTCTAGGGTCAGGACTAATTACACGGAGTTACAAAAAGTAGACAGTTGTAGCATTGTCTTCTATAGAAGCTGAGTATATAGCAGTCACATATACTAGTACTCAAGCCCTTTGGTTAAGAAAAGTGCTGGAAGAGATTGAAGAACAACAAATGTTGGAATTTAAAAAGGGTTTCACTAGAAAAGGGGGGTAAAAATGTTTTTACAACTGTAAGCTTTGGATCTTACCTTTTACCTTCATGGACGACAGCTGACTCGACAGGATTAGACGACATGGACGGCAGGGAGTTAGACTCCTAAGTTAATTTTTCCTCTCCTCCCTATTTTCCTCCTTCCCTAAAGTATCTATATTATGGTTATTAATCTAGTATTTAAGATTCATAACCGAGGGTTTGAAGAATGAATTTTCTCGCATTTTTCATTCTGGTTAATAATCTCTAGCTCCTAACTTTGTGCCATTTCATTTCCAATATCTAGTATCAAAGTCGGCGGACACGGATCCCGAGGATCAGGCTAGACAGGTAGACACAAAGCCCGAGGTGATGGACAGGTAGACATTAATCACGAGGAGGTCCAGGAGGCCCACAGATCGATGAGCTTGGAGGAGGCCCGTAGGACAGCATGGATCTCAAGGAGATCGAAGCACACAGACCAAGGAGCTAACCAGATTGACATGTGGCGAGTAGACAGACTGACACGTGGTGAGAAGATAGACTGATAGAGACATGACAAGTGGCGAACACACATGGGAGACAGTCGCTACACATGGCAAACACACATGGGATACAGACACTACACGTGGCTGACAGATGTGGGGGACAAATGTGACAAGTGGCGGACGATGAAGGCAAAAGGCTCGATCGACGATTGTCCGAAGGCAATCGAAGACCTTTGTGTCTTCAAAGGGTTTTAAACCCTTACATTGGTTGTGCACAGCCAATGTGGGACTAAAGTCCCATGTTTTTTTTTTTGGAACTGTGCGACCGCGACATTTCAAATGAGGGAAGCCTCCTTTGTCTTCCATCGGGCCATGCAACCAGATTGGCTCAAGGAGCCAGACTAATATGTAGCCGCCCACTTGATCATGGGTTCGACTCCCGCACGTTGCCTTTTTTTTATTGATTAAAGTTAAAAAAAAAAAAAATTAGTTTTAGTTTTATTTTTTTTTTAAATTCTAATTTATTTCCATATTTAATAAATCAATTATAATTGATTTTTTAATTCTTCTAAAAGGACAATTATTTTTTTATTAAATAAGTTTATAATTTTTTTTTAAAGAAAATATAATAGTAGAAATTGCCTAAGAGGCAATTTTCTTGTAAAAGGTAAAGTTTTTTGATTGATTCGGGGAATCATCAAATTGAGATTAAAAATCCCGAGAGGCTTAATTTTGTAAAAAACAAAAAATTGTAAAATTGTAACTAGGCATTGATGATAAGACCAAATGGTTGTTATCATGCCTTATGTGCAATTTTAGCAAGAGAAAATCCAGAAAGATTTGATGATAGAGTAAGGAGTTACGGAATCCATGATTGTATTTAATGAACTTCAAAATGCAGTAATCGCACATCAAAGGCATCCTGACTCAGGGTACGAGGCTGATTTTGAAGACAATTCATTGAGGAGTGAATTTGAGCAATCCGAATCAATTGCAATTGAACATCAAGAAATTGAATATACTCATTATAGTAATTCAGTAGAATTTCTAGAACCAGATCCACCAGAGATCATTCTGATTAGCGACGATGAAGAAGAAGTAGCAGACAATTTTGTTCCTCAAGAAGTAGCAGCACCACAGCAAGAGGAACAAGCCATCAGTGATAGAGTGAGTCAAGCTATATTTGACTTAAATTTGTAATCTCTTCTTTCTTCTTCTTATTTCTTCCTTCTTTCAAAAAGCAGAGTACTTTTTTGTAACCGAGAAATAAGAGTGTTTTAGAAACTATGGACTCAAGAAACAGCATACCTATTCTAGAATTTAATGGATATGACTACGAGTATTGGTCTATCAAAATGAAGACCTTGCTCTTAGGGAAAGTTTTATGGGACATAGTAGAAGAGGGTTACACAAAACCCACAAACTAGGCAATTTTAAGTGCTACAGATAAGAAAACACTAAAAGAAGGACAAAAGAGCAACTCTTTTGCTCTTTCTCATCTTCAATCAACATTGGAGAAGAATATATTCCCTAGAATCACTACTTGTACAACTGCACAAGCTGCCTGGAAAACTTTACAAGATGATTCCAGGGTAGTGATCAAGGGAAGCAAGTGAGGCTTCAAACACTAAAAAGAGATTTTGAAAATATTAAAATGAAAGAAGATGAAAAAGTAGGTGATTACTGTGATCAATTTTGGTGATCCAGGGGGAGCTAAACTTGCAAATCTAGCTATAGACAATCCAAGTGTACTTTGGCACTTGCAATATGGTCACCTTAATTCCGCTAGCTTGAAATTACTAACTTCTCAAGCTATGGTGATAGGACTTCCCAAAATGATAGAACAAAATGAAGTCTACAAAGGATGTGTTTTGGGAAAGCACTCAAGATAAAATTTTCTGAAAGGACAAGCATGGAGATCTAGTTATCCACTTAATTTAGTACATTCGAACATCTGTGGTCCAATGCAGACAAAGAGTCTAGGAAACAATTCTTACTTTCTCACTTTCATAGATGATTTTTCTTGCATGTGCTGGATTTATTTCTTGAAACATAAAGATGAAGTTTTTGATTACTTCATAGATTTTAGGAACAATGTAGAGAAACAACGTGGGAATTATGTAAAATGTCTTTGGACAGATCGAGGAGGTGAATACTCCTCAACAAAATTCTTGGCATATTGTAAAGCAAATGGGATCAAAATGCAGTTCACCACTGCCTATACCCCACAACAGAATGGTGTAGCCGAAAGAAAGAATCGTACCATTGTTGAGATGGAAAGAACAATGCTTCAGACTAAGCATCTGACTAGTATGTATTGGTATGATGCTGTAAGAACCAGCGTATATATTCTAAATAGAAGTCCAACTTCTAGTTTAGATGGTGTCACTCCTTATGAGGGGTGGTATGGAAGGAAACCAAATGTAAAGCATCTCAAAGTTTTTGGTTCTTTAGCATATGCACACATTCCTGATGAGAAGAGGAAAAATCTTGATCCCAAAAGTCAAGATTGTATATTTATAGGGTATTGTGAGTCTACTAAAGCTTATAGACTCTACAATCCCAAGACCCACAAGATTATCCTTTCCAGGGATGTAATTTTTGATGAAGGGGGAGAATGGGGTCATCAATTTTTTTATTGATGATGGATCCCAAGATGTAAATTCTACATAGATTTAGTAGGTACAACAAATGTCTCCAAAGAAGAAAGGGACACCCCCTCCAAGCTCAAGCAAGAGTACTACAGGTACATCAGACACTAGTGCAAGTCCTTCTCCACAAAGATCTGTAATTTCTTCACCAATGGACATTGACTCTCCATAAAGAGGTAGAATAAATTTACAACATCATCCATCATATGAAATGCTGGATCAAAATTTCCAGCAAATATTCACTAGAGGCCAAGCTAGTGAAATGAATACAGTTTTGCAAAAACTTGAAAACTTGCAATTGTATGGGGATGATGACTCTCATGAACCTAGAGGAGATGAAGTCAATTATGCTTTATTGACTAGTTAACAGCTAGAGCTAGCTAGCTATGATAAGGCATGTAATAAAAATATATGGCAAGAATCCATGGAAGAGGATATCACCTCTATAAAAAATAATGATACTTGGGAGCTAGTCAAGCTACCCAAAGGCAAAAAATGTGTTGGATGTAAATGGGTCTACAAGACTAAGTACAATGCTGATGGAAGCATCAAAAGGTATAAGAAAAGACTAGTAGCGAAAGGTTTTACTCAGAAATATGGCATTGACTACGAGGAAACTTTTGCTCCTGTTGCAAGACAAGAGATAGTCAGATCAGTTCTTTCCTTAGCAGCACATAAAGGATGGAATGTTCAACACATGGATGTAAAAAGCACTTTCCTAAATGGATACTTGAAAGAAGAGGTGTATGTTCAACAACCTCAAGGTTTCCAAGAACAGGGAAAAGAAAACCTAGTTTGCAAATTGAAAAAAACACTTTATGGCCTCAAGCAAGCACCAAGAGCTTGGTACTCACGCATTGACGGCTATTTCAACAAGTTGGGATTCATAAGAAGCAAAAGTGAACCAACACTGTACTACCTAAAGCATGGAGTAGACATTCTCATAGTTTGTTTGTATGTGGATGATCTAATATTTATGGGTAGTAACACTAGAATGAATACGGAGTTCAAAAACTCCATGATGAAATAGTTCGAGATGAAAGATCTTGGTCTAATGCGATACTTCCTAGGTATGGAAGTGCATAAATCAAATAGAGGGATATTCATATGTCAACACAAGTATGCTCGAGACATGATCAAGAAATTTGCCATGGAGCAGTGCAAATCAGTTGCAACTCCAATTGGACATGGGATCCAATTGAGCAAGGAAGACGGAGCACCAAAGGTTGACATGACCAATTACAGAAGCATGGTTGGGAGTTTGATGTTTCTCACTAACACAAGGCCCGATATTCAATATGTTGTTTCTCTAGTTTCAAGGTTTATGGCAAGTCCATTTGAGCTGCATTTACAAGCAACTAAAAGAATCTTAAGGTATGTAAAAGGTACATTGGATTTTGGAATCCATTATCGCAAATGTAATTCTGTGAAATTAGTTGGCTTCAGTGACAGTGATTGGGGCAGCAATATAGATGATAGGAAATCTACATCAGGGAACTGTTTTAGTCTAGGATCAGGACTAATAACTTGGAGTTCCAAGAAGCAAACTATTGTAGCATTGTCATCTACTGAGGCTGAGTATATAGCCATCACTCATGCTAGTACTCAAGCCCTATGGTTGAGAAAAATCCTTGAAGAGATTGGAGAAAGTCAAAGTGGTCCAACTCGACTGTATTGTGATAATATCAGTGCCATTCAGTTGGCATACAATCCAATCCACCATAGCAGATCAAAACATTTCGATATGAAGTATCACTTCATTCGAGACATGGTGGAATAGCAGATAGTTGAGCTAAAATATTGTAGCACTTTGGATAACATTGCAAATATCTTCACCAAAGGCATGGCTAAAGCTCAATATATAAAGCTGGGAGACTATATAGTCAGTCCTCTCAACTTTAAGGGGGAGAATGTTGGAAGTTAAAAATGTTTTTACTAGAAAATGGGGGTAAAAATGTTTTTACAACTATAAGCTTTGGATCTTACCTTTTACCTTCATGGACGGCAGCTGACTCGACGAGATTGGACGACATGGATGGCAGGGAGTTAGACTCCTAAGTTAATTTTTCCTTTCTTCCCTATTATTCCTCCTTCCCTAAAGTATCTAGATTATGGTTATTAATATAGTATTTAAGCTTTGTAACCGAGGGTTTGAATAATGAATTTTGTCACATTTTTCATTCTAGTTAATAATATCTAGCTCCTAAATTTGTGCCATTTCATTTCCAATAACAAAGTGGTCCAACCATAATATACTATGATAACATAAGTGCCATTCAGTTGGCATATAATCCAATCCACCATAGCAAAAAAAAACACTTTGATATAAAGTATCACTTCATCTGAGACATGGTGGAGCAAGAGATTGTTGAGCTTAAATTTTTCTGCACTTTGGAGAACGTTGTAGACATCTTCACCAAAGGGATGGCTAAAGATCAATTTATAAAGTTGAGAAACTGTCTAGTCAGTCCTCTCAACTTTAAGGGGGAGAATAAAGATTTTTCACTTTTGAGAAAGTGGAAATATATCCCTTTTGGATCATTAGCTGGAGAAGTCCATTGATATATACTAAGATCAACCCTTATAAAAAACAAAGGAGGAAATAGGGATGATGAAGTACAATATGTAGGTTCAAATTTGAAAGGAATCAACAATGCAAAGGAATATGTGGATGCAAATTTTAAATCAAAGGATATGAAAGAATTTTAATCTAGGTAAATCATATTTATTTTTCTTAAGTAGTATAAAATATCTTCCTCGCAATAAGAATGAAAATAATGCATATATTATCCTTTGAAATTTAAGGTTTTAAGATTAAAATATTAAAAAAATAAGCATGGAATATATTCATAGAAATTTAGGGCTTTTAGGTCAACAAAACAATAACTTCTATGGAGCATCATCCTTGTATTCTAGAGTATCCAAGGTAACATACAGAAGAAAGTTTTTGTGTTACTATTCCTTGCACTTTAGAATTTCTAAGTAATCCTAACCTAGAGATTTATATGTTTATGTGTATACTCATTGTATTTTATATTCTCCAATTCAACATAAACCTAAGCTTCATTACGATTGCACTTTAGGGTTTTAAGAGAAACAAAATAAACAAATGAGTGTTGAGGATATACATGAAAATTTAGGATTTTCATGGAAGCACAAGAAAGTAACTACTATGGAGGATAGTCCTTTCACTCTAGGATTTATATGGAAACATAAAGAAAAACTATTTGTAAGTCTATGTGTGCACTTTAAATTATTAAGGGTAGCATAATCCTAACTCATTATGAAAAACATGGAAAAACTAAAGATATTGATGAATATTAAAACATGATGTGGTCCCAAAGCATTTCATATACGAAAGAAAGCAATTACTAAAGAATTATTAAGAGTAACTGTCAATACAGAGCTTGTGGGAGTTTTTTCAGTACTTTGCTATGTGTGTCTACAACTTTTTGTTTCTCCACTATTTCAAGGAAGGGATCTGTGTCTGTTTCTTTTTTTTGTAATTATGATGCAGGTGTGTTTTCTCGAGGTATACCCAAAATATTGTATGGGAAGTTTCTTTTTGATAACAGGCTATGTGCCTTACCGGATGTAATGGCTTTGGCGACATGTAGATTTTACATATATAGGATCCTTAGTAAGGACATGTTCATCAACAGCCCTAGGTTGATTTTTGTAAAAGGTTTTGGATCAACCTGTAAAACCCGGTATTAATGCTATAGTATCTTATCTACCAAAAAAAAAAGTGTAGGTTGGAATTAAAAAAATAGGAATATCATTAAAGAAACAACAATTATAAAATAAAACTCAAATGGATATCAATATGTGAAAATAAAAACAAGTATTATAGGGTTAAGGCCATAAATAAGTAAATCGGTTATGAAAATGGTATCTTAGAATATTAGGGGTATAAATAAGACTCCCAAAAAATATTTCTTAAGTAATTAATAAGTTGTTATAGTCTTAAGTTTATTTTAATACAAAAATAAGTAGTAATAAATATAAGAATACATTCATAAAATATTAGAAGACCGAGGGTTAGATACATTTTTTGTTAGAAGAGATTCAATAGATATTATAACAATATGGGAAGCTACAAATGGGATGGTCAATTGATACAAATAAAAAGTGATTGAGTTATCGGTATTTTTTGTAGGAAATATAAAATACCAAAGTTGGGATTATAAATGTATATTTTCACTATATTAACTCCTTATGAAAGATGTTGGAAGAACCTCACTTAACAATAATTCATATTTATAGCCTATGGATTCTTGGGGGACTTCAATATAGTTCTATATTCCTTGAAAAAGAAGGTGGTATCCAAGATGGTTTAAATAAATAAAGGATTTTAATTCATTTTTCAATTCAATTGTCCTTTGAAGTGTTATTCATTCAATATTTTAATATAAATTTGATAGCGTATGCATTGGAAAAATGCATATCATAGAAATATTGGATAGGGTTTTGTTATAATTTAATAAATGGTTGCAAATAGAGTATACAATATCTTTATATATTTTATTATGATCAATATTATATCATAAAATCATTCTCTTATGGTGTAATTCACTCAACAATGGTGAATTTTTTTCATTTTCAATGTATGTGGCCCCAAAACCTCAATTTATTCTATCATTATATTATGGTTAAATGAAGGAAGGTATGAATGATGATGTATATGGAGGTTCATTCAATAGGTGAAATATTTAAAGGAATAAATGAAAATTTGAAATGCCAAATATTTTTGAAATATAAAACAAAAGAGGAAATTAAACACAACCTCAATAATTAATAAGAGATTAGAGAGTAGAAGTCAATGGAAAGGACCACGATAGTTCGCATCATATAATTTTTTTTTTCTTATGGAAAATTCTTTCTAGCTATCATAATAATTGAAAAAGAAATATGCATATTAATCCTAAAAATTAGGATGAGTTATCTTATGGAAGGGAATGGGAATACCAAAGGTTTTCATTCTACAACCACTACAAATTTATTTTCATCAAAGTAAAAATAGTTTAATTCTATATAGAACAAGTTGTAAGAAAGAAGAATATATTAGGAAGGAAGCAACTAATTATTCTAGTGATATTCTATCAAAATCTAGGGAAGACAAGAAGAATTAAAATAATTATTTTTAAAACATTCCATTAATTACCACATAAGGACATAATGAAAACTTGATGATGAAGATATATATGGAGCTATAGAAGGACATTTTTCCATTCCACCCTAACAAACAACCTCACCCTAATGGATTTATTACAATTTTTTTTCAAAAATTATGAGAGTTATTGAAGAATGAAATATTGGTTATAGTTGATGGTTATCATTGGGTTACCCAAGTTTTTTACAAATTCTCAAGGTTTAATTACACAAAGCTGGATAACATCTCTTCCTCCCATGATTGGTTTAGGAAGTGCCACCTTGAGGCTTATCTCACATGATTTTATTTCAAAAAGAGGGACAACTTAGCAAGTTCAAATTATCCTTTCTATCTAGTTGGCATAGTTGTAAGGTTTGTCAACCTTGCATGTGGGGAATTGCTATTGCTCAGCGAGTCCATCCCTTGTATTTTTTAGTGTTATGCATAAGGGGTCAAACCCAAAATGTACTTGTAAAAATTGGCAAATCCATTTCAAAACCCTGGTGAATCCTGACCAACTTCATGTAGGATAAAATGGCAAATTACCTTTTTTTCATAAAATAGTGTAAAAAATTGGTCAATTTGATACTTTTGGTTAGATCGGGTGGAAAAACATAGTCTAGCTCCAGACTAGGTGAAAAACATTATTTAGGTTCAAATCGTGTGGAAAACATGATTTGAGCTTGGATCGGGTGCAAAACACAATATGAGATCGTACCAAGTGCAAAACATGATTCAAGCTCGAACTAGGTGGAAAAAAGGTTCGATTGAAAAACACTCAAAATCGGTCAGAAAAATTCCTAGTTGATGGATCGAGTGTATATTAATTCTAGAAAATGGACCATGTGCAAAGCAAGAAATGGTTAACAAATCGGGTGGAAGAAATATACAACAAATATATTGGGTGGATAACAAGATTCGTCCAACAGATCAGGTGCAATATGAGTTTCTACTAATGAATCATGTGTAATCTAGATCCGGTTAATAGATCAGGTGAAGTAAAGGTTCACATGATTCACCAGGTGTATATAATGCTCTGACCTCATATCGAGTGCAAATAATGCTTCGACCTTGTACTAGGTGTAAAACAATGTCTGGCTTTCCCCTACCATGCATCACACCACCAACTTCATGTCCACTAGCATGTTGCCACATGTCGACCCCCCTCAATTTTATCGATAAAAAGGCATCAATAGTTATTTTTTTAGGTTTTTTTTGTTGCACGAGATCAGAGTGAAGATACAAACCCTTCCCTCACCAAGAAACCATTATCACACACCTTTCCATATTGATGGCCACCATGTCAACAACATCTAAAAAAATTACATTTAAAAATCAAAGTTGCATTGTATTTTTAGAGTTCTTAACCACACCTAGGACCAACCATACATGGGTTCAAGATGCAGGTTTTGAGGCTTTGACTTATATACCCCAATTCAAAATAAATAAAATTGTTCTATACAATATCATATAAGGGTACGACAATGATCTTAGGGTGGCTAGTCTAACTCTATAGAATAGAAAAATAATATTTTACAATCTAAACCTCTGATATTTAGATATTGAATGGTCTTCCACAAAAGGGTCTCACTCTTGTTTCATAGAAGTTAATTCTCTCTAATAATGGTAAGGATTTCTTGGCGAGCAACTACGATATCTCTCCAGAATTGTTGTCAAGTATAATTCTCTTCACTTAATTATCTTAAACTTCACAATTTAAAATTTTTTATATCACCTATTTTTTTTGCAGCATCTGTGACCAAGTCCAAGAGGGTTAACTAATACCTTAGTTTCCAACAATGATTTCAAGGCAATTCTTGAATTTTTCCGGCAAGATTATTTTTGCTTGGAAGAACAGAGATTCCATTCTAGTCATTGGCTTATATTATTTGTTCTCTAGATACCATGAAAGATTCGATTGTACATATATTTCAGATCGAATCAGGTCATAGCTCTATACTATTCAAACAAAAAAATCAGATAAACCTCACATGATAGCCTCGGTAGATTATATTTTAACACTTTACATTGAAATTTTTCATAATTTGTAGGATACTGGTTCACCAACTATAGTGCACATAAAATTACAAAGCATTGCTATGATTGTTGAAGAGTTGAAGGTAATTATTCTATTTTTACCATTAAATAATTTTTATATTTTAGCATATTTTTTATTTATATTTTAACTTTTTCTAAACACCTAAATGTAGAGTAAAGCATCCATTGCATGAACAAAAAGGATGTTGATGTCACATTCCATAGGACTGTGCTGATTTAGAAGGCACAATATGTGAATTACAACCACTACAAAGACCTCATAAACGCTAGAAGCTAGCTTCTTCTCCTACCTCTCATCAACATGTGCAAGCAAATATGGAATGTGAATCCAGTTATGTCACACCAATGATGGATAACTTTAATTTTTTATTTTTTCTTGATTCATTACCATTACTATTTAGTTAAAATTATATATATTTTTTCATTTTTTTGAATGTTTTCAATTTTATGCCCCATCCCCCCGTGCACTCACACTTAGTTATCTCCACTGTATTAAGGGTAGCAAGATATCTCTTCATTGGGTAAGTGTGCTTTTACTATTATGTACTAATTTTATCCGTTTTAATTTTATTTAATAATATCTTGTTATAATGTATTTAGGTCTCTCCTGATAATTTATTGAAAGAAGGAAATGATGCCGCCACCACCACCACCACTAGGACAATGTAAAAAATGACAACAATTAATGTGAGGTCACATTGGTGGAAAATATATTGTTGGAATGAGATCACGAGCGGGACCTGCACCATCCAAGACAGAATTCTACATTTCCATCCTTGTCATTTTCAACTGGTTGTTCGTTGAAAGATGTTTTGACCTCTGGATTATATGTGCAAGCATTAGATCAAGCCTATCTTTTATAGGAGAACATTGAATATTTTAAAGTGTTAGATATGTTTCAAGAACTACAAGAATAAGAAATTCATATAGCCAAGCCAATTTCATCGTCGCCTTCTAACACCTTCGATCTTGGTCCTCAAACTGAGGATGAACAAGTTACTTTTTTTTAAAAGAATTTGGTTTTTGATAATTTTTATGCACTGATCTAGAACACTTTGCTAAAAATGTCAAGGAAATGAAGGATTGGAAATTTTGGGCAAATATATTTATCAAGGAAATAAATGCCCACTATAAAAATTATGATAAAAGGGAAGAAATTATCTCCCTTATCAAAAACCAACCTGAGAAGCTTACTGGGTTATTACATCAAGCTAAATTAGTATCGGTGAACACTTCGGTGTCTTATGATAATCAAATTTTAAAGACTATATTGAATAGGTTAGAGAACTTGAATGTTGAAGCCAAAGCGTATTACAACCTATGGGCTTCCGATAAGAAGAAAGTTTTAATCATTGATGCTGCAAGAGATGTTACTGAGGTGAGACTTTAGATGCAATGAAATTTATCATTATATTTTGTAATATAAATCTTGACTAAGGTTTTATTTAATTTTTTGCAGGTAAATTTTTAGAATTTATAGAAACAAGTTGATTTCATGGCTCTTAATATTGAGGCTAATATCGAGGCTGCAAAGAAATCAATCTCAAATGCAATAGTAATTAAGGAGACCTTATAGGCTAAGGTCAGCGATAATAATTCTTTAAAAGCAATTATCATAGAGCACAAAATTGATCCAAATATCTTGCTTAATAAGAAGCTTAAACAAAATGAACATGTAGTCCTTGAGGATCCATCCAAAGAAGATAGATTGTTTATGGGGAGCTTATAGAAGGCAGAGTAAGGCCTCATCATAATAGGAGCACTGAAAGGGCATGTGTAGGTTATCGAAATGGAAGATAAGGGAAAATAACCTACAACTTTAGGAGCATATCAAAATCAAGGAGATGTAGATATACAAGGAGTGACTAAATATCAAGCCCTAGGTGATCCACATGCACAAGGAGCGATTGAATCTACCCCTACTCACCCATGATAAAATTAATAAATTGTAAAACATTTCATAGTTGATAGCAAGTTCTATTGTATTTCTATAAATAATTTTGTACAATGTAAATTTTCTTTGCAAATAATGAAAAAGGCTTTTATTAATTTATCTTCTATCACTTAGAGTTTGTTTCCATTTATATTCTTGTGCATTTTTAAATTTAGAAAGATTCAACTATATTCACAATTGCAATTTGAAATAATAAATGATTCAACTATATTCACGATTCAACTCAATTGTGTCAATACATAATATCAATACACTAACAATACTATAGAAAAAAACATATATTTTGAAAGACAATTTTGTAAATTAGTTATGAATGAACATATTTTGGACACTCTGAAGACTACAACATAAAATATATAATTTGAAAGACAATTTTGTTTTATAAATCATAAAGTTACAATTCACATAGATGAAACACTCTTGTGATGACAATAAACACAAATTTATAGATGAAAATGATAACTAACAAATTCATATTGATCAATGTTATAAAACCTTGTAAAAATTACAATTTAGGTAACTAAAAAAAACAAATACTATGATATGAAGGTAATTAAAACTATTTAAAAAACAATGAAGGGATATAAAACATTAAAGTTTATGAAAAGTCAATTATTATGAAATCTAATAAATATGAACCAATATTGTGAAATATGATATCAAATGAATTCATATTTATTAATGTTGTGAAATACAAGAAAAATCACAATTCGAGTAGTTGAAACAAACACTTCTCAAGTTGTCAAGTATAACTATTACGCATAAAAAATATTTGTCTCCGCCATTTGGATTATTGAAATCATCATTATCCTCCTTATCGTTCATATTCCTAGTATCCCTTCTGCCTGCAAGGGATTTTCAATATGCTAATGCTTTGTCATAGGGAAATGTGTCCAACTAATATGATGACACATAAATTATCAAACTTTTTTTTAAATTTTTGTCTAGCCTGTTGCGAAATCTAGATTTAATAAAATATAGTGCACTAAAAACCCTCTCATCTTACACAAATACCAAAATCATTGTTTGACATAACTCATATGAACAAAAGTATTCACTAATAGTATCTTGTAAGACACTATTTGGATACAATTTTTGCCACAAATGTGCAATGAAACCAATCTCATGGATTTTACTCAAAAGTGATGTTTGCTCAACCGTTTGTCCACCAAAATACGATGACTATTTTTTTAAAATATCTTTGTTGAGTATACATTTGATTTCAACATCATTGACTTTAACAATTTTACTGAAATGCTTAATAATTATGAGCATATATTTAATAAAAAACTTATGTGTGGAATTGTATTTACTACAAGGACCCCAAAACATGGGTTAAACACACCCATGGCCTCAAGCAACTCATCTATTTGAAAGCATTCTCTTATCTCACTTGTCAATGATTTTGCTAGTTTAAACAAATTTATCTTAGTTTTGTGTAAAACAACTTCAAATCTATTATGTGTCATAGGAACTTGTTCAACATCGTCAACAACTATATTTGACATCTTTTCAAAACAATATAAAGGTATCTTTCCATGAACATTAATATAAATATGATCACTGATGTCAAACTTCAAACAGTTTTTTGGATCATTCATGTTTGTAAATATATTCCAACTATCAAACAAGGGATCTTTAAAATCTACTTTGGACACATATAACCTATCAATAATCACACATATTTGCTTTCTCATCCGCATGAAATCAACAAAATACATGGTTCTCTCTTGTGCAAGTTTAATCAATCTATTCATTTCAAGGTACCTTGTAAGAATACCACATAACATTAAAAGTGTTTCAAAGTCATTCAAACGGAATAACAAATATTTTACCTTATCAACTTCCCTATGATTTACGTACATAAATATCATTAATGATTGATATTCTTTAAAAACTTTTTGTAGGTTGATACAATGAAATCCACCTTGTATCCACATCTTTTAACAATTTTTTCCTTCTGTAACTCCTAGTGCAAACTGTTGAAAATCTGCAAACATTTTTGGACTGCAATAAAAAAAATGTATTTCATGAATAAGATATTCCACTCTCGCAACATTTTCAAAAGAGCTCATGATTTTATATGCTAGATTCACTCTATGAGTCATGCAATGAATGTGTATCATATATGGGGCAACTGAGGTTTGAATATGAACACAAAGACCATTCTTGTGGCCTTGCATTATATCAGCACCATCAGCTCCAACACATATTAACTTTGTGGCTATATCTATATCATTATTTATTGCAATATCCTTTAAACTACTCACAACAACATTATAAATGTTTTTAACATTTGAAATTTCCACCTTCTTATGTAATCCTAGCAAACTAGGTTGCCTTACATGATTTTGAAATATCAACACATGCATGCAAATCCATTATGTGTTTTCCATAGTCGTCACCTCATAAATAGAAAGTGATATGAATATAGTAGGTTTTAATTTCTCCCTCAGGTCCTCTTTCTCAAATAATTATAGACATTTTGCCATTTCCTAACCCATTCGATCTGACCAATGGGAACTACAAATATTTTGCACATCAACTATTTGAAACAAGTGCTTATAATCAATTAAATCAAACGTGGGTCTACCCTTTTTGAGAATACTTTTTGAAACTAAAGTGATCTTATGAATTTTATAAAATTGGGCTTTAACCATTCCACATTTCCCAACAAGATATTATTGTTGCTTTACGTGATTATCACATTCTATTGCATATCTTACATGCATTTGTTATGATGCATTCTTTCACTTACCTTCTTTATTAATTTTACCATGTCTTCCTGTAACTTTTACATAAGATTTGTCAGCATGTTTTTCTATTGTATCTATATTATTTTGTAGGCTATGATCCTTACCTAGTTTCCAACTACAAATTTTGTATCTACATTAATTTTGATCTATTTGGTTTTCCTCGGTCAGGATAGGCTCTATCTAAAGAAATTTTTCTGCTCATTCATTCTTAAATGCCCTTCCAATATCCTAGTTAAATGTCTTTATTTTTTTAATATTTTTTCTTTAAGACTCGAAAGAAGTTTGTAATGTATTTGATTTATTGCTTTCATTTTCAACTGGCATGTCCTTTTGAGGAATATCTTCAAGTGTTTGTTGGATTTCATTGTTAATAAAATTTTCATCAGAAGGCATCTCTTGGTGAGGAATATATTCAATAGGAGACATATCATGGTTGATAGGGTATTTTGCATAGTAGCATACCATTTTTTTTATCATTTTTGAATTTAACAAAAACAACTTACAAATAGGAATATGATTCATATCATCATGCAATATGGACAGAGGCACATACTGTGATTTAACTATTTGAGGAAGAAAGCACTATTTAAATAAATCACATAATATACAACTAATTGTTTAGAAGTCAAAAATCATTTGTATCTTGAATTTGCTCGGATGTCGATGACTCATTGGATTTAGACATATAGCTAAAATAATTTAGGATACTCTTTTTAATAGAATATTTGACCTCATTATTTGTATTTCCAGTAGGTGACATTTTACTTGTAAAGAAAATATTTTTTTATTTATAAAAGTAATAAAATGTTGAAGAGATCTTAATTCTATGAGGGCTCAAGATAATATAGTAATTAGAATAAATAGATGGTGGGTTAGTAGAAAATACATATTTATTTCCAGACATACTTTATTATGATTTTTTTGCCACTACACTATTTTCTAGAGATAGCACTTGTAACTAATAAGAGCATAAAACTAATCAATATACAAATTCAAATCAATGTAAGAAAAAAATTTGTGTATACGAATTATATAATTACAAATATAAATGTGGAAAAATATAAGATTCTAGTACAATAGACAAGAAGTAAAGAATAACAATGTATTTAGAGAAATAGAGCATCATAATGTCCTTAGAGAACCAAAACATTTACCTATTTATAATATTGTAACAAAAAAATAGATCTCAATAGAAACAAAGAATCAAAGAGTGTTAATATGAAGAGACAAAATATGGGAAAATATGGAGAATAGGGTGAAATAGAGAATAACATGGGGAATAAAGCATTGAATTATTTTTAATAAATGATAAAAAAATAGTAAACTAAAAACATGCAATTAGATGATAGAAAATCAGATCTTGTTACTACAACTGCTTCAACTCATATTCTATAAAAAACCAAAAAACATAGGATCACAAGTTCACAATGTTTTAAAAAAATAGAGTACCTAGTGCTAAAAAAATGTCCAGAGGTAGGTCTAGTTGGAAAAAATATGTGTTGGGATTTCTTGGTGGAAAATAGGTCTAATAGTCAGTCCAGGTGAAGATGATGTCGGATGTTGTTCTGATTTCATAACAGTGTCGGATGTCGATCTGGTTATAGAACAGATTCTAGATGTCAATTCGGGTATAGATCTATGTCAAGTCGTTCGTAGGTCATTTTGGGTATAAAATTGTGTCAAGTTGTTTGAATATCGATCCAGGTATAGATTCGTTTCCGAATGGTAGTCTAGGTAAAAAACAGAGTCTAGATATCAAACCAGGTATAAAAATGTGTTAGGCTATCCTATTGTCGATTCAGGTACAAAAATGTGTCAAGCCATCTAAATATCAATTTGGGTACAAATTAGTGTTTTAATGGTGATTCGGATACAAAATAGAGATTGGATGTCGACCCAAGTGAAGAACTGTGCAATATTTCCTAATGTTAATCTGGGTGTAGAACTATGTTAGGTTGATGGATTTCAATTTGGATGCAGAACAATGTTTGACTATCGTTCTGAGTGCAGTAAAGTGTTTGGGTGGAAAATGATAATCGAATATCTATGGGTGCAGATATGGGTTTGGTTTCGGTTCGAGTAGAGTTTTGATCTAGATAAACTAGTTTCTGAACATGGCTGAAGTTTGGTGGAATTTTTCTATAGATCAAATGTTTCAATTTATATTTACACTTGGAAGGTTTTAATTTTCACTATGGCTACTCGATTTTCTAATATTTGAATGTTTTAAATGAAAAATTATTGTTGGTGTGTTAGTTATATATAGTGTTATAGTTGGCGAATTTGACAAGATATGTTAAAATTTTTAGAAATTTAAGGTGAAAATTGTCCAAGATTTAGGTGGGAGTGTTGGCAAATTTTTAACAAAATCTATAATATTATTATTAATGCACGGTGAACCGACACATAAAAAAAAATTCAAAAAAATTGGGTGAAAGGGCCGATGCCCAGGGTCCCATAAATTTTCCAATTTGCATTTTTCAAAATGCTAATATCCACCCAATTTGTGAATATTTACCGTTGTGCATAACCCTGGTATCTATGATACCAATATTTTGGGTAAGGTTTTCAACTTTCCATTAAAAACACTAATTTGGGCTTGTTTTGGGGTTCTAGCTATTTTTATGCATGGGTGATCCTTTCCTTTAGCTTTTGTTGTCTTGGTGATTGTTGTAGTGGGTTGGTGTGGTGTATAGGGAGGAATATGGGTCAAAATAGTTAGATTCCTTTAGAACCTAGCTCCTTGGTGGTGGACAATAATGTTAAGAAAATCCTTTGCAAAGATGGTATTCTGGAGAACCTTTAGTCATTCCATGACCACCAGAGAGGTCTCTCAAGGATGATGGCACTATATCGAAGGAAGAGTTGAATATATGTGGGGGTCCTGGACTTCAAAATATTAATTAATTTGATAGGATAATTGATAGGGCACCTTGTGAATGGTGCTTATCATAATAGGCCTAAGAACTCTCTCCTTAGGGAGCTAGGTTTCTTCCTAGAGGAGGGGGAATACCTACCTAGTACCCAAGTTACAAAATTGTTATGATGATAAGGAGTTGAAGGACCCTTGGGGTCGGGTTATCAATGTTATTATGGATTACTTCATGTTGGATTGTAATCATAAAGTTTTGCAAATATTTTATATCATGTTATTGAACCTCCTTAGGTGGAAGAGGTCAATGAAATTTCCTTCATTTCTCTTCTACTCTATAGAGAATACCATAAATGATGTTATATGTGGTAAAGGAATGGATCCAATTCATCAAGGTTTTATCTTACTAAATTTTTAGCATGTTGTAGGTAAGAGAGAAATAAAAATGTATGAAGCACTTACCCAAATTTAAAATAAAAAAAATTTCTCTGGATTTCGATCCACCTTTGGTGTCCTCTAGCTCATCCTCTGGTAGTTCTTTAGATTCAGAGTCAAAGGAATTCGAAATCTTGATGGTCTTCACTCGTGGTAAATTTAAGCTAACAAGAGGAGTTTATGTTTCTACCAAAGGTATTTGGGGTGATCAAACTCATAGATTCAAAATGCTCTCCTCGAGGGTGACCCAAACAACATTCCCTCTTGTGATGGTGGATATGTCTAACGAAGATCTCAAGTCCCAAGACAAGAAGAAAAGTCAATTTATGGATGATTTTCCTAAAGATAGTGTTCAATTACCAGAGCCAATTTCTACTAATGTGCCTTCATTTTTTAGTTTTCTAGAGGATAAAAAAAAGGGCCCTGATTGGTTCTCTCTAGGTGGTCATTGCCTTCATCGAGGACATCCAAGCGATGACCCAGAACCAAAAGTAGAATTATCTTCCCTATTAAGACTTGGGATGGATTGACAATCCATCCTCATTGGTATAGTTGTTTTGGGTCTTCCCTGTAGTTTTTGGCGATCTCTTCTTTTGTGGTATGAGTTCCTTTCCCTCTGGTGGGGTATTCTACTTTTGGTTGGTCGGTTGGCCAGCCGATGTGAGATGGTGTATTTCATTTAGGTTGATTGTTTGTATCGCATGGTTTTTAGGTCTTTTTAGAGACCACACTGCCCCTTTTTATGTAAGAAGGTTCAAGGATCCTTTCAAAATCCCTTTATCTAGTCAAGAAAAAAAAATACTATAATAAATGTGATGATACCACCTTTATTATATTTGTTTCTAAGAAAGGTAATATACAATACTTTGATAAAATTCATCCTATAAGTTTTTGTAATATGATTTATAGGATACTTTTTAAATTGTTCAAAATAGGTTGAAAATCATTTTAGATTGTGTTATTTAAAAGCAAGGTGGTTTTGTTCATGGTAAATAAATTATTAATGGCATAATAATTACATAAGAGGCCATACATTCTCTTCATTTAGTAAATAAGCCAATTATGTTTGTAAAATTAGTTATGAATAAAGTATATGATAGGGTTTGATAGAGTTTTCTACACGATGTTCTCAAAAATATTGGTTGTAATCAAGGTCAATATGAATGGATTAGATTTTGTTATAGCACTCCAAAAAATTCTAGTTTGATTAACATATCTCTTGATGGAAACTTTTAATCATCCAATGGGATCTGTCAATGTGACAGATTATCTTATTATACATCAAATTATTCTTATTTAGGCATTGGGAAGAGCTTTATTAAAGAAAAAAATGGGAGGCAAAATCAAGGGTATTTAGGTTGCAATAAATGGACCCTTTGAAAAACATATGTAATTTGTTGATGATATTTTTATTTTAGGTAATCCCTTAGTTAGTGAGGCCATAAAGTTTAAATCAATATTAACATGTTATGAAAATTTTGTTGGGTAGTTTGTTAATAGTATAAAATTCACAATCTTTTTCATTGACATCATTCTAGATTTACAACATATTATTGTGGATATTGAGGGGTTAAAGTTAGAAAATTACAATCAAAATATTTGAGTATTCCTTTATTTGATAAAGGAAAGAAGTCTAAGGAGCTTTATAACTCAACTTTGGATGGAATGAAATATTGATTGGCAAGTTAGAAGGGTAAGTTATTAACCATGGCTAGAAGGTTACAACTCATAGAGACTACATTACAAACCATTTCCACATATATGATGTCACTTTTAGAATTGTCATGGGTATGGCATCTAAATTTAATAAAATTCCAAAAGATCTATTTTTAGAAAGGATGTGAGAAAAAAATTAGGTTTCCTCTTTATAAGTGGGTAGGGCTTGCAAAGGAAGGAATATCTAATGTAGGAGCATCCAGTGGCAGGAGGGCCACTTCTGAAAAGTTGGCTAAGGAGGGAAGACGTCGCCATTTCGTGACGTGTCGTAAAATCATGACAGAAGAAAAAGAAGAAGGCAAGGAGAAAAATATGTCACGATATCGTGACAGAAAAAGTCTTGCGATATCGCAACACAAAGTGGGGAGAGGAACTAGCAGAGAAAGTTGTCGCGATATCGCGACAGAAAATGTGTTGCGATATCGCAACACAAGCGGAGAACGAAGCCTGCGGGGAGAAGCTGTCGCGATATCGCGATAGAAAATGTGTCACGATATCGCGACACAAATGGCAGAGAGAAGCCTATGGGGAGAAGTTGTCACGATATCGTGACAGAAAATGTGTCATGATATCGCGACACAAGTGGAGCAGAGAAGTTAGCGAGGAGAAGCTGTCGCGATATCACGACAGAAAATGTGTCGCGATATCGTGAAACAAGTGGAATGAAGAAGTCAGGAAGGAGGATGATGCAAGCAAAGATTTCATGATTTTGTGACCCAAAAGCAGAAGGAGAGTACGAAAGGAAAAGATGTCGTGATTTCACGACATGTTGCAGTTTCGCGACCAGAAGGCGAAGAAGGAGCCAAGGAAGAAAGATGTCGCGATTTCGTGACATGTCACATTTTTGCGACCAGAGAGGCGAGCGAAGGAGCCAAAGGAGGAAGATGTCACGATTTCATGACATGTCACATTTTTGCGACCCGATGAATACGAGAAGGCAAGGGAGCCGAAATGTCATGATTTTGTGTCTTATCACGATTTTGTGACCCGAAAGAAAAGAAAGGAGGTAGTGAAGGAAGATGTCATAATTTTGTGACACGTCGCAATTTTGCGACGCAAAGAAGAGAGAGTAGGCAGAATGGGAAAATGTCGCAATATCACGACATGTCACGATTTCACGACAGGAAGAAGCGAGAGGAGGCAGAAAGAAAAGATGTTACGATATCACGACATGTCACGATTTCATGACAGAAGCAGGAGAAAGAGAGCAGAAGGCAAAGAAGTCATGATATCGTGACATGTCGCGGTTTCATGACACAAAGAAGAAAGAGAAGGCAGAACAAGAAGATGTCATGATTTCATGATATGTCACGAAATCGTGACCCGAAGGAGCGGAAGGAAGCAGGAAGAAAAGATGTCGCAAAATCATGACAGGTCGTGATTTCATGACTCGAAGTGGAGAAAAGGAACGAGGAAGAGAAATGTTGCGATATCACGACATGTCATGATATCGTGACCGAAAAGGAAAGGGAAGGGCATAATAAGAAAAATGTCGTGATATCGCGACATGTTGCGATATCACGACCCAAGGAGGAAAGAGAACAGGAGGAAGCAAAACTGTCACGATATCACGGTAGAAAAGGTGTCACGAAATCACGACAAGAAGAGAAGAAGAAGAGCAAGAGGGAGAAGATGTCACAATATCACGACATACTATATTTTTGGGGGCCGCGATAGAGTGACAGTGATAGCTCATGAAAGTCAGGCGATGGATGCAGAGGCTATTACAGTGCAGTTGGAAAAATAAGATGACAGAGGTCAGGCGACGGTTGCAGAGCAGGGACAACATGTGGCACCAAGGTGCAGTAAAAGTGGGTGAATACCAAGAGGTGCAAGAAACAAAAATGATGGGTCGCGTAGAGTAATCTAACAAGAAGCGATGATCAGACGACGGTGACAGGGGCCGTGCAGAGTGGAGCCATGGATAAGGTTTTGTGCTCCAATTTTTGTCAACGATGTTTCAGAGGGTCGGGGCCTCTATAAAAACCTAGTCATTGTAATAGGCTAGGGGTGGTGGATGGAAGATTGCACGCAGAGTGTAGTTGAAAACTAAGTCGAGCACTAGTTTTTGTTAAAGCCTATGGGCTGTTACTATAGAATTTTCTAGATTAATAGATGAAAATTTGGAATTGTGTGAGTGCAATTTTTTGTCCCCCATCAAGAGGTATCAGAGTTAGAAGATTCTGAGTGCACAAGCAGATCGTCGGCCATGAGGCAGTTTGCACCAGGATCGGTGGTTGAAGGGTTTTGAGAGAGAAGAGTGAGTTAGGGTTCTGAGCATGTGAGTGGATCGTCGAAAGTGAGGTGGCTACACTAGAATCGATTAAGATTGTGAGAAAAGTGAAGAAATGCCTCCACGAAGAAGCTGTGGCGATGAGAGAGATATGGTGTCGAAGGAAGACTTTAAAGCTTTACAGAGGCAAGTGCAAGCCCTACAAGAGAAACTACGCAGAAGGCATGGGGAAAAATAGAAAAGAAGAGAATATGGAGCACGTCAAAATTTGAAGCCATTGAAGGCTGCAGACAAAGAGGTGTGCAGTAGTGCCAAGATCTTCCTGGTAGAAGGAGAAAATTTTTCTGGGCAGGAGACAAAGTTTAAGCGGGCTACATACGAGGAAGTGTGCAATAGTGGTAGAATATGTCTGGAAGAAGGCATAAGTTATTTTGACCAGGAGACAGGGTTGGAGTAGGCTGTAGAGGCAGGTGAATGTCTGGAGGTGTTGCAGAAGGTGGTGACTAGACAGCGTAGAAGTGAATATCACTTCTCCACCAACCCCAGGTGTCTGATGTAGGAGCATCCAATGGCACCTGATGTAGAAGCATCCAGTGGTAGGAAGGCCACTTCTAAAAAGTTGGGTAGGGAGGGAAGATGTCACTATTTCACGATGTGTCACAAAATCGTGATAGAAGAAGAAGAAGGCAAGGAGAAAAATATGTCATGATATTGTGACAGAAAAAGTGTCACGATATCACGACACAAAGTGGGGAGAGGAACCAGCAGAGAAAGTTGTCGCGATATCACGATAGAAAATGTGTCGCAATATTGCGACACAAGCGGAGAACGAAGCCTGCAAGGAGAAGCTGTCGTGATATCGTGATAGAAAATGTGTCACGATATCATGACACAAATGGCAGAGAGAAGCCTGTGGGGAGAAGCTGTCGCGATATCTGGACAGAAAATGTGTCGCAATATCGTGACATAAGTGGAGTAGAGAAGTCAGTGAGGAAAAGTTGTCGCGATATCGCAACAGAAAATGTGTCATGATATCACGACACAAGTGGAGCGAAGAAGTCAGGAAGGAGGAGGCTGCAAGCAAATATGTCACAATTTTGTGACCCAAAAGCAAGAGAGTACGAAAGGAAAACATGTCGCGATTTCCTGACATGTCGCAGTTTCACGACCAAAAGGCGAAGAAGGAGCCAAGGAAGAAAAATGTTGTGATTTCGTGACATGTCTCATTTTTGCGACCAGAGGGTGAGCGAAGGAGCCAAAGGAGGAAGATGTCGCGATTTCACGACATGTCACATTTTTGCGACCCGATGAAGACGAGAAGGCAAGGAAGCCAAAATGTCACAATTTCGTGGCTTGTCATGATTTTGTGACCCGAAAGAAAAGAAAGGAGGCAGTGAAGTAAGATGTCACAATTTCGTGACATGTCACAATTTTGCAACGCAAAGAAGAGAGAGTAGGCAGAATGGGAAAATGTCGCGATATCATGACATGTTGCGATTTCTCGATAGGAAGAAGCAAGAGGAGGCAGAAAGAAAAAATGTCACGATATCACATGTCATGATTTCACGACAGAAGCAGGAGAAAGAGAGCAGAAGGCAAAGAAGTCACGATATCATGACATGTCATGGTTTCATGACACAAAGAAGAAAGAGAAGGCAGAACGAGAAGATGTCATGATTTCGTGACATGTCACAAAATCGAGACCTGAAAGAGCTGAATGAACCAAGAAGAAAAGATGTCACGAAATCATGACAGGTCACGATTTCGTGACCTGAAGTGGAGAAAAGGAACGAGGAAGAGAAATGTCATGATATCACGACATGTCACGATATCGCGACCGAAAAGGAAAAAGAAGGGCGATATCGCGACCTAAGGAGGAAAGAGAATGGGAGGAAGCAAAACTGTCACGATATCATGGCAGAAAAGGTGTCACAAAATCACGACAGGAAAAGAAGAAGAAGAGCAAGAGGGAGAAGATGTCACTATATCGTGACATACTGTATTTTTGAGGGCCGTGACAGAGTGACAGTGACAGCTCATGAAAGTCAGGCGACGGATGCAGAGACTGTTACAGTGCAGCTGGAAGAAGAAGATGACAGAGGTCAGGCAGCGGTTGCAGAGCAGGGACAACACGTGGCACCAAGGTGCAATAAAAGTAAGAAAATACCAAGAGGCACGAGAAACAAAAATGATGGGTCACATAGAGTAATCTGACAAGAAGCGACGATCAGACGACAGTGATGGGGGCCGTGAGGAGTGGAGCCATGGATCGGGTTTTGTGTTCCAATTTTTATGAATGATGTTTCAGAGGGTCGGGGCCTCTATAAAAATCTAGCCATTATAATAGGCTAGGGGTGGTGGATGGAAGATTGCACGTAGAGTGTAGTTGAAAACTAAGTCGAGCGCTAGTTTTTGTTAAAGCCTATGGGCTGTTACTATAGAATTTTCCATATTAATAGATGAAAATTTTGAATTATGTGAGTGTGATTTTTTGTCCCCCATCAAGAGGTATCAGATTTAGAAGATTCTGAGCACGTAAGCAGATCATCGGCCGTGAGGCAGTTTGTGCAGGATCGATGGTTGAAGGGTTCTGAGAGAGAAGAGTGAGTTAGGGTTCTGAGCATGTGAGCGGATCATCGAAAGTGAGGCGGCTACACTAGAATCGATTAAGCTTGTGAGAAAAGCAAAGAAATGCCTCCACAAAGAAGTTGTGACGGTGAGAGAGATATGGTGTCGGAGGAAGACTTTAAAGCTTTGAAAAGGCAAGTGCAAGCCCTGCAAGAGGAACTGCACAGAAGGCATGGGGAAAAACAGAAAAGAAGAGAAGATGGAGCACGTCAGAAGTTGAAGTCGTTGAAGGCTACAGACAAAGAGGTGTGCACCAGTGCCAGGATCTGCCTGGTAGAAGGAGAATTTTTTTTTGGGCAGGAGACAGAGTTTAAGCGGGCTGCAGACGATGAAGTGTGCAACAATGGTAGAATCTGTCTGGAAGAAGGCAAAAGTTATTTTGACTAGGAGACAGGGTTGGAGCAGGCTACAGAGGCAGGTGAATGTCTGGAGGTGTTGTAGAAGGCGGTGAATAGACAGCGTAGAAGTGAATATCACTTCTCCACCAACCTCGGGTGTCTGATGCAGGAGAATCCAGTGGCACTTGATGCAGAAGCATCCAGTGGCAGGAGGGCCACTTCTGAAAAGTTGGCTAAGGAGGGAAGACATCACGATTTTGTGATGTGTCGCAAAATCGCAACAAAAGAAGAAGAAGAAGGCAAGGAGAAAAATATGTCACGATATCGCGATAGAAAAAGTGTCATGATATCATGACACAAAGTGGGGAGAGGAACCAGCGGAGAAAGTTGTCGCGATATCGCGACAAAAAATGTGTCACGATATTGTGACACAAACGGAGAATGAAGCCTGCGGGGAGAAGCTGTCGCGATATCGTGACAAAAAATGTGTCGCGATATCGCAACACAAATGGCAGCGAGAAGCTCGTGGGGAGAAGCTATCATGATATCGCAACAAAAAATGTGTCGCGATATCACGACACAAGTGGAGCAAAGAAGTCAGTGAGGAGAATCTGTCGTGATATCACGATAGAAAATGTTTCGCGATATCGTGACACAAGTGGAGTGAAGAAGTCAGGAAGGAGGAGGCTGGAAGGAGAGTATGGAAGGAAAAGATGTCACGATTTCATAACATGTCACAGTTTCACGACCAGAAGGCGAAGAAGGAGCCAAGGAAGAAAGATGTCGTGATTTCGTGACATGTCGCATTTTTGCGACCAGAGGGCGAGTGAAGGAGCCAAAGGAGGAAGATGTCACGATTTTGCGACATGTCACATTTTCATGACCCGATGAAGAAGAGAAGGCAAGGGAGCCGAAATGTCACGATTTCGTGACCCGAATGAAAATAAAGGAGGCAGTGAAGGAATATGTCGTGATTTTGTGACATGTCACGATTTTGCGACGCAAAGAAGAGAGAGTAGGCAGAATGGGAAAATGTCGAGATATCGCGACATGTCACGATTTTGCGAAAAGAAGAAGTGAGAGGAGGTAGAAAGAAAAGATGTCGCGATATCATGACATGTCACGATTTCATGACAGAAGCAGGAGAAAGAGAGCAGAAGGCAAAGAAGTCATGATATCGTGACATGTCATGGTTTTGCGACACAAAGAAGAAAGAGAAGGCAAAACGAGAAGATGTCACGATTTCACGACATGTCATGAAATCGTGACCCGAAGGAGCAAAAGGAAGCAGGAAGAAAAGATGTCACGAAATCGTGACAGGTCACAATTTTATGACCCGAAGTGGAGAAGAGGAACGAGGAAGAGAAATGTCACGATATCATGACATGTCGCAATATCACGACTGAAAATTAAAAGGAAGGGCAAAATAAGAAATATGTCGTGATATCGCGACACGTCATGATATCATGACCCAAGGAGGAAAGAGAATGGGAGGAAGCAAAACTGTCACGATATCACGATAGAAAAGGTGTCACGAAATCACGACAGGAAGAGAAGAATAAGAGCAAGAGGGAGAAGATGTCGCGATATTGCGACATATTGTATTTTTGGGGGCCACGACAGAGTGACAGTGATAGCTCATGAAAGTCAAGCAGCGGATGCAGAGGCTGTTACAGTGCAGCTGGAAGAAGAAGATGACAGAGGTCAGGTGGTGGTTGCAGAGCAGGGACAACTCGTGGCATCAAGGTGCAATAAAAGCGGGCGAATACCAAGAGGCATGGGAAATGAAAATGATGGGTCGCGCAGAGTAATCTGACAGGAAGCGGCGGTCAGACGGCGGTGACAGGGGCCATGCGAAGTGGAGCCATGGATCGGGTTTTGTGCTCCAATTTTCATGAATGATGTTTCAGAGGGTCGGGCCCTCTATAAAAACCTAGTCATTGTAATAGACTAGGGGTGGTGGATGGAAGATTGCACACAGTGTAGTTGAAAACTAAGCCGAGCACTAGTTTTTGTTAAAGCCTGCGGGCTGTTACTGTAGAATTTTCCAGATTAATAGATGAAAATTTGGAATTGTGTGAGTGCGATTTTCTGTCCCCCATCAATATTGGAGGGGCAGACTTGTAAAACTATAAACTTATGAGTTTGGATTTAGGGGTGAAACCTTATTAGAGATTATTCAAAGGTAAAAAAAAAGTTAGGAAAAAATTGTTTATGAAGCAAACCCTAACTAAAGGCTCACCAACATAGAATTTCATAACAAATAATTTGTAATTGACCAAGAAATAAATTATATGGTCAATCAATGAGGAGGATTCTATAATTTTTTGTTAGGATGCTTTGTTGAAGCCTCATCCTCTTATTTCTAATAAAATAACAACTTCTAGCTTAAACATATTTAGCTTATAAAGGTCTAAATGCCATAAAATATATTTTATTATAAGCAATGCCTCCAAATCATGGATTTCTATTAGTGACCTATATGAAGGAGAGGACCTCAAACAAATAGTTGATGAGCTTAAAAAATGCTTCAAACAAATAGTTAATGAGCTTAAAAAATGCTTCAAGGGTTATATTTATCTATTTTATGCCAAAAGCTTAGTTGGCTTAGAATTTATCAAAATATAGTGGATACTCAATCAAATTGCCCAATCTAAGGATTAAAAGTAATACAAATTTTCTACTTCTAAATGATTTCCCTTGGAAGAGTGTTTGGTCAATTGAGACCCTCCCTAAGACCTCAACATTCCTTTGTTAGAGGTAGAAAACAATTTTTTATAAAAGATAATTTGTAAGGAGGAGGATATCATGGACCTTCAAGTGCACCTTATGTGAGAAGGATCAAGAAACATCTTATCATTTTTGTTTGCATATTTTGGGGCTACTTCTTCAAAAATAAGAGAATATATTAGGTGGTTTCATCAATATTAAAAATGATAAAACATTGGATTAATTATTTTAAAGCTTAGCATTATGCTATGGAGGATTGGTCCAATTATTATTTATTAGAATATATGGATTGAAAAAATAATAGAATTTTTTTAAACAAATCTCAAAATCATACCTTTGGAATCATAATATTGTTGCAGAATGTTCATAGACATGGTTTTCATCATGGGAAACCTGAAGTATATAAAAATAGGTGCTTGTATTTTGGTTACAAAATTGAATATGCCTGGAAGGATTATATCTAACTATTGACCTAACACAAAGGATCTACTTTGATTTATTATGTAAAAAAAATGTTTATAAATTTGATTTATCAAAGTTAATTTTTATGGTGCTTTTAAAGAAAATTTGACAAAATATTGTGAAGGCAGTGTTTTTTTTTTTTTTTTGAAATAATGAAGCTAAATTCTTCTTACTTAAAATTATATAGAACCTCAATTAACAACTATGCAAAGACTGAAGCATTTCTTATAATAATAAAAATTACCAAAAATTAAAAATAAAAATAAAAGTAAATAAATATTGAAATTTATTTGGATTAAAAGGGACTTGCAATTTAATACTAATATTATCAACAAAATAGATATGAAAAATATGATAAAAATAACACTATTTCTTATATCCATCAACTATTGTTCTTCAAAATGTTGTTGGAAATAGTATCTTAAAACTGTTAGCTATATAATAAAGAAAACCAAACAATAGATAAGTTAATTAAATGAAAAATATTTTTAATAAATGTTAAATTAAATATAATTTAATTGATATAAAAACAACAAAGATTTGGTTATTTTGATGAAAGCAAAACTCCAAACATTGGGGGAGAAGGAGAGCGAGGGAGAGAATGAAGAGATTGAACGGGAAGGCAGAGATTGCAATGGCAGGACGAGGAAGTTTATACCAAACCATGCTCATTGCGACTGCTGATCTTGTGCATGAACCAGGGTGCATTATTGACTATGCCTAGATATGTGAAGTCAATTTGTCTTTCAATTTTTAATTTCAATAGAATTTTGTTTAATTTTAAAATATGTTTACCTGCGTGGGTGTATAACTGTGTTTAGTCTTGCTCATAATTGAAATAGAAATAAATAATTTGAAAAATTCTTTCTTGTATAATACTCAAGTTATTACTTGACTTACATAACAGCTATCTCTTTAATTTTGTTTCAATTACTTGACTTCCTGGACAGCTCTCTTTAATTATTTTACCACCTTTTAAGGTTCCCATCTTTACCTCTATTTTAATAGTGTTTTTTTAATGCACGTCGAACATGGGGCTTGACTTATGTTCAACCTTTAGGGTTTTAACGAAAAAAACAAAAAATACCTAAATTTAATTTAAAATAATATACAGCAAAGCAATAATTTAATGTACCAAAGGCCTCGAAATCACCTGCCCGACTCCATTACATTGCATTCCACCAGCCTTGACGTTCGTGAATTCAATATATTTATTTTATTTTTTTTATTAAAACCAAAAACCTTTGACGTTCGTGAATACAATTTTTTTGTCATCAAATTAAACAAATGGAAAGGTGCTGGAAGGTAACTAATTGAATCAAAAGATATCTAACGAACAAACTTCATGGTCCATGTTCAAGCATTTATAGTGATTGACTTCATAAACGCTCAAGTTTTATAATTTGATCAATATTAAATTAAAAAATATTAATTAAAAATATATATATTAATATTAAAAAATATATATTATAAAATAGTTAAAAATAAAAAATAAAAACTAAACTCCCAAACAAACCAACTCCCCAATCAACTCCCCAATCATATGCTGTTACTCAATAAAAATAAAAAACCAACCAAACGAATTAAAAAATAAAAGAACCAACTCGCATGTGTCACTCAATAATAATAAAAGGTCAACCAAAAGAATGGCTGTTCGCTTTGGCGCGCCTTAAACCAGGTAAAAAAAAAAAAAACTATTTTAACCAAAACAGCCGCTGCTAATGTAGATAAGAAGCGTGCGAATGCTTCCCGGGTCGGCTTGGTCAAGGTGGAGGGTGGTAAGAATGTTAGGAGTAAGATCGTGTCTTCATGTTTATTATTAATAAATTAATAATATTGAGTAATTTATCTAAATAGATTTGTGGAAGAATATTAATAAAAATAATCAAAACAATCACACAACATATTGATATAGTATGTAACCAGGTTCACCTATTCTTATGAATGTGGGTTACATCTCGAAAAATAATTTCAGTTTTTATTAAATCTTGATCAGAGGGGAATCGTAAACAACATGTGGCTTAAAAACAAAAAAAAACCTCTCCCAAAAATTACACTAATTTATATGGATTATATCTTAAATTAGACATCCAAAGATAGACCCATTGACTTTTTCTATTTCAATCAGTTTCCATGCATAGAAACAACTAGTTACTAAACAAAGAGAAAACTGATTCTTAAACAAATTTAGGCTCCATCTTATCAATCTCCCACTTGGAGATTAAACTGTTGTAACACCCTACACTAGGAACTGAAATATTCCCATACATGATCTTATTTCATAAGACCAACCGAAGCTGAGCAATAGCTCAACTTCTCCCTTGTCACCACCTTGGTAAACATGTCTGCAGGATTTTGTGATGTATGATTTTTGCCAAGCTTTAAAGAACCATCCTCCATAACTGACCCATTAAAGTGATACCTGAGTTTTATATGCTTTGTCTTTGAGTGAAATATTGAGTTCTTGGCGAGATGTATAGCACTTTGGCTATCACTCCACAACTTGTTGTCTTCTTGCTCCTTCCTCAACTCTTCCATCAATCTTTGAAGCCATATAAACTCCTTGCTTTCTTCAGTAATGGCTACATATTCTGACTTTGTGGTTGAAATTGCAACTACTTGTTGTAGTTTGGAGATCCAACTTACCGTTGTTCCACCTATAGTAAACACATATCCTATTGTGCTCCTTCCACCATCCAAATCACCTGCCATATCTGAATTAACATACCCTTGTAGATAAACATTAGAACCTCCAAAATTTAAACAATAATTTGAAGTTCCTCTCAAATACCTGAATATCCATTTAATTTCTTGCCAATGAGCCTTGCCCAAATTATTTATAAATCTACTTACCACTCCCACTGCTTCTTCTATGTCAGGCCTTGTACAGACCATAGCATACATCAAACTCCCCACTACGAAAGCATAAGGAACCTTGGCCATGTGCTCAAGTTCCTTCTATGTCTTGGGACACAAGTATTTGGTGAGTTTGAAGTGATTTTCCAAGGGTGTGGCAACCGGTTTGGCATCCTTCATGTTGAATCTCTTCAACACCTTTGCAACATACTCCTCCTGAGACAACTTCAGTGTGTGGTTTTTCTTATCTCAAGTAATCCTCATCCCAAGGATCTGCTTTGCTTCTCCAAGATCCTTCATGGCAAATGTGTTTGCCAATTTCCTTTTTAATTCATCAATATATTGCATATTAGACCTTACCACTAACATATCATCAACATATAGTAAGAGAATAAGGAAATTTTCATTTTTAGTTTTCTTGAAGTAAACACACTGATCAGATTGACATCTCATGAAATATTGATCACACAAACTTGTCAAACTTCAAATACCACTGCCTAGGAGCCCATTTAAGGCCATACAAACTCTTTTTTAATTTGCACACAAGATTATTTTTACCTGTAACCTCATACCCCTCCGATTGGTGCATATAGATTTCCTCTTCTAAATATCTATGAATAAAAGTTGTCTTGACATCTAACTGTTCTAGATGCAAGTTTTCTATAGTGACTAAACTCAAAATGGTTCTAATAGAAGTCATTTTCACAATTTGGGAAAAAAAAACTTCAAAGTCTATACCTTTCCTTTGTACAAATCCCTTCACTACAAGTCTTGCCTTATATATTTTTTGGCCTCCTCCTTCCTCCTTCACTCTAAACACACACTTGTTATGCAAAAACTTCTTCCCAGTAGGTAGCTCAACCAAATACCAAGTTTGGTTGTGTGTGAGAGAATCCATCTCTTCATCCATTGCAAGCTCCCACTTCTTGTTGGTATCCATCTGTAAATATTCATCAAAGCATTCTGGCTCACCAACATCAATGTATAAAACATAATGAAGTGCAGGGGAGTAACAGTTTGGTAACTTACCCTTGTAGGCATAACATAATTAGAGAACGTTGAGGAATTCTACTTGTCCCAGTATATTTTCTAACAACACCTACAGGAGATTGAGGTGCTTGTGGCTACTATTGTTGAAAATTTTGAGGTGGATTTTGTGGCTCTTGGACATCACCTTGTACCTTTTGTACACTTTTTCCATTGACATAATCAAGCTCAACATACTTGGAGTCATCTTCTTTTACCTGCAACCTGTCCTTATACAAACTCTTCTCATTAAACACAACATCTCTACTCCTAATAATTCTATGGTGAGTATTATCCCATAATCTGTAACCCAAACCATCAGTACCATAACCAATGAAATAACACTTCTGTGATTTTACATCCAGTTTCTTCTTGTATTCCTTGTCTATATGTGCATAAGCTTCACACCCAAAAATTCTAAGAAAGGAGTAGTTCACAGTTTTACCTGTCCATGTGTCCATGTCTCTTCCAGAATCCCACCATCCAAAGCAGTGCAAGGTCCCCTATTAATCAAATAAACAACATTGTCAACACAATTAGCCCACAAATAGGCATGTAGCCTTAGGCATCTAACATGCTCCATTATGGTTCTATTCATCCTCTCTAAAACCCCATTTTCTTGAGGTGTTCTTGGAGTAACCTTTATCCTTCTGATTCCATTTAGAGAACAATAATTATCAAAATTGTTACTGTAGTATTCTCCACCATTATCCGACTTGAGATTTTTTATTTTCTTACTAGTCTCATTTTCCACTAATGCTTTCCACTTCTAAAATGTGTCAAAAACATCAGACTTATTTCTAATACAGTAAACCCACGTTTTTCTTGTGGTATCATCAATAAAAGACACATAATAATTGGAACCATTGAGAGAAGTTACCTGAGCCGATCCCAATACATCCGTGTGACCTAACTCCAACTTTTTTTCTTCTTCTCTTTTCCAACTTTGAGGAATATTGCCATTTTTTTTATCGTAAATGCAATCCTCACAAAACCCCAAATCCACTTCTTTGAGTTTCGGTAGTAATTTTCATGAGTGCAAAATCTTCATTCTTTTTTCACTCATGTGGCCTAATCTGTAGTGCCACAACTTTGCATCTTCTCCTGTAGCAACAAAATTTATGGTGCTGATAGATGAGTTAGTAATAAATTAAAGAGTATCGACCATATTACCTTTAGCAACAACCATAGAGCCTTTTGTCAACTTCTAGGAGTTCTCCCCAAAAATGGTTATGAATCCTTCCTTGTCAAGTTTACTTGTTGAGATAATATTTCTCTTCAGATTGGGAATATGCCTTACTTCATTTAACACCAGTAGAGTTCCATTTTACAATCTCATATTCACCTTTCCCTTGCCCTCAATATTGCAGGTATAATCATCTCCTAACAAAACCTGTCCAAAATCACCCTAGACATACTCTACAAAACAATCCTTCTGTGAAGTAGCATGGAAGGAGGCACCAAATTTAATAACCTAGTAATCATTGTTTTTATCTAGATATAATATTAAAGCATCTTGAAGAATTTCACCAGCTATATTAGCTTTTGAGTTATTACCTTTATTGATCTCACTCTCACCTTTTCCATCATTAATTATTTTCCTAACAATCTTTCTTTAAATGGCCTTTCTTGCCACATTACCAGCATTCAGATTTTCCTTTTGCCCTTGACTTGGATCTACCTCTAGATTTTCCTCTACTCTGATTTCTACCTCTTTCTCTTTGCCTTCCTTTGATGCCTTCAATAGTTAATATCGTTCTATGATGATGATGCTGACAACATCATAAAAACTAACTTGTTATAACTAGATGCAAAGTTACTTAATACCATTACCAAACTATTCCAGCTCTCTTGCAATGAGCACAAAATTAGTAGAGCCCTAACTTCATCATCAAAATCCAATCCTACTAAACTCAATTGACTAGTTACAATATTAAATGTATTTAAATGATACTGGATTGAAGCACCTTCATTCATTTGCATATTGAATAATTTTTCATAAGAAAAACTTTGTTGGAGGTTGAGGGTTTCTCATACAACCTGCCAATGCATTCATTATATCCTTTGTAGTTAAATTTTTATAAATGTTGAAGGCAACCATGCTAGCAAAGTATAACCTCACTGTACCCAACGCTTTCCTGTCCAAGAGAGCCCAATTATCCTCAGACATATCCGTTGGTTTATTCATCTTACCTTCAAGAGGTAGATAGAGGTCCTTATGATATAGGTAATCCTCCATTTGCATTTTCCAAAGTTGAAAATTTTGGTCATTGAATTTTTCTACCCTATACTTCCCTTCTTCTGCCATTGCTCCCACTCGATCTAGACACCCTTCCAGTTGATTACCCAACAAAATGCTCTGATACCAGTTGTTAGTATTTATTTATTATTAAACCAATAATATTGATCAATTTATCTAAACAGATTTGCAAAAGAACATAAACAAAAATAACCAAACCAATCACAAAATAGATTAACATAGTATGTAACGAGTTTAACGTAGTGTGGGCTACATCCTTGAATAATAATTTCAATATTTATTAAGTCCTAAAAGCACCAAAGGGAATCGCCAACAACCAACCAACCACTGTACACATCCTCTCAATGGCTCAAAAACAAAAAATCCTCTCAACATACATCGTCTCTCCCAAAAATTACACTATGATTACTATGCAACCATTAATTTCTATGGATTCTATCTTAGAATTAGACACCCAAAGATAGACCCATCAATTATGGATTTTTCTATTTTTAACTAGAATGATTTTTCAGTTTAGAAAGTTTTCATGCATAAAAACAACTAGTTACCAAAAAGAGAGAAAACATATTCTTAGCCAAATTTAGGCTTCATATTATCATATCAAAGACTTTAATTAGGTGGCAGTGGTGCACATTCTAAGACAAGGCAATATGGTGGAAAACTTTATGGTAAATCTTAGCTGGAGGTACAATGGATATGTTTTTTGGAATCAGGACTTCCTGAATGATCTTCTGCTTGAAGTTAATGATGATAATCGAGGCTGATGTTTAGTATTTGTGTTTACTGGTGTACAAGTGGATTTTGATTGCAGTAGATTTCTTGGGAACTCAGTTTTATCCTTTTTTAGGCCTAGTTGATTCGTGGAGGGGAGGTGTTGTGTTGTCAGTTCCCAATAATCCATTTTTTGTCCCAAGTTGTTGGGAAGGTAGCCGTTGTTTTTTGTACCTCTTTCAAAATTTGATTTTTTGGTCCTCTTGATTTTTGGTGTGGAAAGTTGTGTCATCCAGAAGTTTCTTCTTAGCTAGGATGTTTTCAAATGTGGTGGTTATTGTTAATGCCATTTTGTAGTCTATTTGTCTTTCTTCTAGCTTGTGGGCAGCGGTGTGTTCCTCCTTAAGGGTTTTTCGTGTTTTGCAGTCATGGAGGTGGGTGTTTTTTAGCAAAGAGTTCATGATTTGGAGTTTTGAATTTTGTACATTCGTGTTCGATTTCTTTCCCCCTGGTGAAATTTGTTGGTTTTATGGGAACTGTGGAATTGTAGGATGACCTGGATCCTATTATTTGGTGTTCTGAGGGAGATATACCATTTGGACTCGGCAAATGATTTGAAGAACAATCTGGTTCAAAATTTGAAATTGATGGAAATTAAGCATTGGATGATTTGGGGTTCTCTTAATATGGTTGTGGATCATACAGAGGAAGTGTCCAATTTGATGGGAGACATCTCTCAGTAGATGGATTGACTGGTAAATAACTAACTCGGTTCTGCTGATCTTCCTGTTCGGTGATGTTCTCTCTCTTTTTTTATGTGTCTTTTTATTTTTTGGTTTTTTCTTGAATGGATCTCCTGATATTTTGGGTAGCCTTTGGGTGTGTTGTTATTAGATTTTGTTTCTCCTTTCAATAGAAATGTGGTTCTTGTTGCTAGTTGTAAAAGGTTGAGGGACCTTTCAAATCCCTTATTTTTTATAATAGTACCAAAAAAAGGAAGCATGCGAAAACATTGTCCATCATAAAATATTTTTGGGATAAAATAGAAAGACACATTATTTTTGTTAGTTCCTTCCAGTGGTTGAATGATTGTTTTGTGTTACAATGTGTAGTTGTAAAATGTTTTATTGGTTTAATAACAATTTTTTTTTGAAAGTTTATGAATGCTTTTTTTTTTTAGAGATTTATGTTTTTTTAATTAAATATACTGGTACACATCAAAATATAATAATTACTCTTACACAATAGAATAGTCATTCATGTATATGCTCACAAGAATTTAAAAAAATATTAATGAAATCCTATAATGAATATAATCATAAAAAAAACATATGAGAATTACTCAAAAGAAAGCATCATTGTATTTAATACAATATTGCCCTACAACACCTATGTTTTGACAAAAGCATCACCAAGTAAGTGCTCATATTGAAATGGAAACAAGACCAAGTAGAACTTTAGTATTAGGTTTCTATGGTCTTAACCAAAAAATTTATATATTTTTATTATATTTATCCTTAGAATTGACTAAAGTGAGCAATATCAATTAGTGCTTTTATCAAGATGAAATAAAACAATAAAAGTGTATAAATATAACATCATTACAATCAATTTTTACAAATCCTTGAATACAAAAAACCCATTTCTAGCATGAGGGGTTCACCTAGATGGGACAGACCCCATGGAATGGAAAATACTGGCCCTAGGGGATACCGGGAATAGTTTTCCTTAACAAAGTTTTTACCCCCAAGGGCTAGGTGGATTGGTAAGTGCTAAATTGGCATGGCACATTACCAAGAAGAGACCCATATTAAAACTTTGAGGGAAGCCTATTGCAAAGGTAGTAGTTTTATCTGAATCCTTTGATTGCACGCTAGAGTAAGGATGATGGTATGAATCCCAAGCACTTGTGGCTAGAAAAAAATGAGGTGGAATAGGTTTTGTGGATGCATCCCCTATGGTTTGAACCCTATGCTTGCCAGCTGCTAAAAATAGTATGGTTGTAACCAATGCAAGAAAAATAAAAATAAAAATAAAAATTATTGGTTGTACTATTAATTTTTAGCCCTTTAAAAGGAGTATCCCTTTAGCCCTAGCTACCATTCCTCATCGATATATTACTTTAAACTTACATTAAAGTGTCATTATTAAAGAAGGGCATAATTAGTAAAGCCAAATTTCCTATGCACAAAGAATTTAGAATAGTTAATGCAAAATGTCATAATTCCACTTATTTTTTTAATACACTCCATGGGATATAGCCAAATAAATTCCTTTTACTCTATCTAATATTTACTCTTAGGAAAAATCCTATCTCCATTTCCTTGCCATGAGTTGCAAGGAAGATACCACTTGATCCTACACTTTGCCTTAAATAGGAATCCTACACTTACTATTTTAAATGGTACCCTGTGAATCGATAATGCACAAATTCTAAAATCCAAAATATAACAATTACTCTTACACAAAAGTATAGTCATTCATGCATATGTTCACAATAATTGCATAAATTATGAATGAAAATTCTATAATTAATATAATTACAACAAACACGTACAAGATTTACACAAAACAAAGCAACATTGTCCTGACTACAATATTGCCCTACAACACCTATTTATTGACCAAAGCATCACCAAGTAAGTGCTCACATTTAAATGGAAGAAAGACCCAACAAAACTTTAGTATTATGTTTCTATGGTCTTAACCAATGCATTTATATATTTTCATTAGATGTTTACTTAAAATTGACTAAAGTGAGCAATATCAATTAGTGCTCTTATCAAGATGAAATCAAACAACAAAAATGTATAAATATAAAATCACTATTTAAATTAATTTAATTCTTCTTCTTCTTCAATCTATTTTTTAATTCTTCAGTTTTAAATTTTAAAATTTCAATTCTTCATTCAATAATTTCATCAAATAATTTTCTTTAATCAATTTCAAATTTGAAATCTTCTTATGTATCCCTATTAATCTAAATCAGTTCAATTTCATTTCCTTCATTAATAAAATCAATAATGAAATTTTCTTCTTATATCTCCCATTCATTTCATTATTCAAGTATTCAATTACCTTCTTATAACTCCTAAAAAATCATATGATTTCACCTTAATATTTCAAAAATCAAATGTGCACCCAATTAGATTTTATAATATAAATATTAATGTTTACCTTTGGCACTCTTCCTTTGTATTAGAACGTCACATGGAATAATTATTTTGCATCACAAATTACATATAAAAACTTCTAACAATATTTCTTCCTTGAATGTCACTAGACTATGACCTATAATAATCAATTCCACACACGTCAACCAATCATTCTCCTACCATTTCTTAGATATTTTTGAAATGCTTATTCTCTTGGTGTTTGTTATTTAGTGCTTCTTTGGAAACTCACTTAATCTTTATTTATAGCATGATTTTTCTCCCCCCTAGTTTTTTAGAATTCAATACACACTTGGCTCCCCTCGTTGCTCATAGCACCTTCCAACTCAAACATCATCTTCAACCTCCAGATGATTGCCACATCATTTATGCTATGTTGTCACTCGATTTTTCTTCTCACACACAAATCCAAGACTACATTCTTCAAATCTTCTCTAAACTAGTCCACAAATAAATCTTCTATTTTAGCACTTTCTTCTTCACATATCTATGTACAACTATCATTCTCTCCAACAATCATCCTCTAATAATGTCTTCCCTTATGCTTCTACTTCAAAAATCATCCACTTTAGAAATCATTCTCCAATAATATCTTCTTTAACTCTTCCACTCCAACACTCTTCCTCCCTTTAATATCCTCACTTATGTAAATTTCATGTCCTTCCTTGTTGCTATGTGGCTTTGATACCATTGTTAGCAAACACTCTTGTTCAAAAGAAATTCATCATGATTAAAAATTTGAAATAAAATTTGACATAAAATTCAATATATGTGCATATATGAACTTGGGTGTATACATATAACTAATATATTATATTATCATAAAACCATATATATAATATATAATAAATATTCCAAATATAATATAAATGTTCATCTAAATATTTTCATCCAGAATATCTATTCTCAAAATATAATATTATTTGGTCAACTAAATATTATTTATATACAAATAAAATAATTCTCAAGAAAGTTTGTTAAAATCCACTATCAATATCCATATGTAAACTTATTAATCCAAAGCATCGTGCATTCAATACACAATGTGCCAAATTGAACCGTAAAGTCCATTTTCTCATAATAACATACACATACACACTTCCTCTGTACACCACATCCAGTCACATGTTATCTATGAACTAATTCACTCAATTAGTAATAACTTGTGTATCGGCTCCGATGTGGCCCTTGGGAGGCATCACTGCCTTCTTAAATGACTGCCTCATGAATTCCCCTTTTGCAT
Source organism: Wollemia nobilis (assembly GCA_028583015.1). Lineage (NCBI taxonomy): Eukaryota > Viridiplantae > Streptophyta > Pinopsida > Araucariales > Araucariaceae > Wollemia > Wollemia nobilis. The sequence goes on from JAQPPZ010002765.1 coordinate 1,185,008, forward strand.
GCATTTCTAGTCAAATTTTCCCATGCCGAATGTAGGGTTTGTTTGTTGTTTTTCCCTTCTATATCTATTTTCACTCAATTTTTTCCCATGCTGAATTTAGGGTTTCTTCATCATTTTTTCGACCTCAAATTTAGGGTTTGTTCACTAAATTTATTTGTGAAGATTTTAAATTTGATGAATTTCAAATTTCATCTTAAAAATTCGATGAATTTGATAACTATTCATGCATATATCAAATTGTAGCACTCTAAAATTGGCATAGTTAAACCTTAGTAAAAGATTAAAATTTGAATTTTAACCCCAAAACCACCCATTCAACCACCTGCCTTGTTTTTCGTGCCATTTTTAGGATTTGTTGTGACCGTTGGACGATATCATCGTCGATCAGACGAAATCATCTCAAATCGGACGAATTCACCTGGAACAGAACGCCTAGATGATTTCGTCCCAAAACTAAATTTTCATAATTAGATTTTGTTTCAACAGCTTCTCTAACTCAGGCAGAAGCATTTCTGCGCAAGTAGAGACTCCCCCGTTGGAGATCTCCCATATTGGGATGATCTCCAACATCCTAACCTCTCCCTAAATCCTATTTAAACTTAGGATTTTCCCTGACTTTCCCCCTGGCTGAATTTCTCTACAACTTTAGTTTTTCATGCATTAGAACACCTCAAATCATTGTCTGCATTTGTGCATTTTCAAGTTTTCTTGTAGGAACCTTACTATTTTTCCACTGGAGCAAGCTCAGATCATCGTCGACGATTTCGTACGATTTCGAACGATCCTGTCGACATCCACGATGATTTCGTACGATTGTAGGCAATTTCGACAGCAGTCAAGATTGGGGGCAACCAGTGCCCTGAGTTTGCATTTTTTGTCTTTTATTCCTTGTTTTGGTCTGCATTAGTCTAGTTTATTTTACTCTACATCTTGGAGTTCACCTCATTTAGTTTAAATGTATGATAAAGTCAAAATTAGTCATTAAAGTAGAGCATTTCCTTTAATCTGTTATCTGGAGTTGTCATTTTAGCATTCATACTTTCATTTCTATCATTTCCCATTTCTTTTGCAGTCGCATTGTTGGTTTTTGGTATCTATTTCTGTGATTGCAGGTTTCTGATGAATTTGTCAGATCGATGACGATATCATCTAATCTCAGATGATCGATTATGATCTGGGATGATTCTGTGCAAACACAGACGATTCTGTTAGATTCAAGATGATATGGACTTCTACAAACTTCAGAATCTTCATCAGACATCCGAAATCAGGTATGTTCTATCTTCTTTAGCACACTTTCTGTATTTAGCACTCATCCCTGATTTCTGTATTCATATAAATTTGCATTTGCATATAGAATAGTTTAGATTCATTTGGCCAAACCTAGGAGTTGAATGATTGAGTATAAAAATGAACACATCAAATCCATCTGCAACCTAGGCATGGAAACTGCCACTCAAAGTTTCCTGGTGAACCCCACCATCCGTTGAAAAGTCACCCTGATACCCCTCCCTCGAGAGACGGGACATTCAAAGGGCCTCTCAGTCTGAGGTATCGTCTCATCCTTTTCTCATCCCCCTTTCAGGCACGGATCCTTTAGCCTGAAGGTAAGGACACGAAAAATTTGGGTCGATACATTTTGGTGAACCCGACGTGAAACTAAAAACCTTTTGAAAACGAAAACAAAAAAATATTAAAAAAACATAGATGCATTATTAAAGAACATCTAGGATCATCAAGAAGATTGTTAGAATTGCACATCATATTTAGATGGTAGATTATAATAAATGACGAGCTGTCACTATAAATGTTGAAAATCAATTAGCAGCCATAGAAATTACTTTTGTGCTTAGAGTACCTCAAACAGATAGAGTCCAACCTTTGTGGTACGAACTTGATAGGAGATTGGGTATTATTTCATCTAGGTCAATAGAACTTAGGCAAATTAAGAGGTTTGTCCTAGATAGAATCCTAGATCCTGATCAGGTGACTTTGTACCATGAACTTCAGAGAGCTTGCCATAGGTGGTTAGCTGATAAGAGAGCCCTTGTGTCTTCAAAATTGTACACCTTTGAGGAATACCTCGATAATGCAGTTGTAGTACATAAATTTATGTCTCGTATAGAAGATCAAGAGGTCATTCTTACGAATATAAAGAGATGGAACAGAGCTCCTAGAGCTGTGTTATATCGAGAGTATTGCCATGAACTTTATTTCTACAAGTCAGAGTCTGAAACAGATAACATCACCATAGCACACTTTATCAAATTATTGAAAGAACATTTCCAATTTGAAGAGAAGCATTTCATGACTCTTGATGAACTTGATCCTATTAATGATATTCATAAAATATTTATAGAAAATTAAATCATTTATTTTATTATTACTGTTTCTTGCATTTGGTATGTTGTTTTTTATATTTATAATATTGTTATAGAAACATAAAAACAAAAACAAAATAAAAATATAACAAAATCAAAACATTTTATTTTAAGTATTATAATAGATATATAATTAAAATATACACCTCTCAAACTTGTCGCATATATATAAGTATATATATTTTCTAAAATCTAAGTTTAAGCACAATGCCTAGACTTAGGAATGGAAAACAGACTGAAGAAGAAGAAGATTGGTTAGGAAAAAAAATAACCCAAATGTCCTTCCTGAGGATCCAACTCAGGAAGAAGGAACCCTAGACCAACAAGAAGAAGAGTTTTTTGTAGGAAATGAACAAGAAGAAATTGTTATAGAGGAAGGATCCCCGTCCCCTAAAATGTCTCCAAGTGGAGCTGTTACTTTTGAGAACATGGAAAATTTTTGGAAGTTCCTCAATACTAATATTGGTGCTCTTAATAGAGCAGTCCACATGGACAAGGAGAAAATTAGTGACACTCAAGCAACCCTAGAATAAGTATATCACACATGCACTAATCCTTTGTCCTTCGTTGATCAAGAAAGTGATCAAGCTGGACCATCCAATTTGGATATGGCCATTATAATCCAGAACATGCAAAAACAACAGGTTACCCAACCTCCTAAGGAACCTGTTACCAAGCCTAGATTCATTCCCACACAAAAGAAACCTTCATTCACTACTTTATTTTTCTAGACTATTGATAAATATACCTCAAATAAACAAAAGCCCAAAACAAAACCAAACATCAATTTCTTTAATATTGCTACAAATCTTCTTCATAATACTCTTCCTACCAACACTTTACATAATAGCAATATAGCATCTAATACTTATGTCACGCCATCATACGCTCACAAATCCCATACTCATGTACCACCGAACCAATATGGTGGACAAACTAGTAATCTTGAAGCCATGGTGAAATAGCTAGTTTCCCGCATGGACCAAATAGATCCCTACCATCCCTCGTACAATTATCGAGAGATGTGTAGCTAGCATTTATATCCTATAGTCGTAGCACAACCATATCCTAAACACTTTCCTATGCCTGTCCTACCTATATACAAAGGAACTAAAGATCCCATAGAGCATCTTCGTATGTTTAGGATATCATGTCATGATATATCATATGACTTGTTATTACTAAAAACGTTCCCGAAAAGCTGATGAGGAATGGAATTAGAGTGGTACTATCAATTACCCACCCATTCTTTGAGGAATTTTTAAGAAACAACCGAGTATTTTGTCTATCAATTTAGTGCCTACATCGAAAGGCATGTGACCATTAAAGATTTGTACAAATTAAAACAAGACAAAGATGAATGTTTTGCTGATTTTCTAGCTCAATGGAGACAGTTGATAGGAAAATTGCACTTTGTGTTGCCTTATAGAGAGATGTTGGACATCTTCATTAATAATTTGCAAGAACAACTATCCTACGAGTTATCAACTACTACCTTGACCACCTTCGATCAGGCTATAGACTTAGCTCAAAGAGTGGAAGATGCTCTCATTAGGAGAGGTTAGCTCAAGAAGAAAGACAATGAGAAAACATCCAGAAATCAATATAAAAATAAACAAGTTGTGGGTGATGGAGTCACTGATAGCAAAAATATTGCTAATGTCAATGCTGCGAAGACAACCGAGAAATTTATACTGAAACCTCCTGATAAACCTCCTCGAGAATTTACTAGGTTAAATCAACCTCTATCAACTATTCTATCGTAATTACTCGAAAGAGCTTTGATTCAATTACCAAATATCTAGGAACCTGATCCAACCATACCCGGATACAGAGTTGATTTACACTGTGATTTCCATAGAGGACCTGGACACGCTACCAACTCTTGTAAAAGACTAAAATATAAAATACAGGACTTAATTGATAATAATGAGATGGAGGTGCAAGCCTTTCAACCTAAACAAAATCCTCATAATAATGCTCAAAAGAACATCCCCCAAAATCAGAATCAGAATGCCAATCAATCATTGGACATATTTCAACATCCTTTACCAAAACATGGTAAAGAGGTGGCCAATCAAATTGAGCATCATAATGTTCCCCCTCCTACCCGATATGTAGGAACTATTAGTGGACATTTACCTGCTCATGATCTGCAAATCCTTGACACAAATTTATCCGTGGTTACGACTAGGCCTCTACATAATATTCAGATATCTGATATTAGTGATACAGAATATGAGACTGAAAGTGATATGGAAATCACATCAAATCAATCGAATAGTTCTGAAGATGAATCAGATACTAAACCTATCAAAAATTCTATGGTTCTAGAAGAACCATTTCCAAGAAGAGTCACTACTAGACCATCTTCTCACCAATTACTTTCTAATGAACAATCCATAAACACTAGATCAAGATCCATTCATCATCCAAAAAATAATATTGTGGGTACCATCGGAGCTGTTACTAGACAACAAGCTCAAAATTCTCAACAAGATCAAACTCAAAACGATGGATTAGCTCCATTTGTTTTGAAAGTTCCTAATAAAGGGAATCATGCACCTAATGTTCAACCTAAACCTCCTTATAATATTAATGAGCAACTATCAAATACTACAGCTAGAATTTCCCTTTTGGACCTTTTAAGATCTTCTCCTACACATAAATATGAACTGATGCTCACATTAAGCCAAATTATGGTACCACAAGACATTCAACCCGAAGCCATGACCAATACTATCATAACTCGAGAAGTTGATTGTATTGACTTTTGGGATAAAGATATACTGCAACATAGTTTACATAAGGATAACCCCTTATATATTACTGCCCTAATCAGATATGTAGCAGTCAAATGAGTCTTGATTGATAATGATTCATCTTTAAACATTTGCACTTTTGACTTCTACCAAATATTTGGGTTTAGAAGTGATGAAATGAAAAGTAATGATATGATCATAAAAGCCTTCAATGACGAAACACAAGAAACATGTGGAGTTATCACCATCCCATTGCAAGTTGGTCCAAGAACCTTAGATATGACTGTGTTCATTGTACATTACTCTGTGTCATACAATATACTCTTGGGTCACCCTTGGATCAACGCAATGTGAGCTATTCCCTCAAATCTACATCAATGTGTCAAATTCGAGTTTAAAAATCAGTTGGTTACCATTTATGGTGACCCTAGACCCTTCGATATGTGTGCTTTGGTAGAACTTGTTGGAGTTTAATTTTGCCCTAACCTGTCATCCACACATCCTAATTCTCATTCTCTGTCTAAATGTGTGAAACACACACCCATCACATCATCTAATATTTCTCCATCAGTTCCACCTTCACATATAGCTCAACCATCCTCTAAACAAACCACATTAGGACCCTAGAAAGATCCTAATCCCACAACAAAAGCATCTTGTTCTACTCCTATAATTTCCATACCTATAGACTCATATATCGACACCTCTACATTTTCTACATCCACCAAAGGCATATTTTCCAGATCAAAAGATGCAGGAAATGATCCTTCTACCTCTTACGCTCTTACTGATAAGCTCTTACCCGATTTATCTAAAATTCTTATATCAAAAAAAACAAATGAGTCTATGCAAGATTCCCTTATTTTAAATAATTTGCCACCATATCCTCATATCTTGGGCCTCCCAAAACCTATGGGAAGTATTTACCAAGTCGGGATTTGTGCCTTTATTTATAAGGGATATGATTGGGGTAAAATACCCAGAAACATCAAGACTCATTATGATGGATACGCTCGCTGTTATTTTACTAATAAGTATATTAAAGCTAAACCTATAATGCTCAAAATGGGATATAAAGGGAAAGTTTTGGGACCTTTCCAAGATGGTATGAAATAACATTTTGAGGTAGAACTGTGGCCCGCTCGATGTGGTGTGGGCCTATTTCCTAGTACGGGTCAACCCTTCCCATTTGAAGATGATGATCAATTCATATGTTACCAAGATTATTTGGATGGACGCGATGCTTTGCATCTAACAAATAAGCCATTTACATGTAATATGCTATCCATAGCTTACCCTAAAATTATTTTTGAATTCGACGATGATTTGGAGGGAGATATCTTCCATGATGTCTCCATTGAAGAATTATTACACAAATTTTTTTATTTTGATGGCTCTATACCTAGTATAGCCCAGCTTGAGGCCACCACTCCTCAAGATGAATTATCCAAGCTAACCTTGGAATAATTACAAGAATTGGGCATTTCACCCGCACCACCTAATTTTGAGAGAGATCTACACATGGAAGTAGAAAACGTCATAAAAATTAATATTGGAACCGAGGATAATCCTCACATAATCAACATTGGATCAGAATTGAGTCAAGAAAATCAAGATAAATACATTACATTTCTCAAAGAATATGAAGATGTCTTTGCTTGGACATATGAAGATATGCCAGGTTTAGACCCCTCTGTAGTCATGCATCACCCAGTAGTCCATTCGGATGCTAAACCTGTTAAACAGAAACTTAGAAAAATGCATCCTAAAGTGGCCCTACTAGTTAAAGGGGAGTTAGAAAAACTCTTGAATGTTATTTTTATACAAGCTATTGATTATGCTGAATGGATCTCGAATGTAGTTCCGATAACTAAGAAAGAAGCTACAAAAGTTAGGGTTTGCACAGACTTTAGAGATATTAATGTCGCATGCCCTAAAGATGATTTTCCTCTTCCCAACATGGATCAAATCATTGATTTTACTGCTAGGAGTGGAATGATATCCTTAATGGATGGATTTTTTGGCTATAATAAGATTAGGATAGCTCCTGAAGATCAGGCTAAAATAGCCTTTATTACCCCTTGGGGGACCTTTTGTTGGAAAGTGATGCCATTCGGTTTGAAGAATGCAGGTGCAACATATCAACGAGCCATGACTTATATCTTTCATGATTTGATGCATGATAGACTACATGATTATGTAGACGATATTATAGCTCGTTCTATTAGCGAAGATAATCATCTAAATGACTTGAGAAAAGTATTTGGTCGATTAAGGGAATATCTTTTCCGATTAAATCCAGCCAAATGTATATTCGGCGTTAAGTCCGATAAATTATTGGGGGTTATAGTTTATTTACGTGGCATCGAAATTGACCCTCTCAATATCGTGGTTATCACTGATATGCCCACACCCACAAATCTATTTGAATTACAGAGTTTACAAGGTAAGCTCCAAGCTATCTGTGGCTTCATTGATAAGCTGGCAGATAAAACAGGACCCTTTCTTAAGCTTCTTAAGAAGGATGTCCCTTTTCATTGGGAAAATGAATTTCAGGAAGCATTTGAACTCCTCAAACAATATATCCTTAACCCACCTATGCTTTCACCACCTAGACCTGATCGCTCGTTTATCTTGTATATTTCGGCTTCAAATTTTGCCTTAGGAGCTATGTTAGCTCAATTATATGATGAAAAAAGAGAGCATGCTAATTATTACATTAGCCGAACCTTAATCAGTTATGAAACCCGCTACACAGCCCTAGAGAATTTATGTCTAGCAGTCGTATTTTCTATGCAAAAACTATGCCATTATATGCTCAGTCAGAAAACATATGTTATTGCTAAATATGATCCCTTGCGATATCGCATAAGTCGACCTTATTTATCTGGTTGCACAGCAAAGTGGGTTCTTGCGCTTAGTGAGTTCGAACACGCATTTATAGGACAAAAGTCTGTTAAGGGTCAAATCATAGCAGATCAATTAGTTGATGCACCCTTAGAGTCTACCCATCCCCTCATCATTGAGTTTCTTGATGAATGCCTTCAACTAGAGGCTGACCATCTAGAACAATGGTCCCTATACTTTGATGGAGCCCGATGTATGAGTGGGTCTAGTGCAAGTATTATTTTGATATCTCCACAAAAACATATTAAACCTCTGTCCTTTAAATTAATATTTGCTTGTACTAATAACACTGCTGAGTATGAGGCTCTAATTCTTGGATTACGAGTTGTCTTGGCATTGAAAATTAAAAATCTATTAGTTTTCGATGATTCTCAACTTGTTATAAATAAAATTAATGATGTCTATCAGACCAGAGATGATAAATTGCACCCATATAAAGCATATGTTTTACAATTAATATCTTTGTTTGATCATGTTAACTTGGAAGCTATTCCTAGAACTAGCAACCGTGCGACTGACACTATGGCTGCAGCTGCATCCCTTTTGCCCTTGGAGTTAGATGACGAATATGTTACCATCATTATTAGTTGACTCCAGGAACCCGTTTCAAATAAATCATGCTTAGAACCTTTGGATGTGTTTCTAATTAATAAAACTACTCCTGAACCTTGGTACACTGATATATTCAATTTCATCAAAATGGGACCTTCTCTGAAGGTTTTAATAGCAACCAGTGCCGGTTATTATGTATACAAGCAAGTCGCTTTGTAATAATTGGCAATACGTTATATAGGAGATGTTTTGAAGGTATCCTACTGAGATGTTTGAATCTAGAAGAATCTAGATCAACTTTGAGTGAAGCCCATGATGGATCTTGTGGGGGACACTTTAGTGGTAGTGCCATTGCTAAGAAGCTCCTTAAGATAGGATATTTTTGGCCTACCATGGAGAATGATGCACACAATTGTGTGCGCCATTGCGACAAGTGCCAGAAGCACGCTGACCTTGTCCATGCCCCTGCACAAGAACTGCAAGCTATTTCATCTCCTTGGACCTTTTCAAAATGGGGCTTAAACATCATTGGAAAAATCAATCCCGTGTCATCTGATGGACACAAATTCATCATAATTGCCACTGAGTATTTTATGAAGTGGGTTGAAGCTATGTCCTTAGCTTCCTGCACTGGAACCCAAGTTTCTAAATTTATTTTTAATCAAAATATTTGTAGGTTTGGAATCCCTGCAAATCTCATCTCGGATAATGGAACTTGTTTTAAAAACAAAGATGTCAAGAAATTATGTCAAAAATATAAAATTCAACATCTCTGGTCCATAAGACATTAATCAAAATCCTTAAAAGACTGGTCAATAAATTTGGCCAAGATTGGCACATCCAATTATATCCTGCTTTGTGGGCTTATCAAACTAGCGTTCGCACTCCCATAGGCACTTCACCCTTTGTTTTGGTTTATGGCGCTGAAGCCATTTTTCCCTTTGAATTAGAAGTTCCTTCTTTGGTGCTTCTACTTCAAGATACTGAAGTAGGAGATGAATATCGTGCTGGTAGACTCAGTCAGCTAGAACTCCTAGATGAGAAGCGCATCAATGCTTTGGAGAATCTTCGTGCCTACCAAAATAATCTTAAAAGATCATACCTCAAGAAAGTTCATCATCGATCCTTTGAGATCGACAACCTTGTTTTAAAAGAAAATCAAAAAAATACTAATGCAACTAAAGATCTTAAAGGCAAATTTGAGCCCAAATGGCTTGGACCATATGTTATCACTGCTAAATTTGGATCGGGAGCATATAGATTAGCTACCTTAGATAGTAAATATCTTAAAGAACCTATGAACATCATGCATCTTAAACGTTATTATGCATAAATCTGGTCACTTCATCATTTGTACATATTTTGCATATTGTTTCATTTTAATAATACATATATTAAAAAAAAAAATTATAGCAATGTTATTTATTCTTTCCATTCATAAATTAAAACCACAATATAAAAACAAAAAAATCAAAATCATCAAAAACCACAAAAATATTTGTTGTATTTATTGCACTTGTCAATTCTTGAAGTATTGCACTTATATTTTCAGTTATTCTAGATAAATTAGCATTTATTTGGAATCCCTCACCTTCACACTCACATGAATAAATATCTTGATTTTATTTGGCATGATTACTAATCTCTCTTATATCAAAGTCCATAGTTGAATTAAATAAAGTTTTGAGCATAGAGAACTGATCTTGTTATTTACTTAAACCAAGCATATATTTTCACATTAAAATGATTTCATTGCAAATTCAATACTATGCTACATAGTAGAAGTGGTTTCTTGAGCGAAAATTTTCCCCTGCTATCCTATCATGCACATGGTCTAGAATCTTTGAGAATTGACAAAAGGACAAGCTCACCCTTACCCAGAATAAAAATCCCTTGCTCTACAGCCAATCCGAGCAAGTATCCCTAGTATAGGAAGAAAAATAAAGAGAAAAATCAAGCAAAATCATGAGAAAAAGAAGCATTATTTCAGTATCATTTTGTACCATTTCAGCAATATTCTAGCATTATCTCAATATCAAGCAAAAATACAAAAATAAAAAGAAAAATACAAAATAAAAAGAGAAAAAGAGCAAAGAAAAATAAAAAGAAATAAAATCCCTTTTCCCTACCCCTTGAAAAGAAAATAAGGGTGAATGAGCTTGAATCCCTGGAATTCTCAATTATTCGAAAATTGTGAGGTAAGCCCCATAACAAGCGGTTTGTGCTCCAACCCGCTTGGCCTTGGGTAACTCCTAGCGTGGTGATATGTCTATCACATTAGCGACCTTATTTTTTATAGACCTATGTCTACTTATGGATTAGCTAGCTCTTGATGACCCGACTTACATAGTAGTCTGGTACGGTTATATGCATATAAATCATGGTCAACGAACACTTATTTGGTTAATTCAAATCACTTGTATCACATTATCTTGCTCAAAATTGGTCAAAGAACAATACAATTGCACACACATTTGTATTTGAGAGAGTTTTATATCATTATGATAGATCAAGATCGGAAATGAACTCACATATGCACATGGGGTTCCTTATAAATCTACATTTTGTCTTTGCAATAATTTAGAATATTTATGCAAATCTTCTGGAATGATTTCATCTGTTTTATGTTACAACAATTACATACATTTCTTTTCAAAAAAATCAAAGCTTCTTTCAAAACATGCAATAAAGTCACATTTATATATAAATTTTGACTTTCGCGACGATGGTATAGTTCCAAAACATAAAATGAGAATTGTATGCCTAGTGCAAGTCCTCATATTATATTTTCTTTTTATTTCAAAATAAAAAATCATCATGCAATAAAACTAAAATGTCAATTTCATTTTTTGGATTTTGCGATGATGGTATAATTCTATACCTAAATATTCTATGCCTAGTGCAAACCATTGTTCTAATTTTATTCCCCATTTATTTATTTCATACAAACATATGACTTAAAACACTCTGTTACATAATTGTGCTTTAAAAAGAACGAACACTGTTTCTATTGTCATTTCATTATGTCAACATTCAATTTTGCAATGATGGTATAATTCCTAGGGAATTATTCAAAAATTTTATCACACTTAGGAATTTATGCCTAGCAAAAATCATTTTGTAATATATTTAATGCATAATATTTTCATGGAAATCTGAAAACAAATCATCATCACCATCATTTTCATCATCACAACACAAAGCCTTACGACAGTCTCTTAAGCACTCTTTTACTTTTAACAAAATTTCTATACTGGGATTAGCTTAATGACCTAGCGAGCGGCGACTCCATGAAATGGTCATATAACAACGATAATGTCCTTTGAAATTATTGTTAAAAGTCCCTTTTATTTTTTTCATCAAATCACACCACAAACAACCAATTTGTTTACATCAGATTATTTCATTTAAATTTTAAAAGCATGACATAAAAATTATAATATTTCCAAACGACATAATTACATGAGTCATCAATCAAACAATTCAAACATTAAAGCATTATACAACATATACACAAGTCATATCATCAAAAAGATCATATATATATATATATATATATATATATATATATATCTCAAAAAAATTATATACATCATATCAAAACTAGATTGGTATGCCACAATCTATACCTCGGCATACTCAATCCTCTCAAAATAATAATAACAATATAATACAATCTATAGTCTATGAGTGGCTAGCCTCAAGAACCCCTCGAGCTCTCAGCCTCATCTCCTCTCCCGCCCTGAGGTGGAGGAGGTGGCCCCATCGTAGTCCATGTGGTGTCATGAGTCTTGGATGCCGATCGTGATGATGTCCTCGATGACCCCATCATGATAGGCTCTACAATATGAGCTGGTAGCGGTATCCTTTACTCCCCTGGCACTGCCTAGTAGTATAATGCTTGGTATAACGTGATCTTGGCAATAGCCCACGTCAGATCATGACTGCTCGCCCCTCTGCCCTGAGGCCTGAGTCGTGTAACCTCATCTTGTAGTGTCTACACCTAAGCCTGGAGGCAAACAACCTTTGCCCAGAGAGTCGCCACCTCACTGATCTCCCCCACCTCGACACCCTTTCCCTTATCGAGCGATGGTGGCCTCTCTCTCTACTGATAAGGGAGTCCCTCCTCCCTCCTATCTTGCTGCCACGGTCTCTGCTGAGCCTGTGGCCTCCTCTATCATCTATCCTATGGAGACCATCATTGCTCTCTCCCTCCATGACCTTGTGCTACCTCAATGGTTGCCTGGCGTTGCCTCCACATCCAATGCACAACAGTATGCATCAGAACCTGTGCCCTCGTCATTCGAGGAGGGTGGATGCCTGCATACCAGGCATCATATTCGTCGACCACTCTAGCATCGTCTCCATCCACTGGTTGAATGGGGGCATCATCTGCATCCTGACTCTAGAATCGTTGCATTTTTGGAGCCCCGCTCAGTGTAGTGTTATCCCGGACAGTCCAAGAGAACTCGTAATCCATGAGACAAGGGACACCCTGCTATAGACCGAATTGCCTCAAAAATTGGTCGTAGCGATGGAGATCTACCTCTCCTCGCTCCATCCATAGCCAACAGACTCACCTAATGCAAGCCAGCTCCTGTCCGTCCTCTCCCCACCATAGATTCTTTCTCCATGGCCTCTAGGTGACCTGGTCTGGTACGAGGTCATTGAGTAATCTTTGGGACATCGGTAGATCTATCCACCACTATGACCCTCTTTGGAGCCACCAATAGAAAACTTGAGGCCTATCCCAATCAAACCCTATCAGTGAAAGCCCTACCGGCCTTCGCATCGCGATGTACTCCCAGCACCAAACCTATAGTAGATATGTCAAAACCAGACATCGCACGCCCTTGTATATGACCCCATGTAGGATCCTATACAACCGAAATAGTACAAAGCTGCCCCAAGAAAATCTATACCCGTGGTCTCTCATGTCGCAGACCACATCTAAAAGGAACCATGGTAGTCTGCACCCGCTTTGGTGGCATAGCAGAAGACCACCTACCACTCCTACCAAAACTTGAGTCAACTGAGATGCCCCAAGCATCTTTCGTAGTGACTCGATGTTTACTCTGCCCTTCTCTAGGGTGAAGCTCGGGTCTCCGCATAGCCTCATCATAGAATGGCTCTGATTGGCCGTAGTAGTCATCAGCCATCCTTGAATGGGGATCCTCAAGATCCTCCATACATCCTCCAAAGTGGGAGTCATCTCCCTTGTCGACAACCAGAATCAAGACAATCCCGGATACCATCTCTCTGCTAGGGCTGTCAACCAGAATCAAGACAATCCCGGATACCATCTCTCTGCTAGGGCTGTCAGCAGCCCCATGTCTGTTGGTATTTATGGTATCTTTGCCACATACTATAGTCTGACCTGTGCTAGCTGGTCTTGCTTCGCTTGATCAAGTGTGACCACATCATCCCTTAGACCCCCGTACTTCCATTCTTGACTCTTTAGTAAACCCCTCTACAAAATAAACAGTTATCAAAATCACTTAAAAGCAATTAAAACAAGTTTAATTTCACAAAAATGATGATATCGTCCACTATTGGACGATATCATCCTAAATTCAGTAATTTCATCCTTAGTAGGATGAAATCGTCTCCGATTTCACAATTTGGGAATCATCCCTTATTGGACGAGATCGCCCCTATATCGTCGATTTTGTCCCCAGACAAAATCGATGATCTAGGGACGATTTTGACAAAATCGGGACGATTTCATCCCGACGACGTCGACGGCCCAAAAACGGCCATGATGCCCAAAAAGCAGTTCAAATTCAACCTAAAAATCAAATAAATTCAATTAAAAACATGCTACACTAAGTTTAGATCCTTACCCGTATCCCGTGTCAGAACTCCATCGATCTGTGCGTCGTCTCAACCATTTTGTCTGCAAAGCTCTAAAACCAGAAAAAATGAACAATAAAAATGAATTAGGGTTTTACCCTATTTTTCTTAATTTTATTTAAAAACACTTAACAACATTTTAAATTTTTTCTTTTCCGCGCTTTTACCTCAAATGTTCGATTTGGGTAAAACCACGGAGGGGGCACCATAGTAAGCAGTCGTACGATTCGACCTAGAATTGTTGTCTAAAAATTGGAATAAATTTTGCTTTCTCGTAAAATGAGAAGAACTCGTCTTTAACGCATTTTCTTCAAAAAATTTGCTAAAGAGGGGGCAAAATGTAGCACCCTAAAATTGGCACAGTTAAACCTTAGTAAATAATTAAAATTTGAATTTTAACCCCGAAACCTCCCGTTCAACCGCTCGCCTTGTTTTTCATGCCATTTTTAGGATTGTTGTGACCATTGGACTATATCATCGCTGATCAGACGAAATCATCTCAGATCAAACGAATTCGCCTGGAACAGAATGTCTAGATGATTTCGTCCCAAAACTGAATTTTCATAATTAGATTATGTTTCAACAGCTTCTCTAACTCAGGCAGAAGCGCGTCTGCGCAGTTAGAGACTCCCTCGTTGAGATATCCTAGATTGGGATGATCTCCAACCTCCTAACCTCTCCCTAAATCCTATTTAAACTTAGGATTTTCCCTGACTTTCCCCCTCACTGAATTTCTCTACAACTTTAGTTTTTCGTGCATTAGAACACCTCGAATCATTGTCTGCATTTGTGCATTTTCAAGTTTTCTTATAGGAACCTTACTGTTTTTCAGGTGGAGCAAGATCGAATCGTCGTCGACGATTTCGTATGATTTCGGACGATCCTGTCGACATCCGTGATGATTTCATACGATTGCAGGCGATTTCAACTACAGTCAAGATTGGGGGCAACCAGTGCCCTGAGTTTGCATTTTTTGTCTTTTATTCCTTGTTTTGGTCTGCATTAGTCTAGTTTATTTACTCTACATCTTCGAGTTCACCTCATTTAGTTTAAATGCATGATAAAGTCAAAATCAATCATTAAAGTAGAGCATTTCCTTTAATCTATTATCTGGAGTTGTCATTTTAACATTCATACTTTCATTTCTATCATTTCCCATTTCTTTTGCAGTCGCATTGTTGGTTTTTGGTATCTGTTTCTGTGATTGCAAGTTTTTGATGAATTCGTCCGACGAATTCGTCAGGTCGACGACGATCTCGTCTGATCTCAGATGATCGAATGTGATCTGGGATGATTATGTGCAATCACAGACGATTCTATCAGATTCTAGATGGTCTGGACTTCTACAAACTTTAGAATATTCATCAAACATCTGGAATCAGGTATGTTCTATCTTCTTTAGCACACTTTCTGTATTTAGCACTCATCCCTACTTTTTGTATTCATATAAATTGGCATTTGCATATAGAATAGTTTAGATTCATTTGGCCAAACCTAGGAGTTGAATGATTAAGTATAAAAATGAACACATCAAACCCATCCCCAACCTAGGCGTGGAAGATGCCACTCAAAGTTTCCTGGTGAACCCCACCATCCATCGAAAATTCACCTTGATACCCCTCCCCCGAGAGGCGGGACCTTCAAAGGGCCTCTCAGTTCGAGGTATCGTCTCATCCTTTTCGCATCCCCCTTCTGGGCACGGATCCTTTAGCTTGAAGGTAAGGGCATGAAAAATTTGGGTCGATACACAAATTAACATCAATATCTCCATCTCTATTGAATATGGATGTTGGAAATTATCAACTTTCCCAACTCTTTTGCTAGGGGAAAGAGATTCAATCCCAATTTTTTCTAAAGTAGTTTGTTTTTTAGAGCTTTCAACCATAGATGAATTTTTTTACAAGTTAGGAGTATTGAATTTGTATACAATCCAAAGCTAAAATAGGGGATATCCCTACTATTTTTAGAATAATTGCTAGTTTTTAGTTTAAAATTATACTTATTTCTTGACTCACCTAGGTCGGTTCGCTCCTTGTTTATTTTTCTTGGTTCTTCCTTGGAAGATTTTGCTTCTAAGTTGTAAAAGGTTCAAGGATCCTTTCAAAATCACTTCTTCCACTAAATTTAAAAAAAAAAAAATTAACACCAATCTCATATTAAACTCACATAAATATTTATTGAAACTACTAAAACAATGCATAAATGAAAAAATTTATTAAGTAACATATTACATGAATTTATCTTCAATATACATATACATAAGACTTTTATCATTAAATTTCTCTTAACCGTTGCTTTACTCAAACTCATGGGAGAAATTGACTCTTCATATTCTTCTCTTACATAATAAATATCACATATTACATCAAGATAAAGTATCTCATGATTTCACATAACTCCCTACTTCTAAACTTCACACGTCACTCAAATAACTCTCACTTTCTAACAAGACACCTCACACACTTATTTACATGACACGTACTCACTCCTAATAATTTGATACATACTATGAACTCAAATATTTAAATGCATACCCTAATCTAAATACTTACAATGGTATCGAATAATGTAATACCTCCAACAAGAACATAAAATATTTTTTTCAAGAATGCAATCTCAAATTTTCTAAGCACAACCAAAGTAAAATTAATTTTGGTATCAACAATTTAGAAACATCCTTCTTCCTCCTCCTCTCAAATATGAAAGGATGAAAAGAGTGGTGGAGTATGATCCTTGAATTGAACAATATAAAATATCAAATGATATAAAAGGGTGGAACCTCTATACCCATGCCAAAAAATATATCTAAGGAAATAAAGTATGGAGCAATTGAGTATTCAAACTTTAAGAAGGTGACCTAAATAATATTAGGCTCATCATGTTACTCATGATAAATTGGTTCAAGTTCTGCATCTTTCATATAATGGAACTTAATATGGAAAAGTATTAATGAAGGGATTTTATGTAATACTTACAAAATTTGGTTCAATATGCATCTTGATGTCATAGCTAAAATGTTAGTTGGGTCCTTTAAATGGATTGTCTTAGATTAATATAAAAGTATATTGAAAGGGTATAATCTCCTATTTCATTCAATTAATAGGTATCCTTATATATAAATTTGGATCAAGAACGACTCAAAATGACATCTTAAGGCAATTTATTACCATATTGTAAATGCAATTAAATTTGTAGAGAATTTCATTAAAGGATAGAAAGATCTTTGGATACAAAGCACAACATAATATTGATGATACTAGTATTAAGGATATTTTTACCAAAACATGTTTGTTGCTATTAGCAATAGACTTAAAGATAATTCAATCTCAATACTTTACAATATTATATGACCCATTTTAGAAAAGTGTTGGAAATATGAGCAAGGTTTGTTTTCATTGATGTCAAGAGTCAGTTTTAGTGAGTAGTGCAAAAGGAAGGATGTCAAGAGTCAGTTTCAGTAAGTAGTGCAAGAGAAATATTGTTTCTAGGCCTAAGGGAAATAATATTATAATATCTCTTATTATAATATTCAAGGTGGTTAGATAAGGTCTAAAGGAGAAATACGAAGGCCCAAGAAAAATATTATTATAATATTTAATTATAATATTAAAGGTCTAATGTTAAGACCTAAAGTTGTTAAATTAATTATAATAATTTTATTATAAATTAATTTATAATTTAATTTAATTAACCTTAAAGTTATTATAAATTAATTATAATAATTTCATTATTAATTAATTTATAATTTAATTAACCCTAAGGTTAGGGTTATAAGGGCAAAAGGTTAATTATAAGCACCAACATCATATGTTTTTCTCCCTCCATCGACGTCCAAAGGAAGATGGCACAATGGTATAAATACCATGTGCATTGGTTGACTAAACCCTCACCTTCGATCGATTCACATTGGGAGAGCCTACGATTTTCACGATCTATGTGCAAGAAAAGATAATTTTTTTATTTTATTAGGTGTCCATCAAAGGGACAAAATGAGGAAGGATTAAAGCCTTATAGCCAACCTAGTGGTTGGGCTAGCGACAAGTGGTTGTGTGTTTGAGGCATTGAAATGCGGGAGGTCTTGCGATCAACCCTCAATGGCAAGCCTAGGGAGTGTTTTGGATGGTGTCCTTTTTGGTCTAGGTTCCTAGCATAGGCAATAAAGTGCACGATACTTTTGTCTACCAAGGTGAGTACCTAGCTCACGTAACAGTTGAGTCATGGCTAGGGCACTAATGGCAGCATAGCGGGGGATCAAATCTCATCAAGGGCAAAAGAGGTATTTAATTTTTAATTAAATTTTATCCTAAGGTTTTTTTGTGGCATTATTTTTAATGTGTTAAGAGGGAAATATAAGGTTTATAAAAGTTAAAATATTTTATTGTGTTTTTGATGATAAGAATTTGGAAGGAGTAATAAGGTGAATAAAGAAAATTAATTGTTGTTTAATTTTTGCTAATCATTTTTAGTGTGGAGATTATAAGGTGTAATTGAGATTAAAAGTTTTGTATGGTGAAATATTTTGAGGGAATATTTGAATGAAATTTTGAGAAGGTTTTTGCTACCTAACCTTTGAGATTGGAAAAGAGGGTAATTGTGATTGAGACAAGTTTTGAGGCCAATTCTTCATCAAACAAAAGGTATGGGCACATCTTCCTTGTGAGTGAAATATTGTTGGATTGGATGTTGTGAATTCTAATTTTGCGTGAAATATAAGCACTATTGAGTTAGGTCTTGAGATCTCCAATGTTGATTGATGAAAATTTTTCTGAGTGAAATTTGATGCTAGAAACCTTGTTTTATAAGCATTGTTGGAAATGTGGAGTGAGCCTTCATGTGCATGATTAGGGTTTGAGAAAGATCATGAGTATCATTGTTATGTGAATTTGGAATCATTTTGAGTCAAGGTTGAGTTCCATAGTGTGATTTGTTGAAAGCATTGTAAAACACTTGTCTAAGGTCTGTAAGCAAGTTGTGTTTCATTGAGTGATTGGTTGAGTGAAGTTGATTGAGAATAATTGATTGAAAGTATTGGAGTGATAGTTCAATTTTTGTGAAACAAATTGTTCTTTACTATTTTGAAAAAGATATTGAAAGTGATTGAGTGTGAAATATATTGAGTCTTCACCATTCTCTATATGTTTCTATGGTTAAACAAAATTTTAAGTGAAATTTTTTTGTGATATTGAAGAGGTTTTTTGGAAGAGATTAAGTTGATTGTTGTGAGTATTTTGTGAGTATGAAATATATTGAGTCTCTAACCATTATCTATATGTTTTTGAAGTCAAACAAGATTATGTGTGAAACTTGTTTGTGTGATTGAAAATATTTTCTATAATAAATTGAGTTGAGTTGAGTAAGCTTTTGTGGAAGCTTACAATAAAAATTTGAGACAAGTCTTGATAAAGACTTATTGAGCAGATTTGACAAGTTCTAGTCAGGACTTGTAGTGAATATTTAAGGTAAGTCTTGGTGAAGAATCATTGAGCATAATGGAGAAGTTCTAGTGAGGACTTGTTGAGTAGATTTGAGGTAAGTCTTAGTGAAGACTTGTGAACAGATTAAGTGAGATTTTGTGGAAGCTTACAATATAAATTTGAGGTAAGTCTTGGTGAAGACTTGAGAGCAGTTTGAGCAAGTTCTAGAGAGGACTTGTGGACATATTTGAGGTAAGTCTTTGAGAAGGCTTGTGAGTAGAGTTGTTTGACTGATTTGTTCAAACCTTGAGTTAAGTTTTGGGGAAGATCAGGTAGAGTTGAGTTGTTATTGGATCAAGCTTTGTGTTAATGCTTGAGGATAAATTTGAAGACAAAATATGGTGTATATTTGAGGACATATTTGTGCCATAATAGAGACATAGATTGAGCAGATTTGTGCTAGACTGAAGGACTTTATTTAGTGCAGATTTTTTACTAATATTGAGCAGATTTTTGCTAGACCGAAGGACTATGTTTAGTGAAGATTTGAAAAAAATATTGATAATATTTGTGCTAGATCGAAGGACTATGTTTAGTGCATATTTGAGATAGAGTTGAGAGTAAACTTTGTAGGTGACAGAGCATAGGACAATAGTATTTAGTAGATAGAGATCTATTAGCCAAGATATTGAGGACAAAGGTCTTCTGAGTGAGGACAAGAGTCTTTAGTGGAGAGAGATATGTAATCTAGAGCAGTTGAGGTAGTAGTCTTCTAGAGGATCACCAACTAAAGAAGAGGAGAATGAGTTCTCCTGTAGATAGAGTTCCACAAATTAGCTTAGGATATTGGTGTCTCTTGTGGATAGGCATCCACGAACTTGATTAGGATATTGGTGTCTCCTTTGGATAGAGGTCCATAAATATTGTAATAGAGAAGGATTCCCAAGAGATTTGTTGAGAAAATTTAGTGAAATATTTTCTCCATGGACATAGCCCACATTGGGTGAACCACATTAAATTAGTATCTCTATTGTATGTGATTATTTGTGCATTTCTTTGATTACTATTATTATATTACGATTTATATATTGCATAATATTTTTTGGGAAAGAAAAGTAAACTTTGGTCTTATACTGTTCACACTTCCTCTCAGTATAATCTTGTTTTCTTCAATTGGTATCAGAATAGGTTCCTTCAGAAAATTTTAACAACTTGAAGGAAAAGCTCACAAGAACACAGATGGATTATCATAATGGATCTTCAGGGAATTCAACACCATTGTTCGATGGGAACAATTATGCACTTTGGAGTATGAGAATGAAGATTCACCTAATGGCACTAGGGAATGAAATATGGCAAGTAGTTGAGGATGGATACATGCAACCAGCTACTCCTGTCATGACCCGTTACCCTCAAATCCTATCAATAGTACATTAATTGATCTTGGGATCAATTAATGTTCAACAAAAAGGGTCATATATCCTAAATAAGTTTACAAAATTCTAATTTAGGAATTTTGAAGGAATTTAGGAGAGAAAATAATAAAAATAATTAAGCATGTTTAATGTTTAACAATAAGGTTAATTGTATTTAATCTTAATGTAAATAAATATCCAATTCTTATTGGAGCAAATTAGGCACTAGTATTATTTAATACTAAAAGCCTATCTTATTTCCCTCACGGCATAATTTAGTTGGTGGAGAGAAAGGTGAGATTCTCTCCTCTATTGTTTAACTAGTGATGCTTTGGAGGGATGTGGACCAAAGGGGGACATAAAACAAAATGAAGGGACCACCTATATTGTTCTTAGAAGGACCCTTTTTCTTTCATACTTTTGGCTTATACTCCACATGGTAGCTTTAGGATGACTAGAATGGTAGGTGGGATTCTTCCAATTTCAATCTTGCAACACTTGTCTATCAAATAGTAGTAGATAGACACCCATTTTTATTAAAATAATTAGGTGTCCACAAAGTGGACCCAATTTTTATTGAACTTTAAAAGACTTTAGAATTATTAAAAAATATATAAGAACTATCCCATCCTTTTTGGAATTATCCATTTAGCTTCTCTACATCGATGGAAATAAAAGGAAGATCTCTCCTATTATCATTAATAGTCCTAGCTTTGTATCTATTCTATACCTCAACAGTATTGGTTTTGTATTTGTTCCCATGAAAAGGGAACACAAAACAAGAGAAGGTCACCTACCTTATCCTTATTTGGACTTCCTGGATTACCCTCTACGTGACATGATAAGTCTTAAGGGACCCAAGGCATATTTTAATAATAAAATAATAAGGCCACTATTTGGCCATAAGTGGAAAATTTTCCTATAAATAGAGGGAACCTTGGGAAGAAAGGAGTATCAAGGAAATCCTGGAGCTTAGGGAGTATGCTCTCCACTTTGGTGGATCAGAAACCAAAAATATTTGGGAGAGTACTAATATTTAGGTTTAGGTTAGGAAATCTTGGACTTTGGGAGTATGCTCTCTGCCCTATTGGTAGATCAAAAACCAAAAATTCTTTGGAGAGTACTAAGTCCTAAATTAAAGGCATTTGGCCAATATGAGTGGACTAAAAGAGGTAGACATGGAAGTGAGCATGGACAGGAGCACAAAAAGTAGGTAGGAGACAAGCTTTGGAGACTAACAACAGAAGACTAGTACAACCCAACTTGGTTTATGAGGTTGGATATCTTCTTTGTAGAAGTGATGTTACATTTGATTTTGTAGGATAAAAAAAGTCATGAATAATCATTTTTCTTTTGTATTGAGGAAATATTTAGAATGTAGAATTTTAAAAGTATTGCATAAACACTTGGAGGATAGCCTTATTAATATATAATGAAAATGCTTAGATATCAGTTTTTCTAGAGTAATTTGGAAATACTAAGATAATGGACTTTTAAAAGTATTATGGTAATACTTAGATAACATACTTTTTGACATATCATGGAAATATATCATTGAGATGCATAGATATTTTATGGAAATCTATGTTGATGATATGCTTAATTATATTTGAGGAAATACATTGTTTATTTGCTGAAAAAAATAAGAAAGTATTGAATAAATAAGTGATGTGGGGGTCCCTCTATATGGAAGAACTACGAAGGTCTTCCTTGTGTACTAACCAACCTAGGGTGAATATTAACCCATGGTAGGTTAAATGGATGGCCACATGGTGGCTAGGAGTTAGAAGTGAGAAGGGGCTTAGGTAACCAATGGGGGCTAAGTGAATAGTGAATAGTGAATAGTGAATAGTGAATAGTGAATAGTGAATAGTGAATAGTGAATAGTGAATAGTGAATAGTGAACAGTGAATAGTAAATAGTGAACAGTGAACAGTGAATACTAAACAGTGAATAGTGAATACTAAACAGTGAATAGTGAATACTAAACAGTGAATAGTGAATAGTGAAAAGTGAATAGTAAATAGTGCATAGTAGATGAATAGTGGAAATATACAATTAGTTGGTAGGGAAAGGGAAATAACACCCTTTTTATATATTTTAAATGTAATCAAATGCTTGCAAATTTTAGAAGAATATTTAGAGGAAATTATGGGGTTTCTTAATTATATCCAATCATACGATTAATGACCATACATAGTATTTATGGAAATTGGTATGATTTGGAAGTTAGAACGGATGAGAGGAGATTGAATCCTCTAAAACCATGAAATCTATAATAAATAACCAAGGAAAGAATAGACAAGGATCTATTCTTGGTTTGATGCATAGAAAATGTGAGATAAATACTGCCTTAATATGATTAAGGTTCTAAATAAGGGTGGATGGAGAATCCATTCTTGAGGAATTTATAGGCTTCCTTTTTCATACATTTAGTATGGAAACTTAGAGAAGAGAAGAATGGATTTGTATTCATTCTTGAGGGAGTTTATAAGGTTCCCTCCTAAGTTGATGATACTTCTCCAAAATGTTATTCCAATGATTATCATAAACATAAGTAAAATATTAACATTCATATGATGACTTTAAGAAAGGGACTGGTAGTTTCCTTAATTTGCATCATTGATTTTAAAGGAATAGGTGGATTACTTTTTGGTATGAGAAATACCTTAATGATAAAATTATGACTTAGAGAAAGGAATTGGGTAGCTTCCTTGATTGCATCATAAACATGATATGGAATAATGGTTTCCTTGAATTATATCTGATTAAAAGATATCGGTAGATACCCTTTTGTAATTGTAATATTGGTATCTTAAGTTTATGAATATGAGGAAATAATACATTTTGGAGGCTGGGTTTTTCCTGTTAGGGTTTTCCCAGGATAAAACATTGTGTCACTCTATTTTGTGGATTGATGTGTTATTTCTTGTGCTTTTACTTCCAAACTAAAAATGATATATGTGGATGAGATGGTTAAATGATATAACGGAATAGTTATGCATGTTTACAATTGAATACTATTCATTCAACAATTTCATTTATGATGCTAAGAATGTATGCATAATTTCTGACATGTAGATGATTTAATGATATGTGTTTGTGCCATTTAATTTTCGGATTAAATTGGTTAAATTTTAATGATGAATATCATTAGTTTTACTTATTGTATTCAATAGATGTGTGGAATTCATATAAGCTATTCATAATGGTATATAATTTCCACTTAAGTGGATCTCTAATGTGATGTTTTAGATCTATGGTTATAATGAATATAATCTACCCTAAAAGGGCTCCATTATGTTCCTAAGAGACTTAAAGTTATATGATCATACTTAAGATGACATTCCATGGATTCTTATCATGATTGTGATACTATTGTCTTATAAATCTCTTCTATATGAGGAGGATCATCTCTAATACCTATGAATAACCACTAATAATGTTATTTCATCTATGATGGTTTTCCATTGGTGTGGTTATCCATATTCAAAGCATTCACCTACATACTGATCTTTATGGATAGTATGTTTATGTTATTTCCCTTCTATGGGGTGAAACCTTACGCTTGGCCAACATTATTATACCAATGGGGTATGAGGGTTTCGTAGAAGCTGATAACTTCTACCTTAAGAGACTATGATCAAGTCTCAATAGCTCTTGATGATATATGCCTTGATAAACTTTGATCCAAATGGAATGAGTCTATCTTAGGTCATGACTATGTCTCTTGTCTCATGGAAAATGTAAGTGTGAAAAAAAAATGGTTGAGTAGTGACAACTAGGGTTGTTAAAACTCCACCTACAAAGATGGTAAGCTCCTACAACTGAATAATTCAAAGGCAATGAATGGAATCTTAAAGGGTTTGCATGAAATAAATTTTATAAAGGTTATGCATTGCACATCAGCAAAGGAAATTTTGGATAAGTTAAAAGGTATATATGAGGGAGACAAAAAGGTCAAAAGAGCAAAGTTGCAAAATTACAAGAGAAAATTTGAAGAACTAAATATGAAGGATGAGGAAAACATTGCTACATATCTAATTCATGTAGATGAGGTTGTTAAATCCATGCAAGAACTTAGGCTTAAATTTGAGGAAACAAATGTTTGTGATAAGATTTTAAGGTCACTCCCAAAAAGGCATAGTGAAAAGATTTAAGCTATAGAAGAGTCAAAAGATATTGAAATTTTGACAAGGGATGAATTACATGGAATTATCACAACTTTTGAGATGAGAATAAAAGAGTAACCTATTACCCAGAAAGAAGTAGCCTTCAAAGTTATTAAGAAGAAAAAGGGTAAGAAATCAGATTCAAGAAATGAGTTATCTAGTGATGAAAAAACAAATTATGGCAGAAGGAATAAGAACTCAAGAAAGTATAAAGGTACAAAATAAGTTAGATGTTTCAGTTGTGGTAAATATGTTCACTATGCTATTGATTATCCAAAAGCTATAAATAGTAGTGAAGAAGAGAAATATGATCATAAGAATAGGAAAACAGGAAAACATAGGTATCAAAAGAAAAATAGGGATGGACAAAGCAAGAAAGGAAAGAAGTTTTTCCAAAGGCATAAGAAGAGTTTTTATGCAGAAAAGGCAAGTAAGGGTTCAAGTGATAGTGATGACAGGTCCTCAAATGATGATGAAGAAGAAATTATATTTATGAAAATAGAAAAAAGAAGATGTTATAAAGAGATGTCAAATGATTCTCAAGTGTTTTAGATGTGGTAACTTTGGTCATCTTGAAGATAGTTGTACAAGGAATGGTTTCAGTTTTAGTGAAGATGAATATGAAGATGCTCATGAAGGTCTAGAAGAAGAAAGTCTTCTTATGGAAATAGAAGAAGAAGGAGATGCTCCTATTGAAGATAAATCATAAAGGAATGAAGATGATCTAAAATATAAAGAATTAGAAAATTCAGAGGAAGGAGAAGTTGATCTTGAGGGTGTGCTTATTTCTGCCCTTGATGCATTAAGAAAGGTAAGAAAGCAGAACTCAAAATTCAAGATTCAATTTCAATAATGTGATGAAGAGAAAGGAAAGCTTATAGAGGATCTAACCAACTCAATAGCTAAGACAAGGAGATTTAAAGATAAGTTAGAAGCAAATGTTTTAGAATGTGAAATGTTAGAACATGAAGTAGCTTCATTAAGGAAGTAAAATAATCTAAAGACAAGTTACACAAGTTTGGGAGAAGCTCAACTACCTTGGATAAGATTATCAAGGCACAAAAATCTTTATCAAACAAGATAGGTCTTATTTTTGAACAGGTACAAAAAGAACAAGGAAAGGAGTCAATCTCAAGCTCCAAGAAAGAAGAAGCTTCAAAATAAGAGGGTGAAAGATAAAGTAAGACTTCTAAGAAAGAGTTGAACAATAAAAAGTTCAACAAGGAAAGGAACAATGCACAAATGAGGAACAAATGGAACAAGAAACAACATAGGGTAAAAGAGACTAAGAGACCAATGCGATCAAGGCAAGGTAGTTTCAATGGATGATGCTTCTCATGTCATAGTTTTGGGCATAAGGCTACATAGTGCAGGATACATGAAAGATAAGAATATAGGAATTTTAGAAATATACATCTTTTTCAAGGGTATTGCTACTCTTGTAAACAGTTTGGTCACAAGGTAGTAAATTTTAGGGTTTATGATAGGACTGGATATGGCTTCACTAGGAGAAACCCCAAGATATTTACACCTTTAAGGAATAACAACATTAAGTGTTATAAATGCAATAATATTGGGCATATAGCTAAGTGGTGTAGAATAGAACTTCCAGAGATAAGTAGGAACATTAACAATTAGAGGAATCAGAAGGATCGATTGAGGAAGAAAGTTGACAAAGGTAAATATCAATGTATGCTGGGATTAGAGATATTACCACCCTAGAATTAACCACCTCAAGAGGAGATGGAGAAGGGGCTAAGCTAAGAGTCTCATTTTTAGCCCCAAGCCCCAAAGTGGCCCTTTTCCATTGATGACAAAGAGAAGATATTTGAGGTAGGGGGAGAGCATTCAGTCAGGGGGAGCAGAACAGGAAAAAAATAAAGGAAATAATAAAACGTAAATGGGTTGCCATCAATGACAAAGGGGGAGATATTTGGAAATATGAGCAAGGTTTTTTGTCTTTGATGTCAAGAGTCAGTTTCAGTGAGCAGTACAAAAGGAAGGATGTCAAGAATCAGTTTCAGTAAGTAGTGCAAGACAAAGATTGCTTCTATATCTAAGTGAAATAATATTATAATATCTCTTATTATAATATTCAAGGTGGTGAGATAAGGTCTAAAGGAGCAATACAAAGGCCCAAGAAAAATAATATTATAATATTTTATTATAATATTAAAGGTCTAATGTTAAGACCTAAATTTGTTAAATTAATTACAAATTAATTATAATAATTTCATTATAAATTAATTTATAATTTAATTTAATTAACCTTAAAGTTATTAAATTAATTATAATAATTTCATTATTAATTAATTTATAATTTAATTAACCCTACGATTAGGGTTATAAGAGCAAAAGGTTAATTATAAGCACCGACATCATATTGTTTTCTCCCTCCGTTGACGTCCAAAGAAATATGGCACAATGCTATATATACCATGTGCATTGGTTGACTAAACCTTCACCTTCGATCGATTCCCATTGGGAGAGCCCATGATTTTTGCGATCTGCATACAATAAAAGATAAAATTTTTATTTTATTATATGGCCATCGAAGGGACAAAATGACAAAGGCTTAAAGCCTTATTGCCAACCTGGTAGTTGCGCTAGTGATAAATGGCTATGTGTTTGAGGCATTGAAATGTAGGAGGTCCTGCGATCGACCCCGACGATAGGCCTAGGTAGTGTTTTGGCTAGCATTCTTTTTGGTCTAGGCACCCAGCATAGGCAATAAAGCACACAAGGTGCTTTTGCCTACCAAGGTGAGCACCTAGCTCATGCGGTAGTTGAGCCATGGCTAGGGTGCTGGTGGCAGCATAGCGGGGGATTGAATCTCACCAAGGGCAAAAGAGGTATTTAATTTTTAATTAAATTTTATCCTAAGGTTTTGTTGTGGCATGATTTTTTTGTGTTAAGAGGAATATATAAGGTTTATAAAAGTTAAAATATTTTATTGTGCTTTTGATGATAAGAGTTTGAAAGGATTAATAAGATGAATAAAAAAAATTAATTTTTGTTTAATTTTTGCTAATCATTTTTAGTGTGGAGATTATAAGGTGTAATTGAGATTAAAATTTTTGTATGGTGAAATATTTTGAGGGAATATTTGAATGAAAATTTGAGAAGATTTTTGCTACCTAACCTTTGAGATTGGCAAAGAGGGTAATTGTGATTGAGACAGGTTTTGAGGTCAATTCTTCATAAAACAAAAGGTATGGACACATATTCCTTGTGAGTGAAATATTGTTGGATTGAATGTTGTGAATGCTAAGCTGGAGTGAAAAGGATTGTTTGATAAACATTGTTGAGTTAGATTTTGATATCTCCATTGTTGATTGATGAAGGTTTTTCTGAGTGAAAGTTGATGTTAGAAACTTTGTTTGATAAGCATTATTGGAAAAGTTGAGTGAGCCTTCATGTGCATGATTAGGATTTGAGAAATATCATGAGTATCATTGTTATGTGAATTTGGAATCATCTTGAGTCAAGGTTGAGTTCCATAGTGTGAGTTGTTGAAAGCATTGTGAAACATTTGTTTAAGGTTTGTAAGCAAGTTGTGTTTCATTGAGTGATTGATTGAGTGAAGTTGATTGAGCATAATTGATTGAAAGCATTGGAGTGATACTTCAAGTTTTGTGAAACAAACTGTTCTTTACTATTTTGAGAAAGAGATTGAAAGTGGTTGAGTGTGAAACATATTGAGTCTCTTAACAAAATTTTGAGTGAAATTTTTTTCTGATATTGAAGAGGTTTTCTGGAAGAGATTAAGTTGAGTTTTGTGAGTATTTTTTGAGTGTGAAACATATTGAGTCTCTAACCATTATCTATATGTTTATTAAGTCAAACAAGATTTTGTTTGAAACTTGTTTGTGTGATGAAAAAGGTTTTTTGTAAAATATTAAGTTGAGTAAGATTTTGTGGAAGCTTATTATGCAGATTTGAGTAATATTCTAGTGAGGACTTGTAGAGTAGATTTAAGGTAAGTCTTGGTGAAGACTTGTTGAGCAGATTGGACAAGTTCTAGTGAGGACTTGTTGAGCAGATTTAAGGTAAGTCTTGGTGAAGACTTGTGAATAGAATAAATGAGCTTTTATGGAAGCTTACAATGAATATTTGAGGTAAGTCTTGGTGAAGACTTGAGAGCAGTTTGAGCAAGTTCTAGAGAGGACTTATGGACAGATTTGAGGTAATTTTTTGAGAAAACTTGTGAGAGGAGTTGTTTGATTGATTTGTTCAAACCTTGAGTTAAGGTTTGGGGTAGATCTAGCAGATTTGAGTTGTGATTGGATCAAGATTTGTGTTAAGGCTTGATGATAGATTTTAGAATAGAGTATGGTGCAAATTTTATGACAAAATTATTCTATAATAAAAATAGAGATTGAGAAGATTTATGATAGATTTAAGGATTGTGTTTAGTACATATTTGAGACCAAGATTGAGCATATTTGTGCTAGACTGAAGGACTATTTTTAGTGCAGATTTAAGACAGAGCTAAGAGCAAGCTTTGGATATAACATAGTAGAGGACAATAGTCTCCAGTAAATAGAGATCCATTAGCTAGAATAGTAAGTACATAGGTCTTATGAGTGAGGA
Organism: Wollemia nobilis; assembly: GCA_028583015.1. NCBI lineage: Eukaryota > Viridiplantae > Streptophyta > Pinopsida > Araucariales > Araucariaceae > Wollemia > Wollemia nobilis. The sequence goes on from JAQPPZ010002765.1 coordinate 1,215,057, forward strand.
CAAGAGTCTTCAATGGAGAGATATCCACAAGCCAGAGCAATGGAGGCAGTATTATTCTAGAGGATCACCAGCTAGAGTAGAGGAGAAGAAGTTCTCCTATGGATAGAGTTCCACAAATCAACTTAGGGGATTGGTGTCTCCTTTGGATAGGCATCCACAAATTTGATTAGGGGATTGGTGTCTCCTTTGGACAGAGGTACATAAATAATGTAATAAGGAAGGATTCCCAAGATATTTTTTGAGAAAATTTAGTGAAATATTTTCTTCGTGGACGTAGCCCACATTGGGTGAAACACATTAAATTGGTGTTTCTATTATGTGTGGTGATTTGTGCATTGCTTTGATTACTGTTGTTGATATTGCCATTGATAGATTGCATAATATTGTTTGGAAAAAAAAATAAAAAGTGGTCTTATACTATTTACCCCCCTCTCAATATAAGCTTATGTTCTTCAAAAAGTGGATAAATTTGAGGAGGAAGATAAAACTTCAATGATTATATCCAAAGTTAACTATCCAAACAAAAAAGTATGTCAAGATGGACATATGGAAATTAACGTACTTAATAATAGAAATATTAATTAAATCTAATATATGGCAAGAGACTCATACTATCTACCTTATAAAGAAGTCTCAAGAATAGAAAAAATATTATCAAATATCATATCAACTATGTTTTTAGTGGCCTTACCAACATATGTATAAATAACATAAGAAATAATAACTTCAAAAGTAAATGGACCTTTGGTATTTGATGGAAAAAATAATCAAAGATGATTTAAAGATGATAAGTTTTGCTTTTGTCATGGTATAGGAAGAAATGAGTTTGACAATTATATATAGTTCAAGAAATTTGTATTTGATATAGTATTTGGATATATTTATTGATATTGTCTTTCTACAAAGGGAACAAAAAGATAAATATGATCCCTTGCTTTATTATACTTTGGCTCCCAATGATGGAATTTTATAGGCTTATAAGTAATATGGTAATACTTATGATGAATATTTTTCTACTAAACAACATTCTCATCAAGTATATTACATTTCTCAGCCTTAATATTTGTATGAGTCATGCACTAATCCAACAAAGAATTTTGTGGTCTTCTATCCAAAATATGAATAAAAGGGTCAATAATTTAAATTTAATGCTAGACTACTAGAACTGGACCTAGATACAGGGTTATGCATAGTGGCTAATCATTGTTAATTAACGAGTATTTTGATTTTTAAAATTTGGAATTGGTTAATATTAGGGACTCTTGATGGGGACCCATTAGCCCAAAAATTGTTGGAAATATGATCAGGAGTTGTTGTCATTGATGTCAAAGGAATACTAAGCAAATGTCAAAAGAGTGTTAAGCAAATGGTTCATGGTTGATTTTCTAAGAGTCACGGATATAATATTTAATTTAAATATTATATGACTGAAGCATCAAAAGAGAAGCAAGAAGGATAACAATATTATAATATTTGGGCAAAATAAAAGGGTTGAAAAGATATCTCCGTTCTATGGTGGTTGAAAGAAAATAATAAGGTTATTTTTCTAAGGTGATAATGGCAAAAGGTTTCCCTAAAAACCTAAGGAAGTTTATGTTTTATTTTATTTCAAAAGGCCCAAAGGACATTTAAATATTTAGTTAAAATATTTAAATTCATTTTCAATTTAAATAATTATAATTAAAATATTATTTTCAAAATGCAAATTCTATCCACCAAAGTGAAGGCAAATACCTTGAAAGGTATATTAATATAGTCTAAGTCAAAGACTTAAGTTGTAATTCAAAAATTGTGTGTGCTTTGCTATGCTCATCGATTGAACTTGAAAGGGAGAAGAAGTGTGCCAACATTAACTCTGAGGGAGAAGAATGCATAAAGTGAAGTGATGCTAGGTTCAAATAACCATCCAGGAAGCTAGCCCAAATGGGGATTGACTTGGGCACTAAGCTGCAGCAGAGGGGAGGTCTCGAGTTTGAGACTTTGCAACAGCGAAAGGAGTAAATTTTTCTTTTGAAAGGTTTTTTGTGGTAGCGTAGGGAATAAGTGTGTGTGGGCACACTTCAGTCCTACGTGAGCACCTAGCTCACGTGGTAATAGAAGCCATGACTAGGGCACTAGTGGCAGTGTAGCGTAGGTTCGATTCCCACCAAGGGTAAAAGGTACTTAAATTTTTCAAATTTAATTGTTTATCCTAAGGTTTTTTTGGAAAGAGCTTTTAGGGAGGTATAAGGTTTATGGAAATAAATTTTATATTGTGCTTTTGGTGATTAAAGTATTGAAAGGAGTAGTAAGACTTTAGAGGTGTTTAAATATTATTTTATAGAGTCTTATTGGGTTTAATAGTTGAAAGGAGTAATAAGGTGTAATTGAGATCTAATATTTTCTATGGTGAGAATAATTTGTGAGGAAATAATTGAATGAAGTTTTGAGAAGGTTTTTGCTACCTAACCATTAAATATTGGCAAAAGAGTAATTGTGTTTGAGACAGGTTTTAAAGGATAATTCTTCATCAAACAATAGGTATGGGCACATATTCCTTGTGAGTGATTTTTGGATGTTTTGAATGCTAAGTTGGAGATAAAAGGGTTGTTTGATAAGTATTGTTGAGTTTTATTGTTAATGGTTTTTCTGAGTGAGAGTTGTTGATAAAAACCTTGTTTGATAAGTATTGTTGAAAATATTGAATGATCATATGCATGATTAGGGTTTGTGTAAGATCATGAGTATCATTGTTATGTAAAGTTAAGAACTATCTTAAAACTAGAGTTTATGCAATATCATGAGTATCATTGTTATGTGATATTGTTTGATAAGAATTGTTGGGAATAATTGAGTGAATGTTCATATGATTGGACTAGGGTTTGTAAACAAGGATTGTTTCATTGAGTGATTTATTGAGTGGAGTTGATTGACCCTAGTCAAGTGGAAGTGTTGCAATGATAGTCCAAGTTCTATGAAACAAATTGTTCTATATTCTAAATTGACTTGAGAAAGAGATTGAAAGTGATTGAGCATTGTTATGAATGGGAAGCATATTGAGTCTCTAACAATTCTCTATATGATTCCATGAGATTAAACAAGATTCTGTGTGAAGCTTGTCTAAGTTATTAAAGAGGATTTTGTGTTAAATTGAGTTGAGTTGGGTAAGATTTTGTGGAAGATTACAAAGCAGATCGGACAAGTTCTAGTGAGGACTTGTTGAGCAGATTTGAGGTAAGTCTTGGTGAAGATTTATTGAGTAGATTGGACAAGTTCTAGAGAGGACTTGTGGATAGATTAGTGTGAGATTTTGTGGAAGCTTACAAGGAAGATTTGAGATAAGTATTTGAGAAGAATTGTGGGCAGATTTGATTTATTGATTTGTTCAAACATTGGGTTAATGTTTGGGGTAGATATAGAAGAGTTGATTTATGATTGAGTCAAGATTTGTGTTAAGGCTTGAGGATAGATTTGAAGATAGAGTTTTATGTAGATTTTAGGTTTAGGTTTATGCTAGACAAGAGACAGATATTGAGTATATTTGAGAATAGATATTGAGCATATTTGTGCTAGACCAAAATACTATGTTTAGTACATATTTGAGGAGAAATATTGAGCATATTTGTGCTAGATCGAAGGACTGTGTTTAGTGTAGAATTGAGATAGATCTAAGAGCAATATTTGAAGGTGATAGAGTATAGAGGATGATAGTCTCTAGTGGATAGAGGTCCATTAGCTAGGGAAGTGAGGATATGTCTTCTGAGTGAGGATAGGAGTCTTTAGTGGATAGATATCCATAAGCTAGTGTAGTGGAGGCATTAGTTATTCTATAAGATCACCAACCAAAGTAGAGAATAATGAGTTATCCTATGGATAAATATACACAAACTTGATTAGGGGATTGGTTTCTCCTTTGGACAGGTATCCATAAACATTGTAATAGGGAAAGGTTTCCCAAGATATTTGTTAAGAAAATTTTAGTGAAATATTTTCTTCGTGGAGTATCCCACATTGGGTGAACCACGTTAAATTTATGTCTCTATTGTGTATGGTGATTTGTGCATTGCTTTGATTACTTTTTTTGATATTTCCATTAATATATTGGTGGTCTTATATTGTTCACCCCCCCTCTTAATATAAGCTTGTGTTCTTAAATTGGTATCAAAGCGGGTTCCTTTGGAAGAGTTTAATAGCTTAAAGAAAAATCTCACAAGAATATAGATGGATTTTAAGAGTGGATCCTCAGATAATTTAGCACCAGTGTTTGATGGGAGCGATTATGTATTTTGGAGTATGATAATGAAGATTCACCTAATGGCTCTCAAAAATAAAATATGGGAAGTAGTTGAAAATGGATACACACCACTAGCTACTCCACCTACATATAAATATGGTAAGCTTCTACATCATCAAAATTCAAAAGCAATAAATGTAATTTTGAGAGGTTTGAATAAAATATTTTTTATAAAGATGCACTGTAAATCAGCAAAGGAAATTTGGGATAAATTGCAAGGCATATATTAAGGATATAAAAAGGTCAAAAAGATAAAGTTGTGAAATCTCAAGGGAATATTTGAAGACCTAAAAATGAAGGATGAGGAAAACATTAATGCTTATCTACTTTGTGTAGACGAGGTTGTTAACTCCATGCAAGGACTTGGACTTGAAGTTCAATAATCTGATGTTTGTGATAATATTTTAAGGTCACTCCCAAAAAGGTTTAGTAAAAATATTTTAGGTATAGAGGAATCAAAAGATAGTGATATTTTGACAAGGGATGAATTACATGGAATTCTTATAGTTTTTGAGATGATAACAAAATAGGAACCTAATCCTCAAAAAGAAGCAGCCTTAAAAGCTACCAAGAAGACAAAGGATAAGAATTTAGATTCAAGCAATGAGATATCCAATGATGAAGAGGTAAATTATGGCAGAAGGAACAAGGATCCAAAAAAAATTAAAGGTACAAAACCTGTTAGATGTTTCAATTGTGGAAAGTATGATCACTATGCATTTGATTGTCAAGAATCTAGAAATAGCAATGATGAAGAAAAACAGGATCATAAGAATAGGGAAATGGAAAAATATAGGTACCAAAAGAAAAGCAGGGATGAACAAGGCAAGCAATAATATAAGTTCTTCCAAATACATAAGAAGAGTTTCTATGCAGACAAAGCAAGTAAGTATTCAAGTAATAGTGATGAAATTTCCTTAGATGATGATAAATATGAAGTTCTATTTTTGGCAAAAAAAAGGAAGTGGTTAGGAAAAGTTCACCAATAATTCTCAAGTGTTTTAGATGTGGAAATTTTGGTCATATTGAAGATAGTTGTACAAAGAGTGGTTTCAATTTTAGTGATGATGAATATGAATATACACTTGAAGGACCAGAAGAGAATCTATTCATGGTAATAGAGGAAGAAATAGGTGAACCTATAGAAGACAAATCAAAAGAAAATGAAGATGATTCCAAAGGCAAAGAAATAGAGGAAGAATAAAAAACATGAGAAGTTGATCTTGAAGGTGAACTTATTTTTGCCCTTAATACATTAAAGGAGGTAAGAAAGCAAAAATTCAAACTTAATCTTCAATTTCAATAATGTGATGAAGAGAAAGGAAAGCTTATAGAGGATCTAAATAAGTCAATGGCTAAGACAAGAAGATTCAAAGAGAAGTTAGAAGCAAAGGTTTTAGAATGTGAAAGGTTAGAGCATGAGGTGGCTCTACTAAGGAAATAAGTAATTTATTATAAGGATAGGTTACACCAGTTTGGGAAAAGCTCAAAAATCATAGACAATATTTTCAAGGTACAAAGATGGTCTACAAATAAGATAGGTCTTGGTTTTGAATAGGTACAAAATAAACAAGGAGAGGATTCAACCTCAAGTTTTGAAGAAGAAGAAACTTTAGAAGAAGAGAGTGTAAGAGAGAGTGAGAATTCTGAGGATGATTTAGAAAATAGAAAGTTCAAAAAGGAAAGGAACAATGCACAAAATAGGAACAGATGGAACAAGAAACAGCATAGGGTAAAAGAAACTAAAATACCAATGAGGTCAAGGCAAGGTAGTTTCAATAGATGATGCTTCTCATATCACAGGTTTGGGCACAAGTCTATACAGTGCAGGACACATGAAAGACATGAATATGGGAAGTTCAAAAACATGCAACTTTTTCAAGGGTATTGCTACTCTTGTAATCAGTTTGGTCATAAGGCAATGAATTGTAGGGTTCATGATAGGAATAGATATGGCTTCACCAGAATAAATCCCAAGACATTTGCACCTCCAAGGAATAATAACATTAAGTGTTATAAGTACAATAATTATGGACATACAAAAAAGTGGTGTAGAGCAAAATTTCTAGAGACAAGTAGGAACAATAATAGTCAGATGGATTAGAAGTATCATATGAAAAGAAAAGTGGACAAAGGTAAATATTAGTGCATGTTGGGAGTAGAAATACTCCCTCCCCAAAATTAACAACCTCAAAAGGAGGTGGGGGAGGGGCTAAGCTAAGATTTTCATTCTTAGCCCCAAGCCCCAAAGAGGGAGAGATTTGAGTAAGGGGAGAGCTTTTAGTTAGGAGGAAAGCATTCAGTCAGGGGGAGCAAAACAGAAAGAGGTAAAGGAAATGATAAATGGTAAATGGGTTGCCATCAATGACAAAGGGGGATATTGTTGGAAATATGAGCAAGATTTGTTGTCATTGATATCAAAGGAATACTAAGTGAATGTCAAAAGAGTGTTAAGCAAATGGTTCATGGTTGATTTGCTAAGAGACATGGATATAATATTTAATTTAAATATTATATGGTTGAAGCATCAAAAGAGAAGCAAGAAGGATAACAATTATAATATTTGGGTAAAATAAAAGGGTTGAAAAGATATCTCTGTTCTATGGTGGTTGAAAGAAAATAATAAGCTTATTCTGCTAAGGTGATAATGGAAAAATTTTTCCCTAAAAACCTAAGTAATTTTATATTTTATTTTATTTAAAAAGGCCCAAAGGACATTTAAATATTTAATTATAATATTTAAATTCATTTTGAATTTAAATAATTATAATTATAATATTATTTTCGAAATGCAAAGTCTATCCGCCGATGTGAAGGCAAATACCTTTAAAGGTATATTAATATAGCCTAAGTCAAAGGCTTAAGTTGTAATTCAAAAATTATGTGTGCTTTGATATGCTCATCGATCAAACACGGAAGGGAGAAGTGTGTTAGTTCTAACTCCGAGGGAGAAGAAGACATAAAGGAAATTGGTGCTAGGTTCAAAGAAACATCTGGGTGGCTAGCCCATATGGTGATTGAATTGGGCACTAAGATGCAGTAGAGGGGAGGTCTCAGGTTCAAGACTTTGTGTCAGTGAAAGGAGAAAGTTTTTCTTTTGAAATGTTTTTGGCAGTAGCATAGGGAATAAGTTTGCATGAGCACACTTAGGTACCATGTGAGCACCTAGCTGACCTGATAATTGAAACCGTAGCTAGGGCGCTAGTAGCAGTGCAGTGTGGGTTCGATTCCCACCAAGGGAAAATGGTACTTGAATTATTTAAATTTAATTTTTTATCCTAAGGATTGTTTGGAATGAGCATTTAGGTAGGTATAAGGTTTATGGAAATAAATTTTATATTATGATTTTGGTGATTAAAGTGCTTAGAGGAGTAATAAGGCTTTGGAGTTTAAATATTATTTTAAAATAAATTCTTATTGGGTTTAATAGTTGAAAGGAGTAATAAGGTGGAATTGAGATCTAATGTTTTTTATGATGAGAATAAATTGTGAGGAAATTATTGAATGAAGTTTTGAGAAGGTTTTTGCTACCTAACCCTTAAATATTGGCAAAAGAGTAATTGTGTTTGAGATAGGTTTTTAAGGACAATTCTTCATTAAATAAAAGGTATTGGCACATATTCCTTGTGAGTGATTATCGTATTTTGTGAATGCTAAGTTGGAGAGAAAATGGTTGTTTGATAAGCATTGCTGAGTTTGATTGTTAAAGGTTTTTCTAAGTGAAATTTGTTGATAGAAACCTTGTTTTATAAGCATTGTTGGAAATATTAAATGAACCTTCATATGCATTATTAGGGTTTGTGCAAGATCTTGAGTATCATTGTTATGTGAAGTTGAGAACTATCTTGAAAATAGGGTTTGTGCAAGATCATGAGTATCATTATTATATGAGATTGTTTAATAAGCATTGTTGGAAATAATTGAGTGAGTGTTCACATGTTTGGACTAGGATTTTTAAGCAAGGAGTGTTTCATTGAGTGATTTATTGAGTGGAGTTGATTGAGCCTATTCAAGTGGAAGTGTTGAAGTGATAGTTCAAGTTTTGTGAAACAAATTGTTCTATATTCTAAATTGAATTGAGAAAGAGATTGAAAGTGATTAAGCATTGTTATGAGTGAGAAGCATATTGAATCTCTAACAATTCTCAATATTTTTTGTGACATTAAACAAGATTTTGTGTGATGTTTTTCTAAGTGATTAAAGAGGATTTTGTGTTAAATTGAGTTGAGTTGAGTAAGCTTTTTTGGAATATTACAAAGCAGATTGGACAAGTTCTAGTGATGACTTGTTGAGCAGATTTGAGGCAAGTCTTGGTGAAGATTTGTTGAGCAAATTGGAAAAGTTATAGTGATGACGTTTTTAGCAGATTTGAGGCAAGTCTTGGTGAATATTTGTTGAGCAGATTGGAAAAGTTCTAGAGAGGACTTGTGGATAGATTAGTGTGAGATTTTGTGAAATATTACAAGGAATATTTGAGACAAATATTTGATAATACTTGTGAGCAAATTTGATTGACTAATTTGTTTGAACCTTGGGTTAAGGTTTGGGGTAGATCTAGCAGAGTTGATTTTTGATTAAGTCAAGATTTGTGTTGAGGCTTGAGGATAGATTTGAAGATAGAGTTTGGTGTAGATTTTAGGAAAGGTTTATACCAAACAAGAGACATATATTGAGAAAATTTGTGCTAGATCGAAGGACTATGTTCAGTTAATATTTTAGAATAGAGATTGATCAGATTTGTGCTAGACCAAAATACTGTGTTTAGTACAGATTTGAGGACAAAGATTGAGAAAATTTGTGCTAGATCAAAGGACTATGTTTAGTGTAGATTTGAGATAGAGCTGAGAGTAAGCTTTGAAGGTGATAGAGTATAGAGGATGACAGTCTCCAATGGATAGAGGTCCATTAGCTAGGGTAGTGAGGATATGTACTCTGAGTGAGGACATGAGTCTTCAATGGATAGAGAACCATAAGCCAGTGTAGTGGAGGTATCAGTTCTTCTATAATATCACCATCCAAAGTAGATAATAAGTAGTTCTCCTATGGATAGAGATCCAAAAACTTGATTAGGGGATTTGTGTCTCCTTTGGATAGAGATCCATAAACATTGTAACAGGGAAATGTTTCCCAAGATATTTGTTGAGAAAATTTTAGTGAAATATTTTCTTCGTGGAGTAGCCCACATTGGATGAACCACGTTAAATTGGTATATCTATTGTGTGTGGTGATTTGTGCATTGATTTTATTACTACCGTTGATATTGCCATTAATATATTGCATAATATTGATTGGGAAAGAAAATTAAAAGGCGGTCTTATACTGTTCACCCCTATCTCAGTATAAGCTTGTGTTCTTCAAAAAAAATTGGTGTAAATTTATTTTGGATACATTCACCCAAATTTTATAATAACTGGACCATTTTAGGTTTAAATATCCAATATTACCCCTAATAATAGGGGATTTTTTCACCTTGAAATTTTAAAGAATTTTGGATTTCGAAATTGATTCACCTCATTTTTATAAATATATTTTAAGGCCAACCCCTTATGCATAACCCTGCCTAGATATAACATAACTCCTATAAATAGTACTTTTAAGGATAATTATAACCTAGATAGATCCATAAAAAAATGCAATATTATTAAGAAATACAAATCTTGTAATAGCAAATATTCCTCATCTGATGATTCTTTCTAAATATAGTATAAGAGATTAAGTAATACCAATATTTCTATGCACAAATAGTTCAAACTAATTAATGCCAAATGCCCTAATTCTAATCAATTCTTTAAATTTATCCCATGGGTTATAGTCAAATAACATGCCTTTACACTATCCGTCTTTACTCTTAGGGAAAATCCCAACTCCATTCCCTTTGCATGTATTTTAAGAAGCTACAAATTTATGATACACTTTGAATTCATAGGAAACCCATACTTCCTATTATGAATGGTACCCTATGACTCAATAATGCACAAATTTCAAAATCCAGAATAAAAAAATTACTCTTAAATAATAAAAGTCATTCATGTATATGTTTTTTGAAAAATAATTTGAAAATTTCATATTAAGTCAAAGATCATTTACAAGTTGGAATGAGACTTCTTCCAGCCTTAGCCAAATAGAACACATGTTTACAATAGTAAAAGAAGATTTGCATTAGATCCAAATATCCTAAACCATATTTATACAATGGTTGTTCACGTGTTTATAATTGTAAAACAATATCTACATTGGAGCACAAACATCCTAAACGTCCAAATTAGCTAAATACTGGATTTACTCACCAACCTACCTAATCATGTCATCCTCAATAGCCATGTCACTGTTCCATTGAACCCGTACCTCCTTCTCAGTGTCTATATTAGACAAAAAGTCTACCACTTTATTTAGATATCTACTCACATAAACTAGAATCACATCATCTAATTTCTTCCACAATTCCTTAATTTTAGTGACAAGAATCCTCAACCTCCATATCTTCAAATCAAAGTTCCTCATGTAATCCAAAGCTCTAACAATTATTTGAGAATATGATTCTAGGATTATCCTCATGTAACCTTGTTTTAATATCCAAATAGAAACATATTTTATAGCTAAGGCTTTTTATTCATTGTTCATGGCCCTTCCCAAGCCTTGCAGTTCGCAATAGAGCACTATCCCAACATGATTCCTGCAAACCACTCCAATTCTAGATCTACCCAGATTGCCTTTTGTAGCTCCATTAGTATTAATTTTAATCCAACCTTCTGGGGTTGGTTTCCAACTAGCTCTGTCCTACCCCTAGTGCATTTAAACTTCCTTATCAATTATCCCTATAATAGCATGAGTTTCATCTTTAGCATACACTACCATAGTTATTGTGACTTTGATCCAAATGACCTGCCAAACTCTATATAAATATGAAAAGGTTTGTCTAAAAACTATACCATTTCTCTCCAACCACACTTGAAACAAAATGAAGTTTAATACAAGCTCCCAACCAATACAAATATATTTAGATTTAAATATATCCCTCTTCCATATTTCCCAAATATTAATTCGATTCAAATCACCATTAACTCAAATTTTATAAAAAAAAAATTATCTCTCCTAGATCTGGCGAGTGAATGGGCACTAAAACATCAAGTGGTTAGATGTTTCCTCACTCTTGTAGCATAAAACACATTTATATAGAACAATTATTCCCCTATGTATGATATTATCAAAAGTAAGAATTCCATTATAAATGAACTTCCAAGTAAAAAATTTTACTTTCAACCAACCCTTGGACTACCAAATTTTTCTCCAGTCCTCAACCTGATATGCATGAGGAGGAGGCTCTAGAAGGATATTATCATATTCATCCTTCACTTTGTAGACACCAAGGCTCCCATAGCCCCAATATAATTCATCCTTCTTATATCTACCTATGAGAAATATTTCTGCCAAGATTTTAGTCATGATGGGTGTCAATTTTGAAGGGATTGAAATTGGAAACTCATCCAACTTCTTAAACTACTTAAAATTAAAATCACCTAGATAATTAGTGTTGAAATAATTTTAATTTGGACCCAAACCCTGGTTTCCATGGTTTTTTTCATTGGTTACAGTTTCGGGAATTCAACAATGATAGATGGGTATTGATCCCATGAATCTTTCCAAAACTGTGCCTTCTCTCCTCTCCCCACTTTCCAAAATAATTCATCTTTCACTACATGAGATCCTAAATTTAGATTCTGCCACACTAAGGATTCATTACCATCCAAAGAGGAACAACCCACCTCATTTGGTTTTACCTATCCCAAATATTTACTAGTTTAAATTGTATTAAAATAAAGAAGTTGGTTGGGAAATCCACCTCTAGTTTAGCTTTCCAACCAAAGCTTTATTATTTAACTTTGATCTTCTCAGTACCAAAACTTCATTTTACCTTGGATTGGATGATTTTATCCCAACCTACTAAGGTCAATTTCCTCTCTCCTTTTACTCCTCCCCATAAAAGTTTCTAGCCATCTTGTCCAACTCTTTCCATATGGTATATGGGGCAGCAAGGATAGAAAAATTATAAATTGGCATGACCTGAATGATTGACTATAAAAAATTTAATCTACCCCCATAGCTTAATAATTTTTGAGTCCAATGATTAATTATTTCCTTGATACAATCTAAAATATTTATTTTTTTAAAATGCAAAGGGACCCCCAAGTATACCACTGGGATAGAAGTCCTCGTGAATACCAAGATCTCTAAAATTATGTCTTGAAGATTTTGATCAAGATTGAAAAATACCACTTTGGATTTTTTATCACTGATGACTTGGTTTGGCCTTTTTCATAAATAGCTATTTTCATATTCCAATCTCCCTTTATTTATTTTTGATCTCCCAAATATTTTAGTTATCTGTTCAATCTAATATTCAGTTTCACTTTGCCTGATTTATTCATACAATTTGAATCATTTTCTACCATTTTACCTTAATTTTCTAAATTACTCCATCTAAGGAGTAAACCCTAGTCCTAAGGTAGATATTAAGTGTATCTCTAATAATTCTTGCTTCCCTAAAGTTGGCCACTCCCACCAATACTATGTCATCCACAAACTGTAGGTGAGTCAAAAATTCCTAAACCCACCTTGATACTTGTTAGCAAACCTTGTTGTCTTATCCTAAAGATAAGTTTACCCAAACCTTCAACCAATATGAGAAAAATATAGGAGGAACAACGATCTCCTTGACAAAGGCCTCTAGTAGCTCCAAACAGTTGTGAGGGAATATACTTGATTAACACTAAGTATGTCAGAGTAGAAACATAGCTCATGACCCATTCTATCCAATCCTGAGAGAAACCAAAGGTTTCCATCATATTTGACAAGAAGCTCCACTCCACCCTATCATAAGACTTTGACATATCAATTTTTATGAACATTCCTCTATTACCATATTTTTCTATTAAATGGATTACCTCCTAAGCTAGAACCACACCATCCAATATCTGCCTACCCTCTACAAAACCCCCTTGCTCCGAGGAGATAATGCTATGTAGAAAATGTTTTAGCTGCTTGGCCATTACCTTTGTGATTATTTTATATATGACATTGCATAAGGCAATAGGTCTATAATTTGAAATATGCATCCCCTCATCCCCTTTTGGAATTAACACAATAAAAGTATTATTTAAGGCTTTAAGCATTCTTTTACTACATTTTTACTCCTCTATAACAACCATTACATCCTCCTCAAATTTGTTTGAGAAGGACTAAAAGAACTCAATTGGAAAGCCATCTGGACCTAGTGTTTTTCTGGTGCTAATTCCAAATACTATTTTCTTTAGTTCCTCTCTATCAATGGGTTTAAGTAGGGCCTAATTTTATTCTTCAAAGATAACAAAGGGTATGATAGCAAGAACTTATTTTTGAGCCTCTTCATCTTGCACCATACTTTCCTTAAATACTTTTAAAAAATAATCCATTGAATGGAAATACAAACTAGAATTGTATCAAAGGACTTCTCTTTTTCATATCGAAGAGCTTCCATGTTGTTCATTTATCTCCTAGCACAAGCAGTCCACTGGAAAATTTTGGTATTTTTATCACCATATAATAACCAAGTGGTTCTTGCTATCTATTTCTAGTAGGTCTCCTCTTGGTTGTCAATGTCCTCGACCTCTTTACGCAATGCTTAATCCTCTTATTTGAGTTTCTCTATAATTTTTCCTTCCCTGGAGTGTTTTTGAACCTCATCCCATCTAGACAATAATGGAGCTCTTTGGACCTAGAAGTCTGTCTTGTTAGCTCACTTACATTGTTTCAGTTGATCCTTGATATAATGAATCTATTTGTGGAATATAAACATTTTTTTCCCATATGCTGGGTGGCCCTCTTCCCACAACTATGGAATTTTCTGTTAAAATTTCTCTTTTTGTAACCAAAAGTGTTCAAATTTAAATGGTTTGTGATGCTGCACTATCTTGATCCCCCCTTTCAACAAAATGCGAAAGTGATATGAAACTGGATCCTCTAAAATTTAAAATTTAATATTTCATTTCACAAATACCTCCTCTAAAATATATGCTTCTTTGCTCTGAGAAATATGCTGAGGTTAAGAATATTTGCCATTCCTAGAGGAAAATCCATTTTTATATTCATATTTTTTTGGCAAGATCGGTCCAAATGCCCATATTTGGGGCAAAATATACACCTAAAGAGTAATGCCTCATAATCCAATTAAATCCAAGATAGTTTTGCAAGTTTGATTTTAACCTCTCTCAAAAAAGGATGGCTAAGATCTATTTTCAAACATAATCTAGCATAAACGGTTGTGTTTACTTCCATTGTATCTTTGGAATAAATACCCAAATGTTTTCCAAGATAATTCTCGATAATTTCCAATACTTGATCACTCCAAAAATCCATTGGTAGTCCATACAAACGGATCCAAACTGGGATAGTAGTGGGTTCAATTCAAGGATCAAATCCCACTCTTTAGGTCTGAACAAATAATCCTACCAAACCAAGATTCCTCTTTTCTAATATGAAAGCCCTATTTCTTTTAGCAAGTGAAGAAAAACTAACAATAAAATATCCATTGCTAATAAATCACAAAGAATACTCACCAAGAGACTCCCAGTTTTACCCAGGTGTTGTAGGTGAGTTGGAGAGGAGAGGCCAATCCTCCAAGGGAGGTCCCAGGTTCAAATATCCACCCTACCAAAAATTTGAATTGGGTATACAAAATACAATTGATAATGTTGGTGCGAGCAAGGTCGGGTGTGACTCCTAGGTGACTTTGACAGTGTAGAACCCCCTGTTCATGGTCTCTTATACCAAGGTAGCCTTGCAAGGGATTTTACACTTAAAGAAAAAAAAAGAGGCTCCCAGTTTTTTCGAACCCAGGAATGCCAAAAAGATAGGGTAGGGTGAATACCCATGAATTTATAGATCAAATAATGATTGGATCTATATAAAATTTTTTCTTCTACAATCCTTTGCTCAATGGCAATATTTGGCCTTGATTTTTACTATGGTAAGCATTAATTAACTCGTTGAGATGTTGATCTATTTACAACAACCATATAGAGCATTTTAATGTAGTTTTTTGTGCTTCTTTAACCTGTGCTAGATATTTATCCTTTGAAAAATCTACAAAAGGACTATGTATCTCTAAAAAAAGATTTGGAGGTGTCCCCATTGGGGCCTCTTAGGGCAACAATCTTGTCTTCAAGTCCATAGCAACCAAAAAACTCTTTTTTTTGTGTGGAAAACATCCCAGAAGGGATACCACTTTCGAGTAAGACCCAAGGAGGTAGGGGTATCCATTCCATCAAAAATTCCCAGGACTCAGACCTGGCCTACCACATTTGACATACTCAAGGAGCAAACAAACACACAAAACCATTTAAAAAATAAATAAATAACAAAAAATAATAAAATAATATAAAAGACATGCTCCTTGAGTGTGTCAAAAATAAAAGTACAACCAAACACACACACACAATAAGATAAAAAAAAATCACAACACAAACCACATAGAAACAACACAAAAATAACATAACAAAACACAAACATGACAAAAACAATAGAACACTACAAATACATAACCAAAAAAAAACTAAAAAATAAACACAAACAAACCCTAAAAATTATAAAACTTAAATAAAAAACAACCAACAATAGACAATAAACAAAAACAAAAAACATAGAAAATACTTACACATAAAAACATGAATTAACACAAACAAACAAACAAAAACACAAAAACAAGAACAAGAACGACAAAAACAAAAGAAAAATAAACAAAAAACATTAAAAAAAACATAAAATAAGAAAACACAAGAACAATAAAAAAACAACACAAAGAACACAAGAACAAAACAAAAACAAAGAACACACACACCTAAAAAAACTAAACAAAAAAAAAACAAAAAAACCAAAGAACACACACACCTAAAAAAACTAAACAAAAAAAAAATAAAAAAAAACAAAGAAAAAAAATTAACATAACAATGACCTTTCTAAACCAGAAGACTATTAAAGCATGAATCAACAAAGGAAATAAAAGAAATAAAATAAAGAGCTAGGGAACTAAAATAACCTGAACGAACAAAAGAGAAGCAAAAATAAAGCAAGAAGAAACTAGGTGCCTTCAGAATTAGAGCCATCCAAATAAATGATAGAAAGAAGAGCTTCCTTAATTTGTGAAGCCCACCATCTAGGAGGGTGGCCATAACAAGTAAGATCACCTTTGTCCAAAGTCCAATTAGCTAAAGCATCAGCACTCTTATTTTGATCTCTGACCACATGATTGTAATAAAATTTCAAAAATCCCATCTAGATTAATTGAATCTTCTCAATAATTCTTTTTATTCTCCAATCAACCTTATGCTTATTAGGAGTCTTCAAAATATTAATCATGAGTTGAGAGTCAGACTCAACTAAAACCTTTTCCCATCCAACCTTAGTAGCCTCTTGAAGGCCTTTGAGGATACCATACCCCTTAGCAAGGTTATTGGAAAGAATACCCAAACTCTCAGCAAAAGTAAAAACCAAGGAGTCATCTGAAAGTATACCAATTCCCCCTGCACTGGCTTTTCCAGGGTTCCCTCTATAGGCTCCATCAGTATTGACTTTTCCAAAATACTTAGGAGGAGGTTGCCAATTTCTTGTCCTATCCATCTTACAAATACTCACATTCCCTTTAATATGGTTGCCCTTAGAAGATTTAATATTCAATATTTGCATCACTTGATCCCATACTTGGTGGGATTTTTGGAGGTGATTAAGGAATTGATGGATCGATTCAACTAAGTTGGCTATGGTATTTTGCCAAATATAGTTAATATCCTTCCTATCTTGATTAAAAATTTAGTTGTTCCTTTCATTCCAAATATTCCAAAGAGGAATGGTAGAACCCATCCAAACTAACTACCTAATAAAATTATCAACACCCTCTTGATTAGGCCAATCCCTCCAAAGTTGATCAAAACTAAAAAAATTGATCACTGTAAGCCTAGTAAAGTGGCCATTCTCCTCCATAGCTCAGAGGCTAAAGTACAGTCACTAAAAATATGGCTGACAATTTCTACATTCTCTTCACACATTTCACATCTAAAAGGGCCATTAAAATCGTGCTTCATAAGATGCTCACTCGTAAGCACCCTACGATGCAATAAAATCCAAGTAAAGAACCTCACCTTAGGCCAAATATTTTGAGCCCACAAATGATAAAATATGTCAGAAGATTGGTTGGGATTATTATGGCATAAGGTCAAATAACCTTGAGCAACTGAATACTCACCCTTAGTAGTGTTGTTCCATCCAAAACAATATTTTTCATGGGACCAAGAGAGAGATCTCATATGAAGGATGCCTTGGATATCTTATCTTTGCCTTTTAGGGATTTGAATAGGCCAGCCCTCAATAGGGATCCAATATCTACCAAAATTGTAACTACCATTATGGTATTGAAAGTAATTAGCCACCTTTATCCAGTTAGCTCGGTGAAGCTCCTCCATCCAAGGTCTCCAATCGAGAAACTGAGTTATCAAAGGCTTGTGACCATCCCAAGAATATGTCCAAAAGTTTTCCTATTTACCATTATGAATGATCCAAAATAAATTTTTCTTTATCAAATCCTCACCATTCTTAAGAACTGCTAAAATAGGAGAACCTTTGGTAGGAAGTTGATAGCGAACAAGGTCTTCAGGAATTTTGTTCTCATCATATTTAGCATGAATATTATTGGCCCAAAGAGCATTGGGGTTATGCAACATCCTCCAATATAATTTAGCATCTAGAGATTTGTTGTTATTAATAGAAGACCAAAATCCTAACCCCCCTTCATTCTTAGGGTGTCCCATTTCACCAAGGCCCATTTTATTTTCTCCTTAGTACCACTCCAAAGGAAACAATGATTGATTTGATCTAGTTCTCGAAGAACAACCTTTGGGATATTCAACACAGAAGATACATAAATAGGAATAGCTTGAAGGACTGATTTTACCAAGGTGATTCTACCCCCATAAGAAAGCCACCTATTGGTCCACTTTCCAATTTTTTTCTTGACTTTGTCCAACAACCAATTCCAATATTTATTTTTTTTCCTTTGAATATTTATGGGAATACCTAAATAAGTGATCATAAGGGAGGTCTTCTTATATCTTAATTTATCCAAGACCATGGATTCCTGTCTAGCAGAGCAGTGAAAGAAAATAACTTTAGATTTATCTTCATTGATCAATTGCCCAATAACCTTAGAAAAACAACTAATGATTTGCTTAATATTAGAAGCTTCCTTAACTGTAGCTTTACCTAAAAGAGTAGAGTCATCCACAAATTGAAGATGAGAGATAGGTCTAGATCCATGAGCAATGGTAATTCCCTCAAGGATTTTGTTTTCCCTCTTTTTGGTTATAGTCCTACCCAAGAATTCAACAAAAATGATGAATAAATAAGGGGATAGCGGGTCACATTTTCTAATACCTCTGGAAGTTGGGAATGACTAAGAAGGCCTACCATTAATAAGAACTAAGTAGGAAACCGAAGAGATACATCCCATAATCCAATCCATCCAATCCTTAGAGAAACCAAATTACCTCAAAACTTTGATAAGGAAGTGCCAATCCACTCTGTCATAAGCTTTGGATAAGTCTAAACGAATGAACATGGAAGGAGATTTTTGCATATCCATGGAATGGATGGCTTCCTGAGAAAGAACTATCTCATCTACTATTTGACGCCCTTCCACTTAACACCCTTGCTTAGGGAAATAATCTTATGCAAAAGAGACTTCAACCTTTCTTTCATGATCTTAGTAATTATTTTGAGAAGAACATTACATAAAGTAATAGGTCTAAAATATGAGATATGATCAACCTCTTGAGCTTTTGGAACAAGAGTAATATAAGTTTTATTGATAACCTTCAAAATTTATTTGGCTTTCCTGGCTTCTTCCACCACCTCTAATAAATCAGCATGAAGGATATCCCAAAACTCTTGGTAGAACTCAATGGGAAAACCATCAGGACTTGGGGTTTTCCCTTTTTGCATTTTGAAAACTACCTGTTGAAGCTCATTGATAGTAATAGGAGCAGTAAAAATAGAGTTTTCCTCAGAAGTGATAAGAGAAGGGATTTCTTGAAGAACATTTTGTTGAGAAGCCGATTCAAGAGGAGTAGCAGCAAAAGTATTGGAAAAGTAATCAACAAAAATAGAGTTCATGCCATCCCATGTATAGACAACATCTCCAGAATCTGATTTCAGAGAAGAAATAAAGTTGTGAGATCTTCGAGCTAGAAGATATTTATGGAAGAAATTTGTATTTTGATATCCTTCTTTGAGCCATTGAATTCTAGATTTTTGCTTCCATAAGATTTCTTATTTTTTTCCCATTCCTCTAACTAAGTTGTGAGTTTAATTTCATATGCACTTCTATTCTCTGTGAGGCCATCTAAACGGATTTTATTATTCAAATTTTAAATTTGAGCAATAACTTCATGTTTTTATTTATGAACATCCCCAAACTCTTTCTAGTTCCAAGTCTTGATTTTAGATTTAATATAATGTAGTCTTTTGGCAAAACAAAACATCTTAGTCCCATGCCTAGGCTTACCTTCCTTCCACCATTGTTGCACACGAGGTCTAAAGGAACTATCTCTGAGCCACATTAATTGAAAACAAAAAGGAGAGAAACTCACATTGGTTTTCCACATTTCCACCATGACTGGCCAGTGATCCGAACCAACATTGTTAAGAGTCTTCACTTTAGGAATATGACCATGGATTAAGAAATTTTTAGAGCAAAAACCTATCTAATCTCTCCATTATACAAGCCAAGCCTTACCTTCTGTTAGACCAATTCATAAGGCCATTATCTGGTTGGATGTCAACAAGATGGAGGTTTGCAATATATTCGCTCTGAGGTTGGTGCTTTTGTCTAAATTTCTATTTCCTCCTATTTTCTCATCTAGAGAGATGATGGTATTGAAATCTCCTCCAATCAAGATCCAAGATTTAGGAAAATGAGAGATAATATGAGTTATATCCTTCCACTGTATTCTTTTTTCTTCCAAAGTAGTTGGAGCATAAACAGTAATATAGAGCATAATTTGGTTGGAATGTCTACTTTGAATAGCTATAGCCAAAATACCCCAACTACCAACCATATGGTGAATAACTACCTATTTTGGGTCCCAAAGACAAGCAATGCCCCTAGAAGTCCCCTGGGAACTGAGGTAAACCAATTTTACAGTTGGCCAAATTTTACTGGCAATTGAGTCCATATTTTCTATTGACATCTTCGTTTCTTTAAAGAAAACAAGATGTGGATGATTTATCTGAATCATTCTTCTAATTTCATTTTGTTTTAAAATACTCCCTTTGAGTCCTCTAATATTCCAAGTGATGATATTCATTAACACCAGGGCTAAAAAAGTTGGGAAGGGCATTAATATTACCTTCCTCTACAAGCTTTTCACCTTCTTTTACCATATGATATTGATTGGTCTTACGACCTGCTTTTTGATTAGAATCCATCTTCAGTTTTTTTTCCCTGTTTCTTGACTTATTCCAATTGAATTTGATATGGCTTCTAACCTTGAATAATGCTCGTACACAGCAAAAAATTTACTAGATGGTTCAACAAAGTCTATATTGGGACATGTATTATTTGAAGTTTTGAAATTTAAAAGATTTTTTTTCTTGTGTAAATTTTCTCACTTTTTTTTTGTTGAAAACATTTGATTTGTTGTTTTGTCTCTGAGTTCTTTCCTTCATATTTAAATTGTGTTTCTAAGATTTTTGTTTCCATTATTTCCTCTTCCTCACTTGGGACATCATTTGTGGAAAGTATTTCAAACATATTAGCAAATGACTTTGATTGATCCTTCATAACTGATTTTTTTTTAGTGTTCTTCTTCTTAGGCATTTGGAAACCTGTTGAGTTTATATCTTCTTTCTTTTGATCAGGAATTTTATTTGGGCAAGCACTAGCCAAATGACCATATTCATGGAAAATTCTACAATGAAAAGGAATGTTCTCATAGTCCACTACTTGCTCCCAAGTGTCTTACCCAAATTGTAATGTGATCTTTTTAGGTAGGGGTTTGTCAAAATCCATTAAAACACAAATTCGAGCATAAATAATATGTTCAAAATTTTGAGTACAATCAGCAATCATCATAAAAGTTCCTAAAGAGTTTCCAATTGAAGAAAAAATAGTAGGATTCCAAAATTCAATAGGGAGGCCAAAGAGTCTAACCCACACGAGAGCTATAGAAGGCATCTCTTCTTCGGATTTAAATTTAGTATGCCAGGGCTTCATGAAAAGCCCTGCCCTTCCAAAAAACCAAGGACCCCCTTGAAAATTTTTCTCTCTATCTTCATTATTAGAAAATAAAACAAGAAAATAACCATTTGGATAAATAGAGATTTGTAACTCACATTTAGTTTTCCAACTTTTTGCAGCCCAAAATTTGAAAGCAGATAGGCTCGAATAAAAACCCATGAACCGATAAATTAGTCCTTTTTTTTCCAAATCTTCAATGCCAGTCTGAATGTTACCCATATCAAGTTTAAAAATAGGAGTTCCATCACCTGCTTTAAGACATTTTGACTCCGTTTTCCTAGGATCAATATTAGGCATTCTTAGAGGTTTATAGGAAGCCCTAAGATTAATATTAGCATTGGGATGAGACTGTCCACCATGGAGGGCATCCCTAAAATTCATTTTTTGGACTAAGTCTTCAAAATTCTTACCCTTGACAGGGGTTTTCATAGTAGAATTATTTTGTGGGTGCACCTTAGCACCAGATTCAACTACTTGAAATTTTTTTTGTTATATCTTTAATCCTTGCCATAGATGTCGTGGAAAGGTATGGTTTCACTTTTATTTTGTGCAACAAATTGAAAGTCGATGTCACTCAATTTCACAGCATGATCTATTGAAAGACAAATTTCTAACCCATATTGGATCTCCTGCAACATATCCTGCTGAAATATTGAGCATAAACCACAAGAATATTGGCCGCTAGGGCCCGAAGGCCTTAAAAACCAATCTCTGCAGCTACTTGCACTCAACCTAGATGAAACCCTCACATAGTTGCTTGCCAAAAATATTTTTCACACATATGGATGTACTAGGGTCTGTGTTGCTCCAAATGATCTGCAAATTGGTGGATACATTCTAGGGTTTTCCAAGAATCTATTCTCAAAATTTTAGCTCAATTCGAGTCCGAATCAGTGAGATATGGCTGAAACAAGTTCGACAGTTTGGGCAGTCCTGCGAAAAACATCCCAACTACACTTAATGTTATAGCTCTAGAACCATATGTGATTTTTTCACATTTTCACTTTAAGGTAGTCCCCACTGGAAATCTCTTTGGCTACCCAACTTATGCCCTAGTTTTCTCTTCTGGAGCCTTCCCATCTAATGCATAGTTAATTTAATGGATAAATTATTATTTTCCTTTACTTAATAAATCATCATTCATGTATATGTTGAAAATAATTTTTATAAATAAACAAAAAAATTGTAATGAGTGTAATCATACATAACCTACACGATATTTACCTTGTTTTACATATAAGTTGTATATATGAATTTTTAACATCATTTCATAAGTTAAATTCTACATGTATTATTTACAAAGTGTACCTTGAACTTGGTATAATTCAAAATTTTATGAAGCTCTTGTCTAATCCAAGTATCTTCTTTCTTTCAATAAGAAAAAATTTCTTCTTTCTTCTTCACTCCATTCTTATTATCTCCCCTTTACTTTCTGCATTGTCTTATTTAACTCCCTTTTTCCTACCATATATACACTCATCCTACCAAATCCACTTCCAAATCCCAATATTTCCATAGGCTTCTTATCTACCATATCCTATATGAGTCTCCTTAGTATAATTTTTATTATCAAAACCAACATACACCCTTTTTAATTTTATTATTAAAGCTCCTTTTCTAAGTAATTATCTATAGTTATACTTTTAAAGCTTAGATTAATTATGTATATATGGATATAAAATTTCTTAAGAACTACTCAAATCAACATTCACAATGGATAGACTTGTTACTATATTTTTAAACTATGACTAGAATTTTGATCATTGATTATATGTGAAAGTAATACCTCAATGTTTATCATTGGTTTTATTTAATTATTTATAATCACATGTGTACTTGGTAAATTCCATTGGGTTATATTTTATTATAAATAATTGGACAATCCAAATATTTTCAAATATCAACAATTCAAACATAGAAAATTAGATTATCATATTTAAATGTGATAGTGAATGTGGTCAATAATTTTAAGATCATAAGAAATATCTTACCCAAGTTTAACTAAGCAATACCTACCAATCTATGAATCACATCATCTTTCAAAAACAACAATGAAAGCATATTATAGTACACCATCTCTAATTTTTTGGGGAATTTTCCTGGATTATCTCATTGGTCCCTTATCCAGGATTAAATATTAATCTCATAAAATGCATTCACAACATAACATCAATAATTCATAATAATAAATCTCACAATATATTCAAAATCATAAAAAATTACATAATACATTCAACTTATTTGATTACAATGCATGGAGTTTTATATTCATTAAATAACCTTACATAACTCTTCAATACTCAACTATTGCTCTCCTCAAAACATCCAAGAGATGCATCCTTTCACATTCCTCACATATGACAAAACTCTCATGACTCTTTACTTTACATATTGCTCTTGCTTAAACAAATATAAATCACACTTCCTAATATACTATTTGCAAAAGTGCATAAAGGTACTTTGATATTATAAAATAATGTAATATATCCAACATCCCCTTGTTACATTTTTCAGTGTGAAGACTTCTAGTCTTCAATATTTGGTCTTATTATCTTCATAATTCTTTATATTTATCTTTAGTTATGGTATGGCTACTGGTGCTACATTTTATTTAATATTGATTATTTCAAAATTTGCTTTTGCAATAGCCTGCTTAAGTATTTCATCCAATACCATTAGTAAAATTCCTTTTATAGTGTTCCATTCATGAACACCATTTCTATTATACCAACGTATTTTGTGGGTATGATCATGACTCCCATAATTTATACAATAAACACAGTCCCAACAATCTCTAGCCTTTTATTCATACTTATTTCATTGTTTACACCTTTACGTGTAATTTTATTTTGGATATAATTTAGTTATAACATAAAACTTATTTCTTGATTTTGTAATTCTCCTTGATGTCATTGCAGATTCAAAGTTTATTTTTCCTTCATTACAAGCATATTTAAAATAATATTTCATGCATTTTTTAAGAATCATAAGAATAACATTTTCAGCTTAACTTTGAATCAATTGTATATGTTCTATTAATTCTTGTGCTCTATGACCCTTAGAAGTTTTTCTCTTTTCTTGAATATTCATTTTCTTTGCCTTCTATCCATGATGATTTTCACAAATTAATTTTCTCAAATTAATTCCTTTGATGTAAAATACCTTATATATTCCAAATTTAATCCAACAATTTCTTTAATCACTTTCTTCAAACAATCTCATTTTATCATCTTCTTATTATTCCAAAATTAATTTCAAATTCAAATTTCCTCTCAATCATTTTTCACATTCATCAATTCTTCAAATAATTAACCAATCTTCAAATTTCAATTTATTCATTAATAATTCATCAATTCATCAAGTCAATATTAAAAAAAAAATATTTTCAAATTCAATTTTAAGCTCCACTTATGTCTCCCAAATTATCAATTTCAATTCAATTTTTAATTTCCAATTGTCTCCCAAATTATCAATTTCAATTCAATTTTTAATCTCCACTTATGTCTTTGAATTCAATTTCAATTTTAATTTTAATATCCATTTATGTCTCCCAAATTATCAATTTTAATTTCACAAACAATTAACCAATAAAATTTTATTCATTCATTTCTCCATCTTCATTTCATTAGTCAAATTTAATTCTTATATCTCCCAATTCAATCCTTTTCCACAATTTCTCCTCTAAATATAAAATTTACCCTCACCATGATAAATTCCAATTTCAATTCAAATTTTAAATATTTTATTCCCTCATAACTCCCATTCATCAATTCATTTTTCATTTATTCCTTTTATCACCAAGGTTAATATCAAATTTCAAAAGATATTTTCTAGACCTTATAACTCCAAATAAAATTAGGTGCCCAAAAATACTCAAATATGCCCCTTTAAAAAGTTTAATAAATTAAATTCTTTACCTTATTTTCTACCATGTCAATCACATCATGCATTAGGACATAAGGTAATATCATACACTCTAAAATTTAGTAATGGATGTTACAATGTTAATTTCTTCAAAATTTTCAATTGTAACTCATTTTTTAAAATGGCTTCTCAAGCTCTTTACACTCTTCAAGCTCTTATTCAAACAATACTATTATCAATATTTTATATTAATAGGAGTGTTATTAAGATGATAATATTATTAAAAAACTATCAAAATATTTTCTTAGGCTCTTTGCATTCTTCAAGATCTCTACTTGATATTTTTCATTCTTATGCACTTTATTCTCAACTTCATAGATTCCTTGCTTACAGGCACTCTGCTCCAAACTCTTCATATGTAGGCTTATGTCTCATAGAATTTTAGCTTTAGACTTATTCACTTCCATAGGATCTCTACTCCAAAATTTTGTCTCATAGTCAACATTATTCACCTTGATGATTTTGCATCTTCTCACAACTAGAAAATCTCACAAACCATGCTATGCACATCAAATTCTATCACTATTTTTTTTACTCTTTCTTATATCTTTCTCATAAGCACATATATTCTTTCAAAATACTTTAGCTTGACCTCCAAATAGTATTCATATTCTTTGATGCTCATCATCCTTGAACTGGCTCTCATTCAAACTACTTATAATAGTCATCTTCTCTCAGGTGGATTTATCTTCAACATCTCCTACAAGAAAAATTTATCCTCCAATCTGGCTTCTAATGACCTTATTATTTTACCTCAATATTTAGTAATCATGTTCACATTATAAAATCAAAAATTTATAAGAATAAATCTCACGAATCATAAAATATAATATAATATGTTTAACTTTTTCAATTGCAATGCATGGAGTTTTATCTTCATTAAATAACCTTACATAAATCTTAAATACTAAACTATTGCTCTACTCAAAACATATAAGAGATGAATCCTTTCACATTCCTCATATATGACAAAAATCTATGATTCTTCACTTTACATCTTACAAAATCTATGACTCTTCACTTTACATCTTACCACATCTCATGTGGATCTTCGCTTTCTGATTTGACACCTAACACCTATGACTCTTGACTTGCTCACTTGACACTTTGCACTCTCAAAACTCACACCTCACACTTTGCACACTTTATTACATAACACATAGACTATTCTCACACATTTCCACATACATTAGAAGAATATAAATCACACTCTCTAATCTAATATTTACATACACAAAGGTACTTTGATATTATCAAATAATATAATATCTCCAACAAAAAAAGCAATGGGCAGGGGCATGATACTCAGAGATACTAAAAATTGACTTATATAAAGAAATTTATTAGAATTTAGTAGGAATACTAGATAAAAGGTAATGCAAAATGTTGAATGTCTCAAATTGACTTCAAAACATTATACAATAGAAAGAAACATTGAAATAATAAGCAATTTAAACTAAAGCATCCATTGGTAATTTTGTATGACTAACTTGCTAGTTAATTTTAAGAAAAAAATAAAACCTTAGGATTCATCAATTAAAATCAAAATAAGTGTGAGATAAAATGAAATATTTTACATAAACATGATACATATGAAATCATCTTTAAAGTAGGTCAAGCCTTAATTAGAAGTAAAAACTAAATCGTGAATAATTAATTGCTTATAAATTCTAATTACAGGGGTTAACCTTTAACATTTTGATCAAATGGTATGAGCTTAAGTGGCTAACAATATTTCCACTTGATGTAGAGATATAGATTTAATTCTTGTCAAAAGATATATCCATAAATGGTACTTTTACAATCATTATTTGGTTTTATGAAATACTATAGTAATATAGTCATGATATAAATGGATGGGACCCAATTTGATACCATATAATGAATTCAAATATAAATTCTCATAAAAGAAATATAAAAAAAAATATATTAAAATAAATAGTGCCTGCTTGTAATCACCAATACTCAATTCCTAGTAAAGCAATTTATAATTTCTTCAAAAAAGTAAATCAATTGGAAAATATTTTTTATAGAGTGAAATATAATTCCACCTTAAAATAGAGTACTTCTTTTATTTTTAAATCTTGAAAGTTTTTATGATAATTTCCATTGATAAATCCCTATTAAAAATAGGTTATTACATCATTTGGATAATGTAAATGTACATTTCTTGGTATATACTTAGGACATTAGATTACTTTAAGGGGAATTTATCTTGTTACTACATGCAATGTAATAAATGCACAAGTGTCAAAGTGTAAGTTGTACATGTGCAAGATGTCCCTTGCACATCTAGGTAGAGTGTTGGCCAAGGAACTTATTTCCTATATAAAGGGCCATAGGTATAGATGTCATATATCACATGATATAGTCATAAGTCATAGTCATTGTGTGGTATAGACTAGAGTGGCATGATGTAGCAGTGTGATGTAGTGATGGGGTGTAATATGCTCAATACCCATTATTGACTTGTAGCTATATTTATGGAGTGTTCATTTCCTCCACAACTACTTTTGTAAACATCTCCATCATTTCTATTTAAAATATATTTTTAGTCATCTCACAGATTTAGTTTATTTCATATTATTTTGCATCTTATGTTTTGCTATCTCACATTATTGTTATATCAAAAGCTAACAATGGTATTAGAGCCACGATAGGTCAATAGGGAAACCACCATTATTATTGACTCTAATTTTTTTGAGAACCTGACATGCCATTGGACCAGTCACTATCAAAAATACTTAGTAGAGTCTTGGTGGTAGAATTAAGGAGAGCCATAAGTAAGAACTGAATTAAATATGATATTTTGAAATACTAAGATTACATATGGTTAGAGTCTTTCCAAAGAGTTTCAAATAAAAACTTGTGAAGACAAGGACTTAGCACTTGATCCACTAGGTTGATGAATCAACCAGTGAATCCCATCTAAGATATCTAGAGAAACTAACCTGAAGGATTTTTTACTGTAGGGAATTAATACTAAAATGATTGGGACACCTCCTACACTAGAAATCTAGGAGATTTCAACTTCGTTGTTTGAATATTAGAATGCCTTCATAGTACAAATATTAGTTTTTGCATGATAATATCACTACAAAAGAGACTTATGGAGTATAATTGTAGTGGATTTTGGAGACAATATATCTCCATTGATAGATTGGAAACTTCATAAGAAGAAAAGGCCACATAAGCCTTGATATAGAAGAAAAGACCACAAAAGCCTTGCTCCAGAAGAAAAGACCACATAAGCCTTGATACAGATGGAAAGGCCATAGAAGCCTTAAAGATAAGGCCATAAAATCTTTGAAGAAAAGGCCACATAATCCTTGGTACTAAAGATATGGCCATAGAAGCCTTGCTCCAGAAGAAAATACCACATAAGTCTTGATACAGAGGGAAAGACCATAGAAGCCTTAAAGAGGAGGCCATAAAATCTTTGAATAAAAGGCCACATAAGCCTTGGTACTAAAGAGAATGCCACAAAAGCCTTGAAGAAAAGTCCATAGAAGCCTTGATCCTAAAGAAAACTCTAAGAGGGAGTATCTAATTTAGAAGCAAATTTTAGTACTAATAATTTGTTGCAGGAACATGTAGATTTAGTGTGTTGGAAAAGCTTCCTACAAGAAGGTTAGGAAGAGTATCTTCTTTAGAATTAATCCAGAACCTGAAGCAAAAGAGATCAAGAGAAGATCTTATTGATGAAGAAGGACTAGAAGAGTCATGTTCAAATATAGAGGAAGCAAAATTAGAGATCTAAGAGAAGATCTCACCACCAATACTTCCATGAGAATAAGGTTAAAGACAAGGTCTCAAGAAGACCAAAAGGAGCTACAAGGCCTTGGAGAGTCCTCTACAAACATCCAATAAAAGGCTTGGAGAGCCTTTCTAAAAAAATTATCAAAGGAGTTACAAGGAGAACTCATTGAAGAAATTCACTATTGGATATAGTGAAATATTTGGTACAATTGTTGCCATCTGACAACAAGCCCAAGAAGAAGAATTTGGCAAGGAGTGCCAAATCTTAGAAGACCTCAAGAAATTCATAATCTTGAGAAGAAGATCCAGTTTGAAGTGATAATTTGACAAGAAGCTTGAAGAAAGATTCAAACAGAAGAAGCCTACCAAATATAGGATATTTGGAGATTGTCTCTCACAACAAGAAGGCACCACTTCAGAATCAAATATCTCATCTAATCTATAGAAAAAAGGAGACTACAAGAGGAGAACAAGCCACCAAAACCTAGGCTCATGAAAGAGAGTTGGAGACCATATTTTTGTGAAGACAAAGTTGTTCAAGGCAACCTCTAGAGAGCTACAGGATCTTAGTCACGACAACAACTTGGTGTTTTTAAACACCAAGATCTACATCCTCTATAGAAGTGGTGAAAAGGGCTTTCAAAAAAAATGTAAGCAACTATTGGTGCAAGTAAATTCATTAAGTGGATTACTTTTTAGATTTGTTTAAGCACCCTGATTGGAGTAAATTTACAAAAAGGAAAGTTGAATTAAGAGTCTTCTAATGTACAAAAAGAAAGGATTATTTAAAGTTAATTTACACTTTAGAAATTAAATATATTTTAAAATCTTAAACTATCTATCAACTACCTATCATCTACTTTGGAAATAAAATTAAGACTAAATCCTACTACCTTACTTATAAAGAAATTTCAAAATAATTCTTGAAGATTCATTTCATATTATTCTTGATTAGTTTTAGTAAATTATTTAAGTGCATTACTTTTTAGAGTTGATTGGAGTGATAAGGTAAAATTATTGGTGCAGTATTATTAGATTCATTTTGCACTATTATATTGATCTCAAAGATTATTTTTTGTGTTTTATTAGAAGGGCACAAAAATAATATTTTATCAAAGTGTCTATAGGAACTATTAATGCATTGTGATCTGCAACATTGAAGTGGCCTAATTAAGCCATAAAATCTACTCAATCCTCCAAGTATTGGAGAAGAATATAACCACCATAAGAACATCTAAAGAAGCCTCGAACGAGACTTAGTGAGTCTCAAGTTCAAACCACAAGAAAAAAGTGCATAAAAATAAGCTTATATCATATGGTTACAAGCTTGTATTCTCTTATAAAATATCCAAGCTAATAGGGGAAGGTGTCTAATCTAGAGATAACCTCAAAATCCCTATATTGCACTCAATATTCTACCTAAAAAAAACTAGAATTTATGAACAAAAAAGAGGAGTGCAAAAGAAAGTGCAACAAGGTCATATTGTATTAAAACTATTGTACATGATAGTGCACTTGATCTAATCTGGTTATACAAAGAAAATAAGCATATTCAAAGGTGCCTAAAAGGCACTACTCATACTGGAAAAACTAGCCAGAAGTAGTTGTATGTAAGAAGCCATTCAAATGGCTCACACTCCACACAGTAAAGAGCATCGAACCTACAAAACATACATACAAAAGTATGGAAGCACAACATTATTAAATATCAAGAGATCCTACGTAAGGAGGGTAGAAATCAAGTACAAAGCAATAAAGTTGAAGCATCATTTGGAGTACTACTTACTCCACATAATTTCATTGAAAATAGATCTCAAAGACCTCTATACTCCTACTCCATATCTCGATGGAATACTATGCAGATGAGCGAATGCAAAGGAGGAGTATTGCAAGACTAAAAAGGTCTCAAAGGATCCGTTTGAACCAGCAATAGGGTCTATTTCCATGCAGATAAGAAAGTGACACTTGTCACTAAAGGGAAATTCTAATGCTCGATTCAAGAGAGCGATCATATTCAAGGAGTAGTTACGTATACAACCTGGTGTATTTGGTGCATTGAATACACTTGTCAAGAAGGAAGATCGAATGTTTCACTAAAGAACATAATTTCCTTACATTACAATAATGATATGAAGCATTCGTTGACACCAAACTCTCCTCAAGCGCTCAAACGTAATGATCGTGCCACTTGGTGCATAAGATATGGATCATCCCCATTTAAGGACATCAATGACCAAAGTCAATGAGTATTCTTTGATGTTGGTATTACTCTCATGTTGTTCAAATGAAAAAGGGTCGATTTGCAGTAGTCAAGAAGGTGTTTGAGCCTTTAATGCCAAAGCAACCAAATTCAACGAAAGAGACTTGAAGACACTAGATTTGAAGTGCATTAAACATAGAAGGAATTCCATTGGAGGATGTCCAAAGCATCCATGACATAAATGCATTTCATCAATCCAAACTTCTCTAAAATCAGTGTCGAACAGTGCATGAAGAAAGGTAAAATCATTCCCATTAATATGTGATTTATTTCCCTTGATTTATAAGGGTTAAATAAAAGGAATTTATTTACATTAGAATCCATATATATGAAGGGAAATATATTATCAAATCAAATTAAATGTTTGCAATAAAACCTAGGAGTAATAAGGTTTTATATTGGATAAATATTTTATATTTGCAAATTTTAATTATGGTCTAATTTATCCAGATATTAGGGAGTCATATGGGCTACTACATCAAATCATTTAATTTAAAAATTAGATACACATAACCTAATTCCCAAAGGGTTATTCATAAAGAGAGATTTCTCATAAGTTGTATATTCATAATATTATTGTCTCATTACTTTAAAAAGGAAAAAAAATATCCAACATTATAACCTCTTTAAAATTTGGGAACAATGCTTAGTTCAATAGGAGTAATAAGGGATAATAGGAATTTATTTTGGTATTTTGCAGAACCTTACAAAATCAATCAATATTGAACTATAATTCTACAAAAGCACTATATATTATCCATAGCATACTAGGGAGTCATAAGGCATTCTAAAAAATTTTAGGATTAACATTAGGGTTTTAAAATGACTTTAAACAAATTCTTCCTAGCAAAATCTCAATTACTCAAGGGTCCTAAATATTTTTCTTGGAAGAATAAAGTGAAAGCTATCTTGGTATATTAAATTTTTTGGGATATTATCAAAAGGAAAACACAAATACCTACCACATATGATATTGAAATCCAAAAGTTCATAGATAATTATTCAAAGGCACTTATGATAATAACCTTTGCAATCACTGATGAAATTCAACCCTATATCAATTCAGCAAAAACATATTCAGATGCATGGACAAGCCTAGAGAAAATATTTGAAGGAAAGAATAAGGCTACCATTCTCCATATTTAGAGTCAACTTCATTCATTATAAATGAATAATGAAGAAAGCATAGAACTATTCCTAAGGAAGGTGGCAAATATCAAAGGAAAAGTATTTACCTTAGGAGAAACAGTCAAGGATGAACTTCTTACTCAAATAACTATGAGAGCACTTCCAGAAAACTATAAAGAGTTGGTAACATCTTTACAATTTATAAGTAAAGATACTTATTCTGATGAGTTAATCAATATTATACAAGAATATGAAATGGAAAATACAGGTAAATATGAAATTTCTAACAATGCATTGTCATCTAAGAAAAATCCATAGGAAAAATTGCTACTTCATCAAAATAATGAAAAGTATGGTACATCAGGTATTGTCAGATATGCAATAAAAAAGGCCATAGCACTAACTACTGCAGGTTCAATACTAAAAATCAAAATCAAGGGAACTAGATGAACAATGGAAATCCATCTCAAGTATAACAATATCAAAATCCTTGTCAGCAACAACAATTTCAACATCCAGTCAACTACCCTCAAATGGAGTATCGAAAAAAAAATCAAAAAGGACATCTATATCAGAGGATAGAAGAAATTGAAGAACTCGAAGAATCAAC
The DNA here is from genome assembly GCA_028583015.1 of Wollemia nobilis. NCBI lineage: Eukaryota > Viridiplantae > Streptophyta > Pinopsida > Araucariales > Araucariaceae > Wollemia > Wollemia nobilis. The sequence continues at coordinate 1,248,331 of JAQPPZ010002765.1, forward strand.
AGATGGTTTTGAAATCAAATCTCTCAGTAAGAATGACAGATTATGAAGATACTAATCACTTACTTGATCAGGTTACAGTAAACAGATAAGAAGATGTAGATCATCAATTAGAATAAGATCCACATTGATTTCTAAAGTCTTCAATATCCAAATAATGTAATACAGGGTAAATAGGCTATTACATCATTTGGATAATGAAAATGTACTTTTCTTGTTACATTGGACATTAGATTACTTTAGGGGAAAGTTATATTGTTACTACGTGTAATCTAATAAATGCACAAGTGTCAAAGTGCAAGTTGTACATGTGCAAGTTTTCCCTTGCACGTCTAGCTAGAGTGTTGGCTAAGGAACTTATTTCCTATATAAAGGGCCATAGGTATAGATATCAGATATCACATGATATAGTCATAAGTCATAGTCATTATGTGGTATAGACCAGAGTGGCATGATGTAGCAGTGTGATGTAGTGATGGGGTGTAATATTCTCAATACCCATTCTTGAGTTGTAGCTTTATTCGTGGAGTGTTCATTTCCTCCACAACTACTTTTATAAACATCTCCATAATTTCTATTTATAGTATATTTTCAATCATCTCCCATATTTACTTTATTTCATATTATTCTGCATCTTGTAATTTTCTATCTCCCATTAATGCTACATCAAAATCTAACAATACCATTAGCAACAAGAATGTTCTCTTATTTTATTTTATTTTATTTTTATAATTAGCAATTTTTTACATTATAATTATTTATATCAATATTTTTTGATAAATCTCTCTCTCTCTCTCTCTCTCTCTCTCTCTTAAGGAAATAATATTAGAAACCTAATTCTTAATGTATATTTTAGGTATTTTCTAGGATGTTAAGCATATTTCCAATGAAGAACTTGGTAGTAATTCCTGTTGTGGTTGATCCACAACACACCCCAAAATTGGGGACCCACCTTTTTGCAGGCTTGCAGAGAAGAATCTCGGTGACCCAGATGCTAAAATTGAAGAAAAGAGAAAAAGTGCCTAAGTGTTGAAAGGTCGCGACATGTCGTGCCATCGCTGCCGAAAACAGGAAAGTTGTCACGAAATCGCAACATGTAGCTCCATCGCTGCCGAAGAGGAGAGAAAAGAAAATTGAAAGTTGTCGCGAAATCGCGACATGTAGCTCCATCGCTGCCGAAGAGGAGAGAAAAGAAAATTGAAAGTTGTCGCGAAATCGCGACATGTCGCTGAGGAGAAAAGAAAGGGGTGTCGCGAAATCAGGATATGCTGTTCAGAAGAAAAGAAATGATGTCGCGAAATCGCAACACGCCGTTGGAAAAGAATGAGAATGGTCACGATTTCGCGACATGTTTTGCCGAAACGTACGGATGATGAAAAGTGTCGCGATTTCGCGGCGTGTTTTGGAAAGGTGTACGAAAGCGGAAAAACGTCGCGATATCGCGACAGGAAACAGCTAAAGGACTCGAAGAGGAAAGACGTCACGATTTCGCGACCGATTGCAACAAAGGTGAAAGAAAAAAATTTAAAGAGGCCCAAAAAAAAGCCAAAGCGTACGAAACAGAAAAATGGTCACGATTTCGTGACGTGTTTCGGGGAGGCGTACGGAAAGAGAAAGCGGTAGCGATATCGCGACAGAAAGCTGCATGAAGGTCCGGGAGGGAAAAACATCGCGATATCGCGACAGGTTTTGCCAAGGCATACGAAAAATAAAAGCGGTAGCGATATCGCGACGGTTTGTCGAAAGAGGGCAAGAGAAGGATAATGGTCGCGATGTCGCGACGTAAAGTTGCCAAGGAGGCCCAACGGAGAGATGGTAGCGATTTCGCTACAGCTTGGTGAGAAGGAAGCCCGACGGAGAAATGGTAGCGATATCGCTACAATTTGTGGAAGGAAGGCTCAAAAGTAAAAATGGTCGTGATATCGCGACAAGATGCTACCGAGGATGTACGGCCGGGAAGAGTGTAGCGATATCGCGACATGTCACGATTTCGCTACATGTCGCGTTTTCGCGACCGAGAAGGTGAGTAGGCGGCATGCAGTTTTTGTCGGGTTTTTTGCAGAGTGGCGTTACAGAAGGTGCAGAGAGCGTGTGACACGTGGCATGCAGGTGTCAGGTCTGCAGAAGCGTTACATGCAGCGAAGGATTTTAGGCATTTTGGCATTAAACATGGAATAAAGACAAGGAAAAGGCGGGGATTCGAAGGGTCACATGCAGGAAGGTGGAACGAAGCGACTAGGGAGAATCGAAGAGCCACGCTAGATAGGATAAATCCAGAAGCATAGATTGAAGGAAGGGTTGGAAATTGTCGATTACAGAGTTGCAGAGACAAGAGCTTCGTGCTATTCTGGGCCTGTACTTGGGCAATTTCCTTCATTGTTCTGGAACTTTTATGCCCTGGAACATTTTTTGAGTGTAATTGAGTTATCATTTAATATAAAATACAGAAAGTTGGCATCTCATTGATGAGAAAGAAGGAGTCACTTTTGCATACATGATTTTAATGTCTATCTTTCCCTTCCAGATTTCTTAGGCTTTTAGGTGAAGTTTAATGCAAGATCTCTTGGTTGCTTCATGCGAACGCTTGAATCTGGAATTACAGTAGAAACCCTCGAGACCCGCACCTAGCCTATTTGGATTGTGTGAATGTGCGAGTTCATTAGGTTAGGTTGTATGTAGAAAGCCTCAGTATCTTCGGTTTCATCTAATTAATGACAACTTTCTGACTGTAATTTATTCTTATTTTTATTTATTTTGTTTTGCTTTTCAAACCCGTACTTTGTTTTCAGCACTTTAATTACTGTATTCAAATAAAAAGCTGAGAATCCATCGAAACTAAAGGTGAAAACAGATTTTATTCATTTTGAGTCCACTGAAAATTCAAGGTTAATAAACCATAGTGCCCCTTGTTAACATCCATTTGCAAACCCTAAGGTGTTCCTAGCATTTTATTTTAATAGCATCATTGGTAATCAAAATCAGCATAACAGGAACCTTGGAGAAATTATTTTTTCTTTGCAAGCAGAGGATTTAGGACTCGGATCCTACAAGAGAGTGTGCTTTCACAATCGGGTGAAAACATCACTCAACAGATTGGCGCTAGAAGGAGGGCCCGAATCGGTTTATCTATTTCAATTTTCATATCTGAATATTTTTTTTTTTTTTTCTGAAATTATTTACGGCTAAACTGCAACACTTTTTTTTGTGTTTGTTGCAGGTTTTCTTCGAACTAGCCGAGGGTTTCCTCAGACAGGCTGGACCCACCACGTCGTATTGCGACCAGGTCTCAAACAACCGGAGAAACCATTTTTCACGACCTTATTGGTACTCCCAAGGGTAAAGCCAAGCAAGTCGTAAGCACACCAGTAGCAAAAGGCCTATTTTCTCCAGGAACGTCGAGTGGACCTACGCCGATAATATCCGTTGCCCCTAGTGTGCCTATAGTTTGTAATATTTCTTCTGCTATTGTAGGTCTGTCTACATCAATTTTGAGTCAAATGGCTCAAGCTCCAGCAGCTCCTTGGTATGGAGCTAACAATACTCCTTTGAATATTGTTGGGGATATCCATGAAATCCCCAAGAACATTGAAATATTTTTGCCTAAATACAAGCCAGATGGCCTAAGAATAGCAGAAGAACATATCCAAGCCTATAGGGATGTTTTAATTAGGCTGCAAGTTCAGCATGAGGATGTAGCCTGTAGACTTTTCCCCATGAGCTTGGATCCAATAGCATATGAATGGTATATATGCTTGCCAATTGGTTCAATCACCTCTTGGACACAAATGGAAACTGCCTTTGTCAATCAATTTAGGTCACCCTTAGATCCCGCAACTATTTACAATCAGTTTATTACATGCAAACGGGGCCAAGGGGAACCAATCCGAATGTTTAATCAGAGATTCCAAAAGAACTATAACAGAGCAATTAGACATTTTGCCATCGATCCTGTAGTGGCTTTGCAGATATATTTTGGGGCATTGGACCCCATGACAGCCATGTTTGCAAGGCATAATCCTCAGGTCACCACGTTGGCTTTGGCCTATAATGAAGCCATGACTATTGAGCAGCAATTGACACCGCAAGGCTACGGGTTTACCCAGATGCCTATGATGGGACAGTGTGCTCCATATGGTCAAGCTCCCCAGGCAAATCAACTCATGGCACCACAAATGCCAAGTTTGAATGCCTTCCCATACCAGCAGCCGTATCCACCAGCACCCGCATATGCACCCATTCCAATCCAACCAATCACAGCCATTCCACCTGTTCCTACATTTTTGCAGAATAGTCAATCAACTACGCAGGAAACTAGTCAAGTCAATCCTCAAGCCATAGTTCCTGTTCCGAATCCAATCCCGATTCAAGGTATTAATCCATATGGGAATCAAATTCCTCAGAACCCGACCCAAATGTGGAATCAAGATCCCATTAATTATGCGAATCCAATAGGGGTTAACAACAATATGATTCCACCGAAGGATGTTTTTTCGCAAGTCGAAGAGCTCACGAAACTAGTCCATAAACTAAGTAATGACAGGGTTCAACAGCAGAAGCATGAGTCCCATGCCCCTCACCCAGGTCAAAATTTTAACAATAGAGGGAGGCACTGGAACACCAAGCCAAATAATGGGGGAGTTCCTGCTCCCATTGCTAATCAATTAGATGCTTCTGCAGGCCCTAGCCAATCCAATTCTCTTTTGAATCTTTCAGATTTGGCATGGGAAAGGGGGTGCAGGTTACATAACACAAAAGAACACAATGAGAAGAATTGTCCTGAGATTGCTAGATACACTCATTGTCTTCAGGCACAAGTTGATGATTTGGAACTAGTATCAAATGAGGATCCATCGTATCATCAAGATGAAAATATTATGGTGATGGAAACAGTATATCACCAAGAGGGTGAAAGCGAGGAGGAAGAAGACGAATTTTTGGAACAGGAGGTGCAAGCTTTTCGAGATTTCAGAAAGGGGACTCATGGGTACCATTTGAGGAGTAAATCGAAAGCCCCTAAAACCTCATCAACACCTCCAAACAATTATATTCTTCCTCCAGATACAAAGGCAAGTAACAACCCTCCCCCTCCACTCGGAAGAGAAATGTCCAATGACGTCCAAAAGACAGTCAAATTCGAAAAACCAAATTATGACGTGGTGGAGGATATGAAGAAGTCCAAATCTAGCCTTTCATTCCTGGACGCGGCTAAATTGCCTGGTCAAAAGGAGGCGTTGATAAGAGCTTTGAACTCACCTGATCCGATGTGGAAGGAAAAAAGAGTTGAATCCCATCTGATTTTGCGAAAGGAGAGAAGGGATGTCCCGCCATTCTTATTGACTCTGAGAATTGCGGGTAAGAACTTGCATAACTGTTTAGTGGACACAGGAGCCACGAGCAACCTCATGCCTACGGAGATATGTCAAATGCTGGGTCTACAACCGGTTTCATCCAAATGCACGGTCTTGCAATTGGACCGTTCAGAGGTAAATGTAGTAGGGACCTTATATGATGTCAAGATTCAATTAAATTCTGAACCCAGGGTCCAGCAAGTTGTAGACATTTTGGTGGTTAACATCCCAAGTAGGTATGGAATGTTACTTACGAGAGATTGGATGAAAACGTTGAATGGCTATTTTGCAATAGACTGCTCGCATATGTGGCTGCCATGGAAGGGCATTGCTAACCAAATCAGAGTGGAAAACGAACCGAGGCTTAAGGAGATTATAACGGATTTTAACAAGTCGAATGAGGTTCAATTTTTTGAGCCAGACCTAGGGGTCTATGCTCTTGATGTTGAGAAAGCTGTTGATGAGCTTAAAGAAGAAGTGTGTCATGGTGGTTCTTCTGAGGAAAAATATTACACGTGGTTGCTCAAGTTTGATGGATCAAAGTCTAGACAGGGAGCAGGAGCTGGAGTCGAGCTCACTGGTCCAGGAGGTAAACCATTATTGGCTGCCTACAGACTGCAATTTCCTTGCACAAACAATGTGGCAGAATACGAAGCATTGATCTATGGTTTACGTCTAGCATTGAGCAAACATGTTAAATGCTTGAAGGTTTTGGGAGATTCTGAGTTGGTTGTCAAGCAAATCAAAGGACAGTATACATGTCGTGACAAAATACTGAGCCTTTATAGGACTAGGGTTATGGACCTCATGGAGGAGTTTGATGCATTCAACATAGCCCTTATTTCTAGGAAAGGGAATCGAATAGCAGACTCTCTTGCAGTCATCGCGGGCATGTTAAACCCGATGGATATAAAAAGATGTAAAAAAATTTCCATCGAGCTGGTTCCTTGTCCATCAATACCTGATAATGTGAAGAATTTCCAGGTTTTTGAATGTGACAGGCACATCTTCAAGTTTGTCACAAACTCGGGTATTTTTGAAAATCAGGTGATTGATGAGGAACAAAGGTGGCAGGATGAAACAGAAGAAAGTGAAACTGCGTATCAATCCAACAAAATTCCTAAAGACGTGGTTTCATTAGAAAAGATGTTCGACATGGAATGCAAGAACAAGAAAAAGAAAAGAGTCCCACTCCCCAAAGATGCATGCGATTCAATTAATCCGGGAGTGCAGACAATCCAAAGGAGGTGTACATAGCAAAGGCATGTACAGAGGAAGAAAGGAGCAATATAATACAGGCTTTGAAGCATTACATAGATTGTATTGCTTGGAACTACAATGAACTAAAGACTTACAACCAGAACATTATCACACATACCATCCCTTTGAAGCCAGACTCCAAGCCTTTTAGGCAAAGACAGCGAGTTGTTAACCCGCTATTGGAGCCTTTGATCGAAAAGGAGGTTAGAAGATTATTGGAAGCGAAAATCATTTTTCCTGTTAGGCACTCAACCTGGGTGGCCAACCTCGTTCCTGTGAGAAAAAAGAGTGGAGAGATTAGGCTGTGCATAGATTTTCGAAATCTTAATAAAGCCTCTCAAAAAGATAATTATCCATTACCATCAATCGATGAAATTCTGCAAATGGTAAATGGATCTGAAATGATGTCCTTTCTCGATGGATATTCGGGGACAACCAAGTTCTTATACATCCGGATGACAGGATGAAAACAGCCTTCACTACCAAGTGGGGGACATTTGCATATAAGAGAATGTCGTTCGGATCGTTAAACGTTGGTGCAACTTTTCAACGTGCCATGGATTACGCATTCAAAGGGCTAATAGGCAAATGCATCATCGTGTATGTGGATGATATCCCAAGTTTTCTCGAAGAAGAGAGAGGATCATGTTAAATATTTGAAGAAAGTGCTTCAAAGATGTAGAGAACATGGAATTTCCTTAAATCCCAAAAAGTGCATTTTCGGAGTAACAAAAGGGAAATTGTTGGGTCACATCATTTCAAAAGAGGGCATATCCATCGACCCAGAAAGGATACAAGCTATCCAAAACCTACCTCTCCCGAGCAGTAAAAAAGAACTGAGATCTTTCTTTGGGCAAGTCAATTTTGTGAGGAAGTTTATCTCTAGCTTTCTTGAGATAGCCAAACCTCTGAACCAGATGCTCAAGAAAGATGTGGATGTAAAATGGAACGAGGAAAGTAGAGTGGCTTTCCGGAATATCAAAGATGCCATTTCTAGAGCCCCTGTCCTTATAAGCCCAGATTACTCCAAGCCTTTTTATATTTACGCTTTTGCATCAGAACACTCCTTTGCGAGTGTCTTAACCCAAAAAGGTGAGGATAGTGCCGAAAAACCCATTGCATTTTTAAGTGCCCCTCTGAAAGACGCTCAATTAAGGTATTCAATCCTTGATAAGCAAATGTACGCACTTTTTAAAACTATGAAAAAATTTAGGCACTACATCGTGCACAACAGAATTATCGCCATCGTGCCCGATTCTGCTGTCAAGACCATGTTTTTACAGAATGAACTAGGTGAGAAGAGAGGAAAATGGATTTCAACCATCCAAGAATTTGATCTCGAAATCCAACCAATGAAACTAGTTCGAGGACAAGGACTGGCAAAGGCGATCGCAGAAAATAATCCACAAATAACAGGTCAATGCTCAAATACATAATACATGGCTAAGGACGACTGGTATGTTGATATTGTGCATTTTTTATTGACTGGAAGAATCATGAAGGCATCTACCTGAGGTGCTTGAACAAAGAAGAAGTTGCCGGGGTGTTGCAAGAATTTCACGGGAAACATGGAACTGGTCATGGTGCAGCCAATGCTACAGCACATCAAATCCTGAGAGCAGGATACTACTGGCCACATATTTTCAAGGATGCGCATACCCATGTACGATCTTGTCACATCTGTCAAGTGGCTGCAAATAGAGAAAGAAATGCAGCCATGCCATTGCAGCCTGTAGTCGAAATGAGACCGTTTGCACAGTGGGGACTAGATTTCATTGGGGTTATTAACCCAAATTCTTCTGATTCTCATAAATTCATTTTGACAGCTACAGACTGTTGTACAAGGTGGACAGAGGCGATTCCTACTAAACATGCCACCACAGATGTTGTGATTAAATTTCTTGAGGATCAAATTATAACAAGATTTGGAATGCCCGACTCTATTGTCGGTGACAATGGTAAAGCTTTTATTTCTACACAATTTGCAGATTGGGCATATGATAACAAAGTGAGCTTAAAGTTTGCATCCAATTACTATCCTCAAGGAAATGGGTTGGCCGAGTCTTCAAATAAGAATTTGTTGAATACTATTAAGAAGTTGCTGGAAAAGAACCCTCGGGACTGGCACAATCAACTAAAGTTTGCCCTTTGGGCAGATAGGACCAGAGTGAAAGAGTCCATAGGGAATACTCCCTATCATTTGGTCTATGGGCAAGACCCGATATTTCCAACAAATTTGAAGTTGCAGACCTTACATTTCATACAAGAGTACTTGGGAACAGAGGATCAAGTTGAAGCCAGGTTGAGCCAGTTGTTGCACCTTGATGAAAAGAGAGAAGAGGCCATGAATCACATGAATAAACACCAGGAAATTGTCAAAAGGTGGTTTGACAGAAGGGCCAAAGTTAAATCATTCAGAATTTCAGATTTGGTATTACTATGGGACAAAAGACATGAGGAAAAAGGGAATCATCAAAAGTTTGATTGTCTTTGGTTGGGCCCATATCAGATTTTAGAGATTCTTGGGAAGAATACCTTCAGGCTAAAAACATTAGAAGGGGAAGATTTCATGCTACCGGTTAATGGGCAAATTTTAAAGCATTATTTTAGCCCCTAGGTTGTGAGACTTTGATATTATTCTTTTGGTTTTGGTGAAGGGTTTTCAGATTTTGTTTTTACTGTTTAGGATTGTTAGTTTAGTTAGGATTTTGATTATGGATTTGATTTCAATTGACATGTGTGTTAATGTTGATAAAAAAATATATATAAATAAATAAAATAAATAAAAAATAAAATAATAATAATAATAATAATAATGAAGAATATGAAAATTGAGATGTCAACTTATGCTTAAGGATTAGGAGAATATGAAATATTGGAATTGTCTTGTAAAAGCTCCACAGATAGCATAAAGCATTTTTAAGTTTTATTGTTTGATTTTGTGATACATGAAAGAGTCAGTTTTGCATGACAAATCATTTCATTTGAATCCAAGAAATAATGCATTCATGTTCCATCCCACCTTACATACATCTCACCTTAGTTACATATGCATCTTAGGTACAAGCCATTAAAGTATGTCAAATCCTCTTAGGGTTGTGTTATAACATATATGTAAGTAGCTCCTAAGGTTGGAAACTGAGTCTTGGGATATCTAGAACCAAGCACGTCTCATACATTAAAAAGGATCTTGAGCAAAATGATCAAAACCTAATTTGGAGGAAAAGGTTGGGCGAAAGTGGTTTTCATGTCTATCCTATTATGCAACATGATCCTTAAAACAGTGGTTTTGACCACTTCCATAGAGCTTAAAGCCTAAAATCAGAGTAGTAAGGATAGGGTTAAATCCTCATCGAACTTAGGTTGAGGATCCAATTCCCCAAAGCTTTGATTTGACCCACATGGAGTAGTAAGGATAGGGTATAAATTCTCATCTCGGTTGGTTGAGAATATGATTCCCCAAAGCTCTTATGTCTCATTTCATAATCAGTCTTGGATTGTAAGGATCGTACTATTTGTCCTCTACAAGGGATGGGTAGTCATCCCCAAGGTCTAAGTAACAAAATTAATATTTTCCATTTACATCTAAAGTTTGGATTGTAAGGATCGTACTACATGTCCCTAACCAGGATGGGTAGTCATCCCCAAGGTCTAAGAATTAAAAAAATAAATAAATTTTTCCCATCTCATCTTTATTTTGGATTGTAAGGATCGTACTACTTGTCCTCTGCAAGGGATGGGTAGTCATCCCCAAGGTCCAAAGAAATGGAGATAAGTTTTGGATTGTGGGGTTAGATATGCCCATGCATGGCATCATGTCTTGCCTAAAAAACAAGACCACCGATTGTCTAGAGGGTTAGACTAGCATGACCATTTCTTCCATAACTGGTTTAATTATTTTGCTTAAAGTGAGGTAATGAACTCTAAATCAGAATAGTAAGGATAAGGTTAAACTCTCATCTCGGTTGGTTGGGAGTCTGATTCCCCAAAGTTCTGATTTCACATTCACTTGCACATGGGTTCTAGATAGTAGGGACTTATAACCGACTTTGGGATACAATAAGGTAATGAATTAGTGGATCCTAAGAGGGTTTGGCAATCTTGAATGCTTGTACATAGTAATAGAAGAAGTACCATGCCTTTTATGAAAGCAAATCTCCTTGCACATTCATTAGGACACACAAATCGTTCACCATCCCACATATGCATTTATGCAAAACTGATAATGGAATGTTGATCAATTTCAAACAATAGGGAATGAAAACACATTGCACACACTGAGCTAATACTTGATAGTTCTGATGATTCATGTACTTCTGATCTTTGGGCATTTGTTATTTGGCTTATGTGCTAATATATGTTTGCGAGTTTGTGATATGTTTCAGGTTGGGTTCTTACTAAAATGCTCAAGAGCATTTGACAGCAGAGTCGCCATTTGTTGTGGTTGATCCACAACACACCCCAAAATTGGGGACCCACCTTTTTGCAGGCTTGCAGAGAAGAATCTCGGTGACCTAGATGCTAAAATTGAAGAAAAGAGAAAAAGTGCCTAAGTGTTGAAAGGTGTCGCGAAATCGTGACATGTCACGAAATCGCGACTGGTCGCGCCATCGCTGCTGAAAATAGGAAAGTTGTCGCGAAATCACGACATGTAGCTCCATCACTGCCGAAGAGGAGAGAAAAGAAAATTAAAATTTGTCACGAAATCGTGACATGTAGCTCCATCGCTGCCGAAGAGGAGAGAAAAGAAAATTGAAAGTTGTCACGAAATCGCGACATGTCGCTGAGGAGAAAAGAAAGGGGTGTCGCGAAATCGCGACATGCTGTTCAGAAGAAAAGAAATGATGTCGCGAAATCGCAACACGCCGTTGGAAAAGAATGAGAATGGTCACGATTTCGTGACGTGTTTTGCCGAAACGTACGGATGATGAAAAGTGTCACGATTTCGCGGCGTGTTTTGGAAAGGTGTACGGAAGCGGAAAAACGTCGCGATATCGCGACAGGAAACAGCAAGGACTCGAAGAGGAAAGACGTCACGATTTCGCGACCGATTGCACCAAAGCGTACGGAACAAAAAAATGGTCACGATTTCACGACATGTTTCGGGGAGGCGTACGAAAAGAGAAAGCGGTAGCGATATCGCGACAGAAAGCTGCATGAAGGTCCGGGAGGGAAAAACGTCGCGATATCGCGACAGGTTTTGCCAAGGCGTACGAAAAATAAAAGCGGTAGCGATATCGCGACGGTTTGTCGAAAGAGGGCAAGAGAAGGATAATGGTCGCGATGTCGCGACGTAAAGTTGCCAAGGAGGCCCAACGGAGAGATGGTAGCGATTTTGCTACAGCTTGGTGAGAAGGAAGCCCGACGGAGAAATGGTAGCGATATCGCTACAATTTGTGGAAGGAAGGCTCAAAAGTAAAAACGGTCGCGATATCGCGACAAGATGCTGTCGAGGATGTACGGCCGGGAAGAGTGTAGCGATATCGCGACATGTCGCGATTTCGCTACATGTCACGTTTTCGTGGCCGAGAAGGTGAGTAGGCGGCATGCAATTTTTGTCGGGTTTTTTGCAGAGTGGCATTACAGAAGGTGCAGAGAGCGTGTGACACGTGGCATGCAGGTGTCAGGTCTGCAGAAGCGTTACATGCAACGAAGGATTTTAGGCGTTTTGGCATTAAACATGGAATAAAGACAAGGAAAATGCGGGGATTCGAAGGGTCACATGCAGGAAGGTGAAACGAAGCGACCAGGGAGAATCGAAGAGCCACGCTAGACAGGATAAATCTAGAAGCGCAGATTGAAGGAAGGGTTGGAAATTGCCGATTACAGAGTTGCAGAGACAAGAGCTTCGTGCTATTTTGGGCCTGTACTTGGGCAATTTCCTTCATTGTTCTGGAACTTTTATGCCCTGGAACATTTTTTGAGTGTAATTGAGTTATCATTTAATATAAAATACATAAAGTTGGCATCTCATTGATGAGAAAGAAGGAGTCACTTTTGCATACATGATTTTAATGTCTATCTTTCCCTTCCAGATTTCTTAGGCTTTTAGGTGAAGTTTAATGCAAGATCTCTTGGTTGCTTCATGCGAACGCTTGAATCTGGAATTACAGTAGAAACCCTCGAGACCCGCACCTAGCCTATTTGGATTGTGTGAATGTGCAGGTTCATTAGGTTAGGTTGTATGTAGAAAGCCTCAGTATCTTCGGTTTCATCTAATTAATGACAGCTTTTTGACTGTAATTTATTCTTATTTTTATTTATTTTGTTTTGCTTTTCAAACCCGTACTTTGTTTTCAGCAGTTTAATTACTGTATTCAAATAAAAAAGCTGAAAATCCATCGGAACTAAAGGTGAAAACAGATTTTATTCATTTTGAGTCCACTGAAAATTCAAGGTTAATAAACCATAGTGCCCCTTGTTAACATCCATTTGCAAACCCTAAGGTGTTCCTAGCATTTTATTTTAACAGCATCATTGGTAATCAAAATCAGCATAACAGGAACCTTGGAGAAATTGTTTTTTCTTTGCAAGCAGAGGATTTAGGACTCGGATCCTACAGGAGAGTGTGCTTTCACAATCGGGTGAAAACATCACTCAACAATTCCCTAGGATGACTAGTGAGAATGAAGTAGGGTATAACAAGGGAAGGTATGGAAAGGTACATTAACACTAAAAAATGATACGTCTTGTCATTGTTAGTCTATTCTAAGAGGATATGATGTTTCCACCAATAATTAATCAATTAGATCCTTTGTTATCCCTCCACCCATGCTAATATTGCTCAAACTTAATTTTGAATGATGTAATGTTGCAACTTTTGTAATTCCTTGATGTGTACCTTCTTCATTGCTTCTTCACCCATTATCATGCTAGTTGAACTATGTGCTAAAAGAGTACTCAACATAATGTATCATATTATTTAATAAATTTTAGCAATAGTCGATTGATATCCAAGAAATAGTGGTCGCATTAATAAATATCAATAGTGGTGGTAATAAATTAATATAGAAATGATACCTTTTATTGGTGTCATTTGTGTGATGTCTCATGCTCACTTGTTTTCATTTATTATATTCATGGAAAGGTATTATGAGGAAATTGTAAAACCATAAAAGGGAGATATTATTCCCACTCTTAATATTTGTAAGGCATATGTATAGATATAATTTTATGTTATGTTTTATCATAAACACATGTGTTTGGAAAATAAGGTTTCTTAATTGGGCATATTTGACCTAATGTGGAATAATATGTAAATATATATGAAGATAAAAATTCTAGGAATGGCTAATGTCAACAAACAACAATACAACAAACATAGATTCACTTGAATAATATTGTGTCTAATATGTAGTAGTTATCAAGTTCTTGTTCCCAAAGTACATAACTAACTATCATACAAGTTGTATACAAGACCAGGAAATAAATGAATACTCAAACCAATAAAAGGACCAACGATATTTAGTAACTATACGAGGATTCACATGTACCTATATATTGTTATACTTTATAAATAAGGAAAATAAATTGTTCTAAATTAGTCAGTTAGTCCTTGTGACTTTCAAGACAAATTGCTAATTGAGAATAGAAAAATAAAGTGTTAGCATTTGAAGCGATTTCTATAATATAAAGGATTAATGGACTACTTTGATGATGGGTTAGGTCCTTGTTCTTCTTTTGAAACTATGTAAATACAACCAAAGGAAAGATACAAGCATAAACATTTTTTAATTGGGATATGAAAGAATGAAGAATAAGATAAATAGTAAATATAATGATGGAGAATAAAATTTTAAATGGTAAATCAAATAGAACAATGTCTAATAATATAATAGGAATTACAAAAGGGGTGGTGAAACAATGGCTTGTCTATATTATAGCAATATGGAGGTGACCTTGGAGTAACACAAAGTTGTTGTGAATCGAGCTATGGAGTGTTAGGAATAATAAATTGAGCAATAAATAAAAATACAGAAATATAATGTAGAAATATACAATACAAGAGAGACACAGATATACGTGGTTCACCTGATATGAGCTACATCCACAGAGAAAATAACCAGGTATTTATTTCTTCCATCTAGCAAAAATGAATTGATACAACCTACAACACATTCATTGTAACCTCCTATTCTTTCTGTCACCATATCTTACCCTACCCAACTGCCACTCAAAATCCTCTTTATAAAAGAGAGTTACATTTTAGGGTAAAAATACCAACATAAAATCCTATCGTCCGATCTGTGACCTAATAATGAATGGTCCAAATTTACAAAGGGAAAATACATCTATTTTTGGCTCTGAGGGTGATTCCTCTTAGACTCCTTATGTGACATTACTAGTGGGGGCATTTCCCCCATTACACCTCCTCTTCATGGAGTGTCCAAGTGCAACTGAAAGCAAGACCTTTGAATTAAAGAGAGAATCAGGCTCCACATCTAATAATATCCCACTTGAAGACTGATCATAGTAACTCCATCTCTAATGCACCTACTAGACTATGCTTCAACTTTGGACCTAGAAAGTTTCTTGCCTTTACTATCATGATTGAAGACCAACTAAAACTAAGCAAGAACTTAGTTTCTCCTTGGTTACTACCTGTGTTAACATGTTTGTACGAGTTTGGCTAGTGTTTATCTTTTCTAGCTTCAATTGTCCATCTTCTAAAATTGATCGTATGAAATTGTAATTGATCTATATATGTTTAGTATTGGAATAAAAGGTTGAGTTCTTTGCAAGATGAATGGCACTCTAGCTATCACCATATAATCTACTATTCTCCTACTTCTTTACCAATTCTTCCATAAACTTTTGTAACCAAATTATCTCTTTACTAGCCTTTGTAGCAACAACATACTTTTATTTTTTTGTTGAAAGTGCAACAACTTTTTGTAATTTTGAAATCCAACTTACTGCAGTTCCACCTATAGTAAATACATACCCTATGGTGCTCCTTTTTCTATCTATATCACTTGCCATGTTTGAATCAAAATATCCATGTAGAATGGTGTTAAAATCTCCATAACATAATTCTTGAGTGATAGTACCTCTTAAATAAATTAGAATCCACTTCACTACCTTCCAATACCTTTTTCTTGTATTTTTCATAAACCTGCTCACAACTCCCACTACAAGTGCTATATTTGACCTTGTGCACACCATCACATATATCAAACTACTAACTGTCGATGATAAGGAACCTTGAATATGTAGTCTATCTCCTCCTATGTCTTGGGAAAAATCTCTTTAGTTAGTTTGAAATGATTGGCCAATGATGTACTAATAGGTTTTGCACCTTGCATATTAAATATTTTCAACACCTTCTCAATGTACTCATCCTGAGATAATGTTAATTTATGATTTTTTCTATATCTTATTATTCTCATTCCAATAATTTGCTTTGCAACACCTAAATCCTTCATTGCAAATGAATTTGCTAATTTTATTTTGAGCACATTTATATCTTGCATGTTAGGCCCTATAACAAGCATGTCATCTACATACAATGATAATATAATATAGTTACCATTATCTAATCTTTTAAAATAAACACAATGGTCAGAATAACATATACTATAACCTTGTTCTTCTCATAAACTTGTTGAATTTTAGATACCACTACCTTGGAGCTTGTTTCAGGCCATACAAGCTCTTTTTCAACTTGCATACTAATTCCTCCTTCCCTTTACCTCATACCCCTATGGCTGCTGCATATAAATCTCTTCCTCCAAATCAACATGGAGAAATGTTGTTTTTACATCTAACTGTTCAAGATGCAATTCTTCTACAACCACTAGGCTTAAAATAGTTCTAATTGAAGTCATTTTAACAACATGAGAAAATATTTCATCAAAATATATACCTTTCTTCTATGCAAACCCCTTTACAACAAGTCTAGCCTTATACCTCTTTTTACCTCCATCTTCTTCCTTCACCTTGTAAACCCATTTATTCTACAATGCTCTTTTTACTACAGGAAACTAAACCAAATCCCAAGTTTGGTTATGTAGCAAAGAGTCCATCTTCTCTTTCATGCCTTGCTCCCACTTCTTTCTGGTTTCTACCTGCATTGCTTCTTCATATGTTTTTGGTTCACCAGAATCAGTCAATAATACATGATGCAATGAAGGAGAGTAACTTTTAGAGGATCTACTTAACCAAGTAGATCTTTTAATAGCACTTGCGGGAGTTTGAGGTGATTATTGTTGTTGTTGTTGAATATTTTGATTTTCTAGCACCTTTGAAGTTTCCTTTTTCTATGATTTCATCAAGCACTATGTAATTTGTGTTTACCTTTTCCTATTTCTTTCTCTACAACTGATATTTATACATGACCTTTAAATTGAATACCACATCTCTACTCCTAATGATTTTGTGATTTTCATAATCCCAAAAGTGATAACCAAAATCATTAAATCCATATCCAATAAATGTACACTTCTTGTAATTTACCTCAAGTTTTGTTCTATTTTATTTATCAATATGAACAAATGCTTCACAACTGAAATACTTTAGAAATGAGTAGTTAACTGATTTATCTATCCATGCCTCTTCTGGAACACCACCATCTAGGGAACTTGAAGGTTCTCTATTTATTAATTAAATAATAGTATGCACAACATCTACCCAAAATTGTAAGGGTAATCTTGCATATAATCTTATAAACCTAGCATGTTCCATGATTATCATGTTCATCCTTTATGACACACCATTTTCTTGTGGTCTTCTTGGAACCATATCCACTCTATGAATCCCATGGTTTGAACAGTAACTATAAAACTCCTTGTTGTAGTATTCTCCTCCATTATTTGATCTAACATACTTTAACTTATTTTCTATCTCATTCTCAACCAAATCTTTACATTTCTTAAAATTATCAAAGACATCAAATTTTCTTCAAATACAATAAAACCAAGTTTTTCTAGTTGCATCATCAATAAAAGTAACATAATAATAACATCCACCAAGATATGATACCTGAGCTAGTCATCATACATATGTATACACAAGCTATAACTTTGCACTCTTCTTTTCCTTTTCCAATTATAAGAAATATGACTCTTTTCTATTTTCCATAAATACAATGCTCACAAAAATCCAAATCAACCTGCTTAAAACCTGACCATAAATTTCTTGAGTGGAGAATTTTCATCCCTTCTCTCTCATGTGTCCAAGTCTATTATGCCACAAAGTTGTATATGTTCTTGTAGAAGCTAAAGCAATAGAAATATCAGTATTACCAGTATATACATATAATGTACCTTCCTTATTTCCTTTTTCTAAAATTAGTAATCATTTAGTAACCTTCCATGAATTTTTTGATAATGTAATTATACAACCTTTGCTATCCAACTACCTTATTGAAATTATATTTCTTCTCAAATCATAAATATGCCTTACCTCTTTCAGAAACCATTGGTTTCCATTTGGTAA
This sequence comes from Wollemia nobilis, assembly GCA_028583015.1. Taxonomy (NCBI): domain Eukaryota; kingdom Viridiplantae; phylum Streptophyta; class Pinopsida; order Araucariales; family Araucariaceae; genus Wollemia; species Wollemia nobilis. Next base: position 1,266,372 of record JAQPPZ010002765.1, read on the forward strand.
TTTTATCTGTATCTTATCCATTCCAAAAATTTTACACGGCCGATCATCACCCAAATAAACCTATCCAAAATCACCTTGAACATAGTCTAGAAAATATTTCCTATGGGGTGTGGCATGATATGAAGCCCCTGAGTCTAGCACCCACCAATAATTAATATTATCTAATAAAATAATTAAATCATATTGCAACACATAACCTACTACATATGATTCTTGATTATTATCCTATTTTTTATCTCCATTTTTTTCTTTTGAGACCAGCATTCTCTTTTTAGGTGTCCTTTCTTCCCACAATGTCAACATTCTATTTGCTTCCCTCTGGATTTGGATTTTCCTTTCTTTGAGTTTCCATGATTCCCTAGACTCTTTCCTCTCTCCCTTTGTCTTACCCTATTATCCACAGTCAAATCATTACCTGATGTCTCTCTTGTGCTTTTCCATCACATTTCCTTGCTAAGGATAACACCAATAACATCATCAAAATTTAAAGTATTTGAACCAAATATAAAATTCCTCACAACCATAACCAAGCCATTCCAGCTTTTTGGCAATGAGCACAAAATCAAAAGAGCCCTAACATCATCATAAAAGTTTACTCCTATAGAACTTAACTAATTTTTTATCATGTTAAACTAATTTAAATGATCAGTAACAAACCCACCTTCTGACATCTACATATTAAATAAACACTTCATAATAAATTCCTTGTTTGAAGCTTAGGATTTTTCATTAGTATAGCTAGTGCCTTCATTAGATCATATGTTGTATTTTCCTTTGAAATGTTGAAGGCCACCGATGCTCCCAGGCATAGCCGTATTGTTACTAATGCCTTTCTATCAAAAACTTCCCATTATTTGTCTATCAATTTCACTAGCTTCTTTTTTATTCTTCTTAATAGTAGGTAAAGATCCTTCTGATATAGATAGTCCTCTATTTGTATTTTCCATAGCTGGTAATTTTGGTTGTTAAACTTCTCCACCTTAAACTTGCATTCTTCTACCATTGCTTCCACTCGAATTAGAAAACCCTCCTTTCAAGTGAATTTATCAACCTCACTCTAATGTTAGGAATAATAAACCAAGCAATATATAAAAACATGGAAATATAACATAGAAATATATAATATAAGAGAGACACAAATATACGTGGTTCACCCGATATGGGCTACATCCATGGAGAAAATAACCAGGATTTTATTTATTATATCCAATAAAAATGAAGGGATACAACCTACAACACATTCATTGTAACCTCCTCTTCTTTCCATCACCATCTCTTACCCTACCTAGTTGTCGCTCAAAATCCTCTTTATAAAAGAGAATTATATTTTATGGTAAAAATACCAACATAAATTGTTCTAAATCAGTCATTTAGTCCTTGTGACTTTCATGATAAAATATATTGTTATCCTTTACAAATTAAGAGAATAAATTATTCTAAATCATTCAGTTACTCCTTGTGACTTTCAAGACAAAATTCTAATTGAGAACAGAAAAATGAAGTGTTAGAATTTAAGGGTCTTGCTAGAATATAAATGAGTAATTGACTTCTTTAAATATGTATTAGGGCCTTGTTCTTCTTTCGAAAATATGTAAATGCAACCAAAGGAAATATACAAGCATAAACATTTAATAATTGGGATATCAAAGAATGAAGAATAAGACAAATAGTAAATATAACAATGGAGAATAAAAGTTTAAATGGCAAATAAAATAGAACAATGTATAATAATATAAAAGGAATTAAATATAGCTCAATCAAACAAAAGGTATGATGAAACAATGACTTTTCTAGATTACAACAAGGTGGAGGTGACCTTGGAGTAATAAAAAGTTGGTGTGAATCGAGCTATGGCAAGTGCAAGTAGATTTGACAATAATTGTGCTAGTTTGCTTTGGTTCAACCAAGATTGACAGTAAATATTTTAGATAATTGGTATAATATATGATATGGAAAGACACAAAACATAACTCAACACATGTGAAGAAGAGGACAAGACACAATACCATAGGGTGGAGTCAAAGATTTGTTTCTTTAAGCATGGTTATGTGTATATGATAGGAAAACAAGTAACCCTAAATATGACATATAATAATGCATATTATTTTAGGTGTAAGGTATTAATAAAGCAAAGTATTTCAATAACAAAACTTTCACATATCTTTTATTATATGTTTGTGTGTGTTCTTTTTGTCTTTTTGTTTCTTTTTCTTTTAGTAAAGGGATCTTGACCTTCTTTTTATAGGAAATGGAAAAGGTGGTGGGAAAGAGGGAATAAAGCCTACATAATAAGTCTATTTCTTTCATTAGCCAATCATGGTACAACTTAACCATACGACAACCACTATCCTTAGTAGTGTTTTGGGCACTGACCATTATTTGGGTTTAACATGTGATAGGTTGGCATGTTTAGGATATTTGACACATTTAATTTGTGCACAGTCAATATAGGATGTGATGCACTTAGACATGCTAAGATGGAAGAGGGGGCATGGTATGCTTATTCATTATTATTCTTGGAAGAGGTAATTCTATCTAGTTTTGGATAGATTTGATGCCCAAATCATGGCACTTTTCTTTAACCAAATTTTTGTAGGAAAACTAAGCTAGACAAAATTAGGTGTCTGCATTTTATCCTTTTTGATGCATTTATTATTTTAATGGATGCATCACATATAGTAGATGATAATTTTACCAAATATTTATCATAGGAGTGGTTCTAAGTTGCATAAGAGGTTATTTCCCCAAGGGATGCCCTCTCAAGTTTTTGAGGGTATTATAAAGACCCAATGAAACTCAAAAGAGGGTATCACATGGAAAAATACATGTGACCAACAAGGTGGGTGATGGCATTTAGTATGAGAATATGGGAACTAACTATCTTATGCAAACACGACAAGGCTTGTTATACCAATGATAGTGGAGGAGGTGAAACACATGACACGATAGGCCAAGTAATGATAAGTAAGTTGCCACATAGTAGCGACACACAATAGGGGACATAAAAATAATTTCTAGTTCATGCATTGGGGATAGCACCAAAACATAGTGTGAGGTGATAATGGAAAGGGGAACATAAAATATAAATGAGATTTGACATCATTGGAAATTTTGGAATAAAAGAAAAGTGATATAGGGAGTGGGTTCGATGCAATAGGAGAAAGCAAATAGGAGTGATATTACTAGCAAAATAGAAAGAGGGTTTAAGAGGAGAACAAAAATAGAAAAAAAAAGGAGAGAGAGCATGAACAAGGAGGCTAAGGCTAGGTCTAATAGTTGGAGAAAAAATAATGAGTAGCCATTAGGGCATGGGGAAGGCTAGGGATAGGAGCATAGTGTGATGGATGTTAGCAAAAAAAAAGTTTTGGCACAAGCCTAGCAAAGTTGATGAAATAGGTGGCAAATATATAATAATGGTAATTTTAGCAAATGGAGGATAGATGTCTTAATTTGAATGCCTCTAGGGTTATGACTAGGAAGTAATGGAAAAATTCATCACTAGCATACGATCAGATCATATCATTGTTTGTGGAACAATTATTGAAGTTCTAGAGATAGTAATTGTAGTAATGATGGGGCTATCCTAGGTCAAGTAGTAAATTTGAAGTGAATGTGAGCTGAAAGTGACTTTACATTTTTTTGTTTTAGATTTTTGAAAAAGAGTAGAGAATGAGTGTTATGAATACGAGCAGGAAAAGAGTGTAAGTAAGGTATGAGCCTCCCATTATTTTAGATCTCTTAATACATTCAAAAGGTAACTATTTTATGAGGTAAAATTAGGTAGCATGGACAAAAATTCAGTTTTAAAGATTAACTTAAAGTAATAATTCCCTAATTGGAAGTAAGGATGCCCTAGTTAGGAACAAAAGAAAGAGTGGATCTATGTCATGCCCTATCCAAATAGTAGATGTTACACTAGAAGTGATTATCAAGGATGATATGATTAATCATGATTTAATGATTCTTAAAATGAGAAGGTTAATATAAAGGGTCCATGAATATTGTCTATGCTTTTTGGAGATTCAAATTTGGATCAAGTGGAAGTGGGAATTTACATCAAAATTCTTCATAAATTTTCTTCAAAAATTATTTTTTTCTCATTATCTTCTCCAATTCAAAAGTTGGGGATAAAATAATGAGCAGTGGCCCACAATTTAGAGGGAGAGATGCATTTTATTAAAGACCATGGAGTGAAATTTTTATGCAAAGAGAAAAACTTGTAAAATACTTTTTTATGGGTTATGCTTTTGTATTTCATAATAACTTATTGATAAGGAGTTTTACAAATACTCTAGGGATTTCATCTAATAGAGACCAATAATTGAGGAGGGAAGGTGTGCTTTATGTACTTGAATATGCATTATCGTGGATATTCTAAAATATTTTCCACAATATATTAAGATTATATTTTAATCAAGAGAATGGGATCAATAAGTGGAGTTAATCTAGGAGGGACCAAATACTAAGGAGATAAGACATGCTTTATATGCTCAAATATATTATGATGTATATTTTAAACCTTTAGCAAAATATATGAATATCATTAAGTAATTATGAAAATATTGTATTGAATGTCATAAATGTTATAAGACTAAACATATGACAAGAGATTAGAAAGTGAAACAATGGAAAAAAAGAGAAAATTTTGGGCATGAGATAAAATTAAAGATGAGTCAATAAAATAGTATTAAGGTAGAATATAAAATCAGTCAAGGATTTTTCACTCTTGAGAAAGTGGAAATATATCCCTTTTGGATCATTAGATGGAGAAGTCCATCAATATTTACTAAGATCAACCCTTAGAAAAAAACTGAGAAAATAGGGATGAGGAAGTGCATTATGTAAGTCAAATTAAAAAGGAACCAAAAATGCAAAGGAATATGTGAATGCAAATTTTAAATCAAAGGTGATGAAAGAAGTTTAATCTAGGTAAATCATATTTATTTTTCTTAAGTAGTATAAAATCTCTTCCTCGCAATAAGAATGAAGTAATGAATATATTATCCTTTGCACTTTAGGGTTTTAAGAGTAACATATTAAAGAAACAAGTATGGAAGATAATCATAAAAATTTAGGGCTTTTAGGAAAATAAAAAAAATAACTTCTATGGAGCATCATACTTGTATTCAAGAGTTTCCAAGGTAACATAAAGAAGAAAGTGTTTGTGTTACTATCCCTTCTACTTTAGAATTTCTAGCGCATCACAACCTAGAGATTCATATATTTTTTGTATATTATTTGCATTTTAGATTTTACAAGTCAACATAAACCTAAGCTTCATTATGTTTGCACTTTACATTTTTAAGAGCAACAAAATAAACAAATGAGTGTTGAGTATATACATGAAAATTTAGGATTTTCATGGAAGCACAAGAAAGTAATTACTATTGAGGATGGTCCTTTCCCTCTAGTATTTATATGGCAACATAAAGAAAAAAGTGTTTGTAAGTATATATGTGCAATTTAAATTATTTAGAGTAGCATAATCCTAACTCATTCTGAACAACATGGAAAAACTAAAGATATTTATGAAGATTAAAGTGTTGGTTGGAATGAAAAAAATAGGAATGTCATTAAAGCAACAACAATGATAAAATAAAACACAAAAGGATATCAATATGTGAAAATAAAAACAAGTGTTTTTTTGGGTAGATAAGATACTATAGCATTAATACCGGGTTTTACAGGTTGACCCAAAACCTTTTACAAAATTTAGCTCAGGGCTGTTGATGAACATATCCTTACTAAGAATCCTATATATGTAAAATCTACATGCCGCCAAAGCCATTACATCCGGTAAGGCACATAGCCTATTATCAAAAAGAAACTTCCCATACAACATTTTGGGTATAACCTGAGAAAACACACATGCATCATAATTACAAAAAAGAAACAGACACGGATCCCTTCCTTGAGATAATGGAGAAACAAAAAGTTGTAGACACACATAGTAGAGTACTAAAAAAAACTCCCACAAGCTCTGTATTGACAGTTACTCTTAATAATTATTTGGTAATTGCTTTCTTCCGTATATGACATGCTTTGGTACCACATACTATCTTGGCCAATCAACCTTGGAGAAGTGAACCTGCTAGCTAGATTTATGGCGATGGCTATCTGGTGGTCCATGTGGCTTTGGTTCAAAGTCTTATATTGTCATTTCTTTCCTTCCCTATGATTATCAACCAACCTCAAATTACTAATATGACTAGAAGCTATGTTATCTGACATGTGACTATCCCCATTAGTCTTTGTGGTATGTCCAAGCAGCATCTATGAATACTGACAACTCAGATAATTTTTATTGTGAGTCCAATTCAAAAAAGAGACGGGAATACTCCTAGCATTTGAACTTACAATGCCTTCCTTGTTGGTAAATTTGACTATAATTCTTGGAATTCTTGTTGAATAAGCTCCTCTACTTCACTTGGGACACCATGTTCCCATTTGAAAATTTCATCACCATCAACACCCAAATTGGCCAGCTTATTAGCAATTTTGTTAGCTTCCCGAAAGACATGTTGGGATTTTATGTCATGTCTTCCCTAGAAAAGGATCCTAGCCTCTTCAAAAATTATTTTAATCCTCCAAGGAGGTATTTTCCAATTATTGAGGAGATTTATAACATGCATAGAGTCTCCTTCTATGATCAAATTGCCTTCTAAGTCTTGAGTCATTTGAAGGCCTCTCCACATAGCTCTAGCTTCAGCTTTGTTTTTCATCCTTGTTCCAAAATATTTGAAAAATGCAAGCATCATATTCCCATTATGATCTCACACAATACCACTAGTGCATGCTCTACCAGAATTGTCCTTAGTTGCTCCATCAAAATTAATCTTAAACCAACCCGTAGGAGGTGGAGTCCACTTAACATTGGATCTGGGGTTGACTACCCTAGGAGCAGACTCAAATAACAAGGTTAAGCTTAAATACTGAACAATCGTGGTCTCCTACAGATGAGGTTTTAAGCTATAAAAAAGGATAAGGTTCACATTCTCGTTGGCAAAGGATACAATCCTAGCAATGATAGTTTGATGATCATGGATAGACTCATTAAAGACTCTATAGTTCATTTCTAACCACACCTATCAAAGATAGTGATTGAGACAAATTTTCCACATGTATCTAAGTCTTTGGCTTGAAAAGGGACAAGGCCACTGGACGAACAAATCAAGTACGATGACAGGTTTAACCCATGAAATATTGAAGGCCTGAAAAACCCCACTTAGGACAATTAAGGAAAAAGGGCACTCAAGGAAAATGTGATAAATGGTCTTCCAATTAGCCCTACATAAATAACAATGATTAGTGACAAAAATACCTTTACGCATCATATTATCAATGGTTAGAATTCTTACTTGGATAACCAGCCATGAAAAGACTGCAATTTTTGGAATTAATTTTTTTATCCAAACTAAGTCCTTTTGTAGGACAAAATCCTCGTCATCAAGCAGAAGCTTGAAAGCTGATTTAATAGTGAACTGCCCATTTTACGTAGGAGCCCAGGTCACTTGATCTTCCTTGGGTCTCATGGGTATAAAATATTGCCCAAGAATGTTACAAAGATCATTTGATTCCGCTTGAAATCTCTAAATTCTTATTTGTTTCGACTTCATTCTACCTCTATCCTCAACAATATAATTGAAGAATTTTTTACCAATGAGTTCTTCTATGATATCTCTGATTCGGGCTAAGTTAGGATATTGTGTCAGTGGTTCGTCCTTAGCCCACCTATCATTCCAATAATTTATCCTCTCACCATTTCCTAAAACCCATCTTAAACCTTTTTTGATGATTTCCTTACAATTAAGAATTGCTTTCCAAAAAGCAGAACCTCTGATTGGAACCGAGTCACTTAGAAATTCCATATTTTGAATATACTTTTGTTTGATGATAGTTGTCCATTCATTTTATTCACAAAAAATGAGACGCCATGCCTGCTTAGCTAGTAAAGCTAAATTTATATGAGCAATTCTCCTCAGACCTAAGCCCCCATTTTCCCTGGGTCTGCACACTTTGGTCCATCCTACAAGGTGTATCTTTTTTTTCTCCTCTGATCCAATCCATAAGAATTCTTTTTGGATTTTCTCAATTTTTTGGAAAACCTTCATAGGGGCTTTGAAAACGGAGAGAAAATAGACTAAAATGCTCTGAAGAGAGACCTTAGTGAGGGTCAGCTTTCCTACTTGAGATAGAAGATGACCTTTCCATCCAACAAGTTTTTTTTTAATTCTTTCAATAACCCTGTCCCACATTGACTCTCTCGGAGAACCAATAAAAAGAGGGAGACAAAGATACAAAGTGGGGAGGTTTGCTATATCACACCCTAAAATTTCTGTAATCCTTCCTTGCCTCTGAATGGGGGTGTTCAAGAAATATAACTTGCTTTTACTAAAATTAACTTTCTGACCAGTAGCGTCCTCGTAGAGTTGCAGGATGTATTTAATTATTTTTTCCTCAACCATTGATGTCTTAATCAATATAAGGGTATCATCGATGAATTTTTGGTGAGAAAAAACCCTCATGAGAGATGTTGCCTCGATTCCTGATATTAGCCTTGAACTGCAAGCATTTTTTATTGTTATGCATAAAGATTCTGCCACAATGATGAATAACATGGGGCTGATAGGGTATCCCTGCCGAATTTCTCTATGAATTTGAAAGTAACCAGTAATTGTTCCATTAAATAGAATCAAGAACCATCCTTTAGAAATACATTATTTGATCAAATTAACCCATTGGTGGTGAAAACCAAACTTAAGGAGGACAACAATCAAAAATTTCCAATTTAGCCTATCAAAAGCTTTGTTCATATCAAGCTTGAGGGCAAAAACATACCTGTTAGTCTTATGAGCAGAGTTCAGAGCTTCATGAATTGTGATAACTCCATCCAAGATTGACCTGCCCTAGACAGAGCTTCCCTGGCATGGATCTATGATGCGGGGCAGAATATATCTCATTCTATTTGCAATGGCTTTAGTTAGGATCTTGTAAAAAATATTGCACAGACTGATTGGCCTAAAGTCAGCCATAGATTCAGGGGTTTGCTTCTTAGAAATTAGAGAAATAAAAGTAGAGTTGATACCTTTTGGGATATGATTGCTTGCTTGGAATTCTTTGATAGCAAAAATTACATCCTCACTTACGATGTCCCAAAAATCTTGATAGAAATGAGGGGGAAAGTTGTCGGGTCTCGGGGCTTTGTTTGGCTCCATGCTAAACAAGGCTTCCTTAATTTCCTCATCAGAAAAGGAAGCTAGAATATTAAGGTTTATATCCTCATTTATTATGCTAGGAATGGATTGCAAGAGAATATCTTTGGCCTCCTCATTGCACTGTGATTCTTGACCAAGGATAAAATTAAAATAAGTTGCTGTCTCCTTTTTTATTTCTATTAAGTCTTGAGTAATAGAACCATCTGCTTTTTAAAAAATATATATCTTTAGGGTTATAAATAAGACTCCTAAAAAATAGGTCTTAAGTAATTAATAAGTTGTTATAGTCGTAAATTTATTTTAATATAACAAAAATTAGTAAGGAATATAAGACTACATTCATAAAATATTATAATATCGAGGATTAGATACATTTTTTGTTAGAATAGATTCAATAGATATTATAACAATATGGTAAGGTACAAATGGGGTGGTTAATTGATACAAATAAAAAGTTATTGAGTTGTTGGTCTTTCTTGTAGGAAAGAGAAAATTACCAAAGTTGGGGTTATAAATGTATATGTTAACTATAGTTACTGCTCATGAAAGATGTTGGAAGGACCTCACTTAATGATGATTAATATTTATAGCATATGGATTTTTTGGGGACTTGAACATATTTCTATCTTCCTTGAAAAAGAAGGGTGGTATTCATAGATGGTTTAAATCAATAGAGGATTTTACTTTATTTTTCAATTCAATTGTCCTTTGGGATGTTATTTGTTCAATATTTTAATACAAATTTGATAGTGTATGCATTGGAAAAATATGTATCATAGAAAAATTTGATAGGGTTTTATTATAATTTTATACATGGTTGCAAATAGAGTATACATTCTTTTATGGTGTAATTCACTCAAAAATGGTGAATTTGTTTGAATTTTAATGTATGTGGCTCCAAAACCCCAATTTCTTTTGGATGATTTGGTTAGATGAATAAAGTTATGAATTATGATGATTGATGTATATGGAGGCTTGTTCAATAGTTTAAAAATTTAAAGTAATAAATGAACGTTTGAAATGCCAAATATTTTGGCAATATAAAACAAAAGAGGAAATTAAATGCAACCTCAATAATTAAAAAGAGAGTAGAGAGTAGAAGTCAATGGAAAGGACCAAGATAGTTTTTAGTATATAAAGTTTTTTTCTTATGGAAAATGCTTTCTAGTTATCATAATAATAGAAAAAGAAATATGTATATTGATCCTAAATATTTGGGATGAGTTGTCTTATGGAAGGGAATAGTAATACCAAATTTTTTCATGCTACAACCACAATAATTTTTTGTTTCATCAATTAAAAAATATTTTAATTCTAGATAGAACAAGTTTTAAGAAAAAAGAAGATATTAGGAAGGAAACAACTAATTATTCTAGTGATATTCTATCAATATTTGTGGAAGGCAAGGAGAATTAAAATAATTATTTGTAAAATTTTCCATTAATTACCAAATAAGGACATAATGAAACCTTGATAATGAATATCTCTATGAAGGAGCTATAGCAGGAAATTTTTCCATTCCACCCTAACAAACAACCTCATCCTAATGAATTTCTTAATAATTTATGTCAATAATTATTAGAATTGTTAAAGAATGGCATATTGGTTATAGTTGAAGAGTTCAAAAAAATAATACTATAATAAATGTGATGATGTCACCTTTATTACTTTGGTTCGTAAGAAAGGTAATATACAATACTTTGACAAATTTCATCCAATAAGTATTTGTAATATGTTTTATAAGATACTTTTAATATTATAAAAAATAGGTTGAAAAGCATTTAGATTGTATTATTTCAAAGCAAGAAGGTGGATTTTTTCATGGTAAATACATTCTTGATGGCATAATCTTGCATAAGAGGCCATACATTCTCTTCATTTGGTGAAAAATCCAAGTATGGTTGTAAAATTGGTTATGAGCAAATTTTATGATAAGGTTTGATAGAGTTTTCTACATGATGTTCTAAAAAGTATTGGTTGTAATCAAGGTCAATGTGAATGGATTAGATTTTTTTATAGCACTCCAAAAGTTCTAATTTGATTAAAAAAACTTTTGATGGACATTTTGAATCATCCAGTGGAATCTGTCAATGTGACACATTATCTTATTATGCATCTAAATATTCTTATTTAGTTATTGAGAAGAGCTTTATTAAAGATAAAAAAATGGGAGGAAAAATCAAGGGTATTTAGATTGCAACAAATGGGTCCTTCAAAAATATTTCTAATTTGTTGATATTTTTATTTTAAGTAATCCCTTAGTTAGTGAGGCCATAGAGTTTAAATCAATATTAACATGTTAAGAAAAGGTTATTGGGTAGATTTTTAATACTACAAAATTCATAATATTTTCTATTAACATCGCTCTAGATTTAGAACATATTATTGTGGATATTGAGGGATTAAAGTTAGAAAATTACAATTAAAATATTTGAGTATTCCTTTATTTGATAAAGGAAAGAAGTCTAAGGAGCTCTATGACTCAAGTTTGAATAGAATAAAATCTTGGTTGAAAAGTTAGAAGGGTAAAAACTTAACCATGGATAGAAGGCTACAACTCATAGAGACTACATTACAAACAATTCCCACATATATGATGTCATTTTTAGAATTATCATAGGTATGGAATCTAAAATTTATAAAATTCAAAGAGATATTTTTTGGAAAGGATGTGAGGAAAAAATTAGGTTTCTTCTTTATAAGTGGCTAGGGTTTGCAAATGAAGGAATACTGGAGGGACATCTTGTAAAAATATAAACATATGAGTTTGGATTTAGGGATGAAACCTGATTAGATATTATTCAAAGGTCAAAAAAGAGTAAGGTAAAATTGTCTATGAAGCAAACCCTAAATAAAGGCTTGCCAACATAGAATTTCATAACATAAAGTCTGCAATTGACCAAGAAATAATTTAGATAGGCAAGTAATAAGGAGGATTCTATAATATTTTTCCTCGATGCTTTGTTGAAGCCTTATCCTATTATTTCTAATAAAAATGACAACCACTAGCTTAGACATATTTAGCTTATAGAGGTCTAAAGGCCATAAATTATATTTTATTAGATGCAATACCTCCAAATCATGAATTGTTATCAGTGACCTATATGAAGGAGAGGACCTCAAATAAATAGATGATGAGCTTAAAAAATGCTTCAAGGGTTATATTTGTCTATTTTTATGCAAAAATATTAGTTGTTTTAGAATTTATCAAAATATGGTGGATACTCAATCAAATTGCCCAATCTAAGGATTAAAAGTAATTAAAATTTCCTACTTCCAAATGATTTCCCTTGGAAGAGTGTTTGGTCAATTGAGGCCCTCCCTAAGACCTCAACATTCCTTTATTAGAGGTAGAATTTTTTTTTTTATAAAAGAGAATTTACAAAAAAGATGATATCATGGACCTTCAGGTGTACCTTATGTGAGAAGTATCAAGAAACATTTGATCATTTACTTCTTTATTTTCCATTTGTTTGCATATTTTGGGGCTACTTCTTCAAAAATAAGAGAATATATTGGGTAGCTTCATCAATACTAAAAATGATAAATCATAAAACATTGGATTAATTATTTTAAAGCTTAAGCATTATGCACTCTATGGAGGATTGGTCCAATTAATTTTTTTTTTGACAATTTTGAAAAAAACTTGTATTAAGACATAGATCAATTACAATATGGGAAGAGCCTCTTCCCAGCCGGAGTCCGATAGGACACAGACATACAATAGTAAAGGAAGAACTGCACCAGAGCCAATTTTCGTGAACCAAAAACTAGCTGCCATGGGGTCCCCCATCGTACTCTATTTTTTTGAAGGTCATTAGCTCAAGGACCTTTCAAGACCCTGTCTAATCACCTCATCCTCAATATCCATGTCACTGTGCAACTGAACTCCAACCTCATTTTCCACACCCATCTTAGCCAGAAAGTTAGCCACTTTGTTCAAATCTCTACTCGCATAAACTGGGATCACATCCTCCATTTCCTTCCATAATTATTTAATTTGGGTAACAAGAACCCTCAACCTCTAAGCTTTCAGATCAAATTTTCTCATGCAGTCTAGAGCTCCAAACATTATTTGTGAGTCTGATTCAAGAATAATCCTACGGTGGCCATGTTTCACTGCCAAACAGAAGTAGACTTGATGGCAATGGATTCGGCTTCATTGTTAGTGGTTCTTCCCAGGCCTTGCAATTCCCAATAGAGCATAGGCCCAACATGGTTCCAGCACACCACTCCAATTTCGGCTCTACCCGGATTGCCTTTTGCAGCTCCATCAGTATTGATTTTAATCCAACCTTCAGGGGGAGGTTTCCAATAATTTATGTCCTGTCCCTCTTGTAGTTCAACGCGTTCTTCCATACCTCCAATGTCAATGCACTGCCAGGAAAAAAATTTAACTTTCGGCTAGCCTTTAGAGTTCCAATTTTCCTCCAGTCCTCAACCTGAAAAGTATGAGGGAGGCGCTCTGGGAGAATGCTGTCATATCCATCCTTTACTGTATAGACGCCAAGACTCCCAAAGCCCCAAGCTAATTCATCCTCCATGTCTCCCCTTGTAACAAATCTTTCTGTTAGAATTTTAGTCATGATGGAAGTCAAATCCAAAGGTATTGAAATGGGCCACTCATCCAACTTCTTGAACTGCTTAAACTTACACTCCCCCAGCTGAGTAGTGAAATAACTTTCAATACGGATCCATCCTGTGGCTTCAATGGCTGCTTTTATTGGCTGTAATTTTGGAAATTCAGCAATGATGGGTGGGAACTGATCCCAAGAATCTATCCAAAAATGAGCCTTCTCCCCTCTTCCCACTTTCCAAAATAAACGGTCTTTAACAACCTGAGACCCTAACTTGAGAGCCTGCCAAACTAGGGACCCAGTACCATCCAAGGGGATGCGAGCTACATCATTTGGGTTGGCCTGTCCCAGGTATTTTCTAGTTAGGATTCTACTGAAAAGGGAGGTGGGTTGGGAGATCCATCTCCAGTTACAGCTTTCCAGCCAAAGCTTTATTATTAAGCTTAGAATTTCTCAAACCCAGACCTCCTTTAACCTTGGGCTAGGTAACTTTGTCCCAGCCCACTAAGGCCCACTTTCTCTCTCCCTTTGCTCCTTCCCATAAAAAATTTCTAGCCATCCTGTCCAACTCTTTCCATATTGTAATCGAGGCAGCCAGGATAGAGAATTTGTAAATTGGCATGGCTTGAATGACTGATTGTAAGAACGTTAATCTGCCACCATAACTTAACCACTTGTGAGACCAGTGATTAATTTTGTCCTTGATACACTCCAGAAGATTCCTCCATGTGTCTAATTTTAGCTTCTTAAAGTGCAAGGGGACCCCCAAGTAAACCACTGGGAGAGAAGTCCTTGTGAATCCCAGGATTTCTAAAATTTTGTTTTGAAGCCTTTGCTCCAGATTAAAAAAAACCACTTTGGATTTCTTGTCATTAATGACCTGTTGAGTAGCCCTGAGATAGACATTAAGAGTATCCCTAATCATTCTTGCTTCCCTGAAGCTAGCCACTCCCACAAAACCAGTGTCATCCACAAACTACAGGTGCGTTAAAACTTCGTCACCCACCCTGATACCCAATAATCTACCTTGTTGTCTTCTCCTCAAGAAAAGTCTGCCAAGACCTTCAGCCAAAATGAGAAAAATATAAGGAGAACATGGATCCCCCTGGCGCAGTCCTCGAGTAGCTCCAAATGGTTGTGAAGGAAGGCCATTGATAAGCATAGAGTAAGTCGAGGTAGAGACATAGCTCATGACCCACTCTATCCAGTCCTGAGAGAAACCAAAGGTTGCCATCATTTTAGCCAGGAAACTCCATTCAACCCTGTCATAAGCCTTTGACATGTCCAGTTTTATGAACATCCCTTTATTACCATAAGTGTGCATTGAATGGATTGTTTCCTAGGCCACAACCACCCCATCTAGAATCTGTCGTCCCTCAACAAAAACCCCTTGCTCAGAGGAGACAATGTTGTGAAGAAGAGGTTTTAGGCGCTCATCCATTACCTTTGTGATTATTTTGTACAACACATTACATAAGGCAATAGGCCTATAATCTAAAATATGAACCCCCTCCTCCCCTTTTGGAATTAAGGTAATGAAAGTGTGGTTTATAGCTTTAAGCATTCTCTTATTTTCTCTGGACTCTTCTACAATAGCCATTACATCTTCCTCTAAGTAGTCCCAGAAAGCCTGAAAAAACTCAATTGGGAAGCCATTTGGACTTGGAGTTTTACCAGTGCTCATTCCAAAGACCACGGTTTTCAATTCATCTCTATCAATGGGTTTGAGGAGGGCCTGATTTTCATCCTCATAAATAACAGCAGGTATGACAGAAATAACTTCATTTTGGGCCTCTACATCTTGAACCACACTTTCCTTAAAAAGCTTAGAAAAATAATCCATAGCATGGGAATGCATACCTGGAAGTGTATCAAAGGAATGATCGTTATCATCTTGAAGGGCCTCCATCTTGTTCATCTGTCTTGGAGCACAAGCAGTCCGATGAAAGAATTTTGTATTTTTGTCCCCTTCTAATAACCAGGTGGTCCTTGCTCTCTGCTTCCAATAGGTCTCCTCCTGGTTTTCAATGTCCTCAACCGCTGTACGCAGGGCATCATCCTCAGCTTTGATTTGATCTATAATTACTCCTTCTCTGAACTATTTTTGGACCTCATCCCATCTGGCCACCAATGGAGCTCTTTGGGCCTGGAAGTCTCTTTTATTAACACGCCTCCAATACTTCAATTGAGTTTTGACATATTGTAGTTGTTTGTGGATTCTGAACATTGCTCTTCCATAAGTTGGGCAGCCTTCTTCCCACCACTATGGAATTTTCTCCCGAAGTTCTTCTTTCTGAAGCCAAAAATTCTCAAATCTGAAAGGTTTGTGATGCTGCCCCATCCTAGTCTCGCATTCCAATAGAATGGGACAGTGATCTGAAACTGGGCCTTCTAAAATCTAAAAATTTATATTCCATTTTACAAACGCCTCCTCTGAAACTAGAAAATGATCTAGCTTAACCTTCCTGCTATGTGGCTCTCGCCTTTTATTAGTCCAAGTGTAGTTAATGCCAAGACATTTAATGTCCACTAAGTGCAAAGCCTGGACTTGAGCAATCATGGAATGGTCCCCTGGGTCCAAAAATGGTGTTCCCCCTTCCTGATCTCTAGAAGATAATTTAGCGTTAAAATTCCTCGTTATAATCCAGTCTATATCTTCCCTTGAGGTTTGCATGTTATGCACAGCCTTCCACTGCCGCCTCTGACCATCTAGGTTTTGAGACCCATAAAATTTTGTGATTAGAACGTGTTTCGCAGTGACATTATTCCTAAAAAGAGAAGTGAGAACACCCCTCCAGGCAAGATTTTCTATTGCAGACCATTCAAAGAGTTCCACAGAGTAACAATCCCCCCTAAGGCACCTTGGATAGCCACATCCATATGACCAGCACCCCTCCAAATTCTGTTGACTGTTTTGGACATAGGATCTAATGACATCTTAGTCTCTTGTAAAAGCAAAAAATCAGTATTATGATTCTCTAAAAGTCTTCGAATAGCAGATTGATGGGTTCTACTTGTTTAAACCCCTCACATTCCATGATTGTATAATCATTGGTTACCCTGAGAGCAATAAGAGTCTATTGGCCTCATCGATCCTCCCGTGATCAGTTTGTCTCCTTGGACTGCTAGCAACTCCTTATTGGATCTTCTACCTACTCCCTGAGAATTGCTGTTTTTTTATCTTTTTTCTACCTGGGTAATCCCCAAAGTTGGCCTTTCCCTATTCTTCTCTGCTATTCCCATGCTGACATCCTGAGATACTGTCTGCTCCTGGTTATGCACTACTAAAACCCCTGAACACATTGGCTATGATACCTCATAGAGTTCAACTACCTGTTGTATGACGAGAGGAGATGAGAGGGGGAGTTGCACGGGAATATTAGAATTTTCCTTATTACCCTCCATGCCCTCCATAAATTGTTCCTCTTCGTCAACCAGTGACTTAAATATCTCATACCTATTGGCAGGTCTAATATGGGATTGCTCCTTTCCCTCTTTTTTCTTTGTCCGTCTTTTTCTTCTAGGGTCTGTTCAAAACCCTCTCTCTGAGCCTCCTGGCCCTGAACGGTGCTATTAGAATCTTTATTAAGTGTTGCCTTATCCTCTTTAGGTAGGTTTGGCATTCCTAAAGGGGCCTTCATTTTAGAATTCATATTATTAGGGCAAAAACGGGCCAAATGTCCATGTTTGTGACAAACCCTACATCTAAAGGGTAGGGCCTCATAGTCCAGTTGTTGAATCCAGGAGAGTCCTACCAATTCAATTTCCATATCTGTCGGCAAAGGCTGGCTGAGATCCATCTCCACACATATTCTTGCATACACCGCCATGCTCCCTTCAATTGTGTCTCTGGCAACACCCAGATGTCTTCCAATAGAATTGCCAATCCTTGCCAACACCTGCTCACTCCTGAATTCCATTGGAAGAGCATATAGTCGGATCCATACTGGGACCGCAGTAGGTTCAACTCGGGGATCGAATCCCACTCTCCATGGTTGAACAAATAGCCATGTCGGGCCATGATTTTTCTTCTCTGACTCGAAAGCCCTATTTCTATCAGCCAAAGACGAAAAGCTAACAATAAAATATCCATTGCTAATAAACCACAATGAATACTCACCATGAGGCTCCCAGTTTTGGCGGATCCAAGAGTGCAAAAAAATCAGGGAAGGACGTATACCCATGAACTTGTAGATTAAATCGTGATTAGCTCTGTAAATGACTGATTCTTCAACCATACTTGGCTCAATGACAATTTTTGGCCTAGTTTCGGCCTGCGGCAAACATCCATTCACACGATGTGCTGTCGACCTATTCCCAACAACCGTGAAGAGCATTTTATATGCCGTTTTTTGAGCTTCGTCGTTCTTTGGAGGAGATTTTTCTTTAAACAAATCTGCGTATGAGCTGCTACTCCCTGGAAAAGGAGCCGGAGAAGTCCCCATTGGACCCTCCTGGGGCACCAATCTAGCCTTCAAATCCACCGTACCCCGAAATCACTTCTGCAATCCAGTTGATGCCCTAGATTTTTCGCAAGATTGGTCCAATTATTGTTTATTAGAATATATGCATTGAAAAAATAATAGAATTTTATAAAACAAATCTTAAAATCATGCCAAAGTTTGGAAACATATTATTGTCTCTCTTTGTAGAATGTTCATAGATATGGTGCTCATCATGGAAAGTTTGAAGTATATAAAAAGAGGTGCTTTCCTTTTGGTTACAAATTTGAACATGTATGGAAGGATTATAAATTTGATTTATCAAAATTAATTTTTATGTGCTTCTAAAGAAAATTTGGCAAAACATTGTGAAGGCAATATTTTTTTGAAATCACTGGCCCAACTCCATTACACATGACCTAAATTAAATTAAATAAATAATTTAAAACAATAATTTAATGTACCACATGCCCCGAAATCACCGGCCCAACTGCATTACATTGTATTCCACAAGCCTTGATGTTCGTGAATTCATTTTTTTTTATTATTATTAGAACCAAAAACCCTTGAAGTTTGTGAATTCAAAATTTTTTGGTCATTAAATTAAATAATTAGAAAGGTCTGGAAGATCAAGTAATTGAATCAAAAGATACCTGACGAACAAACGTCATGGTCCATGTTCAAGCATTTATAATGGTTGTTTAGTTTTATAATTTAATTAATGTGAAATTATACGATATTAATATATTAATATTAAAAAAAATATTATAAAAATATACTACCGTAAATATATAAAAAATATCATAATAAATTTATTAAAAAATAAAATAATCAGCCCCCGACACATACTGTTACTCAATAAAAATAAGAGAGATCCCATATAAAAGGTCAACCAAAAGAATGGCTCTTGGCTTTGGCGCGCCTTAAACCACGTGTAAAAATAACTATTTTAACCAAAACAGCCGCTGCTAATGTGATAAGAAGTGTGCGAAAACATTGTCCATCATAAAAGATTTTGGGGATAAAATGGAAAAA
This sequence comes from Wollemia nobilis, assembly GCA_028583015.1. NCBI lineage: Eukaryota > Viridiplantae > Streptophyta > Pinopsida > Araucariales > Araucariaceae > Wollemia > Wollemia nobilis. The sequence goes on from JAQPPZ010002765.1 coordinate 1,285,641, forward strand.
CCCATTTTTTTTTGTTAGTTCCTTCCGCAGAATGACTGTTTGGTGTTAAAGTGCAGTTGTGCTATAATTTTTTTTTTTTTTGGTTTAATGGCGATTTTTTTTTGAAAGTTTATGAATGTTTTTGTTTTGCTGGAGATTTTATGTTTTTTAAGTTAAATTAAATATATTGGTACACGTAGCATAAACGTCTAGTTAGACCTGAAAGATTTTAAAAGATTATTTAGATGGTAAATTATAAATGTTTTCCATTTTGTAATTATTAAAAGATATTTGTATGTAACATTGTATATAGGGATTCCTTTGAATAAATAAGTGTTTTCTAGAAATATTTAGGCCTTCTTTTCTTTGTTGTTCATGTTTTTTGCTTGCATTTTTTTTGTTTTTTATTTAGTTTAATATATGCTTCACTTTTCTTTTCATGGTATCATAGCACCATAGTTGATGAAGAGAGGTAGTTGTACATGTTTTGGTAGTGTAACACACTCTTCCTTTCTGCAACATTGATTGCTTTGGAGCGCTTCTGAGGGTTAGTGCACTATTTCATAGTTTGAGTGGGAGAAGAGAACAATTTGTAGAAAATGAGTAGCAGATTGGAGATTGAGAAGTTCAACGGATTGAACTTCACATTATGGAAGATCAAAATGGAGGATTTATTGGTGGAAAGGGACTTGTGGGTTGCAGTCATTGGAAGGCCTTTTGGGATGGTACAAGACGATTTTAATAAGTTAAATAAAAAAAGTAATGTCCCTCATTAGATTGAGTTTACCAGAATTTGTGATTCTATATGTGATAGAAGCATAGTTTGCTCAAGATATGTGGAACAAGTTGGAGAGCATCTACACTTCTAAGTCAATAGTGAACAAGTTAATGTTGTGAAAGAAGCTGGTAAATCTCAAGATGAAGGAGAATAACAAGTTCTCAACCACTTGAATGATTTTAACATGCCAATGAAGCAATTAAACTCCATTAGTGATAAATGGAGTAATGAATATCAATGTCTGTAACTATTAATCAACATGCTAGACTTATGGGAGAATCTTATTACTGCAATAAGTGCTGACAAGTTATAGATGAAGTTAATGGTTAGCCAAATGTTGCATAAGGAGACAAGAAGGATATATGTTGGTGAAGCATCCACTCTAGAGGTCTATTTAGTACGTGGATGCTCAAATAAAAGAGAAAAATATAGATCCAAGGGGAGAAGCAAGTCTAGAGGTAGAGGCAAATCATTCAACATAAGAAAGAAATTTTTTAGCAATGTGAAATGCTACTATTGTCACAAAAAGGGTTATATCAAGTTTCATTGTCCCTTTTTGAAGAAGAAGAATGAAAAAGGTAATAGATGAAGAGACAACTAATAAAGTTGTAGATAAAAATTGTAGCATGCATGGTAGTATTCCCGATGAGAGGGGTAGGATGATAGATCTAAAGTTAATATTCCAGTGTTAGTATGCAACTAAGGTAACCATACGGTTGTACGATTACAATTGTACAACTCTACAGAACATACAACAACTAATTGTACAATTACAAATCATACAATGTATGAGTGTATGGTTACAAACATACAATAGCACTAAACTCTATAATTACCCAAATAGTTCAGTATGTCAGAATTATTCAATTGGTAATAACTTAGTCTATTTAGTATTTCCTTGCAATCGATCAATTGATAATTAATCTTCAACCACCAAAATGTACAAGGGGTAAACCCATGTGATAATTGGAGGTGATTGATTGACTATACGATCACAAATAGTACAAGATATGGTTGTATGGTTTCCAAACCCTAAATACTCCAAATCACTTAATCCTGTCATTCTCTCAATTACCTACTAATTGCATGAATATTATTACCCAATGACCATAGTTGCCAATTATACTCAATTTATCACCATTATATGTTTCTTGCAATTGTACATGAATAAAAGGAGAAGATGAAGAAAATTCTATATGATGAGGTTGTGGGTTCATTGATGTATGCAATGGTATGTACTAGGTTTGATATTGCTCATGTTGTTTGTATGGTCAACTGATATATGTCCAATCCTCAAAAGGAACATTGGACTACTATAAAAAGTTTTTTTAGATATTAATAGGGTACTAAAGATAATGTTTGGTATTATTAGCCCAAGAACAATGAAATTTTTTTTTGCAAGGACATGTAGACGCAGATTGGGCAAGTGACTTGGACAACTGTAAGTCAGTAGAAGGATATGTCTAAATTTTGTATGGTGGTGTAGTGAGCTGAAGGAGTAAAAAGAAACAGTTGTATCTTTGTCAAGTGTTGAAGGAAAATATATTGTTGCCACTGGTGCTGCAAAAGAATTTGTTTGGTTGATGATGTTGTGCAAAGGTCTACATTTACACCAAGAATATGTTGGAATAAAATGTGATAGTCAAAGTGCTATAGCACTTGCATATTATTCATCAATTTATGAAAGTACAAAGCACATTGCAGTGAGATATCAATTTATGTGTGATATGGTGGAGAGCAGAATGATCATCCTAATAAAATGTAGAACCTAAGAGAATGTAGTAGATGCACTTGCTAAGTTTGTCACACCTTAAAGCAACAATGAAATTAGAATAAAATATAGCAAAAATGTCTTGCATCAAGTGGGAGTTTGTTACAATGTGCAAGTGCTACATGATTTTTCTATTTGATGATAAAATCCTATAGAAAGTTCATGGATGCCCATTTTTGGAGACTTTATATTTTTTGGTTAAATTAAAGATACGGGTGCACATCAACATAAATTTCTTATCAAACATAGAATAATCTAGAAGTTTATTTGGATGAAAAAAATAGAAAAGTCATCCATTTTGTGATTATAAAGAGATATTTGCATGTAACATTGCATACAAGGGTCCTTTGAATAAACAAATGTTTTATTGGGAAGATTTGGTCCTCTTTTTATCTATTGTTTATGTTTTTACTTGCATTTTATTATTCTTTGTTTGTTTTAACATATGATATGCTTTTCTTTTCATGGTATCAGAGAGGTAGTTGTATATGCTTTGGTAGTGAAACATGGTATCCCTCTCTACAACATTGGTTGCTTTATCTTTATTTTGGAGTTCTCCTGAGGACTAGTGCACTATTTCATAGTTTGAGTGGGAGAAGAGAAATATTTCAAGAAAATGAGTAGAAAACTAGAGATTGAGAAGTTTATGAAGAACACAAGATTATACTGAGAGGGGGGTGAACAATATAAGATACAAATTTTTCCTTTTATTTTCAAAGCAATATTATCCAATATCATCAATTGCAATAATGAAACAATGCACAAATAATCACACACATAAGAGACATAGATTTAATGTGGTTCATCTAATGTGGGCTACATTCATGGAGAAAATATTTCTTATAAATTTTCTCAACAAATCTCTTGGAAACCAAATCTCAATTACAATGTTTATGGACACCAACCCAAAGGAGACACTAGTCCTCTATGCTCAAGTTCATGGACCTCTATCCACAAGAGACCTTAGTCCCCTTTGCTCTAGTTCATGAACCTCTATCCATAGGAGACACCAATCTCCTTTGCTTTGGTTCATGAACTTCTATCCACAAGAGACACCAATCCCCTTTGCTCTAGTTTGTGGATATCTATCCATAGGAGACCTCAATATCCTTTACTTTGGACTACTCCAAAGTTTGCTCACAACTCTTCTCAAATCTGCTTCAAGATCTTACACAAGGATTTCTCAAATCTGCTCCAAAACCCACCCTCAATTCTACTCAAATCTACTCCAAAATTTGCTCTCAACTTTGCTTAGATCTTCTCCTAGTCTACACACAAGACTTGCTCAAATTTTCTTATCAAAACTTGCTCTCAAGTCTTCTCAAATCTACTCCAAGTCTACACACAAGACTTGCTCAAATATGCTTACCAAAACCTACTCTCAACTCTTCTTAAATATGCTCCAAGCCTACACACAAGGCTTGCTCAAATTTGCTCACCAAACCTTCTCAATCTGCTCCAAGCCTACACATAAGGCTTTCTCAAATCTGATCACCAAACCTGCTCAAATATTCTTACCAAACCTACTCAATGTGCCTACACACAAAGCTTGCTCAAGTATGCTCACCAAACCTGCTCAATTATGCTCACCAAACCTGGTCAAATATGCTTCAAGCCTACACATAAGGCTTGTTAAAATTTGCTCACAAAACTTGTTCAAATCTGCTCCAAGCCTATGTTAGCGTAACTATGTATTTGTTATTCTATTATTTGGTAGATTGTTATTTGTTGCAACCATACTTATTTGAAGCCTAGGTGGTTTCGTAACCTATGGGCTAATCTAAGGTTGATGCAGGAGCATCCGGTGGCAGCAGAGCAATCTTGCATCAAACAAATTTTTCTAAGTGTTTTGCAAAGAAAAATAAAAAAATAAAAATAAATAAATAAAATAAAATAATATATGTGTCGCGATATCGTGACCAAAACAGGGAAAGAAGAGGCGGCGGGCTGAAGGTCGCGATATCGCGACATGTCGTGAAATCGCGACGTCGCCAAGACAATAGAAGGCACGAAGGTCGAAGGGTCATGAAATTGCGACATGTCATGATTTCACGACCATGTCATGAAATCACAATCGAGGTAAAGAGCAGCGGCTATGGCAGACAGAGGGTCACGAAATCACGATCGAGGTAAAGAAGTAGCGGCTATGACGGACAAAGGGTCACGAAATCGTGATCGAGGCAAAGAACAGCGACTACGATGGACAGAGGGTTGCGAAATCATGACATGTCACGAAATCGTGACCAAAGCAAAGAAAAAAGGTTGCAACGGATGAAATGTCACGAAATCGTGACCGTTGCGAAATCGTGACCAAAAATAGTCGAAAGGTGATGGCGATGAGAATGTCACAGTTTCGTGACATGTCATGAAATCATGACCAGCAGCGAAGGAAGAAGGTGTCGAGGATATTGTCATGATTTCACGAAGTGTCGTGAAATCACGACCAGAGTAGAAAAGCGGAGGCGTCCGAAGGAAGATGTCGCGATATCGCGACCCGAAGGCAAGGAAGGCAGAGATGAAGAGAAAACGTCACGATATCGTGACATGTCATGATATCATGATCGAAAGGGAGAAAGAGTGTAGGGAAGCCAAAATGTCGCGATATCACGACATGTCGTATTTTCACGCCGAATGATGAGCTAAAGACGAAGATTCAGAAAGGGTGACGTGTCAAATATCTGGACAACGAAGCGACACTGGGAGGCAAAACAAAAGGTTCTAGAAGAGTAAACAAAGGGCCACCAGCTAGAAATGGAGTGTCACCTAAGAACCTTTTTAAAGGAGAGTAAAGGCATGCACAGATGATGGAAAAATTGCTAAAACGATAATATTTTCTTGTGGTATTTCCAGATTGAGAAATTCTGTAAATGCACAATTCCTCTGTGACTGTAATATTGTGCTGTGACTGATAATATTCTGTTGTAATAGTAATTTTTTGCTGCACTTGAATAAAATACAATTTTTTTTTCTTCTTGGCAATTCGGTCTCTCGATCAAAGGTGGTTGATGTATTATTTATTCCATTCAATACAAGGCAAGCATGTTTGATTGGCTTATATGGTATCAGAGCATCGAGCAAAGGTTCTCGGCCTATGAAGGAATTTTTTTTCTTCCAACCTAAGAGGTGGGTTATTTTCATGCAGTCATAGCTGACCTCTGATAATATATGGTACCAGTACTCAACTGAAGCGACTCCTGACGTAGACTACAGACTCAACTGGAGTGACTCCTGACAACATGGATCACCACAACAAAACACAAGGCATTACTGTGACATGACAGGGAGAGACCTCTAACCTAAGGACAAGTGGATCGGATGGCTTGGAGCACATCACTATGACGCTCGACAAAAGTAGGATGGTTAACTTGACTACTCGTAGGTAGTCATTTTCAATATATGCATTTGTTGTGTTTTATATTGGTATAGATCCTTCCGTATTCTCAATATGAGATTAAAAATCCCCAGTGTAAAACAAATTATGTGTGTGTCGCAAACTTACCTATAGACGAAGGCGTCAGATCTAAGATTACTCCATTATTGTCTTTGATCCTGAAGTGCAAAGAACAGGTCATGTTAGAGTTTTACAAAGGATCGATGGCTCCAGTAATACATAAATTTACTTCATGAACATTGAATCTTGGTAGTGATTGTAAATGAGACAAGCTCATCACTCGATGCCGCACATTTGAAGCCACCATATCATAGACGACAGCTATGATGCAGACACTATGTAATCAAGACAACCGTAAGTGATTCGTAGAGAACCAGATTTGATTTGCAGAGGAAATGGAGACGTCATCCTCGTATATGTTCCATCATCGATTGTTGATCGATTTCCTATGATCAAACGATTGCGAAATAGTTGGGATAGAATTTTTTGTAGACGAAGCAGTTTCAATTTGCAGATGATAATGTGAATTTTTTTTTAAATCATTACAACCTCAAGTGCCACCGCTGAGACACCCCCAGTGGCGTGTAGGAGATGCCACTAACCTTCGAGCAGCAGGGAGATGCTGTTAAGGACAACATAATTCCTTTTATTTCTCATTGATCAGATAGCCCGACTAGCTTTGTTGTCGGCACTAGGACCTTGGTGGAGCCTAGGTCACGGGTTCAAAGTCCTTCGAGATATAAATTTTTTATTTTATTGTTTGTTTATTTTTTTTCTAATGTTTTTTAAAAATAATTTGGTTTAGGTAAATTATTTTCATATTTTTCTTTAAAAAAAGAATTATTTTTTAATATTTCTTTTTGTTTAGAAAAAATTATTTAATTAAACTTTAATGATTTTAAATATTAGATATTAATTTTTTTTTACAAACTTCAAATAAGGGGGGGCCAATTTCTTTCAAAAATCTACAAATCACAGGGGGAAAAGTGAAAGTGAATATTTTTTTCAGCATTTGAAAAAGCAATTTGGCATTTTTGTAAAGGTGCATTTTTGGTAGCGCCCGACACCTATGTGTTTATTTCTGTGGGAACTTTTCTGATGTTTGTAGCATTTTCATTCATTTATGCACTACTTCATTAAAGTTAAAAATCAAAATCACTCCCTAAGTCTTCGAAATAAATAAAACCTATCTGTGTAATTTATTGCACTACAACGTTTGGTATTTGTGATACCTCTAGCCAACACTTACAGGTAATGTTGTCATTATTGCGCTACTATATCTGCCACCTAATATAGCTTCCAAAACGATGTCTGAGCATGTTCTCTATCAATCGTCGGGGAGATATAAGTTTACTATTTTGCTATTTTTATACTCCATTCCACTACCCTAATTGTTCTTGTGTTTAGGCGTAAATCCTGACGAAATTTTTGTCATCCAAAGTGTTTAAGGGAAGTTACGCCCCATGCATGAGGATTGATGAATTTGTATGGTAGGTGCCATCAACGATACGATTCCCTTTCAGTACTGCCTAAGTACCACGTATCATATAATCATTTAAATTATCCAGAGTCTCCCTCACGTAAGGGCAGGTAATTTCTCTTATTTTTCAAAATACCTATAGTCTCCCTCACATAAGGGTGGGTATTTTGTAAAATATAATGGCCTGACATTAAGGTACAAAGAAAGGGGGACCATTTGGTGATATAAGGAACCTTCACTATGTCTGCAAAATTAATGACTGATGCTCATCAGTTGTTGAAAGGTCCTAACTACACACCATGGAAAAACAAGATGAAGGTAATCCTAGTCATGGATGACTTATGGGATGTTGTTTCTAGAGAAACAACCAGACCTTCACCTGCTTCTAGATCAACAACAACAACAACTCCATCTACTGGTCAGATAGACTTTGACAAGAAAGACATCAAGGTAAAAATGCTCATCTTGCTTGTTGTTTCAGACAAAGTTCAATCCCACATTGCTGAATGTGCACATAGTAAAGAGGAATGGGATGTCATTAACACTATATATGAGGGAAATAATGACTCCACTATTATTTTTCTTCAATATCAATTACATAGTCTAAGCATGAAGCAGGGAGAGACAGTTGAACATTTTCTTTGGGGAGTGTCTGAATTGAAAATAAAATTGAATTCTTTGGGAGAACCTGTTGATGACAAGCTCCTTAGTTCAATAGTCTCTAGAGCTTTACCTGATTCTTATAGGGTGTTGATCACTTCCCTTCAGGTTTCACAATATAAAGTTACCTTTGTTGAGTTGGTCAATATGCTTCAAGAAGAGGAGGCACACCAACTTCAAAGAGATAATTCTTCTATCATAGGCCTCTATTCCAACAGGAAGGGTCCTAAGAAGAAGGGTAATTTTTAAAAATGAGGAAATTCTAACAAATATTCAAAAGGAAAACAACCTAAAAAAATAAAAAGATATTGCAAGATCTATGACAAAGGCAATCATGATACAAACAGATGCTAGCATAAGAATAAACAACCTAAATAGAAATGCTAGAAAAAACCACAAAATAGGAATAAGCAACCCAAAGTGAATGTTGTTGTCGAAGAATCTGACTCGAATTCTAATAAGGCACACAAGGTGCTTATGACTACCACAATTTCCAAGTAGAAGGATCCTATTTGGTATGTCGATTCTGGCGCTAGTAAGCACATGAATGGCGATAAATCATGGTTTGAATACTTTGAGGCCAAAGAGGGTAAACTTGTCACTATTACTGATGATAAAACCTACAAGGTTCAAGGAGAAGGTACAGTTTTAGTGACTCTTCCTGATGGCAAGTGTCATATTGAAAAAGTCCTCTGTGTTCCAGGATTGGCGAACAATTTGTTGTTAGTCACACAAATTCTAGACAAAGATATGGTTGTGAAATTTAGTGTTGAGGGAGGCAAGAAGTGTTGTTCTATTACCAAGAAAGGTAAGAACATTGCAACCGCTTCATATAAGCATGGTTTATTTGTCGTAGATGCTATCTATACTTCCCATTTAGCCATGATAGTCTCTACGAAGGAGGAAACTTCCCTATGGCACAAGAGATATGGACATCTTAGTTCTGGCTACTTACTTGAGCTAAGTAGGTATGAGATGGTAAAGGGTATTCCTTCACTTTCTTCCATATTTCTAGTGTGTTCTGAATGCTTGGCAGGAAAGCAACATAGAGTAGCTTTTGAGAAAAGCTATACAAGAGCAAAGAATCCTCTGGATTTGATTCACACCTATCTATGCGATTCTTTCACACCCATCAGTTGTGGTGGGAAGAGGTATTTTTAGTTGTTTTTGGATGATTACTCATGAAATATGTGGGTGTTCTTTCTTAATCTAAAATCTGAAGCATTTGGTTTCTTCCAGCAATTCAAGAAATATTTTGAGTCAGGGACTTCTATAAAGACCCTCCGCTCATATCGAGGTGGGATTTTACCTCTAAAGATTTTTTTGCATTCTTGACTACACATGGGATCACGAGACAATTAACTACTGCTTATAATCCTCAACAAAATGGAGTTGTTGAAAGGAGAAATTGTTTCATCATGGAAATGGTTCGTTGCATGCTCATAGGAGCTAGTCTTGAGAAACAATATTGGGTAGAAGCTATCACCATAGTAATATATCTATTGAATAGGGCCCCCATAAAGGCCCTACAAGGAATGAATCCACAAGAAGCTTGGAGTGGTCGAAAACCCTCCATCTCTCATCTACGTAATTTTGGGTGTAATGCTTTCATGCACATATCGAAAGAGAAAAGGAAGAAGCTAGATGATAAGACATTGAAGTGTATTATTATTGGCTATTATGAGCACTTTAAGGGTTATCATTTGATTGATCCTTTGACAAAGAAGATTCATGTCAATAGAGATATCATTTTTGATGAAGCTTTCACATCACAAAGCACATCTGATGTATACCTAGATCTTGTGGAAACTAAAGTTGAGAAGTCCCCTTCGTCATCAAATATTGGAGGTTCATCTACTTCTTCATATTCTTCACCACCACAGAAGAAGAATCCAAAATGGTATACAAGTACAATTAGAGACTTGAAATTATCCACTCCACCAAATTTGACTTTGGATAGACCTCGTACTCGCAGCATGGCTCGACAAGAGAAATCAGCAACAGAGACTACTAAGGTTGATGATCTTTGTCAATATTTTGAGGAACTTTCTGTAGTTCTAGAGAGAGAAATTGAGGATATGGATATAGATGATGATAGGGTGTTTATGTCTTCAATGAATGAACATGAACCTGGTTTTGTACAAAATTCCCTTAGTGAGCCACAATGGAAGACTCTTATGGATGCTGAGTATAAGTCTTTGATGAAAAAAATCTTGGAAGCTTGTCAATTTGCCATACAAAAAGAAGCCCATAGGCTGCAAATGGGTGTACAAAGTGAAGTACAAGACTGATGGGAAAATTTATAAGCATAAGGTTTGTCTTGTTGCAAAGGGCTATGTGCAAAAGGAAGGCATTGACTATGAGGAAACTTTTTCACCTACTGCTCGGATGACCACCATTCAAGTTCTTTGTGTTATGGCAGCACAATATGGGTGGAAAGTTCACCAAATGGATGTCAAGAGTGCTTTTCTAAATGGTGATCTCCAAGAGGAAGTCTACATGACTCAACATGAAGGATTTGAAGTGCAAGGCCAAGAGCAGAAAGTGTGTAAGTTGGTCAAATCCTTATATGGTTTAAAACAAGATCCTCAAGCTTGGTATATAAAAAGGATAATCATATCTTGTAGCATGGATTTAAGAGATGTCCATCAAATGCAAACCTCTATTTTAAGAAACAAGGTTCTAAGATAGTGTTGCTTGTACTCTATGTTGATGATCTACTCATTACAGGGAACTCAAAAACTATGATCTCTACTATCAAAAGAGACTTGTGTAAATATTTTGACATGATAGATCTCAGACTTCTCCATTATTGTCTTGGTCTGGAAGTGAGCCAGGAGGAACACTACATAAAAGTGTCTCAGAAAAAAATGCCAAGACATTGTTAGAAAAATATCACATGACTGATTGCAAGCCAATGGAAACACTGATGGAATATGGGCTTTACTTATCATGATATGACAATTCACCTCAGGTAGATGGTACTCTCTATTTTTAGTTGATTGGGAGTCTCATATATCTGACTAATACTAGACCATATATCGTATTTGATGTCAACTATCTTTCGAGGTTCATGCAAGAACCTAAGACTACCCACTGTAAAGCAGAAAAACATGTTCTTCACTATGTCCGTGGCACAATTGAATATGACCTAGAATACAAGAGGAATAACAAATTCTTCTTGCAAGGATACATGAAATATGACTATACCGGGTCATATGATGATCGTAAGTCAACTTCAGGATATATATTTCATCTTGGATCTGATCTTGTCTCTTGGCACAACAAGAAGCAACAAGTGGTTTCTATCTCATCTACAGAGGTAGAATATCACATCGCACGTGAAGCTGTGTGCGAAGTGATATGGTTGCATCACATTCTGACAAGTATTAGTCATCCATCAAAATATCCAATACACTTTCTCTGCGACAACTAGGGTGTTATGAATCTTGTTAAGAATCCAATGCACCATGATAAAACCAAGCACATTGACACACAATGTCACTTCATTCAAGACGAAGTTCCAAGGCACCAAATTCAGCTTTAGTACATCTCCACAAATGCTCAATTTGTAGATATTTTCACTAAGGCACTTGCACGTGTCAAATTAGAATTGTTTTGCATCTCTCTATGTATTGCAAAATGATGTAATCAAGGGAGATGTTAGTGTAACTATGTATTTGTTAACCTATTACCCAAATAATGTAATAAGGAGGGATGTTAGCATAACTATGTATTTGTTATTCTATTATTTAGTATATTTTTATTTGTTGCAACCATACCTATTTGAAGCCTAGGTGGTTCCGTAACCTACGGGCTAATCTAAGGTGGTCGATGTATTATTTATTCCATTCAATACAATGCAAGCATGTTTGATTGGCTTATAGACTAAACATAAGAATTGATCAAATCTACTCATAACACATGCTCAAGTTTACCTCAATCCTGCTCATAGGAACTGCTCAAACATTCCCAATTTGTGCATACAAATAATTTCATATATCTTTCCCAAAAGTGTTTTCTTTGACTAAAGTAGTTTAGACATATTCTACCCAGAATTCGTTTAACCTCTTGAACATATATATAATGATATGCATTAACAAATACTCAATATGTTATTCACATTCATTAAGTCTATCGCTTTCATATGTCTCATGTTTATTGCATTCTAAAGGTAGCTTTAGTCTAGAATTTGATAATTGACCTAATTATTGTTGAGTTGCACCTTTACTTCAAGACTAATCACAATGCACAAGTCCTCATCTACTCACAATATCAATTATGAAGATGCACAAATTTACTTTCAAAACTGGTCTATGACTCTTGCACTTTCATTCCCAATATCACTCAAAATCAATGCTCAAATTTGCTTCACAAAATTGTTATATGAATCTTGCACTTTCATTCCCAATATCACTCAAAATAATGCATAACTTTTTCATAAACCCTAGCACACATGTTTCTAATTTCACTCAACAACAATGCATAACTTTATTTTCACACACTAGTACTTATATTTCCAACAATGCACATAAAAGTAATCCTTATATCTCCACATTATGTCTTGAGACTATTTTATTTCAACCATGCCACCTTGAGAAGGAGTTAAAATAACATACCTTTAAAAACTACCTTGATGAAGATGTGCCCTCAAAAACCTGTCTCAAAATAACTCCCTTTCTTTGGCCACTGCAAAACAAGTTATAAAAACTCCTTTTCAAAAAATCCACATAAACCCTTTCAAAAGATGTGCACAATAATGTCCCAAAATAATGCTCTATAACTTCTCTTATTTTCACAAGATAAACCCTTTTAATAATGAACCAAATCCTTCAAAACATGAAGCAAAAATACAATCAACAAAAAAATCTTAATACACCTTATAACTCCCTCTTTGATGATGCAAAACTTTAACCCTCTTATGCACCATACAACATACAACTTTCAAATGTATTACTACACCATAATACTCCCACTATGATATTTCAAACATTAAGTACATATGCACATTACACAAATCAAATAACCATTGCACACCTTATAGCTCCTACTCAGTCCAATTTATATCAAAATTTAAATAATTTAAGCTCCTTGTCAACTACCGCGACCACCTCTCATGCATGATGTGACTTGAAACCACGACCTCCCTGGTGCAGTGCTTTCCCAAGTGCCTATGACCAACTGCACTAGCACAGTTGCTAAAACCAAAAGGGTGCCTTTGAACCTTAACTCTGCTCTGTGCATACCAAAATAAAACTTTCACCACAAAAACAACACCCGTGTATCACCAGTGTGAATTGAACCTATGACCACGTCTCTCATAGCACCTTAGCGCTACCTGAATGACCAACTGCGCTAGCCTACCAGTTGAAACCAAATGTGCAATCATTTTTTCTTATCTTTGCAGTAACCTCTACCAAAAATGAAGTTTCTCATCCTCTATGATTTGCTACCTCAACGTGTGAACAAATTTTGAATTTGCACAATCAAACCATAGACATTACATTGGATTAAGGTTTGATTTAAATACCTTTTACCTCCATGTTCACATGACGTCGATGCTCAATTTCTTTGGGTTAAGAATTTAAATCATGCTTTATAAACTTTGGTGGTATGCTTTATACCTTTATATTATAATATTTAAAAATATTATAATATTACCTCTTAAGCTTAGGCTTTCAAACCTTTGTCCCAACTGATTTTAATTAAACCCTTTTGCCTTCTCTTTAAACTTTAAACTTTTGGGCTTCTTTTAAAATATTTAAACCTAGCCTTCTCCTTTAAACCTTTGTTTTGATTTCTCTTTTAAAACTTTGTCCCTCTGTATAATATTTAAAAATAAATATTATAAACCTTTTCTTTTCCACAATTTTCCTTGCTTTGAGATATACCTTGCCTTGCATAATTATCCAACCATAGAAGAATATTTCTGCCTTGAATACTATCAACCCTTTGAAATCAATGACAAATCAATATGCTCGATATTTCCAATAGTTTAACGGATTGAAATTCACATTGTGGATGATCAAAATGGAGGATTTGTTGATGGAAAGGCAAGGTTATGCATAAGGGGTCAAACCAAAAATATATTTATAAAAACAAGGCAAATTAGTTTCAAAATTGAGGCAAATCCTGGTCAAATTCATGTAGGATATATGGTGAATTGCCTTTATTTTTTACCAAAATTTATAAAACTATGGTGAATTTTACAGTTTTGATGATCATTGACATAAAATTGACTCTCAATCACTTGCAAAATAAATTTTATTTTCGAATAATTGTAAAATAAACTTGATTGTTGATCGGTTGTAAAGTAAAATTGAGTATCAACTAGTTGCAAATGATTTCTCAATTGATAGTAGGTTGCATATGACTACTTGATCGTCGATCGATTTCAAATGACTGCTCGATTATTGATTGGTTGCAAATTATTTATTGATTGTCGATTGATATTAAATGAATGCTTGACTGTCGACTTCTGATCGATTGTAAAATATTACCTGACTTTGAATCGATTACAAAATAGTGTCTAACATTGGACCAGTTGCAAAGAAGCGTCTAACTCTAGATCAGCTGCATTAAGGGTTACAATGCCATGTTTCAAATGATAAATCACTTGCCTATGTATGTCAAATTATATGTTGCTATGTGTCCATCCGTATTAAATTTTGGCATGCAAATATCTATAAAAATGTACTACAGACATTTTTTTACCTTTTTTCTTTTGCAAATCAGCAGAGCAAACCCTAGGCATCCAATACCCTGCACCCTTCTCTCTCAAAAATTTACACTAATTCCACCACTTCTAGCAATGGCCACCTCTTCCACCCCTTCTTTCAGAATTACCTTAAAAAACCTTTTCCACCCCAACATTTCAAAAAATATAACCACATATAGATATGACATTTCTTAGATCAATGACACAAGCTTACAAGGTTTAGTTTCCATGCTACAATTTAGAATAGATAACCATGTCTTGCAAAAAATTATAGACACGTACGATAAAAATACTATGACTATCAATCTAACAATCCAAAATAAGAAGATATGTTTTACTATCAAACCCTCAAATGTGGAGATATTGATAGGTATCCCTCATAGGGATGCATATCCCATCACTGTGAAGTTCATACTATCCATAGATGATAAAGCATTCCTGGAGACCAACTGTAATCTCTCTTGAGAATTATTGTTAGGTATAATTCTTGATGTTCTTTAAAATTCAAAAATTAAAATTTATGATTTCTCAACTATTGATTTTTTTTGCAGGTTTTGCTTCTAAGTCTAAAAGGGTCTTAACTAATTCATCTTTTGAAGATAAACTTCTTAAAGTAGTTATTGAATTCTTCCAAGCAAGACTCATTCTACAAGGAAGATCAATGGACATTAAATTTTGGGTATTAGCCTATTTGGTTTGGTGTATTCTCCACCAAAAAATTGATTGTACATATATTTGCAACGCATCAAAGTAGAATTACATAACATCCAAATGAATAAAGTGGTGACTGTGATGACATGTAATTATATTCTTGGATTTTATTATGAATATTTTTCACAATGTAAAAAATACAAATTTACCAACTGTATTACACTTAACCCTAGTAAGTATTACCATGTTAGCCCAAGAGGTGAAGGTAAAAATTCTATCTTTTACGAAGAAATAGATTTTTATAGTACAACAAATTTTCATTTTTATTGTATTTTATTTTAAATTTGCACCTAAATGTAGATAAGGGAAGCCACTACCATGACCCAAAAAGATGCTACTATAACGAATTATATGCCAAAAACCACTAGTGATTCTTTTGACAAACAGTCAAAAGCAACACCCTTCAGAGACCTCTAAAATATTTGAGGTATGCTTCTTCTCCTAGATTTTCTTATCCATGTTAGCCTGCACATAATGTGCAATATGAATCTAGTGAGGCAACCCCTATGAAAAGTAAGTTTACTATTTCGAGCTTCTTTGTATATATATATTTTTAGTGGAAATTATAATACTTTTTATTTCTTTTTTCATATATTTTCAATGTTACTGCCCACCCCACCCGCATTGACATGCCTTTACAGGTTTTTTTAGAGGCGCAACACATCTCATTGTCATCGGATAAGTGTATTTATTTTAAATTAATATATTTATTTTATTCAATTTTATTTTCTTTAACAAAATATTATTGTAATGTTTTTAGGCACCTCCCCACAATTCACTATAAGAAGGTAGTAGATGATGTCACCACCCCCTCCACCTCGATAACAATTAATGAGAGGTCAATACAGGGGTGGAAAATATTTTTTCCTAATGATATTGTGTGGGGCACCAAGCTAGACTTTGTCTAAACTTTTGAATATTTTATTTATAACAAATTATTCAGTGCAAGAAATTTTGAGGTTAGGATTAGATAATCCTCTACTAGATGAGGATTTTCTATTACAAGGCAAAATTCTAAGGTTTAAAGTGACATATGTGCTTTAGAATCCATACAAAGAAGCACAATTATCCAAGGGTATCTTTATACCTCTTGGTCAAAATTCAAAATCAAAAAGCACCAGGGGCATCTCTAAGTCACTTGGTCAAAATTCAATCAAAAAGCACCATGGGCGTCTCTAAGTCGCTTGGTCAAAATTAATCAAAAATGCTCCAAGGGTGTCTTTATGCCACTTGGTCAAATTCACATTAATCACAAAAAACTCCAAAGGCATCTTAATGACCTTTGGTCAAATCAAATTACAAAAATCTCCAAAGTCATCTTAAAGCCCTTTGGTCAAATCAAATCACAAAATGCCCCAAAGGCATCTTCAAGCCTTTTGGTCAAATCAAATCACAAAAAGCTCCAAAGGCATCTCAAAGACCTTTGGTCAAATCACAAAAAGCTCCAAAGGTATCTTAAAGCCCTTTGGTCAAAATCAAAACATAAAAGCATAAAAACAATTTAAAATCAAAAGTTCAAAAACATTCAAAATAATCAAAAGCTCAAAAAAAATTGAAAGCATCAAAAATCCAAAAACATTTGCATTCTGCACTTACATTCATTACATACATTCATTGGCATCCATTGCATTTACATTAGATACATATATGTTCACAATATTACAAATGACACCACATTTGTACATCACTCATTGCATCATCAAAAATACATCATCATCCATCACCCATGTGTGTAACTGTGTTTTTAACACAACCCCTCCTATTGCTATAAGGAATATACTAGGGTTTTTTCGATCACTCAACCATACCTAGTGGTTCTATCAAAATTTATAGAAATTTGTCTTTGCTTTTGATAGGTGAGGATTAGTTTTTATAGCACCTGGTATATCTCAGAATCTTATCACTAATTGAAACACTAAAATCCTAGTTGGTACAAGGGAAATATGAAAGCTGCAAAAGTGGTCTAGGTTATATTAAGAGAAAATGATCTTCCTTGCTTATCCCCCTGTGCGATCGGTTCAAAGGTACTAAGAATTGGCAAAATGACAAGCTTCACCCTACCCAATTAAATCCCTTGCTTAAATCAAAATGAGCAAAAATCCTAAAACAAAGCACAAATTCATGATTCCAAATCACAAATTCAAAGTACTCAAAAAGCACAAAAATAGAGCAAATAGTGGTTATCATCACTACAAGAATCCCTTGCATAAAGGAAAAACAAAAAAAAAAATCAATAAAAAATAAACAGTGATTTTCATCACTAAGCATGAGCAAGTATCCCAAATAAAATAAAGAAAAGAAGGGAATGGAGCTTGAATCCTTGGAATTCTCAACATTGTAAAAAATAGAAAGGTGATCCCCATTACATGTTTGGTGTACAACCAACTTGGCAATGGTGGTATCCTTACGCATGATGATATGTCTACCACAATAGCTTATTGCATTTTGTGTAGACAAATGTTTGCATGTGGATGAGCTAGCTTTAGGTAACCTAATGATGCCTAGTGGTATAATCCAACTAAGTCCAACATAAGGATAAAATGAACACTTGAGGATCCTTGATCTTAGCAATGGGTTGAAAGAATCCCGCCTGACATCGGAGGAAGTGCTTGAGTTCTATCTAAATACATTCACTTGCACACATAGGGATAATGAGTATCTAGGTCTTCATAATAGAACTTTATCCTTTAGAAGCTCTGTATGGTTAGTATACAACTTTTGATCAAGTAACTAGGGTGTTTGAGTCTCATGGAAATCCTCAAAATTTCCCTTATAGCAAAAAATCATTCCATCAAGGCAAATCATACATATCATATCATCACGTTTCATATTTTTAATATCTAAATGATTAATTCTTATGCTAAGAGTTATTCACTATTCATGATTGTTATACATTATGTGGTGTCACCCATTAGATTGTTAAACTCATATTACATTCATTCCTTATGTTTTAAAAGTGCTTAAAGCATATAGGTTCATTCACATTAGATCATCAACATAATGCATAACACATTTCATTTTCCATATCATAACAACATGAGTTAGATGCATACAATAGACCAAAATTAAACATGCATCCATCATCATCATCTAGATCATACCATCTAATCATATATTGGTCATCTAGCTAGTGCATGTCATCAATACATCACATACATATAGCATAATAAAATCATTATCTAGGTATAGCATACCATCATCACATCACATAAATAAAAACATAAAATCAAAAAAAAAAAAAATTAAACATCAAGTGGGGAAATATTGGTATCATACCTCCCCTAGTCAAAAATCAAATAGTTAAGCAATCAATTTACAAAGGCCCCAAAGGTATCACAAGCCCTTTTGTCAAAAAAAAAATGCCCCAAAAGGTATAAGCCCTTTGGTAAAAAAAAATGCCCCAAAAGGCATAAGCCCTTTGGTCAAACAAAAAGCCCCAAAGGTAGCATAAGCCCTTTGGTCAACTTAATAAAATGCCCCAAAGGTAGCATAAGCCCTTTGGTCAAAACCAAAATGCCCCAAAGGGGATAAGCCCTTTGGTCAAACCAAAATGCCCTAAAAGGTATAAGCCCTTTGGTCAAACAAAAAGCCCCAAAGGTAGCATAAGCCCTTTGGTCAACGTAACAAAATACCCCAAAGGTAGCACAAGCCCTTTTGTAAAAAACAAAATGCCCCAAAGGTAGCATAAGCCCTTTGGTCAACTTAACAAAATGCCTCAAAGGTAGCATAAGCCCTTTGATCAAACCAAAATGCCCCGAAGGTAGCATAAGCCCTTTGGTCAAAACCAAAATGCCCCAAAGGGGATAAGCCCTTTGGTCAAACCAAAATGCCCCAAATGGGCATAAGTCCTCTCGTAAAAAACAAAAATCCCCAAAAGGCATAAGCCTTTGGTCAAAAACAAAAAGCCCCAAAGGACATAAGCCCTTTGGTCAACTTAACAAATGCCCCAAAGGACGCAAACCCGTTGGTAAAAAAAAAAGGCCCAAAAGGCACAAGTCCTTTGGTCAAAAACTAAAAGCCCCAAAGGGGATAAGCCCTTTGGTCAAAAACTAAAAGCCCCAAAGTGGATAAGCCCTTTGGTCAAACAAAAATCCCCAAAGGACGCAAGCCCTTTGGTCAAATTAACAAATGCCCCAAAGGATGTAAGCCCGTTGGTCAAAAACAATAAGCCCCAAAAGGCACAGACCCTTTGGTCAAAAATTAAAAGTCCCAAAGGGGATAATCCCTTTGGTCAAACAAAATACCCTAAAGATAACATAAGCCCTTTGGTCAACTTAACAAAATGCCCCAAAGGTAGCATAAGCCCTTTGGTAAAAACCAAAATACCCCAAGGGGGATAAGCCCTTTGGTCAAACCAAAATGCCCCAAAGGGGCATAAGCCCTCTGGTAAAAAAAAAAAATCCAAAAGGCACAAGCCCTTTGGTCAAAAACAAAAAGCCCCAAAGGATGCAAGCCCTTTGGTCAATTTAACAAATGCCCCAAAGGACATAAGTCCGTTGGTCAAAAACAAAAAGCCCCAAAAGGCACAAGCCCTTTGGTCAAAAAATAAAAGCCCCAAAAGAGATAAATCATTTGGTCAAACAAAAAGCCCCAAAGGTAGCATAAGCCCTTTGGTCAACTTAACAAAATGCCCCAATGGTAGCATAAGCCCTTTGGTCAAAACCAAAATGCCCTAAAGGGGATAAGTCCTTTGGTCAAACCAAAATGCCCCAAAAGGCATAAGCCCTTTGGTCAAACTAAAAGCCCCAAAGGGGATAAGCCCTTTGGTCAAACCAAAATGCCCCAAAGGGGCATAATTTCTCTGGTCAAAAACAAAAAGCCCTAAAGGGGATAAGACCTTTGGCAAAACCAAAATGCCCCAAAGGGGATAAGACTTTTGGTCAAACCAAAATTCCCCAAAAGGTATAAGCCCTTTGGTCAACTCACAAAGGCCCAAAAGGTATCACAAGCCTTTGGTCAACTCACAATGCAAACATATCAGTCTATATTTTTGCTCAACATTATGTTTTTCCACATAGTGCATCGCAAAAATGGGCATCTATAGACACCTAAAATATGTCATGTTTAGGAAACCACTCATATGAGCACATCTGAAGACCATATGACCAATTTTGGACCTTTCCAAGAGCAAGCAATGGTCCTAACCACTCAAAATGGTAGTTTTAGCCCATCTAAGCTTAGCTGTTGTAGGCTAGAGTAGCCAAATATTGGTTGTTGTAGGCTAGAGCGGCTAGACCTTAGCCGTTGTAGACAACAACGACCAAATCTTAGTCACTGTAGACAATAGTGGCTAAGCCATAAAAAGCATTTTTGTCGACAAATAGGCCCAATCATGGGAATAAGTGGCAGTCTACATGTAATAAAGGTGAACGGGAGCAATTTTGCATTTCCCTTCATGACAAGTTCACATGGGAGACTTGAGTCTAAATTTAGAATTTAGTTAACTGGTCTTTAAATATAGAAAATACAAAATTTTCTCATGCTAACATTCACTACGCATGAGGTATTCAATCCTAGGGTTTTAAACATAGACCTAGGGTTTCACACACTTTAAAAGGTGTAAGCCTGAGAGCACCAAGGGATCCATAATCATCAATTCTAGGACCTTCATCATATTGTAGAAATCTTCTTTGAGAGAGCTTTTCTTGGAGAGCATACACAATGAAGCCCTATCATATTGGAGAGCAGATCTGAGCACCCTTGAGGAGCGACGAAGTGCTAGCTGATTAAGGGTTTACCATCTACAAGGTATTCAACACACCGGACAAAATGACAACCATTTCAACATTGACAACAAGCTTAATATCCATAACCTTGGAGCGAGAGAACATGTTTCATTCTAGCGACCATTGTCTTGGATAGTGGCCCGTAGGCCTAGTCTAGGGTTTTGGTATTAGCTTCTTATATTCTATTTTTCTTCATGTTTTCATATCATTAGCATAGACTTGCATCATTTACTTGCATTCATAGCACTAGTTTCATTCATTAAGCATATTTCCTTTCATTATCAAAGTTATTGCTAACAACCTCATCCGGGGAGGCAATCTCAAACATCTAAGTGTGTGTTGTTATTTCATTGCTTGCAGGACTATAGGTTCATCGGACAGATCCACAACATTCGAAAGCACAAATATCCCTCTAGGAACTAGATCTAGAGAAGAAGGCATCTGTAAGCCCTCATACATTTCTATGTGTGGAACTAAGAAGCCTTTAAAAGTGCACCACCCCTTGCGGGGGGACATTCTACCCACTTGTAATCTTATTGTATCGAAATGGGTATCCCTAAGAGGGATCGACATGTAACCGGGTTTTAAATACAAATAAAAGGATCTATCTTTGTTACATATAGCATAATCAAATTATTATCCAGGCATAGCATGCCATCATCACATCGCATAAATAAAAGCATAAAATCAAAATAAAAAATTTCAAACCCCACAACAAGCTCAAAAAAAGCCCCAAGGAGCACAAGCCCTTTGGTAAAAAAAAAAAAGCCCCACGGAGCACAAGCCTTTTGGTCAAAAAAAAATCCCCAAGAAGCGCAAGTCCTTTGGTCAAAAATAAAATTCCCCAAAAGGCATAAGCTCTTTGGTGAAACAAAAAGCCCCAAAGGTATCACAAACCCTTTGGTCAAAAACAAAATGCCCCAAAAGGCAAAGCCCTTTGGTCAACATAACAAATGCCCCAAAGGACACATGCCCTTTGGTCAACTTAATAAATGCCCTAGAGGACATAAGCCCTTTGGTCGACTTAAAAAATGCCCTTGAGGACATAAGCCCTTTGGTCAACTTAACAAATGCCCCAAAGGACATAACCTCTTTGGTAAATTTAACAAATGCCCCAAAGGACGCAAGCCCTTTGGTCAACTTAACAATTTCCCCAAAGGATGCACTCCCTTTGGTCAACTTAACAAATGCCCCAAAGAGCATAAGCCCTTTGGTCAAATTAACAAATGTCCCAAAGGACATAAGCCCTTTGGTCAACTTAACAAAAATCTCCAAAGGACATAAGCCCTTTGGTCAACTTACAAATACCCCAAAGGATGTAAGCCCTTTGGTCAACTTAACAAATGCCCCAGAGGGCATAAGTCGTTTGGTTGACTTAACAAATACCCAAAGGACATAAGCTCTCTGGTCAAAATTAATAAATGCCCCAAAGGACGTAAGCCCTTTGGTCAACTTAACAAATACCCTAAAGGATGTAATCCCTTTGGTCAACTTAACAAATGACCCAAAGGACATAAGCCCTTTGGTCGACTTACAAAAGCCCCAAAGAGCATAAGCCCTTTGGTCAAATTAACAAATGCCCCAAAGGACATAAGACCTTTGGTGAACTCACAAAGGACCCAAAGGGCACAAGCCCTTTGGTCAACTCACAAATGCCCTAAAGGCATCACAAGCCCTTTGGTCAAATCACCCCAAAAACATATTAGTCTACATTTTTGCTTAGCATTGTGTTTTTCCACATAGTGCATCGCAAAAAGGGGCATCTGTAGACACCTAAAACATGTCATGTATAGGAAACCACTCATATGAGCACTTCTGAAGACCATATGTCCAATTTTAGACCTTTCCAAGAGCAAGTAGTGATTACTAACCACTCAAAATGGTAGTTTTAGCCCATCTAAGCTTAGTCGCTATAGGCTAGAGCAACCAAATCCTGGCTATTGTAGGCTATAGCAACCAAATCTTAGTTGTTGTAGATGATAGTGGTCAAATATTAGTCATTGCAAATGACAACGACTAAGCCATAAAAAGAATTTTACCAACAAATAGGTCCAATCACGGGTGGAAGTGGTAGTATTAATGCAATAAATATGAGTGGGGATAACTTTGCATTCCCCCTCATGACCAGTTCACATGGGAGACTTAAGTTCAAATTTAGACTTTAGTTAACTGGACTTTAAACATAGAAAAGACAAAGCCTTCTCATGCTAACATTCACTACGCATGAGGGATTCAATCCTAAGGTTATGAAGATAGACCTAGGGTTTCACACACTTTAAAAGGTGTAAGCCTGAGAGCACCAAGGGATCCATAATCATCAATTTTGGGACCTTCATCATATTGTAGCAATCTTCTTTGAGAGAGATTTTCTTGGAGAGCATACACAACAAAGCCCTATCAGATTGGAGAGTAGATCTGAGCACCCTTGAGGAGCGATGAAGTGCTAGTTGATTAAGGGTTTACCATCTACAAGGTATTCAACACACCGGATAAAATAACAACCATTTCAACATCGACAACAAGCTTAAGATCCATAACCTTAGAGCGAGAGAACATGTTTCATTCTAGCGACCACTGTCTTAGACAGTGTCCTGTGGGCCTAGTCTAGGGTTTTGGTATTAGCTTCTTATATTTTTGTTTTTCTTCATGTTTTCCTATCATTAGCATAGACTTGCATCATTTACTTGCATTCATAGCACTAGTTTCATTCATTGAGCATATTTCCTTTCATTATCAAATTTATTGCTAACAACCTCATCTGAGGAGGCAATCTCGGATATCTAAGCGTGTGTTGTTATTTCATTGATTGCAGGACTACAGGTTCATCAAACAGATCCACAATATTCAAAAGCACAAATTTCCCTCTAGGAATTAGATCTAGAGAAGGAGGCATCTGTAAGCCCTCATACATTTGTGAGAAACTAGGAAGCTTGTGAAAGTGCACCACCCTTTGCGAGGGGACATCTTACTCATTTGTAATTTATTGTATTGAAATGGGTATCCCTAAGAGGGACCGACATGTAATCAAGTTTTAATACAAATAAAAGGATCTATCTTTGTTATTTTTTATGTTATATGCTTTTCATGGTCTTTCATTTCATTTTGGGTATACTATTGCAAGTAGAGTAAGCAGTGCATGCATCCTGAGGTAGCTACACTACCACTATTGGAGCTCACTGGATCTACCACTATCAGAGCTCACTAGATCTACCACTATCAGAGCTCACCCATTACTACCAAAGCTCACCTCCTCCACCATTGTTAGAGCTCACCTGCTCCATCACTACTAGAGCTCACCAGTTCTATCATTGTGCTTCCTATTATTTTTTCTTCACCCATATTCTTCCACACATTGCTCCCAATAAAGAATCAATTTATCCTAGGGTTGAAACCCTTTCTCCTCAAACCAAGCTACAACCTAGCTCTGATACCAAATGAAGAGAAATAATACCCCAATAAATAAATTTTAGAAAAATAGTAATTATAGAATCAAAGGAAAAATAGAGAAGAAGAATACATTACACAAGAATTTATCTTGGGAAACCCTTTAAGGAAAATCCCCAGCAAGAAATTTTCTTTATTGTATAAACTTGAACATATCCAATACAATAATATCCTTTCACTCGCTATTCGCTTGCAATTACATTTCTTGCATATTGCACTCCTACCCCCTTGGGGGAGTCCATACATTCACCATCATCAAACCCTCATGCAAGTGTTGTTTTATATACCAAAAACACAAGAAGAGGTTTTACAATACCATGGCTATAAAACTTGGGTTCAAATATATTAACCCAAATATATTAAAACATGGGTTCAAATATATTAACCCAAATATATTAATCCATGGGTTCAAATATATTAACCCAAATATATTAATCCATGGGTTCAAATATATTAACCCAAATATATTTATCCATGGGTTCAAATATATTAACCCAAATATATTAATCCATGTGTTAAAATATATTAACCCAAAACCTGGTCATAATAACATGGAAAATATTCAACATATTAAATTATACCATAATATTGGACCAATAGTGGTATCACAACCACCACTTAAATTTATTCATTCTTGATAGAGTTAATTTAGAGTCTACCCACTTTGAAAGCAATGAAGACTTAGACTATATTTTTAAAGGTCTAATTGAGTAGATATTGAGGGAATAAGGATAAGTCACCCTAATTTGAATGCTAGGGTCTTTCCACTTGGTTGAAGGAAAACCAATGAATACTAGGACTTAGCTAATTTGATTGAGGATCAACTTAGGAGAAAGTTGGACAATAAGAGAAATAGACAACTTAGGTGATAGTTGAATATTGAGATAAAGATCCAACTTAGGTGATAGTTTGACATTAAAAGAAAGAGCCAACTCAGGAGATAGTTGGACATGAGAGAACATTTATAGTTACCCTAATATTGATTTTGGATTCTCTAGAGAAGATAATAATTTACTTCTTAGGTGCAACCAAAGATATTGGATATAGATTTCAGATATTAAAGACCAGATATTGGAAATAGTTTCTAGAGATTCAAGAAGCATCATAACTTTGAAGGATAGAGAAGCATCATAGTTTCAAAGGATTGAGAAGCACCATAGCTTCCAAGGAGAGAGAATCATTTTTAGCTTTATGAGTATAGATATTAAGCATTAGTGTACAAAGATAAGAGGAGTACTAAGAAGTATAGATACTAAGCCTCCAAAGATAAGGAAAAAGCAAGGTATATAGATGTTTTGATTATTCATAAAACTAGAAGCATCAGGTTAACTATAGCAATATCAGTCTTGGTCTTGACTTATTTAGAATTTTTTGAAAGAAGTTTTACTCTATAGGAAGCAAAGAATATCGCTACTAGAGTGTTATATAGAGTCTCATAGGAGACCAAAACCAAGGAGCATTAACACATATTAAGTTTCTATTTAGTGGAGCTATCATCCACATAAAAGAAGAGGCCTAAGTAGCCAACATATAAGGAGAGGCCTAAGTGGCCAATATAGAAGAAGAGGTCTAAGTAGGCAACATGGGGGAAGAGGCCTAAGCAACCGACATCGAAGGAGAGGCCTAAGCATCCAATATAGAATGAGAAACCTAAGCAATCAATATAGAAGTAAAGACCTAAGCATCTAATATAGAAGCAGAGGCCTAAGCAGCCAACATAGAAAAATAGGTCTAAGTAGCCAACATAGAAAGAATAGACCTAAGCAACCAAAATAAAAGAAGAGGCCTAAACAACCAACATAGAGAAAGAGTACAACATTCAAGTGGATAACTTATAGAAGGTAGAACAACTATCTATGTGGCTTGCATAAGAAAAATGAAGAACAAACAAAGCAAATAAGCATAGGTAGAAGAAGAGACCAACTAGCATAGAGAAGACTAAGAAGGTAGATAGAATAGTGTTATAAAAGGGTTGTCATGAGAAAAAGTAAAACATGTTAAAACTAGTAAGAGCCTGTTAGAAATAACTAGTATGTTAAAGCCAATAATAGAAGAGACCGAATGCAAAGCACCAAACATACCTCACAATAGAGATATTCCAGTAATTAGAAGATATCAAATGTAGAGCACCAAGCACATACCTCACAAGAAAGATATTCCAATAAGCAGAAGAGACCAAATGCATAGCACCAAACCCTTGCCTCACAACAAAGATATTCCAATGAGCAAAAGGATTTGGTACCATAGATCAGTTCCAAGTATAAGCACCAATGTAGTGTTAATGTTAGTTATGCACCACTTTAGATGATAAGTGCTAAATTGGTTAGTCATGTTGAATTATTGTGTGATTTAAATGATGTAAACCTAATGCATATGGTCAATATTATTGTAATTGGAATATGAACACATATGAATAAATATATTTATGTAAAGTGTTTGTTTATTAATATCCATATGACTTCTATTATAATCATATATAAAAAATTTACTTTTCCTTATTATTTTGACTACTTAATATATATGTAGTAGAATAGTCTATGTAAGATACTTGCATTATGAAATAATTAATATACCTTGAATACTAACAATTATATTTACACATAAAATTTATTTATAAAAGCATTTATTCTTCAATATATATCAAGATAACTTATCTAGTACTACATATAATTTTTATAAATATATGAATTTCAATGAACAAACATAATAAATTAATTTCTAAAAATAGTAACTAACCTCTATACTCTTATAAAACTAAAAATTCATTATAAAATTTTAAAAACATATACAATCATTTATAACTCAAAATACATACTTAAATTTTACCCTTCCATTAAAATATTCTTAAAACACCCTAAATTAAACGTAAAAAAATAATTATTGTCTATTTTTTTTAGAAGCACAAGTACAAATCTAACAATATCTTCCAAACCATTGAAACCCTTAATTTTTCTAATGTCAAAACCCTCACACAATTAAAGGTCAACCATATCATCATATTAAATTTTCTCACATTCATGAACCAAACAAAGAGCATCTACAAAGTTTAAGCATATTGCATCCTATATCTATATCTATATAAACAAACGCCAAGAAAGAGCATCTGAATATATAAATATATTACTTCTTATATATATGCTTTCATATGTCAATCTTATTCAAATGTCAATCTTATTTAAAAATATATCGAATGAAAACCTTCAAATCAAATACTATTTAGGTTTGAAGCATCACCCTCTTAAACTAGGACCACTAACGCATTACCCATACTCAATTGATCAAGGATTGACTACGAAAAATCAACCGAAGATTTCGATGGATTTATAGTCAGGTTTAGGCGGCAGGTTTCACGGCATCAGTACCGTCAGGTATAGGCTGGGCATGAGAGCTTGCCGTATATTCTTCGGTCACATATTCGGTAGTGGTTGTCACGATATATTCTTTGGTGGATTTAACTTGAGAGCTTGACATATATTCTTCGATGGATTCAAAGATTTTGATGGATTGAATGTTAGGTTTAGGCTTGGGCACTTTGACAGTCAGTACACCATTTTTCATTACAGCTATTATCGCCCCCACTTTTGCATCCTTCGGCAGAGTGAAACGTCGCAGGAATCTGCCACGTGAGCGTTCAATGCGGTGATATTTCTCATTCTTCTCCTCTTCTTCTTTCTTGCGCTCACCGCTTATCTCAAGAATTCGCCCTTCCTTCACTTGTACTTCCACTTCCTCCTTCTTGAGCCCTGACGTCGTCAAACAACAATATCAGCATATCAAAATAAGTACGGGATTAATGTTAAAAATATTGTTTTAAGGAAGTAGAAAAACTATTTATAAATGAAATAAAAAAATAGATAATAATAAATGTTAAGGCAACCATTAGGGCAATGAGATACAGAAAAGTATGTTTATTATTAGGATGCCTCTTTATTAGGTGCAAGGCACCATTGAGTAGAATTCAAGAAAGTTTTTAGGAAGTTGAATTTAGTTAAAGTAATCAACTAGTTGAAAAAATAAAAGCATAATTGATAAAACTTATTTTATCTTTATTTTATAGATATCAAAAGCATTCAATTACTACAAATAATCAAGCACCAAAGCAGAGGTCAGGGCATTAATATAACGTCAAGAGAAGGGGATTGATGAATAAATGCAATGTATCATAATAAAGAAATAAATACCTGGAAGATCGGCCTTGAAAACGTGAGCATCAGGGGTTTCCTTCCAGTCGATCTGACTATTGGCTACGGCCACGGAATCCCTCGCGAAATCACTGGATAGGTCCAAGTCGAGGGCGCTGCCCAGGCTGTGGCCGGTGACGGTGATGCTCAGCTGCTCGCCCTTGTATTTCGCCACCAGGCGTCTCAGCTCCTCCACCACCTGATCCCGGGCGCTGCCCAGGCAGTCGTTGAGGTCGGCGATCGACTCGATGTGCGTCACTATCCCCGGCCACGCCACCACGATGTCGCGGCGCCCCAGCCGCTTGATCTCCTGCTCGTCCATTTCCACGGCAATGAAACCCACGCAGTTGGCGTGCTGGCTCCATGGCTTCTGCAGATTTATGTTGGACGTGGCGTAGAGATCTTTGGTGACCTCGTAGCCGTAATCGGACATCCCCACGCCCTGGAATAGCTGCTTGAAGTCGTACTTGGAGCTGCCCGAAGTCTTGGAGCAGGAGCACTCCTGGGCGATTTTGTCGTAACGGATGATCTCTTCCAGTGCGGTCAGCATGTCGGGAAGGGACTCCCTTGCCGCGCTCCTGACGCTTAATGATCGTTTCCCTATCTTTTCCATCTGAATACCCTTGATCCAGTGAGGAGAGTATAAAACTTTCTGCCCATACATAAAATTCGAACCTGTCTTGACTCTGGAGGATCGGACTGGACCAGACCTGGAATGCTGATGAGGCGGGGGTGAAGAAAGGGAAAGCCTCGTGAAGGCCGATGTGACTGCCATGGCTTAGACAGAAGAATAATTTGTCAATAAAGAGGCTGGAGGTAGCAGATCAAGAACAAACTCATTGCAAAATGCCTGCTTCGTTCGTTGATTTATAGTAGGGAAAGAAACAGGGTGGGCAACATTCACGTGAAAGGTGTTTCCTCGAAATAACTGCGACTGGACGGTGGGATTTAAAGATTAGTTAGGTATTTACGTAAAGAAGATTTATGTTTAATTTTTTATTAGTTAGGTATTTATTTAAAGAAGATTTATGTTTAATTTTTGGAGATCTAAGTTTAAATCTTGGTAATGCCAGTTAGCAAAGGAAGTACTCTGACAAGTACAATACTAATAGAAAATCCTGTGGAACTACTTATTTTTCATTGAGATCAACTTACTTGTATTAATGATTGCAGATCGCAGATTTTGATACCATACGCTTATAAATCTAAACTCTAAGTCTCCATTATTTCTACCGTCCCCTCAAAAAAAACACACTCGATTGCCTCGTAAACTAAAATATTCATTATTGACCTCAACATACATACTTTTTTTTTTAAATATAGAAGCAATGGTTACAATCACGATTTTTAGTAGCTACCAGCACAACTGGTAGGGTTCAAACTATCTACGAAGGCTCCCAGGACTTTCACCGTCTCGGTACATGGTAACCCGGTGTGAGATGGGGACCGCCGGACGCACAGGGGTTGCATCGTCGGCGCACCACTCAGAGGAATCGTTACCAATTCCCCGACCCACGGACCAAAATGTTTATATGAAATCTGAATTATAATTTTTATAATTAGCTTTGAAACATGTTAAAATAAAATATTTTATTATTTTTATGATTTTATAGAAAAGCCACAATGAATAGATAATTATTAAGTAAGTTTAATGGAAAAAATTTAAAACTTCATATAGGAAGTTGTGTAATGAAATGACTTCAAGAATTACAACAATTGCAATAGTAATTCAATAATGTACCATGAAATATATAATGATTAAATTAATTCAGATATAAACAATCAAATATACAATATTCATATTCTAGATTCAAATCAATACGAATCCTGAGCCACTTAGAGAGGATGAAGTCTCATGGCCACTTGGAGATGACAAAGTCTCATATGTGTAACTGATGCAACTATGATTCAAATATGAAAGATGATTTCAATTACCAGATAACTCTTCCTATTTATAGACTAAATCAACATTAACCCTAACCCTAATGCTCAAGGGTCAACTATCTAAACCTAGTGATAGAGCTAATAAAAATAAATGTAGGTAGTGTGACTATATTAGAGATATTACATGGCTCCCTCCTTTAGAAAGCTTTGTCTTCAAAGCTAGAAAATATTGAAAAATGCTCTTAGACTCAATATCTTCTTCTAGAAGGTCCTATCACTTTATGAGAAACTTCCAAATCTATTGAGACCATATAAGACAAACTTTGGACTGCAATACTACTTTTCGCTAGAGAGTGATTTATCTTTCTTCATTGAGTATTGTAAGCTTTGTATAGGACTAAATATTTTGCCTGATAATATTTTAAAGATACGACACATGAAGGACAAGATAAATGTGTGGAGATGGTGGAAGCTCTAACTAATATGTTATCTCACCAATGTGAAAATCCTTATTCTAGGGCCATAAACTCTAGGAGCCAACTTTTTTCTAGACTTGGTCTTCAAGGATAATTGTGTATGGGGTTACAAGTGTAAAAATACCATATCCCCCACGGAAAATTGATGTTCACAATGACGTGAATCTTGCAATTACTTCATGTAATTTTGGTCCTATGTTAAATTTTTATTTAGAAGCTTAAGAAGAAATTATTGTTGTTGTAACAAATCATCTACTTGGGCAACCTTGGAGGATATTGGAATATAGTTTACCATTGATGGAGGTTTCTAACCAAAAAATGCTTAAAATGGGTTCATATTAAGGGAATAATGGTAGCAAGTATTGTACCACCGTTTAGCTAATGAGAGCTAATAAACCTAGTAATATTATTTATCTTTAGAAAAAAATGAAGGTAAGTACCCAAACATTTATTAACAATCTCTATCTAAACATCCAACTAAGGAAAAAAAGAGGATATACTCAACTTAGTATCACTAAGAGGAAATAATTCCTTATAAAAGTGACTAGTTAATACATGATCATGATCATTGACAATGGGTGTGGGCATACCATGTAATTTAATATAGAATTAAGAAATACCTTCACCACCTTGTTGAATTGGGGTGTTGTAATATGTAGAAATAAGCATACTTGGAAAGACAATCCACTACTATAAATATTATAGTTTTTTCCTCAAATTTGGGAAGGCCCTCAATGAAATCTATTGATGATAGAGAATATTACATTATTTGATAAATGAGAATATGCATGATATGTACATGTATCATGCTAGAAGACTAAGAGTCTTGTATGCAAGTGGTAATATAAGAATCCAAAGGTCATATGGAAAGTAATAGTCAAGAATTTGAAGAGTTATCTTGTAAAGCTATATTATGGAGATAAAGCTCCGTGAAATGCATCTTTGAAAGTAGAGAAAAACTCAAGATTGTATATTTGACTCATGAATAATATTGTGAGTATTTTCTTTCAATAATATTGTTATGTTGATTCATAATATATGAGATTTGTTTGTATTATTTTCAACGTGGGACCTATGATATTTATTTATATTGGAACCTATGATAGTTTGAGATAGTTAAACTTAAAATCCAATAGTGGTATCAAAGCCACCACTTAACTTTGTCCATTATTGATGGAGTTAATTTAGATTCTATCCACTTTAAATGTAGTGAAGACTTAGGCTATATTTTAAAAGGTCTAATTGAGTAGATATTGAGGGGATAAGGATAAGTCACCCTAATTCGAATGCTAGGGAATTTCCACTTGGTTGAAGGAAATGAAGACAACGACTTGGTTAAGTTTATTGAAGGTCAACTTAGGAGAAAGTTGGACATTGAGAGAAAGAGCCAATTTAGGTGATAGTTGGACATTGAGAGAAAGAGTCAAATTAGGTGATAATTGGACATTGATAGAAAGAGTCAACTCAAGTGATAGTTGGACATTGAGATAAAGAATCAACTCAGGTGATAGTTGGTCATTGAGAGAAAGAGCCAATTTAGAAGATAGTTGAACATGACAGGACATTCATAGTTACCCTGATATTGATTTTAGATTCTCCATAGAAGAAGAGAATCATTTAGTTCTTAGGTGTGACCTAAGACATTGGAGATAGATTTCATATATTAGAGGCCAAACATTGGAAATAGTTTCTAAATATTTAAGAAGCATCATAACTTCCAAGGATAGAGAAGCATCATAGTTTCCAAGGTTAGAGAAACACTATAGCTTCCAAGGTTAGAGAACCATTTTTAGATTTTTGAGCATAAATATTAGCATTAGTGTACAAATATAAGAGGAGTACTAAGAAGTATAGTGACTAAGTCTCTAGAGATAAGGACAGATAGAGGTATATATAAGTTTTGGTTATTCAGAAAACCAAAAGCATTAGGCTAACTCTAGCCATATTAGTCTTGGCCTTGACTTATTTGAAGTTTCTAAAAGAAGTTTTATTCTATAGGAAGCAGATAATAATGCTACTATAATGCTATATAGTGTCTCATAGGAGACCGAAACCAAGGAGTATTAAGACACATTAAGTTTCTATTTAGTGGAGCTATCATCCACATAGAAGAAGAGGCCTAAGAAACTTACATAGAAGGACAGGCTGAAGCGACAAACATAGAAGAAGAGGCCTATGCAACCAACATAGAAAGAAGAGGCCTAAGAAACCAATATAGAAGAAGAGGCCTAAGCAACCAACATGGAGGAAGAGGTCAACATTCAAGTTGCCAACTTATAGAAGGTAGAACAACTACCTATGTGGCTTGCATAAGAAAAATGAATAACAAACAAAGCAATCAGGATAGAGTAGAATAAGAGACCAACTAGCATGGATAAGACTAATCAGGTAGATAGAATAGTGTTATAAGAGAATTATTATGAGCAAAATTAAAACATGTTAAAATTAGTAAGACACTATTAGAAACAACTAGCATGTTAAAGCTAGTAGCAGAAGAGACCGAATGCAAAGCACCAAGCATACCTCACAATAGAGATATTTAGGTAAGTAGAAAAGATCAAACGTAGAGCACTAAGTGCATGCCTCAAAAAAAAGATATTCCAATAAGTATAAGAGATCAAATGCAGAGCACCAAGTGCATGCCTCACAATAAATATTCCAATGAGTAAAAGGATTTGGTATCATAGATCAATTCCAAGTATTAACATCAATGTAGTGTTAAGGTTTGTTATGCACCACTTTACCTAAAAGTGCCAAATTTGTTAGTTATGTTGAATTGTTGTGTGATTTAAATGATGTGAACCTAATGTATATGATCAATGTTATTGTGATTGAAATATGAACACATATAAACAAAGATATTTATGTAAAGCATTTGTTTATTGATATCAATATAACTTCTATTATAATCATATATAGAAAATTTACTTTTCCTTATTATTTTGACTACTTAGTATATATGTGTAGTAGAATAGTCTATATAAGATATTTGCATTATGAGACAATTTATATACCTAGAACACAAACAATTATATTTACACATAAAATTTATTTATAAAAGCATTTGTTCTTCAACTTATATCAAGGTAACTTATAGAGTACTATATATAATTTCTATAAATGTATGAATTTCAAAGAACAAACATGCATAATAAATTAATTTCTTAAAATAGTAATTGACCTCTATGTTCTTATAAAAAAAAAAAATTATAGTAAAGAAAATATATTTCGAACTTTGTAAAATAAAATTATAATTTTTAATTATAAATTTAAAAAAACATACACAATGGTTTATAGCTAAAAATACATACTAAAATTTTACCATTCCATTAAAATATTCATAAAAATACCCTAATAAATATTAAGTGAAAGTAATATATATATATATATAGATAGATATTTTGACAAGCACAAGTCTAACAATCTCTTCGGAACCATTGAAACCCTTAATTTTTCTAATGTCCAAACCCTTACACAATTAAAGGTCAACCATATCATCACATTTAATTTTATCACATTCTTGAACCAAAGAAAGAACATCTACAAAGTTTAAGTATATTCATCTTATGTATTCATTTAAATGTTAAGAAAGAACATCTACACGGTTTTTATATATTAAGTCCTATATATGCTTTTAAATATAAATATTATTTGATAATATATTGAATGAAAATTTTCAAATCGAATATTATTTAGGTTTGAAGCCTCAACATGGTAACCTAGGACCACTAACACATTACCCCATACTTAATTGATCAAGAATTAATGATGAAAAATCAATCAAAGATTTCGATGGATTTATAGTCAAGTTTAGGCGAAAGGTGCTTGGGCCTTAGTAACATTAGGTTTAGGTTGGTCATGAGATATTTCTGAAAGCACGAGATTCAGGGCGAAGGAAACACTAATTGTGATGCATTCAAAATAAAATACGCTTAAGTCCTAAAAATGTAGAATGCATGAAATGAAAGAAACATATTGAAATGAGATACAAGCAAATGGAGAAAACACAGCCCTTTCATTAAACTCTCTTGACCCCACAAAGATGCCTCCTCCCTTTTCGGGGCTAGGAGCATTAAAAGAATTTGATTACAATCAAAACTTAAGGTTCCTCTTTCCGTATGCCCACACTTGAGATGGGCGGGCCAAGACGATGCCGCCGCTGATGTTGATGAGTCCTTAACCTCTGCTGCTCCTCCTGTGAACAAAGAAATGACAAAGATGTCAGTAGCACCTGGTGTAAATAATAAGTGTTTGTTCTCTAAAATTAACGAAAGATGCATGTAAATGATTAGCCAAATCGATAGACAAAATGACTCTAAATGACCTGCAAACTCGACAGAGATTGGGAAGCACACCGAAGGCGCCGCCATCGAGACACCGCCAATCCGCCTTCACCGAATTTGTCCCCGGGGGAGGAATTCGATTGCTATTCGTCCCGGGTGGGACGAATTCTACTATGTTGGAAAAGCCGAAGTGATCCTGCTCCAATGTCGGCTCCCGAGACCTCCAAAACACCCGCAAACAGAGGGGTTATGTAATTGGGGCCATTTTGGGATGACCCAGATGGTCGGATTCTCCCAATTTGGCCTCTATCCTCGAGAATTCGATGTCACTACCTGCAAGTTAGTGGGACAACAAAGCGACAAAAGGCATGATAAAATATGATCAGAATGTTATGGAAATGAAGCTATGAGTTCACTAAACAGAATAACGTAAAATGCAACATGAACAAATAATATAGAATGCTTTTAAAATAAAACTTTGAAAATTCGGGGTGCCCAAGTGGGCCTCCCACTGTTGGTGCTTGATTTCGGCGCCAATCCACTAGGGATGGGTCCAAAACCTCTTAGGATTGGGATGTCTGCAAATTGGTGGTGTAAGGTGGTCAAATGTTGGATTTGGGTTGGATCCATGCTTCCAAAAGCCACCCAATAACCTCCCTTGGAAAGAGATTAGTGGATGTGAGAAGGTGAATAAAAAAAGATGCAAGTGGGTAATCAATCGGATAGCACTTCGTTGCTTGAAATCGCCTCCAATCTCCCCCTTTTGGGATGAGAAAAGTCCCACCTTTTATAGACCCATGGGGTCTCTTTTGAGAGGGAAGCATAAGTGCCATGTTTTGGTCATAGGTGCCATGTGGCGGTCATGTCTTCCCATGAGGGAGGGGAGTCCTCCATGACTTGGGCTTTCATAAGCGCCTTATGACCTCTAACAGCCCATCTGCCCACCCACACACGTGTGCGATGTAGGAGTCATCAACTGACTGTCCTTGCTGCCACTTGGCGCCATTCTTCTTTTGCCCGTTAAACATGGAATTCATCCCGACCATACGAATTCAATTCGTCCCTAGGTGAGATGGATCCCGCTGAATTCATCCCCGGGTGAGACGAATCCGAGCAAAGTGCTTTAATGTGCCAAATTGCCTCTTGACCTTACAAAATTGCTATGAAAGTGGTTAAGACCACTGTTTAACCTCTGGGGGCTGCCCTGGGGGCTGTGTTTGTCAAAGCGATCAGTGTTTGTAGCCACATAATCGGATTGGTGCTGTTTTGGTGTCTACAATTTCCATGTATTCTTTAGTGGATAACGTCATGTTAAGGTTGGCATGTGTCATGATCCTCCCAAAATAAAATTTATAATGTTGCTATTTTTTGTATGTATACAATATTAATTTTTCTTGAATTATTATGTTATAATATATCTCGACAAGGTATTGTTGATGATTCCTATGTTGCAAGTCTAGGTTCTTGAAAGACAAAAATAGGAAATGATGACGGTGTAAATTCTCACAGCGGTGATATATTCACTTTTGTTAAAAATGATAGAATAGCTTTGGTAGTGAAACACTCACTAATGACTCAAGGGTACATAGAAGCCCAAGTAGATGTATTCATTTAGTTGCATTATATATTTATCTTTTATATCATTAAAATGAATAAATGCTTACTCTTAAAACCCTTCAACGGTAAGAAAAGTGCAAGCATGAGAGCTATTCTTGTCTGGTAAATGATAACATCTTGTTATCATCAAATTATTGGTATAAAAAGAATTTTTGGAGGTATAAATGTGTATGATAATTTAAATGATTGTATTTGTTTGTTTGTTTGCTTATTTATTTATTTTTTTGTTTATTTATTTAATTAATTATTTAGTTAAAAATAATCTTTAAATAATTTAAAAAGGTTATGCACTAAAAATATTTTTAATTAGTAAAACTAGCATTTTTCATACATAAATAAAATTTAAAAAAGGAAAGAAAAGAAGAACAACTTGGTGAAAGGCTTTGATTTTGAGTTGGTCGTATGCATGGCCTCACACATGCCAACCATACCTCCTTCAACTCCATTTTAAATAGAGGATGGTAAGAAGGAAGGGGAGGGAACATGAGGTGAGTAATAAGGGAGAATAGAGGAACATATAAGGTGGACAACAGGATAAAATTTCTAGGTGTACGTTTTCTCTTCTTATTCTGTCATGGCCTAGTGGGACTCTTAGCATGAAAAACTAGATGTTGATCACTGACACTTTAACACCTATTTTGTTATAAACAAATGGCTATATGAGGTTTTATTAGCACTAAGGTGTAATGTTCAAGTAAGAGAATGTTATATATTATATAAAATTTTATATATAATAATAGGCTATTTATAATAAAAGGTTATTATAAATAAAAGGGTATTATTTTTTTGGTAAGTTGGAATTATATTACAAGCGGGTTTTGAAAGGATCCCAAAAACCTTCTTACAATAGGTCAAAAGACCAAACCAAGGGTTAAAACCCAAATGACACATCCCACCCAGTGGGAGACTTATTACAAGGATGAAGATAAATTCCCGTCTAGCGGGAAACATCCGAAGACCACCACAAAGGAAACCTCGCCCAACGGGAAAAACCGGCAGTCAAAAAGGGAAAATCCCTCCCAACGGGGACCCTAGCAAAATTAAAAACCTTTCCAGCAGGGAAAACAATAGAAAAAAATACAATCCCACCTCATGGGGAAAAAACCGCACAATCTGGAAATCCTGCCACGTGGGGAAAACAAGCATGTTTAGGAATCCCGCCAAGCAGGAAAGCACACAAACCCTAAACCAAAATGTTTGAGAAACCCCAGCGGGAAAACCAACAAAATGGAAGACCCGCCACGGGAAAACCACCAAACCAACCCTAAATCGGCGGAAGGCCCGCCCGGGGAAAAAAGCAGAAGGGAAGGTCCCACCCCGTGGGAAACCCAACAGCAAAAAGAAATCCCGCCTTGCAGGAAAAAAACAATGCCCGAACTCGCCTTTAGAGAAACCAAGAAGAGAAGCGAACCCGCCCGAGGAAAAAAAAGACCCCAAGACCCGCCGACAAACCCACAACCCCCACGGGAAAACCGGAACGCCCGAACTTGGAAAATCCCGTGAACTCGGACCCCCACGAAAACCAACAAGATGCCCGGAAGAACACAACCCCCGCACAGAACCCCGAACGGGATGAAGCCGAGAGAGAGACAAGTGCCCATGAGCCCATGACCGAGAAGGATTATGACGGGTAGAAAAAGGAACCATTGCATTGTAAATCTTGAGCCCCCAACCAAATCAAACATTGCAAGGAAACAAGCCATTAAAACCACCAACAAGAAAACTCAGCCCCACCATTATAGGGGAATGGATCCAAGGAGAGATGTATTTGCATGCATGGGCACCCCCTAGAACCCAAAAACCAAATCAAAATACCCCGAGATCCATCCATAAGAACAAACAAACCGGATATACAAGGAATCCCAAAGACAAGGGTTTCATGGGGCGACCGGGAAAACCACTACGAGAAAAGGCACCCCAAGCCAAAATAATGTAGATGAAACCGACAGCGAACAAGAAAACTAGAGCCAACCCTCTTCCAATAGCCCTAAAAGCATGCTGGAAACCCGTCGAACCGGGAAACCGGGCAAAACCACCAAACCCCCTTGCGACCAGAACCACAAGAGAGAAACCTGAGAAAATAGGGGAACCTAGAAACTAGACCTGAGAGTAGACCCAAGAGGGGGGCAGGGAAATGGAGAAGTGGAACTGGTCAGTCCGAGGGAACCTGGAGCTGGAGCCATCCCTCCCTTGTCCCCTCAATAAAAGTGTATTATAATAATAAAGGATTATTATCAATAAAAGGTTATTCATAATAATAGGTTATTTATAAATAAAGACTATTATAAGTAGAGGTATACTTATAATAGGGGAAAATTATAAATAAAAAGAATGATATAATAAAAGAACATAATATAAAGGAAAATTTATAGTTAATGATTATTATAAATTTAAAAGAATATTTATAATTAAATAAATAAATTGTTCATTAGAATAATCGAAGGGTGTTCATTTGAATATGAAGGATATTATTTTGAAGTTTGAAAATTTAAAATAATATTTAAAAGATATTTTAAAAATCTATTCTTACTCTACAACCATAAAC
This sequence comes from Wollemia nobilis, assembly GCA_028583015.1. Classification (NCBI taxonomy): domain Eukaryota; kingdom Viridiplantae; phylum Streptophyta; class Pinopsida; order Araucariales; family Araucariaceae; genus Wollemia; species Wollemia nobilis. Next base: position 1,325,285 of record JAQPPZ010002765.1, read on the forward strand.
ATTTATGGGACAACGACTTTTAGGCTCAAGGGGATAGAGGACCTTGAAGAGGAGTAAGTATGCATTAATTGGAAGAGGATTTTTTGGGTAGTGGAGGACAGAACTTCATGTAAACAAGCATGGATGACTGACTCATAAGAAGAGGGGATGGCTTGTCTTGGCTTAGTGGAAAAATAGAGGTAAAAAGGAGGCCACTTGGAGGTCATGAAGGAGAGATCGAAGTAGAAAATGGAGATGGAAAAACTTCAGTGGATTTGGAGATCCAAGGTTGGATAATTTTTAAATTTTATCTCCCTCCATATTTGTAGATAAACTTTTTATATCGTAGAATTGATTTTATTAATTGTTTACGATTGTTGTTTATGCTTTTAGACACTATCATCGATTTTAGAAAAGAAAAGAAGACATAAGGTTTGGTTTATATCAAACCTCTATTAAAACCTCATCCAAACCTTCTCTATTTGTCTTTTATTGATGTAGAGGATGCATGTCAGATATAGACCTATTTTCTAAGATTTAATAGTTTGTTTGAGATCGACTGGTTGAGCAACAAGGAATATTTCTTGCTTATGCCTAGCATTGCATTAATCTCCTATTTTCAATCGATGGTGACTCGTTTTGAAAAATACATCTAAAACACAATCCTTGACTTGTTGCAATCCATGGTAGGGATCAAAATGGTTATCTTATGCCCAAGCTAATCCCTTTATATGCTTTGGACGGTGTCATATTGTGTTGTTGGTATTTTCTCAGATTTGAAACCATTTTAGCCCTCTGATTTTAGTTAGATAACCTCTATTCTCCATTATAGATGCATTAACTCAAGGGTGTCGCTCTATTCCATGACACATAACAACACCGACCTCCTCACATGCAATTTATTAAAATCAATGAAGCTTTATAAGTAAGGCTTGGTTTAACCCTAGTGGGAGGTGAGTAACAATTTGAGATTAATAGTGTGTTTTAAATGTATGATAGATCGAAACACGAAGCTTAAATATTTAGCATTCACTAGCCTATGCAAACATAGGGTTTTTATTGTGGTTTAGTCCCACATGGGATGTAATGCAGTGTAGTCTTATTTTAAGTGCACTAATGTCCATAGTGTTGGTTGGCCAAGCGCATTGGGTGCACTTGGTAAAATGTTATGTCGACTATGTAGAGTGCCTCCTTATACACTGAATATTGATCTTACCACATGGCTTTGGCTTCGTAATATCCTTTGTTGGTCTTCTATTGGATGACTATTTCCTGTGCTCACTCACTGGTTGGTTGGGTAGTTTTCTAGAAACCCTTTTTTAAGCTGGTCGCTCTGTATTTGTTGAGTGAGATAGATTTAAATAGTTATGTATTCGATGGAATAATTAAACTATGCTTGAGTGAATAAATAAATTGGTATTTTTATTGTTGAATTGTTCATGAAATGGAATTAATGATTATAAATAGGTTATATTTAAATGGAATTAACATAGTTTATGTTTTCATGAAAAACAATAAATATAAATAGGTTATTTATAAATGGAATTAATATAGCTTATTTTTTCATAAAAATAATGATTATAAATAGGTTATATTTAAATGAAATTAATATAACTTATGTTTTCATGAAAAGAATGATTATAAATAGGTTATATTTAAATGGAGTTAATATAGCTTATGTTTCATGAAAAATAATTATTATAAATAGGTTATATTTAAATGAAGTTAATATAGCTTATGCTTTCATGAAGAGAATGATTATAAATAGGTTATACTTAAATGAAGTTAATATAGCTTATGCTTTCATGAAGAGAATGATTATAAACAGGTTATATTTAAATGAAGTTAATATAGCTTATGCTTTCATGAAGAGAATGATTATAAATAGGTTATATTTAAATGAAGTTAATATAGCTTATGCTTTCATGAAGAGAATGATTATAAATAGGTTATATTTAAATGAATTAATATAGCTTATATTTTCATAGAATGAAAGAATACAAATAGTTATATTTAATTGAATTAATATATATATATATATATATATATATATATATATATATATATGTATATATATATATATATATATATATATATATATATATATATATATATATTTTTGTAGATTGAAAGGAGGGTTTTGAAAGGGCCTCAAAACCTTATTACAACATGTGCAACATTACAACCAAAATCCCAAAAAAAAATTCAAAGGGACAATCCCAAAACGATGATCGCATATGCTAGAGATAAACAAAACCATGGGAAAATCCTTGATAAAAAATAAAAACCAAAGAATTAGGCACAATAAAGAAGGAAATCAACTTTCAGTGATTTCCATGTGAACTCTAGGGATCCCATATTCATTCTTCAAAAGCTATTTGAGATGCACATGAACCTTATCCATGGTTTAGGTAGCTTAATTATAGATTTTCCAAGTAGCCCTAACAACATTAGTTGTAGCAGAAAGGTTGATCATGGTGTTTGAAAAAAGATTTAGAATAGAATTTTGTAGCATGATGGTAGAATTTTCCTCCAACACATTATCATCATCAAAAATTTGGGCAAGGGTCGACATTGAGGGATTCTCCTCGATATTTTCCTTCTTAGACCTTCCAGAACCTCGAGCCTTGCTAGGAATTTTCTCCTACTTAAGTTTCTTCAATGACCAACACCTTAGTTCGAACCCTGAGGTATCATATTCATGTTTCATAGAACCAGGGGTTCTAGACTTAGATTCAAGGGAAACAAAATCAAGGTCATCCTCCTTGCTGGATTCCTTAGTAGCAATGATGATGCGGCTAGGGCTATTCAAAGGAGATTCAAGAGGGTTGTTGGGAATTACGACTTTGTTAGTGTACTCTTCAAGGGTAAGGTTTATAAACATCTAGTGGTTTTAAGGAAGCAAGGTTATCATAGAAAAAAAGAGATGACTTTAGCTATCTCATCGATGAGATGAGATAGATGGATTGAATTAGCTCATAGCTAAAAAAAGAGATATATGACTTTAGTTATCTCATCGATAAGATGAGATAGATGGATTGAGTTAGCTCATATTAAAAATGAGATAGATTACTTTAGCTATCTCATTGATAAGATGAGATAGATGGATTAATTCAACTCATAGAAATAATGAGATAGATGACTTTAGCTATCTCATCAATAAGATGAGATATATGGATTGAGTCATCTCATAGCAAAAATGAGATATATGACTTTAGATATCTCATCAATGAGATGAGAAATATGGATTGAGTCAACTCATAGCGATGATGATATGGATAACTTTAGTTATCTCATTGATAAAGGTGAGATAGATACTTTAAGTTAGCTCATCATAGGTGAAGTAACTATTCATAGTTAAGTTAATCATTACTTAATGAGAAGGAATAGATAAAATTACTATAAGAGAGAATAGATGTAGGGTTGTTTCTTAGGACTTGAGCTTTCTTATTTGGAAAAGAGTAGGTAGAAAATCTACTCTAGAGAGAATTAGGGGCTGCTCACTTTAATTTGTTAAAGAATAAACTAGTTTTTGAGATTTCTAATTTCTAAAAGATATAGAGATCTATCTTGAGAGCGAATCTGAGATTAGGAGACAAGACAATATTACTTATATTCAAATATTAAAGAAGGTATATATCAATTTTACTTGAAATTACTTAGACTTAATAGAGAAAATGTGACCTCAAGGTGAGAGTTGTAGTGAATTTTCAATCCAAATATAAGGGAAATCTTGCAGAAAGTGAGATTTCAACACAAATTATGGACTCTTATGCTATAAGAGTAGGGTAATTATACCAAAAAATGGTATCTTGAGGTTATGCATTATGTAGAAAATATAATATTTTCTTCTTTATCTTGTCTTGCAAGTACATAGATGTAGGAAATTGGGAACAAAATATCCTTTTGGATATATTTGAAGAAGGATGTTACTACTTCTATTGCTCAATAATTAGGAATGCATCTCATTTTGAGTAAATACAATAATGAAATTTTGTTTAAAAAAACTCAATAAAATGAAAAGTAGATATTATCCTTGATCATCTAACTTTGTGTAGCAATAATGTTTTGTAGGAAACACCTAGAACGATGTTTAGTCCTAGGGGGTAGGATGTCATGACCCTCTCTAGTAGGATTTTTGGCATAAAAAACTATATGTTGATCAATGATGCTTTAACACCTAGTTCTATTATAATAAATAACTATATGAGATTTTATTAGGACTAAGATGTAATGTTCTAGTAAGAGAATCATATATATTAATATTTTAATTATAATAGTTCGTGGGTCTAGGTGGATTGGTAAATTGGGGCGCTTATTGAGAGCGGACCTAGGTTCCAATCCCACGGGCGTGCCCATGCTTAGCCAGTACCCCGATCCGACTCCTCTGCATGTTGCACTTGCGAAGCGATCGCTCTGCTTGTCCGACAGTCCCTCTACCTTCATGCCACGTGTCTGAACCAGAATGACGATGACGGTGTGAACCCTGTGCGTTCGGCGGTCCCCATCTCATGCCGAGTTACCATTAACGAGACAGTGGAAGTCCTGGGAGCCTTCACAGATAGTTTGAACCCTACCAGTGTGCTAGTAGTTACTAAAAATCGTGATTGTAACCATTGCTTCTATGTATCAAAAAAATATATATTTTAATTATAATAAAATACTATTATAAATAGAGGGATATATGTTTTTTGGTATATTGAAAAGTGGGTTTTAAAAGGGCCCCAAAACCTTATTACAAAAGATGCAACATTACAACTAGAATCCTATAAAAAATGTTAAAGGAAAAGTTCCAAAAGGATGATCCCAATATCCAATAGTAAACAACCAAGGGAAAAACTTGACAAAACAAAATAGAGAATTAGACGCAGCAAAGAGGGACATCAAATTTTAGCGATTTCCATGTGATCTCCAGGGAAGCCATCTTCATTCTTGAAATTTTTATTGAGCATAATAGAGGGATATTTATAATAGGAGAGCATTATAATTATTATTAATAAAATGACTATTATAAATAGAGGGATATTTATAATGGGGAACATTTTATTATGAATAAGAGAATTTTTGTAATAAAATAAAATATTTATAAAATGACCTCCATCAGTACCTGCATTTTTATTGTTACTAAAAAGAATGAGCTCCTCTATCCCCAAGCTGGAGCCTATGAGCCTATTGTTGAATCTCACTTGTCTCTTTTCTTGGGCCTCCAAACTAGAACCCATGTTAGTCATCTAAATGATAGATCTTAAATCCAATGGACCCCTCCTATTGAATGGTTGAAACTCAATTTCAATGGAGTTGCTAAGCTATCATGACCCTCCTTGGCAGATTTTTTGGTACAAAGAAACTATGTATTAATCTATGCTACTTTAATACCTAACTTGAGCAATTGAACCAACTATGTGATAGTTATTTTGAAAGAGCATGGTAATGCTAACATATTTCTAATATGTGCAAGATTAGGTACACTCAAAGGTGGAAGAAGCATAATCATCGACCAAAAGTGGGGTTATTGAGGTTGGGGAAATGAAGAGTAAGGAAACTTGAGTGTTACATGGATAGATACCTTCATATAGGCATGCATTATCAATAGGTATAATAATCAAAAGTTGGTCACTTTGAGCCCCATATTGATAGCCTAGTAGCTATCATAAAATCTCAAGGTTGAGACAAGTGATTATGTTGATAGAAATATTCCCTCTTTGTTTGTAATATATGTTTGATTATATTTTACTTCATCAGTATCTGCATTCATGAATTGAGAAATAGAAAGCACACATTATTTTATTATTTGTTTGCTTAGAAAAAGCATTTAAAATAATAGCATGATGTTAGTGTTGACAAGAAAACTCTTTATTCTATGTTTTAATGCTCATGGAAAAAAATTATATATATATATATATATAGATATATAATCATTATTTGAATGATAAAGATTATTTCATTTAAATCTATTTATTTAAATGATAAAAGTTATTTCTTTTAAATTACTGTATTTTAAAAGATAAAGGCTATGTCATTTAAAATGTTTTATTTTAAAACAATAAAGAAAAAAATTTCATTTTCTTAAATAATGAATATTTTTATTATAAATGGCAACAAAATATCATTTATAAATAAATAGTTGTTTATTTTAAATGATAAATGAATTTCATATATGAATAAATAATTGCTTATTAATAGAGGAGTTTCTTTGATATATATATATATATATATATATATATATATATATATATATATATATATATATATATATATATATATATATGTACGTATGTATGTATGTAGGTATATATATAATAGTTACCAATAAAAGGATTTGATCTTCTATAAAAGATGTATTATTTTAAATTGTAATATACATATATCCTTTAAAGTAGCTAATTATCCTTCGATTAAGTGAGAAGAGAAATCCACCTTAAATGATTATCTGCAAGTTGGACATCCAAGTTGATGGGCGTCTGCCACCATGGGATAAGGTTGCTAGCTACATGTGATTTGGGAAAAAATCCTTTGATCGAGAAAGCTTCAACTGATCTTGGTGTGGAATTCAATGGATGGAAATATTTGGTAGATTGCAAGATAATGTTTTTATCCCTCACTGACCAAGTGGATGGGGTGATCGTTCAATGCAGGTTGGTGAAGGAGTAATGAGAAGATATAGGGATGGTGGAAAAAGGATGAGGATTGGAATCACACGTTGAAAGAGATCACGAGCAAGTTTTAATGGGGAGGAAGTGTATTCAAGAAGGAGGAGTTCTTGCTATGTAAGAGACCATTATGAGAAGGAAGAGTTCTCACTATATAAGAGACCATCATGAGAAGGAAAAGTGCTCACTATGTAAGAGACCACTATGAAAAGGAAGAGTGCTTGTTGTGTAAGAGACCACCATGAGGAAGAAGAAGTCCTCATTGTGTTAGAGTTTTGTGTGAAAGGGGATTTGGTCTATGTATTAGGGTTTCTCACTATGTAAAGGGAAAGATAGTTGCTCAACATGCAAGGACAAATTATGATAGTGAAACTTGAAATGGAAAGACAAACACCCTATTACCGAGGTATTTTGTCTTAAATCTATACTTTGCACCTGGTTTTAAGTAAAGGGAAACTATAGGATGTTTACTTTCATTTGATATTGACCTCTACCTCGTAGGAATCAAGAGCCTATTATATATTTCTCTATTGGTCATGGTAGGCTCTCTCTATCTGGGTTACCCTACTAGTTTGTTAGGAAAGCCTTTCCTTTCTATCAAATATTTATCTCTCTATAGAATCGATGCCCTAACCTCTTGTGATTGACTTGGTGTAGTCATAGTAGTAATAGTTAGTGTTTAATTTATTGAGTTTTAGATTCTTTTGTATCCCATATGTAACTACGTATGTGTGAATATGCAACTATCCTACGTAGCTAAGGTTAGGAGAGCATATTTTGTTGTTAAGAGATATTATAGGTAGCAGTTGGACTAGGTATATTTTTAGATATTTTTACATGATTATGCAATGTTGTTTATGATGAGCTATGATCTTGTTAGATCAGGTTCTATATATTATAAATGTTTTTGTTGAAGAAAAATAGATTATATGTGATTGATATTCACAATTTGGTATTAGAGAATTAGGGAAGGTATGAGAAGTAGATATTCCCATCACTTGTGAGTTTAGATCTGCTAGTATTTCATCATCTTGAGATGATAAGTTGATATATTGCATGTATACATTTGAGTGAGGTGAAGCCGAGACATTCATTTAGATAATGTTGTAGCTATTTGCTGTAGAATAAGTCATTGATTCTTCCTACTAAAAAGCTTGATGCAAGCCTACGTGTGTGAAGATAGTATATTTTTTGTTTTAAGAATAATGTAAGCCTGCATGTAAGACGTATGAAAGCTTCTAATTTGCGATAAGAGGTTCATGCAGAGTTAGACATCATGAGGAAGTCGTAGTTTCTTTGAGTTGAAGACATAGATTATCTTGTGTGAGGAGCTTAATGCTAATGCACACCATCATGGACGAAAGTGACATCCATATGCTTAAAAATAGATAGACTTACTGTGTATAAAGGGTGACATGAAAAGTTATGAGTGAAAAATCTTGTCACTGTTAAAATCATGAGCGTGACGTGACAAACAGGAAAATATTATACATGGAAGCTATGAGACTTGAGGAGTGTGAGTGCTATAGACATCCTAATCTGCCTAAGGAGAGCCACACTAAATAAATCACATGAATGAACTACTTGAAAGCACTGTGCAAATATTCTATAAAGGTACCTTTGAAAATGATTGTAATAGATAGGGTGTATTACGTGTGAGTGTGGAAGAGAGCGCTCGCACTCCGTGTGATAAGTGGCTACGTGTAATAAAAAAACACGTGTGGTGAAACAACATATTGTTGTTGAGAGAGCTTTTGCAAAAGTAAGGAGCTTGAAAGTGAACTACAACTGTGTGGTGATCACCAATTAGAGGAGACGAAGGCAGAATTCCTCAGTAGCAGTGATCTAAACATGTTATCATTATAACAAGTAGTTTATTGAAGATATAATATACTATTACATTGTTGTTTATTGCTGTAATGTTTATTGCTATTATTATTAAGAGGAGATGTTTGATAGTTTTTTTAATACATTGGTGAATACGTTACTATGACAGATGATATTGCTGAGACATACAAAATTGTTGTGATTTATGGAAGAGGAAGCTGCTTCACGTGATTCATTGGAGTAGTAAGGAGATGCCGAAGCCCACGCACTGAGTAAGGAGACATTGAGCTCAGGTGACATAGAATTTATTTTCATTGTGCTTGCAAGATGACGAGATGTTCTCTCATTGACGTCATTCATAACCTGAAGCTAAAGACAAAAAAATAGGAGTTGACGTTCTGTGCGTTGGCTATGTTGACCTGCTAGAAAATGGTAGGAGGTGGTATTGTTAAAGCAACAGATCTACCATTTTTTAGTAAGCACTATTGATAGTGTTGAGCATGGAATAGTGCAGCCACCATGGTGTTGAAAGAGCCACCGACATGTAGAAGACACCAAAAGAGGAGGAAGTGCAATTGAAAAGCATTTGAAATTGGTATTTTTTCTCTTTCTTACATCCTTTAAATCTAAAAAAAAAAAATGTAGACAACTTAGAGTAAATATTAGAGTAAACAAAGTGTTATGAAATTTGGTTGTTTGTTTTACTTTTGATTGGTACAAGAAGAGAAAACAGAGGTATTTTTTTTACTACTAAATAGTTGATTCCAAGTAAGACAGAGAGTTTTGTTTTTTTTAATTTAAAAAAATAGAATAGTGTTCATTTTTTTTTACTTGGCATCAGTGGCTACTAATAATAATCTGCCCATACTTGAGTTTAATGGGCTATATTATGAGTACTGATCCATCAAGATGAGGAACTTACTCATTAGCAAAGGACTATGGGATATAGTCAAAGAAGGTTATACAGAACCTTCATATTGGACCACCTTAAGTGCATCGGATAAAAAGAACAAGAAAGATGCCCAAAAGAGCAATTCTTCTACCCTCTACCATATCCAAGCAACTTTGGAGAAGAGCATATTTCCAAGGATTGCTTCCTGTTTATCAGCCCAAGAAGCATGGAAAGCCTTGAAGGATAGTTATCAAGGTAGTGATCAAGTGAAGCAAGTGAGGCTTCAAACCTTGAAGAGAGATTTTGAAAATCTCAAAATGCAAGAGAATGAAACTGTAGGTGACTATTGTGTCAGAGTGAAGGCAATTTTCAACAAAATGTAAACCCTTGAAGAAGACATAAAAACTGAAGTCGTGGTGAAGAAAGTGTTGAGAACACTTATTCATAAATGGAACCGTATAGCTATAATTATTTAAGAGTCTAAAAATTTGTCTACTTTATATTTTGATGCTCTAATTGGTTCCTTGATGTCTCATGAAGAAAGATTACAGGATTCTACTTCAACAAGCTATGGAGGTGATGACAAAGATTTCTCATCCAAAGAGGGTGAAGGAAGAGGTCAAGGAAGAGGCCAAGGGCGAAGCCAAGGAATATGAAAAAGAATAGGACAAAGGATAGGCAAAGGAAGAAGTAGATCAAGAGGTGGAAATCAAGGAAGAGGTGGTAATCAATTAAGAGGAGGTGACAAATCAAAGAAAGCTTGTTACAATTACGGTAATCTTGGTCACTTTAAAAAATATTGTTGGTGCAAGACTTCTTGAGGAAGAGGTCAATATGGAAAATATGGAGATAAATAAGGTTCTTTAAATTTGTTTCCAACCTATGGAAAATCGGATCAAATCTTCATGAAACTTTGATTTTGGATATTTGTTGTTCCAATCATATGAGTGACAAAGAAGAGCTTTTTGCTACTATGGATTCCTCCTACAAATCAAAGATCAAATTGGGAGATGAAAAAACACTACAAGTTGAAGGCATGGGAGCCATGGAGGTTCCAACAAAAGAAGGCACCAAGAAGGTAAATGACATCTATTACACCCCCAAACTCCAAAATAATTTTCTTAGTGTTGGAAAAATGATGGAGAAAAATTATAGGCTTGTTTTTTATGAAGGCAAATGTGTAATTTTTTATAAGAAAAATTTTAATAGAGTTATTACACAAGTACCTATGACAACAAATAGGTTGTTTCCTTTTAATTTTTGGGAACAAGGCGGTGCTCAACTTGCTAGTGTAGCTATTTCTAATCTAAGTGTGCTTTGGCACTTGAGATATGATCATCTAAATTTTATAAGCTTGAAAATGTTGACTTATCAAGCTATGGTGAGTGGACTTATGAAAGTTGATGAACACAAGGATGTGTGTGAAGGGTATGCTTTGGGAAAGCACTCAAGATCCAAGTTTCCAAGAAGACAAGCGTGGAGAGCTAGCCATCCACTATAATTGGTGCATTCAGACATTTGTGGTCCAATGCAAACCAAAAGCATTGGTAAAAACTCTTACTTTCTCACTTTCATTGATGATTTCTCTAGGATGTGTTGGATTTATTTTTTGAAAACTAAATATGAAGCTTTTGATTGTTTTATTGATTTCAAAATTAATGTAGAGCATCAAAGTGAGTTTATTGTAAAGAGTCTAAGGGCTGATAGAGGAGGAGAGTATTCTTCAAATGAATTTCTAAAATATTTTAAATATTGTGGAATAAAAAGGTAATTCATAACTGCCTACACCCCACAACAAAATGGTGTGGCTGAAAGAAAGAACCACACTATAGTAGAAATGGCTAGATCAATGCTTCAAACTAAGCATCTAAGTAACATGTATTGGATTGATGTTGTTAGAACTAGTGTTTACATTCTGAATAGGAGTCCTACTTCTAGTTTATATGGAGCACCAAATGTTGACATGACCACTTGCAGGATCATGGTTGGGAGTGTAATGTTCCTCACCAACACAAGGCCATATATTCAGTATGTTGTTTCTCTTGTTTCAAGGTATATGGCTGATCCATCTGAAATTTATTTACAAGCAACTAAAAGAATTTTGAGATATGTAAAGGGTATATTAGATTTTGGGATCCATTACCACAAATGTAATTCTGTAAAATTAGTTGGATTTAGTGATAGTGATTGGGACAACAATATAGATGATAGAAAATATACTTTAAGGAATTGTTTTAGTCTTGGGTTAGGACTAATTACATGGAGTTCTAAAAAGAATACTGTTGTAGGATTATCATCTATTTAAGCTGAGTACATAGCAATCACAAATGCTAGTACCCAATCTTTATGGTTGAGGAAAATCCTTGAAGAAATCAAATAGAAACAAAGTGGTCCTACAAGATTATACTGTGATAATATGAGTGCCATCCAATTGGCACATAATCCTATCCACCATAGTAGGTCAAAGCACTTTGATATGAAGTACCACTTCATTTGATACATGATGGAGAAATAGGTGGTTGAGCTACGATATAGCAACACTTTGGATAACATAGCAGACATCTTCACCAAAGGAGTTGCTAATGATCATCTTCAGCCCTCTCAACTTTAAGGGGGATAATGTTGAATCCCATATGTTACTACATACGTGTGAATATGCAACTATCCTACATAGCTAAGGTTATGAGAGCATATTTTGTTGTTAAGAGAGATTATAGGTAGTAGTTGGACTAGGTATAATTTTAGATATTGTTACGTGATTCTGCAATGTTGTTTATGATGAGCTATGATATTGTTATATCAGGTTCTATATATTGTAATTTGTTTTGATAAAGAAATCTAGATTATAAGTGATTGATTTTCATAGATTCCTCTCCCCCTGCTAGTTCTTTTGGTTGTTTTTCGTGTTATGTCAAATTGGTTGGTTGTGTTTTGGTTAAAATCATTCTTTGGAGTCACCCTTAGAAACCCATCACTGCTTAATGATATTTAACTGAGATCCTTTTGATTTGGTTGGTCAGGTACATCATCGTGGGTATAATATCGCCTGTACCTTATAGAAATACGTGGTCGAGAGATCTCATTGCTTAGTTGGTTGTAGGATAGTCACTCTCCCAAGTCATTGGACCCCGTTGAAGTCCAAAAACATTCCTTTAACTTGAGATAATTTTAAAATTTAGGTGGGAGTTCATCCTTGGGAACAAAATTAAATTTATGCATATTTAAACATATTTGATTAACTCTAGAACTGAATCTTTGGTTAATTAATTTAAGGTATTTGTGTAATATTTTATAGATTAAGGGTATGGGACCTTGATTGTAAAATAATAAAAATAATGGTTTATTTACAAATTGAAGTGGGAGGGAAAAAATTTAATAAATAAAGAGAAGGTTATTTTATAGATTAAGGGTATGGGACCTTGATTATAAAATAATAAAAAATATTAATTTATTTATGAATTAAATATGTTATGCTTTTGTTTATTGAATAAAGTGAAAATGGTATTTTATATATTAAATATTATGGGACTTTGGTTTATAAAATAAGAATATGGTGATTTATTTATGAATTAAAGATGTTATGCTTTGGTTTATTGAATAAAGTGAAAAGGTTTTATAATATTAAAGGTTATGGAACTTTGATTTATTTTTTTGAAAGGAAATGATTTAATTTAAATTGAAGTAGTGAAGCTTTAATTTAGTACATAAATTAAAGGATTGTTTTATAGATTAATGGTATGGGATTTTAATTTATGGAACAAAAACAAGATTTAATCGAAGCAAAACCTGTGATCTAAGTTGTGCATGTTAAATGACTCCCTAAGAGTATTTGAGATATGGAAATAAAAGTAACGATTCTTTTATGGTGTCAACTATGCATTAGATGGTTATAAATTTGATAAATAAGTTCAATTGAAAAAAAATAGAGAATTTAAGCAGCACAGAACCATGAGTTCCCCGATCCCTTACTATCCTCAAATGATCTATGGAAAGATAAGGAGGACCGAAGGAGCAGATGGGATTAATGCACCAGTTGTTATCTCCTTGTAACTATTTACTTATGCTTAATTAAACTAGATTTATGGGGAGATTTCCATAAATGAAATTGAGGTATTACTTATTATTTAAAATTATGGGGGTTTTTTACCATGTTGAGATAAATGTAATAAATGTGGAATGATGAGGATTATATATTTAAGTTACTGTAATGAATTTTTATATCATGCATTATTTTCTCCTTAAATTAATGTTTGCCTTATTTTAAGATGTTGATTCCTTTTAAGTACCTTGATTGTTTATTTTGTTAGATTTAGTATCTAGTGGTATTCTTGCTTTCTTGCAAATCAATAGAAACATATGAAACAAGTTCTAGGTTGAAATTAGAGGATGATATAAGTTATTGAGATCCCTTAGGGTGAATGTAGGAAAACCTAAAATATGAATACCCCTTAGGGATAATGGTAACTAGGTTTGTGGGAAGTCTACCTGAGTTAAGATAGCTTATCGTGAAGAACATCATTGATGAATCCAAAATTTATCTTCACAAACTCAATAATTTTTCTATATTGCATGTCTTTCATGAAGTAAATAAGGTGGTTGATACTATTTCCAACCTTGGATTGAACCAAGAGGCTCTCACACTTTGGCATAGTAATTTCTCTCAAACTCTCAACCATCGCTACTCTCAAAAAGCTTTCAAAAAGGTAAGCAACTATTGGTGTAAGTATATTAATTAATTGGATTACTTATTAGATTTGTTAAATCACCTTATATTGGATCAAATTTTAAAAAGAGAAAAAATGAATTATAGTCTTCAAAAGTGTAAAAGAGAAAAAATCATTTTAAGGATCATTTCCACATTATGAGTTGATTAGATTCAAGAGTTAAAATTATCTATCAACTACCCATCTACTACTTTGAAGAGAAAAATAAGACTAGATCCTACAACTGTGTTTGTAGTGAAATTTGCAAGTGTTCATTCTAGATTAATGCTTTCAAGGTTGTAGTGAAATTTTTAAGTGCATGTTTAAGAAATTAGTGGAGCAATAAGGTGAGATTATTATTACCATTAAAAGTGCATCTATCAAGCACTATACTAGTTGATTTTTTAACTAGTTATTATCAATTATTTTGTGTTGTTAAAAGCACACAAACACAATAATTCCTTACAACTCTATAAATCTCATCGTTGCCTACTCAAACTAGTGACCTTGGTCCTCTAACTAAGGATGACAAAGTTAACTTCTCTAAAAATATTTTAATGGTTGATAATTTTGAAGCAACAATCCAAGAAATTATGCTTCAATATTAAAAAAAAAAAGGAATAGGAATTTTAGGCTAAGGTCCTTATCAAGGAGCTGAATGCCCGATATAAAAGAATTTCTAAAAGAGAAGATTTTTTTTTTTTGGCTAAAAATGAACCAGAAAAGCTTGGTGGTGTGCTACATCAAGCTAAATCAAGCTTAGTGAAGTCCACGTATTTGTAAAATTATGAAGTTTTAAATATTATGTTGAATAGATTGAAGAACATTAATGCTAAAGCCCAAGCATATTTTAACCAATGGGCTTATGATAAGAAGAAAGTTGTAGTTGTTGAGGTTGTAAGGGATGTGGCTAAGGTGAGACTTTAGTTGCAATAAATTTGATTGTTTTATTTTATCATATAACTCTCAACTGAATTATGTTTTCTTTTATATTTTGTAGTCAAATTTTGATAATTTAAATAAACAAGTTAAAAACATGAATGTTAATATTTACATGACAAAGAAAACCCTTGAAGGTGCAATAAAATTAAAATAAACATTACGAGACAAGTCTAGAGGCAATAATTATTTAAGAATTACTATAAAGGAACACAAGATAGATCCATATATCTTGCTTAAGCATAAGTGTAAATAAATGCTTTATACAATGCAAGAAGGTCCAACAAAAGAAGAAAGAGTGTTGTTGGGGAGATTACAAAAGGTAAAAGAAGGCCTCATCAGAACTAGAGCACTACCAACGTAGGTTGTTGATGAAATATATATGGGAAAAGAACCTGTAACTCCAAGAGAATCTCAAAATTGAGCCGATCCAAATACTCAAGGAGTGGTCAAAATTATCTCATACGCACCTTCTAAAAATTAAGAAACTGTAAATTGTTTACTATTTTACAACAAATTTTGTTGTATTGCAGTAAACAATTTTGTACAATGTAAAATACTTGTAATCTAAATAATGATAAATACATTTACTAATTTTGTGTCTTCTATCATTCAATGGTTGTGCTACTTTTAGATTTATGACAATTCAATATATTTACTATTTTAATTTCAAATAACAAACGAAATGTTACTATAATATAAACCAGTTGTGCTAATTAATATCAATACATAACAATACTATGATATAAAGCATAAGGTTTTATCAATGAAGACAGTAAAGATACTAAGAAGGCTACTATATATAACATACAATTTGACCAACAACACTATGATATAAGACAAAATTTTATGAACAAATATTTTTCCAATTTTGATATCCTAGTAGGATGAAAATGATAGCAAATAAAGTCAGATTTATCAATGTTATTAAATATTGGAGAAATTTTAATGGAGGTAGCTACAACAAACACTTCTTAGCTTGTCTAGAATCACTTGTAAGCATAATACATATTTGTATCTCTAGAATTTGATCACTGCAAATATCATTATACTCATTATCATGTGTATTAGTGATACCCCTTCTATCTTCTAGGAATTTTTAGTATGCCAATGCTCTATCATAGGAATAATTGTCTAGCTCATACATTGACACATTCTCAAATAGTTTTTCAAATTTTTATTCATCCTATTATGAACATTAGATTTCATAAAAGATAATGCACTAAAAACTCTCTCATCTTCCACATATCCCAAAATCATTGTTTGACATAATTCATATAAACAAAAATATTCACTGATTGTATCTTGTAAGACACTACTTGGATACAATTTTTTTCATAAATGTGTAATGGAACCAAGATCATGGGGGTTACTCAAACGTGATGTTTGACCAACCATTGTCAATCCAAAATGCGATGATTTTTGTGTTAAAAGTCCTTTGTTGAGAATACCATTGATTTCAATACCATTAAATTCCATACATTTAGTGAAATTTTTAACAAGCGCACCCATATATCTAATAAAAAACTCACTTGTAGAATTGTAGTCAATACAAGGATTCCAAAACATGGGGTTAACCACACCCATGGCCTCAAGCAACTCATCTCTTTGAAAATGATCTATTATTTTCCTTGTCAATGATTCTACTAATTTTAACAATAAAATATTAGTATTATGTAAAACCACTTCAAATCCATTGTGTGTTATGGGAATTTGTTCAACATTGTCCGTAACTATATATGGTTAAATTTCAAAACAATATAGAGGTATCATATTTTCATGAACATTAATACAAAGATGATCATTGATGTCAAACTTCAAAAATATTTTTGGATCATTCATGTTATTTAATATTTTCCAACTATCAAACAAAGGATCTATAAAATTTTCTTTGGACAAGTATATCCTGTCAATATGCATACATATTTGTTTTCTTATCCTAGTGAAATAAACAATATAGATGGATATTTCTTGTGCAAGTTTAATCAATCTATTCACTTCTTGCAATATTTGAAGAATACCATATAATGTTAGAAGTGTTTCCAAGTCAGTAAAATGGTATAGCAAATATTTTACCTTATCAACTGCCCTACGATTTGTATGCATAAACCTCATTAAAGATTGATATTCTATAAAAAATCTATATGCAGGTTGATACAATGAAATCCACCTTCTATCCACATATTTTAACAATTTTTTTCTTCTGTAACTCCTAGTGCAAACTATTGAAACTCTACAAACCTTTTTGGATTGCACAAAAAACAAGCATGTATTTCATGGACAAGATATTCCACTCTCACAAAATTTTTAAAAGAGTTCATAGTTTTATATGCAATATTCATTCTATGAGCCATGCAATCAATGGGTATCAAATATGGGGTAATTGATGTTAGAAGTCGAATACAAAGACCACTTCTATTTCCTTGCATTGTAGCAGCACCATCAACCCCAACACATGTTAAATTTGTGTCTATTCCTATATAATTCATTCCTGAAATATATTTTAAAATAGATACAACAACATTTTAGAGGTTTTACAGATTATAATTTTCCACCATCTTATGTAATGCTAGAAACGTAGATTGCCTTACATGATTTTGGAATGTGTGCACATGCATGTAAATCCAAGACATGTTGTCAATAGCCATCACCTCATAAATTGAAAGTGAAATGAATTTCGAATGTTTTAATTTCTCTCTTAGGTCCTCCTTAGCAACCAATGATAGAAATTTTAATATTTTCCAACCACTTTGATTTGACCAATGAGAACTTGAAAGTTTTTGCCAATCAGCTAGTTGAAATAGGTGCTTATAATCAATAAAATTAGACATACGACTACTCTTTTTAAGAATACTATATACGAGAATAAATTACAAAAATTTTGAAGCTAAAGTGGTCTTATGAATTTTTTGAAATTGGGTTTGAATAATTCCACCTTTCTCAACAAGATATTTTTGTACCTTTATTTTTTTCATAATCTTGTGTATATCTAACATGCATGCATTTTGATGCATCCTTCTATCTATTTTTTTCCTTAAATATTCCATCACTTTATTTAACTATTGAATAAAATTTTCCATAATGTTCTTTAATTGTATCTAACTTCATTTGCATCTTATTATCCTTACCTAGTTTCTAACTACAAATTATGCATCTACATTCTGTTGCAATGTCATCATTGTTCTCTGGCTAGACTGGATCTATAAAGGGATATGTTGATGATAATTCAAGCTGAGAGTTCCTTCCAATAGTCCACTTTGTTAACTTTCTATGTTTAGTTTTTTGAATTGGAGATTCTCCAAAAGTATGTAATGTATTTGAATTATCATTTTCTTTTTCAAGTGGCATATCATTTTGAGGAATATATTATAGTGTTTGTTGGATGTCATTGCTAAGAGAATTTTTGTGTGGATGCATATATTGGTGAGGAATATCTTCAAGTGGAGGAATATCAGGGTCAATAGTGTTTTCTACATACAATGATATTCTTTATCATTTTATGATGTAAGAGAATACATTTTTACAAATAGAAAAAACATTCAAAACAATACACAACCTGTTTAGTGTACCTTAAATTTGTGTAGATGTCGATGGCTCATTGGATTTTGATATATGACTAAAATATTTGAGGATACTCTTTTTAGAAGAAGATTGGCCTCCCTTCTTTCCATCACCAGTGGGTGCCATTCTACTTATAAAGAAAAAAGTTTTTTACTTTAGAAAAATAATAAAACATTGAACATATCTTACTACTTATAAGGCCTCAAAATCATATTGTAACTAGAATAAAAAAAGGATTTATTGGTAAAAAATACATACCAATTTCCAATGTATGCCACTCCTCTATCATGATTTTTTCAATGTATGCCACTCATTTCTTTTTTGGAGATAGATAATTTTGTGCACTTCTATTTATTCAGTGGATAGACAAAATATATAGTGAATCAAATCTAAAGCAAAATACAAGAATTTATACACTTTTAAAAATAAATGTATATGGATATGAAATATAATTAGAAATTCAAATGTGGAACAATACTAGATTTTACTACTAAATGGACTCAAAATCATAGTCTTAGTGGAATAGATAAAGGATTGATATGCACCATGTGCCATGGAAGAATGTACTAAACACACCAATTTGCAATCAATCATTATAGTGATTTTTTAGATAGAATCTCTATGTCTCTGGTCACTCCCCTCTTTTCAGATGATAGACAATTTTCTTCTTTTTGTATCTCTTCACCTAACAGACAAAATGAGGATACAGATTTAGATGATGAACAAAACAAAAGTAGAGAATCTTATATGGCTTAGAAATACACTTAGTGATTCAAATCTAGAGAAAATGTTAGATCTTACTACTACAAGGTCTCAAACTCAATGTTTAACTAGAACATAGAACCTGCAATATACAAATTTACAGTTAGCCATTATCATGATTTTTGGAGCTTGAATCTCTCTATCTTTGACCTTTGTCTCTTTTCTAGTGATACATATTTTTTTGCATTTGTATTTATTCAGGCGATAGTATAAATGAAGATAACGAATCAAAAGATGAGCAAAATGAAAGTAGAAAAATTTGATTAATTTTAGGTCGAAAAAGAATATATGAGTCTTATAAATACAATTATAGACTCGCATCTCTGTAAATGGTAGTAAGAAAAAGTCCTTTAACATATAGTCTAAATATAATAAACAAAGAATTGATTTTATTGCCTTTGCATTTATTCAGCTAACAAACAAGATGAACATACATAATCAGATTATGAATGGAATGTAAGTACAAAAACTTATAGAATTTTGAAAAACATGTACTTTTGGACTACCTAGTCCATGCCTCTAATATTTTTAAATTGTCAAGGTTAATGTTTAGGTGATTTAGAGTACAATAAAAAAAAATTATATCATGAGAAGGTTACATTAATCCAAGGGGTCTTTTTTGACATAACGATGTTTAGGTCAATGTCATACTGGTTATTAAAATAAAGTTAAATTTTGAAAGGATATCCTTCACAAATTCATTCATCCATTATTCATTATTTCATAAAGTTCCACATTCCATTCATTACCACTAAAGGCCTCATTCATACATTACACCCCATAACCACATAAAATCCCCATTCACTTTATTTATTACTCCCATTTATTTTTAATTCATACATTAATCATCATTAGAAATCCCTTTTTATTTTTTCATCATCACCCCCTTCATTACACCTTAGTTTCATCGAATATTTCATCGTATCCATGTTCGCTAGGGTTTGGTTCGAGAATTTGATCTTTTTTCCTAAATTCCTTCGACATCAAAGTTCCTCAATAAATCAAGCATATCTTTCAGTTGCACCCTATTATTTGGATGCCTTAACCAACTACACCTCATTGGTCGGGTATTGCACTTGACAATATCCTATTGGTCGAAAGAGTCTCGTAAGTTAGACCTTAATATCATTTATCTTTACCTAAGTTATTCACCTTATTATTCCATCAGTAGTGTTATCCAATCGCCCTCATCGAGTCTAATTTCATATGTTCAAAAGGTTTATTAAAAGTGAAATCCTTAAGTCATTTGGTTCCTGAAATTAAAATAAGTATTGCTTAAGTTCAGACAAAACCCATTGGTCGGCTATCATCCCTAATTAAAACCCATTGGTACAACCATATAAAGAGCGTATGTCCCATTGGTCGGGTATCCCAGATGATGCTATTTGATTGACAAAAAAAATTAACAGTGTGAGTGAGTTTAGGTGAGTCACTCGCTCGCATCCCATTGGTCAGTCATATCAAAGGCCTATATCCCATTGGTCAGAAAAGTTTGGTATTTTTTCTAAGTTTTGTGAGGGTCAAGTGTGCATGGAAAATATTTCCCCCTTGGTAAGTATTTAAGCCCCCTAGCGCATATTGTTCACTCCGCTTTGAAAAGTCATGCCTATCCCATTGGTCGGTTGTGTCACATGCTTGCATCCCATTGGTCCAAGCAAAATAAACAAAAGCCAAGGTCATGAAAGGCATATTTTAAACTAAGTTTGAGGGTCCTAAAAACATTGAAATATTTCCTTCTTTTTATAATCCTTGGAACCTCCCCTAGCGCACAAGGTTCTTTCCAATTTACAAAGTTAAGTTATATCCTATTGATCAGTTTTCTTCCTCGAGGACACCCCATTAGTTAGACGAGTCCTCCAATGATATCCCATTAGATGAGGATCAAAATAAATGGGTTTCTATTGCTAATATTAAGAACTCCCACTGCATTAAATTTCTATCCCCCCTTTGAAAAACCTAAATTCTCTCATTTAAATTATTTTTACTCAGCCAATAATCTGCTTTCATCCCATTTCTCGGTTGTCATGTCCAATAATATTCTATTGGTCAATTGTATCATCCAATGCCACCCCATTGGTCAAAATATATAAAAGGAAACTTTTAGTAATGCCTAAGTTTTTAAAAGGTTAGTGCGTAGTATGAAATATTTACCTCCCTCACTAATGTCGAATGTCTAAAAGTTAAAATAACCTTGACTATATCCTATTGCTCGTTTGTGTCACCCGAGGAAATCCCATAGGTCGGTTGTTTTTACTAATGATATATCATTGGTTGAAGGTATTATTATTATAAACGTATTTGATATAGTATGCTTCCTAAGTATTTATGGGTTGAAAATATATGTAAATCCCACTTTTTCCCTATGTCGCTTTGCTAATAAAAAGGTTCTGTTGAAAATGCTTATTGGTCGGTCATGACACCCAACTGAATCACATTGGATGGTTATATCATTCGATGGTATCTCATTGGTCGAAGGATAAAACAAGGGAATTTTTATTTCTCTAAAGTTCCTAAGGGTCGAGCATACATGAAGATTGTTTCCCCTTTTTTCTAAATATTGCATAGGTTGATATTGAAATCCTTAAACAATCATATTTCCAACCACATTCCTTGGTCGAACATCCCAATTGATGGCATCCCATTGGTCGACCATGTCGTCTGATCACATCCCATTGGGCAAAGGTTGATGAAATATTTTTTTTGCAAGGTTTAATGTCAATATATAACACAATACCATGGATTAATTTTATTCCATCAAATACCAACATGTTCATACACAATATTTCATCATCCAAAGCTTAAAAAAAAAGAAAAGGACCCATAATTAGGTACACGCATATATTTTTTTGAGACCTAACAAAATCAAAAGAATGTTAATGAAGATCTCTAAGAGGATTTTCATAGAAAAGTGTGATTGACATGGAACCTATAAAAATTTGATATGATAAGGAATGGATATGACAGGTCAATCATGATACCAAAACCTCATTAACATCCAAATTGTAAGGGAGTGTTTCAAGAAGCCAAAATGGAGTACGAAAAATTTGAGTATCTCAGTTTCTGTTCACAGTATTTAAGTAAATAAATTCATGGTGTCTTCTATTTTGGTTCAACTTCTTGAAGTTACTAACAAGGAGAAACTACCACAAATCCAGGGCCTTTTCATGTCCAAACAAGTTTAAAAATTTTAAAATCCAGCAACATGAAACTAAAATCATTAGCTAATAAAATAACCTATCCCATTCTGATCCTATATAAATAAAAATACCCTTTCAAGGTTAGATAAAGAGTTTCAACATCAAATATGGGTTAAAGAGTGCCAACAGATAGCTATAGAGAGAAGAATGAGTGGTTAAATAGGATTTTATCTGCCAGTGTCAAGAGACACAAGATACATAAGAAATACAAACACTCGCTTGATCCTCGATAATCTATCTACTTTGGAGATGGTATTGCGTCCTGGTGGAATATAGTTACAATAGAATCATCCCGATGGGATATAGTTAGAAAGATATATTGTAATCAAGGATTTACTTATTTTGTATACCTCCAGTTCCCTTCTTGGATTTCTTGCTCCTCCCCATCCTCGATACCCTAGTACTTGTCTCTTGCCCTCCTATAAATAAATCATATCTTCTATATTTTTTGGTATCCCCTTTTGTCTTTTGTGTGCCTTAAAACTTTACATTGTCCTCCCACCATCATTTCATGTGTAGTATGAAGACCATTTTGTTGTTGTATCATATTAATTACGTGCTATGTCATGCCTTATTTACTTCTTAGATTTATCCTTTACCTCTTTTCTCACTATATTAGTAAACATCTATTCCACTTTCATATAGAGAAGAAATTATCTAATTTTGTTAAATTTCAAGCAAAATATCTAATAATTTAAAATACCATAAGAATATAAGCTAAGGTTAGCATGGGGTCCACTACATAAGAAGACAAAGAAATAGAGCCAGTTGCAAAACTAAAGAAATAAAAAAAATTCTTTCTAAGGAAGATAGAACCAAGAATTGACAACAACTAATATAGTTTTTGGGACAGATGATACAATTTCTTAGTTTTAGATAGCTTGGGATAGTTGGTTCTCTACTGGAATGCACTCTATAAAATTAAGGGTAGTGGAAATCACACATGGATGAACCTGCACCAAGTGTTAGTAACAATTTTTTTGTGACACAGCTTATAAAAGAAGCCCCCTGAACCAGATTTAGCATCAAGCTTAGCATAGCAAAATTTTGCAAGAGAGGTATACTAAGATTACCCTGTCTTTAGGTTGATTGTATTTCCTTAGTCTATCTCTTCTTTTTTTCAACCTTATTCTTCCCCCATTTATGCAAGAATTCCATAGGATGTATCCAACCAATTGAGATCATTTTCAAAAGTTGGATTAGAAAATGAGAGCTATTTGTCACTTTATTAGGATGAAGAGTAATTAGTTCCTCTATTACATCATTTGAACAAAGACAAAAAATATATTGAATTTCAAGGAGATCTTAGCACCTTGCCAGACCCATATTATAAAAATTATTTGAAATTTAATACAAATTCCAATTTCTTCCTTCTTGCATTTTATTGTACAATGTGTGTGTTGCCCATTTATGCATTGCATTATTTGAATTCATGAATGGCATGTTATTTCACTGGTTAATCATTTGTATTCATTGCATAATTTGAATGGTTATAAATGAAACAATTTCTTCTTAATTTTTAAGTCTTCTTCATGATAATGTTAATTCCTACTACAATTACGCAATAGATTAGGCACCAATACATCATTAATTAAACTCATTGTGGGGTATCCTAACCCAACCTAGTCTCCTTAGAATTTATAATTTTTAGGTTGAAGAGGTAAGTTTACTAGAGCTTGCATATCTTCTTGTGATTTAGGAAATTAGATAGTGTGACAGTTATATTTTAAGGATGTCTAAATTTCCCACAAAATTTTTCTAGTGCCATTGTTGGGGATAGCCTTTTGTGATTATCTATATATCCTTTTTGGCTATTTTACTACGATATTTTAATCATAATAATTTGCAAGTATTTTTATGTTTTGGATCCCCATAGTAAACCTTTGTGCACATCTTAGATACTGAAGAGATATTAAGACTGAGAAATCTTAGCCAGAGAGAGATTATTTTGCACAATGTTGTTAGTGACTCTAAATTGAATGAACCCAAATAAGATTCAAGAATCTAATCTAGCTCATATGAAAAGGAGCGATAAGTAAATATTACCAGAATTCAATAACCCAAAGGTAAATAAATAAAGAAAACCTAGTTCTTAAAAATTAAGTTTACAAGGTTAAACTTCATCGTACCAATAAAATATTTTTCTTAACAAGCAATGTTTCTTTAAATAGTAATTCTAGCATCCTATATCATTTTGTTAAGGGTATTCCCACCATTAATCCTTTTGTAAGTGTACCTGCTATCACCACCCATGTAGCTACCATGGCCAATCCTCCCCCAAATAACAATTAGAGTAATCAGAATAAAAAATATTCAGACATGGAGAACCAATAAGTATGAGCCTTTTTAGTTACCCCTGAATTTGCACGAATTACATAATAAGGTACACAAATATCTTCCCAAATTCCAATAAAATAGTGCACTTACTAAAGAAGACCATATTAAACGCTTCCTATCGGGATTATATAGTCTTGATGTTGAAGAAGAGGATATAGTTCTTAGACTATTTATCCAAAGACAAATATGCGAGGGATTGGTTCAACAGTCTCCAAAAAGATACCATACTTGATTTTTAGACCATGGAGGAGGTTTTCCTAAAAAATATGGAGAAAGAAAGAATGAGTAGTCAGTGTTACTAGAGCTAGCCACCATGAAGAAAAAATAAAATGAGTCTGTAGAAGAGTTTAATAGAATATTCTTCAAAACCAGGAATAAAATCCCCACAACCTTGAGGTCAAATGACAACCAATCTATCTATTTCTATAAAAATGTTTTCCTAGGAGAGTTTAACTATGAATTAAGATAATAAAGGGTCACCACTATCGATGAATGTATGGAAAAATCTATAGAAATTGAAATATATATGATAGATAGTGATAAGATGAAGCCATATTCCTTCGAACAAAGTTAAAATCAAATAGAAAAAAAGCCTAATAATGTTGGATTTTCTCTATTAAAGAAAAATGAGACAGATCCCATAGAAAGGTTGTCTAGTCAACTGACCAAAATTTTCAACACTATGAAAAATAGACTATCCAATATCGAGAGGGATAAAGGTGAAAGTGTTGAATCATCTCTACCACAAAATGATACCCGACCACCCTTCAAAAGAAATTTTAATAAGAGTTGGAATAGAAATAATGTTGATGAAGGAAACAAGAATGGAAACAATAATAATGGTTGGAGGAAAAGAGAAGCACAAAATGATATGGATGCAATACCAAACCCCATACCCTCAACCAATGTGATACCTAATTTTCCTTTTTACTGACTAGTCTGTGATGCTCCCCATAATTCTGCATATTGTGGCATATATCTCAACATACACTCTAATGTTAACTTAGAAGAAGAATCTAATGATAAGATAAGGATAAATGTATGTTGGAATTAGTAAGATGAAGACAAAAAAGTTCAATTTTAAAAATATATGAGTGAATTAACCATATCATAAGGAGCACCCAAGACCCTTGTATTAGAAAATGTAGAAATAAAAAAAATTCCAAGACAACACATACGATAGAATGAAGTAGGATAAGATAACACCCACCGTTAAAGAAGTAGAATCAACGGAAAGAATACATGCAGTAAATCTGAGAAGTAGAACCATACTAGATAGGGACGATGGTAAAGAAAATAGAGATTTACATAACCAAAATAAAGAAAAAGTAAATAAAAGGTTAAATAAATAACAAGTAACTCCTACAATTGAGATAGAAAATAACCCTAAAAAAAATTAAATACTAGCAAAATTGTAGAGATTAAGAAAGTTGAATTTGGTGTTGGCCAAGAATTAGTCAAATGGAAAATTAATATTACTTTTGGAGAATTGATGACCATCCAAAAGTACAGAGACCAAGTATACAAAGATTTTGATTTGGTAGATCAGCCCAAAAATCACATATGCAATGTTTCAGCAGTAGATAATCCCTTTCCTATAACCAAAAATCCATATTCAGTCAGGCCTTTCTACATATCCCTGAGATACACTTCAGAATTAGGATATCAATATGTAATCCATAATTATATGTTAGATAGTGGAGCATCCTATAATATCATGCCCAAACAGGTAGCTGACCAGCTCAATCTAAAATAAACCAAGGATTACCCTCCCATATTTGTCATGGATAGTAGGCAAGTGCCATGTGCTAGAATAATTACAAAATTACTTATCTTCTTAGACTAGGATCCCAAGAAAGGAATAGTTATGGATGTATTTGTTGTATATGTGAATCCTTTATTTTTCTTGCTACTATCTAAACATTGGGCTGAACAGCTAGGAGGGTCAATTCAACTGGACTGGTCATAGGCCACTATCTCATTGATAGTCAAAGAGCAGGTCATGCTTAGAAGAGAACCTTTCCATAAGTATTCAATAGATTTGAAGAAATATGATAATACAATTGTAAATTTAGTTCACGCTATTGAAAAAAAAGAGATGGGAGCTTATTCCATTTGGCATACACATTTATTTTCTTAAGTTCTTGAGGCTATAGATATGGATCCATAGACAATAGCTAAAATAGATGTGAAATTTGATAGAATGTTGACTACTGATATGGACTATGATATTCGATGGTGCAAAATCACAAATTGGTGCAAGAGATGGGGTCAACCTTATTGATATAAAATGAAATTATCTATGTATACCCTATAGGTTATAATTTTCATGCACAAACAACGTAGCTAAGTATGAGGTCTTGTTATTAGGATTAAGAAAGGATAAGGAGTTAGTAATAAACTATTTGTCTATGAATGGAGATGTAGAATTGTTAATACAACATATTAAGGGAAAATATCAAACCAAACACCCTAGATTAAAATAGTATAAACAAGTATTCCAAGATGAAATAAATAATTTTTTGGCCTTCAACATATCATACATACCCAAGAATCAAAATTACGTAGCCAACTTATTAGCTGTGAATGCATCTAGATCAGATAGTATAGAAATAGATACAAAGGACAAGGAGATGGTTCCCACTATTTATGTTTATCACCCTTTTGTTCTAGATAACATTGTATATCTGCAGGTGTTTCATGATGATGTTGATATCAAATATTTTATTAATTTACAAAATCATTATCCTGATGTCTTATGTGATGAGTTAGATGAAGAAAATCTAAAATATGTCATAGGAGAACCTATAGAAGTAATACATCTTAAGACTAGTAATATTTTGATAGGGCTAGTTTCTTTAGAATTTTTTTTTATAACTTCGATATATCTCATAGACTTATTGTGATAGAATCAGAGGTAGTTGATGTTAACACAGGAACATAACAAGAGCCAAGAATAGTGAAATTCAACAAGGCTTTTTCAAAAAAAAAGAGAGATCAATATATTAAATTCCTCAAAAAGAATGTAGAATATTTTACCTAAAGTTATGAAAATCTTAGAACTTTAAACACTGAAGTGATGAGTCACATTATTCTCTTAAAGGAAGGAACAAAGCCTCCTAGGTAGAAACAAAGAAATTTTAATCCTACCTTACATCTTGTGATGCAAAAGGAAGTTCAAAAGTTGTTAGATGTAAAAATCATAAGAAAAGTTAGATTCTCATCTTGGATAGACAACCTCGTCCTAGTAAAAAAGAATAATGATGACATAAGGTTGTGTGTAGCTTTCAAAAAATTGAATAATAATTTATTGAAGTATAATTATCCATTGCCACACATGGAACAATTGTTATAATTAGTGGTAGGCTCAACCAAGATGTCTCTACTAGATGGATTTTTAGATTATAACCAAATTGTAGTAAATCCAGAATATTGGTACAAAACGACCTTCACCACATCATGGGGTACATTTGAGTATTTTAGAATGCCATTTGGGCCAATGAATACATATGCCACTTTTCAAAATACCATGGATTTCACTTTCAAAGGCCTTATGTTCAAAATAGTAGTAGTTTACATGGATGATATAACTATTTTTTCTAAAAATATTGAGGATCACTTTGAATATCTGAACCAAGTGTTTGAAAGATGCAAAGAATTTGGTATCTCTTTGAACCCAAAAAAAAGTATGTTTTCAGGGCTACACAAGGTAAGTTTCTTGGCCACATTATTCCTTATAAAGGGATTAGCATTGAACCTGAAAGGACCGAAGTCATCGCAAAAATCCCACCACCAAATAATCTAAAAGGAGTTAAGTTATTTTTTAGAAAAATACATTTTGTGAGAATGTTTATCCCAAACTTCGATCATATTGCAAAGCCAATAAATGTCATGATCAACAAGTATGGGAATATCAAATGGATAGAAGACAATATAAAAGTATTTCAAAATATAAAAGATGCAATTATGCAAGCCCTTATGCTGACATGCTCAGATTATTCAAAATATTTCAACATATATTCATTTGCTTCAGAAGATACCATTGTTGTTGTGTTATCTCAGAAAGATCAAGAGAATAATGCAAGACCTATTTCCTTCATGAGCAATGTAATGAAAGAAATTCAGTTGAAGTATACTTTGATTGAAAATTAAGCCTTTTCCTTAATAAGAGCTTTGAAGCATTTCAAATGTATTTTTGGGTCAAATAAAGTGATAGCCTACATACCTTACATAGCTATCAAGGATATGTTCACTTAGAATGAACCTATAGAAAGCTAAACCAGGTGGATGGTTAAACTACAACAATATGAGGTTGAGTTTAAAGCAGTAAAAACTATTAAAGGGTAGGGCTTAGCCAAGTATATGGCCACCAAAGGAGGAGTAGATTTCAATAACATAGTCATAATAGCAAATGCAGAGCAAAACTCTAGGATAGATTATTTTGAAGATGAGCGGTACAAATACATAGTTTTCTATTTGAAGTCACTTTATTTCCTAGCTGGAACTATACAAAATAAAATGAGGAATATAAAAAAGTAGGCACAAAAGTATTATTTTCAAGATGACAAATTATACTGGAGGCATCAAAATGGTGTCCTACTTCCCTGCCTCTTGCAAAAAGAAGTATTTGGAATTATTGAGGAATTTCATACTGGTTTTTGTGGAGTGAATTTGCACCCAAAGCTATAGTTAACAACATAATGAGAGTTGGATATTATTGGCCATCTATGTTCAAGGACGCACATTATTTTGTCAAAAAATTCAAAACTACCAGATCTTTGATGGAAATAATAAGTTGTCTACCATACCATTAAAGCATGTAGTGGTTGAAGCTCCATTTACTCAATGGGGAATATATTTGATAGGTAAAACTAATCCAAATTCCTCAGGTGGCCATAGGTGGATAATAACAACAACTTATTACTTTAATAAATGGGTAGAAGTTGCTCCATTAAAGAAATCAACCACAAATATCATCATCAAGTTTCTAGAAGAAAGCATTCTAACCAGATTTGGGGCACCCAAAAAATTGGTGATAGATAATGGGATATATTTTGTCTCAGCAAGTATAGTATAGATTTAGCTCACTCTTCTAATTATTATCCTCAATAAAATGGCTTGGCTAAATCTTCCAATAAAAATCTCATCACAAGAATCAAAAGGTCACTTGGGAGAAATAAGAGAAGCTAGGATGATGAGTTAAAGTATGCCTTATAGGAAAATAGAATCTCAGTAAAAAGAGCCACTAAAAAATCACCTTATGAATTGGTTTATGGAGAAAAAACAATCTTGCCTCTACAGGTTGAAAGGTATGACATGTATTTATTGCTCTAATATCATGAGAAGCTAGACTCATTACAAAGGATATTTGATCATATTGTTAAATTAGAAGAATATAGAAGGGAGACTCTAAAAAAGATAATCCAAGAAACTTAGAAGACAATTCAATCCTTCAATAATAAAGTAAAAGGAGTGCCATTTGCTGAAGGTGATGTAGTGATGTATTGGGATCCAAAAAATGATAGACTAGGAGAAAAAGGGAAACTTAAGCCTAAATGGTTGGGTCCCTACCAAGTTGCTCAAAAAGTGGGCTAGCACAATTATAGGTTACAAGACATGGAAGGTGATAGGTTACCCATACTAGTCAATGGTCAACACATAAATATTTTCAATCCTCTCCATGATGATTAATGAATTCAAGATTGAAAAAATTCTTGCACAAAAAAATTGTGTTTCAGTATTAATCATGTTATTTAGGTGATTAGGTAAGTGAACATGTCATTAGATGATTAGGGATTTTTCATTTCTACTCATTTCAAGTTTTAAGTAATTCAAAGTTTTTGGTTACGTTTGTTAGTCCTAGGTGACTAAGTAGAAGTACAAATCTGATCTTTGAATCAATTATTCAAAAAGGTCAAGTAAGTGAGGTCTATTACAACAAACATGGAAGCTACACTTGTTAAATCAATGTTTTGTCATTTGGTCAACCAAAGATCCTAGGGTCCTCATGAGATATTTTATCCTAGGAGATCAAACATGTCTCTTGTTTTAGTTAGAGCTAGTGTTGGAATACCTAGTCCATACCCTCAATTTTAAAAATTATCAAGGTTAATGTCTAGGTGATTCAAGGTACAATAAAAATTTGTCATTTCATGAGAATGTAACATTAATCCAAGAGGTATTTGTTGTCATAACGAGGTTTAGGTCAATGTCATACTAGTTATTAAAATAAAGTTAAATTATGAAAAGAATATCCTTCTCAAATTCATTCATCCATTATTCATCACTTTGTAAAGTTCCACATTCCATTCATTACCACTAAAGGCTTCATTCATACATTACACCCCATTATCCCATAAAACCCCCATTCACTTTATTCATTAATCCCATTTATTTTTTCTTCATACATTAACCATCATTAGAAATTCCCTTTTATTTTTTTGTCATTACCCCATTCATTACACATTAGTTTCATCAAATATTTCATCGTATCCATGTCTACTAGGGTTTGGTCTAAAAAAATATTTTTTTCCTAAATTTCTTCGATATCAAAGTTCCTCAATAAATTAGGTATATCTTCTAGTCGCACCCTATTGGTCAAACACCTTAGTCGACTACACCCCATTGGTCGGATTTTGTGCCCAATAATATTATATTGATCTAAAGAGTCTCCTAAGTTGGTCCTCAATTTCATTTGTATTTGCCTAATTCATTTGCCTTATTATTCCATCAGCTGTGTTATCTGATCACCCCCATCGACTCTAATTTCCTAAGTTTGAAAGGTTTATTAAAAGCAAAATCATTAAGTCATTTTATCCCTAAAATTAAAATAAGTATTGCCTAAGTTTAGATATTAAAATCATTGGTTGGCTATCATCCCAAATTAAACCCCATTGGCACGACCATATAAATATCTTATGTCCCATTGGTCAGGTGTCCCAGATGATGTTATTTAATTGGCCAAAAAAAAACAATGGTGCAGGTGATTTCGGGCGAGTCGCTAGCTCGCATCTTATTGATCGGTCATATCAAAGGCCTATATCCCATTGGTCATAAAAGTTTAGTATTTTTTCCTAAGGTTTGTGAGGGTCAAGTGCACATGGAAAATATTTCCCCTTTCATAAGTCTTTAAGCTCCCTAGCACATGTTGTTCGCTCCACTTTAAAAAGTCAAGCTTATCCCATTGTTTGGTTGTGTCACCCACTCACGTTCCATTGGTACAAGAAAAATAAATAAAATCCAAGGTCATGAAAGGCATATTTTAAACTAAGCTCGAGGGTCCTAAACACGTTGAAATATTTCCCCCTTTTTATAAGCCTTGGAACCTCCCCTAGCGTATAAGGTTCTTTCCACTTTGGAAAGTCAGGTTACATCTTATTGGTCAGTTGTCTTCCCTGAGGACACCCAATTGGTCAGATGAGTCCTCTAATGATACCCTATTGGTTGAGTATCAAAATAAATGTATTCCTATTCCTAATGTTAAGAACCCCCATCACATTAAAGTTTTATCCTCCCTTTGCAAAGCCTAAAGTCTCTCATTTAAATCCTTTTCACTCAGCCAATTATCAAATTTCATCCCATTGGTCAGTTGCCACGCTTGATAATATATCATTGGTCGGTTGTATCATCCCATGCCACCCCATTGATAAAAATATATAAAGGAACCTTTTAGTAATGCCTATATTTTTGAAAGGTTAGCGTGTAGTATGAAATATTTTTCCCCCTGCTAATATCGAATGCCTAAAAGTCAAAATAACCTTGACCATCTCCTATTGGTCGACTATGTCACCCGATGACATCCCATAGGTTGGTTGTTTTTCCTGACGATACCTCATTGGTTGAAGGTATTTTTATTATAAGTGCATTTGATATAGTATGCTTCCTAAGTATTTATGTGTTGAAAATATATGTAAAAACCCATCTTTTACCCTATGTCACTTTGCTAATAAAAATGTTATGTTGAAAATGCTTATTGATTGATTGTGACTCCCAACTGAATCCCATTGGGTGATAATCTCATCTGATGGTGTCTCATTGGTCAGAGGATAAAATAAGCAAATTTTTATCTCTAAAGTTTCTAAGGATCAGGTGTACATGAAGATTATTTCTCTTTTTTTTTTCTAAATTGTGCATAGGTTGACATTGAAATCCTTAACCAATCACATTTTCAACCATAATCATTGGTCAGATGTCTCAGCCGATGACATCCCATTGGTCGGTTGTGTCTTCTGATCACATCCCATTGGGCAAAGGTTGACAAAATAATTGTTTTTATAAGGTTTAATGTTAATGATACAAGGGCATGGATTCGTTTTATTTCATCAAAGCCCAACATGGTCATACACCATATTTCATTATCCAAAGCTTAATAAAGAATAAAGGGATCCATAACTAGGCATGTGCATAAATATTTTTGAGAATCATAATAATGAAAATGAAGATCTCTAAGAGGACTATAATACAAGAGTGTGATTGACATGGCACTAGTAAAAATTTTACATGACAAGGAATGGTTATGATAGGCCAGTCATGATACCGAACCCTCATTAACATCCAAATTGTAAGGGATTGTTTCAAGAAGCCCAAATGGGGTACAAAAAATTTGGGTATCTCAATTTTCGTTCATAACATTTAAGTAAATAAAATCATGGTGTCTTATATTTTTCCTTAACCTCCTAACATTCCCAACATGGAGAAGGTACCACAAATCCAAGGCATTTTCAAATAGAAGAAAGCCAATTTTTTTTAGAATCCAGCAACATGAATCTGATATCATCAGCTGATGAAATGCCTTACCTTAGCCTGATACTATATAAATAAAAATACCCTTTCAAGGTTAGATGAAGAGTTCCAACATCAAATATGGGTCAAAGAGTTCCAAAATATAGCTACAGAGAGAAGAGTGAGTGGTTAAATAAGTTCTTGCCCACCAGTGTCAAGATACGTAAGAAAGATAGACACTCGCTTGATCCTTGGCAATCTATCTACTTTGGAGATGGTATTGCACCCTAGTGAAATATAGTTATAGCAGGATCATCTCGATGGAATATAGTTAGAAATATATATTGTTATCGAGGGTTTACTTATTTTTTATACCTTCAATTCACTTGGGTTTCCTACTCCTCTCCATCCTCGGTATCCTAGTACTGTTGTCTCTCACCTACCTGTAAATAAATCACATCTTCTATATTTTTTTGTATCCCTTTTTGTCTTTTGTGTACCTTACAACTTTGCATTGTCCTCCCACCATCATTTCATGTGTAGTATGAAGACCGTTTTATTGCTATATCATATCCATTCCATGCTTTATCATGCATTATTTACTTCTTAGATTTTTTCTTTACCTCTTTACTCAATATATCAGTAAACATCTATTCCACTTTCATATAGAGAAGAAATTATCTAATTTTTGCAAATTTTGAGCAAAAGATCTAAGAATTTAGAATACCATAAGAAGACAAGCTAAGGTCAGCACAAGACCCACTATAGAAGAAGATAAAGAAACAAAACCAGTTGTAAAACTAAAGCAATAACAAAATTTTCTTTTTAAATAAGATAGAACTAGGGAAGCTAAAAAGTTGGCTTTTGACAATAGTTGGTATAGTTTTTGGGATAGATGGCACAATTTCTTAGTTTTGGATAGCCTAGGATAGTTGGTTCTCTATTAGAATGCACTCTAGGAAATGAAGGGAAGAGAAAAGCATATGTGGATGAACCTACACCTAGCATTAGTAATAGAATTCTGGCGACTTAGCTTATACAAGAACCCCCTTGAACTAGATTTAGCATCAAGATTTGCATAGCAAAATTTTATAAGAGAGGTATACTAATAGTGTCTTGTCTTTAGGTTGATTGTATTTCCTTAGTCTGGCTCTTCTTTATTTCAACCTTATTCTTCTCCCATTTGTGTAAGAATTCCATAGGATGTATCCAACCAGTTGAGATCATTTCC
The DNA here is from genome assembly GCA_028583015.1 of Wollemia nobilis. Lineage (NCBI taxonomy): Eukaryota > Viridiplantae > Streptophyta > Pinopsida > Araucariales > Araucariaceae > Wollemia > Wollemia nobilis. Next base: position 1,360,084 of record JAQPPZ010002765.1, read on the forward strand.
AATGACTAGATCAAAAATTGGGAGCTCTTTGTCACTTTATTAGGATGAAGAGTAATTAGTTCCTTTGTTACATCATTTGAATAGAGAGAACAATTGTATTGAATTTCATGGATATCTTGGCACCTTGCCAGACCCATATTGTAAAAATCATCTAAAATTTAATACAAATTCCAATTTCTTCCTTCTTGCATTTTATTGTACAATGTGTGTGTTGCCCATTTATACATTGCATTATTTGAATTTATGACGTGTTCTTTCTTTGGTTAATCATTAATTCACTAAATCTTGTTGAGTTTAAATTTTAATGGCACATCATTAATTAAACTCATTATGGGGTATCTTGACCCAACCTGGTCTCCTTAGAATTTATAATTTTTAGGTTGAAGAGGTAAGTTTACCAGAGCTTGCATATCTACTTGTGATTTAGGAAATTAGACAATGTGATAGTTATATTTTAAGGATGTCTAAATTTCCCACAATAAGTACCTATATCACTTACAAACAAACTTAGAGGTTTAAATTTGTAGTGAATACCAGATCTTATTACTACAACTCATTGAAATCATGTTCTAAAAAGAATGAAAAGAGGATTCATCAGTACCATGGTATAAACTGCAACATACCAATTTTTAGATAATTTTATGCATTTGTATTTATTCTATCAATAAACAATTTTCTCTATAATTGATCGCTCTCAAAATTCTTATGTACCTAGTTGGAGATCGCTAGCATTTTGTACATGATCAAACATCAGCTGGTTTTTGTGCCCGACTATATATTAGTTGATTTTTACATCCAATCAGAGATCATCTAGTTTCTACACTTGGCTAGATATCGATAGAAATATTCACCTGATCGACTGGTTTTTGTAACCAATATATTATCAAAGGTCTCTACAACTGATATGTTATCGACATCTCTCTACAACTGATCGACTAATTTTTGTACCTGAGCAAAGATCAGTTGGTTTTTGCACCTGATCGGGGATCAATTGATTTTTAACCTAGCCTTAAGATCGACTCAATTATATGCTTGATCAAAGATAAAAAAAATTTACACTCGATCAACTGGTTTTTGTACCTAATCAATGATTGGTTTGATTTCTAAAATTAATCCATAATCAATTGGTTTCTACAATTGATCCATTATCGAAGGTCTCTGTAATTGATCTGTTATCAATTGGTCACTACAACCGATCAGTTATCGATAGGTCTCTACAATCGATTGGTTTTAGGTCTTATCTTTCTATTGGAAGATTTTTGTTATTGCAGTTCATTTTTCAAAGAGTTTGAATGTTTTGCATAAATAAGTATCACTTTGCATTGAGTACATATGTTAGTGGTATAAGAGGTAAATTTGGTAGGATAAATAATTTTATTATAATATTAAGGTAAAAAATATCCATAATTTAGGGGGGAGTGTTGGCGATTTAAAGCAAAATATTTGAAATTATTATCAATGTGAGACCCTTAAAAATATTTTGGACCCAAAAAATTCTTGTGAATGGACCTTAGTCTAAGGTCCCCAAAATTTGTCAATTTCCAATTTTGAAAATGTTAATATTCACAAATTAAAGATGATTTGCTACTATGTATATCCATGTGGAAAGGGACTTGTGGGATAGGTTTTGTGAATTTATTACTCTTATTTACACGGTAATTAAAAAAACATTCACTTTCATACTATATCACCATTGGTTCATATGTTAGATTTTATTTTAAAATCAAAATAAACAATTTTAATAATATTAATTGTTTTTTTGTCCCGACAAAGACACTATAATAGAAAAAATTCATTGGGCTTTCATTACAGAGACCCAAATTCAATTCACAAAAAAGGTGGCCTTGATATACCCCAACTTTTGAACCTCTTCGAAAAAAATATTAATTATTTTCACCATTAAAAAATTTAAATATTTTTAATGAAATTATGTTAACGTATCCTTACTTCTTATACATAGAAAAATATTTATAATATATTATTAAATAAAAATTATAATAATTAATTAAAAATATATATAATAATAATAATATTAAAAAAAGAGCAATTTATATATATATTTAAGGAATCATTTTACAATCTCTTTCTAAACAAAATCTGTGTCACAAACCAACACAGAAAATACATACAATTACAGCATCCAACTTTTAAATTTGTCTACACTTTATTATTATGATTAGCAATCATCTATAAAATCATATCCCATATTTTTATTTATAAAAAAATTCTTAAACAAAAATAAACAATATAATATAATACTATACCTAATGAAAACCTTTAGGACAGTCGTACAACAAATTAGCATACACATTAGTGCCGTTAACACACAAAAGTAGCTGCTAGGAATGCTTATCTCGCGCCCTAAAGGGCTTAGACGAAGAACGGAAGAAACCAAATGAAGCGCTGCCAACGTAGACGACGTGTATGCGATAACATTGAGAAGCATAAAAAAATTGAAAAGCTAATTTGTGGGCTAGAACGGGGAACCCATTGTTAGTTCCTCCCGGTCGTTGAATGATCGCTTGGAAACTCAGAGTTGCAATCAGTACGGCTATCACACACACAGTATTGATCCGAGCATAATCACGTTGCTCTTCGACTTGTATTGAAGACTGCTGGTTATTGATCTGAGCATAGTCACGTTGCTCTTCGGCTTGTATTGAAGACTGCTGGTTGGCTTGTGGTTTGTCATTTCAGGCTTGTGCTTGGGATGGGGCTTGTGCTTTTCTCACTCCGCGTCTACCATTATAACTACGGAGCGTCCACACAACCTGCAGCGAGATATGTCTTATTTTAGGATATTTATTTATATGTTTAACCAGTGGTTGGAGAAAGCCGCCTCAAACTTTAATAAGTAGAAAAATTTAAATTCACAGTTTTGTAACGAAAATGAAAGGATTTCTATTTTAATATCAGTTAAAATGAAAAATTAATTATATTAAAATATAAAATATCATTACCAAAAATTTAATAAACTGCAAGTCATACACATGTATAAAAAACCAAAACACTTACCCAGTGGTTTGAAGAAAAACACCTACCTCATTATTGAAGAAAGCCTGGTCTTGTCTTATTTTGTTGAATTGGAATTTCGACAGGCCACGTGAAAAAGACTCTGCTTTGCAGCGTCATCGGTTTTTAATAAAAAAAACCATTGAATGAAACAAGAAAAGAAAAGAATTATAAAGTATTATAAATTAGTAAATAATATTTGTATTTAGAGTAGGCTATGCAATTACTTTAATTTAAAATTTATGTTTTTTTATTTATGTATTAGGTTTGGATGATGTACTCTTTTGTGTTTTATTATTGAATAGTATTGTTTTTTATAAAAGACAACCACACTATTTTTTATAGTTGGCAAGCTTAGGGTTTAAACTATAGGAGCTGCATCCACCAAACCTATTTTACTTCATTGTTTTATAGTTCAGGCGTGAAATGGACTACTCGGTGCTTGAGATTCGTATCGTCGTCATTAGTCGGGCACACACTTAAAGGATTCGGATGAGACTACTACCTTTACAATAGGCTTCCCCCAAGGTTTGGACCTGGGTCTCTTCTCGGTAAGTGTTTAGCCAGACTAGCTAAAATTATTCAAGGCAAATATGTTTTCTTCATGCCTAATGTAATATCAAAAGGTTGAAATATAATGAAATATTTAAATTAAAGACTTAAATATTTCTAATGTTGAAATATTATTACTGAGGTGAGAAAATATTTACCCTTGGCTAAGGTTGAAATATTATTATTGAGGTGGAAAATATTTACCCTTGCTTAAGGTTGAAATATTATTATTGAGGTGAAAAATATTTACCCTTGCCTAAGGTTGAAATATTATTATTGAGGTGGAAAATATTTACCTTTGTCTAAGGTTGAAATATTATTATTATGAGTGCATGGGCTGACATATTTGGCAAAGTGAAAAGTTTGATATAAAAACAAGGTGGAAATTCATTTTGAAATGCAATTGAATGATGTCGTGCTCGTGAGATGTGAAGAAGGAAATTAGTTGGAGGAGAAGGAGTGCTGCGAGAGATGATTTGCGGCTAGACACTGGGCAACAGCCCTGGTGGCAGAACGCAGTGACGGTACGAGTGGAGATCTTTAGATGATGGCAATTTTTTGAAGAATGATTAGTATGGCGAGTGGACAAGTCTAAGCAATGCTTCCTTTTTGCGTGGACTCAGATATGATCTTGAATGGTGGTGAAGAAGAATAGAGTGATGACGAAGACGAGATGTTTTGATATAGGAAATAATATAGTAGCAGGAGGTTACAAAATCAACTATCGTAACACGTGCATGGCCCATAGAACATCTTATGATCTTGTTGAAACTCCCAAAAGAAGATATAGAATTTGCAAAATTGTTTGCTGAAGAATTTAAGTTGAAACCTATGGACAAATTTTGAAGAAGGTGTAGAGGATTATCGAACTAGGTGCGAGCAGGTTGAACAAGGTCAACGTTGAGTTTAAATATCTTTGAGATATGGGAGCATGTGTTGCTTGGAATGTCATTTAAAGGAGACCCTATTGAAGTGTCATTAGAAGGAGCGTGTGGTAAGTGTCGTGAGAGGAGAATAAGGGCAACACTGGTTTAACATTGAAGGACTGTGAAATAATCATAACTGTTACAAAGGTATGCATTGATGAATTCAAATTTGGCCCTTTACTTTGAACAAGAATTTCACTGAACTATTGAGCACCATCCAAAGTAAGACTAAGATCCAGAATAGAACGACAAATAGGACATCGAAGAGACATCAAGGGAAGACATTGGTCACATAACATCGAAGGGTTACATTGCACATTGGACAACGTCAAGCACACGATAGGGACATCTACGTTATAATAAAATAAATTCTGTTGGGGCCACATGGATCGCACTTGAAATCTACAATGCACAAGGGAAGACATTGGTCAAAGGGCAAATATTACCATAGGCAAAACCTGAGAGATACAATGTGATGGCAATATTGGACAATGTCAAGCATGCATGAGGAGTTTGGAGAGTCGTTGGAGGATGTTGTTTAGAAGACCACCATCATGCACTCAAGAGGAATTTGGAGGTAAAATTAAGATAATATTTATTTTTTTTTCTAAGGTAGGAGTTATAAGGAGAAGTCATAAAGTTTAATTCATTAGGAGGAATAAGGAGCATTGATATTTATTTTATAGGGTTTGATTTAATTAATCTAAAGTATTATAGATTAATTAATAGCAACAAAGCTTGGATAGATATCCATTAGCTAGAGTAGTGAGAACATGTATCTTCAGTGGATAGAGATCTATTAGCCAGAGCAGTGGGAGTAGCAGTTATTCTAGAAGATCACAAGTCAGAGCTAAGTAAAAAGAGTTCTCCTGTGGATAGATATCCATGAACTTGATTAGGGGATTGGTGTCTCCTTTTGATATAGGTCCATAAACATTGTAATAGGGAAAGGATTTCCAAGATATTGATTGAGAAAATTTTAGTGAAATATTTTCTCTATGGAGTAGCCCACATTGGGTGAACCACGTAAAATTGTTATCTCTATTATGTGTGGTGATTTGTACATTACTTTGATTACTGCTATTGATATTGCTATCTATACATTGCATAATATTTATTGGGAAAGAAAAGTAAAAAGTGATCTTATACTGTTCACCCCCCTCTCAGCATAAGCTTATGTTCTTCAATGGTGACAATGGTGATAGTGGTGGTGGTGTAAAATGACATGTGGGCATCGAGCCCTATATTTTTATGTACATACCTTGTATTTTTTGTGATTATGATGAGTAATTTTGTAGCTCTGCCATATGTAGCCTACGGGTGAGGCTCATACATGTACTTTATTAATGATATATCTATATAGATGATCCATTTTTATTCATTTGTTATTATTCTTCTTGTGTTTATGATTTGATACCATGTGTTATTTAATGATTGATGTAATGAATGTAATGGTGGTATGCATATATGTGTGATTATCTTTTGATAAATGTTTAGATATGTATCATTATTAATGGCATTAATCAATTAATAATGTGCATCAATCCAATAATACTAACATGTGGAATGAATGTACGTGAATGCAATATAAGGATTTTTAGATGATGTCCTACTTATGGAATTCTAGATGACATGACTTGTTATTTCACTTGTCTTAGGGAATACTATTATGAATGTGCTTTTTGGAAGCTTAAAAATCCTAGTGAGATCAATAAAACTCATCTATTTATCAAGTAGGATTTTAATAATGCTAAGACCAACCGGTGTTTAAAGTTTCACCAAGACCAACTGTGTCTGTAGTGATTGTTTATTCCCAATTTTGGACGAGGTTAGAATCATCGTTTGTGACTTATGCCAATAAACTAGATTATTTGAGAGTAGACATAGATCTGTAAAAAATAAGGTCACTAATGTAACATATCATAAACCATTGTTGGTGATGGAGATCATCCTATGGTTGTCAAAAACTAAGGATTCCATGGATAAAAGCTCTTTATCCTGTTATTGATGTGCTTGTTGGAATACTTTATCATTTTGTGGAAGAGCAAAGAATTTTGTTTTTGGAGCTTGCTCGTTTTGTGGAGAAAGGAGATTTTGTTTTTTTGCTTTTGCTTTTGGAAGATTGCTCATTTTAAGGAGGAGCAAGGGGATTTTGTTTTTTTATTTATGCTTTTTGGGATACTTTCTCATTTTTTGTTAGAGCGAGGGAATTTTTTAATTTTTGGAATATTTTTGGAGGGGGAGGGAGAGCTTGTCCTTTTGTAAATTCTTAATTTTTTAAAATATGAGCATAATAGGATGAGTAGGGAAAACCATTCACTTTATGATGATAGTGACTCATAATATTGTCTTTCCTAGATGCCAAAATATGATTTAATGTGTGACACTTTATGACAATAGAGACTCATAATATTGTCTTTCATAGATGTCAAAATGTGATTTAATGAGACACTAGGTATGACTGAATGATTGAAGGTACCTAAATATTTCTCAAATCATAGACTTGGGAAAAACAAACTATCATTATTTTTTTTTTTTTTAATGAAGTATGATGAAGGGCGGATGGTGAATGTAATTGCAATACCTATAATGAGGGACAATGCAAAATATATACTATAAGGAGGATGTCATTGATTAATTTTATAACAATAAATCCTAGTAAACAAATAAAAGCATGCATCGTATGATAACCAAAGTTTAATTGGTGATGCAATGATGAAATTTTATTGCTTGAATGTTTTTAAGTTTTTTTTTTTAATTTTTTTAATGTGCAAGGCTAGCTATGAGCTAGGCATAGAAGGCACGCAAATGAAGGATATTGATCAGTTCAAGTTCCCTAATTCCCTATAGGGTGGTAATTTTAGAGGCTCCTATTCCAAATGTTTGTGTTACGATGAACAAATCAAGCCAGTAAATTTTTCATGCAAATGAGGTGACAAACTTAAATTCTACTAATTCTCTTTGAGAACTAAATCACCAACTCAAAATTCTTTAGGATGCACTTTTTTTTTGTAGGCATGATTGACCCTTGATAGATGCAAAGATGCTCCAGTGCATTTATTCGATGTTCATATAAGATATTCAATTGGTCAAGGTATGCTTGTCATACAATGTCATCATCAATGAATTCTTGCAATAATATGTGCACTAATGGGATTTCAAGCTCAAAGGGCATGATTTCCTTGGTCCCATAGGCTAATGAAAATGGTGTTGCGTTCATTGGTGTACGAATACTCATTCGATAAGCCTATAATGCTAATGGGAGTTGTAAATGCCAATATTTATAATTTTCCTTAATGATTTTCTTGAGAATGGTTATTATAATTATTTTAGTTGCCTCAACTTGTCCATTACTTTCCAAATAATAAGGATTCAAGATAATGTGTTCAATGTTGTTATTGTTGTAAAGTAATCGAAAATCCTTATTTTTTAATGGAATACCAATGTCAAATATGATCTTGGATGGTATGCCAAAACAACATATGATATGATGGAGTATGAACTCTATAATTTGAGGTCCTATTGTGTTTGTGAAAGGAATCGCCTCAACCCATTTGGTAAAATACTTTGTGGTCATAATGTTGAATGTATGGTTTCCCAAGGAGGGAGGAGATATCTTTCCTACTACGTTAAGACCCCATTGTAAAATAAGCCATAAATATTGAATCGATTGTAAGGCTTGTTGTGGGACATGGGTTATATTGGCATGATGTTGGCATTTTGGGAATTTCTTGACATGTGCACAAAAATCACATTCCATGGTGGGCCAGTAATAACCCATGCATAAGATGCACTTTGCAATGGCCATCCCACTAAAATGACCACCAAAAGTACCATCATGGACTTAAGAGATTACTCATTTTACCTCTTTAGGTTTGAGATAATGAGGGAGAATACCATCATATTTATAATGAGGGAGAATATCCTCCAAGAGGGTGTAGCAAACCAATTTTTGCTTAAAAATTCATTGTACAGTTGAGTAAAACTCTACAGGGGGAGTACTACTCTTTATAAAATCCTTTATCTATGAAAAAAATTCAATGTATGGATATTTTTGAATGATTTTGACATTCTCTACTATTTGAGATGAATCGCATTTATATATTACTATGGAATTGTGGCAATTTTTATGAATGTGTTGCTATCGAATGGGTCCTATAGAATGAGTGATCCAAGAGAAGCCATAGTGTTGATAAACTAATTAGATGATCGAGGTACATTATCAATTGCCAATCAAAATGCTTGAGTAATTTATCAATAATCAATTTGTATTATTGCAAAACTAGGTCTCTACATTGATAGATCGCTTTGACATGTTTAAAAATGAGTTTAGAATCATTGAAAATTCTTAGTCATTTGATTCCTAATGTCATAGCAATATGGAGTCCTAGAATTAGGGATTTATATTATGCATTGTTGTTGGTATAGGGGAATTCAAATTTAAATTAAAGGGGTATATAAGCCCTTTGATATTTGAAGAAAACTACTCTAGCACTTTCCCCTTGTTCACATTTGGAATCATCAAAGAAGAGAAAAATATCGGCATCTTCTTCTAGCTTGACGATATCTTCTTGCTTAGTTATTTTTAACACAACATCATTAGGTTGCTCAATTATGAGTGGTGTATCATTTGGTAGAAAATATTTGGCAAGCTGATATGAGATTACCTGACCTTTGATGGATTTTTAACTAATGAATTCTAGATCAAATTCCATTAAAAGCATTATCCATTTGGATGTCATGTTATTTGTATAGGTATGACTCATCATATAGTGCAAAGGATTTTCTTTTACAATTATATATGTAGTGTTCCCAATCATGTAGTATCAAATATTAGTTGTGAAGAAAACTGTTATGCATAGATTTTCGACATATGAATACTTAGATTCATAGCTTACAAATTTGTGACTGATGTAATGTATAACTTACTCTTTATTTGATTTGTTCTGATATGCAATTATATTTCCTAATGTAAAATAGGTAGCAGAGATATACAGATGAAATGGAACACCTGATCAAGGTGGTGTCAACATAGGTGGTGAAGAAAGATATTATTTAATGTCATCAAAAGCATTTTGACACTCTTGATTCCAATCAAAAGTGACATTTTTCAATAAATTATTGAAAGTTTTTTATTTATTGGATAATTATGCTATAAAGTGATACATTGACTGGATTTTGCCTTGCAAGATATGTAGTTCTTTAAGAGTTGTGGGAGGTGGTATCTTGAGGATTGCTTTAAATTTGTTTGGATTGACTTCAATGCCCTATTTTGAGACTATGAACCCTAAAAGTTTTCCTGATGTGATGCCAAAGATGCATTTCTTCAAGTTAAATCTCATGTTGTGCTCAAGTAATCACTTGAATACTTGGCATAAATATTTATATGCTCACCATAATTTTTTCTTTGTACAAAATATCGTCTATATAATATTCAATAATTTTGTGTATTTGATCATGGAATATGTAATTCATGGCACACTGATATGTAGCACCTATATTCTTAAGTCCAAAGGGTATGAATTTGTAATAAAATGTCCCCTAGGGTATCGTAAAAATTGTTTTGTGTTGGTCATCAAGATTTATTCGAATTTGATTGTATCCTAAAAATCATCCATCAGGGACACTACACAAAAAAAGGGCTTTAATGATGACTAATATAAGGTGTTTTTTTATGATGGTAAAAAACCATCCTTATATATTCTAAGAGGGATGTTTATAACTTCCCTCTTAATATAACCGCTCTCTTAGGGTCACCCTAAGAGGGTAGTTTTAAACTACCCTCTTATGGCTAAGAGGGTGGTTTATAACCACTCTCTTAGGTTACCCTAAGATGGTGGTTATACATTTCCCTCTTAGGTCACCCTAATATGGTATTATAAACCACCCTATTAGGTCCAAGAGATTAGTTTAGGCAACCCTAAGAGGGTGGTTTAAAACTACCATATAATGATTTCAGTATGAACAAAATAATATAAAGACCATGGGAAAAGCAATATGAGCATTTTCTTTCAAGAGTGAACCTACACAGATGGAGGGACCATGGTAAAAATAAAGAGCTCGAGCTAAGGCATTTTGTTTTAATAATGAACCAAGCACCATTTAGATGGAGGAACCATAGGAAAAGTAGAGAGCTCAAGCTAGGACATTTTATTTTGACATTGAACCAGGAACCACGTAGATGGAGGAACCATGGGAAAAGTAGAGAGATCAAGCTAGAGCACTTTATTTTGATAGTGAACCAAGCACCCTGCAGATAGAGGGAGTGTGGGAAAAATAGAGAGCTCAAGCTAGGAATGGAAATATTGCTCAAGCTAGGATTTGAAGCTAGGATTGGACAAAGAGCTCAAGCTAGGACTGGATAGAGAGCTCAAGATAGGGCTTGACAAAGAGCTTGAGCTAAGTCTGGATAGAGATCTTGATCTAGGGATTTATAGAGAGCTTGAGCTAAGGCTTGATAGAGAGCTTGATCTAGGTCTTAATAGAGAGCTTATGCTTTTAAGTGGTAAGCACTACTCATGCTTTGGAATCTAGTTATCTTTCATCGTAATTTTTTATTCAAGTGCTTCCTAAAACTTTTACTTGAACAAAATTTTACCAATTCGGGGCTTCCCACAAAATTTCATTTATTTCAAAATAAATCCATAGAAAGTAATCATGTTTCACTAAAATATCATTACAACTATCTAAATTTAGGAGTGAATCAAATGTAGAGGAAATTTGTGTTCAAAATTTAGGGTTTGGGGATGTAGAGGGAAATTGTGTTCAAAATTTAGGGTTTGAAGATTTAGCAACCTATATGTTCTCAAACAAACATGCCTAGGAAATTCAACAACATAATCACAACAACTAGCGATGACCATTCTCTTAAACAAATTAATACCCTAGAACTTCATACTGCAATAGGCTAAACATAACCATAATTTTGATAATAATGAAGAAACTATATCCAAATTTGTGAGAGGAAGGAAAAATAGTTAACCTTTACAAGTGGGGTGAACCACCTCAAATCAAACTCTTTGAATTTTTCATTTTGGTGGGCATTTCCCCTTCTTCTCATTAGAAAAGCAATCTTAGATAGATTGAATTCAACTACAATATTTTGCATCCATTGGATGTTGATGGGGGCCAGAAATTGCAAACAACAGAATCCAATTTTCATTCAAAAACTTGGAAATAAATTTACAGCAACAACCTACAGGCTTAGCAATTTTCTTTCACAAACTAGAACGATTTCCAAAACTAGCCCGCAGGCTTAGATTTCCCTTACAATCTCTGGCACTCCACGCCTCTCCTGTTATAATGCTTGGGTTTTTATAGAGGCCCCGACCCTTTGAGTCTAAAACAATTCAAATTAGCAAGTTCCAAAATGGCTCTCGGCCTTTGAATTGCTTCTCTGTATCCACAGTCTTCCGACCCCACAGATCCTGGTGTAAACTGCCTCACGTTCGACGATCTGTTTACATACTTAGGGACCCTCTGGAAGAAAAATAGCGCAAGAAAGGCCAAAATGGCCCTCTTGCCTTTGAATCTACAACCCTACCTGTGGCCATTTTCCAACCCTTGTGTATGCCTTCGCTTCCCCCTTTTAAAGTTTCTAGCGTGCCTCTTCGTCTTCCATCTGGTGGTCCCTTTCGCCATGACTCTTCGTCTTCATCTACTTTCATTGCACCTTGGTGCCACGTACTATTCGGTGCTGCCACTACTCCATAACTTCACTCTGCAATTGCCCCTATAACTACCGTCTAACTCTTGTTCACTATCACATTACTCTGTAACGGCTCTGTAACTGTCGTATTGACTTCTGTTTACTGTCACATTCTTTATTTTAGTTGCATGCTTCACTCTGTAATGACCCCTAAAACTGTCGTATTGACTCCCGTTAACTGCCACACTGTCACTCTGTAATGGCCCTCGAAAATGCAGCATGTCACGATATCGCGACATCTTCTCCCTCTTGCTCTTCCTCTTCTCTTTTGATCATGAAATTGTGACATGTCATGATATCGCGACATTTTTCTTCCTCTCTCTCTCTCCTCTTTCGGTCATGATATCATGACATGTCACGATATCATGACATATTTCCTCTCTTGCCCTTCCTTTTCTCTTTCGATCGCGATATCGCGACATGTCACGATATCATGACATTTTTCTTTCTTGCCTCTTCCTCTCCTCTTCGGGTCATGATAACGCGACATGTCACGATATTGCGACATCTTTCCTCTCTGCTTTCTCTCGCTTCTTCGGGTCACAAAATCATGACATGTCACGATATCGTGACATTTTTGCTCCTTGCTTTCTCTCTCTTCTTTGGGTCATGAAATCATGACACTTTTCTCTCTAGCCCTTCCTTTTCTCTTTGGTCATGAAAATGCGACATGTCGCGATATTGCGACACTTTTCTCCCTTGCTTCATCTTTCCTCTTTGGGTCATGAAAATGCGACATGTCGTGATATCATGATATTTTTCCTCCTTGCTTTCTCTCTCCTCTTTGGGTCACAAAAATGCGACATGTCATGATGTCGTGAAATTTTTCCTTCTTGCTTTCTCTCTCCTCTTCGAGTTGCGAAAATGCGACATGTCACGATATTGCGGCATTTTTCTTCTATGCCTTCTCTCTCCTCTTTTGGTCGCGATATCGCGACATGTCGTGATATCGTGACATTTTTCTTCCACGCCTTCTCTCTCCTATTTTGGTCACGATATCGCGACATGTTGCGATATCGCGACATTTTTCTTCCTTTGCCAATTTTTCTTCTTTGCAAGAAAAACACCAAGGCAAAACACTTAGAATTTTCTTGTTGATGCAAGATGGCTCTGCTGCCACTGGATGCTCCTGCATCAGATGTCCTTATTCTCATCCAAGAGGCACACTATAGCAATATTCCCACATAATGGTTTGTCTATGAATGCATCAATCATTATGTAGTGAACTGAACCAAGCCCAACCATATCTCCATGGAAAAATAATTGGTGGAATTTTGTTTAGATGATAATTATGTGTTATTTTCTACCAAAGGTAGAACCATTGGAATACAATGACCAACTCATAGCATTCATAGGTAGAACCATTGGATGTTATTTCATTTTTTGTAGAAAATAAATAGTCTACATTTGGATTTAGGTACATAACATTCATAGATTCCTCCTTTTTCTTTTTCCTTGTCAGCTTGGTTTTAGTTTTGTACATATAAATGAATATATCCATTGCATGTGTTTGCATAAATTAAACGATGATATACTTGAATTTTGAATGTGGACCCCTTCTATTTTTAAGCTATATTTTTTAGTTTTATTGACCTATTTTGGACATGTGTTAGCATTAATATAATTTTATTTGTGTATATTCATTAAATTTGTATCTGAATTTAAAATGCATTATTTAATGGAAATTTGAATCATATCGATAGAAAAGTAATAAAAAATCTCATGGTACTTGAGCTAGGAGTTATGGTTCCAAGCCTATTTTAAGCCTTAACATTTTATGAAACAACATTATCTCAATGGTTATACCCAAATTTTAACAAGGAGAGTAGGTTCAAAACTTGACAGGCAATGTATGTATAATTTCCAAAATACTACAACATTGTCTTGAGGTAATAGAGGTAAGACCATTTCAATCCTATGTAATTATTAAAAAGTAAAATAAAAATATACAATATTACCAATTAAAATGCAATATTACTTTCTCCTTACCAATGGAATATATTGGAATGTTTTATGTTCCTCAAGGCTAAACAACCTATGGTACTACAAATATACAATATTGCCCATCAAAATATATGATATAATTTGCTTCTTTAAATAAGAACCTCTAGGACTATAAAAATAAAATATTGCAATGTATTATTTTATTTGCTTCTTTAGATAATAAAGAAGAGTTGTGCAAAACTATGAAGTTTGACTTTTTTTAAATTTCATTAATTACAATAGATCCGGATTGAATTATCATGGTCTACCTTATTACGGGTTTGTCCATCACAATGCAAGGAACTTGAGTTGTACTGATATGAATACATTGAGTTGAACTGATATGAATACTTTCCATTGACCAGTACTCCACAATACCTTGGACAACCCATCATTCTTTCTTTTTAAAGTATGAGTCTCTACTTTCTCTATTGACAACTCTTCATACAATTCATGCATGGACTTCAACATAAAAAAATTGTGTGATGAGTATGGTCAGCTATTAAAATGCTCTACATTCTCCAAGTTTTCAAATATGATTGTATTCAAATTAAAGAAGTATTTTTTACAATGTCATAATAGTATATTTGGAGTTGGCTTTTGGTTTCGGCTCTCCAAGCTTCTACTCTAGGTTATGGCTCTTCAAGCTTCTATTCTAGGTTATGGCTCTTCAAGCTTCTGCTTTATTTTCTAGCTCTTCGTGGTCCCTTTTTTAGGCACTATATTTCCAATATCTAGATCTAGGCTCTAGCTCTTCAATCTCTAATAACATTGGCTTTGGATTTTTGCTTTTTCTAGTTGTCTTTCTTTTACTTTGACCACCTAGCACATCTTAACACATGTTTAATTTGGGATAAGATTTTCTTGATATACATATGTTATTTTTATATCTTCTCCATATTTTGAATATCCAATTCTTATTATCACTTGTAAAACTTTATGAATAGATATTTAACTTATACAACAAGTGTAATACAACTTGTCTCCTCCATAGTTATGTTAGGTTATGATCAATACATAAAAACACTTGATCATGAGATTTTAAAATAAGTCAATATGTACCTTGAATAACTGATATGTCATGATTGTTATCTATTTTTATAGTTTTGATGATGCTATATAATCTTCATAAAAATGATTTAAGATCATAAAAACTCATTATACTAATAGAACTTATTGTTCATATACTTAAGGTGAACTAACCATATTTCATCCCTATTGTATTTATAATATACTCATGAAGTTACCTTTAAAAATTTATCTCTATTTAAATAGATCATATTAACATTTGGATATAAAATTCTTTGTATACATGCTTGAATCATAAATATTCTTTTGATATTAATTATGTGGATGGAGATCCCAAGAACATTAGATATTATGACCTTATCATCTACAATGAATATGATAAAATAAATATGCCAGGTGTATTTAATATTTATTTGATTCACATATTTACATACCTATTTATTCTCGACTCCATTGGATCTTGCATTAGACTAGTGTTCAGTATGGTTTTTATTTCCTCCTCCTCTTGAAGGTTGGTGCCTTCTTCGATATATAAATATAGTTTAAATCTATTTTTTGAGCATTATTTTGTGCAATAATAACTTCTTCACTTTATAAGAAACACATCTAATTTTTATTAAAATTTATGTTCTATAAAGTAACACAAACCTATAATTTTAGGCCTTGATATCACTTCATTATGAAATATGAATAATTGATCAATTAAACAATTTGGGAGTTTCTTATTTTTTATCATATTAAGGATTATCTTTAATTTGTGATAAAATTTTCTTTATAAGCATATGTTCTTATTATATATTCTCCATATCTTGTATTCCCATTCTTCTTATCAATTGTGAAAATTCATGAAAATGAAGATCATTTATTTTTCTTACTTCATGAATAGATATTTTGCTCATACAACAAGTGTAACACAACTTGACTCCATATATATTATAGGGTATCCTCATACACAAAAATACTTGATCATGAGGTTTTAAAATAAGTTAGTCCTTAAATAGTTTACATGTCATGATTGTTATCAAGTATCTCTATTTTTATAGTTTTTAACTATAACACATACTCTTTATAAAAAGGATTTAGGTGTATTTAGTATTTATTTAATTCACATATTTACATATGCCTTTTTCAATTTTCATGAATTCATTTTTGCATAATCTTTCAAAGCCATCATATTTACATATTTACATGTGCCTTAATATTTTCTTTGCCATCTTCTTCTTTCTTATTTTGGCCTATATATTCTAACACATTGTTAGGCCATCTCAATGGTAATGGCATAAGATACATTTCTATTACTGAAGGCTTATTTTCAATAGTTGGTCTTGTTCCCTGATCTTGGTAATGACAAATCAACTAACTCTATGACTCTTATGTCATATTCTTCTAATTCTTATTTTTTGGTTTCTTTTGATATGATTCCTTTTGGATCTATAATAAACCTTTCTAGTTAAGGTCTAGGTTTTACATTTAGCATTTTTTTATTTGCTTTTTCATGATCTATCGATTTGGTCGTACTTTCATTAAAAAAATTCACAATAATGTTATCATATATCTCTTTAGGCCTTCTAGTTTTTTCTCAAAAGAATGACACATATGACCCTAAAGGTGTGTCATTTATTTCTATGTCCATGTGTGCATTTTGGAATGTGTATGTGTTGTTTTATGAAGAAGCAACCTTCATTTGTGGTGCTCTGAAACTTTTTGTTGTTGAAAGCATTGGTGTAACATCAACTAATGATAATGAAGACAAATTTAACCATGACTCTTTCTTTTGTTCTAAAACCAGTTCTTTTATTTCAACTGATTCTTCTAGTTTTTGTTTAGTTAAGGTTCTTCCTTTTATTTTGCAACAAATTCTTCTTTTTTTGTTAGAACTTATTGTTCAAATTATTTCCTTTTTATTGCTACCTCATCTATGTATGGTTCTATTTTAGTTTTATCTAGTATTTGAGTGTTTGAATCTTGTCTCATCTAAAACTCAAATTCAATAGATTCCTCATTCCATTCTTCTGATTGAACTGAGTTAACCTGATAGTTTTCAATTATTTTCATGGCCTCTACTATTTCATATTTGTTCCATCCACTTTTCTTCAAACATTTTTACTATTTTAGACCATTCATCCAATGTTTTTTTGACAAATACCTAGATTTTCTTTGAGCTACTATTTTTGGTCTGATTCTATTTCTAAAGTTTTCTACTGTCTCTATTTTTGGATTTTTCTTGACTCCTTTTAACACACATTGATCATGAATTCAAATTGTATGTTCAGTACTGTATTTTATGCATAAGGGGTTTACATTTTTACTCTATATAATTTTAAATTGTTACTTTGTTTCATTTATCTTATTTTGCTTTGTAATTTTGCTTCATTGTTATGGAAATTATTGTGTAGTGGCAGCTATTAGAAAATTTTATATTTATTTATCAAAATGCTTGTGGAATGTGAGTGCATTAAACTATTTTGGAATTTAAGGTTGGCAACAAATTCCTTCTCTGAAGTAAGGCTTGGAGCTAGATGCTACCAAGTAATTTTGAATTCATACTAACGTACCCTATGTAACAAGATTTGATGAATCTAATCTGTGTATTTTAGATTTTATTGAACTTTAACACCAATATTTAAAATTTGATTAGAAATGCTAGTTTATTGGTCAAATTTAGTAATGGTGGAAAGCTTTGGGAATGAGTATTAGGTAATTGAGCTGGACATAAACTATACAAATCCAAAATTAATATTATAAGTGATACAACCTTAAACTATACATGAAAGTGATAAAATTCACACATCGATGTAATTATTGGGTGGTTGTTAGATTCAGTCTTGGTGCAAGTGCTTTTGTTGTCATTTAACATGTTGTTTATTTGTAATTATTTTCTCCTAATGAATACATAGTGTTTAGGAGGCTACAACTTTGTTCGGTGATTCTACCCTGCAAGCCCTTCCTAAAATTGCCTCTGATCATAATACCATTTTTTCGGAGATCCCTAAATATCTATCCTTCAAGAAACATTTCATATTTCAATCTATGTGGATCAAACATTCCAGTTTCAGAGATAACTTAAGTCAATGGTGGCAGCAGCCTGTCAGGGGTAGTGCAGCTTTTAAACTTGCTGGCAAATTAAAGTTTGTTAAGGAAAAGCTTCGAACTTGGAACAAAGAGGTATTTGGAAACGTCTTTGAAAATAAAAAATAGGTTGTTGAAATTTTGAAGATAATTGATCAGAGGATCCAACATGATGATGCTGATGAAACAACTAGGCAGGAGGAACGAAAAAAACTAGCAGAGTTTCATAACATTTTGGCCTGTGAGGAAATCTATTGGAGGAAAAAATCAAGGGCTCTTTGGTTGAAATATGGAGATTCAAATTTCAAGTTTTTTCATGTCACCACGCTTAGAAACATAAGCAATAAAAATATAAAATTAAAAAAAAAAAGCATATGGTTCTATTACTCAAGACTTAACATAAATCAGAAAGGAGGCAGTAACTTATTTCAATTCTATCATTGGTTAGGAATCACAGTGCAATAAGGAGGCCAAAGATATTCTCTTGCAATCCATTCCTAGCATAATAAATGAGGATATAAACCTTAAGCTTATAGCTCCCTTTTATGATGAGGAAATTAAGGAAGTATTGTTTAGCATGGAGCCAGACAAAGCCCTGGGACCCGACGACTTCCTCCCTCATTTCTATCAAGATTTTTGGAACATCGTAAGTGAAGATGTAATTTTTGTTGTCATAGAATTCCAATCAAGCAATCATATCCCAAAAGATATCAAATCTAATTTTATTTTTCTAATTCCTAATAAGCAAACCCCTAAATCTATGGTTAACTTCAGGCCAATCAGTCTGTGCAATGTTTCTTACAAGATCCTAACTAAAGCCATTGCAAATAGAATGAGAGATATTTTTCCCTGCATCATAGATCCATGCCAAGGAAGCTCTGTCCAGCGCAGGTCAATATTGGATGGAGTTATCACAGTCCATGAAGCTCTGCACTCTGCTCATAAGACTAATAGGTCTATTTTTGCCCTCAAGCTTAATATGAACAAAGTATTTGACAGGCTAAATTTGGACTTTTTGATTGCTATCCTCCTTAAGTTTGGTTTTCACCACCAATGGCTTAATTTGATCAAATAATGTATTTCTAAATCATGGTTCTCGATTCTAGTTAATGGAAAAACTGTTGGTTACTTTCAAAGTCATAGAGGAATTCGGTAGGGGGACCCTATCAGCCCCATGTTATTCATCATTATGGCAAAATATTTAGGCAGAACCATCAAAAATGCTTGTAGTTCAAATCTAATATCGGGAATCAAGGCAACATATCTCACTAGGGTTGTTTCTCACCAAAAATTTATTGATGATACCCTTATATTGACTAAGGCATCAGTGGTTGAGGCTATAATAATTAAATACATCCTGCAACTCTACGAGGACATTGCTGGTCAAAAAGTTAATTTTAGTAAAAGCAAGTTATATTTCTTGAACACCCCCATTCAAAGGCAAGGAAGGATTGCAAAAATTTTAGGGTGTGATATAGCAAACCTCCCCACGTTGTATCTTGGTCTCCCTATTTTCATTGGTTTTTCGATAGAGTCAATGTGGGGCAGGGTTATTGAAAGAATTCAAAAAAACTTGCTGGATGGAAAGGTCATCTTCTATATCAAGCAAGAAAGTTGACCCTCACTAAGGCCTCTCTTTAGAGCATTCCAGTCTATTTTCTCTCCATTTTCAAAGCCCTTGTGAAGGTTTTCCAAAAAATTGAGAAACTCCAAAAAGAATTTTTATGGAATGTATCAAAGGAGAAAAAAAGGATACACCTTGTAGGATGGACCAAAGTGTGCAGACCCAGGGAAAATGGGGGCTTAGGTCTAAGGAGAATTGCTCATATAAATTTAGCTTTACTAGCTAAGCAGGTGTGGCGTCTCATTTTTGGTGATGAAAATGAATGGACAAATATCATCAAACGAAAGTATCTTCAAAATATGGAATTTATAGGTGACTCAGTTCCAATCAAAGGTTTTGATTTTTGGAAAGCAATTCTTAATTGTAAGGAAATCATCAAAAAAGGCTTAATATGGGTTTTAGGCAATGGTGAGAGGATAAATTATTGGAATGACAGGTGGGCTAAGGACGAACCACTGATGCAATATCCTCACTTAGCCTGAATCAGAGATATCATAGAAGAACTCTTGGCAAAAAAGTCTCTGATTATATGGTTGAGGACAAAGGTAGAATGAAGTGGAAACAAATAAAAATTTAGGGATTTCAAGTAGAATCAAATGATATTTGTAACATTCTCGGGCAATAGTTTATCCCCATGAGACCCAAGGAAGATCAAGTGACCTAGGATCCTACGGAAAATGGGTAGTTCACTATTAAATTAGCTTACAATATTTTTCTTGATGACAAGGATTTTGTCCTCCAAAAGGACTTAGTTTGGATAAAAAATTTAATTCCAAAAATTGTAGTCTTTTCATGGCTGGTTATCCAAGGAATAATTCTAACCATTGATAATATGATGCATAAAGGTATTTGTATCACTAATAATTTTTATCTATGTAGGGCTAATTGGGAGACCATTTATCACATTTTCCTTGAGTGCCATTTTTCCTTGACTATCCTAAGTGGGCTTTTTTAGGCCTTCAATATTTTATGGGTTAAACCATCCACCGTACTTGATTTGTTCATCCAGTGGCATTGCCCCTTTTCAAGCCAAAGACTTAGATACATGTGGAAAATTTGTCTCAATACCTATCTTTGGTAGGTGTGGTTAGAAAGGAACCATAGATTCTTTAATGAGTCTATCCATGATCATCAAACTATCATTGCCAGGATCCTATCCTTTGCCAATGAGAATGTGAACCTTATCCCTTTTGATAGTTGTAAACATCATCTGTAGGAGACCATGATTGCTCAATATTTAAGCTTAACCTTGTTAGATGAGTCTGTGCCTAGGGTAGTCAACCCCAAAGCCAATGTTAAGTGGTATCCACCTCCTACGGGTTGGTTTAAGCTTAATTTTGATGGAGTAGCTAAGGACAATCCTGGTAGAGCAAGAACTGGTGGCATTGTGCGAGATCATAATGGGAATATGATGCTTGCATTTTCTAAATATTTGGGAACAAGGATGAACAACGAAGATAAAGTGAGAGCTATGTGGAGAGGCCTTCAAATGACTCAAGACCTAGAAGGCAATTTGATCATAGAAGGAAACTCTATGCATGTTATAAATATCCTCAATAATTGGAAAATACCTCCTTGGAGGATTAAAACAATTGTTGAATAGGCTAGGATCCTTTTCTAGGGAATAAAGGACATAAAAGCCCAACATGTCTTTTGGGAAGCTAACAAAATTGCTGATAAGTTGGCCAATTTGGGTGTCGATGGTGATGAACTTTTCAAATGGGAACACGGTGTCCCGAGTGAAGTAGAGGATCTTATTCAACAAGAATACCAAGAATTATAGTCGAATTTACCAACAGGGAAGGCACTGTAAGTTCGAAGGCTAGGAGTATTCCCGTTTCTTTTTTGAATTGTACTCACAATAAAAATTATCTGAGCTATCAGCCTTCATGGATCTTTGCTTGGAAATACCACAAAGACTAATTGGGACAGTCACATGTCAGATAACATGGCTCCTAGTCATATTAGTAATTTGAGGTTGGTTGATAATCATAGGGAAGGAAAGAAATGACAATATAAGACTTCGAACCAAAGCCATGTGGACCACCAGATAGCCACCGCCATAAATCTAGCCAGCAGGTTCACTTCTCCAAGGGTGATTGGCCAAGATAGTATGTGGTACCAAAGCATGTCATATACAAAATAAAGCAATTACCAAAGAATTATTAAGAGTAACTATCAATACAGAGCTTGTGGGAGTTTTTTTCAGTACTCTGCTATGTGTGTCTATAGCTTTTTGTTTCTCCATTGTCTCAAGGAAGGGATCCGTGTCTGTTTCTTTTTTGTAATTATGATGCATGTGTGTTTTCTCGGGGTATACCCAAAATGTTGTATGGGAAGTTTCTTTTTGATAATAGGCTATGTGCCTTACCGTATGTAATGGCTTTGGCGGCATGTAGATTTTACATATATAGGATCCTTAGTAAGGATATGTTCATCAACAACCCTAGGCTGATTTTTGTAAAAGGTTTTGGGTCAACCTATAAAACCCGGTATTAATGCTATAGTATCTTATCTACCCAAAAAAGTGTTTGCTAATATTTTATATTGACTTAGAGTCCTCAAGGACATTTTTTTCTTCTTCAAATGGCCTCTTGTTATTTTATGTGCGTCTTGTAAATCTCACTAGGGTTGTTATATCATCATGGATGTTATATCCCATTCATGAATGACATAGATAGTTGTGAAGGTTTGACAATCCCCAAAGAGTGGGCCACATAGTTGACTAATCTAGTAGTAGCTTGGATCTCCTCGTGGTATGAATATTGGCAAAAGGCCAAATATTGACAATAAGGCAATATCAGAATACATTATTTCAAAGAGGATATTTAATTTATTTTTCTCCTCTATCCTCCTTTAAGCAAACTTAATCCTCTTCAACATACACTTGCGTATCTTCTTCCACCTTCCCTTTTGAGGATTTTTTAAGAAAAAATTATCTATCTAAAAATAATTATTTCTCTTGGAAAATTTTTATTGTACCTGGTGGTTAGATTTTTTATTTATTTTTTCTTGGAGTGTACTGTGTAGTAATAATATGTATAATAAACTCCACTTATCTTGTGCAGGATGTGCTTGGAAAACAATATTGTTATCTTTACTTTCAAAAACTAGATCATCCTCAAGACTCTGAGCACCAACTCTAGCCAGGTCAATTGGGTTAATATTTTCTATCCATCAAGTATCATGGGCAAAGCTTGGCTAGGAGTAGCTAGGTATTTCAACAATGTTATCTCCATTAATGAATAAAAGTTGTGGTTTCTATTAGATCTACCCATATAACTATACTTTCTTATTTTTTTGGAGGGTCTATTTGTAGAAATAGAGAGAATTATTATTGTGGGGTTCAAATTTTTTTGGATTTTTCAAGAAATAATTTAATGAACCTTGAAAGAATAATATGTCCATGTTGAAAGTGCTTAAATATGAAAAATATTGGTTTTTTGGAGGCTTGTGAGCACCTAATTTGGCACAATATTTATAAGACGTATACTGAGTTTTTTTACATGGAGAACAACCCTCTACTTTTGACAAATATACATTGAGCATATGCTCTGCCACTGACGACGGTTCAATTATCAAAGATATACAAGATGAAATTTTTGGAATGGTCAATAATGCATATGGATTGTTCAATGTCAATTTCTTAGATAGTGGACAATAAATGTGAGATGATGTTGAGTTCCAATCATCTTATGGAGTAGTTTCTATTGATGAATATCATAGCTTGCTCGAATATATCAAATGATCATTATACCCAAGTTGTACTTTGTACACAAAGTTATTGGTGATCACTAAATTGCTTAATCTCAAATCAAAACATGGTTGGTCAGACAAAATATTTGATGACTTACTAGAGTTGTTGAAATATATGCTCCCAATCAACAATACAATTCTAGATTCCATATATGTAACAAAGAAAATGATGAGGCCATTAGGGTTAGATTATGTTATGATACATGCATGTATCAATGACTATATTTTATATTGGAAATATCATGAAAAGAAGTAAGCTTTCCCAATATGTGGTGCATCTTGATGGAAATTTGACCCTCATTCACAAAAGGTATGCATTAATGTTCCTACAAAGGTGTTGAGGTATTTTCCTATTATACCAAGGTTTAAGAGAATGTATAGGTAAGGGATTTTATTATATCATTAGCTTTTTGTGTTTGTTTCTTTCAACATTGTTAGATGTGACTGAAGTGAGTTACCTTCTTCTTGTAGATCTATAAAGGTTACGAAGAATATAAAGTGGCATTCCTAGAACAGGAGTTCATATGGTAATATGTGACATCCAAATGACTCCCTAATGTGGAAAAATATAGATGTTAAGCGGAATTTATTTTTTATGATCCATGTAGTGTACTAATTATAATGGCAACCGATGGGTTCAATACTTTTTCTAAATTTAGTATTACTTATAGTTGTTGGTACATTGTGTTGATAACTTACAACCTCCCACCATGGATGTGGATGAAGAGGAATATTCAATGCTCACCTTGTTAATACCTAGCCCTAAGCAACCAGACAATGATATTGATGTTTATCTATAAACATTGGTTGATGACTTGCACAAACTATGGACTAAAGGAGTAGAAACGTAATATGCATTTTCCAATATGACATTTAATATGAGAGCAATAATTATGTGGGCCATCCATAACTTTTATGCTTATAGAAACCTATCAGGATGTATGAAAAAGGAAAATGTAGCATGTCCAATATACGAGGAGAGCACATGTAGAATATCTTAAATGCAATAGAAAGATCGTTTACATGGGCCAAAGGATAGTCCTTCCTCCAAATCATCCATTTCGTTGTTAGAGGTAATATTTCAATGGCAAACAAGAGCTTGATAAACCACCCAAACCTTTAAATGGGATGAAAATAATAAAAATAGTATAGGGAATTCCACAAAATTGGGGAAAGAGCAACTCAAATAAAAGTAAATGCAACATAGATGAGGATAGCATGTTTGTTCCTATAGCAATATGTAAGAAGAAATATATATTATTCAATCTATTATATTAGAAGGTACAACATGAAACTTTATTTTTGTATTTGTTGTTATATCTCTCAATGTCAAGTAATTTTTGTTTGATGTTTCTATCTATGAACAATATCTTCGAGTTCATCACATCTTGTATGTGATGCATGTGGAGAAAAATGTTTGTGAAAACCTATTCAAAATACTACTAGGTATCAAAAAAAAGTTAAGGGATGGCAAAAAATCCCATGAGGATTTATAAAATATGGGTATCGGGAACTCATTGTGGCTAGGAATGGATGGAAACAAGACATCTTCCACCAGCACCCTACAATCTATCAAAGGTTGAGAAAGAAAGGTTATGTCATAGACTATACAATATGAAAGTACCAATTAGATATTATTTAAAATATTATAAAATATGTCTCTATGAAGGAACTTAATATCTAGGGCCTAAAATTACATGACTACCATGTTCTCATGAAACAACTTCTTCCAGTAGCACTATGGTATTTTCTTAATAAGCTAGTATAAAAAACCATTTTTTGGTTGTGCATGTTCTACAAGGATATATGTGCTAAAGTGGTGGATCCCATAAAAATAGATAAATTATCAATAGAGGTCATGGAGACATTATGTTTGCTTGAAAAGTACTTTCATCTTTCATTTTTTAATATCATGGTACACCTAACTATTCACTTTATACAGGAGGTATGTCTATGTGGACTTATACAATATCAATGGATGTATCCTTTCAAGAGGTTTGTATGCATTTATCAGTTTCATAAACCACCATTTTTATAATTTTTGTATTGTCTCATCTAATAAAAATTGTTTGTTTCCTTTCTTAGAATTATGAATATTTTTAAGAGCTATGTAAAGAATCGAGCTAGACCAGAAGGTTGTATTACTAAACATTATCTTGTCGAGGAATTGATTTTTTATGTACAAACTACATGAGAGGTACGAAAGTAATTGGTGATAACCTTGGTCACAATGAGGTATGGAGTGATGAGGACAAAGAAACTATAATCAATGGGAGGCCTTTGTCCAGTGGTGAAGACTTTGATTTTGATGAAATTTCTTGCAAGTAAGCCCATCGATGCATTCTCTTTAACATTGATGATATCAGCCTTGGGTAGAGTAAACATATGTTTATTTTTTGTTGTTATATATATGGTAGAATATTAATTAGATCCATATAATCTTGACAAAATTTGAGCCACATCAAGAAGCACTTGAAGAGTATCAAGGAATCCAACCCTCGTGTAGTGAGATATGAAGGGGTGTTGGAAAAAATCCAAATCAAACATTCATCACTTGGCTATGAGATCAAGTTATTGTCAGCTCTCTTGAATATGATCTTCGATATTTATATTGATTTTCATGTATTTAATATCATGTAATACTCTACAATCATCTTTAAGCTATTATTATTTGTTTTAGTTTCATGGATATGGAATGCAACATAATGACAACAACTCCAACACAATAAAATGGTTGGTACATGGTACAAGGAAAGCTACAACTAGACATTTGGGCTATTTGATCAATAGTTATATATTTTGAAGAATTTCGCGAAGTAGTGGATACATTCTCATTGATGGCAATATAAAGATTTACAAACAGTTGAAGCAGTTGATTAACCGATGAGTTGGTTAATCAACCTAACTTGGAGATTGCCTACGAGCAATATTTTAAAATAATGAAATACAATATGTCATATGCTCTAACATCCCCCCTTATTTCATTATTGGCAAATTCCAATAGTTGCTCGAAATTTCTCATATTTGATACGGCCAAGTGCTTTGGTAAAGATATCGGCAACTTGCTCATCAGTAGGAATGTATTGGAGTTGTATATGGTGCTTTGGAACTTCATCCCGAATAAAATGACATCTGGTATCAACATGTTTGGTACGTTCATGAAAAATTGGATTTTTTACAAGATTCAAAACACCTTGATTGTCGCAAAACAAATGAAGTGGAAGATTCTTTGGAAGGCCCATGTTTGTAAAAATGTGACTTAACCACATTATCTCGCACACTGCTTCACTGGCTGCACGATATTCACGCTTCGTTGAAGATAGAGCAACCACATCTTCGTTTCTTCTTGTGCCATGAGATTGGTCCAGACTCGAGATGAAAAACATATCCAGAAGTGGATTTACGATCATCAAGAGATCCAACATAATCTGAGTCTGTGTATCCAAGTAAGAAAAATTTATTATTCTTTCTATATTCCAGGCCATAATTTGTACTACCATGAACATAGTGAAGAACTCTTTTTGTTGCTTTCCAGTGACTCATCTTAGGCTCTTGCATGAATCTTGAAAGATATCCCACAGCAAAACTGAGATCTGGCTTGGTATTTGTCAGATATAGGAGACTCCCAATCAACTGACGATAGAGAGTTCCATCTACCTGAGGTGACTCATCATATCGAGATAACTTAAGTCCTTGCTCCATTGGAGTTGCTTTGGGCTTACAATTAGTCATCCGATATTTTTCTACTAAAGTCTTGGCATATTTTTTTTGTGTTACTCGTATATGAAATTGTTCTTGAGTAAATTCTAAACCAAGACAATAGTGCAGAAGTCCTAGATCTGTCATTTCAAATGATTGCTTCAAGTCTTTTTTTACTAAGCTAATCATACTTTCTGAGCTTCCTGTAATGATCAGATCATCTACGTAAAGTACAAGAATCACTATATCAGACCCATTTTTCTTGATATAGAGATTTGCATCTGAAGGACTTCTTTCAAATCCATGCTGCACAAGGTGACTGTCTATCTTGATGTACCAAGCTCGAGGAGCTTGTTTTAGCCCATACAAGGATTTAATCAATTTGCATACTTTTTGTTCTTTCCCCTTGATCACAAATCCTTCTGGTTGAGTCATGTAGACTTCTTCTTGTAAGTCACCATTCAAGAAAGCACTTTTAACATCCATCTGATGTAATTGCCACCCAAACTGAGCTGCCATGGCACAAAGTACATGAATGGTAGTCATTTTTGCAGTAGGGGCAAAAGTCTCTTCATAATCTATGCCTTCTTTCTGAGCATACCCCTTGGCAACAAGCCGGGCTTTATGCTTATCAATAGACCCATCTGCCTTATATTTCACTTTGAACACCCATTTGCAGCCTATGGGTTTCTTCCCTTTTGGCAGATCGACTAATTTCCAAGTATTATTTCTAAGGAGAGATTGATGTTCTACATCCATGGCCTCTTTCCACTGTGGTTCATCAAGTGTAGATTGAACCGTTGTGGGTTTGTTTGTATTCAATGTAGACATATAAATTTTTTCTCCATCCTTTTCTTCCTCTCTATCATTTTCTGTACCCACTGACAAATCATCAAAGTGTTGACAAAGTTCGTCAACCTCTGAAGTAGATTCTTCTGCTCTCATATTTTGAGTCATACTACGAGTACATGGCCTATCAAGAGATAGATCTGGAAGAGATTTCAACTTAGCATCTCTCAAAGTGCTAGTATACCATTTTGGAATTTTTTGTTTTTGCTGTGGAAGTTGAACCTCCTTCTTAGGCTCTTCTTCATCTAGGTATACAATTGTAGATGTGTCTTTTGATGTGAGAGTTTCATCAAATATAACATCTCTACTTACATGTGTCTTCTTGGTCTTAGGATCAATCAATCGATAACCTTTTGAGTACTCATCATAGCCAAGAAAGATACATTGCAGGGTTTTCTCATCCAGCTTCCTCCTTTTTTGTTTTGGAATGTGCATGAATGCTTTACATCCAAACACCTTCAGATGAGCAATGGAAGGTTTCTTATCACTCCATGCTTCTTGTGGAGTCTTCCCTTGTAGAGCTCTAGTGGGTGCTCTATTTAGAAGGTATGATGCTGTGTTTATTGCTTCTGCCCAATATTGATCCTCAAGATGTGCTCCTTTTAGCATACATCGAACCATTTCCATAATGGAACGATTTCTTCTCTCTGCAACTCCATTCTGTTGAGGTGTATAGGCTGTAGTCAGTTGCCTTTTGATTCCATGTTTCTTAAGAAACTCTGAAAACTCTCCAGAGGTGTATTCCCCCCCTCGATCTGAGCGGAGGGTCTTGATAAAATATCCCGACTCCTTCTCAACAAGTTTCTTGAACTGTTGAAAGTAGAGAAGTGCTTCTGATTTCAACTGAAGAAAGAAAACCCACATCTTTCATGAGTAATCATCAACGAATAGTTGAAAATACCTTTTCCCACCATAGCTAGTTGACATAGGACCACACAGATCGGTATGTACCAGCTCTAAAGGTTTTGCAGCTCGAGAGGAGCTTGTTTCAAAAGGCACTCGATGTTGCTTCCCTGCTAAGCAATCCGAGCACACTGGTAAGGTAGATGAGAGAGGTGGAAGACCTTTAACCATCTCATATTTGTGTAATTCAAGCAGATATCCAGAACTGAGATGCCCATACCGCCGATGCCAGAGAGAGGTGGCCTCCTTTGTAGTTGCAGCCAAAGCAACATGGGGAGTGGAAATAGCATCGAGAATAAACAAGCCATGTTGGTAAGATCCGGTGGCAACATGTTTACCACAATGTGTGATAAAGCATCTCTTCTTGCCATTGACAACTCGAAACATGACTTCCATGTTTCTATCCAACATTTGAGTGACTGAAAGTAGATTATTTGCTAAGCCTGGCACATAGAGAACTTTTTCAATTTGACAATTACCATCAGGAAGAGACACAGAAATATCCCCTTCTCCTTTTACTTGATATACCTGATTATCAGCAATTGTGACTGGCTTACCCTCTTTCTCCACAAAAGTATCAAACCATGATTTATCCCCCTTTTTTTTGCGAGTCAATATACCATACATCATCTATCTGAGAAGACGAAGTATGAGTCATGAGCACCTTGTGTGCTCTTTCAGAGTCAGAATCTGAATCAGAATCAGGAGAAGGTGATTCTGAGTTGGATTCAGCATAAGCTACATGGCCTTTAGATTGTTTATGCTTATTGTATTTTTTCTTATGCTTGCCCTTCTTGTGGGAACCTCTCTCATTTGGTTGCTTGTTTTTGAACCAACACCTGTTGGTGTCATGGTTATTCATGTCACAAATTTTGCAATATTTTGTATCTTTTTGCTGAGATTGCTTCCCTTTTCCTTTGGAAGAAGCACCTCCTTTTTGAAACTGGCCTTCTTGTTTACCACTTTCTTGAGTGGAGAGAGCATTATCCGGCATGTCATCTTTCCTGGACCTCGAGTTGCCTCCTCGGTCCGAAGCAAGTTTACCAGTTCCACAAATGAGACTTGTCCGCGGAAACATTGAGAGAAGTGATCAACATCTTGTAGGAACTTGGTAATGCTCTCAAGATAACAGAATTCAAGACATCATCATCCACAAGTTTTCCCATAGCATTCAATTTTGCTTTCAAATCTGCCACTCTGCATAGGAATATGTCAACTGTTTCTCCAGAACTCATACTGAGATTATGTAGTTGAGTTTGAAGATGAAGAATAGTGGATTGATTCTTCCCTTCATATACTGTGAGCAAAGCATCCCAGGCTATCTTACTAGTTGTGGCATCACAAATATGAGGTTGCACCTCATCTGCGGTAGCAAGTAAGATAAATACAAGACTCTTCTTGTCTTTCTTATCCCAATCATCTTGATCTGTTCTTGTTGTTTGAGGACGTTTTTCAGTGCCAGAAACTACATCCCATAAATCTTCCAACTGAAGTATGGCTTTCATCTTTGTCTTCCATGGAACAAAGTTAGGACCCTTCAGCAATTGAGAATCTGAGAGATACTTATGAATTGTGGCCATTATGAAAGTTCCTTATATCACCAATTGGTCTCCCTTTCTTTATACCTGCCAGATCGTTATATTGTAACCATTCAATATACACCCGCCCTTACGTGAGGGAAACTATAGGTATATAGGAACAGATATACCACTCAATATGTACTCGCCCTTACGAGAGGGAGACTATAAGTACATATGAGAAGCACAATATATTGAACATAGGCGATCATTGAAAGAGCATCGTGTTGTTAATGACACCTACCATAGAAAGTTTTATTCCGCATGCGTGGGGCGTAACTTCCCCTAAAAACTTTGGAAAAAAGAGCTTTCGTCAGGATTTACGCCTAACAACAATCACGATGTGGGTATGAAATGGGAAAAAACAAAAAACTGGTTTGCCTTATTTCTCCCCGATGATTTATAGAGAACAAGCTCAGACGTCGTTGTTGCAGCTATATTAGGCGGTGAATACAGTAGTCCAAAGCACGACAACATTACCTGTAAGTGTGGACCAGAGGTATCTCAAATACCGAACACTTCTGTGCAATAAATTGCACAAATAGGGTATAAATTTGGGGTCTTATATATATTTTTTAATTTATGATTGATAATGCAAGAAAAAAGAGTATTTAAATGCAAATAAAAATCATAAATGCCCGCAAATTATAGCTCCTATTACAGTTTTCCCCCCTTTGTCTGACAATTTTGCAAGTGAAAAAAAAGTGAAATTGGTGAACTCCCCCCTTCAAATTGCAAAATAGACAAGAATTTGGAAAAAAATACCTAGAGAAACTTTCAAAATTTGTGCTGGCTAGGCGTCACAGGCGTCAATGGTGCTGTTCGGGCATCAAACAGCCGCTCAGGGCATCAAAAAACAGCGCTGGGCGTCAATGGTGTTGTTCGGCCGTCAAACAGTCGCTCAGGGCGTCAACAGTCGCTCAGGGCGTCAAAAAAAAAAATTGCGCTGGGCGTCAACTACGCTGGGCATCAAAAAATCATCCCCGAAGGGAGTCGAAACCGAAACCTACTGTCCACCATGCAGCACCCTGACCACGGGAGCCAGACGACCCGACGAAACTACTCCGAAGACAGGATCTATTTAGATCCTCGGGGCCGGAGATAGGCAAATTTTTTTTTTTTATCCCACATGGCCTATGCGGCCATTGTGGGAGGCTTGAAAAGAACGGAAGGCACCATAGCCTTTCGGTTGCCTTCGGGCAACCACCCCCAGTCCAGTCCGCCCTTTTGCCTCAGCCGTCTCCCCGAACCGCCGCAGAGTCTCCCCGCCTTGGTTTGCGTCGTCCCGTCTCGGTTTGCGTTTTGTTGCGTCGTCCCGTCTCGGTTTGCATTCTGTTTGCGTTGTCTGTCGTCCGCTTCCGTCCGGTCTCCCGTGCCAGGCCCTCGGCCCTACGTCCTGTCAGCTTTGTCTGTCGTCCGCTTCCGTCCGGTCCGCCAGGCTTTGTCTATCGCCCGCTTCTGTCCGGTCCGTCGTCCGCTTCCGTCCGCCAGGCTTTGTCTTGTCTATGTCAGGTCCGTCCGCCAGGAAGGTCTGTCCGCAACTCTGATGCCATGAAGAATTTCGTGAAGTAGTAGATACATTCTCATTGATGGCAATATAAATATTTACAAACAGTTGAAGCAGTTGATTAACCGATGAGTTGGTTAATCAACCTAACTTGGAGATTGCCTACGAGCAATATTTTAAAATAATGAAATACAATATGTCATATGCTCTAACATATTTCATATCAAATACAAATAGGATCAAATAACAACTCAAAATACTAGTGTGTCTGTGTGTGTGTGTGTCAATGCTACTACTTTGTATAGAGAAAGCACAAAAGATATAAACTTGGTGCTTCAAATAGTCACATATTATGGTGTTATTAGGAAAACAATATTGTTGTATTACTATTGATTTCTATACCCCTATTCAAATGTGACTAGGTGGATATTCTTGATATGAGGAATGGATGTAAAAAGGATGAAATGGGCTTCACACTAGTCAACATGAATATATCACTTGGTCGAGATAAACTAAAAGATGATCCATTTATCCTAGCATTGCAAGCGATACAAGTATTTTATGTAAATGATCCACTTGAAACCAGATGGTATGTGGTTCTCATATCACCTCCAAGAGGTATCAAACACATTGAAGCATATGAGGCAGAATATGTCAGTGTATCTAAAGAAATAGATTTTGTTGGACCTAAAATTGCATAAGATGAAAATGCAAATAATGACAACATTGAATATATCCATGAAGAATGTGAGTAAACATGGTTGGAAGCCTAATTACCATACTTTAAAAGTAGTTATAATTAATGGAAATAATTAATGAGTGTTAGATATTTTATGTTCTTTTTTTAGAAAATACTAGTAGATAATTAATGGGTAGCAAAGCTAGGAGTGAGACGAGTAGGTATTCTGAGCATGAGGGTGGCCAATTAGATACAACAAGGTAATTTGATAGAGAAAGAGAGAGAGAGAGAGAGAGAGAGAGAGAGAGAGATAGAGAATGCAAGTGTTGTTAGGGAATTAATATTAAGAGTCTAATCATGCATGCATGTTGTAATGTGTAAAAATGAAGATTTATTGTATTGAGTGAGTATTAGTTTGGAAATTGATGTTTCATGTTTGACTTTTAGTCCTAGTCCTTAGTAGTAGTGCTCGATTTGCATAGATGGATATTTATGTATCTGACAAAAGCATCAAGACACCCTCTCACCTCATATTTGATGGTCGGGGTGGGTAGGTATGTTTATACATTTACCCATTATATGTAGGGCTTAGGTTGTCCATTCACCTATATCTATAAATAATAATTGAACTTGAAATAAGAATTTTCCAGTTGCATATATAATCATAACTAATTTTGCAATTGAAATAAGAAATTTCTATTCATTCAATATTCTTACAACTGTGCTTTCTATTTATCCACTAGGCATAAAAACATTCTTCTTTATGTCCTTAGTCTCCACTATTGGCCTTCATATACTGTTAATTTACCTTGAGGGAATCCTCCTCATATGTTCCTTATGTTTCACCTGTAGCAATGTAAGTCATCAATAATTAAAGCTAGCAAGCTAAAGAAGGATACTACAAATTTATATTTCATTTGATTAATATGACCATTGAATGGATATTTTTATTTTCATAAATTTTTTGATAATGTAGAGAATGATTAGAATTTTAGGTTTTGACAATAGACCAAATAACTGGAAAGGTCTTGATTTTTTTCTTTGTTTTTGTTTATGATTATATCATATTTCTATTTATTTCTTACACATTTTAAACCAACTTAAAATGGTTATTTGATAATTTAGTGAACCAAATGTTTGAGTGAAAAACTGGTAGTTCAAAGGTAAGGTGTATTGTAACTATATTATTGAGTATTAAGAGAAGTCACCATCCAATATGAATATCACCTATTAAATTGACAAATACTGTGACATTACAAAAATTGGCATATTTGAAAAGTAACTTAATTTTTTTCTAATATGATATGAAATTAATATGTGATTTATGAACACAAAAATTGTTATTATGCATGTCATTTCCAAAGCTACCAAAGCTCGACTTTGATTTTATCGCAACTTATATATACATATTGTGAGACCCTAAGAGGGTAGTTTTAAACTGCCCTCTTAGGCCTAAGATATCTTAACACTAAAAGGGTGTTTTAAAACCACACTCTTAGTCCTAAGAGGGCAGTTTATAACTGCCCTCGTAGCCCTAAGAGGGTGGTTTTTTGAGATAGTTTTTAGCTGTTGTCATGTCATAGATTTTTTACGATGTCCTCATAGACGATGACTAAATGACCACCTTTAAAGGTTTTTAAGGGCAATTAAAAATCATCATTAAAGACCATTTTTGGTGTTGTAGGAGAGAATTTCATGGCTAGTGGTAGAATCCATGAGTGTATCAATATTCAAAAGGATTACGTTATCCTTGGAACACACTTTTTTTAAGTCACAAAAATCGGTGCAAATGCATATCCACCTATTAGGTTTGCTAATGAGTACCATGTTTGAGACCTATTCGAGGTAGTCTATGGGTTGAATGAAACCCACATCTAGCAACTTTTGTAACTCTTATTTAACCATAAGGGCTATGGTAGGATGAAGCTTTTGTAGCTTTTACTTTATAGGTTTCATATTAGGCCTCAAGATGAGATTATGAAGCACTAAATTAGGATCCAGTCTTGGCATATATTTGTAGAACCATGTAAAAGCATACTTTTTCTTGGTAATAAAAGTGATAAGCTATTCGTTCTCTCTGGAGGAAAGGCTCTTTTCAAGTTTTATGACTTGTAGGTTGTCGAAATCTGCACTAATGTTGACATTGTTGGTATCCTCAATAAGCATATGTGAATACTCCTCTAACTGATGAGGAGTGGGAATGAGGTGAATGTCATCAATTGCATTTTCAAATATAGGTTACTCGGTTTCACTTGTATCGATGTGATGGATAACATATAAAGAAGGCAATGGGGCTAGTGGCATGTAGATACTGTCTTGATGAAGCAATTATTTGGATGAAATAAAATCATCGAGGGATGTCACTAGAGAGATAAACTCAAAGCTGATGAGAATTAGATCTAGGTGGATGGGGTTTGATGATTTTTTTGGATTAGGAAGGGGGGAAAATAGGTTAATGGTGATCATGTTTATTTATGTAATGGAGGGGCTTGGTTACTTGTATGACAGAAGCTGGTCCAATTACTATGGACACAAGTTTGGTTGGCTTAGGGGTGGCTAAGGTGATGAAGACGATGGATGGACTGGAATGTTTGAGCACTCCAATAGAAGGAGCATGGGGAAAATAGGAAGTGGCACAAGAAATAGATATGTAAATATCATTGTCATCTAAAAAATCCGTGAGGGGGATGATGGGCGAATAGTCTTCTTCAGAGCTATCAAAGGTAATTTAAAATACCTTAGGTAACTCATCTATTTCATCTTTCAAGGTGTCAGGAGGTATGGTATGGATGTTGGAAACTTGGAAAAATTCTTCATGATGATAAAAATTTTCATTATCGCTATCCTCCTCAAGACCAAGAGTGATATATTGAAAATTTTCCTCAAGGATGTCAACTAATTGATGGTGGTGATATCCTAGGCCAAATTTATTTTTGAGGAGTTGATAATGTGGTTTGATAAGATATCAAATTTCTTTTTCATGATGACCTAGGCCAAACCCTCTCCAATGGAAGCGTCAAAATTATTTTAATGTAAAGGAGGGATTGAAAAAAGAAATAATATCACCAAAAAATATGATTCAGGTTGCTTTTCAAGGGGTACATCGAAGGAAGTGTTAAATTTGACGTATATAAAATTTGTTGAATTGGATGTGGGACCCATAGGAACAATGATGCCTATGAATGGGTGACAAAAATACCAAACTATTTCAATGATGGGAGGCATAAATATAATGTTGTGCACTAAATACTTGCTTATTTTTATACTCGTCATGTAAACTATGATTTGAGACGATTTGGAAGTAGATGTAGGAGAAGTTATTGCATTCTCTTCTATATGAGGTACTACCATGGATGAAACTAAGGTGGTTTTTGATTTGGATGAAGCCACAATGGATGTATTTTGTGGAGGTGGCAGTTTAGGTTGGATGGAGGGTGAACTAGTTAGGTGGGTTGTGAAGGAGGTGGAATTAGTTGCTAGTGAAAGTGAAGTTGTAGTAGCTTGCCTAACATTGAATGGGGTTACTAGTTCTGGTACTATGGTAGGCAAAGTGCTTTGAGTCTCCAACATGTAGGAAGATGTCGGGATATGGGTTATGGAGACATGGTAGTGACTTGGGCCACTATGGATGGAGGTGGCATGACACTAGGAGTGGTTGGCCAAAATAGAGGGTTAGTGGAACATATGAATGAAATATGTGGGTAGAAGGGGATACCTGGTGTAGACAAGGATTGAATAGAACATGGATGATTCAACCATGTATGGTTAGGTTGAATATAATTTATGAATTATTTTGATGGTGGATGATGGGGACTATATGAAGTAGTTGAGGTAGTGTAGTGAATTAGATGTAGTAGAATGGGAAGAAAATATGGCTATGCAAATGGTTTAGGGATTAGTGATGGATGTGGTAGAGTGGAATGAGTTGCCAATAGTAGAGGGGATGGCTTGGGAAATATTGGAGTGAGGTATAGGTGTTTGGATGGTAGGGAATGTTCATACGAGTTGGAAACCATGTTACAATACTTGAAAGGTTCCTCATTAGTGGGGATGCAATGTATGTGACCCTCATAAATGTACTTAAGACAATGATGTAATGTTGAGGGGATGCATCACATATCCCAAATCCATGGTCTTCTAAGTAAGACATTGTATGACATTTATCCTTTAAGGATGTGGCATATGGTATGCATGTTTGTGGAATTACTCGATTGCATTGATTGCTTAGGGTAGTGTTTGTTTCAAGTAACAATATGTATCATCCCTAAAAAAATTTGGTGTTGTGGTATGTTTTTAAGGTGGTTTACTTGATTTGATGGCATGATAACTATTGGTGTGATGTGTGGTTGATTGTGTTATTGTAAAAGGTCTTGGTATATGCTAAGATTTTGATTTTATGGATCCAAAGGATTTTCAATGGCAATAACCCCCTTCTCAACTAGATCTTGTACCAAATTTTTGAATGTGATAAAATCATTGATGTCATGACCCTTTTGTTTATGTTAAACATAGTAGTGATATTCTTTGTAAGATCTAGGTTTAGACCAGTTTGGATCTTCTAGTTTTATTTCCACTAATATGATTGCTTGTGCCTCATAAAACCTTTGAAATATGGTTGAATAAGGCTCTGGTAATGGTGTGTAATTGTAAGGGGGTCTAGTAGGACATCTTTTGTGATTGTTTGATTACGGTTAATTTTGAAGTTTTGGAGGATGTGATAAAATCTGGTATGTTTTCTGTTGAGGTGGTTACTAAATTTGTGGATGTTTTTGAGGTGGTGGTTGATGTTGTTGTTGATTGTAACTACTTGGGGAACTCTATATCACTTGATTAACTTGGTTGAGTTTGTACTGATTGTTGGATGTGCCTTTAGAGTTCTTGTTCTACCACTATTTTTTCTTGAGTTTTATCTTTCCCTCTTGGATATTTATGTCTTTGATCATATTGGCTTCCATGAACACTTCCTTAAGTGTGCAATATTGTTGTAGTTGTAATAATAATGATATCAGTTTTGAAAAACTTTATGTGAAAATTCAAGTGATATCTATTAAGGGGAGAGGAAAGGGTAACTCTATTATCATAGTTGTCCATCGAGTACCACACTCTAATATAGGCTCATCATCAAATTGTCAATTATTATATAGGTCTATCAATGTTGTTCTCTTATTGATATTTAGAGGTAAGTATTCTAGGAGGAGGTTAGCCAATTGCTCAAATTTATAAAGGCTATGTCTAGGCAATTGGTTATACCAATCCAAATCTCCCCCCCTAAGGGATAACAGGAAGTATGAAGCATGAGAGCATCAATATCATTAAGTAACATGCATTTTTGAAGAATTTATTAAATTTGGGCATTTCAAATAAAGGAGGATATTGTGGTGATGGCATTGTTGTATGAATGAGAAAATTTTGCAACTGGTTGAGTGTTGGATTTTGATACCCTATACCGATGACTTGCATTTGTAAAGTGTGTTCCTAATCAACAAACCATTGAAATGGGTATGAAGTGGCTTGGGGGGCTAAATTATATGTACCAACTTAAAATATCAATTGTGGGTATTGTTGATGTTGGCTAACCTATTGATGAGTGTATGTGTTGGATGGCTAATGTTGGTTGAAAGGTTATTGATGTGTTGGGTGTGATTATTATTGTTGGTTTTTATGTAATTGTTGGAT
Organism: Wollemia nobilis; assembly: GCA_028583015.1. Classification (NCBI taxonomy): domain Eukaryota; kingdom Viridiplantae; phylum Streptophyta; class Pinopsida; order Araucariales; family Araucariaceae; genus Wollemia; species Wollemia nobilis. The sequence goes on from JAQPPZ010002765.1 coordinate 1,398,633, forward strand.
GACTTGTTGATGTATCAAGGTTTTCTATTGATTATATTGTTGAGTGACCTATTGATGTTGAATTATTTGTTGTTGAAGATGTTGGGGTGTGGATGGTTGTTGTTGGTGGTACTACTATAGTGATGGCTACTGGTAGGATTGTTGTGATGGAGGTTGTTGATTTTATTGAGGTGTGGGTGGAAGTTGTTTTCGATAATACTATTGCAATGATGGTTGTTGGTAGCACTCTTGTGGTGAAGGTTGTTGATGTTGTTGAGGTGTGTATGGAGGTTGTTGCTAATAGTACTATTGCAAAGATGGTTGTTAGTAGTATTGTTGTAGTGAAGGTTGATGGTGTTTTGGTGGGGTATTTTTGGTTGTAAGCCTTAGCCTTAGGTGGGGGTTGGATGATGGTGGATGAGGTTTGGTAGTATTTGGTTAGAGATTTGGGTTGGATTTGTGGTGGTTGGGATTAACTACAAGATGGATCTTGTGGTTGTAAGGGTACTAGTGCTTGAATGGTAGGTGGTTGAGTTACCCAGGATGGAGACCGTGTAAAGAAGTTATCTTTCATAAATGTGGGGATATAATATTTGGTCCTTGTGGTGGTGATTTCAGTTGGTGTAGTGAGGTGGGCTATGTATATGTGATCAAGTGAGATGCTACATTTCCTTGAGCCTAGGGAGGTTGGTTTGGACTTATAGTTATGGATATGGAGCCTTCATTGGTTTGGGTATAAGATATTCTAAGTGGAAATAATTTTGCAGGCATGTCAAACTAAGGATTCGGGTCATTAAGATGGGTTACATACATGTAAACCAGCTATTGGGGTGTGGGGAAAACATACCTAGATGGAATGGTTAATTATGGTAGGGATGGATGCAATGAATTTGGTAGGGGAAATGAGCCTTGGAAGGCCTACACTACATCAACATAGATGAGGGTAATGTGGCTCAAAGACTTGGGGGTCCCCAGGCTAGTAGACTCAAGTTCTATGGTGGGGATATGACTCTATGTGGTGCCCAAATTTTGTAACCTAGGTGGGATGGAAGTAAGTTGTTACATTTAGCTATACAAACTACCCAAGGGTGGTTGGGAAGCTACCTCTTATTGAATTAGAGGAGTAGTGGATGTATTGGAAGCTTGATCAAATGGGTCCATGGAGGCTTGGGCTACGACTTGAGCTCGAGCTTGATTTTGGGTCAAGATCATAAGCTAGGAAATAGATGAAATACATATGGTATATTTTAGTGACCCTATTTTTTAGTTTTTTCTCTTTTTATATTTATCTACACAAATAAGAAAATAAAACAACAATTTTGATTTTCTTTGTTTTAAATTGTTAATTTCTAATTTGATGTCCTTGTGAGATCGTTGAAACTATTTTTATTTTTATTATGTTTTAATTTTTTTTTGATTTTTGTGTGTTTTTGATGCAGCTTAATTTAGAACTACTAATGGAATTATGAAAATGCATATTAATTGGGTGTGTCAATGTTCACATTTTTTATTAAATGTGGTGCAATAATGATTGAAGTGGCTTCCTATGTGGATAGATGAAACTAATAGTAACCTAAGGGGAAAAATTAACCTCTTTAAAATAGGTTGTGTTGTCTAAGTCCTACTATTGATTGAAATATAGCTTTTGCTTCACCCTCGGGTGGGCTCAAATAATAGTGATAACTACAAGTCCACTGATTATTAAACCCCATGGAAAGGATTTTATAACCTAAACCACCACAATATATTCTCATGAGTGGAGGATTCCCCAATGATGAAGGGTAGTAAACCGCTTGTGGGGACCTATATGGTTGCTAGGGAGCAAGCTAACATATGGAGATGAATTCCACCATCACTGGTCTCAATTGACGATTGGTGATGAAATCCAAATTGATAGCATTTACAAACAACATATAGTGTGAACATTTTTTTTATATATATTTTTGTTGTATCCCTTAAATGTGATCTTGCTTTTAAATGCCTAATGTAACTATACTAGTGAAAAAGCAATTCTAAAATAAATTTATTCATTTCTTTCACATAAATGTAGATATACTATTAAACACACAAGTTATCCTAGCATGTTATGCATTCCTACAACAAAAACAATAATAGCTATCTAATTTAAAACAAATAAATAAAAATTTTAAGTAAATCTTGCTACAACTATACCTAAATCTAAATTAGAATAGAAAGAAAAAAGACTCCCTACCTGTAATCTTATGCTATGTCAAAGAGAAAAGGTAGGTAATGGTTGTGTACTAAGATCATCTGATAATATTACACTATGTCAAAGACCAGAGGTAGGCAACAATTTTTGTCTAATATCATCTATGATCAAACAGTCATATTTCTATGTCTCTGTCTACAACCTGCAAAATCTAAAACATGGTAAATATTAGGAACATGTAAAAATGTAACAAAAAAATCTAAAATACAATATAAAATAACTATAAATTTGTATTATTGTGCAAATAAAAACAAGTGGTAAGGTCCCTCCATGATCACCATCTTGTATATGACAATAGTACACACCATGTAAATATCAAATGTAAAACAAAAGCAGTAAGTATGTATTGTATTGTATCGTATTGTGCTTTCTTATTGTTCTATTACAATATATGCCCATGCAGGGGTTATATAATGATATAAGGGATTGATTCCCTTTTTGAAAACAATCAATGATGCCTTATTTATTTTGTATCTACAACACTGATGGGTAGGTTTTGATGATCAACACTTCGTTGAATGTGTTTGGGACCATGTCTAGTGCTTCTATGTTGACGTGCATGTCTATACCTATCATATTTAACATAGGCTACTATAACAACCCCAATTGTTACTACTAATCCACTACTTTTTTTTGTTCCTACATTTATATTTGTCCACATTTCATTGAGTGAAGAACATAATAATGATCTAATACCAGGATATCCCAAATTAATAATAAGTAGTATGAGCCACAAAAGATTAATTCAAAGCCACTCTTGAGTAGAAGCACCAACTTCTACAATTCCATCATGCCATCACCAAATGGTATGAGGATAATACAATGGCTATGTCCATCATGCCATCACCAAATGGTATGAGGATGTTTCAATGGTTATACCATTATTTTGGGAGAACTATCCCTCACCAAAGGGAATAGTCCCCTCCTCTCCATACTATCCATGAAGACTAGTAATTAGGAGAAAATAATTAATCAATATTTCTCGTGATAACTTACGTAGGCCTTGGGATGTTTTTCTTTAACATAATTATAATCTCTACTCATTTACAAGGTGTTGAGGGTTTTGTGATTGTTTGTCATCTTCCCAATTACATTGAGTATTTGGTTTACTTTTAATTCCCTTAGTCTAATGATGTAAACATCGGTTTACCTCTTATTGTTATGAAGTTAATTAACAAGTTTGCTTCTACACTAATGAATTCAATAAGAGATAAATATATATACATCAATTAATCATCTTAAAACATTACATTTCTCAATGCCATACATTTCACAAGATTTAATAATCAAAGTAATTTGTATTTACTTTATCAAACTACAATGTATATATCACCCATTTTTTTTTTAGTTGAACACTAATTTAAGTAGATTCCCTCTCTAATATGCATAAGCTTACAATCAATTACATCAAATATTACAAAATCATGGCTGATTTTACAACATTTATTCCAGCCATTCATATTACAATGAAACTATCTCAAAAAAACTTAAACATATTAAAAATTGCAATAGTCTTCAGAATTTGTTGTCCGGTTCTCTTCTAGATTGTCTCGACTTCTTCATGGTGTGGGAGATGAGATTGAAGGGATCGGAAAAACTCATAATTCATTTATGCAAAATGCAATTCAAGCAAACCATGATTTATAATTTTAAATGCAACTATGCATCCATCAATTGTCAAAATGAATCTTACATTTTGTTTCATAGATAACATCAGATATGATTATCCATAATTCAACCATAACTAATTTTTTTCATTACAAGGATTATTTTTCTAATCCCAACCATCACAAATACCATTTAATTTTATCATCACAAATATTTGGAAGCTCTTCCAAGGAGGAATACCAATTCATCCTTCCAAAACTAAGAAGATATTTTTTCATATTTATAGTTGATTAAATACATTTACCAAAATTCATCATAAAACTTATGATGCAAGATACATAATTTCACTTGTTCATTCAATTTATCTAACTAATAGACTTTATAATTGCTATTCAATAACATTTAGATTCCATACTTAATTCATCATTAGATTTTATGAAAATAAACTAATGTTTACAAAATAAGGAAGAAATTAGATCATATCCTTTTTTATCATCATTCTCTATCTACATTTAATAGGATAACAGAAAAGAATTCTTTTGATATTTCCACAAGTATCCTCTTTTAAGCCATAACGTAATACCAGATACCATAGTCATCACAATCCAACTTAATAGAACATTAATTTCTATGACATAATATTATTACCAATCTTATACATAGATTTAATAGTACAACTTTCTACTTCTACAAATATCAAAATTTTATGAGATTTTTGCATATCACAACATAATAGAACATGTCACTAGTATTTTTTCCACCATATATACATTCTAAAATAAAAGGAAGATTTAAAATCACATCCTTACTATAATATTTGATCCCAATCCATTACATGCGAGAGGTAGGGTAATATAGGGTCGGTAATCAACAAAGATACTTTATTTTTTACTATAGCTAACTCGCATCTTGTTTAAACCAAACATTATAGTCATAGTCGATGGTGTAGGCTCGGTGAATTCATGCCTGCATCAAATTTTTCAATGGTAAAATCCATAGAGCAACCCCATGGTGGTCGAAACTTGGTTACTACTACAAGATAGATAGCCTAACTAGAATCAACCCATAGATCACTGAGCAAACAACATGACTATACAAAAAAATAGCACATATATCTTGGAAAGGGGAAAATTTCTAAATATCTTTCATCAATTATAGCATCATTAATTGGTCTTCTCACCCGTAGCATATGAAGGGTAAGGGTAAACCAGATTCATAGTTCTTAATGATGTTTGATCAAACAAAAAACAAGAAATACTCGACGAATTCCTCCATTGGTGATAGTATTATCATTAAGCAAGGAGGACCAACTATTGTAAGGATTTTGCTAATTTATACAATGATATTTAATAGAATTATATAATTAATGACCCCCCTACGTTCGTAGGGAAAATTCATTGGTAGCACTATACATTACACAATGAGTTTTGGATTTTTGGCTTCCTCCAAAAATTTACAGATAGAGCACTTATAATTTTACTAGTAGTGAGGCCATCTCCAACTATTTTAGGAGGTAAACCCATAGGCGTTGTAGCTATATTCCAAGATGTATAGAGTTAAAAATTCTACATATATAGTATTGAGTGGAACCTCAGGTTATACTACCTCTCATTTAATAGCCAAGTCTCGTAGACATCTATGACAATATTCAAATGCAAAATTGGATAAGTGTAAAGTACGATAGGCACAACCTTTGTTTCCCAATGCATTAAATGACATTATCGAGGGGTAAAGTTATGTTAAAATTTTTATAAGTATATGAGTATTCTTATTAATGGATAACTATCATGGTCATTTTTGACTTCATAGAATGTGATCCCAAATGGTTACATATATGATGGCTTGATGTCACACAAATTGGCCAAAAAAACTTCCCATGGGGTGATTATCCATATGATAACATGTTTAAAATAGAAATTCATGCCATAGTATGACATACTGCATGCATTTTGATCATCCAATTAGGTACGTGCATCACTATAGGGTGTTCTATGTACAACACAAGAATACTCAATAATAACACGTAGTGCTATCACTGTTACAAGATCCTCAATGGGATGTATGCATCCAAAACCTCATATCAATACAGGTATAAGAAATATAATTGGAAATATGATTTCCAAGATCGATTCTAGAGCTATCCAATATTTCCATTTTTATTTTTTTTAGAATCATATTCTAATATTAAATAAACATCATCCTAAGCATTGAAGGAAGGCTAAATAATTTCACACATTAATCTAGGAAAATCAATCTATAAATTGAATAAATGGAGAGCTCCCACCTAGAACTCCTGTAAGGGTGGTCCTATTTGAATTGCATAGCCTCTCTTCTTGCTTTCTCCTCATTTTAGCCTTCTCTAGCCTCTTCTCCTTTACCTTTTCTCAACCTCTATGGAAATTTATAACTCTTTTTCCTCTAGAAAATAAAGATGCCATCTTGTTGTCTTTTATTATTTTTCTTTCCTCCCTTATGTGTAGGTTTCTAGAAGGGTGTCCCATTTTTCTGGTGTCTACCACCCCTTAAGTCAACTACTACTATTTGACATATGGGTGGTATAAGAATGAGATAATTAGAGACAAAAGAGGGATCTCAACTACCAATTTAACCATTCTAAGGTAGCCATGTGGAGCAAGAGATAATCCTTTTAGGATAATAAAATATTTTATTATTTTGGTCTAATTATAATTGGAAAAATTGGTAGGATAGCAATCTACCTAATTATTTTTCTTAATATGGATTCAATTAGGTTAATAAGCATATTCATAAAATTAAACTTTTACTTTAGAAATTTCTCAATTTAATAATTTCACAAAATCACAAAAAATATTATTAAATTGTATGACATTTTTCAAATGCATAAAATATTTTTAAAATAATTTGTGAAGAACACAAGATTATACTAAGAGGGGGGGTGAACAATATGAGACCAACTTTTACTTTTCTTTCCAAATGATAATAGCAATAATATCAATACAGTAAATAAGACAATGCACAAATCACCACACACAAGAGACACAAATTTAACGTGGTTCACCCAATGTGGGCTACATCCACGGAGAAAATATTTCTTCTAAATTTTCTCAACAAATATATTGGAAACCAATTCCTTATTACAATTTTTATGGACCTCTATCCAAAGGAGATATCAATCCCCTATGCTCAAGTTTGTGGACCTCTATCCATAGGAGACCTCTATCCCCACTGCTCTAGCTAGTGGACCTCTATCCATAGGAAACTCCTCTCCTCTCCTCTTTGCTTGGGTTCATGGACATCTATCCATAGGATAACTCTATTCCATATCTATTTTTTGTTAGTCGACCTCTATCCATAGGAGACCTTTGTTCCCACTATTCTGGCTAGTGGACATCTATCCACGAGAGACCTCTATTCCCACTGCACTGGCTAGTGGACCTCTATCCCTAGGATACCTTTATACCCATTGCATTGGCTGGTGTATCTATATCTACAAGAGAACTCTATCTCCACTACACTATTCAGCTCCAAATCCTACTTACAACTCTACTCCAATATACCTCAAGCCTTAACACAAGGCTTGCACAAATCAACAACTAAACTTGCTCTCAATGTTGTCTCAAATTTGCACCAAGCCTTATCACAAGGCTAGCACAATTTTGCTCTAACAAAGAACTCAAAAGTCTATCTCAACTTTGTCCAAATATACACCAAACCTCATTACAAGTTCACATAAATTTTCCTCAAATATTCTCTCTATCTATGCCCAAATCTGTACCAAACCTTGTTACAATATTAGCACAAATCTGCTTTAATCCTGCTCTCTATCTCTGTCCAAACTTGCACACATTACATGCACAAATCTATCTCAACACCATGCTCAAATTTTATCTAACACATGCTCAAATCTACCTCAACCACATACTCAAATATGCTCAAATAGATCATAAAATATTCTCAACCATTCCCAAATATTGCACACAAATGATGTTCAAAACAATGCTTGTATATCTTTTATAAATGTGTTCTTCAAATGATAAATTTGGATATATTCTACCCAAAATTCCTTCATGAGCATATAACGAATGATGTGCAATGTAATTCCATAATATGTTCTTTCAAAAAAGGCTAATGCATCAAATTGCTTTACAAAATTGTCTTGTATTATTTGCAAATTTATCTCAATATCAATCAATGCTAGTGCATAAATTTGCTTCACAAAAATGGTATATTTTTCTTGCAAATTCGTTTCTCAAAGATAAAAAATAATAATGCATAGAATTTCTTCATGAGATTTATCTCAAACACTTTCACAATTACTTTCAATGTCACTCAAACTAATGCCCAAAGTGTTTCACAATGATTCACAAACTTGTTCTCAATTTTATCACAAGTAGTTATCAAACCCTAACACAAGTGTTTCCAATTTTGATGCAAGAGCATCCAATAGCACCTGATGTAGAGGCATCCAGTGGCAAGAGGGCCACTTCAGAAGAATCGGCTAAGGTGGAAAAACATCGTGATTTCACGACGTGTCGCGAAATCACGATAGAAAAAGGAGAAGGAAGCAAGGAGAAAAATTTGTCACGATATCACGATAGAAAAAGTGTTGCGATATCGCGACATGACTTAGAGAGAGAAAATGTCGCTGAAAGGGCCACGATTTTGTGACGTGTCGTGAAATCGCGATCGTCGTGAAATCATGACAAGGAGCAGACAGGGGAAGATGCTAACAAGAATGTCACGATTTTGTGACGTCACGAAATCGTTACTGTTGCAAAATTGCGACCACCAGCAGGAGAAAGGAATATGCTAAAGGAATCGTTGCGATTTCATGACATGTGAAATCGTGATTGGAGCAGATAAGAGGAGGTAAGGAAGGAAAACGACATGATATTGCGACATGTCATGATATCGTGACCCGAAGGTGAGAAAGGCAAGGATGAAGAGAATACGTCACGATATCATGACATGTCACGATATCACGACCAAAAGAAGGAAGGAGCGCAAGAAAGTTAAACTGTCATGATATCGCGACATGTCATGATATCATGACAAACAGCTGGTTCATGGCTCAAAAAGGTGCATGCTCCAAGATGATGTTTCTGAGGCGGTCAGGGGTCTCATTAATGCATGTTTTCATATCTAGGAGGTTAGCTGAACATAGCAGCCTCTCGAATGCTGTGTCCAGAGGTCAAAAATGTCAGGTGGTTCTTTAAATGCATGCTTTCATGGCGGATCGGGGCAGTTGCCCATTTATGGAAAGAAATTGAAGACTCGGCAGAGGAAGCCGACTTTGCAGGTTTTTGATGATGTGTTCTTTCGAAGGGTCATTAATGGCTCAGAGGGTTGGGGCCTCTATAAAAACCCAAGCATTGTAATAGAATAGGGTGGTGGATTAGAGATTGCATGCAGAGTGTAGTAGTTGAAAGCTAAGTCGAGCGCTAGCTGTTGTAAAGCCTACGGGTTGTTACTTGAAAGCTAAGCTAAGCGCTACTGTAGTAGTTGAAAGCTAAGCCGAGCGCTAGCTATTGTAAAGCCTACGGGCTGTTACTGGAAGTTTTTCCAAAATATTGAATGAAAAGTTGGATTTGAGAAGGTGCAATTTTTGGTCCCCCATTAGTGGTATTAGAGCCAGAAGTTCCTGAGTGTCTAACAGATCACCGAACGTGAGGCAGTTACACTAGGATATGTGGAAGGGCTTGTGATTGAGTGAGCAGAATGTCTCCATGAAGAAGCCATGGCAGTGAGAGAGATATGGTGCTGGAGGAAGATTTCATGGCTTTGTAGAGGAAAGTGCAGGCCCTGCAAGAGGATATGGTGTCGGAGGAAGAGTTAATGGATTTACAGAGGCAAGTACAAGCCATGCAAGAGGAGCTACTCAGAAGATATTTGTAGAGGCAAGTGAAAGCCCTACAAAGGGAGCTACATAGATAGCGTGAGGATAAATTGAAAAGAAGAGGCAAGGGAGAAAGAACTGGTGGGAGAGATTATGGAGTGCTTTAGAAGTTGAATTCATTGAAGTCTGTAGACAAAGAGGTGTGCAGCAATGCCAGAATCTGCCTGGAAGAAGGCATAAATTTATTTGGCCAGGAGTCGAAGTTCAAGCAGGCTATAGACGAGGAAGTGTGCAGCAGTGGTAAAATCTGTCTAGAGGAAGACAAAAGTTGTTTTGGCTAGGAGATGGGGTTGGAACAGGCTGCAGAGGCAGATGAATGTCTGGAGGTGCTACAGAAGGCAGTAACCAGATAGTGCAGAAGTGAAGGTCACTTCTCCACCAACCTCGAGTTTCTAATGCAGGAGCATCCAGTAGCACCTGATGCAGAGGCATCCAGTGGTAGGAGGGCCACTTCAGAAGAATCGGCTAAGGTGGAAAAATGTCACGATTTCATGACGTGTCACGAAATCGTGACAAAAAAAGGAGAAAGAAGCAAGGAGAAAAATCTATCACGATATCGTGACAGAAAAAGTGTCGCGATATCATGACATGACTTAGAGAGAGAAAATGCCACTAAAAGGGCCACGATTTCATGACGTGTCATGAAATCATGACCATCGCAAAATTGTGACAAGGAGCAGACAGGGGAAGACGCTAACAAGAATGTCACGATTTTGCGACATATCACAAAATCGCGACTATCGCAAAATCACGACCACCAGTAGGAGAAAGGAAGATCCCGAAGGAATCATCACAATTTTGCGACATGTCGTGAAATCGCGACCGAAGCTGAGAAGCGAAGGCTAGGAAGGAAAACAACGCAATATCGTGACATGTCATGATATCATGACCTGAAGGCAAGAAAGGCAGGGATGAAGATAATACATCACAATATCGTGACATGTCGCGATATCATGACCAAAAGAAGGAAGGAGCGCAAGAAAGTTAAACTGTCACGATATCGCGACATGTCGCGATATCATGACAAATAGCTGGTTCGTGGCTCAAAAAGGCACGTGCTCCAAGATGATGTTTTTGATGCAGTCAGAGGTCTCATTAATGCATGTTTTCATATTCGGTAAGTTAGCTGAACATAGCGGCCTCTCGAATGCTGCGTCCAGAGGTCAGAAATGTCAGGTGGTTCTTTAAATGCATGCTTTCATGGCGGATCGGGGCAGTTGCCCATTTATGGAAAGAAATTGAAGACTCGGCGGAGGAAGCCAACTTTGCAGGTTTTTGATGATGTGTTCTTTCAAAGGGTCATTAATGGCTCAGAGGGTCGGGGCCTCTATAAAAACCCAAGCATTGTAATAGAATAGGAGGTGGTGGATTAGAGATTGCACGCTGAGTGTAGTAGTTGAAAGCTAAGCCGAGCGCTAAGCTGTTGTAAAGCCTGCGGACTGTTACTTGAAAGCTAAGTTGAGCGCTAGTGTAGTAGTTGAAAGCTAAGCCAAGTGCTAGCTGTTGTAAATCCTCATGGGCTGTTACTGGAAGTTTTTCCAGAATATTGAATGAAAAGTTGGATTTGAGAAGGTGCAATTTTTGGTCCCCCATCAAATTTCTAACTCAAACTCTAAAAATAAGGCACAAGTAAATTTCAAACTCTAAAACAAGTGTTTCCAATTTATTTTCAACAATGAAGTACAATTTTTTTCTCAACCCTTGCACTAGTATTTCCAACAATGCACATATATATAATCATTTTTCCTCCACCTTATGATTCAAAAATATTTTCTCAACCAAACACTTTAAAAAAAAGTTATATCCTCATATATTTCAACTTGCTTTGATGAATACGTGCTTTAAAACCTGCCTCAAAATATTCTAAATTTTATATGCCACTTCAAGCACAAATTAACAAGTTTTCTTTTCAAAACATTCCCTTAAAAACCTTTTCTCAAGTTTTCATTATAAGATTTTTAAAGATAAATACTTATATCCTCTTTTTCACTTTTACATAAATAAATCTTTTCAAGTCCCTTCTTTTTTATATTTTTCCAAGTCTATCGCTTATATCCCTTTTTAAATTCTTGACATAAAAAATTTATACCCTAAAGCCTTATGACTCCCATATAAAAATGGATACCTTTTATTGTTGACCACAAGACTTGACCTCCTCACTTTGCAAGATGCAACACAACCTCCAAACCAACCATGCTCTTGCACTGCCCAATATTTTTTACGTCTCACCAAGTAAAATGAATGTTGCATACATGAGCTACAGATATCAAGATCTTTTGTTTCACAACGTTCAACACAGGCTAGCCAATCGAATGTGCCTCTTTACCTATCATCCAATCACCTTTCTTCAACACCTAATGTACTCTACCACCATCCAATGGGATTGTCTATTATCTGTTTGCTATCTTGTCAATGTTTCACTTAAGTTATTTTACCTTTACCATCATTTTTAAAGTTTCTATTGTCATTAGCACCAATGAACTCACCGGAAAGGTTTTCGACTTAGAATCCCTTTCAACACATATTTTTTTTCTACCTTCTTACATTTGATGTCAATAAATTCACAATCTTATTCCATTGTTACCTGCTCATAAAATCTCATTGCATTCATCCCTTATTATTTATTGAAACCAATAAGCAGAATATATTGTTCCTTGTTTGCCTGCACTAGGTTGCACACCTTTTTCAAAACATAAATTGACCTGATTTAAAATTTGATGAATATTTAAATATTTTCTCTCGATGATGCTCACTAGTGATTTCAATGTGCTTTCTAATAATTATACTATAGTCTCATCATTGAATATTACATTGACATCTCCTTGATTCAAATATGAATTCCCTCAATAGAGGCTCTTACTACAATTGGCAGCTTTCACGTGCTCACTGGAATATTCCAAAGGTTGTCCTAGAATTCATCTTTCACACTGCACTCGCTCACTCTTAGACGAACTTGTGCACATTACTCTCAACTCATTCAATGCACATAGATATTAGATCACACACATTAATAGCACCTTAGCCTCATAAAAATATATTTTCCCTCTTTTATAAAGTTTTCTTTTATAAATAATCACGTCGATGCCATAGTATTTATTTTGAATACTTTATACCATAGTGTCTAGAATTTTAATCGTTCACACAAGACATTGGTGCTCTCAATCCTCCGTCAGTGCATACACAAACCTTACATTAGGAACTTTATATTATAATATTGAAAATATTATAATATTTTCTTTTTAAGTCTTTTGGTCCTCAAACAAAGCATTGGCACACTTTTTAATAATATGCATGGTCCACACTCCTTATATTTGAATTTTTAATCATATGCATGGTCGGCACTTGCAATAAAAACATTAGCCCTTTGAAACATTATATTATAATATTTAAATTAAATATTATAATATTATTTTAAAAATTGTACTTCTTTGAACAATTAAAAATCCTTGTCTTTATATTGCAATAACCTTGCCAAAGAATATTTTTGCCTTGGGATTAATGCATCCTTTGAAATCAATGGAAACTCATTATTCTTAATATTTCCAAAAATCTCCTCCTTTGTCATTGATTTCAACCCTTACAAAAAATATACCCTTTTAGTGTAACTGGATACCAGAACTTCTCCCCCTGAGAGGCTGCTCCCACTGACTGAATGCTCTCCCCTTATTGAAATATCTCCCCCTTTGACATAAATTGCAAAGGTATTTATTTGGGGCTAAAAATAAGACTCTTAGCTCAGCCTCCTCACCACCTCCTCTCCTTGAGGTGATTAATTTTGGGGTGGGAGTAAATATACTCCTAAATTACAATGCACTTCTCCTTTCTCAAATTTCTTCCATACCTTTGTAGTCATACCCTTTGATCCTTTTGAGCATCCTTGTTCTTGCTTGTATTTGGAAGTTCTAGAAACTCTGTTCTACACCAGTTTTCTTTGTGCCCAAAATTATTGTAATTATAGCATTTGATGTTGTAGTTCTTGAAAGGTACAAATTTCTTGAAGTTCCTATTGATGAAATCATAACCATATCTATCATGATTCCTGCAATGTATAGCTTTGTGACCAAAAATATTACATAAGTAGCAATTTCCTTGAAAGAAATATCCATCTTAAAAAGAGTTGAAGATTCTCTTAGTGAGGCCATAATCCTTCTTTCCATGAAACCTGCAATGCACTACTTTGTGACCAATACTATTACATGAGAAACAATAACCCTGGAAGAAATATTCATCTTGCCTTGATCCCATTATTATTTATTTACTTTTTCTATGATGATCTCTATCCCTTGATGGTGCATTATTTTCTTCATCTTTGATACTATCACCTCTCAACACATCATCATGAGTCCTTGGTTCTTCTTCAATCAATTTTGGTTCTTCTATTCCTTTTGCACTTGAGCTTGACTCATATTCTTGTACCTTTAGACTTTATTCATAGCCTAGTCCTATTTTGGTAAATGAAGATCTTTGTGCTTTGATATTTTTATTCAAATCTTTTAAACTTTTCCCAAACCTGTGTAGCTTATCCTTAGAATCTTTCACTTCCATCCTTAGAGAAACTATTTCATGTTCTAATCTTCCACATTCTAACTCTTTTGCTTCTAACTTTTCAGCCATTCCTTCTTCAATTCTTCTTACCTCTTCAACCTTAACCTTTAAGTTAGTGAGATATTGTAGAAGCTTTGCCTTTTTTCCTCATCCTCTTGTACTTAGGCTTTCAATCTTTACTTCTCTCTTTTTTATTCTTCAAGATCATAAACAAGTCTTTCACATTCTAGTTCTTTTACCTTTAATTTCTCAACTATACCTTCTTCAACTCTCCTTGTCTTTTCAATATTAAATTTCAAGTTAGAGAGATATTGTAGAAGCTTTGTCTTAGTTTTCTCATCCTCTTGTATTTGAACCTTCAATTCTAAGTTCTCTCTTTTAAACTAAACAAGCTCCTCAACTGTGGCTTCTTCCTTTTCTTTTTTTGAATATTCCTTTATTTTTAGAACTTTAATCACAAGAGCATCTTATTTATCTTCTTCTTGGTCATAATTGTGTCTATTTTATTTCTCATGATAAAGTCATTTTTGATGTTTCTACTTCTAATATTGAATAGGAGCATCTTCTTTTTCTTCTATTGACAAAAGTAGAATTTCCTCCACATACCTGAATTGACTATCTTTGTTTTCCTTTTCATATTCACTACTACTAAAACCATTACAATAAGTGCATTTTCATAAATATTACCACAAACAAAATATTCTTCTTTACTGCTACTATACCTAGCTTTTGAATAATGATCTTCAAGGTAACCAAAGTTACCAAAAATAAAACATTTGAGTATTCTTAGTTCCTTCTTATTGCCAAATTTCTTATTTTATTCTGATTCTACTTCCTCTTTTTGAGTAAAAATTTATTTGAGATCAAAATCAAATTCCTTTTTCTCGTTACTACTATCATACCCATTTTACGAACAATAAAGTGCCATGTGACCAAGTTTACCACACTCAACACATATCACAAAATTTTCTTCTTCCCTCATTTTAGTCTCAAGATCAAGTTCATATTAATTTTCTTTCATGGCCATGTGTGTTCCTTCATTATTTGGTCTCATGGTTTTTATTTTTCCTTTCCTTGCCATGTGTTTTATTGTAGATCTTCCTTCAAACTATTAGGCTTCCATGAAGGAACCGACTCTAATACCAATTGAAGAACACGATATTATACTGAGAGGGGGGGTGAACAGTATGAGTTCAACTTTTACTTTTCTTTCCAAATGATATAAACAATAATATTATTAATGCAATAAATAAGATAATGCACAAATCACCACACACATGAGAGGCACAAATTTAATGTGATTCACCCAATGTGGACTACGTCCATGTAGAAAATATTTCTTCTAAATTCTCTTGAAAAATCTCTTAGGAACCAATTCCTTATTACAATGTTTATGGAACTCTATCTAATGGAAATATCAATCCCCTATGCTCAAGTTTGTGTACCTCTATCCACATGAGACCTCTATCTCTACTGCTTTGGCTAATGGACCTCTATCCAAAGGATACTCCTCTCCTCTCTACTCTGGTTCATGGACCTCTATCCACAAGAGAACTATATCCCTACTCTGGTTCTAGTTAGTGGACCTCTATCCATAGGAGACCTCTATCCCCATTGCTCTAGCTAGTGGACCTCTATCCACATGAGACTTCTATCCCCACTACATTGGTTGGTGGACCTCTATCCATAGGATACCTTTGTACCCACTGCACTGGCTAGTGGACCTCTATCGATAGGATACCTCTATCTCCATTACACTAGTTAGCTCCAAATCCTACTCACAAATTTGCTCCAATTTTCCTTAAGCCTTCACACAAGGATTTCTCAAATCAGTAATCAAACCTACTCTTAATATTGTCTCAAATCTGCACCAAGCCTCATCACAAGGCTAGCATAAATTTGCTCTAACAAATTGCTCACAAATATGTCTCAAATTTATCCAAATCTACACCAAATTTAGTTACAAGGTTAGAAAAATCTACCTCAATTCTCTCTATCTCTGCCTAAATCTGCACCAAAAATTATTACGATATTAGTACAAATCTACTTTAATCCTACTCTCTATCTCTTCCCAAACTTACACATAATACATGCAAAAATCTGTCTCAATCCCATGCTCAAATCTGATCTAACATATGCTCAAATATACCTCAACCACATGCTCAAATATGCTCTAACATATGCTCAAATAGCTCACAGAATATACTCAACCATTCCTAAATCTTGCACACAAATGATGTTCAAAAGAATGATTGTATCTCTGTCATAAATGCTTTCTTCAAATGATCAATTCAGACATATTCTACCTAGAATTCTTTCATGAACATATAATGAATGATGTGCATTGTAATTACACAATATTTTCTTTCACAAAAATGCTAATGCATCAAATTGCTTTACAAAACTGCCTTGTATTCTTTGCAAATTTATCTCAATATCAATCAATGCTAGTGCATAAATTTGCTTTACAAAGTTGGTCTATGTTTCTTGTAGATTTGTTTTTGAAAGATCAAATACAATAATGCACAAATTTGCTTCACGAGATTTATCTCAAACACTTTCAAAACTACTTTCAATGTCACTCAAACTTATGCCCAATGTGTTTTACAATGATTCACAAACTTGTTCTCATTTTCAGCACAAGTAGTTCTCAAACCCTAACACAAGTGTTTCCAATTTCTAACTCAAACTCTAACAATAATATACAAGTAACTTTCAAACTCTAACACAAGTATTTTCAATTTCTTTTCAACAATGAAGTACAATTTTTTTCTCAACCCTAGCACCAATATTTCCAACAATGCAAATATATATAATCCTTTTTTCTCCACCTTATGATTCACAAATATTTGCTCAACTAAACAACTTAAAAAATAAGTTATATCCTCATACCTTTCAACTTGCTTGATGAATATGTGATTCAAAACCTGTCTCAAAATATTCTCTTAAAAAACCTTTTATCAAATGTTCATTATAATACTTTTAAATATAACTCATTATATCCCCTTTCTCACTTTTACAAAATAAATCTTTTCAAGTCCCTTCTTTTTATATTGTCCCAAGTCTATCACTTATATCCTTTTTTAAATTCTTGACATAAAAAATTTATACCCTAAAGCCTTATGACTCCCATATAAAAATGGATACCTTTTATTGTCTTTGTTCCTTTTTTCCAAGTAATATGAATGTTGCATATGTAAGTTGCAGATATCAAGATATTTTGTTTGGCAATGTTTAACATAGCCCAACCAACCAAATGTGCCTCTTCACCTATTGCCCAATTGCCTTTATTCAACACCTAAAGTACTCTTCTATCGTCCAATGGAATTGTCTATTATTTATTTGTTGTGTTGTCAATGTTTCGCTTAAGTTATTTTACCTTTACCCTCATTTGCAAAGTTTTTGTTGTTATTAGCACCAATGAAATCATTGGCAAGGTTTTCAATTTAGAATCTCTTTTGATGCACGTTTTCATTCTACCTTCTTGCTTTCGCTATCAATAACTTCACAATCGTATTTCATTTTTTCTTAATCATAAACTCTCACTGCGTTCATCCCTTCTTATTCATTGAAACCAATATGTGGTAGATATTGTTATTTATTTACCTGCACTGGGTTGCATACCTTTTTCAAAACACAAATTGACATGATTTTAATTTTTCTTAATATTTAAATATTATCTCCAGGTAATGCTCATTGGTGATTTCAATGTGCTTGCTGATAATTATACTTCGCTCTCATTACCAAATATTTACTTTGATATCTTCTTAGTTCAAATATGAATGCCCTCGATAGAGGCTCTTACTACAATTGAGGGATTTTACGTGCTCACTAGCATATTCCAAAGGTCGTCATAGCATTCGTCTTGCACACTGTGCTCGCTCACTCTCAAACGAACCTATGTGTGTTTCTCTCAACTAATTCACTACACACAGATATTAGACCGTACATATTCATAGCACCTTAGCCTCATAAAAACAATATTTACCCCCTTTTTATAAAGTTTTCTTTCATAAATAATCACGTTGATGTCATAGTATTTATTTTGAATACTTTATACCATAGTGTCTAAAATTTTAATCATTCGCCCAAGACATCAGTGCTCTCAATTCTCCATCGGCACATACACAAACCTTACATTAGAAACATTATATTATGATATTGAAAATATTATAATATTTTCTTTTTAAGTCTTTTGATCCTCAAACAAAGTGTTGGCACACTTTTTAATCATATGCATGGTCAGTGCTTGCAATCAAAACATTAGCCCTTTGAAACATTATATTATAATATTTAAATTAAATATTATAATATTATTTTAAAACTTTTACCCCTTTGAACAATTAAAACTCCTTTTATCTTTATATTGCAATAACCTTGCCGAAGAATATTTTTGCCTTAGGATCCATGCATCCTTTGACATCAATGACAACTCATTATGCTCAATATTTCCAGAAATTTGTAGGGTGCAAACCATTACTTAGTGTACATTTTTAAGATAATATTTAAATATGCCAATGTCATACAAACTAATTATACAATCTAATATATCACACAAATGGCATACACAAGTAATTTAATATATCACACAAATGGCATACACAAGAAATTTAATATATCATACAAATGGCATACAAACTAATTTTAGAATAATTCTTACTCATCACTGCCCATCATGAAGGAGACTAGTGATGATGTGAACATGAGCCTTACTTGTTGAGTTGTCATTGTCATTATTCTTTCTCATCTCTGGTGGTCAATATTACACCTACGATAATACCTATTCATGCAATAAATTAATGCAATGCAACATCATTTTCTCTTGACAAAAATAAACATATTGCAAATATATCAAGCATTAAAATCAGCTATCATTACACAAATAACATCTTAAAAGAGTTATTCCAAGGTGGGATGTGACAACTGCTATCTGGGTGGTGATCATTCAAGGGTTGGATGATCATGGTCCATGACCATTTAGGGTTAGGTGGTCATGATTTGTGATCTACTACTTCAAAAAAATTCTGGTCCTATGGATCAAATGGCTCTGGGTCTACCTTTGGACCTTTCCTGCTTCATTGAACCTCATCTACACTTGTATACTTGTGCACACATGAAATGTGAGTGGTCAGTAGTACCTATTAGACCTCCTGAAGTGAGGCTCAAATTCAAACAAATATAAAATAGATGTAGTGTAATAGAAAGTAGTAACCATGCAGATGTGATAAAAATAGATTTTGCTTTTTACCTTCTATTGATTGCTATTGTTGATTTCATTTCTATGTTACATTGCATTGTATTATATGTCATACTACTATCATTGTTACATCGTGCTACATCAGGAGGCTTCTACATATTTTGGAAGCCAATAATCCAAGGGTTTGATAGCCATGAGTTGAGAACTTTTGGGGTCAAACAATTTTGATATATGACATCCAAAAACTTTTGGTATGCAAATCAAAGCCTACAACGTTGCATGATCAAGGATTCAACATAGGATGAGGATGGTAGATATTGAATGCTCAAATAGTTGAATATTGTGAATACTCAGAGTTTCATTAGATCTTTGATACTATTTCCATATTCATGCTTCAGAAAGGATGAAAGTTTTAATTTATAGAATTTTCCAAGGAGTAGGGATAAGGAGGTAGCTTAGCTAGTTAACTGTTGTAACTAAGAGGGTTCTCTTTGCATTGATTTTATCATGAGAAGTGCATGAGATAAGCTCACCTTGTAAGTTTCACTAATTATGGAATGTATGTGCAAATTCATGTTGTATGCAATCTTTGAATTTTTTATCCATTGTGTATGAACAGTTAACTAATTGTGCATGGATGAATTGATTATGCATTTCCTTTTATTTTGATGTATATGCTTATGCATATTAAGTTAACTAATTTTGTCAACTAAGTGTGCATGTGAAATATTCCTTGTATGGAAGGAGGTGCAACAACTTAGTAACTTGATTTCACTTTTGAAAATGATTATCCTTGCATGCAACCAGAATGAATGATGGGAGGTGGAACTTCAAGCGAAGTGGATGATGTGGATAGGAGAATAGGAGGATGAATGCATGCACAACCTAGGCATTAATTAATTGGTTATTTAATTAAATAAATAATTAATTATGATTAATTAATTAGTGTTTACTGTGCTTTTATTTTGTTTTTATAGTTTTTTCCACCTTTTCATTGCTCCTTGCTTCCTCCATCAACTAACTAGGTTCTTTACTTGCATTATTTATCATTAATTTTGTTTTTCACATTTTTACATTACATTTTTCAATGTTTTGGGACCTGAAAAGTGCTCTAAACCAAATTTGTGTCTGACCTCATATAGGGTGTGAATTTTGCAAGCCAAATTTCTACCCCTAATTACAAGGTACAAATTTGGTCAATTAGAGCTTGGGGGCAAGTTATTGCTTCCCAAAAATCCTGATTTGTACCTTGCATGTTAGGTTTTTGTTGCATCTATTCTATCTACATTTCACTTAGTTGTTGAATGTACATTTAGTAATGCTTGTGCTTGTTCTAAATTTCAAATATCATTTTATTTATGAATGATTAGCTAAAAGGACCAAGGGGGCTTGACTCCTGAGCCTCCAAGCTTAGTCATATAGTAACTCAATAGGCCCTCAAATATTGAAATTGCCTAGGGTTTGTGATGTTGTTTTGCAGGTTTGAATTTGTTTGGATACTTTTGATACAAGTTAAAGCTAGGATCATCCACCTATTTAGGTAAGTGCCCTAATAAGCTTTTAGGTTGACTAGTTTCTCTCTTGCTTGTACCATGTTATGCTTTCACTTTCCATTATTAGCTTAGTTTTAGAAAGGCCAAACATAGGTGTTTGCTTAATATATACATAAAAAATTCTTGCCCCAAACATGGATTCCTTAAAGTATTCTTGGTGAACCCTTCGATCCCCAAGCCCTTGAGTGTAGAGAATATAACAAACCCCACGGTCACCTCAACTCCTAGCAAATCCAGTTGAGAATCTAGGCAACATGGTAGTTTTCCTCCTCTATATAATGATATACAATATACTTTTTGAACATATATATATTATATTTCTCCTTTATTTTTTCTTGAATACAAGGAGATTTAACTATCGTAACAAAGTTTCATATGCATTATATTAATACTTGAAATTAAAAAAAAGGCTAATACTTTATATGTTTACACATTGCAGTTTCTATTTAACATATAATAATTTCCTTATAAATGACAAGTTTTATGTTTTTGGGATAAATTTTATGTTAAATTTTTATTCACCTTTAAACATCTTATATTTATAATTGATATATGATATTTTTATTACAATTTTTTATTCTAGATAGAACTAATTAGGAATATATATAGTATAATAGAGTTAAATATTAATTTAAAATGATATAAAACCATTTTATTTAATGTATACATCTCTTTTTAAAAATGATTTTTTTTTTTATAAATATATTTTTTGTTAATCTACTTTTAAGAAAAAAAAAGAGGTCTTAAGGTTTCAACCTAAAAAAATATATATCATTGATTTGTATCTTGAGGTCTTAAGGCATACACCATATATTTGTATCTTGAGTATAAGAGATTTGGGTACCTTGGCATATAGGATAAAAAACATTATTTTATGTGATTTAAAATCTTGTAAATATTAAAATTTGATTTTCCTTATTTTATATATTTTAAAGTATATATAGAATCATTTAAATCCTACTCTAGAATATTTTAAATATTTATTTTTAAAATATGTTTGATAGTATTTTAATAATTACCTTTAGGAACATTCCTATTAATATAAAAATTTGATAATAGTATTGTTTGAAAGAAGTATAAAATATTAAAATCTATATACTTTGAATGAAGCCAGACATGGGTGGAAATACCCTTAAGTTGGAACTGACAAAGCTGACACTTGAGAAGAATGTAAGAGATATTTTGGAGAAAGGAGGTTTGTTGCGTTACCTTAAAAAAAATGATAGGCATGATGAGTCATTGTCTATGCAGATTTTACACTTTTGGATGGGTGGAGGGATCAAGGTGAAGGGAATAAAATTTACATTCAATACAATGCTAATTGCAGAGGCCACTTATCTAGCTATGAAGATGGAATGTATTAATCGATAAAAACACTCTTACGAGAGAACTAGATAAATTCTTAGGTAAGAATGAAAGGACTAAGAATATAGGGAATGAAATCCTAAGGAAGTCCCTCCCCAAACCATGGGATAGTGTGGTGATACCTATAATGAGGTATTTTACCCCATATGGGTGATTCAATATTGTATGAATATTTCTAGTTACTTTCCTCAACCATTTGCATCAAGGAAAGAATGTAAACATCCTAGCCTTCCTACTTCACTCTATTAAAAAATGGGTTGGAGATGTCCAACAAGGGAAGACCTCCACTCCACTATACCAGGGTCTCTTAAAGATCATCTTCACACATGTGATGGAGGAAGGTGGCCATTATGGTTTTCTAAGATTGGGACTAGAATACAATATTCCTTTAGATTTGTAGGAGAAAATAGAAGTTTTCAAGGATAAATCCTTAGATGAGATCCCTTATAACTCTGAGGAAGAGACGAAGAAAATGAGTGAATATTCTTTGGACTATAGTCTAGTTGTGGATTTAGGTAAGAGAGTAAGAAATCCTATCCCGCATAGAAGTCATTCTAGTTGGAAGGAATCCATTCATATTCTTGCCTTCCTAGAAGATGTCAAGAATAATATTGAGTTAAAGTGTTCAAAGTATCTAAAGATGACTCAGGGAATAGGTAAGAAATCCTAAACTTCTCTCCATATTAATTTTGACCATGATTATAATAATTCTAGTGATCCAAACCCTATGGTTTAGGAAATATTACTGATCCCTCAAGAATACCCTCAATACTCCTAGGGAAGGAATGTTGACCTCTATGAAGAAAATGATGGAGGAACACCATCTGAAATATCTTATAATTATAGGTTTGAGAGGCAATTATGTCATGTTAAAGGATCTCAATGAATCAATGTGAAGGATCAATAGAATGATGATGATCTTGGTGGAGGAAGTGTTTACCCATTTTGTAGTATTAAGAAAAAATATGGTAGAACTGAGTTCTAGTAAGGAGATGGAGTCTTCTTAGAAGGTGGTTGGAGGTATGCTGCATTGAGTTTCCTATCATATACTATTCTATCTATTTTCTTGCTCTATTTCTCCTTGATGTTTTTTGCTGGGTTATGGTCATTGTTCTATTTGTTGAAAAATGCATATGCTTTTTAATTTTTAGTCCAAAGATGTTTTTTGTGGACATATGGTGGACAGTCCGAAAATAATGTCAACATTAATATTAAGGCTTCTCATAGAACTTTAAGAATGGATAATATTGATCCTAGAAAAACTATGTTAGGTGTCTAAGAGAAGTTGATAAAACCCTAGTTGTTAAGATAAAAGTGGGTGACATTTAGGATGACATATAATATTTGGAGAGAAGAGGATTGATTTGCCATTTCTTGTGTTTTCATCCAACCCTATCTACTTTCAAAGTGTGGGCTATAAAATATTGGAAA
Organism: Wollemia nobilis; assembly: GCA_028583015.1. NCBI lineage: Eukaryota > Viridiplantae > Streptophyta > Pinopsida > Araucariales > Araucariaceae > Wollemia > Wollemia nobilis. The sequence continues at coordinate 1,422,416 of JAQPPZ010002765.1, forward strand.
ACACAAGGTGAATTGCAAATATATTTTTATCCCAATGGTTATTTTATTTTTATTTTTGCTAATGATGAAGATAGAGAGAAAATATTTCAAGGGGGTCCTTGGTTCTTTGGAAGGGCAAGGATTTTCATTAAGCCTTGGCACACTAAATTTAAAGCCAAAGAAGATATTCCTTCTACAAGACCTATGTGGGTTAGACTCTTTGACCTCCCAATTAAATTTTGGAATCCAACTATATATTCTACAATAAAAAAATCCCTTGGAACTTTCATAATGACTGCTAAATATACACAAACTTAGCAGGTTTCCAAATGCCTAAAAATAAAAACACTCAAAAAAATCTAGTTATGAAGGATCAAGCGATGTTCTCAAATATGTTTGGAATTATTTTCAAAAATAACCTCCCAGGTGAGGAAGAAGATATAATGGAGACAAAAATCCTTAAAATATGTTTAAATTTGTATGGAAGGGGTCAAATATAAACCAAGAAATCAAAGGTTTTCAACAAAGAAATAAGGGATAAAACATAGATAAGAAGAACAATCTTCTCATTTCTAGAACTTCAAACAATTCAAACCCCAAGATAGACTTTGTTGAACCTTCCAATAATGCTTTTTTTTCATATATACATACTCAAAGGTTAGAAGCTATCCTAGATTATCTTAGGGTAAGACAAGAAACATGCAAAAAAAGTGAAGATGGACACTGACCAAAAGGCAGACCACAAGACTAATCAACATCATATGGTAAAATAAAGTGAAAAGCATGTAGAGGAAGGTAAGATTTAAATCCTTACCAACATGTTTAGCCTTGCTATTAATGGCATTCATCACTTGGAATATTAGAGAACTCAAAGGAAGTATATCAGAATAGGATTGTTGATGTGTTAGCTAATTTGGCATTGGACTAAGTTTATCTTACTTGCTTTGGCCACCCTCCCAGATGCTGGGCTTTGTAAATTAGGGATGCTCTTCTTTCTATCCATTCTTTGGATGACTCTAATTCTAGAGGCTCCTAGATCATTTTTTCTTTGTGTTAGCTTCTCTTTGGGTTAGTTAGGGTTTCTATCTCTTATGTTTCCTTCATCGAATCTTGGCTAAAAGGCTTGTTGGATTGGTTTGGACATAGAAGTTATCTATTTTTTCCTTCATTTAATTTTTTGGTGTGTGTGTATTTTTGTGTTGTTTTTGTTGTGTTTTGTTTTTGTGTTGTTTTTGTGTTGTTTTTTGTGTTTTTTTGTGTGTTTTTTTGTTGTTTTTGTGTGTTTTGTTATTTTTATTTGTGTTTTTATTATTTTAGACATGATCTTTGAGTGTGTTGAAGGGGGTATGCCAGGTGCAATCCGTGGGTATCTTTTGGCAAAATAAATACCCCTATCTCCTTGGGTATTACTCGAAAGTGGCATCCCAAAAGGGGTGTTTTTCACACACAAATATAATACTTCTCTACCAACTATGTGTCCCAGTACCTATCAAACACCATAGTATTTTAGGATTTGGGCTTTCTTTTGAGAGACCCAAGTACAAACCATGATTAGGTGTGTGTGATATTGAACTTGATAATAAAAACAAAAACAAAAAAACAATTATGTACTAATTCTTAGGATAAAAAGGTTAAGATTCATCTATAGAATTGAATTTAGCATATGGTATTAAAACTATTAGCTTCACACTTATTCTATACTCCTTTAGACATGTAATGTGTATTGTTATTAATATTTTCATACATATAATACATTAATATTGATTTAGACTATGGTATTAAAATTATTTGTTGTCCACTTATTCTAGATGCTTTCGACATGTAATATATCTTATTATTAATATTTTCTTAAATTTAATAAATTAATATTTTATTAAATAAGATTTTAAGATTTAAATTTCAAAGAAACAAAGTCTATTAATTTTTTAAAAATTTAATTTTATAATTATTTTATTTAATTGTTAAATGCATTAAGCCATATACATATGCATACTTCATTTTTAATTAAAAAACTTATTTAAAATATTTTTTACTAAAATATATTACATTAACTTATAACAATTTTATTAATTTAATTTGACAAATGATTTAATAACATCGAGAGTATTAGAATTGGTTACACAAGTCTATCTTGTGAACCTTGCAAGTTGGAGAACATGTAATGTGTATTGTTATGAATATCTTCATCCATTTATTAAATTTCTACTCTCATTGGTAAGCAAGGTTGTAGAATTATCCAAAATGAACAAGCCACCTAGATCAATATCATAAAGAATAAATACCTGCAGCAACGGGCCTTTCTAAGTGATGAACTGCTTCTGTTTGGATCACATTTTTGGAACTCTGTGATTAATATGAGACCCATCCTAAAATTTGGGCTTAGGTGGTAGTTGGAAAATGAAACATCTATTGAATTTTGGGAGGACATATGGCTCAGCAATCACCCTCTGATCAGTGATGCTAGTCTCTCCTACATCAAGCAAATCATTGATCATCTGTATGGTTCTAAGGTATGTAATTTATTTTCTAGAAACTATAATGGAGCTATATGGAAGTCCTTTACTTCTTTCAACATTAGAATTGCCTATTCCTCAGTATATTCTATTATTACTAGTTTTTTGCGCACCATTATCATTCCTAGTAACCAAAATGCTTTAGACTCTCTGTTTTGGTACCTTTGTGAGGATGGGCTTCATACTATTAAGTCTGCCTACTACAACCAAACTAGAGAATTCAACTTATGGTCTGAATTTAAGACTGTCTAGTTGAAAATTATAATCCCTAAAGTTGCCCTTTTTTTTGGCTTACTTATTTAAACAAAATCTTGACCATTGACAATCTAATCCATAGAGGCTTAATACTCCCTAATCATTGTGTCCTTTGTAAAAATAGTTAGGAATCTATGATCCATATATTTCTTGAGTGCTCATTCTCTAATGAAGTACTGTATTCCTTTCTAAAACTGGACAACATGTCCTGGCTATACCCAAAAACTCTTGTTGATGCCTGCCATCAATGGCCAAATCCATTTCTAAATCCAAAAATTCATGTTTTTTGGTCATATTGTTTTCCTCATTTTTGTGGTAGGTATGGTTGGAGAGGAACAACCAAATTTTTGGCACTGCTGCAAAATATGCTAGATAAGTATTCTCTTGACCTCTATCATTTGCCATTGAGAATGCTAATCTCATCCAAGCTAAAAATCCCAAGAACCAATAGGAATTATCCATTTTCAATACTCTTAAATTGTAGATTGACACCCCCCTGGGATCCTCCAAAAGTTGAAATTTCAATGGTGAAATGGATTCTCCCACATTGTTGGTGGGTTAAGCTCAACATTGATAGATCCTTGTTGTTAAATTCCAATGGGGAAGACTAGATTTGGATGCGTTAATAATATGGGCCTTGGTTCAATGGTGGCCTTTAGGTTCGCTTGAAAGGTTTTTTCCTTATTAGGCTTACCTACGAAGAGGATTCCAAGAGAATATTGGAAGGGGGACCGTGGTTCTTTTGTAAGTGTGGCTTATTTCGAAGAAATTAGGGGCCAAACATTAATCCCCATTCGCAAAGAGTAAATATAGTACCTTTGTGGGTGAAACTCTAGGATTTCCTCCTCCAGTACTGGTATAAGAATAATTTCAAAGTTATGGCCAATAATATTGGAGACTTGGTCTCCATTGATGAGCCCATCAGATCTAGATCTTGCTTGTCTTTCACCAAATGTATCATGGTCAATATTTACAAAGTCCTTCTGAGCTCTGTGGATTTGGTTTCTAATATGGGTCTCTATGTGCAATCCATTGAATATGAGTACAAACCTCAATCTTACCAAGTGTGTGGAAAGGGTAGTCATTTGAAAAATGCCTACCCTAGTCCACTAAAAGTTATCCAAAGGTTAGATAACCTAAATAGGAGTAGAGAAAGCAAATGGGTTCCCTTGAATAAGATGCCTACTCCCTTTTCTTTTGTTGAAGTTTATCTAAAAGTAATTCAATTTAGGAAAGAGAAAGTACTCTCCCCTACTCTCTTAGCAAAATTTGTGCCTCTAGAGCTTATAGGGGATGTCGATAGGGCTCTAATTACCTCATGTATTTTGATCGAGTGGAAGATAGAAACCCCATAAATAAGAGGAATTTGAATTCCTAATATTCGCAAATATGCAAATAAGGTAAGCCCATATAGTATTAGTATTTAAAACTCTTTTGATTGCCTTATTGCAGAGGAAGTTGTTATCTAGTAGATAGTGGAAATTTCTTTAATCTCCCTTGGCCCTATTCTGGAGAAGGGATATCTAGTCCTAAATCTAGGAGCTTTTGGAAGTCCCATAGTGATTCAGTGATTAAAATAAAAATGGGAAGATCCATGAATAAGGATATCGATGCTAAAGAAACCAATGAGTCCCAACCTAGGTTGAATCTAGATAAAGGATTGAGTATTAGGTGTAGGATACAACTTGGATTGGATAGTGTTAAATATTCCCACCTAAGGGTGGGGGAGTCAAAGGTCTCACTAAACCCCCTAGTTTTTGATGTGTTGGTTATTGAGGGACTTCCTTGGTCTTTCTAATAAAGGGATTTTAGGTTGTTTTCATATTATTAAAAGCTTTTGGAGAAATGATTTTGTTACTTTTTCTCCTTTTTCAACTAACTTTGTTTTTACGAGTCGATGGGAGTTGAGGTTGATAATTATTTTTATGGTTGATCTAGACCTTATTTGGATTCTTTGTGGCCACTAATATGAGCTCCTCGGAGTTCCTTTGTGGTTTTTTTTGGGTCTAACTCTCCACTTATTGCCTCGAGTAGGAGGTTGGTGCTTCTTTGGTCAGTGCATGCATGCTTAGTTTCTAGGTTTCGAGTGGTACTGGAGTTGGTTTCCATTTTTGAACCCCTTTTTTGAGTAATTTGTATTGTATTTTATAGTTTGTGTGCTTCATGTGGTCTCTGATGTGTTTTTGCAGGTGTTTGCATTCCTATTTTTGGTCTTTGATTTTTGGTTTTGTTGGACGGGAATTGGACCTTGGAGTTTATTTATTTATTTTAAAATTCCTCATTTTTCTCGTTAGAATGGAAGATCCAAATTTATTTTGAAGTAAGAAATTTAATTTTCAAATTCTCTCCCAATGCTCATTTTATTTTTAGGTGGTATTTTTAAGTGGTGGTTATTGCCACCTATGGACTTTTATTGTTTTTTCTATTGATATCTCTACCTCCAAGAGGAGTTGTTGACCCCCTCTTTTGGGTTGTGGGATGGTGCCTCTGGTATGGAAGATATACTTTTCATAGGTTGGTAGGGTGATTGGATCAAGTTTTTATTTTTCCAATTATTTGGTCTTGTTTATTGATTAACCCTTTTAGGGTTTTTGGTTGATGTTAAGGTTGTGGAATCCTCTCAAAACCCTCACCTTTCAATTAGTAATAAAACCAAAAAAATATTTAATTATGTTTCTTGTGTTAATTATTGGTTAAAATTCCTATTGAATTAGAAAGGCTAAAGATGTAATCAATTTTTTTGATCAATTTTCTTTTGTGTGTGTGTTTTTGTGTTGTGTTTTGTTTTTGTATTTTTTGTGTTGTTTTTGTTATTTTTTTGTGTTTTGTGTTTTTGTATGGTTTTAATTTTGTGTTTTCTTTTTTTTTTGTTTTGGTTATTTTTGTGTGTTTATGTTTGTTTGTGTGTTTGTGTTTTTTTGTGTTTTTATGGTGTTTTTGTTGTTTTAGGCATGCTCCTTGAGCATGTCAAAGAGGGTAGGCTAGGTGCGAGACCTAGTTGATTTTTGTGGAATAGATACCCTACCTCTTTGGGTCTTATCCAAAAGTAGCACCCCAAAAGGGGTGTTTTTCACAAACAAAAGAAAAATATAATACATTTAAAAAATATATACCCACTTTAAAATATAAAATTTTCCACTAATATTTATTGCATGTTCATTACAAGTCTTCATATAGGTAATGTGATAAATTAACTCAAAAATGTTCCCCTTCATTCCCCCTTATCGCATACATGAGCAGTCAAAACTAATGTTCCATAAGCATTGTGAATATTCCATAATATACAAAATACTTTATCACATATAGACCCATGACATCATAGGAGCATGGTAATAAGGTCCTCACAATATCTATGTTAGATTTTACCACACACATTTCTCATTTACTTCTTTCACCAAAGGCTATGCCACTACATGACCTAAGGTAGCTCTATCATTGTTACAATTACTACCTATAAAATATCAATACTTGTTCCATAAACTATGCTATGATCTGATCATATTCTAATGGTGAATTTTTCCATTGCTTCCTAGTCATAATCCTAGAGGCATTCAAAATAAGTAATCCAACCTCCACTTGCCAAAATTTCCATTATTGTATCATTACCACCTAGTTCATCAATATTGCTAGGTTCATTATAAACCCTTTTTTTCTAGCACCCATCATACTATAATTCTATCCTTGGTCTTCACCTTGGTCATGCCCTAATTACTGCTCATTGGTTTTCCTCCAACTATTATATGTAGCATTAGCCTCCTTGTTCATGCTCTCTCTCCATTTTTTTGTTATTGCTTTTATTTTCTTAAACCCTATTTCTTGTTTTTTGGCAATATCACTCCTATTTTATCTATCCTATTGCACTGAACCCTCTCTAGATCACTTTTATCTCATTCCACAATTTCCAATGATGTCATCTCCCATTTTCATTATATTTTTCCTTTCCCATTGTCACCTCACACTATGTTCTAGTGTTATCCTCCATGAATGCACTAGAAATTATATTTTTTATCTCCTATTGCATGTCACTACTATGTGGTAGCTTACCTATAATTATTTGGCCTATTGTGGCATGCACTTCACCTCCTCCACTTTTTTTATCTAATAAGCCTTATATTCTTTGCACAAGATAGTTATCATATTCTCACTCTAAATGCCATCACTCACCTTGTTGCTCACATTTATTTTTCCATGTGATGATTAAGTTACCATCTTTTGAGTTTCCTCAGATATTTATAATACCCTCAAAAACTTGAGAGGGAATTGCATGGGAAACAACCTCTAATGTAACTTAGAACTACTCCTATGATTAGATTTTGGTAAAATGTATATCTACTTTGTTCGATGCATCCATTAAAATAATGAATGCATCAAGCGGAAAATGTAGACACCCAATTTTGTTTAGCTTAATTTTTATACAAAATTTTGGTAAAAAGAAAAATTCCATTATTTGGGCATCAAATCTATTCAAAGCTACCTAAATTTAACTCTTTAAGCTAAATTAAATATTTTCTCATCGACCTAGCATGAATAAACATGCCATATCCCCTCTTCCATCTTATCATGTCTAAGTTTGTCACATCCTATACTCATTACCTATACTCATTATGCATAAATTAAGTGTGCAAAATGTCCTAAACTTACCAATCTATCACATGGTAAACCCAAGCAATGGTTAGTTTCCAATACATTATGAAGGATAGTGGTTTTTGCATGGTTAATTTGTATAAATATTAGCTAATGGAATTAATAGACTTATAATATTGGGTTTATTCCATATTTCTCACCATCCCTTCCATTTCCTATAAAAAGGAGTTCAAGATCTCTTTGTAAAAAGAAATAGAAAAAAAGACAAAAAGAGCACATATAAATATACAACAAAGGATATGTGAATGTTTTGTTAATGAAAGGCTTTTCTTGATTAATACCTTACACCTAAAATACTATGCATTTTTTTCACCTTTGGTGCTACTTATCATTTTCCTATCATATAAGCATAACCATGCCCGAAGAAATAGATCTATGCCTACACTGTATGGTGTTCGGTCTCGTCCTTTTTTTTTGGTAAGTTAAATAAATTCATTAAACATGGGCATTTTAAAGGCATCCCAACACCTTGTAAAATAGCAAAACTAAGAACAAAAAAGAGGAATCAATGGATGAAAAAAGTAAAGCACCAGGAGAACAAGGCAACAAGCCAGTAGAACCAAAAGGGGCTTGAACCACCAAAATTACAAAAAGGAGAAAGCTATGAGCAATATTTCAATAGCAAAGACGAAAGACTCATAAATTGGGTACATCATTCTGCATTGGTGGTGCAACTATAATCTCCAGTTTAGCATCCTTAACGTCATACTTTGGTGTATCCTTTGGGGCTTCCTTGCAGTCTTCCATAGAAATCTCCACAACCTCCTCATCCTTGGTAAAGTATTTGATATCATATATATTGATTGTATGTACTAAATGATATTTTATGTCTTTCCACATCATATATTATACCAATTATCTAAAATATTGATTTTCTATCTTGGTTGAACCTAAGCAAGTTGGCATAATTATTGTCAAAGCTACTTGCACTCTGTTAGCTTTTTAAGATATAAAATTAAAGGAAATGCAACGACAAGTAAGGAAATAAGAATGCAATGTTATAACTATGATAATGGAAATCTAACATGCATGATAATATGATAGAAAACTTCTAAAAAAACTCAAGAAATTTTCATTAATGAAAGCTCATGAAAATATACAATGGCATGCAATGTAGGTAACTACCTCTCTATTTTGTAAAAAGGCTCTACATTGTATTTGCTACTAATCTACTCTATGCATTCCAATATCCTCTCTTGTTTCTACTCTAAGAAGGCCTATTTATAATGAGATGCAACTCTTTGCCTTCAATATTCCTATGACACCTCACTATTCTATTTTAAGGACTCATGTACATGTGGATTACATGCACATTTATATCATTGCACATCCTAACACTTGTGCATTTATTACATTACTTTAATAAAGTACTTAAATCCTAATACACTCCTAATCTAAATATGTACCCATAATGGTACATTAGTAAGCATCAAATAATGTAATTTATATTCCAACACCCCCCTATATTACATTATTTGGGTTTTGAAGACTTTAGTTTTCAATAAGGACTTCATATTTATCTTCAGTATGGATCTTCAATTGATTTTGAATTTTTGTATTATCTTTAATTTACCTTGCACTATATACATCCTTGATCTGATTCCTCTTCTTCTTCTTATTTCTTGTCTTTAGGTCCAATTTTTGTACTTTCATACGTGGTACTATCACCTGATTCTTGCACCAGTATTTTCCCTTTGCCTTTGTCCTTATTATTACTATTATTGTTGTGTACAGAGACTTTTTAATAAACACTCAAGGCATCATGATAAAAAAATTGAGTTAGAAGAATTAGAAGTATTAATACTGCATGAGGATTGAAATATCTTTTCTAATAAGAATTCATCTATCTTTGTTTTATCTTTAAGTAATTCAATTAATTATTTTTGGTTTACATTATCTTCTTTGTAATTTTGAAGTGTAAGACCATATATAGTATGCTCCCAAAGTCTAAGGGAAATTAAATCTCATCCTTTCCATTATAAATTACTTCAATGATTCTAGCACAAAGATAATATACCATGGTTGTAAATTTCTCTTCCAAGGATTCACTATAGATCAATTTTGAGGCAAGATATAAGTTTCTAGTTTTGGCAAGTAAATTCTTGATTTTAATTTTTATAACACTTGACTTTTCATTTCTAATGTTGGTGTTCATATCATTGTATATTATACTTTTTGAGGTTGACATATTTCTTCCTATTTTAGTTTGAATAGACTATGTTACTTGTATATTTTGTATCTTTCTATCTAAATTCTAGACTGAATCAATTCTTGTAGTGTATGATTGATCAATGGAATTTTAGCTCTTTAGAATTTTGAGAATATTTTTGATAGATCCTGTGGAGTAGTCTACCTTATATCTCCCTAGTGATTGATAATATATTTATATATATATATATATATATATATATATATATATATATATAATCCTTCAATTTTAGAATCACTCTTAAAAACATTTTCCAATTTTGTAAACTATCCTTTAATCTTGCAAGTAATTGAATGAACAATGATTTGGATAGTAGCTTAGCTTTATAAATTTGCTTTGAGTTGAATCCTTTTTGTCTCCCTAGTAATGTGATGAAAAACTTAGAATAATGTTCAACTTATATCACTTTAAAATCAACTATTTTATCTCTTTTTGTAGAAATCTTAGAAATGCAATTTCAAAGGATAAGATTTTAAAACTTTGAGATATTTAAGTTGAATTTTCTATGTCTCTTCAATTCATGTATGAGGCTAAAAACCAATATTCCAACTAGAGTTTGAATTCCTTTTATCTATGTAGATTCTAAATTTATATGATTCAAATTGGAATGGGATCCCTTATATATCCCTAATTAGAAATTTAGAAAGACTATGTATTTGCAAATTAAATTTCACTAACATTTTAACTCCTTGATTTTTAAAATTTGTAAATATTTGAGGCAATAATAGTATGACTAAATACTTCTAGTTTCTACTTCCTTATTAAGACAATCAATATGCTTTCTGGGGGTTCTTTTAACACCTTATTACTCCTAATATTCAATATCCCTAGAGTATAAATCTTAGTTGATTTCAACCTTAATAAACTTCCAATATTCCTTAGAATAATTCTCATATTTCAAGTGTTTAATTTTGGTGTGCAAGCTCCTTGCAATCAATTCAATCTCCTGTGAATTAATGGAGATTGAATCCTTGTCAATTTTGAGGTACTATGTAGACCTTTTACTATTTTTTCTCACCATATTGTCTACTCTTCTTCAATATCAAAGTGTTGGCCTGTGCCTAGGGTAGTCAACCCTAGAGCCAATGTTAAGTGGTATCCACCTCCTATGGGTTGGTTTAATCTTAATTTTGATGGAGCATCTAAGGACAATCCTGGAAGAGCAAGCATTGGTGGCATTGTGCAAGATCACAATGGGAATATGATGCTTGTATTTTTCAAATATTTGGAAATAAGGACGAACAACGAAGTTGAAGCTAGAGCTATGTGGAGAGGACTTCAAATGAATCAAGAATTAGAAGGAAATTTGATCGTATAAGGAGACTCTATGCATGTTATAAATCTCCTCAATAATTATAAAATACCTCCTTGGAGGATTAAAACAATTGTTGAAGAGGCTAGGATCCTTTTCTAGGGAAGACAGGATAGAAAAGCCCAACATGTCTTTCGAAAAGCTAACAAAATTGCTAATAAGCTGGCTAATTTGGGTGTCGATGGTGACAAACTTTTCAAATGGGAACACGGTCTCCTGTGTGAAGTAGAGAAGCTTATTCAACAAGAATGCCAAGAATTATAGTCGAATTTACCAACAGAGAAGGCACTATAAGTTCGAAGGCTAGGAGTATTCCCATCTCTTTTTTGAATTGGAATCACAATAAAAATTATCTGAGTTGTCAGTCTTCATGGATGCTTCTTGGAAATACCACAAAGACTAATGGGGACAATTGCATGTCAGATAACATGGCTCCTAGTCGTATTAGTAATTTGAGATTTGTTCATAATCATAGGGAAGGAAAGAAACGGCAATATAATACTTCAAACCAAAGCCACGTGGACCACCAGATAGCCACCGCCATAAATCTAGCCATCAGGTTCACTTCTCCAAGGTTTATTGGCCAAGATAATATGTGATACCAAAGCATGTCATATACGAAAGAAAACAATTACCAAATAATTATTAAAAGTAACTGTCAATACAAATCTTGTGGGAGTTTCTTTCAGTACTCTACTATGTGTGTCTACAGCTTTTTGTTTCTTCATTGTCTTAAGGAAGGGATCCATGTCTGTTTATTTTTTGTAATTATGATGCATGTGTGTTTTCTTAGGGTATACCCAAAATTTTGTATGGGAAGTTTCTTTTTGATAACAGGCTATGTACCTTACCGGATGTAATGGCTTTTGCAGCATGTAGATTTTACATATATAGGATCCTTAGTAAGGATATGTTCATCAATAGCCCTGGGCTGATTTTTGTAAAAGGTTTTGGGTCAACCTATAAAACTTGGTATTAATGCTATAGTATCTTATCTACCAAAATAAAAATGTTGGCTTATGCACTTCGTTTCAACTGGTGAGCTCACTATCTTCTTACTACTCAATCTCCACATTGCTTTAGTCTCTTAAGTGCTACCTTTAATTCATGACTCTTCACTTTGTATTAACTTCACTAAATGAGTGCTATACAAGTGCTTATTTTAAGAGTGTATTATTTGGATTAGACTATAGTGTAAGATGGATAGTTCCAACTAGCACTTGCATTGTCAAAATCCTTTGAAATGACTCTACTACACCTTCTTCCAATACCAAATGATAAGTGGTATTAGACGAGTTAACCATTCCCTTCAATGTCTCTATCCTGTAATAAATGCCTCTTTGATAGTGTTAAACAAACTATGTTTACATCCAAGTATTCATCTCTACTAAATGCTTGAGTTATCTTCGATGTTGTGGTGAATTCCTACTTGTTTGCATGTAACACCTCTTCCATGTGGTGTAAGTCCTTCACCACTTTACCCTAACTCCCTTAAGCTATTCAAGCTTGTTCACTACACTTCTTGCTAAACTTCCAATATTTCTATGAGAGGGGAATGATAGGTATTCTTCCAATAATTCAGTGGCAAAGATAAATATTCTTCCAATATTTCAGTGGTAGAGATAACTATTCTTCCAACACTTCAATTGAGTACCAACTAATGCTATGTAATGGCTTCAGGCATTGAGTAATCCTTCTTTGACACAGATTTGCACTTGCTAATATACACTGTAGTTTGATGTATCTCCTCCTTATATTGGTGATGTATGATTGTTGAGTTTACCTTATACTCTTCAATGAATTCCACACTATAAACCTAAGCCAAGTGGAATGCTTTATTTGGTGTAATTTAATGTTATTGCATGGAAAATATACAGAGACTAGTCTAAGTGCCAATGATTCTACTTCTAATTGTTTTATGTAGGTAGAATAAGGACATTATCCTATGATGCTTTCACAACTATGATGTGTCATTCGATTGCATTACTTGGAGGTAAATATTGATGTGATTTCCTTTGTTGCCTTCACCAAAGGCTACCAAATATTAGAGGTACCTTGTTTTACCTTCAAAGTTTATTATGTGTACCTTATATTACCTTCACCAAAGGCTTCTTAGATGTTGAACATACTTGGCTTGATGTCCTTAGTGTAGCTATTTCTCCTACCTTTTGTTTTCACCTTTATTGTTGTCTTCTTCTTGTAAGCAATGTTTGTTATTGCTTGGGTGATGAATGCATATTAATGCTATTCGAGCGATCTCCATTTTTCTTAGATATACTTCACTTTTAGAGATCTATTGAGTGGATCAATTAAACCGATTTTCAAATGTAGATGTAATGGAATAGACGTTTGTCCCCCTATACTCTTAATTTGACTCTCTTGGCTTCTCAAAATGTTTGCTTCTACTTCCTTTGTAGACTGAGATAAATTGGAGTCTATATTGCCTTTAAATCTTTGGAAATACTTTCCTTGCTTGGCTTTATTTACATTAATAATTGTAAGCTTTTCAATAATATTTTGCACTATAGTATATGCAAATCTATAGAGTCTTATTTTCCTTAGAATAGATAATAGAAAGTTGATATTCTTATTTCTCTCAAAATATATCTAACTTCTATTTTTATGTGCAGGTTTGAACCTTGAATATTATAACTTCTACACTACCTTGAAGAATTTAAATTGAAATCTATTTATGCAACCTCTAAACCTAGATACTGGTGCTTAATAAACTTAATAAGAAAACAATTATAAAATTTCAACTAATGTACCTTATGCACCTTAGTTGCATACCTTTTCTACCTTTGTAGATAATGATGTTACAAGTTATTTGAATAACCTAAATACTACCTTGTAGTAGATGAAATTTCAGCTCTTCTAGGATGTCGAAAAACAACTCTTTATCTCACCTATTTGCAGCTTTGAAACTTCACTAATTTACTATTCAAAACTGTGATTTGGTGGCTCCAATGCTCCTTTAGGATATACCCTATAAATGTAAACCTTAGCAGCTATTAATGCTACCCAAATTGTTGCTTTCTTGCTATCCTCAAATCTGAAAATTTCAGATTGTAAAGTAGTCAAAAACTTCATTGAAACACTATCTTTGAATCTCACAAACTTGGTAGGAAACTCCTCCAAATTGTAGCTGATATTTTCTCTTAAAAAACCTTCAATGACAATCCCCAAATCTCTTAGATTTTGTGACTTCTCTATCTCCTTTCTCCTTGTTGAATTCTAACTTCAATATTGGTTTTTTTATAAAGAATGTGAAAGTCTTGAGATCTTTACCAACCTCCTCCAAAATTTGATAAAATTCTTGCTAAATCCTTCTCCCTTGGGCTTGTTTTTGGATGGTGATAATTATCCCACTTTCTTTACAATCAGAAGCTTCTCCTTGGTAGTTAATTTCTCTAATGAGTACTTCTAGGAAATCCTTCAATGATGCTCTTCAAGTGTTCCCCTTGTTTTATCATTGCCAGGATCCTATCCTTTGCCAATGAGAATATGAACCTTATCCATTTTGATAGTTGTAAACCTCATCTGTAGGAGACCACAATTTCTCAATATTTAAGCTTAATCTTGTTAGATGAGTCTATGCCTAGGGTAGTCAACCCCAAAGCCAATTTTAAGTGGTCCCCACCTCCTACGGGTTGGTTTAAGCTTAATTTTGATGGAGTAGCTAAGGAAAATCCTGGCAGAGCAAGCGCTGGTGGCATTGTACGAGATCATAATGGGAATATGATGCTTGTGTTTTTTAAATATTTGGGAACAAGGATGAACAACGAAGCTAAATCTAGAGCTATGTGGAGAGGCCTTAAAATGACTCAAGACTTAGAAGGTAATTTGATCATAGAAGGAGACTCTATGCATGTTATAAATCTCCTTAATAATTGGAAAACACCTCCTTGGAGGATTAAAACAATTGTTGAAGAGGCTAGGATCCTTTTCCAGGGAAGAAATAACAGAAAATCCCAACATGTCTTTCGAGAAGCTAACAAAATTGTTGATAAGCTGGCCAATTTGGGTGTCGATGGTGAAAAAAAATTCAAATGGGAACACGATGTCCCGAGTGAAGTAGAGGAGCTTATTCAACAAGAATACCAAGAATGATATTCAAATTTACCAACAGGGAAGGCACTATAAGTTTGAAGGCTAGGAGCATTCCCGTATTTTTTTTGAAATGGATTCACAATAAAAATTATTCGAGTTGTCAGTATTCATGGATGCTACTTGGAAATACCACAAAGACTAATTAGGACAGTCACATGTCATATAACATGGCTCCTAGTCATATTAGTAATTTGAGTTTGGTTGATAATCACAGGGAAGGAAAGAAACAACAATATAAGACTTCGAACCAAATCCACGTGGACCACCAGATAGCCACCACCATAAATCTAGCCAGTAGGTTCACTTATCCAAGGCTGATTGACCAAGATGAGATGTGGTACCAAAGCATGCCATATACAAAAGAAAGCAATTACCAAATAATTATTAAGAGTAACTATCAATAAAGAGCTTGTGGAAATTTTTTTCAGTACTCTGCTATGTGTGTCTGCAACTTTTTGTTTCTCCATTGTCTTAAGGAAGGGATCCGTGTCTGTTTCTTTTTTATAATTATGATGCAGGTGTGTTTTCTCGGGGTATACCCAAAATGTTGTATGGGAAGTTTCTTTTTTATAATAGGCTATGTGCCTTACCGGATGTAATGGCTTTGGCGGCATGTAGATTTTACATATATAGGATCCTTAGTAAGGACATGTTCATCAACAACCCTGGGCTTATTTTTGTAAAAAGTTTTGGGTCAACATATAAAACCCGGTATTAATGCTATAGTATCTTATCTACCAAAAAAAAAAGTGTTCCCCTTTTTTATCCTTGAGATCTTTGCAAGGTCTTCAATATTCTACTATGGAATTTCTACAATGGGATCTCCTTCTTAGATCTCATAAATCCACTGCTATTGAAATATGTAGTAGTAATTTTGTTAGTCCTTCTCTATGCTTAATCTTCCAACTATGGAAATTCTGCTAGAGGACCTATGGGTCTCTTATTCAATGTGAATTTTTCAATATTCAATGGATATTTCCAATCTTCAATCTTCACCAAGACTCTTCTCCTAGAGTCTCTTCTACCTTCAATGGTATATTCTTTCTAGGACCTCTTCCTTTTTTTGAAATATTTAATGTGGCTTCCTTGGCCACTAGATCTCTCCTCAATCTCCAACTAGGAGTATTCAATCCACAAATATTGCAATGGGACATTTTACTTAGATCTCCAAATATCCAATCTATAGCTTGTTGCTTCAAGTAATGGATTGTTTCCAAAGAAGATATTCTTCCTAGATCTTGTAGGAATCTTCTCAAATTTATTATGAACATCCTTTCTTCTACAACAAAGTATTAGGTAAATATAAAATAAATTTCTATAAATCTATAGAAAATGATGTTCACTAGTTGATTTGCCAATCTAGTGGAATCAACATTGTGTGCTAGTCTTCACAAGTTTTTCTACAAATTTGTGGACAAATTCTAACCAATAGTACTTTCAATTTTTTTTTAAAATGAGATTTACAATCTCCTCTCAATATTTCCTATGCCCTCCTCTATTTTATATTGATCTACCTAGTTCTTTGATGCCACTTTTATCTTTTGAAGCTATGAACTTAAAGTAAATGTAGCCATAAGTAAGTAAATAAGTATGCAATGTTATATCTATGATAATGACAATCTAACTAATGAGGCCTAGAAATACCTCATTGTTACACTATGGTTGACATATAAAAATGGCCATATTATTAAATATGACAAAGTTAAATTGCCAAATAGTTGATTAAAATATATTATTTGTTAATTGTTTGCATGATTTTATGTTTGGAACATTATACCCCTGTTTTGACTATTTTCAGCATTTTATGCATTGTTTCAGTTGATTAAGTAGCAAATAAAACATGTATTTCAATTAGCCAAATGTTGTATGTTGAGTAAAGGAGGCCCTAGGATGTTTTGTCATTGTTGTCAACACAGTCTAGGTATACTTGTAAAAGGTCAAAAATGAGTATCATGTCAATTCTGGTGTCATACTATAGTAAAATTACATTCTGATGGCATGAACAGATTCCTCTCATCGAGAACTACAACTTTACTTTTTGAAGCAAGTCAATCCGAGCTGTAGATAAAAAGTTATGAAGGTTCTATCATTCTGGAGCTTACTCAATGTTCATGCCTTAGTCTTTTTTGGAGCTGTTAACAGGTGCAAATCTGCGTTAAGGGGAACATTGGTGGATCTACTAGGAATGATCCAAAGTGAGTTAAGGTACCAAATTCATACCAATGGTACTTCATAGTAGAGAGAACACATGACCCAAATTTTAAGGCATATGGACAAGTAATCTGGAAGTTATGGGGCCCGCAAAATGATAGTTTCACACTTTTTGATAGCTGGAAATTCTGGTGAAAAATCTGTGTTAGAGGCCAACTTGACAGCGATGTTGGGAGCGATTCCTGAAGAGTTAAGAGCTAAAAATCGAACCAAATGTAGTTCATACAACCAAGAACACATGGATACAATTTGGTATACATTGGAGTTACGAGGCACAAGTTATGAGCACTCCAAAAGGGCAGTTGGGCATGTTTTGACAACTGAAAATAACAGGTGACAGTCCATACAAATTCCAACCACCTGTCACTATGAAGGAAGGCATGGAATTTGTCAACTAAATATGAGGGAAACACTTGGAAATAGTTGAGGGAGGCTAGGAGTGACTCTTTCTCCACCTGACAACACTTCCACGTGGTTCAAATGGGAGCAACAAGTCAAAAAGGCTAAAATGCAGGAAATCTGGAAAATGCAGGACACAGTCATACAAATTCCAGCCAGCTGTCAATGAATGGCATGGCTTGGAATTTGTCACAATTGGCATGCAAAACTGATTGGGATCATCTCCTAAGGAATAGGGAAGACTTCCTATCCAGTCAAAACTACTTTGTTGACCATTTTTATCGCATATGAGCATAAAGTTGTTGCACTACCAGATATTTCGAAGCAGCTCCGAAATGAGCAGAGAAAGGACCAGTTTTAGTCAAAAAGTCAATATAGCACCCAAAAAGGTAGGAAATGAATATTTGGAGATGGATACAGGTGTATGAGGTTATTTCTAACCCCTTCCAACTCATTTCCACCAATGGAGGATGCACAACAAGGGATAATAAAAGATGTTGCAACATACATACTTCTTGATTTTCAGATGAAATCAACTTTAGAATTGATATTGAATCCCTGAAAAATAGCAACAAAATTGAGATATAGCATATGTAGTAGATTAGTATAAATAAAAAGCTCCCTTATATGGTTGAGATATAGTAGAAATATAGATAGAAAGATAGAATAGTAGTTTCAGTTGTAGAATAACATCAATTAGCAAGGATTTTCTTGCAATGCTATAATGCTATGTGATTTTCAATAAAAGTGTAGTTTTTCATCTATTATTTTTTTGAGTGAATGTGTGAGCATTAAGTAGTTAGAAGAAGCCTTTCACCTTCTTCTAGATCTAGGAGCAAGGGCCACTTCTAGGCCCAGGAGAAGGACCAATTATTGATAGGTTTTTCTATGAACTTTTGTTGCAATAGATTAGCAAAAAACTTGGCAATTTCTATTTCTTGTTACTAACTATGTTTATTGTAGATGCATGTAATATTTGTGGTTTGTAGTAGATGTGTGTGCATGTCAGTTGATCTCAGTGGTTTTCCCCTATTTTTTAGCAGTTATTTCCAACTTTTTGGCATTTCCATTATGTTGATTGATTAGCAACCTGTGTGTTTTATTTTTGCAACACTTTTATTCCTATAATTTTAGTTCTACGAATGTATTTAGGTTTTATTTTTTGCAATTCTTTTATTCCTGTCATTTCCATTTTGCAAGAGTAAGTAGGTTTCATTCCTATCATTTCAAATTCTGCAAGAGTAATTAGGTTTCATTTTCTGCAATATTTCCATTTCTATAATTTTACTTCTACAAGTGTAATTAGAATTCAAATTCAGTTCATAGGATTAGAAGTGACACCAAAACCCCCAAGCTAACTTGTCCCACCAATAAAGCCTATTTTCTGAATGAGTTGATTGTCAAGCTGCTTATATCTGCTTTCGTATATAGCCTTGGACACCACCTTGGATTGACAAATCTTAAGGATTAAATGATGTGATTAATGACACTCATCATTTTTGGCACCATTTTTGGGGATCACGATGTTGTTAGAAGGTAAAAGCAGCCCAATAATTGTTAATTGTGCTAAGTTGTGAAATTCAAAGTGAAATATGGATAAATGACTGGTATAAGTAATAATTTTTGGTAAATTGCATTTCAGTCCATTTAGAAAATAAGAAAGAAACCATAGGAAGAAAATTTTTACAAGAGGTTGAAATTATGTCAAAGTTGTCTAAATTTTTTATTTCCAAAAATGTTGGAATTTTCAAAGAATCACAATCATCCACTTCAAGAACTGCAGGATCCTTTGAGAAATCATTACAAGAAAGAAAAATCAGTAGTTCAACACCACTTTCTCTTGACAAATCCATACAATCAGGAAAATTTGACAAGATTTATAATTGTTTTTGGGAACCTATAATGGAAGTCTCACAAGAGAATCCAGGGAGAGCCCATACTATGCTCTATCCTAGTGCAACTAGTGCACCTGCCAAAAATTTTCAAAATCCCATTCAATTAGATCTTAATCAAAATGCTCCCATGAAGGCCATTTCACCTTCAGTGTTACCAACTTTCAAGGGAATTACATCTGAAGATCCTGATATGTTTTTGTTTGAGTTTAAAATTGTATGTCAAGCTCATGATTACACTAATGACAATCAAAAGCTCAAACTATTTCCTTCCACTCTTAAAGAGTCAGCTCTACGATGGTTTATCACCTTAGCACCTGATTCAATTAGAACTTGGGATGATATGGAAAACATATTCTTGGAGAGATACCAAGAATATTGTCAAGTCAAGAATCAAAATGATGAATTTCTTACAATGAAACAAGAGGAAAATGAAATCTTAGAAGACTATCTAGACAGATTTTCTTTTGTTCATAAGAGATGTGGAAGTGTTGAACCTAAAATTTGCAAAGTCATATTCTTAAGAGGACTGCAAGATGAATCTAGGGATGCATTGGATATCTTGGGAAGAGGAGATGCAAATGCACTTGAATTTCAGGAAATTATTAAACTCTGTAAAAATTACTCTCATTCAGGGCATAGAAAACATAGAATTGGTAATGATAAACATGATTTGAAATAATGCATGAAAGAGGCTGATATTTTAGTACATCTTGATAAAACATTAGATGAAAAGAATGAATCTATTGAACCTTCAATCATCTATTGTTCAAAATGTAGTGAGAAGCAACACTCTCTTCATGACTGTCCTTTGAAAAAAACATTTATACCTGCTACATGTAGCATTTGTCAATTAGGACACCCCATAGATCAGTGTAGTTTATTTCCAGAACTCAAAAGTGTCTTTGAAAAATAGTCTCAACCTATGAAAAAACTCAATTTTGTAGGACAAGGACAAGGGAATAATTTTCATAAATTTCCATATCATAATGCTTCTCAATTTCCTGCACATTGGGGAAATAATCCTTGGTATATGCCATGGTCTACTTCAGGTCCACTTCAACAATGTTGGAGTCAACCACCATGGGCATATTCCCAAGAGTGGTCTCAACATGGTTGGATGAAACAACAATGGAATCAACAACATCCACCATGGTTGCAGCCAAAATTGTAGGGATATCAATGGGTACAACATCAAAAACTATACAAAGGGCAACAACATTATCAAAAATAGAAATCAAACTTGTTGCCTACTCATACCTATAATTTCTCTCATGGAAAACAACAACAACAAGCAAAACAACCTCTATTTTCAGCTCAACTTGTGGCCAATTCAAACATTGTTAAACAGGAAACCCATGTCTCTATGGCTAAATCAGAAAATGCAGCCATAATGAATGTTAGTGACTATGATAAAACTCAGTTGTGTTCAGGTAAACCACTGCTTGAACCTATTCCACTTATCAGTGTAGAAAGAGGAGTTAAAAAGAATGAACATGAAAATAAATCCACACTAAAATATCAAAAAGAAAAAGAAAACCTCCCACAAGATAACTCATCAAAGAAAGTATCATCTCCTGAACAATTTTAGACATTAAAAATGACATCTTTGAAATTATATTGGATAAAGGAATTAAAACATTTAACTATTACAATCCCTTTACTTCAAGCTATTAAAGATGTACCAATCATTAATAGGATTGTTCAAGAAATGTGTTTTCAGAAACCAAGAAAAAAGAAGAAAGTATATCCAGAAAACATACAAGTAGGTGGAAAATTAGTTGACTTGCTTGTAGGAAAACTTACTCCACCTAAGTATGATTGTCTAGGAAGCCCACAGTTTCTTAGAACATATAAGGAAAATGAAAAGAACATTTCAACTTTGGCCTCCATTATTGTAAAGGATAATGTAGAAGAGTTGGATTCATCCAAGAAATCTGCTTTTAATGTTCATATTTCAGATTTTAAAGATGAACCAACTACTGTTCAACAAATATTATGGAATGATGAAAAGCAAAATTTTGAAAATTTGTCACCCATTCCAGTACAAAACAGTTTTCTTCATTTACCACATGGATGTCATCATTTTTTCTCATATTTTCATTATCATTTATCAAAGTTAATTCTTTCAAGAATTGTTTTTGGTAAACATACACAGATTTTCCATTCTTTTCCACCATATCATTGCTCTCTTAATTCATTAATGCATCATTCTCCAAGAACCAATTCAAAACATCCTGGTACAAAACAAACTGAAATGCAGCCAAAACAACCTTTGAACAACAATAGTTGGTTGACTAAAAACCAGGAAGCAAATTTGTTTGATGTATTGATCCAACATCCTAATGCTTTACTAACACTTTATGCATCTTTAGCAATTGGCATTGAGTTGTTGCAGGTACAAAAAAATAGATTTTGCAGTTGAATGCATTTGATGAACTTTGGTTGGAAGCACTTCACCAAATAGAGTTCATTCAACAAAAATGGAAAATGTGGCATGATGATCACATTAAGAGCAACAAGGATGAACCAGAGGATTTTGAGAATGAAGTTGTTCAACTTTCTTCGATTGATGATTCAAGGAGGACATTAGTGGTGAATGGACATATTTTACAGGTGTACCATAAACCACTAACAAAGGTGGAATTTGTTCGATATTTCACACAGTTACATTTGCATAAGATAGAAGAGGCTTCCTCTTCTGAAAAAGATTCCAAATGATCATATTTAATCTTGAAAAAAACAAAAGAAAAGAAAAAGAAAGAAAGAGAAAAAAAATGAAAAAAAAGAAAAAAAAAATGAAAAATTACAACATAAGGCATGTCCCACAAAATGAAGATACATGAGGATATGCATCAATTTCAAGAGAGAAGAACTAATGAGGTCAATACTTCATTTCCAAAAATACAGAGGCAATGATGACACAAGAAGATTCTTACTACTTGTATGGAAGGAAGGTTGCATCATTGTTGCAGCTTTTAGCTGAAAAAGATATTTTCATACAAAAAAATTGACATGTTTTTGTAGAATAAGGATTGTTCTTATCCAAATAAGAATGAGAGAAATTCTCTCACATTGTAGCCTCATGAGATACATTCTATCTCATTGAAGCCCTTGAAAAATATAGAAGTTGGTTGAAAACCAGAAATGGCAACCTCTTCTGATAAAAAAAAATGAAAAAAAGATGAAACAAAAAGAAAAGAAAGATGAAAAAAAAGGAAAAAATAAAAAATAATTAAAAAAAATGAATAATTTGGTAGTGAAAACCTTCTTGGAGGCGCTATTGCGTTGTTGATCCACCCATCATTGTTCCACCATTGTACAAATCTCACATTGCACATGTGTTATGTTTATGTTTTCAGATAGCTTGCTAACAATCATCAGAAGTAGCTTGTAAGGTGCATGATAAATTTTCAGGATAGTAAGGTATGTGTTTCTTGCATTTAAGTCATAGTAAGCATTTAGCATTTAGTGTATGATAATCGGTATTTGGCATAAACTATTCATATAATATTGGCAAGTTAAAAATGGAACATGATCAAAATGTCAAGAAACACCCCCTTCTGCCCTTAGTTGCATGGAAACTTCAAAACTATGCAAAAACTTGATTTTGGGATAGACATGGCAGCAATTCTATTTGAATTAGCAAGATTTTAGAAGAACTACAAGTTGATACCCCACAAATGCTTCATAAATATGAAGAGGATAATCTAGAAAATGCACCGGAAGATTCTATTTTACTCCTACTACAATAAAACAACAACATACAAAATAAAGAATAACATTTAAACAAAAGGATGGAGAAGATATTTTTGATGTTATGGAAGGCTTACACACCCTAGAGATGGGCCCACACTAGAATCTGCAGCTAAATTTTGCATAGGAGGCCATTTTGACATGTTTTTGACACATCTTCGGAATGACAGTCTCATTCCGAAGCATCTTCGAAACAATAGTCTCATTCCGAAGCAAGCTTCAAAATGAGACAAATTGTGCCAAAAATTCTTGAAAATATTGCAGAATAGTAGGGCACATTAGATATTGAGTTTCTTAAAGCTCTACCACAAGTAAGTATTTAAGGGAAAGTGCAGAAGTCAAAAGGATTGCAAGTTAAAAAAAAAAAAAGACAAATTGCAGGAAAAATGAAATACATGTGCTTAAATTGCAAAATGCTTGGTATAGTGCAGCAAGAAGAAATTTATCGGGTAGCAGGTGGCAAAAGGATGTTGTTCATATTACTATGGCCTACTAGGATGCATGAGGGCATGCATCAGTTCAAGCTGGGGGGAATGATGAGGCCTAGAAATACCTCATTGTTACACTATGGTTGACATATAAAAATTACCATATTATTAAATATGACAAAGTTAAATTGCCAAATAGTTGATTAGAATATATTATTTGTTAATTGTTTGCATGATTTTATGTTTGGAACATTATACCCATGTTTTGACTATTTTCAGCATTTTATGCACTGTTTCAATTGATTAAGTAGCAAATAAAACATGTATTTCAATTAGCCAAATGTTGTATGTTGAGTAAAGGAGGCCCTAGGATGTTTTGTCATTGTTGTCAACATAGTCTAGGTATACTTGTAAAAGGTCAAAAATGAGTATCATGTCAATTATGGTGTCATACTATAGTAAAATTACATTTTTATGGCATGAACAAATTCCTCTCATCGAGAACTACAACTTTGCTTTTTGAAGCAAGTCAATCCGAGCTGTAGATAAAAATTTATGAAGGTTCTATCATTCTGGAGCTTACTCAATGTTCATGCCTTAGTCTTTTCTGGAGTTGTTAACAGGTGCAAATCTGCGTTAAGGGGAACATTGGTGGATCTACTAGGAATGATACAAAGTGAGTTAAGGTACCAAATTCATACCAATGGTACTTCATAGTAGAGAGAACACATGACCCAAATTTTAAGGCATATGGACAAGTAATATGGAAGTTATGGGGCCCGCAAAATGATAGTTTCACACTTTTTGATAGCTGGAAATTCTGGTGAAAAATCTGTGTTAGAGGTCAACTTGACAGCGATGCTGGGAGCGATTCCTGAAGAGTTAAGAGCTAAAAATCGAACCAAATGTAGTTCATACAACCAAGAACACGTGGATACAATTTGGTATACATTGGAGTTACGAGGCAAAAGTTATGAGCACTCCAAAAGGGTAGTTGGGCATGTTTTGACAGCTGGAAATAATAGGTGACAGTCCATACAAATTCCAGCCACCTATCACTATGAAGGAAGGCATGGAATTTTTCAACTAAATATGAGGGAAACACTTGTAAATAGTTGAGGTAGGCTAGGAGTGACTCTTTCTCCACCTGACAACACTTCCACATGATCCAAATGGGAGCAACAAGTCAAAAAGGCTAAAATGCAAAAATCTGGAAAATGCAGGACACAATCATACAAATTCCAGCCAGCTGTCAATAAATGGCATGGCTTGGAATTTGTCAGTATTGGCATGCAAAACTAATTGGGATCATCTCCTAAGGAATAGGAAAGACTTCCTATCTAGTCAAAACTGCTTTATTAACCATTTTAATTGCATATGAGCATAAAGTATGTTGCACAGCCAGATATTCTAAAGCAGCTCTAGAATGAGCAGAGAAAGGACCAGTTTTAGTTAAAAAGGTAAATAGAACGCCCAAAAAGGTGGAAAATGGCAATATGGGAATGGATACAGGTGTATAAGGTGTTTTATCACCCCTTCCAATGCATTTCCACCAATGGAGGATGCACAACAAGGAAAATGGAGATGCTACAACATAATAGTTTCCTGATTTTTAGGAAGACAACTTTAGAATTGTTGAATCCCTGAAAAACAGCAACATAATGGATTAGCATATGTAGTAGATTAGTATAAATAACAAGCTCCCATGTTGGTTGAGCAAGTATAGATAGAATATAGAAATAGAGAAATAGTTTGTTGTAATTAACAACAATTAGCAGAATTTCTTGCAATATCTGTAATGTTGTTTCATATTCAATAAAAGTGCAGTTTCTTCATCCATTTATTGTTTTGAGTGAATGTGTGAGTATTAGGTAGTTAGAAGTAGCTTTTCACCTTCTTCTAGATCAGGGAGCAAGGGCCACTTCTAGGCCCAAGAGAAGGACCAATTATTGATAGGTTTTTCTGTGAACTTTTGTTGTAGTAGATTAGCAAAAAACTTGGCAAATTTCTATTTCTTGTTACTAACTGTGTTTATTGTAGATGCATGTAATATTTGTGGTTTGTAGTAGATGTGTGTGCATGTCAGCTGATCTCATAGCATAGATTTTGGAATTTTATAGCATTTTGTGGTTTTCCCCTATTTTTCAGCAGTTATTTCCAGCTTTCTGGCATTTCCATTGTGTTGATTGATTATCAACTTGTGTGTTTTATTTTTGCAATACTTTCATTCCTATCATTTCAATTCTGCAAATGTAATTAGGTTTTATTTTCTGCAACTATTTTATTCCTGTCATTTCCATTTTGCAAGAGTAAGTAGGTTTCATTCCTGTCATTTCAAATTCTACAAGAGTAATCAGGTTTCATTTTCTGCAATATTTCTATTTCTGTAATTTTACTTCTGCAAGAGTAATTAGAATTCAAATTCAGTTCATAGGATTAGAAGTGACACCAAAAACCCCCAAGCTAACTTGTCCCACCAATAAAGCCTATTTTCTGAATGAGCTGATTTTCAAGCTGCCTATATCTGCTTTCGTATATAGCCTTGGACACCGCCCTGGATTGACAAATCTTAAGGATTAAATGATGTGATTAATGACACTCATCACTAAAATTCATTAAAATATGATAGAAAACTTCTAAAAATAGTCAATAAATGCTCATTAATGAAATCTCATGAAAATATACAATGGCATGCAATGGAGGTAACTACCTCTCCATTTTATAAAAATGCTCTACATTGTATCTACTACTAATCTACTCTATGCACTCCAAAATCCTCTCTTTCTTCTACTCTAATAAGGCCTATCTATAATGAGATGCAACTCTTTGCCTTCAATATTCCTATGATACCTCCTTATTTTATTCTGACTCATGTACATGTGGACTACATGCACATTTACATCATTGCACATTCTAACACTTGTGCATTTATTACATTTCTTTAATAAAGTACTTAAATCCTAATACACTCCTAATTTAAATGTGTACCCATCATGGTACATTAGTAAGAACCAAATAATGTAATATTTATTCCAACACACTCTTCGTAGCTCGATTCATACCAACTTTGCATTACTCCAAGGTCACCTCCACCTTCCTACAATCTAGACAAGCCATTGTTTCACCATCCATTTTAATTTCTTGAGCTATTTTTCTTTCCTATTATATTATTATACATTGCTCTATATTGTTTACCATTTAATATTTTATCCTCCATTTTATTTACTATTTGTCTTACTCTTCATTCTTTGCTATCTCGATTAAAAAATGTTTATGCTTGTGTGTTTCCTTTGGTTGGGTTTACATATTTTCAAAAGAAGAACAAGGGTCTAACCCACCATCAAGGAATTCCATTACTTGTTTGTATTCTAGCAAGACCCTTAAATGCTAACACTTTATTTTTCTATTCTCAATTAGCATTTTGTCTTGCAAGTCACAAGCACTAACTAATTGATTTAGAATGATTTATTTTCTAAATTTTCAAAGGCTAATAATATATAGGTATATGTGAATTCTCATATAGTTACTAAATATATTGGGTCCTTTTATTGCTTTTAGTATTCCTTTATTCCTTGGTCTTGTATACAACTTGTATGATAGTTAGTTATGTACTTTGGAAACATGAACTTTATAACTACTACATATTAGAAAAAATACTATTCAAGTGATTTTATGTTTGTTCTATTATAATTTGTTGACATTATCCATTCCTAGACATTTTTCCTTCATACATATTTACATCTTATTCCACTAAGATGAAAGAGCAGAGGTTACTACATATTAGACAGAAGTTCTATTCAAGTGAATCTATGTTTTTTATATTTTTGTTTGTTGACATTATCCATTCCTAGACTTTTTACATTCATACATATTTATATCTTATCCCACATTAGGTCAAATAGGAACAATTAATAAACCTTCATTTCCAAACACAAGTGTTTGTGATCAAAAATAACATAAATTTTTATTTATATACATACCTTGTAAATATTAAAAGTGAGACTAATACCTCCCTTTTATGGTCTTCTAATTTCCTCATAATACCTTTTCATGAATATAATAAATTAAATTAGGTGAGCATGTAACATCACACAAATGACACCAATAAAAGATCTTATTTATTGATTAATTTGTTACCACCACTATTGATGTCTATTAATGTTACTACTATTTCTTAAATATCAATCGACCATTGCTAACCTTTAGTAAATAATAAGATACATTATATTGATTACTCTTTTAGCACATATTTCAACTAGCATGACAATGGGTGAAGAATCAATGAAGAAGCTACGCATTAGAGAATTACATTAGTTGCAATATTACATCATTCAAAATTGAGTTTGAGAAATATTAGCATGGGTGGCGGGATAAAAAAAGATGTAATTGATTAATTATAGGTGGAAACATCATATCCTATTAAATTATACTATCAATGATAAGATAGATCATATTTTTAGTGTTAATGTACCTTTCCATCCCTTCCCTTGCTATACTCTCCTTCATTCTCATTAGTCATCCTAGGGAATTACTGCCAAGTTCTTCATTGGAAATATGATTAACATCTTATAAAATACCTAAATATATATGAAGAATTAGTTTTCTAATATTTTTTCCTTCAGAGAGAGAGAGAGAGAGAGAGAGAGAGAGAGAGTTTTATCAAGCAATATTGATATAATTAATTAGAATGCAAAAATTTACTAATTATAAAAATAAAATAAAATAAGAGAACATTCTTGTTGCTAATGGGATTTATCAAGGAAATTATCATAACAAATTTTAGGGTTTAAAAATAAAGTCTCTATTTTAGAGTGCAATTATATTTCATTTCAGTTGATTTACTTTTTTGAAGAAATTATAAAATTATTTTATTAGGAATTGAGTATTGGGGATTACAAGCATGCACTATTTTTTTTAATATTTTTTTATAACAATTTATATTTGAATTCATTATATTGGATCCAAATGGATCCCATTAATTTATATCATGACTATATTACTATAGTATTTCAAAAAAACCAAATAATAGTGCTAAAAGTTCCACTTGTGGATATATTTCTTGACAAGAATTAAACTTAGATCTCTATATAAAGTGGAAATGTTTTTAGCCACTTAATATCATGATATTTTTGTCATATGTGAGGAATTGAAAAGGATGCATCTCTTGGATCTTTTAAGGAGAACAAAAAGTGAGTATTTAAGATCCAGTAAGGTTATTTATTGGAGATAAAGCTCCATGCATTGTAATCAAATAAGTCGAATGTATTATGTAATATTTAATGACTTATGAATATATTGTGAGATTTCTTATTATGAATTATTAATGTTATGTTGTGAATGCATTTTATGAGACTAATATTTAATTTTGGATAAGGAACCTATGAGATAATTGTTAAATTCTATTACATTATTTGGTACATGATAATGTACCATCTTGGGTATATTATTAGATTAGGAGTTTATCTTAGATAGTTAATTCATGCAATATAATAAATGCACAAGTGTTAGAATGTGCAATGATGTAAATGTGCATGTAGTCCATATGTACATGAGTCCTTAGAATAGGATGATGAAGTATCATAGGAATATGGAAGGCCAAGAGTCATGTATCACTATATATATGCCTTCTTAGGAGAGGTTTAATGAGAGGATTTTTGAAGTGCATAGGTAGAATAGTAGTAGATACAATGTAGAACATTTTTACAATATGGAGTGTTAGAGACCTCCATTGCATAACATTGTACTATTTTTGGGAACTTCATTAATGGATATTTCATGAGCATTTTCAAAAGTTTCTTATCATATTTACATGCCTATTAGTTAGTCATTATCATAGTTCTAATATTGCATACGTATTCCAATACTTATGGTTACATTTCCTTTAAGTTTATAGCTTCAAAAGATAATAGTGGTATCAGAGAACTAGGTAGATCGATAGGAAATAGAGAGAGCCACAATAAATATTGAGATAAACTCATTTGGATAGATAGAAAATATTATTTTAATATTTTTGAAATTGCATTTGGCTAGAGTATTTCCACAAAGTTACAGGATAAACTCATGAAGACTAGGATTCAACATTGATTCCACTAGATTGACAAATCAACTAGTGAAGATTCATTACCTTTGGATTTAAATTTTCTTCCATCTTAGTTTCTAATACTTTGTTGCAAAAAAAGGAGATTCAAATAAAGTTGGAAATATTCCTAAAATATCTAGGAAGAATATATTCTTTGGAATCCATCTAGTACTTCAAGCAACAAGTTGAAGATTGAAGATTCAAAGGCCTTGAGAAAAAGGTCCTATTGTAGTATTTGTATATTGAAGACTCCAATTTGGATATTGAGAAGAAGGAAAGAGGCCAAGGAAGCCACATTGAAGACTGCAAATCAAGAAGGAGGTCCTAGAAAGAAGACCACTATTGAAGGTAGAATATTGAGGAGACTCAAGAAAGAGATCTTCATTGAATATTTAAGACTTCACCTTGAAGAAGTTGAAGAGACCCATAGGAGGTCCCATTGAAGAACTTCCATATTTGGAATATTGAAGATAGAGAAGGACTAGCAAATATTCTATTGAAAATTTTAAAAGCAGCAGAATTCAAATATCCAAGAAGAGATTTCATTGCAAAAATTCCATAGTTGAATATTGAAGAGATAAATAAATGTTTCATTGAAGTATTGAGAAGAAGACTTGAGTAGCTAAAAATATTTGAAGGCCCTAGGAGAAGGCCTCAAGCTAATTGGAATGAGAATTCTAGGAAAGTTTCATTGGAGGGGATTTCAATAGAACTCAAGGAGTTCCTGGTAGTCAAGAATTTGGGACAATTATTGCCATATGACAATAATACCAAAAGGATATTGAAGGAGAAAGGAGCTAGAAAAATCCCACAGATTTGAGAGTTTAAAGAACAACCACAAAGGAGTTAAAGGTTGATTTGAAAGAAGGATATTTCTGATTGTTTTTATAGCAGAAATTGAAGAACTCTAGAAGGTAAGGTTGAGCCAAAACATGCAAAATTTTCCAAGAAAAATTGAGAGATTCAAGAGCAAAAAATCAAGAAGGACTGGACTGAAAAGGTGCTGAAAATTTTAGAGGTTAAAGGTATCACATTAGAAAAAATTATGATAGCAAGTATAAGGAGTTACAAAGCTGCAAATTGGGAGAGTTAAAAATTTATTTTCGATAACAAGGAAGAGCTACACAAGAGACAAGTTTTGGGAAAACAAAGTATAAAAAATTTAAGCTACAAATTTATCAAATTTAGAGTAGAAATTAGGTGATCCCAATAACCAAGAAATCCTTCATCTACCAAGGTCAAAAAGGTATACAACTTAGGTGGAAAAGGTTCATTATTTGAACTCTTATATTTGGTCCATTATTAATTTTATCAAGCACCAAGTTCAATATTTAAAGTTGCAAGAGAAGGTTTCTAGTTTAATTCTTCAAGGAGGTACAGAAGATAGTTTCTAAAAGGTTTAAAACATGTACATAAATAATAAGAGTTATATATATTTCAAGATAAATAAAAATATAAACATCTTACTATCTATTGAAAATAAAGAAGAATCTATTCTAAAGCATAGAATATAGTGCGAAGCATTATCATTGAAAATCTTGGAATCATCTTCTAAAAGTAACCAAGCAAGGAGAGAGTTGCCAAAGAGAAGAGGGCAATATTGAATCCAACATTATCATAGCTTGAAAAAAAATGAGAATCTAAAATTTTTTGAAGGTAAGGTTTAAAGCTTTTAAATCAGTTCTTCAAGAGCACCATATTAGAGCCATATTAATAGATATCTAAGGTTTAGTATCTCCAAGGTGAAAAGGATACATATTGGACATCATCAAACTATGCATTTAAAATTAATAAAATCAGATATTTCTTAAAGAAGAAGTTATAAACAAACATAAATCAAAATATTGCTTTAGACTTCTAATAAATACTTTTTTGTCTAAAGGGCTATCAAGCTAAAGTAAGAGAACTCAATACCAAAGAAATTAAGAAGGTACACCAAGAATTCAAAAGAATTTGGTGAAGGTAATATAACAAAGCATTGTGAGGTCTATCTCAATAAAAAATGAAGTATATTACTCTAGAGAAAGCACCATGGGGCACCAAGACATAGCCTCTATTTAGCCCATGTAACAATAGTGACTTGCACCAAGGAGAGCATCCTAATTCAGCCCATGTAACAACAGTGACTTACACCAAGGAGAGAATCCTCATTTGGTCCATGTAACAATATTAAATACTGTTACAAGTTCTAAGGCTAATCCAACAATATTGCACTAGTCACAAAGGAGAGTTATTCACTGCAAGCATCCACCCTACAGACAAAAGCACATACTTAGTTCGCACCTAAAATAAACATATAAATTAGAGAATATTTGCATCCTATAACGTCATCAATAACTTGGAAGGATTGCCACCAAATCAGTTGAATCCTATACGATAGAAGGAGATGAATATATTTATGAGTGTTAAGGAGTTATAAGAAGTGCAGTGAGACATTGAGTAGCTTCAAAGGAAAATGTCGATATGCGATTAGGGAATGTAAAGATAAGTCCAAGTGTTTGAAGAGCATTCTTCACATGGATAAGACATCTCATGCCATTAGAGAGTGTGTCATCATTGATAGTGAAAAGGCTATGTTAATAATAACTTAATATTCTTACACTCGAGCAAGATAATGCTCTTAGGAATAATTAGGTAAGGAGAATACCTTAGAATACATTAAATAAATAAGTAAAGATATTTATGCCACTTGGAAAAAACATTGAAGAAGAGAAAGGTGTTGAAGGATAAGTTATCAAGGAATAGAAGACTCTTAGCACCACTTAGCATTAGCCACCTTGCATGTTAGTTAGAATAAAGAAGGAGAAGCACATCCAAAAGGGTGCTTATATAGCACATGCATTATAGAGAATAGGGATCACATAATCAAAGAAAGGATGAGCATGTAAAGATTCCACATAGAGCAAAGAGGATTAAAATACCAGAGTGCATTAATGAGAAGGAGATAATGCATTCAAAGACATTTTAAACATATGAAACCATATTGATTGTGGGTCCATTCAAAGGTAGAATACAATGATATAGTACATAATAGTTGGCACCTGGAAGGTAATATTTATCCTCATTATCTTTAAAAGCATTAAGGAGTAATAAGGCATATATTAAAGTTGGCATTAATCAAGTTTTAATACTCTAGGGATATTAAATAGTAGGAGTTACAAGGTGTTAAAATATATCATAGAAAGTATATTGAATGACTTAGAAGTTAATAGTAAAAATAAACATTGAAATTATTACCCATATTACATTAAATATTTTCAAATAATTAAACAAGGAAACATAAGGATTTTACAAATTGAAGTGAAATTGCAATTACATGTTTTTTCTAAAATTCTAATTATAGAGTTGTAAGGAGTTCTACATAAAATTTAAAATTATAGAAATTTATAATCTACATTATTCAAAAGTTACAAACTCTAGAATTGTTTAAAATTTGGAAGATTCTTTTTACTAGTGTCATATACAAGTTGAAGAGAAATAGAAAATCCAACTTAAATATCTTAAAGATATTTAAAGTCTTATCATTTGAAATTACATATTTAAGATTTCTACAAGGGAAGATAAAATAGTTTATTTAAAGAATAGGAGTTGAATTTTATATTAAACTTGTCATCAAACCACAAGGGAGACAAAAGGAATTCAACTCAAAGTAAAACTGAAAATATAAGTCTACTATAAAAACAATATTCAAATATTTGGGAGATATAAGGTATTCTACATAACTCTAAAATTAAAATATTAGGGAATCAAAAGGAATACTACCTAGATACAAATAAGAAATTACAAAAGCATACTTCAAAACTTGAAGAATTGAAAGATAGTAGTTTGATCACTTACTCTAAACAACTAGGGAGTCATAAGATAGACTACTTCAAAAGTTCTATCAAAATTATTCTCAAAATACTAAAGAGCTAAAAGAATTCTAGTGATTGATCATATACTACAAATTGAAAGCTAGAATTTGATCATATACTCAAATTCAACTTAGTTAAAAGATAGAAGATATAATGTTTACAAGTGAATTTATTATAAATAGGAAGAAGAATATCTAATTCAAAGAAAACAGGAATAACGACATGAAAAACATCATTAGAAAGGAAAGGACAAGTGTTATAAAAATTGGAATCAAGAATCTACTTACAAAGACTAGAAACTTAGATCTTACTTCAAGAGTGATCTATAGTGAAGCCTTAGAAGAGAACTTTAAAACTCTGGAATATTATCTACATGGTAGAATCATAGAAGCAATTGATAATAGAAAGGATGATATTACTTTTTCTCTAGACATTGGAAACATATTATATATGGATTTACTTAAATTCCAATACTACAAAGAAGAAAATGAGAAGCAAAAAGAATTAATTGAATTACTTAAAGGAAAAAAAAATAGATGAATCCTTATTAGAGAAGATATTTTAATCTTCGTGTAGTATTTTCACTTCAATTTCTTCTAACGCAAGATTTTATCATGATACTTTAAGTGGTTGTACAGAAGATTTTGTACTACAAAAGAATTATGATGAAAAGGACAAAGGCAAAGAGAAAATATATTTGTAGGAATCAGATGATAGCATAACAACTCATGAAAGCACAAATATTGATTCTAATATCTATGATAAATATGATGAAGAAGAACCTAATAAAGGAGAATACAGTACAAAGTAATTTTTTTTTTTGGTAATTAAGGCACAATTCATTAAATTTGGGTTTTCCAAGTTGACCCAAAACCTTTTAAAATAATCAGCACTATGTTGTTATGGTTCAAAACCTCAATTGGGATAGACTGTCCTTTTTTACTAGTGTCCTTCAGAGGCCACCCTACCAAGGAAGAGCACAACCCCTTACCCATATTTACAAACACCTTAGAACACAGGAAATGGCCCATCGCATTGCTTTCTTGCTGCCCCAACCACGGAAATACGACCTGTTGCAAAATCGTGACATCCTTAAGTCTTCTCCTTCATTTTCTCTAGAGAGTCACAAAATGGTGACATGTCACAAAAATGAGACATGTCACAAAATTGCAACATTCTACCTTCGTTCTGCTCCTTTGCTGCTATAAGTCACGAAAATGTGACAAGTCACAAAAATGAGACATGTCATGAAATCATGACCTTCGTCTCTCATTTTGCACTCTTTCTGCTTCCAACCGTGACAATGCGACATGTCACAAAATCACGACGTCCTTAAGTTGTTTCCATCATTTACTTTGGATAGTCGTGAAAATACGACCTGTCACAAAGAAGATACATGTCACAAAATCACTACATTCTACCTTCGATCTGCTCCTAAGTCGCTGCGTGTCATGAAAATGTGACATATGCGACATGTCGTGACAATGAGACATGTCGCAAAATCACAACATTCGTATCCTATTTTGCACTTTGCCTCTTCCATCCGCGAAAGTGCGACATGTCATGAAATCGTGACGTCCTTAAGTTTTTTCCTTCATTTGCTCTGGATGGTCACGAAAATGCAACATGTCACGACAAAGAGACCTATTGCGAAATCGCGACACTTCTGCCTCCTTGTTCTCTTTTTTTGCTTTTGCCCATGAAGGTGTAACATGTCGCGATATCGCGACACTTCTGCGTCTTTGCTCCCTTTTGCTCCCTTGGCCACGAAAATCCAACATGTCGCGATATCGCGACACTTTTTCCTTCTTGCTCTCTTTCTTCTCTTTTGGCCTCGAAAATACAACATGTCACGATATCGCGACACTTCTGCCTCCTTGCTCCCTTTTGTTGCTTTTGGCCACGAAAATACATGTCACGATATCGCGACACTTCTGCCTCCTTGCTCCCTTTTGTTGCTTTTGGCCGCGAAAATGCAACATGTCGCGATATCGCGACACTTCTACGTCTTTGCTCCCTTTTGCTGCTCTTGGCCACGAAAATGCAACATGTCGCGATATCGCGACACTTTTTCCTTCTTGCTCTCTTTCTTCTCTTTTGGCCTCGAAAATACAACATGTCGCGATATCGCGACACTTCTACCTCCTTGCTCCCTTTTGTTGCTTTTGGTCGCAAAAATACATGTCGCGATATCGCGACACTTCTGCCTCCTTGCTCCCTTTTGTTGCTTTTGGCCGTGAAAAAGCAACATGTCACGAATATTGCGACACTTTTTCCTTCTTGCTCTCTTTCTTCTCTTTTGGCCTCGAAAATACAACATGTCGTGATATCGCGACACTTTTTCCTCCTTGCTCCCTTTTGTTGCTTTTGGCCGCAAAAATACAACATGTCGCGATATCGCGACACTTCTGCCTCCTTGCTCCCTTTTGTTGCTTTTGGCCACGAAAATGCAACATGTCACGATATCGCGACACTTTTTCCTTCTTTCTCTCTTTCTTCTCTTTTGGCCTCGAAAATACAACATGTCGTGATATCGTGACACTTCTGCCTCCTTGCTCCCTTTTGATGCTTTTGGCCACGAAAATACCACATGTCACGATATCGCGACACTTCTGCCTCCTTGCTCCCTTTTGTTGCTTTTGGCCACGACAATGCAACATGTCGCGATATCGTGACACTTCTGCGTCTTTGCTCCCTTTTGCTGCTCTTGGCCACGAAAATGCAACATGTTGCGATATCATGACACTTTTTCCTTCTTGCTCTCTTTCTTCTCTTTTGGCCACGAAAATACAACATGTCACGATATCGCGACACTTTTGCCTCCTTGCTCCCTTTTGTTGCTTTTGGCCGTGAAAATACAACATGTCGTGATATCGTGACACTTATGCCTCCTTGCTCCTTTTTGTTGCTTTTGGCCAGGAAAAAGCAACATGTCGCGATATCGCGACACTTCTGCCTCCTTCCTTCCTTTTTTTGCTTTTGGCTGCGACAATGCAACATGTCGCGATGTCACGACACTTCTGTGTCTTTGCTCCCTTTTGTTGCTCTTGGCCACGAAAATGCAACATGTCGTGATATCGCGACACTTTTTCCTTCTTGCTCTCTTTCTTCTCTTTTGGCCATGAAAATACAACATGTCGCGATATCGCGACACTTCTGCCTCCTTGCTCCCTTTTGTTGCTTTTGGCCACGAAAATGCAACATGTCGCGATATCGCGACACTTCTGCCTCCTTGCTCCCTTTTGTTGCTTTTGGCCACAAAAATGCAACATGTCGCGATATCGCGACACTTTTGCCTCCTTGCTCCCTTTTTTTGCTTTTGGCCGCAAAAAAGCAACATGTCGCGATATCGTGACACTTTTTCCTTTTTGCTCTTTCTCTTTGCTTCGGACCATGAAAATGAACCATGTCGTGAAATCGTGACATTTCGCGAAATTGAGGCATGTCACGAAATCGTGACATTCATCCAACGCTTCACTCCATTGCTGCCCCCCATCGCAAAAATGCGACATGTCATGATTTCGTGACATTCTGACTGATGTCGCTCCCCTATGCTGCTTCCTACCATGAAATCATGACACTCCATGAAAACGTGACACGCCGTGAAACTGCGACATTTCACAAAATAGCGACATCGGTCCTTGGTAGCTGCCATTGCCCTTAACCCCATAACATCAGGCCACCAAGCCACCTAGATCCTTCCCCCATTGTAAAGTAAAATCAAATCGACACAAGAATGATCGAAGCAATACTGACAAAACAAAAATGAAACTCCTCTCCCTATTTTTGAACCCCATAGTTTCATCATCATTGGCGGTCATTTTGAATAATTTTGTCCACATCACTTGGGACCCCATGTTCCCAAGTGACCAACCCATCGGCTTCCACCCCTATATTGGCCAAGATATCAGCTGTTTTATTTGCTTCCCTAAACATGTGTTGGGCCTTTCGATCATTCCTGGCTTGGTAGAGGATCCTAGCCTCTTCGATGACAGTTTTAATCCGCCACGGAGGATTTTTCCCATTGTTGAGAAGGTTTATGACATGCATCGAATCTCCTTCGATGATTAGTTTACCTTCAATCTCCTAAGCCATCTGAAGACCCCTCCATAACGCTCTTGCTTTCGCCTCGTTGTTAGTCCTGGTTCCCAACTGCTCAAAAAAGGCCATCACCAGATTGCCTTGATGGTCTCTCACTGCTCCTCCAGCCCTTGCTCTGCCAGGGTTACCTTTAGAGGCCCCATCGAAGTTGAGCTTGATCCAACCAACTAGGGGCGGTTTCCACTTGACATCTAATCTGGGATTGACCTTGGTAGACACAGGTTTCTTGCCCAGAGTAATATTTAAGGATTGAGCGATCAACCTCTCCCAGGGGGAAGGATTTTGAGCTTCATGAGGAATAAGGCTGACGTTTTCATGGGTGAAGGTAAGAATCTTATTGGTGATGGAGGTAACATCATGGCTCGACTCATGGAATGCTCTATGGTTTCTTTCTAGCCAAACTTGCCAAAGAAAATGATGGAGACAAATCTTCCATAAAAACCTCAGCCTAAGGCTAACAAAGGGATTTGGCCATTGGTGGAAAAGGTCAATGATGGTGGCTGGTCTGACCCAGAAAATGCTAAAGGCTTGAAATAACCCATTGAGGATACTCAGAGAGACCGGGCATTCAAGGAAAATATGGAGGGTGGACTCCCAATTGGCCCTGCACAAAAAACAACGGTTAGCAACTATCATACCTTTCCTTATCAAGTTGTCAATAGTAATAATCCTGCCTTGGATCACCAACCACGAGAACATTGCAACTTTAGGAATAAGGTTTTTGACCCACACCAGATAAGTTTGGAGTATGGGGTCCTCAGTATCTAACATTAGCAAGTATGCAAATTTTACTGAGAACTGCCCATTTTCGGTAGCTGCCCATATTACATGGTCCTGCTCTGGTCTCATAGAAATGAATTGTTGATGTAGGATGCTTTGGATTTCTTCTGATTCAGCTTCAAATCCTTGAATCCTTATCTATTTCCATATAAGCCTTCCTCTGTCCTGTCTCATGAAATCAGCTACTTTCCTTCCAATGAGATCCTCTATGATTCTTTTGATCCTCGCAAGGTGAGGAACCTGAGATAAAGCTTCATCCTTGGCCCACCTGTCATCCCAAAACCTGATCTTCTGCCCATTACCTAGAACCCATCTTAGGCCTTTCTTTATGACCTCTCTACTTGTTAAGATTGCTTTCCAGAATGCCGAACCTCTACTGAGCACCGTGTCATTTAGGAATTCGGTACCTTGAAGATATTTTCTTTTAATTATGGCAGTCCACTCATTCTCCTCATTGTTAATGAGACACCAAGATTTTTTGGCTAGCAAGGTTGTGTTTAGGTGAGCAACTCTTCTTAGTCCTAGCCCCCCATTTTCTTTCGGCCTGCAAACCTTGCCCCAGCCCACAAGGTGGATCCTCTATTTTTCCTCTAACCCAGACCAGAGAAAATTCTTTTGGAGTTGTTCAATTTTTTGGTATACTCTGGTTGGGGCCTTAAACACAGATAGAAAATATACCATAATGCTCTGTAATGATGCCTTAGTGAGAGTAAGTTTCTCGGCCTGAGATAAAAAATGTCCTTTCCAGCCAGCCAATTTTTTTTTGGATTCTTTCTATCACTCTATCCCACATAGATTCCCTCGGAGAACCATAGAAAAGGGTAAGGCCTAAATAAGAGGTAGGAAGAGTCGCTATCGAACATCCCAAAATCTTTGCTATTTTGGCTTGTCTCTAAATTGGGGTGTTGAGGAAGTAAAGCTTACTCTTGTTGAAATTCACCTTCTGTCCCGCCGCATCCTCGTAGAGTTGGAGAATGTGCTTAATCCTTTTGGCTTCAACCACTGATGACTGGGTCAACATCAAAGTGTCATCAACAAATTGTTGGTGAGTAACTGGGTTGGTGAGAGAGGTGGCTTTAATCCCCAAAATTAATCCAGCATTGCATGCTGCTTTAATAGTTCTACCTAATGCCTCTGCTACTATAATGAACAACATTGGGCTAATCGGATCTCCTTGTCTGAGCCCCCTATGGCTCTGGAAATACCCAGCTATCGTGCCATTGACCAAAAATGAGAACCAAGGTTCGGATATGCACTCTTTTATCAGCCTGACCCACTGAGGATGAAAGCCAAACTTCAGAAGAACAACCATCAAAAAATCCCAGTTAATGCGGTCAAAAGCTTTATTCATATCAAGCTTTAGGGCAAAGACCTCCTTGTTGGTTTGCCTAGTAGAGTGCAAAGCTTCATGGACTGTGATCGCTCCATCCACAATTGATCTCCCCTGAACTGAGCTTCCTTGACCAGGGTCAATAATGAGGGGCAATACATCTTTCATCCTGTTAGCAATGGCTTTTGTTAAGATCTTGTAGGATACGTTACATAAACTAACCGGTCTGAAATCTGCCATTGTCTTCGATGTTGGGCCCTTAGGAATCAGGGCTATAAAGGTGGACTTGAAACCTCTCGGGATATGTTTTGATGCCTGAAACTCTTTGATAGCAGAAATGACATCCTCTCCTACAATATCCTAGAAAACTTGGAAGAACCGAGGAGGGAACCCATCAGGGCCAGGGGCCTTCTCAGGTTCCATGCTAAACAAAGCATTTCTGATTTCTTCATCAGTGAAGGGAGCAAGAAGCTTATCATTAATGGCCTCATCAACCAAGCTAGGAATGAACTAGAGGAGAGTGTCCTTGGCTTCCTCTATACACTGGGATTCATCCCCGAGAAGGGAGCTGAAATAAGCAATTGCTTCCTCTCTGATCTCAATCAAATCCTGGGTTTTGGATCCATCAGCTTTGGTCAACTCTCTGATCTTATTATTACTTTTGTTCCTCAAGGTTGTGACATGAAAGAACTTTGAGTTCAAGTCACCATCCTTTAGCCATAAAGCCCTGGATTTCTGTCTCCAGTATATCTCTTCACAAGCCAAAATATTGTGATATTCTGAAAGCTTGGCTTGCTCCTCCTTCCTAGTAGCTTCATCACCGATACCATTTTGTATCGTGTTGTCAATGACCTGCAACCTTTCTCCCACTTGTTTCTTGTTCTCAAACAGGTTCCCAAAAACCTCCTTATTCCAAGTTCTAAGATTATCCTTTACTAATTTCAGCTTTTGAGCAAGTTTGAAACTCGAACTTCCCTGAAAGGGTTGCTGCCACCATCTGGAAATATTTTCTTTTAACTCCCGGGTGCCTGATCCACATTGACTGGAATCAAAAAGGTTTTTTGAAGGAGTTTGACTTTGGAACCTCCAAAAGGATGGGATTGTGATCAGAGGAAATTTTGGGAAGAGTTTGCAGAGTAGAGTCTCCAAACCCAACAATTGCCTCCTTTGATAAGAAAAACCTGTCAAGTCTTTCCTGGATAAGTTGGCTTCCTGTTCGCCTATTGCTCCAAGTATACTTGGCTCCTCTTAGCCTCACATCCATCAGTTGGTTCGAGTTTATGAAGTCATTGAAGTCTTCCATACTTCTGGTTGGGAGCCCTGTTCCACCCTTTTTGTCTGAGGGGTATAATGGCGTGTTGAAGTCGCTTGCCACCACCCATGGGATGTCATGGAAAGCATCACCTAGTTTACCCAGGTACTCCCACAAAGAAGCTCTCCCTTGAACAGAATTGGGAGCATAAACATTTGAGAAGATCCACGATCTATTGTTGTCAATATCATGGAAAAAAACACTCAACACCCTGTCATCATCTTGGATAATGTTGCCTTCCACCACCCGAGGATCCCATAGAACCATGAGCCCCCCTGAAGTTCCTCTAGCCGGTTTGTACACCATGTCCCCTTGACTCCACATCTTTTTTGCTATTGTTTTTTATTGGGCTTTGTCTAATTTTGTTTCTTGCAGCATCAAAATTGTTGGATTGTATTGCCTTCTTAACGAGCTCACCACCCTCTGAGTGGGTTGGCCATTGAGGCCTCTCACATTCCATGAGAGAACCTTCATTTAGATTGTTTAGAGTTTTTCCCCTTCCCCCTCCCTTGAGGAGGTTTTCTTGATTTGTTATCTTCATGCCCTGGGATAACTTGTTGTATCAATGTTTTCTGTTTGCCACTGGCAATCTCATTGTTAGTCCTCATTCTGTTGTGTTCTGCATTTGGCATCCTCCCCTTCTTTCTCTCATCGCCAAAGTCAATAGGTGACTTAGTAGTACTCCTGGTCCGCTTGGGGCTAAAATGTGGATGAACTATCTATTGTAGAACCGGACTAACGCATTCCTCAAAATCATTCATTTCTACCACCTCAATCCTTGATTCTAACTCCTCCATCTGTTTCCTGTATTCTCCTAATTTTTGTATTGAACCTTCTAGATGGTTTGACGGGATTTTGGCTATGATGTTGGGAAGGTCTGTTTTCGAAGACTCTATCTCCTCCACCCATTTTCTATATTCTCCGAGATTTTGCCTTACCCCTCCCTGGGGGCTTGAGGGGTTCTTGGTTATGGGGTTTGAAGGACCCGCCCTTGATGGGGATTCTAGGGTTTCAGGGATTTCACCTTGTAGGTTTCCTTCCTCTAATTCCTCACTCTCCCCTTCTACCATTAGATCATCTAAAATTTTGAACTTATTTGAGCTTGGAATTTTAGGGCTTACCTAATTTTCCTGTTCGTCGGTGAGATGTTGCTTGTCTTTGCTCTGACCTTGCCCTGCCCCCTATTTTGTCTTCTCCTAATAAATGTGGTTATTTTTTGATGGCCTAAACCCTCCTTTGCCCACCGGACCTCCTTTTAGAAGGAGGTTCCTAGGAAACCCTTTCTCATTTGCTCGTTTGCCTTTCGTCCTTTGGTTTTCTCTGCTAGCTGCTAGATTAGGGCACTGATTTTGCAAATGGCCTTGGGTTTTGCACTCAGGGCAAAAAGCTGGCCTGTTTTCATATTCCACCACCTATTTTCTTAGGTAGTTGTCATACCCTAGCTCCACAATATTTGGCAGCTCAGAGTCTAAATTAGCGTTGACGCATATTCTTGCATGTGTCATCCTTGTCCTAGCCAAGGTTGCATGATCTATGGAAACCAGTTCTCCAATCGCTCTGGCGATGCCTTGCAGCCAATACTCATTGAAAAACTAAGCTGGTAGGTTAGGAAGTCGAACCCAAATAGGGGCAGTATTGATATTCTGTTTTTCAGGGTCGAAATCCTCCCCCCACTTCCTGAGGAATAGACTGTGTTTCCCTAAAAACCAGGGTCCTCCAGTTAGAACGCGGTTCGGATCCTCCTTGTTATTAAATATTATGATGAAAAACTCCCTGGACAGGGAAACAACCTCCATACTCCCCACCGTTCTCCATTTGGATAGAGCCCAGGATCGTATAGTCTCTATATCCGGCCTTCCACCCAGAAACTTGCCCACTAAAGAAAACTCTTCCATGGATAAAAATGGACCCATCGAAGTAGTAGGAGCCATTATCCTATTATTCACCGAAATGAGGGGTGGGAGTGAAAGGAAATCACTCTTTCTCCCCTTAACAGTTTTTGCAAAGGATCGGCCTCCTCTGGGACCCGCATCGCCCTTCTGGGTCCCTTTGTTCGGATATTTTTGAGGAGGGTCGAGCCCTCTTTGG
Source organism: Wollemia nobilis (assembly GCA_028583015.1). Classification (NCBI taxonomy): domain Eukaryota; kingdom Viridiplantae; phylum Streptophyta; class Pinopsida; order Araucariales; family Araucariaceae; genus Wollemia; species Wollemia nobilis. The sequence continues at coordinate 1,465,668 of JAQPPZ010002765.1, forward strand.
ATAGCCCCACCTGTCGCTGAAGGCCTCCCTTCCTCTGGATCCTCATCTGATTCCTTCTCGAGATTCCTTCCCAAACCCTCCGTGCCTTCTCTGCTATTCCCGCCTGAAACTTTCAAACTTTCACTGTTGCTCCTCACCTCCATCCCTCTGCTCTGCTCCTAAACCCTCAGTAAATTAATACAATACAAAGAACTTGACCAAACCAAAAGAATATTTGAAGGATGAAGATCCATATTGAATACTAAAGTCTTCAATACCCAAATAATATAATACAAGGGGGTGTTAGAATATATTATATTGTTTGGTACATGACAATGTACCACCTTGGGTATAATATTATATTAGTATTTTATCTTAGATTAAGGTTTTATTAGCTACTTCATGCAATGTAATAAATGCACAAGTGTTAGAATGTGTAATGATGTAAATGTACATGTAGTCCAGATGTACATGAGTCCTTAGAATAGGTTCATGAAGTCATAGGATTATGGAAGAACAAGAGTCATGTATCACTATATAGTACTTATTAGGAGAGTTTTTGCATTACGTTTTTTGAAGTGCATAGGTAGAATAGTAGCAGATACAATGTAGAGCATTTTTGTAATATGGAGTGTTAGAGACCTCCATTGCATAGCATTGTACCATTTTTGTGAGTTTTCATTAATGGCTATTTCATGAGTATTTTAAGAAGTTTATTATTATATTTACATGCTTATTAGTTAGCCATTATCATAGTTATAATAGTGCATGCTTATTTCATTACTTGTGGCTGCATTTCCTTTAAGTTTATAGCTTCAGGAGCTAACAATAATTTGGGAGAATTCCCAATAATTTTAGAGATGATATAATATTATATGCTTTCATGGTTTTGTTTGACATATTATGTGATTTATATATTGGTAGATATTGCATAGTTAAATTGGTGTAAGATATTTTTTATGATCTTTAAATTAGTGACCACGTTCACTATCACATTTAAATATGATAATGTAATATTCTCTATTTGAATTCTTGATATTTGAAAATATTTAGATTATCCAATTATATTATTATTCATGGTAAAATATAACCCAATGGAAATTACCAAGTACACATGTGATTATAACTAATTAAATACAACCAAAAATAAACATTGAAGTATTACCTACACATATATTTAATGATCAAAATTCTAGTCATAGTTTTAAAATATAGTAACAAGTCCATCCATTGTGAATATTGTATTTTAGTAGTTCTTAAAAAAAAATATATCCATATATACATAAATAATCCAATATTAAAAGTATAACTTTATAATTACTAAGAAAAGGAATTTTAATAATAAAATTAAAAGGGTGTAAGTTGGTTCTGATAATAGAATTTATACTAAGGAGGCTCATATAGGATATGGTAGATAAGAAGTATATGGAAATATTGTGAAGTGGAAGTGGATGTAAGGATGAGTGTATATATGGTAGGAAAAAATGATGTTAAAAAATACAATGAAGAAAGCAAAGGGAAGAGAATAAGAATGGAGTGAAGGAGAAAGAAGAAAAATTCTATTATTAAAAGAATGAAAGAAGAAGAACTTGGTTTAGTCAAGAGATTCATAGAATTTTGAATTATACCAAGTTCAAGGTACATTTTTTAAACTACTATATGAAAATACATGTAGAATTTAACTTATGAAATGGTGTTAATAATTCAAATATACAACTTGTATGTAAAACAATGTAAATATCATATAGGTTATATATGATTACACTCATTATAAGATTTTATTTATCATTTATAAAACTCTTTTGAACATATACATGAATGACTATTTTATTATTTAAGAGTAATTGTTTTATATTGGATTTAGAAAATTGTGTCTCAATGAGTCATAGGGTACCATTCAAAATAGGAAGTATGGGCTTCCTATGAAGTCAAAGTGTATCATGAATTTGCAGCTTCCTTGCAACTCATGTGAAGGGAATGGAGGTGGGATTTTTTCTAAGAGTAAATATAGGATAGTGTAAAGGAATTTTATTTGACCATATCCCATGGGATGAATTTAAAGAAGTTATTATAATTAGGAAATTTTTCTTTAATTATTTTGAACTATTTGTTCATAGAAACATTGGTATTACTTTATCTCTTAGACTATATTTGGAAATAATCATTAGATGAGGAATCTTGGCTATTATGATCTTTGTATTTCTCAATATTATTTAATTTTTTTATGGATATAAAAGAACTATTTCTAGAGGGAATTATGTTATATCTAGGTCCACTCCTAGTAATCTAACATTAACATTGAATTATTGATCCTTTTATCCATATTTTGGATAGAATACCACAAAATTATTTGTTAGATTAGTCCATGAATCATACAAATATTGAGGTTGAGAAATATAATATAGTTGATGAGAACATAGTATATTATAAAATGATTCATCATAAGTATCAACATTTTACTCATAAGCATATAAAGTACCATCATTGGAAGCTAAAGTATAAGAAAGCAAGGGATCATATTTCTCCTTTTGTTCCCTTTGCAAAAAGACAATATCAATAAATATATCTAAATACTATATCATATATAATTTTCTCAAACTATATATAATTTTCAAAGTCATTTATTCTTATGCGATGACAAAAGCAAAATTTATCAATTTTAAATCATCTTCGATTATTTTTAGCATCAAATACCGAAGGCCCGTTTCTTTTTGAAGTCAGTTTTTCTTATTTTGTTTATGCATATGATGGTAAGGCCATTGAAAACATATTTTATCTGATATCTGATAATGTTTTTGCTTTCTTAATACTTCTTTATAAGGTATATAATTTGAGCCTCTTGCCATATATTAGATTTAATGATTTTTCTATTATGATGTAGATTAATTTCTATATGTCCATATTGACATACTCCTTTGTTTGGATTGTTAAATTTGGATATAATCATTGAATTTTTCTCTTCTTTATCAAATTTACCCAGTTTTCTAACATGGATCATATAATATTGTAAAGTACTGAGATTGAATTATCTTTAATTCTATTGCTAATAGCAGTAAAAATGATTTGGTAAAAATATAATTAATAATATATCATCAATATTATGTTGTGCTTTGTATCCAAATATATTTCTATCCTTTCATGAAATTCTCTAAAAATTTGATTGCATTTACAATATGGTAATAAATTGACTTAAAATATCATTTTGAGTTTTTCTTTAACCAAAATTATATATAAGGTTACCTATTCATTTAAAGAAAGAGGAGATTATACCCATTCAATATATTTTTATGTTAATATAAGATGATCCCTTTAAAGGATACAACTAACACTTTAGCTATAGCATCAAGATCCATATCTTACCAACGAATTTTTGCATTAACTATTCTAAATTCTTTACACATAGGAAATATGACTTTACTAATTATGCCTTTCTTTAATACTGACACTTTCCTCTAAGTTTGAGGTAAGATATTGAGGAGGAGGAATGGTAGCTAGGGTTACAGGGTTACTCATTTTAAAGGGATAAAAAATAATAGTACAACCAATATTATTACCCCTCCTAGTATCCTTATATGGGTGTGTAACAAATGGTTGTAACAATTTTATTGATGTTATATTTATATATTTTTGTTGTTTGATTTTATTTTGATAAGATCACTAATTTTTATTGCTCACTTTAATAAATTCTAAGTAAAAATATTGGGTAAGTAGTTTCAATGTTTAAAATGGATTATGGCAGGTGATGTTAACACCCCCTTATCTCCAAGTGAGAAGTAAGGGGGTGTGGATGAGTTCTCAGAAAGCATGTAGGATCTAGGGAAGTTTTTAGTTGATGGTGGTCTGTTTGATGTGGATTTAGATGGTAATATGTTTACTTAGAAGAACAAATGATCTACTAGAAACTTGATTTAGGTTTGATTCAATAGACTTCTTCTTTTGGAGGATTGGTTCTAAAACAACTTCATGTTTAATATGAAATCTATTCCTAAATCTAGATCTGATCATAATCTTCTGCTCTTTTGGTGTAGTGTATAAGATCAAAAGCATAATGACCCTTTCAAGTTTAAATTTATGTAGTTATAGCACCCAAAGTTTTATAAAGAAATGAAAAAATTGTGGAGTATTCCTTCTCAAGGTGCTAATATGCAAATTCTCACAAATAAGCTTAATACTATGAAAAAATAAGTCAAGAAGTGGAATCATGAGGTCTTAGAAAATATCTTTCAAAATAAAAATCTATCTGGTTAGAGTTGGATATGTTAGAGAAGAGATTAACATATTGGGTATGAACCAAACCTAATTCCAAATATAAAAGGAGCTTAATGTTGAACTCCACACCATAATATCCAAGGAGGAAACCTATTGGAGGCAAAATTCTAGGATCTAGTGGTTGCATAAAGCTGACATAAATTATAAGTTTTTCCATGTCTCCACTATCAAAAATAAAATTTTTACCCGCATTGATAAAATTCTAAAGGATTATGGCTAGGTTATTAGAGAGAATGAATAAACTAAGCATGAGGTTGTGGAATTCTATCAAAATCTTCTAGCCGAAGATATGGAATACGATGAAACCATAGTTAATGAGATGATTAATCACATTCCTAGGTTGATATCCAAGGAGATCAATGCTCAACTTTTAAAGGATATTAAGGAAGAAGAGGTAAGGATAGTCACTTTCTCCCTTGGTAGAGATAAATCTCCAGGCCTGGATGGGTTCCAAGTAGGTTTTTTTCAAACCTTCTAGGATATTGTTAAATTTGATGTTATTGAAGCAATGAAGGAATATTTAAAGTTGGGTCAAATTCTAAAGGATTTTAACAATACCTTCCTTGTTCTAGTTTCTAAGAAGTAAGGGTTAATAACCTTCAAAAATTTTAGACCTATAAGTATTTGCAATGCTAATTACAATATTATATCTAAAGTTATAGCCCTAAGATTGAAGATCTTGCTCTGCTTCATTATCTCTAATGAGAAGGGAGGCTTTGTTAAGGGTAAATAGATTTTGTATATCCCTTCATGAATCCATTTATTTTTTTAAGATTGGTGAAAGAAAATGTATGTTCCTAAAGTTAAACATGATGAAGTCTTATGATAAAGTTTCATGGAGTTTTTTGGATAAATTTTTGGCTACCTTTAGTTTTTGTAGACAATGGAGAATATGGGTTGGAAGTTGTTATAAGACTGCAAGATACTTTGTTCTGATCCATAATAAACAAGCAGTTTTTAGTAGTAGTAGAGTTCTTACACAAGGTGACTCTCTCTCTCCTCATATTTTCATAATTATGGTTGAAACACTCATAAGATACCTCAATACTACTAAGGCTTATTCCATATAGGGGGTCTTAAACCAACTCATAATATTAAGGGTATTACTCATTTACAATTTTTGGATGATACCATTTTACATGGTAATCCTATTGTGGTAGAGGTAAATTAATTTAAAATAATCTTAGACATATATGAGTGTTCCTTTAACCAAAAGATAAATTTAAACAAGATCAATATCTTATTCATTAACACTAAAGTTACTCTCTAGAGAAGGGTGGCTAGAATGATATGGTGTCTTGTGTCAATCCTACCTTCTTCTTACCTTGGAATACCTATGTTCATGGGAACTTGCAAGGAACCTCTTTGGAATGGTTTGGTTTATAGGTTTAAATCCAAAATTGCAAGATGGAAAGGTAATATCTTGACTCAAGTAGGTAAATTTTTGTTGGTTAAGAGTTTTTTGCAGGTTGTCCCAATTTATCTTCTCCCCCATTTCAAGATCCCTGCTAAAGTTTCCAAAATAATAGAAGGAATTAAAAATTAGTTCTTATGGTTAGGATATAAAGAGACAAGGAGGATTCATATTGTAGATTGGAAAACAATATGACATCAAATGAAGCATGGTGGTCTTGGTCTGAGGAGACTCAGCCTGGTTAATAGTGCTATGGTAGCCAAGGTGGGATGGAGAGTTCAAAGGGATGGTTAGAATCATTGGGAAAGGATTCTTAAAGAAAAATATCTTGAAGGCCAAGAGTGTTATCTTTTGAGGATATGTGTAGTTGGAGGGATCTATAACGTGTCCTAATAAGATGCATAAAATATGAAAGAATAGAATTCTGCAATGACTGAAATATACTATAAATAGGAAGTGGTGAAAATACAATGTAGTATGGAGGTTATGGTCACTCCATTGATATAAGCTAAAGAACTACATTGTACTCCATCAAGGATTTATACCACTATCTAGTACTATCTACTATAATGAACTTGATATCTCTCATATATATGATCACTCACTATGAGATCCTTTATATAGAAATATAGATTCCTTGGTCAACACTCTACCTAGCTTTACAAGGGGACACCTTGCACATTGGCACTTGTGCATTTATTACATTGTTTGAAGTAACTAGCTAACTTCCCCATAAAGTAATATACTACTCTAACTATGTACCAAAGATGGTACATTTACATGACCCAAATGATATAATATACTCTAACACCCCCTCTGTATTAAATTATTTGGGTATTTTAAGATTTTAATATTCTATATGGATATTATTCTTACGATTGATCTTCAACTTGATCTGGTTCTTCTTAAGATGCTTTATTCTTCATGTTATGGCTTCTTGCCTTTTCCAATCCTCCTTTGTTTTCTCCTTTGTGAGTATCTTAATTTAGTTATATTGCTTCTTCAGATTGTAGATGGCTGAGTAGAGCATAATTTTGTTGACCTCTCATATTTTTTATTTTTATTATTGTATGTTTGAATTTATGATGTATTGGTTCATCATTTTCTCCAACCTTTTCCTCTAGAAATGTGTTAGTATTACTTTGAAATACAACAATATCTTGTGAGGGTTCCATTGATTCTAGGATATATGTATTTCCATGGATTGATCCTATTTATTCTATCCCACTTTCATTCATGATAAGGCATCTATTGATCCTATTCATATATCTAAAATTTACCATCCAATTGCTTTAAAAACTTGCTTACTAAAATGCAATTGAATGTTAATATAGGAACATACAATACTCTTTGTAGTAGAAATATTAAGAATGATTTGTTTGGTGTTACAAATCCATATCCATGTATAGGATAAGTTTTGGTATCTATAATTCTTAGTCTATAACCATTAGTAATTTTAATACAGTCAAACCATTGTAGATTTCTAGTCATGTTATGACTAGATCCTGAGTCAATGTACTATGTATTCTTCTACTTTATTGGATTATTCAAGTGAGAGTTATTTTTGCATTTGTGGCATGATTTAATGTGTGTGTCTTGTTATTGTATATTTTTGTGAGAACATGTTCTTTGCATTGTGATATAATAGAATCCTTTGTAGTATTATATCTTATGTCTCCCTAGTAGATGAAGTGTAGTATTCTTTTTGTTTCCTTAATATCTATAGAATACTATATTTTTCTCAAGTAAATTGAGTAAATGTTTTAATTTGATAAACCAATCCAAGGCTTAGATTTTGTAGAGTCCTTATATCTCCCTAGTTAAGAGATATGAATTAATTTGATAAAACCTTTATAGAATTTAGGTTTTGTGGACTTCCTTATATCTCCCAAGTGGTTAGAGCATGCAATATTCTTGATAAAGTGCTTTTGGAAATAGTAGTTCAATTTTCGGTTGATTTTGTAAAGTTTTGTAAATAGAAAAAATCAACTTCTATTACTCCTTATTTACCCTATTGAACTAAGCACTTGTTAATTTGATGAAGTTCTAATGGTTGGATTTCTTTTATCCCTTTAATGTGATTTTGAGACAAGTATACCAATTATTTCCAACACTTGATATTCCTTAATAAATTTCCTTTTATATCCTTTTATATATGATATTTAATGTTTCTAAATTCCAATAATCTATTTTTGTGTAGTATTCCTTATAACTCCCTAATTTTAAATATTAGAAAACAATATATTTGCAATAATAGAAATTTAATTTTTCCAAGTAGAAATCCTTATTTATCCTATGTTTTAAATTGCACATATTAAACTATTTTTAGTGTATACTTATCCTTTAATTTTGCTTCCAAATATGGTTGATTTCCCTATAGTTTCAACCTTATATTATACCCTTATAACTCCCTTTAATGAAAGTAAATTTAAATCAAGGTAAATTCTTACCTTTATAATGTTGTAAACCTTAGATAATTGCCATTGAATTTGGACATGGATGAAAACAATCATTAATGCTTCTCTTGGGCACTATGATTGATGGTAGGCTTTTATTTTCTCTTGACTTAAATACTTGAATGGTGGTGCCTCAAATATGACCTCTTTGACCTACTTTGAATGTCTTGATCGAGAGTCTTAAATGCTCTTCTCTCTTCTTGCACGTTGCAAATCCTTGTTGCTATAAATGTGCTTCCCTCCTTGGTCTTTGGTGCCTCAAATAGGAAGATGATATTTTAGAGACAAGTGTTATGGCAGTTTTATTTCAACGCTTGAATAAGTTAGATGCTCTTTGACACTTGGAATTTGTTGTAGAATGGAGGATAGATGTTACAGTATTTATGTGAGTGCTTGTATGTCTCAGTTACAAGTTTCACCCCTTATCTAACACAACCAATGTTCTTCTATGTAACACTTTTGTAGACTATTCCTTTCATGTGTGCAAGAGTAAGTGTTATTTTGAGTGCTCAAATGGGATATGTTAAAGTTTCTTCAATGGTGACAAGTGACACCTTTTCTCTTTTGCATATGCCTTCCTCTTCAAAGTCTCTATAGGCATCCTTAATATATTCTTGCAAGATCCAACGTATTATTTCCAATTATTTATTTGATGTATATTATCCTTAATGCTTAAATGGTGCTTGGTCTATGATTTGGTTTCAATTGAGCAATGCTTTGGTGGAGGTTGAGTGGCTTTGAGCTAGGATAATGAGCAACACTTTGGTGGAGGTTTTGTGACACTCCAATGGTGATTTTGAATGCTCCTTTTGGATGTACATCTAGCTCTTGGGTATTGCTTTCTTTAAGCTTTGATTTTCTCATACTTTCAAGCTACTATATTTATACCCTTATGGATGATAGCTTCTTCTTGTGCTATGCTATGTATATTGTGCAGGTTGCTTATTATGGTTGTCCAAACCATAGGTGATATGAGCTCCTTGAAGGTCCCTTTTACCTTGCTTGTATAGTGCTTCTCTGTGACTACTTTAAAATGATCCTTGCTAGTGAATAATATGTCTTTATTACACTTAGAACTTGTCTTTTTTTCTATGTAGGATAGAATATTATGGTGCAAGATAATGTAAATAAACTTGTAAATAGAATATCTTTTTTTGCACCTCCATTTGCAATATTTTTTTTTGGTTTTAATGGTAGCTTTCTTATAGGAAAGGGATGATTTGATGTTGTCTCATTTTCTAGAAAAATATCTTTTTTTCCTTGGTTAATATGGTAATAAATCTAAGCTAATACCAACGTAGATAGAAGCTTTTAAGTAAATAGTTTCTACACTAATTTTACTTGTAAATAACCCTTAGTGCATCTTGAATCTAAGACTCACCAAGTATTGACTTGTAACTTCTTTTACTAATTTTGGTGGTGTCTTTCTTCTCCACTCCTTGGAGGAATTTGATATAAATTTGGTGGCTTCTCTGGACCACAAAATATTGTAGGTTTTGTGCACCAGATAGTGTCTCTATACACTTTGATAATATTTTGGTTTTGTGCCCTTAATCTTAACAATCAAAAAACAATAACTAATCATTTCTAGAGTAACTAGTTAAAGATCAACTAGTATAGTGAAAATGGATTAATAATACCTCTAACTTAATGCACTTTAATGGTAAAAATAATCTCACCTTATTGCTCCTGTAAATAAACTCTCAAAATAATTCCAAATGCACTTAATAATCTCTACAACTTTTAATAGTAATTTATAAAGTACTATTAATGAATAATCTATAATTTTCACTACAATCAATATTGTAGGATGTCATATTATTGCTTTCTAGATAGATAATAGGTAGGTTATAATTTTATTTCTTTCAAAAAATATCCAAATCCTATTTAATGTGTAAGTAAATCTCTTAAAAGAACTATCTTTTGCACCTTTTGAAGACTGTAATATGAACCCTTATATTTGTAAATTTAATCCAAATATGGTGCTTAATGATACTTGATAATGACCAATTTAAAGTTTAACTAATTTCACCCAAGTTGCTTACCTTTAATGGCTATTGTAGATGATGTAGATCTTGGTGTTTAGATTCATCAAGTTGCTACCTTGAGATGGATGAATACCATAGCTTCTTATTGGCTATCCAAAATAACTTCTTGATTCACCAAATTGTGGTCTCAAACCTTCTATTTTGAGCCTAGGGTTTGGTGGATTAATCCTTCAAGTGATCTTCAATTTTCTATTGTAGATTTAGAAAACTCTTATCTCTAAAATGTACCTTCTTTCTGTGAGAGGTAATATCCAAATATCTTAGATTTGGTAGGCTTCTTATTTATGAATCCTCATTCAATCTTGTTGCTGAATTTTGACTTCAAACATGATCTGCTTCTCAAGATTTTGGAATTATTAATATCTTCACTGGATTCTTCTTTAGGATTTGGTACTCTGTGACAAATTTTTCTCATCTTGGACTTGTTTTCTGATGGTGATAATTGTCCCAAGTTCTTCACTATCATAAGCTTCTCCTTTGTAGTGAATTTCTCCAATGAGTTCTTCTAGGAACTCTTTTGATGATTCTTCTATGAGCTTTGCAACAAGGCTCTCCAAGCATTCTTCTTTTTCTTCCTTGAGACCTCTCCAAGGTCTTCAATCTTGTAGCTTCTATGGTCTTCCAAATGAGACCTTTCCTTCAACCTTTTGCTAGTGGAAGTGTTGGTAATGATATCTTCTTGGTGTTAGCGTACTTAACAATAGCTTTGTCTTTATTTGATTAATTAGCTCACTGTTACAACCATGTAACAGTTCTGGTTCTTTCGTTGTGCCGGTGACTATTCTCGGCAGTGTAAACATTATTTAAATGCTGCTGATCAATAATACAAGTTAGTTTCGTATTTTACATGGCATCAGAGCCTGTTCTATAAATTGGCTGGGTAGACGGAATTTTTTTTTGCAGGCGTGATTTTTGTGTCACAGAGCCACACAGTAGAGCGGATTAAAAAATAAATAAAAATTGTGTCGCGCGCAGACTCGCGATAGCCATCGCGCATCCACACGCGACTGAGTGCTATTGCTGGAGCCTGCGCAAAACGCCCAGCCTGCGCAGACCCCCTTACAGACGCAGACCCTGCACAGAGCATCTGCAGTCTATGCACGATACCTGGCAGAGCGCACGAACGCTGGTGGGAAGGAGGGTGACGGCACCTCCCCCGAGCTTGGCGCGTTGCATCACTGGAACACAGCACGCGCGCAGAGCGAGGGGGACGTCAAACCCCCCCAGTCGAGGGGGATGTCCACTCCACGTGGACTGCACAGAAGGAGGGGGACGTTCATCTGCGTGGCGGACTGCGGAGGGGGACGTCCAACCCCCCTGGTCGAGAGGGACATCCGCCAAACGCGAACCGTGCACGTCGGGACCCGCGCGTAGACGCACGGGCCCGTAGACGCGACGTACCGCATACAAGAGGGAGGAAAACCCCCCCCCACCCCCGTACAGCGCACGACAATAATTTTAAATCCCCCCCCCATGCGAGAAATTTACGAGGTATAAACCCCCCCCGGTCCAGCGATGGGCAGAGAAAAAAAAAAAATGTGCAGGGGACGAAGGCGCAGTCATAGAGACGCAGGCCCTGCAGAGGCGGACACACAGGTCCGTAGCCCCCCCCGCGTTGAAGGCGGGACGTGGGCGGAATTTTTTTTTCGAAAGGTGGGAACGGAAAGTAGCAGAGCCAGCGACCAGCCGCGAACCAGAAGCACGCGAGCGTGCAAGCGGAGGCCGCAGTAGAGGCTCATCCTGCTAGCTCACTTGGCAGTGAGCTGTGCGGTAAGGCTCAGGGAGCCTATAGGTCGGGGGTTCAAATCCCACCGACTCCCCCCTAAGGTATATTTTTTTTTCAAAGTTGTTTTTTTTTAATTATTATTTTTTAATTTTAAATTTTTTTATATAGTTTTTAAACTTTATAAATTAAAATTTAATTTTTAATTTATTTTTTCATAAGTTTGAAAACTATATAAATTAAAATTATTTATTTTAATTTTAAATATATAATAATTATTAAAAATGCTTTGTTAAAGAAATTTTTTTAAGGGGGGATATTTTTTTCAAAAAAATCAAAGGGGGATTGTGAGTAATTTTCTAAAAAGGCAATTTGGCGAATTGTAAAAGGTGCATTTTCGGCTGTGACCGACACCTTGTGGGTTATTCCTGTGGGCATTTTTTTTTTTTGTATGTTGCATATTTCATTTTTGCACTATAACATTAAAAATTAAAATCAAAACACTCCCTAAGTCCCCGTAATAATTAAAACCCATCCGTGCAATTTATTGCACTGCAGCGTTCGATATTTGTGATACCTCTGGCCAGAGCTTACAGGTAAAGCTGTCGTGATTTGGCTACTGTATCCGCCGCCTAATATAGCTGCTACAACGACGTCTGAGCTTGTTCTCTATAAATCGTCGGGGAGAGATAAGTTTGCCATTTTTTGCATTTTTTTACTCCATCCACTACCCTTTATCGCACTTGTGTTTAGGCGTAAATCCTGACGAAGTTTTCTTCATAGTGTTTAGGGGAAGTTACGCCCCATGCATGAGAATAATCTTCTATGGTAGGTGCCATCAACAAGGTGATTCCCTTTCAGTACCGCTTATGTTCCACGTATCGTATGATCTTTAAAACTCACCTATAGTCTCCCTCACGTAAGGGCGGGTGATTTTTTTTTATCTTTCTAAATACCTATAGTTTCCCTCACGTAAGGGCGGGTATTTTATACGGTATATTGGCCTAGCAAAAGGTATATCGAAATGGGGACCAATTGGTGATATAAGGAACCTTCACTATGGCCGTTGTTGCAAAGTTGATGACTGATCCGCATCAGTTATTGAAAGGTCCAAATTATACACCATGGAAACATAAGATGAAGGCAATTCTCCAAATGGAAGATTTGTGGGATATTGTTACTAGAGTAGCAACTAGGCCTTCACCAACAGTAGGATCCATAGGTCCTTCCACAGATCAGATAGCTTTTGACAAGAAATACAGTCGAGCAAAGGTGCTCATTTTGTTTGTTGTTTTAGATGAAGTGCAACCTCATATAGCTGACAAAGCAAGTGGTAAAGAGGCATGGGATGCCCTTAGAACCATCTATGATGGAAAGAATGATTTCACCATTTTTCATCTTCAACAACAACTTCATAACCTGAGTTTGAGACAGGGTGAAACAGTTGAACTCTTTCTGTGCAGAGTGTCTGAATTGAAAGAGAAATTGAATTCTTTGAGATATACTGTGGATGAAAAGCTTCTCATTTCACTTGTGATGAGAGCTTTACCTTCTTCATTTGATATGTTGATAATCTCCATCCAGGTGTCTCAATGACAAATTACCTACATCGAGTTGGTCAATCTGCTTCAACAACAGGAGGCACGCCAACTTCACAAGGATGATTCTTCCAATACAGCCCTATACACCAATAGGTAGGGTTCTAGGAAGAAATGTAATGGGAAAAAAGGAGGCAACTTTCATAAAGGAGAAAATTCTCAACAGGATACGAAAGGAAAAGGCAAACAACCTCAACAGAAGAAGAGGTGGTGCAAGATCTGTGAGAAAGACAACCATGACACCAACAGGTGTTGGCATAAGAACAAGCAGAAAGTCCAAAACAAACCACAAAATAAAAACAAGCAACCCCAAGTGAATGTTGTTGTTGAAGAATCTGACTCAGATTCTGAATGGGCACACAAGGTGCTCATGACTACCATAGATTCCACATAGAGGGATCCTATTTGGTATGTCGATTTTGGAGCTAGCAAACATATGACTGGCGACAGATCGTGGTTTGAATCATTTGTGGCCAAAGAGGGCAAACCTGTCACCATTGCTGATGATAAAACCTATAGGGTTCAGGGAGAGGGTACAGTTTCAGTCACTCTTCCTGATGGCAAGTGTCAGATTGACAAAGTCCTCTATGTTTCGAGATTGGCTAACAATTTGTTGTCAGTGACACAAATCCTGGATAGAAATATGGTTGTCAACTTTCGTGTTGAGAATGGAAAGAAGTGTTGTACAATTACCAGGAAGGGTAAGCAGATTGCAACAGCTTCATATAAGCACGGCTTATTTGCACTAGATGCTATCTCTACTCCACATGTTGCCATGACTGTCTCTACCAAGGAGGCAACTTCCCTATGGCACAAGAGATATGGGCATCTTAGTTTTGGCTACTTACTTGAGCTTAGTAAGTATGAGATGGTAAAGGGTCTTCCTTCCCTTTCTGCCACATTGTCAGTGTGCTTTGACTCGCTGGCAGGAAAGCAGCATAGAGTACCATTTGAGAAGAGCTCAACAAGAGCACGAAAACCTCTGGAGTTAATTCACACCGATCTGTGTGATCCTTTCACACCCAACAGTTGTGGAGGGAAGAGGTACTTTCAGTTATTCGTAGATGACTACTCATGAAAGATGTGGGTTTTCTTTCTCCAACTGAAATCTGAAGCTTTCGCATTCTTCCAGCAGTTCAAGAAATCCGTTGAGAAGGAGTCAGGAGCTTCTATTAAAATCCTCCACTCAGATCGAGGGGGAGAGTTTACCTCTAATGAATTTTCTGTATTTTTACATAAGCATGGAATCAAGAGACAGTTAACAACTGCCTATACTCCTCAACAAAATGGAGTTGTTGAGAGAAGGAATCGTTCTATCATGGAAATGGTTCGTTGTATGCTCACAGGAGCTACTCTTGGGCAAAAATATTGGGCAAAAGTTGTCAACACTGTAGTGTATATGTTGAATAGGGCACCCACAAAGGCCCTAAAAGGAATGACTCCATAGGAAGCATGGAGTGGTCGAAAACCCTCCATATCTCATCTACGTATTTTTAGATGTCACGCTTTCATGCACATACCGAAAGAGAAAAGGAAGAAGCTAGATGAGAAAACACTGAGATGTATTTTTCTTGGTTATTCTGAGCACTCTAAAGGATATCGTTTGATAGATCCTTTGACCAAGAAAATTCATATTAGCAGAGATGTTGTCTTTGATGAAGCTTTCACATCACAGAGCACATCTAAAGTACACCAAGATATTATGGAATCTAAGGAAGAGAAGATTCCTTCGTCAACACAGACAGGAGGTCCTTCTACATCTTCTTCAACTCCACCGAAGAAGAATCCTAAATGGTGTACAAATACAATCAAAGATGCAAATTTATCCACTCCTCCCAATTTGAATTTGGATAGACCTCGTACACGCAGTATGGCTCAAAAGGAAAGAGAAGCCAAAGAAACTGGTGAGGTTGATGATATTTGTCAATATTTTGAGGAACTTTCTGTAACTCCAAGTACAAAAGTTGAGGATATGGATATTGATGATGACAGGGCGTTCATGTCTACCATAGATGATCTTGAACTTGCATCAGTGCAAGATGCTCTTAGTGAGCCTCAATGGAAGGCCGCTATGGATACAGAGTATGAGTCTTTGATGAGAAATAAAACTTGGAAGCTTGTTGATTTGCTGCATGGAAAGAAGCCCATTGGCTGCAAATGGGTATATAAATTCAAGTACAAGGCAGATGGAACAATTGATAAGCATAAGGCCCGTCTTGTTGCAAATGACTATGCTCAAAAGGAAGGCATTGACTATGAGGAAACTTTTGCACCTACTGCTCGGATGACCACAATTCGGGTTATGTGTGCTATGGCAGCACAATATGGGTGGAAATTTCACCAGATGGATGTCAAAAGTTCCTTTCTAAATGGTGATCTCCAAGAAGAAGTCTACATGACTCAGCCAGAAGGATTTGAAGCAGAAGGCCAAGAGCAGAAAGTTTACAAATTGGTCAAATCCTTATATGGTCTAAAACAAGCTCCTCGAGCTTGGTATATAAAAATGGACAATCACCTTATGCAACATGGATTTAAGAGATGTTCGTCAGATGCAAACCTCTATTTCAAGAAACAGGGTTCTGAGATAGTGTTGCTTGTACTCTATGTGGATGATCTGCTCATTACAAGGAGTTCAGAAACTATGATCTCTACTGTCAAAAGAAACTTGTGCAAATATTTTGAGATGACAGATCTCGGACTTCTCCATTACTGTCTTGGTCTAGAATTCAGCCAGAAGGAGCACTCCATCAAAGTGTCTCAAAAAAAATATGCCAAGACATTGCTGGAAAAATATCGCATAACTGACTGCAAGCCAATGGCAACTCCGATGGAGAATGGACTTCAGTTATCGCGATATGATGATTCACCTCAAGTAGATGGTACTCTCTATCGACAGTTGATTGGGAGTCTCATATATCTGACCAATACTAGGCCAGATCTCGTATTTGCTATCAACTATCTTTGTGCACTAAATATTCTAAATTCTTTGTGCATAAGAAAGTTGGTATTTACTACCTTTTAAATTGGCCTTGGAAAGGATCAATTGAAAATTATTATATATTAAAACTATGATATAATGATTTACAATCCAACTTTATTAACATTTATAATTATATTTGTCCATTATTTTTCACTAAATATTCTAAATTAGGATATTTTGCACTAAATATTCTAAATTCTTTGTGCATAAGAAAGTTGGTATTTACTACCTTTTAAATTGGCCTTGGAAAGGATCAATTGAAAATTATTATATATTAAAACTATGATATAATGATTTACAATCCAACTTTATTAACATTTATAATTATATTTGTCCATTATTTTTCTTGAATACAAGGAGATTTAA